>CM050509.1:124015666-125256916 GCA_027563665.1 Antrozous pallidus
GGAGAGGGTGCAGACTGGGCTGAGAGACACCCCTCCCTCCTATGCACAAATTTTGTGCAACAGGCCTCTAGTTACGAATAATAAGATACACATACAGGTATTCTGTTATGTCCTTTCAAATTTGTTATGTTCCTTTTATTTCAGTAGGCAGTTAACTTTGCTGGATTACAGGTCCAAACTCTGTCTCTCCCATAGTGAGTGGTAGCTGAAATCTTTTTTCAGTCATTTTTCCCTTAGCTGGTTGCTTGGGCTTTGTCTTGTACATGCGTACTTTGAGGTTCAGACAGAGATTTGGACAGAGTTTATATGCAAATTTGGAGTTCCCTTTATTGAATCTATCCTGTTCTGGTATTTCTCCCTTACTTCCAGCTGCTGTGCACTTATCCTCTGCTCTCTCTCTCTCTCTCTCTCTCTCTCTCTCTCTCTCTCTCTGCAAGCCAGTGCAACTCTGTGCTTCCATCCAAGGTTTAGTCACCTTCCCTGGGACTGACTACAAACCTGTTCTGAGCCAAAAGCCTTAAAAAGAGAAACCTCCCCCTTCCATTTTCTACTTCTGAGTATAGACTCTCCTTTCGTAGTTGTCTGATGTAAGCTACGCTCCACTGATTTCAGGTAGTTATTTTATATTTTGTCTAGAGTCTCCAGTTGCTTTATTTTTGTAGGAGGTATGTCTCATATGAGTCCATTACCAGAATGAGAATATCCCAGCGCCCATGAGTATTTCCAATGCAAGGACAGGGGCCCATGATGTGTGAATGTATGTAGTGGTCACATTCTACAGAAACCAGTGAATTACACTCCCACCATCCCACCAATAATAGATCTGCCTAAGTCCCAAATGTGTAAGAACAACATCGGTGCTCTCCTTTATCTCCAAATATAGCCAGGTGGAGAATGAAGTGCAATTCAAATAAATAAATAAATAAATAAAGGAAGGAAGGAAGGAAGGAAGGAAGAAGTCCTTTGAAATCACTATAGTACATTATTGTTTTAGAGATTGTTTTGACTTATGAACAGACAGTGATGAACAAATAAAAAGCAGCACTCTCATGTAATGGCTTTAAAAATTCAAAGTTCATTTCCCCATAATTGGTCCATAAACCCAAAACCACCAACGGAAAGTTTGCATAGGCTTTATCTTCTTCCCACCTATAATTCTGCCCATTGTAACATGTTTATCTCGTTCATACTTTCCCTTGAGTCCATTGTAACTGGATTTCCTGTATGGAAACATTTTAGAAGAAAGAGGGAAGGAAAAGGGAGAGGGAGAAGGAGGGAGGGAGCAGAAGGAAGGGAGAGAGAAAAGGAGGAGGAGGACAAGGAGGAGGAAGAGGGCTGGTTATTGGCTGTGGTTGTGTGTGTGTGTGTGTGTGTGTATGTGTGTGTGATGGGAAAGAGATTAGAGACTTGGGAAAACCTTTGTTGGGTGAGTCAATAGTAGGGGTCAGGACCTGTGCATGCCTTGCTGGATGTTCACGCTGCCTGAATAATGGAACAGGATCACACAGTTCTCTTTGTCTCCAAATCATGACTTATATGTACCTAATTATGTTCAAAGTTAAGCCAGTAATGTTTTCTCACAAATATTATGGGAATGCAGACTTTCATTTTCCTTCTGTAATTTTGACTTCAGTCTTTTGTCCCATATGATGATGTTCTGCACATGTAGCAGGAGGTAGTTCTTAACTATTGAGAAGTACTAACCACCCCCAACCCCCTCTCAACCTGAGGGATATTGATGAACACAGACCAATCTATCACTGCCATCAAGAAGGATGGGGAGTTTCAAACCAGATGGGTTGGTTATGCTGTCTGATGAATACTTTCATGTAAGTCAATGATGGCAAACCTATACACGTGTGTTAGCACTGACACGCATAGCCATTTTTGATGACACCCGTCCACATGTGATGACATACAAAAAGCATGGGGCCGCGTGCTGAAAAGAATGTTTTATCCTCGGCTACTGCACGGCCAGGTGTAGTAGCCAAGGATGAAACATTGGCTGTAGTGTAGACACTCTGTGCCAGAGGTCTGTAGGCCAAAACAACAGAACTCCGGACAGAGCATCTAGTTCTGGGACTTCTGGTTAGGCCTTTAGGGGATCTTTGACCTCACTTCCGGCTGGTGGAAAAGGGAGCAGCAGAATGCTGCGGGGGATGCATCTCTGGGGGCCCTGTGATCGCCATTACCAGCAACCACATAACCACAGCAACCATTATCCAATCTACTGTTCTGAGGTGTCATGGATTTCTAATTGACCATAATTACTGAAATAAGTGAGGGGGAGGTTGGGAGAGGTGAGGGCCTATGCTATGGGTGCTGTTTCCTGCCATTAGAAATAGCGGCACCCATCTTAATTTATATAAGGAACGACATTTTACAGCATAGTGCAGACTCAATTTCATCACTATTACTGTTATGCATCCTTATTAACTCCTATTTCTGCTTATTAACCCCGCCCTTTCCTAAAAGATAGTTACATGTGCCATCTTGTGGTCAGTTAGGTTAGTTAACCCCTAATTGCCTGCAGGGCTAATAGGCTATCTATAATTCTATCTTATGTAACTGCCCCCCTGATGGAGAACCCAAAAAATAAAAAACCAAGGTTAAGTAAAGGAAGTGGTAGTAGCATTAGCAGACCCTTTCAAGAGACATGGACTGAGATGTATGACATTATAGAAAAAAATGGCAGATCATTTTCCATTCTATGTATTGAAACGGTAGTAAGCATAATGTGGAATATAAATAGACATTTTGAAGCTAATCATTCCCACCTCTTAAAAAAAAGTGAGGATGAAAGGAAGGAATACATTTCCAGGCAGCTACACCTTTATAAGAGTCAATCTAATTCCATCCTTAAATTTATAAAAAGGCTCTACAAATTTAACATCTGCAAGTTTGAGCATTGCTCACTCCATAGCTCAGCATGGAAAGCACTCAGTGAGGGAGAATTTATTAAAGAAACTCTCCAAAGATGTGCACCAGTTCTATTTCACAATACACAGAATAAAGATGCAATTATTAAGAGAATATCTGAGTTATAACTCAGAAGAACTATCATAAAAGACCAAATAATAAGACTGAACATAAACGCACAAGATCAATTAAAGAGAGACATAAGTAATTGTAAATATTTTTTATCACTCTTGATGAAAGTACTGATGTCACATCACATGTTCAGTTGGCCATTATTGGTCCATATTCTGATGATCTCACAATGAGAGAAGAGTTGATCAAGTTAGTATCAGTGCGAACAAGTACATCAGGAAGCAAAATATGTAAGGTTGTTATACAAACATTCTGTGACCTAAGCATCGATATCTCTCAAGTTGTATCAGTGATGACAAATGGGGCGCCAAACATGGTGGGGGGGGGGAAGTAGGATTTGTCAGATTGTTTACAGAAGCTATTGGCCATCTGTGCCTTTTCATTGTATTATCCATCAGGAGGTTTTATGTGCCAAGAGAGGATTCACGGACTTAAATGACTTAATGTCAGTATTTAATAGCTGCTCACCCCCTTCACAAGTGAGAATTTTCTGCACTTTTACTGGAGGTTGATTCCACCTACAGTGGACTGCTGATGTAGAATAATATAAGATGGCTGAGCCAAGGCAAAGTTCTTGAGCACTTTGTGGAGTGCTTTGAAGAAATTAAGGTATTTCTTGAAGATAAGGATCTGGGAAACTTTTCTCAGTTCAATGTTAAGGGGGTCAACATCCTGATATTTTTTACAGATCTCTCTGTTAATATTAATGAACTAAACTTAAAATTACAAGGTTTTGACAAAAGTATTGATGTTCTGTTTGGATACATAAAAGCTTTTGAAAGTAAACTTAAAATTTTCAAGCAAAATGTAGAAAATGAAACTTATATTTTCCTCGAGTAACAAAGTATTTTGAGAAGGCCAGTGCAGCTGTACAAAATGAAATGGAACCTTTGTATATAAAGTACCAGCATGTTTTAGACTCATTACTTGACCAGTTCAGTGATAGATTTTTTCAATTCAGAAGCCTAGAACAGACCATAAAAATAATTGAGTATCCTGAAGTAGTAGTCTACAGTAGTTTGGAATTAAATGGTTTCCAATGGATGCAAATTGATGATTTGGAGATTCAACTTGAAGAATTTCAAGACAGCATGTGGGCTCAGGTGTTTGTGGACTTGAGATCAAAGCTTGAGAATCTGGAAAGGTGCCACTTGGAGAATCAAGAGGAGTGCCACTACGAACAGGAAATTTGGAGTGCCTGGAACCGATTACCAGACACTTTTAGCACCCTGAAAAATATAGCAATGGCTTTACTCACAATTTTTCCCTCTATGTACTTTTATGAGACCTTATTCTCGGTGTTAAATAATATCAAAACCAACAAAAGAAAAAGAATGACAGATGAAGTTAATATACTTGCTTGGGCTTAAAGTGTACAAAATACCAACCAAAATACCAACCTTCAATTGAAGGTTTAGCCAATGAAATTCAGCAACAAAAAAGTCACTAATAGGCAGGTTAGTTAAAGAATTCCCCCTCCCCCTCACTTATCTTAGTTCATGGCACCCCACACAAGTTAAATAATATCAAGGCCAACAAAAGAAACCGACTGACAGATGAACAAAGAAGTCACTAAGCAGGTAAGTTAAATAATTAGTTTTTGGTTTATTAAATACATTTAATACTAGACATTTTTGTTAAACTATAAATATCATGAAATTATTTGTTTTCTTTCTCAGAGTGACACACCACCTGAGTTATGCTCATCTTTTTGGCGAATTTCGACACACCAAGCTCAAAAGGTTGCCCATCACTGCTCTAGACCTTCTTTCCCCCATTTTATTAATTAACCAATTAATTAATTAATTAATTATTGTTTAAAGTATCTATATAATAAAGAGCTAGGATCTTACTGACCAGACTGGAAGTCATTGCTGGATTGCTGTGGTCACCCAGCTCTGACTGGGGCCACTGCCAGCACCTGGCCCAGCACTGGCTACCTAGAGTAGTGGTCAGCAAACTGCAGCTTGCCAACCACATGTGGCTCGCTATCCACAGTTTGCCGCTCTGTTGGCTAATGAGGCTAATGAGTTTGCTGACCACTGGCCTAGGAGGCTGCAGATCAGTCCCAGAGAGAGGCCTGCAGAGAGAGAGGCAGGGTCTGATCTTAAGCCTCTGAGGCAGCCGTGGATCAGAACTTGCCTCTCTTTCTCTCCTGGCCTGGCCAACAGCTACACCTACATTTCTCTCCAGGCCTCCAGCAGGGCTGCTGATCAGCCCAGCCTTTCCAATCAGGTCTTGATGATAGGCCAAGACACACTGACTAGCATAGAAACTGACCCATAAGAATAAAATCTGGGTGAATGTAAGGAGCCAATGGCTGCCTAGGAGGCATAGCTTTTGATTCTGACTGGCATAGAAACTGACCAATTAGAACCAAATTGGCCAGCAGAAGAGGGCAGTTGGGGGGCAAGATAAGACCAGCAGGGCAGGGCATTTCGGGGTGAAAAGGCAGGCAGAGTCATATAGGGGTGATCATGCTGGCAAGGGAGAACAGTTAGGGGTGAGATCAGGCTGGCAGGGGAGAGGAGTTGGGGGCAAGATCAGGCCAGTAAGGGAGGGCAGTTAGGCATGATCAGGCAAGCAGGCAGAGGTGGTTAGGGGTGATCAGGCAGGCAGAGACACTTAGGGGTGATCAGACAGGCAGGCAGAGGCAGTTAGAGGTGATCGGGCAGGCAGGCAGAAAGGTTGGGGTGATCAGGCAGGCAGGTAGTGGTTAGGAGCCAACTATCCCAGATTGTGAGAGGGGTGTCCAACTGCAGGTTTAGGCCTGATCCCCTGAGGGATATCCGATTATAAAGTGGGTGCAGGCTGGGCTGAGGTAACCACCTCCATGCATGAATTTTGTGCACCAGGCCTCTAGTTACATATGTCTCCTTTTATCCCCATTTACCTCTCCCCAGCCACCCCATCCCCACTCCCCAGCACATGCCCCTCACCTCCCGAGTGTCTGTGTCCATTGATTATGCTTATATGCATGCATACAAGTCCTCTGGTTGATCTCTTAACCCCACTGCCATCCACCTCTGCCTTCCCTCTGAAGTTTGACAGTCTGTTCAATGCTTCTGTGTCTCTGGGTCTATATTTGTTCATCAATTTATGTTGTTAATTATATTTCACAAATGGGTGAGATAATGTGATAGTTATCTTTCTCTGAATGGCTCATTTCCCTTAGCATAATGCTCTCCAGTTCCATCTATGCTGTTGAGAAAGAAAAGAATTCCTTCTTTTTTCACCACAGTGTAATATTGCTTTTTGTAGATGTACCACCATTTTTTAATCCACTGATGGGCACTTAGGCTGTTTCCAAATCTTAGCTACTGTAAATTGTGCTGCTATGAACATAAAGGTGTATATGTCCTTTCTGATTGGTGTTTCTATTTCTTGGGATATATTCCTAGAATTGAGATCACTGGGTCAAATGGCAGTTCCATTTTTAATTTTCTGAGGAAACACCATACTTTTTTCCACAGTGGCTGCACCAGTCTGCATTCCCACCCACCAGTGCACGAGGGTTCCTTTTTCTCCACATCCACACCACCACTTGTCATTTGTTGACTTGTTGATTCCCCCCATTTTTAATTTTTTGGCTTAAATTAAATTTATTGGGGAAACATTGGTTAATTAGATTTTATAGGTTTAAAATATACAACTTGTGGAGTCAAGTAAAGATATAGTTCCATGCCCCTTCCCAGCCAGTGGAACGGTGTCCACCTGGAGAGCAGACATGAGGAACAGAGCAGTACAGACCTAAGTGTTTCCCCCCATTTGTGAGGGCTACAGAGCTTTACCAGGCTTTGTTTGTTCTTGTTCTATATGAAGGCCTATTCTAGCACAGCTCCATCCCTATCCCTCGCCCCACTGCTACATAAGCCCCTAGCCTACCCTGGCCTAGTGTGAAAACTCAGCAGACTATCTGCAATTGGGTCTTCCCATGATGTAAGTAATAAAGGCTATGTCTTTCCCCTCTGGTCCCTTGCGTGTTTTTGTCAGACTAGTAAAAAACACCATGATGTTCCCAGGATTGGAGCTCCTACAGTACACAATAATTCCATGATGCGTTATCTCTATCTAGAATTGCGTGTGAACCACCACAAATCAAATGTTGCCCCAATATTTTCAAAAATATATTTTTATTGATTTTAGAGAGGAAAGGAGAGAAAGAGAGACATATAAACATCAATGATGAGAGAGAATCATTGATCAGCTGCCTCCCACATTCCCACTATTGAGGATTAAGGCCAAAACCCAGACATATGCTCTGACCAGAAATTAAACAAGTGACCTTTTGGTTCATCAGTTAATGCTCAACCACTGAGCCACAGTGGCCAGGTATCTGTCAGTATATATGTCACCCCCTCTACCACATCCCAACCCTCCCAACTTCCTTTTGATTGACTAAATTTTATTTATCTCACTGGCAACCTATTTCTTTTTTTAAAATATGTTTTATTGATTTTTTACAGAGAGGAAGGGAGAGGGATAGAAAGCCAGAAACATTGATGAGAGAGAAACATCAATCAGCTGCCTCTTGCACACCCCCTACTGGGGATGTGCCTGCGGCCAAAGTACATGCCCTTGACCGGAATCGAACCCAGGACCCTTCAGTCTGCAGCCTGACACTCTACCCACTGAGCCACACCTGTTTTGGTGGCAACTTATTTCATAGCATTGCTATAGTGTCCTCCACAAGTTACTTACACAATTGAACTTTATGATTTATGGGGCAAAATGACTGGGCTATGCCATGTTTGCATCTAATTAAGTGCATGGCATTTTAATTACACAATAAATATCTGGATGAAAATCCATTGCACTGTTAAATGAATGTCCTCACTAGTTTCTATCAACAACATAATTTTCAATTGTTTAGCATTCTGTTTATGAAATGTGCCTATAAGGATTTAGGAGTGTTTAGTCACAATAACCTAACCTTCTCCGCTTGTTTTTGTGGCTAATTATGACATCATGACTGATTGAAGTTGCCACGGATGTGACAGAAAGGACCTATTTCTTCCAACATTTCTTTTGTTTGTATACTAGAAAGTGCCTTTTGAGTTAAAGCTGCAGCTGGAACTTGCAGTGGGTGACTCAGACGTTTGGTTTATGTTCTTTCCAATTCCTTTGCTGGGAAGTGTCATTTCATTTCTAATCCAAAAGCATTCTTCATGGGAGTTTCCACTGGCATTTTTTTAATTGCCTGCATATCACAAGCAACCCCATCCACCAGCAGCTTTCAAATCTGCTATACAGTATACATTTGCCCTCCAGTTTATCAGAAGTGTGTGTGTGTTTATTCATTCACATGAAGAATGTTCCATTCCCTGTCACCGAGCACAAATTTAGAAGATACCAATCTTATCTACTGGAATAGTTACCTGGGAAGTCCCATTTTGAGTGTGTACTCATGCATAACTCATAGAATACTGATAGGAATTAATGCTCTTTGATTTTTGTTCAATTATAGTTGACCAAGTAATTAAATGTACACATAAACTACATATTATAAATCTCTTTAAACTATCCATGCCTGGAGCCTGACATTGACTGGGACTAGATACTCTCCCAAGTGAACTCAGAACCAACAAACCCAGTGTGGTTCAGAACAGATCAGAGTGACACTCAATTAGCACCACAAGCAGCATACAGAAAGGGAGATCTCATTAGGAACCTGACATTGTTGGGGTAAATTCTGCTTTGTGGATTCAGCCCCCACAAAACATCTCAATTCTCATAACTACCTAGAAGGGAAACTCCACCCATGAATAGGCCAACAGCAATTAAGAGTCAGTTTCAACAGGATGGGTCACATAACCCACACAAGGTACATTACTGGAGCACCTAGTTCAGGCAATCAGGAAGTCTTAGCCCCACAAGACACCACTACATAAGGTCACTATACCAAAGCATAGCAGATCTTCCTATCACACAGAAACAAATACAGAGAGACAACAAAATACAGAGACAAAGAAACATAACCCTGAAGAAAGAACAGAATAAATACTCAGGAAAATAGCTAAATGAAATGGAGTTGAGCAAGCTACCAGATACAGAATTTAAAATAATGGGTATAAGAATGATCAAGGAACACAGTGCAAACTTTAGCAAAGGGATAGAAAGCATAAAAAGAACATAGAAACCATAAAAAAATAGTCAGAAATGAGTAATACCATATCTGAAATGAATAAATAAACATCTAAATAAATGAAGTGGAAGATCAGAAAGCACCCAATAAAAATAGCAAACAGAAAAAAATTAATTTGAAAAATAGGGATAGTCTAAGGGACCTTTCAGAAAACACAAAGAGTATCAACATCTGTATCATAGGCATACCAGAAGGAGAAGACAGCAAGGAACTGAGAAGTTATTTGAAGAAATAATGGCTGAAAAATTTTCTACCTTGGTGAAGGAAAAAGAGAAACAAGTCCAGGATGTACATATAGTCTAGTCAATAAATTATTTTAGGTATAAATTGGACAGATACATGCACAGAATTTCAACTAAACCACCTTATTACACCATCCTATATAATAAAACCTTAATATGCAAATTGACCAAACAGTGGAACAACCAGTCACTATGATGCAAACTGATGACCAGGGAGTAGATGCTCAATGTTAAGCATCTGCCCCCTCGGAAAGGGAGGCAACCTGCAGCAGTGATTGGGAGGTGGGACTGGCCAGTCACCTCTCACAAACAGGCAGTTGGACATCCCCTGAGGGCACAGGCAGGGTTGAGGGATCCTCCCCCTTGCCCTATGCATGACTTTTGTGCACCAGGCCTCTAGTTTATAAGAATAAACTCAAAATGGATTAAAGACTTAAGTGTAAGAATCAAATCATAAAATTCCTACAGAAAAAACATGACAGCACAATTTTGGACATTTCTCTTCGTAATATATTATTTATTTTTATTTTTTTATTGTTTAAAATGTTGCATATAGTGTGTATATATATATATATATATATATCCTTTTCCCCCCCATTGACCTTCCCCCAGTGTCCCCTACCCCCTGTCACGTGTCCTCATCAGACATTTCTCTTAGTAATATTTTTTTTCTGATATATCTTATCAGGCAAGGGATACAAAAGAAAAATAAATAAACAAATAAATAAATAGCATTGTGTCAAACTAAAATTTTTTAGCATAACAAACAAAGTATCAGCCAAATAAAAAGACCCACTAAATGAAAGAACATATTTGCCAATGATACATTTCATGAAGGGATAATATACAAAATTTATGAAGAACTCATCCAACTCAACATCAAAGCAACAAAAATTCAATTTAAAAAATTGGCAAAGGACCTGAATGGGTACCTCTCCAAAGAGAATATACAGATGGCCAATAAATAGATGAAGAAATGCTCAACATCACTATCAGAAAAATGCAAATTGAAACCATAATGAGATATCATCTCACACCTTTCAGAAGGGCTATCAATAAATCAAACAAGAAGTGTTGACAAGAATATGGAGAAAAGGTAACCCTTATGCACTGTTGATGAAAATCCAGATTGGTGCAGCCATCATGGAAAACAGGATCAGGGATTTAAAAAAAATGGAACTACATTTTGACTCCATGATTCCATTCTATAGATATATCAGAAGAAACCCAAACCATTAACTGGAAAGAATATAGTCACCACTGTGTTCATTGCAGCATTATTTACAATAGCCAAGATTTTGAAAAAACCCAAGTGCCCATGAATATACGAGTAGATTAAAAAGTGGTTTTTCAACAGAATGAATGCAGCTGGAGATTATTATGCTAAGTGAAATAAACCAAAGATAAATACCATATGATCTCTTTCTTATGCGAAATCTAATGAACAAAATAAACTGATGAACAAGATAGAAACTGAGGCATGGATACATGAAACAGAAAGACAATTGTAAGAGAGGAGGAGGGGGAGAGGGGACTGGATTAAAGAATATATATGTATAACCCAAAGACACAGATAACTGTGTGGTGATGACCAAAGGGAAGGGGGGCAGGGCTGAGTGAAGATGGGAAAAGGAGGGGAAAATGGTGATACCTTGTAATAGTGTCAATAATAAAGAAAAAAATAAATTTATTGGGATGACATTGGTTAATAAAATTAAGTGTTTCAAGTGTACAATTCTATGATATATCATTTGTATATTGCATTGTGTGCCCACCACCCAGTCAAGTGTACCATCTTGTGACATGTAAAATGGGTATTAATTCCGATAAACGTAACAAGAATTGCCCCCCCCCTCCTCAGAGCTACAGAGTCAACAATTTTCTTGCAATGAAAATTAGCTTAATATCCTTCTTTCTATGGTCTCCATATCATTAACTGTATTACTGCTTACAGGATGAAACCACTCTATGTTTTTACTAATTTTTTTTAATCACATCATTGAGAGAATTGAGAGATGGAATATTTCTTCTGATTAATATAAAATAAACTAATGCTCTTTAATATGCAATGATACTGGGCACGGGATCTGCTAAGATCTCAAGAGAGTAGAAGATATGTGGTCCCATAGCAAGTCCTGTTAGTTCAATTATGCTACATCAGGATCAGCACTGTATTTTCCAGGTGGAATTTGGAAATTGTCATCCACTCAGTGATATATATTGGTACTTCAGAGGCAATTGTGTTTAGGATGGAAATGCTAGGAAAAGCACACCTGGGGAATGCAAAGGCAGCAATAAAATCAAACTTAAAAATTGATTTCTCTGGTAGCTGTATGAAGCTTCATATTTTTTCCTTATAACAGCAAATGAAATATTGTATAAAATGTATTCAGCCTCTAGCTACAATATACATGTACATCATTGTCCTGGATTTCCTTAATATGGATGGTGCACTGACCTGTAAAACTCAACTTCATCAATGCTGACTGGTTCTCTTAGTTTACCTAGTGAAATCAGATTGATGATGCAGCACACTCTATGGCTTATTAAACAAACAGATTTGTCATTTTGCTAAACTGCTAAGGTGCACCATCACGCTGTTAAGCGGAATATGAATATGAAATGCTTTAGATCTAGGAAACCAGGATCCTCCCAGCAGGGCCATTAGTGGATGCAGACAGACAGGAAGAGAAATTTTGGCACAAGAGAGAAAACAGAACCCCTCCTCTACCACCACAAGGGCATGGCTGAGATGTGCACAATGTTGACGACAGATGCTGTTATCTTCTCAGACAGACTTTTTCTTGTTTATCACTTACTCCTCCCACAATTTTGAGGGCATGCCAATGCTATGTGGCTTACAAAGTTGATGCTATCTAGAGGTACGCAGTAGCCAAGAAAAGTGATTTTGTAAAGCACTTTCTGGGAAGCCCTGGAAGAACCCTAGGAGGGTCCATGTAAGCTGAGCAGTTCACATTGGAACTTGGCCAAATTATTTCTGGACATGAGGGGAACCACAAATGTGCCCATCTTAATCAAGCATTCTGGTTATAAAATAGCCTATTATGAATCTTGATTTTTAAAGTCATCCTGTGATTAATTGACTTTAGATCAGTAGACACCACATAATGGTTTCACCAATGTCTGCAAAGCAGACCAGACAAGATAAAATGACTTAAAGGTCATGGTGATGAGTCAAAATATCAGAGTAAAGAAGTGAAAGAATTATGGACCTTGTGCTATGAGCACTGTTTTCCTTAAAATACACTGTAATCAATGTTATACCTTTGCTGGTAAAATAAAGAAGGGTGTAGAAATATTTGAGAATTACAAAGGTATCTCTCCCATCCAATGTCACTCATGTGGATACTCAGATCAGAGATTAGCTTGGATTTTTCTTTCACCGGCATGTTTGCACTTCACTTTTTTTTTTTTTTTTTTGCTTTAATGGAAAAGTAAACAACATTTTCCATTTGTTGCAAATCAGCAATTAATTTTTGAAAACTATTTTCTCCCTGAAAAAATTAACTCTTTTATAAATAGAAAGCTCCAAGTTTTCACTAGTCATTCAATATAAGAAGTGGAAATTTTGCAAATGATAACAAGATGTTGAAATTCATAAATAAGAATCAAACTGATAACAGTCTCTGTGATTAGATTTTAAACATTCTTCATAGGCCATTGTGCTCAAAATTATTCTGTGCATATGAAAGGCTGAGGGAATAAAGACATTGGCATTCTAGTCCAAGCTCACTATTTCACCTCTTGCAAATTTAGCTTCTTCATGTGACAATGAGAGGATCGAACTAGATAAACTCTAAGGTGCCTTCCAGGTAATACATAGTTCCTTGAAATATTTTCATCTTAGAGGATCCTTATGAAAATGAAAATTCTTAAGAGAGCTAATAACTAATGTCATGCGCAGGAAAACATTTAGTAGGAACTTCACTATTAAGCCAGCCAAGGGAAGAATGTGACAAGGGAAACCCCAGGAGTTTTGAAAAGTGAGGAAGTAGAAAACAAGTCAAAATGGTCTACTTTACTAACCTTCGCAGCGTTAGGCATTTCTTTGAATCAAGCAGTGTTCCTTTATAACAGAATTTTATCTGACAAAAAATAGCAAACATATTTTATGGCAGTTTCATATTATTTTAGATAAAACAATCAATCAAAAGATTGCCTGTAATTTCTCCATCCACATATGATAGAGATGTTAATGATAATAATAATCATGATTGTATTTGATTGTGCCTGGGGTTCTCCAGGGGCTTTTAAAAAGTAAGTCCACTTAATTTTTATAACAATGTTATGACATCTGTAGAATTTTTATTGGTCCCATTTTGTAGACAAGTAAACAACCTTAAAAATCTTAATGTAATCCCATTTTCACTTAATCTTATCTAATAAAAGAGTAATATGCAAATTGACCATCACTGCAACAAAGAGGGCTGCCCCCATGTGATCAAAGATCCTGCCCCCATGTGGACACAAGATGTTCACCACAAGATGGCCAGCAGGAAAGGGCAGTTGGGAGGGACTAGGTCTGCAAGGGAGGGCAGTTGTGGGCGATCAGGCCAGTAGGGGAGGGCAGTTGGGAAGGACCAGGCCTGCAAGGGAAGGCAGATGGAGGTGATCAAGCCTGCAGGGGAGGGCAGGTAGGTGTGACCAGGGTGGTAGAGGAGGGACATTGGGTGTGACCATGCCTGCAGGGAAGGGCAGTTGTGGGGGATCCAGGCTGGCAGGGGAGGGAGGTTGGGGGGGACCAGGCTGGCAGGTGAAGGACATTAGGGGAAAATAGGCTGGCAGGGGAGCAGTTAGGAATCAATCAGGCTGGCAGGGGAGTGGTTAAGGGGTGATCAGGCTGGCAGGCAGAAGCAGTTAGGGGCAATCAGGGAGGCAGGCAGGCAAGCAGTTGGAAAGCAGCAGTCCTCGATTGTGAGAGGGATGTCCGATTGCCTGTTTAGGACTGATCCTACTGGTATTGGGCCTAAACGGGCAGTCAGACATCCCTTGAGGGGTCCCAGATTGGAGAGGGTGCAGGCTGGGCTGAGGGCACACCTTCCATGTACAAATTTCGTGCACCAAGCCTCTAGTATATTATAAAAGTTTTGCCATGGTATAAATGTGTTTAAAAGCTTATTTCCAGCTTCTCTCTGTTATAAACAGTAAAAGAATTCCCTTTGAAATACTTGTAGAGAACTAATACATTGACACATATTCCTTTGGGGAAATTCATGCATACAGTTTTCTTTCCACTGTCTAAGATCTTGCTAATGGGAGTCTGAGCATTTTTATGGTGGCAAAGCAATTGATGGTTCTACGCATAGGACACTTCTGGTAAGACAAGACTTAACCAACAAAAGACCACCACATTGGAGTTTCATTTTCGGGTTCTACTATTTCACTAATTCATCACGAAACATTTACTGCACACTTAGGATGTGCCTGGGCAGTGTGACACCACCCCTGAACTCACACAGTTTAAAACCCAGTGGGTAAAGAGAAACCAGAAAATTAACAAGTAAATATAACAGCAATATTTAAATGAGGATCCTGGCCAGGACAGGAAGGAGAGTCAGAGAACAGACCTTGAAGAATCTTTTAGTCAGGTGAAATTTAAACTTGATCCTGAAGCAAATGAGAAGCTATTATGAATCTCTCTATAAACTAGAATTAATGAATTTCAAAATAACTATCTAAAGAGACATATTAATGAAACTATTTGCTTTTAAACTTTAGCCTTAGATTCAGACATCCTGAAATTTATATATCCTTTTTTATTTAGTTTTATATCTGTTTACCATGTAAATTAATATAAATACCATTATCATTGTCCTCAGAAGGCCTAGACTGAAATTCTTCTCTGTGCCCTTGATGGTTACTTAGTGGTTAGAGATGGCCCTTTAACTGAAGGGTGGCAGGTTTGATTCCTGTGAAGCACAAGTATCTTAATCATATCTAATAAAAGAGTAATGTGCAAATTGACCATCACTCCAACACACATTATGGCTGCCCCATTCCTGGCCCTGGCAAGCAACCAATTGAAGTTTCTCTCTCTGTGTCTTTCCCCAATCCCTTCCACTTTCCCTAAAAAAACACAATAATAATAAATAAATAAATATCAACAGAAAAAATGTCATCTGGTCAGAATTAACAACAATAACACCAGCAGCAGCAACAACGAAGCAGAACAAAACAAACAAACAAACTATATATATATATATATATATATATATATATATATATATATATATATTTTTTTTTTTTTTTTCATTTGCCCACTTATTAACCACATACTGGTCTAGGGCAGAAGTTGTCAATCTTGAATGTGCAACAGTGGGCTCATTCAACACAAATCACTTGGCCCATTCCAGAGTTTCTGAGTCAGTAAGCCTGGAGAAAGACCTAAGAATTTGTATCTGTAACAAGTTCTTAGATGATGTAGAGGCTGCTGGTCCATGGACCACATTTTGAGTAATAGTGCTCTAAGACAAAGCAATCTGAATCTTATTCTCCCTAAATATAGGATGCAAGTTATAATAACTTCCCTGCCTATTCTACAGTATTGTTGTGAAGAACAAATGAGAAAGTGAGCTTGGGAAATGCAAGCCCTTGCTAAGTGGGAAATTATATTGGACAGTTACTGCTGTGCAATTTCCATGGAACTATTGTCATTATAAATGGGACAAAAGTATAAAAATTTCACAATGTATACAAACGGCAAATAATTGTGCTGTACAGCTGAAACTAATACGACATTTGATGCCAATATAAATAAATAATTAAAATTTAAAAATAAACAAATCTGACAGAGAATCTCTAAGTATGGCAATGGCTGCTAAGTTTATATGACCTGAACTACAGCACTTATGTTTTTTTCTCTTTATAATTAAACTACAGGCCAGATGCATGAAATTCATGCAAGAGTAGACCTTCCTTTCTCTGGCTGCTGGCACTGGCTTCCCTCCTGCACCCAGGACCTGGGCTTCCCTTGCAGCCCCAGCTTCACCCAGAAGATAATTTGGAAGGATGTCTGGAAGGACATCTGGTCTAATTAGCATATTATGCTTTTATTATTATAGATTAAAATATTTGAGAAGCTGTCTAAGGAATAGCAACTGAAATGCACAGCTTCTGTTTTTTTGTTTGTTCTTTTTTTTAATGTTTATTGGTTTTAAAGAGAGAGCAATGGAGAAAGAGTAAGAGAGAGAGAGAGAAAGTTGAGAGAGAGAGAGAGAGAGAGAGAGAGAGAGAGAGAGAGAGAAGAGGAAAACATCCACCAGTTGCTTCTTGTGGACACTCAGACTGGACATTGAACCCTCAACTTAGGCATGTTCCCTGACCATTAAGCTTCTTGTTTAAGAAATGACTCTCCAACCAACTGAGCCACACCAGCCGGGCAGGACTGCCTGCCTTTTCTTGGGTCCTAATGTTCAGTCTTTCCATCTCACCTTATCTATTGTCTTCAAGAGATAGCTTCAACACTTATGGGAGAGGAGGTCTTAGTCTCTCTCTCTCTCTCTCTCTCTCTCTCTCTCTCACTCTCTCTCTCTCTCTCTCTCCAGCACCAGTCCATTGCTTTTGCTAATTAAATAACAATTAAGCTCAACTAGAAATGGTATTATGGGACAGAATGGTAAAGGATAATCTTAACTCTGTCCTTGAAAATTAATTAAACTCAAATGTAGTCACGCTGCACTGAATGCATTTCGGAGGTCTGGTTATATCTCTCTCCTAAAATCTACTGTGCCCAGGGTTGCAAGAGAAAAATACAGATGACTCAATACCTTTTGAATTATAGATGATAAACATACTTTTATGATATGTCCCAATGTTGCAGTAGATGTACATATACTAAAACAAGTATTTCTCATTTATCTCCTATCTAAATTTATCCAGGATGATAATATCCAGGTGTTTTTTCTTTGCTGAATCTGGCGATCTGAGCTATGTCCCATTAGTAATAAAGTGGTAACTGTGTCTGAGAAACATGTATATTAACAAAGAAAAAAGTTATCTGCAAGCCCAGGATGAGCATAAGGATAAATATAAAATTACAATTACATAGGGAACATTTTCATAAGTACCCAAAACAACCCTAGCTTTTTTTTGCTCAGTGGACAGAGCATCAGCCTGTGAACTGAAGGGGCCTGGGTTCCATTCGGGTTAAGGGCATGTATCTTGGTTGCCCTCAATCCATGGCCCCAGGTTGGGGCACCTGCGGGAGACAACCAATTGATGTGTCTCTTTCACATTGATGTTATTCTCTCTGTGTCTCTCCCTTTCCTTTCCAGTCTAATAATTAAGGGCAATATATCCTTGGGTGAGGGTTAACAAAAACAACAACAAAAATAAGGACCATCCCCTAACTGGTTTAGCTCAATGGATAGAGCATTGGCCTGTGAACTTAAAGGTCCCAGGTTCAATTCAGGTCAAGGGCATGTACTTTGCTTGCAGGCACATTTCCAATAGGAGGTGTGCAGGAGGCAGCTGATGGATGTTTCTCTCTTATCGATGTTTCTCTCAATCCCTCTCCCTTCCTCTCTGTAAAAAATCAATTATATATATATATATATATATATATATATATATATATATTACCAAAAACAGGCCCTACCTCAAAAGCAATTAAATCAGAATCTTTGGAACCAAGTCACTGACAGTTTTAGAAGCTCCACAGATAATTTTAATAATCAATCAAGAGTGAGAACTACTGAATTAAGTGAAGAAATTTATATCAGTAGTTCTTCATTGTTGCTACCCATTAGAATAGCCTGGCAAGCATGAAAAATCTCAATTCTCATACTGTATCAAAGATTAGATTAAATTATATTCCCTGGGGATGGGATCCAGACATCAATTGGTTTCTAAAGCTTCCCAGGTGATTTCAATATATAGTCAATAAATGAGTCATCTATATCCTATATAATAAAAGAGAAACATGCAAATTTGACCATACCTTCACTACACTACCAGCCAATCAGGACCGGGGAGTGGGGCCGAGCTGCGTGAGTGCCCGGCCCCAGGGGCAAAGATGAGGTGATGGCAGTGGCGAGTGCCTGTCCCCAGGGGCAGAGACTAGGCGGCAGCAGCGTGGCACTCTGGACAGAGCAGAGAAGACTGAAGGCTCCGGCTGGAGTGAAGCCTCCAGCCGGTCAAAACAAAAACGGAAGGCAACAGCCAGAGGGAAGGCCTGGGTCCCAGGTTCCAGAGGAAAACTGGTCCTGGCAGCCAGGGGAAGGAAAGTCTATAGCATGATTCTTCATGCAACAGGCCTCTAGTATATATATATATATATATATATATATATATATATATATATATATATATATAAAAGCCTAAGCAACCATTAAGACCAGTCAATCAGATGACCGGTTGCTATGATGCACACTTACCACCAGGGGGAAGACCTTCATCACAGGAGCTTGTCCCTGGTGGTCAGTGCACTCCCACAGCCAACCTCCCATGGCCGGCCAATCTCCCGTGGTTCCTCTCCCAAGCTGGTCGGACCCGATCAGCCCTGATTGCCAGCCAGGCTGAGGAACCTCACCTGTGCACTAATTCGTTCATCAGGTGTCTGGTTAGTTTATAATTATTCTGACATAGTTTCACGGGATATATTGAAGTGTCTAAAAATGTCCAAAGAAGATCATATACACTTACAAATTATTGCAACACTGCTATATGAAATTTTGATTTTCTAAATTTCAAAATAATATATTCCTGATTATTTTTACATTCTAATTCATTCTTTTCCTTCTTGTCAACAACAGAGTAGTGTAAAGAAGATTGAACCAGTATAAAATTTACTGGGGCACTCATATGCATCAATACCTGAGAAACTACAGGCAAAATAATGCTTGCTGCAGAAATAAGTTTTTATGCTTTACCTTACCAGTGACACAATGTTATACAACTGAAGGGGCCACCATTACATGTGAATGATGCTGAATGTGTCCATAACAGAAACTCAATCATTATTTGTATATCTGAATGAATAATTGGATTTCCCAACAAATACTAGTATCCTAATAAAACAGTAATATGCAAATTGACTGTACCTCTGATCAAGCCATGCCCACGAGCCATGCCCACAAGCCAACCAGGAGCAAATAAGCTCCAACCAAGATGGCTGAGGCCACTGAGAGCAGGTGGGAGGATTGGGTTTGCCCAGTAATAGAGGAAACCCAGCTTTCCACTTGTCCTTGCCTGCATAGGCCTCCACTCAACGCTACAAAGTTGCAATTATAGAAGATACATAATCCCAACAGAAATGGCAGCAACCATGGAGCTGGAGAGAGTAGAGGCTAGGGTTGCCATGGCGATGGAGGAAGCCAAGCTTCCACAGCCCTACTGCCTATGCCTCCACTCTAGGCTACAAAGTTTCAATTATAGAATTAAAATAAACCCAAACAGAAATGGATGTCTCCACGGAGCAAACAGAAGGCTTGGCTCCACTCTAGGCTACAAAGTTTCAAACAGAAATGGCTATCTCCCAGGAGCAAACAGAAGGCTTGGCTCCACTCTAGGCTACAAAGTTTCAATTGTAGAACATAAATTAATCCCAGATCCCAGGGCCTCCACTTGGGTGGCTGGGGGACGTGGCCAGCTGGCAAACCACCACAGGCCCCTTGCCCAGGCTGCCCCACATTCCCAGGGAACCCCCACCCTAATCTGGGCCACTCTTCAGGGAAAACCAGCTGGCTTCCATACATGCACCAGGCCTCTATCCTATCTAATAAAAGAGTAATTTGCAGATTGACCATCATTCCAAGACACAAGAGGGATGCCCCCATGTGGTAAAAGATCCAGCCCCCAGGTGGACACAAGATGGCCAGCAGGGGAGGGCCATTGGGAGATTCCAGGCCCTGCAAGGGAGGGCAGTTGTGGGCGATCAGGCCAGCAGGGGAGGGCAGTTGGGAGGGACCAGACCTGTAAGGAAGGGCAGTTGGGGGCAATCAGGCCTGCAGAGGAGGGCAGTTAGGGGTGACCAGGCTGGCAGAGGAGGGAAGTTGGGAGCAAACAAGCTGACAGGGGAGCAGTTAGACACCAATTACGCTGGCAGGGTAGTGGTTAGCGGGTGATCAGTTTGGCAGGCAAAAGCAGTTAGGGGCAATCAGGGAGGCAGGCAGGTGAACAGTTTGGAGCCAGCAGTCCAGGATTGTGAGAAGGATGTCCGACTGCCCATTTAGGCCGAATTCCAGTAGGATAGGGCCTAAACGGGCAGTTGGACATCCCTCAAGGGGTCCCTGATTGGAGAGTGTGAAGGCTGGGCTGAGGGACACCCTCTGCCCCCTGTGCATGAATTTCGTGCACTGGGCCTCTAGTCTATATAATAAAAGCCTAAGCTACCATTACAGTGGAATGACCAGAACGACCAGTCACTATGATGCACACTAACCACCAGGAGGCAGAAGCTCAACACAGAAGCTGCCCCTGCTGGTCAATGTGCTCCCACAGGGAATGCTGCTTAACAGAAGCTTAGTTCATGGCTGGTGAGTGCAGCAGCGGTGGCAAGAGCTTCTTCCACCTCTGCAGCAGTGCTAAGGAGCAGCGAACCAGGCAGTAAGGAGTGAGTGATCCCAGACTGTGAGAGGGCGCAGGCTGGGCTGAGGGACTCTGCCCTCCCCGCCCCCCCGGCATGAATTTCGTACACTGGGCCTGTAGTATAATATAACAAAATTGGAGTGATATCAGTTTTAACATTATAGATGCATTAAAGAAATTATCAAAATTTTGTGGGACAAAAATTTAGGAAGGAGTTGGGTAGGCAGTTCTCACTTGGCATCTCTCATGGAACTGTGGTCAAGAATCAGGTAGGGCTGCAGTTATACGAATGCTAGACTGGAATGGATACAGAATATGACTTGCTCACAGGTCTAGGAGTTGATGCTTGTGGTTGGCTGGTGCAGTCCCCTGAAACACCTACATGTAGCCTCCAAGCATGGTGATCTTGGGGAAGTTTTATGCAAAGTGACTGCTGTCCCCCAGAGTAAGCATCACAACATAACCAGGTAGAAACTAAATGGCTTTATAAACTTAGCCTTAGATGTTATAGAGCATCACTTCAGCCTTATTCTATTGATTGGAGCAACCACAGGCATGTACAGATTTCACATCTGGATGGAAGGTGTATCAAACAGTATTGAGGCCATGAGGATGATGCACTTTAGTATTTAACTTAAATCTTTCATTAAATTTCATCCAGAATGAAAACTTAAGTTATTCTCAAGTAAATCCATTTTGAAAGTCTTAAATAAGCCCAAAAACAAAGTAACAAAAAGAACAAAGGAACCCAACCCCCCCAAAACTAATCTATTTGAAACATAAAGGTATACTGGTGTCCAGGCTGCCATAGGGTTTGCTTCTGCAGTACTTGCATGTACACTCAAATGGGTAAAGCACAAAATAAGATATTAGCAAGTTAAAATATAATATTACTTTTCAAAGGTACTTGCTTTTCTGGATTTCACCAATATTTCACATGAAAGTTTCTCTCCTTTTGCTAAACTTGCATCATCCCAAGATGGTATGCATTATGAAGGCTATTTGCTTATCCCTCTTTCTATGGATAAAGCATGTGGCACTCCTTTAGTATTTCTTTAGGGAATCTCTCTATGCAATTGCCAAGAAATAAAGTAGGAAATGAATGTTTAATCATTTGATTTGCCTCTTAAATATCTATTTTTTTCTAAGCACAGGCCAAAGCTGTATTTAAAAATTTTAACATGACCCATATGAAGCAAATCTATTTCCAAAATGCCATCATAAACTATATGGTGGAATATACTTTATTTCATGCAGTGTGTCTACAGCATATTAAGGTGCCAAAATTAATATTCAATATCATGCTCCAATGCAACCTTCTCTTTAGACTCAAGTGTAAGACCTTTAATTTACCCCAGGACTGCTAGATCAATTATCCCCCAAATACCAACAGACATATGTTATAAGCATGGCTATAAAGAAACTATTCATTTTCTGTTCCGGCAAATATCCTGTGATGATTCAAATCCATCTTTGACCTCTCTAAAGAAGAGTTTGAGGCCAAACTAACTAGGAGGAGAGAAGCTGAAGGGAAGGCAGTCGATACCCATTGTGGCTGGTTCTCACCAGATGGGTTTGCTTCAGCTGGCCTGGAACTGTCAACCAAAACTGCAATTACTAACCTTGCTAGAGGCTGTGGCTCCCTAGAGGCAGCAGGAAAGAGAGGGAATGATGGATGCTCATGGTGTTCTACAAACAGGAGGAATAATTACGAAGTATTCATGCTGTCACAGACCACAGTGCTGGGTCTCAGGAGGATCATAAGATTAAAATCGTAAGATTTTGGAATGAAAATAGGTTCAGTGAGAGTTCACTTCAAGTTCTCATTAAAATTTTTATAAGAGATGAGGAAAAGCACATGCCTTTATCACAGAGCAATTATAACTTATAAGCTAGCATGAATGCTGGTGACAAGTGGTATGAAAAATCTCCCCAAGCAATATTTTATTTCATGAAACTGTTTTTCCCTTCAAAACTGACTATGAATATAGTTTCACTATAAAATTTTGTGGCTTATACACAGAATCCTACACTTTTGGAAGATGCATGCCTGCAAAAATGATATTTTATATTTCCTAATTCTCTCGTGTCTGTTTTATTTCTTAGACATTTTGAAAATAACTGTGATAAAATTCTAACAATTTCCTTTTTATACAAAAATCATCTATCAAATTAAAGTACATCCTCCTGTAACAATATACTATAGTTTTAAAAGCTTTCTAAGGTATGATTTACATGTGATAAAATTCACCTATCTTAAGTATTCAGTTCAAAGAATTTTAGTAAATTTATACATTTGTGCAGCCATCACCATAACCCAGTTTAAAAACCCTTCCATCACCTCAAAAAGTTTCCTCATGCACATTTGTACTCAACCCTTGTTCCTAGCCCTGGCCCAAGAAACTTATTGATCTTGTTTCTGTCTCCTTACTTCTGCCTTTTCTAGAAGATTCATATAAATGAAATTACATAATACTAGAGGCCCAATGCACAAAATTCGTGCAAGAGTAGGCCTTTCTTCTCCTGGCTGAGGGTACCCACTTGTCTCTGGCATGTGGGATTCGGGCTTCCCTCGCAGCCCCAGCTTCATCTGGGTTTCTTGTGGACAGCACATATATGGGTCATGTTTTCTTATCTAATCCATTACCCTATGTCTTTGATTGAGGTATTTAATCCATTTACATTTAAAATTATTATTGGTAGGTACTTGCTTGTTGCCATTTTTATTCTTTACCCATGTGCTACTTCTTTGCTTCCTATTTCTGTTTGTTTGTTTGTTTATTCATTTATTTGCAGCAGACCCTTTAGCATTTATTGCATTGCTGGTTTGGTGGTAATAAACTCCTTTAGTTCTTTTTTTGTCTTCAATTTTAATTGATAGCCTTGCTGGGTACAGTATTCTTGGATTCAGAACCTTCCTTTGCATGACTTTGTATATTTCATTCCTTTCCCTCCTGGCCTAATGAGTTTCCATTGAGAAATCAGTCGCTGGTTTGATGGGGGTTTCTTTGTAGGTAACTTTGTGTCTCTTTCTGGCTGCTTTTAAGATTCTTACTTTGTCATTGGTATTTGCCAATTTAATTATAATATGCTTTGGTGTCAGTCTTTTGGAGTTCATTTTGATTGGGACTCTGAGCTTCTGGGATTTGTGTGGGTTTTTTCTTCCCTATATCAGGGAAGTTTTTTGTCATTATTTCTTCAATCAGGTTTTCTATTCCTTGGTCAGTTTCCTCTCCTTCTGGCACCCCAATTATTCTCATGTTTTTTGTTTTGTTTTGTTTTGTTTTGTTTTGTTTTGTTTTGTGTTGTCCCAAAGTTCCTTAAGCTCTCCTGCTTTTTTGTTGTTGTTGTTGTTGTTGTTGTTGGGTATTTTTTTCTTACACTGTCTTCTAGCTCACTTATGTGGTCCTCTGCTTCTTCTAGTCTACTCTTGATGCTTTCTATTGATTTCTTTACAGCAGTGATGCTATTTTCCATTTCTTCTTGGTTCTTCTTCATTTCTGAATTTGTCTTCCATTCTTTTCAGTCACCTTATGACCATTTCTCTGAATTCTTTCTTGACGGGTTGCTTGCCTCCATTTTGTTTGCTTCCTTTTCTGGTGATACCTGCTTTTATTTCATATGCATGCTGTTTCTTTGTCTCCCCATGGTCTCTCTTTTCTGGATGTCTGATTATGTAGTTCTCTCTTTCCCTTCCATGGTGGAGTGTAGAGCTCCTCTGAATAAGCATGCTTGCACCACTTGGGGACCAATGTTCTCAGGTTTGCAGCTGTTTGGTGTGCCCTAGTTGTAGATTTTCAGGCTTTTGATAACTTCCACTTTTCCCTTCAAGATGGCGTGGTCTCCGTGTCCGATCCAGTTGCTCTGGGAGGGAACCCAGCAGCAGTGGGGGCTGCCTGGTCAGGGAAGCCCAGTCCAGCAGTCCCTCACTGTCTTCTGGAATATAGCTGTCCCTCAACTCACCAACAAACACTTCCCATGTGACCACACACTCTCCCTTTGTTTTCTCACTCACACAGAATCTTGCAGTCTGCCTTCCCTTCAGCAGCCATCTTCTTTCTCCCTATAGGTTCTTATTTGTTGCCATTTTAATTTTTTATCTCTCTCTCTCTCTCCCCCTCCCCCTCTCCCTCTCCCTCTCCCTCTCCCTCACTAATAGTCTTGCTTTCAAATTCTTGTTTGTCATTACCTTGAATACTTCATGCCATTTCCTTCTTTCATCAACTGACAGCCTTATGGCAGCTCCTTTGTAGGTAAATTGCTTTTCTATTGTTGCCTTTAAGAGTCTCTCTTTGTCTTAAATTTATTTGCATTTTAATTATGACATGTCTTGGTGTGGCAGTGTCTGGGTTTTTCTTGCTATCAGCAATCCACAGCTTGTGGATCCCTCTGCTGGGGCTGGGTGCCTTTGGAAAGATCCAAGATCTGTACCACCATCTGATTTCCCTAGCCCTGGGCACTGGATTAGATAAGGCAAAGAATCAATGCCTCCAGAAACCTGCCTTTGCCTAAAATCCCATTAATAGTCAGGTTTTATTAGCCTCAGGTGTGAGGTCTTCCAACAGGGTGGGACAACTGCCTTCTCTCCAGGCAAAAAATGTTGAATAGCAAAGTTTTAAAGGAGAAAGATTTTCATTACAGTGTGAGGGAATGACTAAACACAGAAAATGGGGTTTCTGCCTTCCAAGGTCTAACCTCAGAGCTTCCAACCCTGACTTCTGCTCACAGCTCCACTCCACAATACTCTCCATATTCCAGAACCCAGGGTGAGTGGCTGCATATGACATTTTATGTGTTCTCCCTTTAAGAGGGTGCCTGTATTTCCAGCTGTCTTTCCCTGATGATCAGCTACCCAGCTGCTTTTCACAGCTAGATGTTATGTAGGCATTTTTCTCAGACCTGGTGCTCTTGGCAGGGGAGCCTAGCTTGGGGATTAAACACCAGAATTCTCAGTGGAAACACCTACACACCTGAGATAATCCTCCAGAAATTCAGTTCTTGTCTGTAGGACCCTGACCAGCTTCTTCATGCTTCCACACTTCCTACCAATCTCTATGTGGTCTCCTCTTTCTGCCCTTGCTATCAGTGTCCTTTCTCTTCAGCTAGTATTCAGTTGATTTTTCGGAGTGATTTTTCTGTATTTTGGTTGCATTTCCAGTTTGGCCCTGGGAGAATGTCAGTGTAGCTTCCACTTACTTCACTGCCATTTTGGAATTCTAGCAGGCTAATTGTTAAGTTGATGATATTGTATGGCCCACAAATGATGTTATAGATATGAAATGGCATGGCCCACAAATGATGTTATAGATATGAAATGGCCCTTGGCAAGAAAAGTTACCCCACCCTTATTCTAGATGAAAGTCCTTTATCTGATATATAATTTGCACATACTTTTCCCAAACCTGTGGATTACTGTTTAATCACCTTTATGATTATCTTTTAGAGAACAAAAGTGTTTAATTTTGAGGAAATTTAAGTTATTAATATTTTATTATATTGTTCATATTTTGGTGTCACATTTAACAAATCTTGCCCTGCCCCAAGGTCACAGAAATCATCTATATTTTCTTGTAACTATTTTAAAATTTAAACTCTTAACCCTAGTAATTTTATCAAGATTTATTTATTTGTCACAGGCAGGGCTGATTTCTCACTGGTAGGCAAGCTGCCATTAATGTCTGCCAACTGTTTTAATGGGTCAGTGACTAGGAAATATCAGCTATAAATTATTTTTAAAGAAATCTTTATTGTTCAGATTATTACAGGTGTTCCTCTTATTTT
Source organism: Antrozous pallidus (assembly GCA_027563665.1). NCBI lineage: Eukaryota > Metazoa > Chordata > Mammalia > Chiroptera > Vespertilionidae > Antrozous > Antrozous pallidus. The sequence continues at coordinate 124,042,433 of CM050509.1, forward strand.
TCTCCCATAGCTCCCTTCCACCTAATCCCCCACCCCACCCCATGTCCTTATCCTGTCTTCATCCACAGGTGTAAGATTTTTGTCCAATCTCTTCCCGCACCCCTCACACCCTGTTCCCCCTGAGAATTGTCAGTCCACTCCTTTTCTATGTCCCTGATTCTATTATATTCATCAGTCCATTCTGTTCATCAGATTTTTCATTCACTTGATTTTTAGATTCACTGGTTGGTAGGTATGTATTTGTTGTCATTTTGTTGTTCATAGTTTTTATATTTACCTTTTTCGTCTTCTTCCTCTTCTTAAAGAATACCCTTCAGCATTTCACATAATCCTGGTTTGGTGGTGATGAACTCCTTTAGCTTTTTCTTGTCTGTGAAGCCCGTTATCTGACCTTCAATTCTGAATGATAGCTTGCTGGGTAGGTTGCCGGTTCTTGCTGTTCATAGCTTTGGATATTTATTGCTACTCCCATCTGGCCTGCATAGTTTCTGTTGAGAAATTAGCTAACAGTTGTATGGGTACTCCCTTGTAGGTAACCAACTGTTTTTTTCTTGCTGCTTTCAAGATTCTCTCTTTGTATTTTGCCCTTGGTGTTTTAATTATGATGTGTCTTGGTGTGGTCCTCTTTGGATTCCTCTTGTTTGGGATTCTCTGTGCTTCCTGGACTTGTAAGTCTATTTCTTTCACCAGCTATAGAAAGTTTTCTGTGAATATTTCTTCTAATAGGTTTTCAATATTTTCTTCTCTCTCTTCTTCTGGCACCCCAATAATTTGGACGTTGGTATGCTTAAAGATGTCCCAGAGGCTCCTTACACTATCTTCATATTTTTGGATTTTTTTTCTTTCTGTTTTTCTGGTTGGGTGTTTTTTGTTTCCTCATATTTCAGAGCTTTGGTTTGATTCTTGGGGTCCTTTGATCTACCATTGAATTTCTGTATGTTATTTATTTCAGACAGTGTATGCTTAATTTCTGATTGTTCCTTTTCCATTTTCTTGGCATTCTCATTAAGGTCCTTGAAGGTCTCATCAAGTTTCTTGGCAGTTTTTAAAGATTCTTGAGTAACCTTATAAATGTGGTCCTGAATTCTATGTCCTCCATTTCTTTCATTCATGACATGTTTCTTTGTCTCTGCATTTTCATTGCTTCCCTGAGTTGGTAGGGTAGCTTTGTGTGCTAGGTATCTCAGCCTCCCTAGTTACCTGAGGTGGACACTCTTAGTGCACCCTTTTGTGGACTGTGTGTACAGCCTTGTTGTAGTTAAGCTTTGATTGTTGTTGGTATCACTGGGAGAAATTGAGGATCAGCTGTGTCTATGCAGAGAGACAGCCTTATGCATTAAGACTTGTGAAATTTCACAAGCCTCTGTGCTCGCTTGGATCAAGTGGGGATTCCAGGTGGAGCCGACAGTCTTGGCTTCCAGTCATCCCCACCCCACAAAGTTCCTGGGTCTCTGTTTCCATAGACAATCGCTGCAAGCAGTTCTGAGAGGAAGGCACCTTTGAGCTTCACCCGCTGCCAAACAGTCCAGTCTCTCCCCCAATGAATCTGGACTCCCAGATTCTCGCTGGTACTGGGGTTCAGTGCAGCCATAACAGGGGTTCAGGGCCATCTGGAGCCCTTGTCTCCTTCCCACTAGATCAAGCCAGCGGCACACTTAACAACATTCTGTCCTCTCTGCATGCAATCGCGCACACACCTGTCCTTTGCCACTCCCCTGAGACTCTGCCTTACAGTCTAGATTCCCCCCGTATGAGCCTGTGTCCCCAGGGTCTCGCCCAGAAGTGGGGTTCAGTGCAGTAGGAGCTGGGGTTCAGCGCAGTCTGGAGCTTTTGTCTCCTTCCTGCTAGAGAATGTCAGCCTGATACTCAGCCTCCTGATCCTCTCTGGCCACATCCTCTCCACACGTGCAGCTTCTCTGATTCTCCGTGTGTGTTTCTCTTCCCTTCTAGTTGTAGAATTTCCTGTCAGCCTGCTTTCCTGTGGTTCTGGATGATGTTCATTTTGTCTTTTATTTGTGTTTTTGAAATTGTTGTCTGCAGCAGCAGTTTAGGTGTTTACCTATGTAGCCATCTTGGTTTTTCTTGCAAGACATACATAAATTATTTTGAATATAATTACTAATGGTATGTAATGATGTTTAATAGAGAAGTCACACACTTGTATTAGGGAAAACATCAAATATCTCTAATTCTTATACCACAGTTAAAAAAAAATCTCCTAAAGAATGGCATATCTCAAAATTTAGGTCTGTGGTATGGGTAGTTGCTTATAGGAAACTAGAGTAAACAGAAATGGGACATGGAATTCCTTTGACATAGTGGGACACAATAGTTGCAGAGGGAATTTCCCAACCACAGATGTTATGTTATAAAGCAATATTATAGATCATTACAATACTCCCTAAAAATATGAATGCCTCTAGTGAGAGTTGAGGCAAATAACTCCCTACCTGGATCCTACTACATCTCAGACCTTATAACTATTTGCCTCAACTCTCACAGACCATTATGGAAAAATAGCAAGGCCTAAAGCATGAGGCCTAAGTAATCCAGGCAGGTTTTTTATACACAGGAAAGGACTTAGTGAGAAGACAGGATTCATAGAAGATGTTTTACTGAATAGTTTTCTAGAAACAGGAACCAGGTAAACCCAGTTAAAGGGACTGTTGCATATTATGACACCAAGGCTTGGGAATAATTTAGGCTCCTGGTTATTGATAATTAAAATGTTACAATTAACTCTAATGGCTCCTTATTTCCAAATTACCCAGCTCTACTAAGTGGTACCCTCATTAGTTCCATTTTAGGCTATTATGGTAGTCTTCTAATATGTCCATTCCCTGACCATCTTTAATTTCTCTCATGTATTCCACACACCATTCCTAGATTGACTGTCTTCAAAGTGTGGTTTCCATAAAATCCCTCTGCTATATAAAGTATTTAATGAATTTTCATTGCTTATCCAATTAGGTACATCTGGCACTGAAAACTATTGAAAAAGAACAAACCTATTTGTACCTCATCTAGAATAACTCTGCTACACAGAGTCTACATTTCTGCCATAACAAATGCTTGGTGTCCATAACAATTCTGTTCCTTAAGCTCAGCACAATCTCTCTATTAGAAATCATAATCTCTGATCACAAAATCTTCCAGCCTTCAAGCATGCCCAAAATATTACCTTTTCAATGAAATTCTTTCCCATCTCTCCAAGTTGACATCTTGTCTTCACTCTTTCAACTTTTATGTTGTCTAAATCAGTGGTGGACAGAGGCCAATCTGTCACATCACATTTCATGGGAAAACAGTCATGATAATTCATTTACTTACATGGTCCAATGATCCAACTGAACACTGTGTGTGTGTGTGTGTGTGTGCACGTGTGTGTGTGTAATTTGACTATTTAAGTAGTACAATTCATTTTGCACACATTCTTGTATCAGCTTGGCAGTGATTCATAATTTAGGATGTTGGATTAATTATTCAAAGGTGTTACCTAACATACTGCAATAAAATATTTATAGTATATGGCTGAACTTTTCAGAAGAGCAGCAGGTAAAATCTGGTATAAATTGCATAATAAAATTACATTTTAAGGAATGGTTTGTTCTCAAAATCCTTCTATAAAACAGTATATATATATATATATATATATATATATATATATATTTATTTATTTATTTATGTGTGTGTGTGTGTATATATCCTATGTAATAATAGCCTATGTAATAAAAGAGTAATATGCAAACTGACTGTTCCTCCTATCAAGCCATGCCCACAGCCAACCAGGAGCAAATCATGCAAATAAACCCCAACCAAGATGGCTGCCGCCACTGAGGGCAGGAGGAAGGCTTGGTTTCCCCAGAAATGGAGGAAGCCAAGGTTTCCACCGGCCCTTGCCGGCCTAAGCCTCCACTCAATGCTACAAAGTTTCAATTATAAAGATACATAATCCAAACAGAAATGCCAGCAGCCACAGAGCTGGAGAGAACAGAGGTTAGGGTTGCCAGGGCAATGGAGAAAGCCAAGGTTAGGCCTAGGCCTCCACTCTAGGCTACAAAGTTTCAATTGTAGAATATAAATTAAACCCAGATTCCAGGGCCTCTGCTTTCAATGCTGGAGGGCATGGCCAGCCTGCAAACCACTACAGAACCCTCACCCAGGCCACCCCACACCCCAAGGGAATGCCCCCCTTATCCAAGACACACTTCAGCGTAAACCAGCCAGTCTCCACCTATGCACCAGGCCTCTAACTTATCTAATAAAAGAGTAATATGCAGATTGACCATCATTCCAACATATAAGAGGGCTGCCCCCATGTGGTCAAAGATCCTGCTCCCATGTGGACACAAGACGGCCAGTAGGGGAGGATAGCTGGGAGGTTCCAGGCCTGCAAGGGAGGGCAGTTGGGAGGGACCAGGCCTGAAAAGGAGGGCAGTTGGGGGCAATTAAGCCTGCAGGGGAGGGCAGTTAGGGGTGACCAGGCCAGCAGAGGAGGGATGTTGGGGCAAACAGGCTGGCAGGGGAACAGTTAGACATTAATTAGGATGGCAGGGTAGTGGTTAGGGGGTGATCAGGCTGGCAGGCAGAAGTGGTTAGGGGCAATCAGGGAGGCAGACAGGCGAGCAGTTTGGAGCCAGGAGTCCTAAATTGTGAGAAGGTTGTCCGGCTGCCCATTTAGGCCCAATCCTACTGGGATGGAGCCTAAATGAGCAATCAGACATCCCTCAAGGTGTCCCAGATTAGAGAAGGTACAGGCCTGGCTGAAGGACACTCCCCTACATCCCCCATGCACGAATTTCGTGCACCGGGCCTCTAGAGTGTGTGAGTGTGTGTGTGTATGTCATTGATTTCAGAGATGAAGGGAGGGAGAGATGGAAATATCAATGATGAGAGAGAATCATTCATTGGCTGCTTCTTTTTGTCCCACATTGAGGATTTAGCCTGCAACCCAAGCATATGCCCTGTGCAGGAACTGAACCATGACCTCCTGGTTCATAGGTTGACACATAGGTTTATTTATAAATAAATAAATAAATAAATAAATAAATAATCCATTTTTTTTTCTCTCCATTTTTCTTTTCTCTGACTGGCTAATCTCTGGTGGAATACTTGCAAGTAAACAAATGTCCAACCTAAGTCTTAGCCCATATCCAATCATATGCCTCCCACTGAGTGATATTAATTTCAGCTGACAATAAGTTTACCATGACCACTAATACCCCCATCTCCCAGGCACCCCCCCCATCTCCCTGCCCCAGCCAATATGCCTGGACTTGGGCAAGGATTATAATTTAAATAGACATTTTACCTTTCATTTCTTAAAGCTGGGATTTCTGAAAAATAAAGTATCAGGCCATTTAAAAATGTGTAGCAACATATTTAAATAAAATTCAAATTAGAGTAGAAGATACCACATTGTGTTTTAACTTCAAGACTTCAAGAAAACTTTGTCTTCTGTTATGGGGGAATATGAACATTTACACACAGGACATTTTATTTTCACAAATTTTAAAATTTTTGTAAAAAAGGAAAGAGATACTTTGTTTTCTAATCATGTCCTCTAAGTAGATAAATAAACTCTAATTTTCAGTGTTCCCTACCTTTAAAGAGAATAAATACATTTCATTTCATGTCAGATCTATAATCCTACAAAAGCTGGTTATTATCTAGTGAGTGGTGTCAGTGTTTGGTCTTAGATAGACACTGACTAATGATGTACATAATTAGTGAAGGAAAGAGTGATGAGTCAGGATTTCTTTAACTTTTTCTCTCACCATTTTCATGGTTTTAATTAAATTAAAAGCAGAAATGAAATTACTTTTAGATAGGAAATTAAATGAAGAGCCCCATGGCTATGCAGTAGAAAAAAACATGTTGTTTTTCCTTAATTAAAAAGACAAATGCCAGGCAATATAAAAATGTCAGAGCCTCAAGTGTGAACTCACATTATGTATTTTTGAGCACACTTTGAATATCTACTTAATGAAAATAACATTTTGTTATTTTTATCCAGCTATATGGTCTAGGGTAATTTTAAATATGTTCTCCTAAATATCATAGTACCTTTATATTTATTTTTATGGTCAAGAATAAAACCTTTCAAGTTAAAAGTTTCTTTAACACTTTCACAAGATGAGAAATTATCATTCTGCTTCTTTTCCTTTTGAAAAACTCATTGAAGTGTATATTATAATCTTAGTTTGAAAAAATTGTTCTCTTTAAAAATTTTAAGTAGTATTTAAATCTTAAGAGACACTTTTATTCATTCAATAAATACCTGTTGGGATTCTATTTAGGTTCAAACAAGAACAAGGAAAATTTACCAAAGTGAAAAGTCTATAAAATATTTTGTTTAAAAGATTTCCAGAAAAAAATAAATGACATATATTAATTATATCTTAATTAAGATGAAAATTGTTTTTTAAGCCATACTTCACCAAGGCAAATCTTATTAAAACATATTGCTCCAGGTGGTAAAACCTTCTAGGACATCAAACAATGGAATTATTAGTGATTGCATTGGTCTTTTGAGAGAATCCATTGAGAGCATCTTTTAAAGAAATGTTAAAAGGAATAGACCATTACTTAATATGAAAAACAAAGACTGCTGCTCTGAGTTGCTGTGTCCATGTATTCTTCTGAATTATTCTTCACTATGCCAGAGTAGATTGCTTCTTGAACTCTACTTGCTACGCTTACTGTTGGGAACTTAGTCCAAGTTCCTCCTTTATCCTCTGGTATTAGTCACAGGTGTTGGGTCAGAGCCCCTCTACCTGAGGCTGGACCTCCTTGGATGCTGGGATTTAGACAGAGAAGCCATGAGAAGTTGTGGGTTTATAAGAATGAGTCTATTGCAGAAGCCAGTGCCCATAGCCATTAGACAAAACAGCCCTTTACAGCAAAGTCCTATACAAGTTACCACATACCTGCTAATGAAGGAATACATATCTTCCCTATATAGCAGTAGCAATCTCTGTAGCCATAGTTATTACCTGAGCAGCCACATGCTGCCCCCTAGAATCACTGCCTCACATTGTAGTGGTATCTGAGCTCTCTGCCTTAACAACAGCTTCTCCAGCCTCTCTGGCTTAGCAGTTTCTCCTCTCTTCCCTGTCCAGCACACTGGCTGCTTAACATGGTGTGTGTGTGTGTGTGTGTGTGTGTGTGTGTGTGTGTGTGTGTGTGTGTGTGTGTGTATACTTTATATGAGCTCTTGAGCTTACATTGTAGCAGTACCAGCTCTCAGCTCTGTCTGAGCTCTCTAGCCTCTCCTTTTTCCAGCACACTCCTCTGCCCAGCACACTGCTGGTCTCTAACTTGTATATTAATACAGAGACAAAGAAGGCTTTCTACCAATAGTTACCAGGTGTACCGATTAATAATGTGGATTTTTTAATTAAATAAAACATGGTAATGTCAAGAGAAACATCAAAAGTGCTTTATTCAAAGTAAAGTCCATTGCTAGCTACACATTTCCCCATCTTTCAGGTAATTTGTGGATAACATTACAATAGAACTTTTCTTGTTTTCAGGCAAACCATTCAGAGACCCAATTTTCCACTTCTTCATATGTTTTGAAATGCTGCTCAGAAAGTGCATGTGCCATTGATTGGAATAAGTGCATGTGCCATTGATCTGAACAAGTGGTAATCTGAAGGAGCAAGGTCTAGTGAACACAGCAGGTGAGTTAATACTTCCCGAGCACGATCTTTTAATGTGTCTTTAACTGGTCTTGAACTGTGTGGTGGTTCCTTATTGTGAAGCAGCATTACTTTGCCATGTCTTCAGGCACATTCTGGTCTTTTCATGATCAAAGTGTGGTTCAAATTGATTATTCGTTGTTGGTAGTGATCAGTATTAACAGTTTCACCTGGTTTTAGAAGCTTATAATACACCACACCTTCCCGATCCCACTAAATGCAGAGCATTGTCTTCTTTCTGAAGCGATTTGGACTTGCAGGCGATGTCGATGGTTGACTTGAATCAACCCATGATTTTGTGCATTTTATTCTAAAAATAAATCCACTTTCCCTTGCCAGTCACAATTTGATGCAAAAAGACTTTCTTTCGTGCTGATGAAGCAACATTTTACTGATGACTTTTCGGTTTTCCATTTGCCTTTCGTTCAATTGATGTGGCTCCCATTTTCCTTCCTTTAAAATCTTTTCCATTGCTTGTAAATGATCTGAAATTGTTTGCTGAGCAATGTTTAACTTTTCTGCAAGTTATTTTTGAGTTTGACATGCATCTTCATCCAATAATACTTGTAGTTGTTGTTCTTCAAACTTTTTCGGTTGACCTGGACATTCTTTGTCTTTCACATTGAAATCATCACTTTTAAAGCATTTAAATCAGCATTCACAAGTATCTTCAGATGGAGCATTTTCAGCATAAACTTCCCGAAGTATAGGATAACTTTTTATTCAAAATAAATTAATGAATTAAAACTTCCCACAAATGCTCTTTTTTTTTGGCACGAAATTTGACATTTTTGAGCATAAAAATATCTATGATGTTAACACCTTCAGAAAAAATTGACATATGAAGTTTTGAAGCTTGTTGTCAATATAACAAAATAGCATACATATCAAATTGCATATATATCAATATATGTGTAATTCCATCTATTGAAAAAATCCGCATTATTAACTGGTACACCTGATACATCAATCATATTTGGCTGCAGTATATATACCTGTGTCCATGTATTCTTCTGAATTATTCTTCACTATGCCAGAGTAGATTCTTGTGCTTGTGTCCTTGTAGCTGCTCATTGTATCTTAGCTTAGGCACAGAGTGACCTTGGACATTCCGGCATAGTATCAACAAGGCCTTTCACACTGAGTGGCCTTGGCTGTCTGGCTATTCTGGTAGGGTTCCCACAGCCACTATCTCATATCATATTATTTTGACATTTTCCGTAAGCTAAATGATTTAAATATCCAGCTTCAAAGTGTCAACAGGAATATATTTATATAAATTATGCAAAAGAGCTTACATTATTTTCAACTGTTTAAATATTATATGATGAAATGTTTTATATTGAAAATGTCATAGAGATTACATAATTTTTCCAAATTCCTTGAGTTATCTGAGGAAAACAATATGAACACTTCCAGACCTTCTCAATCATAATTGCAAAAGAGAATCACTTGAGCTGCTTTAAAATAATACAGATGCCCAGGTACCACTGGAGAATCTCTGAAGGTAGAATCTGGGTTTGAAAATAAAACTTTATTTTTTAATATATCATACATATTGTTTTCCTTTTTATGAAGTTGATTTGGGTGACATTGGTCAAAATGAACGTATAGGTTTCTTGTGGGGATTTCTATGTTATGAGATCTGTGTAAGATTTTTACATGGCGCAATATAAAATTTCTAAAAGCTTCCCCAGATGACACTCATTTGCAGCCAGGGTTTAGAGCCACTGCATTGTGATTGGCTACTGAGGATGACCTTTCAATGATTTCAAAATCAACAATTCTAATGTTTCCCTTTATATAAAGCTGTGTCTATAATAATTAATAATGGTTGTTCTCTTAAGTTCTTACTAATGTTGAAACTAGATTATAAAATATGATAACCTAAAAAATCCAACAATTTATGCTTCTTGCTTTTTTTCCCTGGTTAATGCCTTCCTGGAATATAATCAAATGGTCATGTATACCTGTGAACCAAAAGTACATTTTACTTCACATGTATTGTGCCCAGCTTTTCATTATGTAGGGAGGAGACACATCTGTATAAATTCTCAAAGGGACATATTCCACAGTTTAATAAAGGTGAATTCTCAAACCCATTGTGGGGAGTAGCACAGTAGCTCTTTATTTAAGACTAGAGGTCCAGTGCATGAATTCATGCACAGGTAGGGTCCCTATGCCTTGCTGGTGATTGGGACCAGCCAGGGGTAATTAGCACTGGAGGATGTTGGCCAGCTGAAAGAGGGACCATGGAGGTTAGCTGGCCATGGGAGGTTGGCTTTTGGAGATCACTGACCAATAGGGTGCAGCTACTGTGTTGAGTGTCTGCCCCTGGTGGTCAGTGCACATCATAGTGACTGGATGACTGGTCGTTCTTGGCATTCTGGTTGTTTCAGTTGATTGGTGCCTATATATATATATATATATATATATATATATATATATATATATATATATACATGGAGAGAGAGAGAGAGAGAGAGAGAGAGGCGCTAGAGACCCAGTGCATGAAATTCATGCATGGGGGGCAGGGAGTGTCCCTCAGCCCAGCCTGCATCCTCTCCAATCTGGGACCCCTCGAGGGATGTCCGACTGCCCACTTAGGCCTGATCCTAAGAGGATCAGGCCTAAATGGGCAGTCAGACATCCTTCTCACAATCCAGGACTGCTGGCTCCAAACTGCTCGCCTGCCTGCCTCCCTGAAGGCCCCTAACCACTTCTGTCTTCCAGCCTGATCACCCCTAACCACTACCCTGCCAGCCTAATTGATGTCTAATTGTTCCCCTGGCAGCCTGTTTGCCCCCAACTTCCCTCCTCTGCCAGCCTAGTCATCCCTAACTGCCCTCCCCTGCAGGCTTGATCACCCACAACTGCCTTCCCTTGGAGGCCTGGAACCTCCCAATGGCCATCCCCTGCTGGCCATCATGTGGTGGTCATCTTGTATCCACATGGGGGACAGCAGTCTTGTGTATTGGAGTTATGGTCAGTCTGCAAATTACTCTTTTATTAGATAGGATAGAGGCCTGGTGCATGGGTAGGGGACCAGCTGGTTTGCCCTGAAGAGTGTCCCAGATCAGGATGGGGGTTCCCTTGAGGTGTGGGGTGGCCTGGGCGAGGAGCCTGTGGTGGTTTGCAGGCCAGCCATACCCCCCGTGACCCAAGCAGAGGCCCTGGGATCTGGGATTAATTTATGTTCTATAATTGAAACTTTGTAGTCTGGAGTGGAGCCAAACCTTCTGCTTCCTCCTGGGGACAGCCAATTCTGTTTGGGTTTATTTAAATTCTATAAGTGAAACTTTGTAGCCTAGAGTGGAGACCTAGGTCTGCTAGGGCTGCAGAAGCTCTGCTTCCTCCATTGCCATGGCAACTCTAGCCTCTGCTATCTCCAGCTCCGTGGCTGCCACAATTTCTGTTGGGATTATATATCTTCTATAATTGAAACTTTGTAGCATTGAGTGGAGGCCTAGGCTGGCAAGTGCAGGCAGAAAGCTTGGCTTCCTTCATTGCCGGGGAAACCCAAGTCTCCTTCTTGCTCTCAGTGGCTGCAGGAATCTTGGTTGGGGTTTATTTGCTCCTGATTGGCTTGTGGGCATGGCTTGTGGGTGTATTGGAAGTATGGTCAATTTGAATATTACTCTTTTATTATATAGGATTGTTCCTTCCACTTAATATCTAGGAACCTGTTGAGTACCCACCATGCTACCATGATTTGTTCTAAATTTCTGCTAGCAATTTAAAGCTTAATTCTTCCATTAAAATATATATATATATATATTGAGCATTTATCCTAGACCTGACAGTGTTGTAGGAGCTTATGATACAGCTGAGAATTAAACAGACAAAATTCTCTGTCCTCTTTGAGCTGGGGAAGGTGATTCCTACACTAAAGTGTTTTCAAACCAAATGCTAACAAAGTTGGGCTATCCATGATGGAAAAGTATACGACGCTTTTTATTGCTAAGTAGAATTTTTGGAATTGCTTGATAAGTCACCAAAATCTCCTCACCTCCACTATTTGTCTTCTAAGGAATTAAATAAAATATAGGTATAACCCTTAGCGTTAGCTTTAAAGGAATTGCCATCCCAAAGAGACATTTTCTCCAATGTCAGGTTCAATATATTTCTCACATGTATAACAGTAATTTCAGTGAAGTGGACACACTTTTCAAATCAATAATTTCCTAGGAAGACCCAAGTGAGAATCAGCTGTGAAAAATTAATCTAAAACCTACATAAAAATAATTGCATAAAGATGCAAGTTCTTAAGTGAAGCAAATTATACACAAATCCTACCATTTAGTATTTAGAATAAGAAATACAATACTGCTTTACTTATTCATGATAGTTTTACCCATTTTAAGGATAAGGGATATTAGAAACTTGATGAGATTAATTTGCTATTTTTATCTTCAAAACTCCCAGGTTATGTTTAATTACTTGATATTTCTTATTTTGTCATCCTGACTTTGACTAACTGCATAACTTTACCCATGAAAAGTACTTCTTTTAACAAACAGTAATACATATCCTGTCATATATTAAAAGCCTTTAAACAATGCTGCATTGAAACATGTTCTCCTTCTTTATTCAAATAAATTCTAGAACTAATGAAAAATATTATATTTGTTAAGTTTATTTTCACCTCTAATTTTTTAAAAACTTATTTTATTATATAGGATGCCCTATGCTGCACTTTACATCTCATGACTATTTTGTAATTGTTGATTTGTATTTTTAAAAATGTTTTTAAAAACTATAATATAGTTCCTTTTTCTTATATAGTTAGACACAATCATTTTTTTCCATCTTGTATCTGAACAAATTTTCCCTTGTTTTAGTTGTTTCCTTTGAACTTGACTCCTTTATTAATTATTAATGTCATTCTGACTCTTTAAGATAAATACCAACTCTCAGTTACCAAATTGCTATCATACACAAATATTGGCACCTTAATCTTGTACAGAAAGTGGCAAATAAATATCATGCAATTATTTTTCAAGTTGATTTGACATAATTAATGAGCTATATTATGAGAATTGTTCATATATTTTACTTAAGGCACTGACAAGCATAATAATATATTAAGGCAGCCTTGAATATAAAGCTGCCACTTCATTTTAATGACTTTCATCTGAATTAAACATTAATATGAAATAATTGCCTTAGCCCAGCAGTGTGTGCCTCAGCAGTTGAGTGTGGACCCAGGAACCAAGAGGTCACCAGTTTGATTCCTGGTCAGGGCATATACCTGGGTTGCTGGCTCAATCCCCAGTAGAGGGCTTGCAGGAGATAGCCAATAGATGATTTTCTCTTATCATTGATGCTTCTATCTCTCTCTCCCTCTCTCGTCCTCTTTGAAATCAATAAAATATATTTAAAAACAAAAAAAGTTGCTTCAGGAAAAGAATTAAATGAAGAAATGTTCAATTTCAAAAAATTAAATGACTTGATATGCTCTTCGCTCTTTTAAGTTTAAAATGTTACACACATTATGCTATGTGAAATAAGCCACTCGGAGAAAGACAAGTGCCATATGATTTCACTGATATGTGGAATCTAATGAGAAAAAAAAGAGAGCTAACGAGCCAAATAAATACAGATTTATAAATAAAGTATAGACTGACAGCTGTCGAAGTGGGGTCTGGGTGGAAGAATTAAGCAGAATAGAAAAAAAGAGAAAGAAATAATGGAAATGGACAACAGTGTGGTGGTTTCCAGGGGTAAGATGGTGGGGGTAGGTGGAGGATGGTATAGGGGGAATAAATGGTGATGGACAGAGACTTGACTTGCAGTGGTGAACACACAATACAGTGTACAGATGTGTTGTAGAATTGTGCACCTGAAACCTGTATAATTTTGTTAATAGTGTCACCCTCATAAATTTTAAAAAGGGAAAATGAAAAAAAATAAATGCTCAAAAAATCTTTATAAAGTAAAATAAAAATTACTTACATATATAATACTAATAATTGCTAGTTGAAGTTATCTTTCTATATCTATTATATCATTTATATTAGATAAAGGGTCAATAAACTATGGCCTGTGGGCAAATCTAGTTCATTCCTTATTTTTACAAATAAAATTTTAGTGGATCATACCCATGCTCATTGGACTACGTATTGTCTGTGGTAGCTTTCACACCACAAGAGAGAGATGCCTAGTTGTGACAGTTGCCAGCTTCCTTGAAAATCATAATATATTGAGTTTCTTTGTCTGCCCATCCATTAGATTGTTGAAAATGTATGTATGTGCATGTTTGGGTATTTCCCTCGTAATATCTTTATTTTTATTGATTTCAGAAAAGAAGGGAGAAGCATAACGAGATATAAACATCAATGATCAGAGAATCATCGATTGGCTGCCTCCTGCACTCTCCACATTGGGTATGGAGCCCAGATATATACCCTGACTGGGAATTGAACCCTGGTCTCCTGGTTAGGAGGTTGACACTCAACTGCTTAGCAACACCAGCCAGGGTGTCCCTCTTAATATCTTTTTAAAGCCTATCATATCCTGTCAGCACAATTCTGCCATCTCAGCATTTATTACATTACATATTATTGAAAACTTTTACTCCAACATTAGGTAAATGTTCCTAATTAATAACATATATTCCCATTATGCTAAAATGGACTTAAATTTCTCAACTTAAACCCTCATTAGAAAGCAAAACAAAATGGAAGGAAATTTTTCTTTTCTACCTTGTCACCTTCTAACCAGTTTCCATTTCCCAAGTCATTATACTTACAAATAGTAAAATTGCTGATATTGTCAAGGAAGTAGAATTAAGAAAGCTAAAAATTAGAATGTCAGCTGTCAAGAGAATTCCCTTAACATAGCTTTCTTCTCTTATTTCTCCTTTCATTATTTCTTTCCCCTTATTTTCATTTTATTCGATTACACATTTTCTCATTTTCTATAGAACACTGGAACATACCTGAAGTGTTTTATAAAATATGATTACTTTATTCCTGCTTATATACTGTGAATATTTGTATGCATATATGTTTGTTACTCTTGCTTAAAACAAGCTTTATTGGTCAATATTAAAAAAAAAAGTTTCTTCATTACTAAGGAGAGATTCCTAGAAAAAAAAACGCATTACCAGTAGCACTTCACCTATATAGTCTAATTTAGATTTCACAAGATCTTTTTCACTGTCCAGATATACTGTTATGAGATGTGGAAGTTTAGAAAATGACCACATGATAGGCATGCTTAAAAGAATGAGATAAAAATTACTCCTTTTAAAATATATTTTTATTGATTTCAGAGAGGAAGAGAGGGGGAGAGAAAGAGATAGACATATCAATGAAAATAGAGAATCATTATTCAACTGCCTCCTGTATATCCATGCTGGGGACTGAGCCTGTAACTTGGGCATGTGTCCTGACCACAAATTCCTGGTTCAAAGATTGATGCTCAGTCACTGAGCCACCCTGGCTAGGCAAAAATTAGTCCTTTTAGTTGCACCTCTAGAACAACACACCCAAACCTCAGTGAAATGGTAAATTTCAGTTCTCTCCCTCCCTCTCACTCTCATTTTCTCAGATACACTGACACATGCATACTTATACATTACTGCTACCCCATTACCATTAAACTGCCAACACACTACTTTGATTCTGAGAATGTGTTAAGAGCATCATTTTTAGGAATCTGTCTAGTCCAAATCCTGGCTGCTTCTCAACGCTCCAACCACATAGCTATTAATATAAAACATATTATTTCACAGTCTCTGTCTTGATTTCCTTATCTACAAAGGAGAATTATAACTCTCATTGGATTATTTTCAATATTAAAGAAGATAAACCTGTTGCTATGGACCGAATATTTTCATTTCCCAAAATTCATATATTGAAACCCTAAACTACAATGTGATAGGATTTGGAAGTGGGGCCTTTGGAAGTTAATTAAATTCAGACTAAGTTGCAAGGACTGAGCCTTCCTTCATAATGGGATTAGTGCAGTATCACATTATTTCACTTATATGTAGAATCTAATGAACAAAATCAACTGAATTAAAAAGGTCCATTGAAGCATGCAACAGACTGACATATTTCAGAGGGAAAGAGTAGGGTGGGAAAAAACTAACTAATATGAATATATGTGTAGCCATGGACAAACAATAGTGTGATGAAGGCCTGGGGAGGGGTTGTGAGTAGGGTAAAGGGGGCCATTAGGGCGACATCTGTAATATTTTCAACAATGAAGACACTTTTTTGTGTCAGCAGGCAGAGAAAGAAGACTGACTCCTGTCACAGGACAGGAGAGTAGAAGTTGACATCACACCCAAACTTTGTTACAAACTATTTCCCCCCACCCCATTCATCTTTCCTAAATATCATTTACTCTCCTCTAAGAGGCCTATATCTCCAGTCCCCTTTCCTTAGGAAGAAGGTATTTGAATCTGAATTCTAAGCCACCTTGAGGAGTTACTCATTTTTCCTTGAGATCTCCCACATATACACATGTTAATGAACTTTTGTTTTTCTCTGTCTTTCATGACAAGGGCCTCCAGTAAGAACTCAGAAAGGTAAAGGAAAATTATTTTTCCTCCTCCATAATTCTATCTCAGGAAATCAAGTCATCAGCTGAACAATGAGGTTGGCTCAAGTACCAAGAAATCCTGGCTGATGGGAGGGGAGCTTCTAGGGAGAAATCAATGATATCTGGATCAAAGTGGGACAGAGGGCACATACATGGTTGATGGTGGGAGTTTAAAGTTGTTCAACATTTTTGGAGGATAATTTGGCAAATTTGATAGGAATGTTCAAGATACATCCAAGAGTCTTCTTCTAGGAATCACATCCGCTGAGATAAAGCACAAGCGCATAAGTCCTGGTCAGAACCCAGGATGCTACTGCAGGCTCCCCTTCCACGATAGGAAAACCTGGGAATAACCTGCATTTTTAGGACAAGGTGGCATCTATACTAATGAAAGGGTAATATGCTAATTAGACTGAACAGATACTGGACAACCTTCCAGATGTCCTTCCGGACATCCTTCCCAACAAAGCTATGTTGGTGGGGCCAAGGCAGAGGAGGTTAGAGGCAATCAGGCAGGCAGGGGAGAGCAGTTAGGGGGACCAGGCCAGCAGGGGAGAGCACTTAGGGAAAATAGGCTGTCAGGGGAGAGCAGTTAGGGGAATCAGGCTGGAAAGTAGGTAAATGGTTAGGAGCCAGAGGTCCCAGATTGGAGAGAGTGCAGGCCAAGCTGAGGCCACCCTCTTCCCATGCAAGAATTTCATGCACCGGGCCTCTAGTCCTATCTAATAAAAGAATAATATGCAAATTGACCATGCCTCTGATCAAGCCAAACCCACCACCATGCCCATCAGCCAATCAAGAGCAAATTATGCAAATAAACCCCAACCAAGATGGCTGCCACCACTGAGAGCAGGAGGGAGGCTTGGGTTTCCCCCAGCAATGGAGGAAGCTAAGCTTTCCGCAGGCAGTCAGACATCCCTCAAGGGGTCCCAGATTAGAGAGGGTGCAGGCTGGGCTGAGGGACACTCCCTCCCCCCATGCATGAATTTCATGCACTGGGCCTCTAGTCTTCTATAATTGAGATTCTGTAGCATTGCGTGGAGGCCTAGGCCTGCAACACAGGCAGAAAGTATGGCTTCCTCCTTTCAATGTGCACAAATTTGTGCACCAGGTCACTAGTTTAAAAATAAACTGTGTGTGCCGAAAGCGGTTTGGCTCAGTGAATACAGCATCAGCTTGTGGACTGAAAGGTCCAGGTTTGATTCTGGTCAAGAGCATATGCCTTGGCTGTGGGCACATCCCCAGTAGGGGGTATGCAAGAGGCAGCTAATCAATGTTTCTCTCTCTTCAATGTTTCTGACTTTCTACCCCTCTACATTCCTCTCTGAAAAAAATCAAATTTTTTTTTTTAAAAAACCTGTGTTGCGCTGACAAACCAACACTTGGCTTCTCCCAAGTGGGACACTGGTCCTGCTACCACCCCTAAGTGACACCAGACATATTGCAGCCAACGCTGCCAAGACCCCATAGTGCAAAATGCAGCCCACAGCCCAGCCCAGCCCAGCCCAGCCCAGAGATGACTAGCCTCCTTGCAGTTTCTTCAGCCCTGGAACCAGACCTACTTTATAGCCAGCTGCAAATATTTTAAAATTTAACCAAATATTTGTGAAGCATTTTCCCATGCTTCATGTCATTTGATCCTCACAGAAGTCCTGGAGTAGGTAGAATCATATGTTCTTTTCATTATTCCTTCTGATTCATTTCCTTTCAATGAGCATGAATCTGTGCACTGGGACACTAGTCCTATATAATGAGAGAGAAACATGCAAATTTTACCGTATCTTTGCTCCTGATTGGCTATGCTACCAGCCAATCTGGAGCAGGGGCAGGGCCAAGTGGTGTGAGCGCTGGGCCCTGAGGGGTGGAGATGAAATGGTGGTGGTGGTGAGCGCCCAGCCCCCAGGTGCTGTGAGGGGAAGCTGTGGCAGCAGCAGAGGTAGTGGTGGCTGCAGGGAGCTCCTGGCCCCCAGGCACTGTGAGCAGAAGTGGCTCGAGCATCCAGCCCCCAGGGCTGGGTGGTCGCAGGCAGCCAGGGCTGAGCTGAGCAGGGCGATGCTTGGGTGCCCAAGGCCTAAAGCCTCTGGCCTAAAGCCGGCTTTAGGCCTTGGACAGGCTGTGGGTGAGCCATCAGTTGGACATCCCCTGAGGGCTCCCAGTATGTGAGAGGGGGCAGGTTGGGTTGAGGGATCCCCCACCCCCCAGTGCATGAATTTCATGCACCGGGCCCTTAGTTTACAAATAAAATACTACATAATACATACTATATATCTTAGTAAATATTAGTGTATGTATATGTTAAAATTATTTTGAATTTAATTCCAATCAACAGATTTGTATTGACTGATGAAAAAATTGAGCCTTTGGTATACTCATTCACTATATATGGACACAGAATTTAGAAATATTTTTCCTATAAATAAGGTCTAACTTAATTTAGAGAATAATTTTGATTTAGGATTATTCATAGATTTTGGTAGGAAGAATTTTCCTGCAAATTGTGTGACTTGTTGATTTATTCATTAGTACAATTTAAGTTTCATTGCAAAAAAATAATATAAATAATATTGAATTTCATGGTACTAATATAGTCTAACAGTCTTGACTTTCTCACTTTTTACAAGTCTAATTTCACCCCCATCATAATATATTTCAGAGAAAAATTTCTGAAATAAGTGTTTAGGCAAAATCTCCATGAAGTGGTGTTACTCCAAATCTCTACTCAACCTCCAGAATTAACTTCTATGAATCTTGGCTCCAACCAAGCTGCCCCATTACTGAAATTCAAATGCATTAGTTATGCCTCAACAACCTTGACCAAGCAGTTTCCCCTGCCCACACCACTTTATGAACTCAATGTGGATGGCAGTCTTACTAACGCAATGAATTCTTCCCTGATTATTCAAGTATATGCTGGATATTCCCTTTAATTAATCATTGAATTTCTTTTGTTTTGTTTTTTAACTTGTGCTTCATTTTTTTACCAAAAAAAATCTTTATTGTTAAAAAGTATTATATATGTCTCCCTTTCCCTCATTGCCCTCTCCTCCTTCTCTTCTCCAGGCCTTCACCACTCTATTGTCTGTGTCTATGGGTTATGCATATTAGAATATGAGTTCATTGGTTACTTTTCTCTCCCTCTACCCTCACCTGACTTCCCTCTGAGGTCTGACGGTTTGATGCTTCTATGTCTTTGGGTCCATTTTTTAAAATCAGTTTATACTGTTCATTAGATTCTACATATGAGATCATGTGATACTTAATTTTCTGAATTTATTTATACCACCAATCTTTCCTCTTAGCATTCATTCATTTATTATTCAAGTGGGTATTGAGTGACTCCTGTATGCCTGCAATCCAATCTCTGACAACGATATATAACACATTATGTTTTCTATCATTGAGGAATTTACAAAGAAGTCAGTAATTGTATTGTAGGGTAATACCTCCTATAATGGTAGTATGTTGTTGGGACTCAAAGGGAGAGCTTCTCTAAATCACACTATTCTAAGTTTGGAGATTTTAAGTAAAATGATTTTATAAGAGCTCTTGCTAATAATTGTTACAATAAACTCACCGAATCCTGCAGCAGAATAAGTAATGCTGAAACAAAGCACCATGACTGCAACTATTGTTTACTCTTTAGTATCAATGCTTCAGATATCAAATTATTCCAGTTGAATAGTAACAAATATATCTTATTGTGAAAAGTACTTCTAGGGCAATTATAATGCATATATACACTGTAAACTTCATGGAAAACTACTGAAAATCATGACTGTTTTGAGAAAATAAATTATTTTGCTTCCTTCTCCACCATCCAGATACCATTGCTGACATGTGCACATAAGGAACTATTTGACATTGAAACTGGGACTCAACAGTTGGACATTGAAACTGAGACTCAAACATTTCTTGTTCTTATACATTTATTTCAGTATGCAGATGCAAGATCTTTTTAAAGGAACGAAACAGGGGAAAAAGCTTGATATAGAGGCAAAGAAGCATTGAACAGACTGTCAAACTATAGGGGGAAGGCTGGGGAGGGTGGGGGCGGGGCTTGTAAGAGATCAACCGAAGGACTTGTGTGCATGCATATGAGCATAACCAATGGATACAAAACACTGGGGCGAGGGGGGGGTCAGGTGAGGACATGTGCTGGGAGGTAGGGGAGGCTAGGGGGAAGACAATGGGGGGAAAAGGAAAACATATGTACTACGATTTGTAATACTTTAAAGAATAAAAAAAGTAAATAAAATTTAAAAAACAAAAGCAATTAATGAAACATTCTTTTTTTTTTTTTTTACATGAGGCTCATACGATTATCTCAATATGAAACTGCAAGGCAGCTTTACAATGAAATTCTCACATTTTAGAGGAGTGAGGGTTTCCACATGCCCCCAATAATCAAATCGCATACATCGAAATGAGGACTCTAATTAGGCAGTGTAGTTTGACACAATAGAAAATACGTACAAGTACAGATGGATTATGCTTTTCAAGATAAATGGCTTTTTAAATGCTTAGTTGATTTTTCTAACTTAAACTGAGAGTCCACAGTAAGAACAATAAAATGATGAAACCCATTTCAAATTAGATGATGTAAAATGTAATTGTTTTAAAACTGTGTAGTTTTAAATTCAGCGGTGTGCTGGTGAACTTTAACAACAATTCAAGGTCAGAGGAGAAGAGTGATTTGTAGCATTTGTCTGACTTTTGTGAATTATTACAAGTTAACTCCATGGTACTAGTGGTTTACATATTCAGATACCATTCCAAATGAGACTCAATATTTTTTCTTGTTAAAATGTCTATACCATAAAGGTATAACTGGTTTCTCCTGGAGCATGTTTTTCTAAAAATATGTATTTTATTGAAATTTTACAGAGAGGAAGGGAAAGGGATAGAAAGTTAGAAACATCAATTAGCTGTGTCCTGCAAACCTCCCACTGGGGATGTGCCTGTAACCAAGGTACATGGCTTTGACCGGAATCGAACCTGGGAACTTTTAGTCTGCAGGCCGATGCTCTATCTATGAGCCAAACCTGTTTTGGCTCTCCTGGAGCATGTTATGTACACAACCACTTGTATGTTGCTAATTATTATTAATATAGTCAGAGCTATGAATTGTCTGGTGCATTAACTTTAAAGAAGCAGTTTTTCTTAGTATTATCTTCAAGAAAGAAAACAACTACCTGAAATCAGGATATGTATTGTCTCTTAGTCACCAGACTATGATGGCTGAATATGATTTAATCAAGTCTTAAGAAATATCAGAACTAAAACTGGTTCTCACTTTAGATAATTAATTAATACAACACATATTAGTCCTCTTTCCCCTCATAAATAGTTTTGTTACTTTCTAAGCAGAAAAATCTAAGCATTGTCGGCTACACCCTGATTTAGGTATCAGAATGTATAACATGATTTATTAAAAATAAATTGTAAAAAGTTGCCCATCAGAGGTTTTGTTTATTTTTTTAATCAAAGATGTAATAAAATTAAGTTCACTCTCACCAGGGAGGCTTTTTACATTTCATAATTCTTCAAAATCCCATTTTATATATTTTTATTACTTTCAGAGAAGAGGGGAGAGGGAGAAAGAGATAGAAACATCAATACTGAGAGAGAATCATTGATCGGCTGCCTCCTGCATGCCCTACCCCAGGGATTGAGCCCGCAACCTGGGCATGTGCCCTGACCAGGAATTGAACCCCGACCTCCTGGTTCACAGGTTGATGCTCAACCACTGAGCCAGTGTGGCCAAAATCACATTGTCAGAAATTTCAAAGTGAGTTTTCTAATTAAAATTATATAGAATGCAAAAACATCTTACAAATAATTTGATACTGTACTATAAATTTCAGACAACTGTACTATTTTTATGGTACTCTCAAATTTAAGACTACTACTCAAATGATAGTTATTTCTAGTTTAATCTTTATTCAGTTGAAACAATTTTATCTAGTGTTAGTGTGCTGGAACTATTAAAAATTATAAGTGTTGTTCAAATTGATTTTGGAATTAATAAATGATACTTGAAAGCAGCAACTTGATTATAGGAATTATATCATGGTAAAGGATCACTTTCCCTTTATAAATCAAAGAATCATTGTCCTTTTAAAATCATAAATCTAAACTTTTAGAACATGTTGTTCAGGGCCCATATGTCCAAATTAAGACAGAGAATAACTACAGTACCAAACTCAATTAAACTTAAATATCTATTGTAAACACTTGAAACCATTGCAATACTTTTGTACAGTCTAGAATCTAAATACAGCTATATAATGGGTCAGATAGTGGTCAATTAAAGTCTTACTTCATCTTGCATTTTGTGTGAAAACAGCTATCTCTAAGGAGTTCCAACATATTTCTTGACAAAATTCTATTTTTAAAAACAAATGCAGCATTCATGTATAATGTATGAAAGTCCTAACTCAAAAGCAGCAAAGGCCTGACCCTGTTGATGAAAAGGGAGCTAATGGCTAGGCCAGCGGGGTTCCAAAAGAGATAATGGTGTCCTACTGGTTAATAAAACTTAATGCAGCTCCAGAAAGTCAGCTATTGATTTTCTGCTCACTAGTAGGATCCCATATCTCCCCCTTGAGTGAATGCAAGCAGAGTGGAGTCTGGAGCGTTCACTTTTAGAAAATCTATTAATGTCTTTCAGGTTCAAGGTATATCTTTCAGTGCACAGAAGGAAGTATGACATCCTCTTGACCTCGTAGTGAACTCTGTTTTATGGATGTATCCAATTCTAATATTTATATATTAGGAATATCCTAGAAAACAGAGGTTCACATGACTAGGTATAAACCGATTGTCTATTTTTACACAGCAAAACATTACCTATTGGGAATTAACTATTCCTGTTTAGCCACTTAAAAAATAAAACTCCATGCAGGCAACATCAGTGCCATACTCAAGCAAACTAATACATATATATTAACTTCTCCCCACAAGGGCAACTATGAAGAAAGGAAATATAAAATAATCCCCTTCGTTCCAGTACCGACTCTAATGGGTGTTAAGTATAATGGTGTTTTCATCTCCCCCGACCCCTCGCAATGTGGGTTCTTTCACACCAGGAAGTGCACTACAACTTTACTTTGCCTGCACTATAGAACAGCCCTCAGGGAAAATGATTTTCAGTCATTGCTCTCTAGTATTAATCAGATTATCAAGCGATTGACTGTAAATAGTTTGTGCACATTTTTACGAGAGAGAGAGAGAGAGAGAGAGAGAGAGAGAGAGAGAGAGAGAGAGAGAGAGAGAGAGATTTGTTATTCTACATATGTGTATTTTCATTGGTTGATTCTTGTATGTGCTCTGACTAGAGATCAAACTTGCAACCTTGGCATATCTGGATGATGCTCTAACAAACAGCTATGCGGCCAGGGTGGTTGTGCACTTTTCATTGTATACTTCCCTCAAACTATTTCATGACTTCCTTGTTGAAATCATTATAATTGTTAAAATCTACTTCTGCATTCCTTGAAGCTGGTCTTGGCCATGTAACTCCTTTGGTCGATGAGATATCAGAAATGTGATACAAGGACAGACATGAAAAGTATTTTTATATTGGGGCTTGCACTCTCTTGCTGATTCTGTGACCCCTTCTGTCAACATATGAATTAGCCTGGGCTAGCCCACTTGAAGAGGAGGAAGCACATAAGGAAAGAGGTTCAGTCACTCTAGCTGAAGTCCCAAAATAGCAGAAAAGCCCAGCTGACCCTATGCAAAGCAGAGAGAAAACATCTTAGCTGAGCCCAGTCCAAATTGATGACCACACAGAGCTGTGAGAAAATGAATGGTTATTGTATTTGGGGGATTCGTTGTTATGTAGCAAAGAATAAATGATACGGTTTGTCTGGTTTAGTAAGGGTTAAGGTCCTGACATAAGCTAGTGATACGACTTGTTGCCTGCCCCCACTTACCCCCTCCCCCCACACAAAAAATCCCACAAAAACACAAGGTTGGATTCAGCAAATTCCCTTTTATATTCAAACAAAGAGTCATGAAGGAAGGTTTACAGATTATGATTAATGATAATGTTGAAATGTTTTCTATTTTGACTATGGTGGCCATTGTGTGCCTATTTGTAAGGAGAAAAAGGTTTGAACAAGAAAACAGAACAAAACAAATATACAGAGAGATGAAAAAATTCCTTTTGAGTATTGAATAAGACAACTTGTGACCACTAAGACTGAGAGATACCAGTAGAAACAGAGAGCTTCAGTTACTAACAAATTTCTATGCCCCATTTCCACACTGAATGAGACACTTTACACTTTGGTTCCCATTCCCACATTTTGAAATAGATTATTCTAAGGGTTTTAAGTCTTTGGGCTGCAAAGAACAAAGACCCATGAATGTTTGATTACATAAGGGTGGAGGTTGCTCTTTGCAATCCAAATAGCCAACTAAAATAAATATTAATGTAAAGAAAAAGATAAATTCCTGGATTTGAACAAAAGTGTGGTGACTGCTGGGGAAGAGGGGTGAGGGAAATGGAGGAGGGGATGGGGGGATAAATGGCGATAGACTGAGACTTGACCTGGAGTGATGAACACACAGTACACTGTACAGATGATATGTGTGGGAACTACACCAGGTCCCCAGATAGTCAAGGCCAATGGGAGCACAGAGGCCTTGTTATCAGTATACCAGAATGGCCAAAGGCCACTCTGAGCATGGGCCTAATCATGATGTTCAAGGACTCTGAGCCTGAAAATCATAATGAGGCCAAGATACCAAGTGGGTGCAAGGACAAGCAGTACACCGTGCCCTTTTGTAACCCAAATGACTGATGTTACTGTTGGCACCAGCCTTCTTTGTCTCTGGAGTATTATACAGGTTACTGACCAGAGAGTCAGAGAGCGAGAGAGAGAGCAGCAGCTGGGCAGAGTTAGTGTGTGAAATGTCTGCCAAAGGGAGCTGCTGGGCAGAGCAGAGGGTAGAGAACTCAAGAGAAGCAAAGGCAATAGACACAGAGAAAGTAGCTCCTATATGTACAGGAGAGAGTAGAGCTCAGACAGAGGTGACAGCTGACACTGCTACAATGTAAGGCTAAGTGCTCACAGAGAACTCAGACATAGCTATCATGCTAACCAGCCAGTGTATTGGGTAGGAGAGACAGGAGAAGCTGCTGAGCTGGAGAGCTCAGGTGCAGCTAAAATGTGAGGTGCTGAGTCTAAGGGAAGTGTGCAGCTGCTCAGATAATAACTGTGGGTACAGAGACTGATGCTTTATGAAAAAAGATATGTATTAACCAGCTAGCGTCCAGCTGCCTGCCGGTATGAACTTTGCTATGACTGTTCTTGTCTGACGGCTATGTGGCTTCTACAATAAAGACTCATTCTTATACACCCACAATCTCTCAGGGCTTCTCTGTCTGTCCTACTGCCAAGAACTGACCTGCATCTCTGACACTAGGTAATGGGGGAACTTGGACCAAGTTCCCAACAGTTAGTACAGTAGGCAGGGTTCGAGAAGGACCTGTCCTGGTGTAGTGGAATGGGATTATTTAGAAGAATACATGGACTCAAAGCCAGTTAGAGCAGCAGAGCTTGTGCCAGGGCTCCCGCTGGCTCTGACAACATGTTACAGAATTGTGCATCTGAAACCTGCATCATTTTGTTAACCAGTATCACCCCAATGAATTAAACTAAAATGAAAACAATTACATAGAAAGAGTAACATGCAAGAAAATGTTGAAAATGGAAGTAGAATGAAAAATATTATAATTTTACTTATTAATTTTAAGATCACTATTTCTAAGGTCAACACTGTTTAAAATTAAGCATGAACAAAATTTTAAGAAAAATATGGTCAATATACTTAGTTGAACATTACATTTAACAAAGCAGAACTAATCAGTAGATTAATTAATTGTATTGAATCAATGTTAATATCCTGATTTTGATAATTCCACTATAGTTAATTAGAGATGGTACAGACACGCACACATCCAATGCTGACCTCCTTACCTTTGTTTATTGCTTTTTTACAAGGAATTAGAAGTCATTATGAAAAGGAAAATTCCAAGAACAAAATAACTATTAATATTTTGACTGCCAGCATTTCAACTATATTCCTTTCCTACAACTGACTAAATTCAAACAGCAATAAGCACATTCTAAAATTTCATCATTTATTTTTTAGTGAAATTTGTTCTTTTTCACTTCACAAGTATTGGAAAGGCTCTAATTGGATTCTAATTCAGCTTGCTTTTATTTTGTTCTGATAATTGTGTTTCAAATGTCATTCACATGAATGCCTATAAACACGTTCGTTTTTTTTAAAAGATGGCTCTTAATTTTGCATGACCTTGACCTAAGAAAACTGATAATGAGGTGGCTCTTGTCTTCTTGATTTAAATCAACTCAATCTGACAAGGATTGCAAGTCATAACTGGTTCCTTTTGTGCTCAATAGTCTGTTATTGTGTTAGGGGTCCTGAATCAAATGTCGGGAAACAAGTGTCAATATCATTAAAATCACAATCTCAACAGCAACCATTTAATATCCCAAATAGACTCTGAACAATCATTTCCTTTATTATCTTCAGATAAGAAAATTTCTCTGTCACTCTGTGAGTACATGAATTATCAGTTGCTACAAGCCTGTTCTGGATTTAAATTAGGAAGTTTGTCCCAGGGTTCCCTTTGTTGTATTTTTAATGACTATGGTGTCATTTCAAATAAAATTCAAATTGTGACCTTAAAAGTCTTGACTATTTATCAGCCTATAAGATTCTGTGATCACTATCAGAGAGATACCAAGTAGTCTATATATTTCTGATTCATAAAAATGTTGAAGATTTACAAAATAATTGGCAAGTGCAAATACCTCATCTCTCATCTCTCTCTCTCCCTCTCCCTCCCTCCCTCCCTCTCTCTCTCTCTCTCTCTCTCTCTCTTACACACACACACACACACACACACACACATCATATTGATGCAATTGAACTCTTTAAAGTGTTTGCATTTAGCTTAGTTGTGCAAGTATACAAAAGATACCCCCCAAAAAACTCCTCCCAAATAACCGTATACCTATATTTTAAAACCAAAAATATCAGAAAATATAGGTCAGATTTTAAAATACATTGCTTTAGATGCAGTATGAAGTAACTTCCTCACTAGGTTACAAAAGTTATTTCTTCAAATTATCCAAAACATAATGTCTGAGACTCAATTTTATGTCAATGGGAACATCTCTTTATTATTTGTAAATCAAATAAGGATTCCACACCTTTTTAAGAGGAGGGTTAATTTTAATTTCCCTGACTCCTGTGTAGAGTAGAAACTAGAAAAGCTTCAGAAAGAAAGTCAGATGTAAATTGGGTCATTGCTTCTAATTACTCACTCCATCACTGTAACATAATTTATCATCCATGCCTTTTGCAAGTCATTTGGAGGTGCCTCCTACTGGAGTTTGCCGAGTATTTGTCTTTAACACATTTGCTTTAGACATTTCTATGACTTCCTTTGGACAAAGGAACATGAATGGAAGTTACACTGTGCCTATTACAAGCTGTGTCTTTAAGTGGTATTCCATGTTTCTAACAACTCTCCTGGAGCTTCCACCATTTGTCATGGGAAGGATATGTTCTAGGTAGCTATTTCTCCTTCAGCATAGATCACAGAATTAACACATATGGAAAAGACTTGAATCTAATACCAAACCTGGAATCCAGCATAGCTAAGTAAAGTTTAGGCAAGAGAAGATCCACTAAAACACAGCCAAACATGTGACCTTTGACCATTAAATAAATGATTAATAGTGCAAACTTTGATCTTTTGGGTTGTTTGTTATGCAACATCATCACTGTAGCCTGCCTAGTCAAGTCCCATGTTAGCTGCTTACCTTTCTCCTGAAAATGTTAGCAGATGACAGGAATGATAGTACTGATACAACAGGCTTATATAATCCAACAATGCTTACTAAGCACTGATGTATACAGGGTTAGATTCAGTAGGACCTAGAAATATAAATCTACTGTCTTGGCCGACCACTATCAATCAATAGAATTTAACCATCAATCCTATATAATAAAAGAGAAACATGCAAATATGATTGTACCTTCGCTCCTGATTGGCTATGCTTCTAGCCAATCAGGAGCGGGGGCAGGGCCAAGTGGTGTGATCACTGGTCCTGGGGGGAGATGAAACAGCAGTGGTGGTGAGCGCACAGCCCCCGGAGGCTGTGAGGGGAAGCAGCGGCAGCAGCAGCCATGGTGGCACGACAGTAGCATCAGTGGTGGAGGCAGCAGGGAGCACCCGGCCCCCAGGCACTGTGAGCAGAAGTGGCAGTGAGTCCCAGCTCCCAGGGCCCGGGTGGTCGCAGGCAGCCAGGGCTGAGCTGAGCAGGGTTATGGCTGGGTGCCCAAGGCCTAAAGCCTCGCCAGAGGCTTTAGGCCTTGGGCATGCTGGTGGTGAGCTATCAGTTGGACATTCCCTGAGGGCTCCCAGTATGTGAGAGGGGGCAGGTTGGGTTGAGGGACCACCCACTCCCAGTGCATGAATTTCATGGACCAGGCCCCTAGTTATAATAATGAACCAAAAGACATCAGAAAACTCATTCTTTTAAAGTTCAAAGGGAACTTAAAGTTTCATGGGAACATATACCAAGATTGACCATATATTGGACCATAAAGTAAGCCTCAACAAATTTAAAATATCATACAAAATGTGTTCCCTGACCAAAGTGGACTTAACCTAGAAATTACTAATGGACAGATAACAGAAATATCTCCTAACATTTGGAAACCATACAACACACTACTGAAAAATCCATGGGTCAAATAAAAAGTCATAAAGAATATCAAAAATATCAATTGACCTAAATAAAAATGAAAACACAACATGCCAACTTTTGGGATGCAATCAAACCAGAGCAAAGAGGAAATCTGAAAACACTAAATGCATATGTTAGAAAATAAGATAAATCTCAAATCAGTAATCTAATCTCCCACCACAAGAATCTAGAAAAAGAAGATCAAACTGAACCAAACCAATCTGAATAATGAAAACAATAAAGACAAGGGCAGAAATCAATGAAATTAAAGCATAAAAGCATTATAGAAAATCAACAAAACAATGAACTTGTTTGGTGAAAACCTCAATAAAACTGTCAAACCTCTAAGGAAACTGACATATAAAAGAAAAACACAAAATTTTAACATAAAGAATAAAATAATTACTATCATTACCAACCCTGAGAATATTCAAAGAGCAATAATGGAATACTATGAACAATTCTACATATATTAATTTGGCAACTTAGATAAAATGGACCAATTCTTCAAATAACAAAGTGCCACAAATCACCCAGTCAGAAATTAATAATCTGAACAGCCCTATGACTATTAAGGAAACTAAATTTATAATTACTAGTAAATAGTCTCAAAAATCAATCTTCATGTCCAGATAATTTCACTAGAGAATTCTACCAAACATTTAAAGAAGCATTAGTATGGATTCTACACAAACTCTTCCAAAAAATAGAAGAGGACTGGATGCTTTCCATTCATTTTATTTATTTTTCATTATAAATTTTAACTTTGACATTATTGCAGGTGACCCCTCTCCACCCTCACTTGGCCACCAGCACCCACTCCTACTTCCCCCTCACTTGGAGCTCCCACAATATTGTTGTTGACCATTGGCTATGTATATATGTACTTTGGCTAATCCCTTCTCCTTCTTTATCCAGTCATCCCCATCACCACCCGTAGGGTACCAGCCAGTCTATTCCATGTATCCATTCATATTGTTCTATTTTGTTCATCAGTTGATTTTGTTCATTAGATTCCACATATAAGTGAGATCATGTGATATTAATCTTTCTCTGACTGGCTTATTTCGCTTAGCATGATATTCTCCAGATTCATCCATGCTGTCACAGAACGTGAGATTTCCTTCTATCTCAGAGCCACATAGCATTCCATTGTGTAAATGTACCACAGCTTTTTTATCCACTCCTCTACTGATAGGCACTTGAGCTGTGTCCAGATCTTAGCTATTGTACATAACACTACTATGAGCATAGGGGTCTATATATTTTTCAGGTAAAATCTGTTTTTAAAGAAATACCTCTTCATAGAAAAATGCTACATTTTTCTTAGCCTAATAATATTTTTAAAGGGAAACAGAAATGAAAAGAAATCAAATGTGTCATTTCAAAGTAAAAATAGAAAAAAAAGTTATGAAGGAGTAAAGGAAATTGAGAAGTTCATAAATTTCAGTATGAAAAATATATATTAGAATATTAGAGTTTTCCTTAAACATAAAAGAGCATTTCCTGCCCTGGCCAGTGCGTATCAGCTGGTTGGACATCATTATGTGCACTGCAAATAGCTGGTTTGACTCCCAGGCAGGGCATATGCCTAGTTTGCAGGCTCAATCCCTGGTAGGAGGCATGTAGGAGGCAGTTGATCAATGTTTCTTTCTCTCCCTCTCTTTTCATCTCTCTCTCTAAAAATCACTAAAACATAGATTTGTAAAAAAGAATTATCTTACCTATGATCATTAAGTATCTGCAATTATTTTAAGTGCTATTTTTTTCTAAATAACTACAAAAATTATGAAATCTATTTTAAAAATCATAACATGTAAGTAATAATCTGAGACACATCAATAAATCTATAGTTATAATAACTTTCATTTACACATAGAGTAAATTTATAAGGAAGCAAAATAATTTGTAAAATTAAAAGGCAAGGAAACCTATAGAGTTCCCACAAACAGAACTGTAAAATATAGTAGGGTATTGTACATGAGGATTATAATCTGGCTAATGTGTTTAAAAAGGGACGTGAAAGCAAAAAGAATGGCTAAAAGCTATAAGATCAGGAAAATCATTTTGAAAATATAGTCAAGCCTGGCCAGCATGTTTCAGTGGTTGAGCATCGACCTATGAACCAGGAGGACACAGTTTGATTCCTGGTCAGGGCACATGCCTTGGTTGCGAACTGGATCCCCAGTGTGGGGCATGCAGGAGGCAGCCAATCCATGATTTTCTCTCATCATTGATGTTTTTCTCTCTCTCTTAATCTCCCTTCCTCTCAGAATTCAATAAAAATATTTTAAAAAGAAAATATAGTCAATAGAATTCTTATAAAATAAATTCAATTATTTATTAAATAATAAAACATTATTGAGGATTCACTTTGTTTATATAAGTTTGACAAAGATTTTTTTAAATGATAATATCCAGTGTTTTAAATAGGTTTTCTAATGCAGAATACAAAGTGATATAAATTTGTGATGCCTTTTTGGAAGGCTGTTTTGAAATTTAAAAAGATAAATTAAATGAATATGCCTTTTTAATCCAGAAATTGAAGTATGAGAAATTATTTTTTAAAATATTACATCAAATGTGCAAATAAGATATGGCATAGTATTCATCACCGTTATTTAAAATATAAAAAGAAATAATGTATGTTGTAGAAAACTGATTAAATCATGCTATATACTTAAAAGGATGATGTCTATATTAATATGGAAATCTATAATAATAAAAGCACAATATGCTAATTAGACCAGAAGTTCTTCTGGATGAAGCCAAACCCCTTGCACGAATTTCATGCATTAGGCCTCTAGTATTTCTATTTTAACTCATTAATTCATAATAACAGATAAAGACTATTGCTAACAAATAGGAGAAAATAAAAGATAATTGTTTAAATGCAAACAGGAGTCACCTCTGAAGTGTGATATTTTAGGCTATTTTTACTTTGTGCTTTAATCTGTGCACTTTCAATGGGCAATATCATCCCCTGATGGGTAACAAAAATAGATTCTTGAGGGGCAGATAAGTCTCATACATTATAATGGCCTATAACAGTCTTAAGGGCCACAGTACACAAACAGATATACCACATATTCATGATGTTAAAATCTTATGGATGCGTGAGTAGGAAAAATATTTTAAAAGCCTCTTTAGATGGGCAATAATGTCTTTGAAAAACACTACTTCAATCTATGGGATTCAGCGTTTGAATTTTCTATAGGTGCATTTGTATTTAATCATGCACACATAAAAACAAACTATTCTCATTTTGAAATATAGCTTTCTTCATTTTGAGCAACAATAGAAGCCTTAATTCTGTAATAACATTTTAGGACTATTTCCATAGTGAATGATAAAAGTAGGCAAAAAATGTGGTATGGCTTAAAAGGTAAGGCATAGTGATTGCAGGTAGATAAGGCATTTCTAAATCTTAGAATGTTCATTAACACCATGCAAATTTTGTTGATGTTAATCTTCACATGAGGATATTTTTCCATTTTTAGGAAAAGTAGAAGGGAGAGGGAGATACACACAGAGAGAGAAACATCAATGTGAGAGAGACACATTGATGAGTTGCCTCTCACACTTGCCCTGATCTATTTTTGCACCCATCAGGGCCAGAGCCTACAACTAACTGAAGTATGTACCCTTGACCAGAATTGAACCTGGGACCCTTCATTCCACGGGCTGACAATCTATCCACTGAATCAAACTGGCTAGCGCCATTATTGCCCTTTAAAAAATCTATTTACACTGATCCAGATGCCTTTACTCTACAGTAAATCTGAGGTGTAAATAATATAGAAAAAGTGTACCAGATAGAATTAAACAGACAAGGACGTCTTTTATGAAAGACTGCAGCAACAGGGAAGACATACAGACCAACTCCACCAAAACAAAAGCTAAGAGAGGTTTTAAGCAGTACATTACTAAAAGACATTAGAGTAGAGGGTTTGCCAATGTGATTAGGCTATGTGTTTGCTAATTTGTCACATATCCATAAAATTTAGGTTCCTAGTTTCCCACATAGTCTGGAAAATAGGGCCGCCAGCTCTCTCCTTGATTACATTTCAAAGCAAAAGCTCCAAGGTCTTTGAGCTTTACACCCCTGGGAGATAAAGCTGGCAAGAGCCTAGGAAATAATTTATATCTTAAAAGGGCAGGAAAGAATTTAGAAGTTCAAGTTTTCAAAAGTGAATGCTCTAAGAACAGGGATGTCAGAGGCTTATAATTATGAAACTATCTGCCTAAAGGTTAGTCAACTTGAGGGAATATTAAGGTTGTCTTAGTCAATAAGCACTCCATAAACTGCTTTCATTTATGGGGCCCATAAATTATCATGTGGTTTACTAAAATTATTTTTTATTGTTATGCTATGATTAACAATGTAATACCCCCAGGGTGGCTAAAAAGAAAGTGTAGCCCTAGCTGGTTTGGCTCAGTGGATAGAGCTTTGACCTGCAGACTGAAAGGTCCCAGGTTTGATCCCAGTCAAGGGCACATGCCCAGGTTTCAGGCTCAATTCCCAGAAGGAGGTGTGCAGGAGGCAGCCAATCAATGATCATCTCTCATCACTGATGTTTCCATCTTTCTCTCCCTCTCCCTTCCTTTCTGAAATCAATAAAAAAATATTTAAAATAAAATAAATAGAACGAGCAGGTAAGCTCCCATTTAATATGTTAAAAAACCCTGGGTTGTAAAAAAATTCCATAATTTTTAAAGAGTGACAGAGGATATTGGTGAAACAAAAATTGAAGTAAAATATTTTAAACCTTTAAACATAGTATTATGTGCACATTTAAGTGGACTACTTCTAATTCTCACTAATGATACTTTATGGTGTATTATTCAGTAAAATATTCTTTATTAGAAAAAGTTAACTTTTCCTTTCTTTTTTTTTAATCTACTAAACCTTCTTCTACCTTTTTTACTTAAAAGAACTACATCAAACTAAAAAGCTCTGCACAGCAAAAGAAACATCAATAAAATGAAAAGGGAACTCACTGTATGAGAGAACATGTTTGTCAATGACACAACTGATAAGGGGTTAATTTCTAAAAAATATAAGAACTTATACAACTCAACATCAGAAAGACAACCCACTTAAAAATAGGCAAAGAACCTGAGTAGACACTCCTCTAAAGAGGGCATACTGATGGGTAATAAACATGAAAAAATGCTCAATGTCACTGATCATCAGAGAAATGCAAATTAAAATGATAATGAGGTATTACCTCACACCTACCAGAATGGCTACCATCAATAAATCAACAAACAATAAGTGCTGACCGGAATGTGGAGAAAAGGGAACCCTAGTATACTGCTGGTGGGAATGCAGACTAGTACATCCATTATGGAAAACACTATGGATTTTTCAAAAAAACAACAAACAAACAAACAAACAAAAAACCTAAATATGCAGCTGCCTTTTGACCCAGCAATCTCACTTCTGGGAATATATCCTAAGAATCCAAAAACACCAATTAGAAAGAATATATGTACCTGTTTCTTCATAAGCATCACAATTTATAATAGCTAAAATTTGGAAACATCCCAATTACCCATCAGTAGATGAGTGGATTAAGAAGCTGTGGCTATAAAAAGGAAGAAACTCTTAACTTTTGGGACAGCATAGATGGACCTGGAGATTATATGCTAAGTGAAATATCCAGTCAGAGAAACAGAAATATTATATGATCTCACTTATATGGAGAATCTAATGAACAACAACAACAACAACAACAACAACAACAAAACCCCAAGAAACAAAACAGAACTAAAGGCCTGGATTCATGGAAGAGACTGACAGTTCAGAAGAGAGAGGTGTGGGGCAATGGATAAAAGAAGATGAGGAGATTAGTCAAACATATAAGCATAGCCCATGGATATAGACGACAGCGTGGTGAAGGCCAGGGGAGTGCTGGCAGGGGCTGGGTGGAGGTGGGCAAAGGAATGGAAATGTGGGGCATCTGTAATAGTGTAAAATTATAAAAAAGATAAAAAGAGTAGCAAAAGAGTAATGTTATTGGTAAAATGAAGAAAATCACAGAGAATTTGAGTTAGGTATTTTCTCCCACTTAATCAGCAAATGTGGGAATTATAATTTTATTGATGCTCTAGATATATACTAGATGGTGTGAGCCAAATTATCAAGAGAAAATGATATATTTTTCTTGATTGCAAGTGAATAATTGAATAAATGTGTGCTGACAATTATTGGGCAGTGTGTTCACCATTGAGAACCCTGAGGAAATCTGAAGCATTTTTCAACATGTGTATTGCAGCAAAAGGAAACCTATTGGACAAAATATTCATTAGCATATCTTGAAGAATCTTGGGGCTCTATGTAGTTCCTAGCTCACCATTGCTATTTATTTTCAATATTTATACGCTTTTTATTAACATGGTCTTTAATCGAAAAAAGGACAATATAAATATTTTGCAGTATGAATTACTGTGGTGAAGTACATTCAAGTCAGATTTCCCGTACTGTAAAATCTGATTACTCCAATGCAAAATTGCAGAAAACAGCATGTTGGGGCTTCAGGACAGTTAATTATGCACTAGTTTCTGCTGCCAATAAGATCTTGAAGGCAGCAGAAAAACTGCATCGGTTTATATTATAAGATTGCATCAGAATTGAGTGTTATTGCTGTGTTTGTGGCTTCCAGAAAAGTTATTAACAACACTCTGTAGTATAATTAAAATTATGGTTCATGCAGATATTTCTTTTAATTTTCTAGAAATCATACCTAGTGTAACTGTTCTATTCTCTTTGGGTTTGGGGGACGGTACTTTTTCCTAGAAAATTTATGTATGTCTAACACCTAGTAAATAGTTAAATCTACACCTTTGCCAAGAGTTTCTCTTCTGATCCCTTTTACACCTAAGTTGTCAAGAAATGAAAATACACACATAAACACACATACATACACACACACAAATTGCGTACCTATGGATGAAAATATATATTTTATAAATAGAGAGATCTATATGAGTCATGCTCTATATTTTACATAGAAATACACACTAATTAACCTTCTTCCTTATATTGTTACTATGGCCAATAAAGAAATTTTGAAGCCTAACAATGATCTGTATTTGTCAATAGAAAAGTTGCCCTGTGGTTTCCTAAAACAACAGGTGTGTGGGGATTCTGAGGAGACATTTTCTCCTAGAAGCAATGTTCTATCGATGGTTTTGTTTTCTCAGAAACACATTTAACTCTAATGGAGAAAAAGAGCAGTGGCTGTAGTACTAAAAGGCCTGTCTACTGAGTAGGAAACTATTATTTGATGAAATATCTTTTATCAATTTCCACCCTAAATGCAGTGACTGCTCCAAAGCACTTGTTCTCAAAATTTCTGTTTACTTGCAGACAGGGGATGTGGGTATGAGTGGGTAAGGGGACCATAGGAAGTTGGCGTTATTTTTATTTTTCTTCTAGGCCTGATGCATGAAGATTCGTGCAGAATGGAGCTTCCTTCCCCTGCCTGGAGCCACCTTTCTGCCTTACCACGCTGCCCAGAGGAGAGGAGCAGAGCGGCCAGGGCCAGTGCGGGGCACCTGCATATGCAAATTAACTCACCATCCTTGTTGGGTTAATTTGCATTCTCACTCCTGATTGACTGGTGGTGTCACAAAGGTATGGTCAATTTGCATGTTACTCTTTTATTAGTGCAGATTGTCACACTCTATGTAACTATAAACATTTAGAACAAAATGGCTACATGTCTTTTCTCCCCTAAGCCCTAAGCTATATGCATTTAAAAATATATACTTAGTCCAGGTGGTGTTGCTCAATGCTTGAACATTAACCTATGAATCAGGAGGTTATGGTTTGATTCCCAGTCAGGGCATATGCCAGGGTTGCAGGCTCTATCCCCAGTAGGAGGCGTGCAGGAGGCAGCCGACCAATGATTCGAATCATTGATGTTTCTATCCCTCTCTATAACCCTTCCTCTGTCTGAAATCAATAAAATATATATAAATATATATTTATAGGCTTCAAACCACAGCAAATCTCTACTTAGATTTTAAAAGTTAAGTCTCTGTGTAAGCAAATGATTGATATAAGATTCATTTCAATTTCTTATGAATACCTAGATAATAGCTTTCTGAGTATTACAACACTAAAGTGGAGTACAGGGAAGTGCCTGGGATTCTTCCATAAATAGTCTCTGGGCTCAAAGAAGGTCAGATTTGGAGTTGGAAAAAAGTACCTCAAAAGATGAGTGAGGAAGAGCAGAGGGGTTAATTTTTCTTCATTTCTCCGCTAGGGCTCCCTTTGCCTTTCATTTTCAGAAGTGCTACCATTGAAAATGGCTCTAGGATGTGAAAGGAATAGAAGTTGAAGGAGGGGGTGGAGGGAAAAGTTCCAGACACCAGTGAACTTTGAAGCAAAGAGACAGAAAGAACAGATGGAAATACCCAGCTACAGAAGGAGGGAAGGAAGTTAACAAGGTTCTTCTCAAGTGTTTATTTATAAGCTCTGCTTGTATTTTAAGATGAAAGTGTTGTGCTGTGAAGATTCTATTGCTTTTAAAATTCATCCAGGAGCTGTTCAGTCTGGGCCTACTGTGTGTGACAGGCTCTGAGGATCCTATCTGTCATCAGGTTCAGGGAAGCAGATAGACTGAAACCTTGCTACACAAACTGTGCTCTGGGAACTGCAGCTTCCGCATCGCCCTGGCTCAAAATCCGCATTTTAACAAAATCTCCATGTAATTGCTATGCATATTAAAGTTTGAGAAACTTGAAATGTATCACTATAAAAGTACAGCTCAGTGATTGAATGTAGACCCATGAACCAGGAGGTCATGGTTCGATCAATTCGTAGTCAGGGCACATGCCCAGGTTGTGGACTGGATCCCCAGGGTGGGATGTGCAGGAGGCAACTGATAAATGGTTCTCTCTCATCATTGATGTTTCTATCTCTCTCCATCTCCGTTTTTCTCAGAAGTCAACAAAATATATAATTTTAAAAAAGAAAACAGTGGAACTTCTAGATAAACTTAATTTAATATTTTATATTTAAAATCGGTTTCAGGACAATTTTCACAACGGCATATGCGATATCTGCTTTAAACCCTTAAACTCAGCCTGATTTATCTCCAAACCACACATTTACCAGAGCATGAAGTTGTCACAAACTCCAAGGCTTGTTTAAAGCCATCGCTGAGGTGAAGGAGCATTATTATCAGCCCCCAGACACACGCAAACCTTTAAAGGCTTCAAAATAACTTTGACTTCAATCTATATTTGAATTTGTGGCTGGTTGCATCCACCCTAATTCCTTGCCTGTGGGTGGTCCCTACTTAAAGGTGATGAAAAGAGCCTTGTTTTCATACCTTAGTCTTTTCCTGTTACTTCTTTCTTAACCAGCTGATCTCTGATCCAGTTTATATACATCAACATATATATTTCAGACCAGATAACTCAGGTTCCATGGAGTCCACCCATCACGAGGAACAAGTCATGAAAATGTGACTAAATGTTTCTTAAATCTTAATGATCCTGAATCTTCACACAAGTACAAGGATATGTAAATTATTTACTGGTTTTTTTTATTAAAGACTTTATTCTTTAAAATATATTTTTTATTGATTTCAGAGGATGGGAGAGGGAGAGAGATAGAAACGTCAATGATGAGAATCAGATCAGCTGCCTCCTGCACACCTCACACAGTGGTTAGAGCCTATACCCTAGGTCCATGTTCAACCACTGAGCCATGCCAGCCAGACGAAATAAGGTGGGTTTTTTTTGACATATATGTAGAGTAGTGCAAACTTCTAATTAATGAACAACTGCTCTTATCATCCTGCAATGACCCTTCGAAGGCTCAAGTTACCTTACCTCATCCTTAAATCAGCATGTCATATATAGCTCATTTTACCTTCATCTCTGAAACTGATATGTATGTGGGGATCTCTGGCTATCTCAGAATGTGGAGTTCCCATACATATGTATATAATTAAATTTTGTTATTTCCTCTCTAGATTTAATTATTAGACCACCTGAAAGAACCTAGTAGGATAAAAAAAAAAAAGTTTCTTAGATGTCTCCCCGCCCCCCACCCGCAGCCATATTTCATTCTAGGAGTTTTGTAGTGTTGCATTTTACACTTATGTTTGTCATACATTTTTAAAAATATATTTTATTTATGTTTTTACAGAGAAGAAGGGCAAGGGATAGAAAGTCAGAAACATCAATGAGAGAGAAACATTGATCAGCTGCCTCTTGCACACCCCCTACTGGGGATGTACCCATAACCAAGTTACATGCCCTTGACCAGAATCGAACCTGGAACCTTTCAGTCCACAGGCTGATGCTTTATCCACTTAGCCAAATCAGTTTCGGCTGTTTGTCATACATTTTTTTTTTGTGTGTGTGTGTGTGTAGAGGATAATGTCTGTGTCTAGATTGATTTTTTTTGCATGTGGATATGCAGTGGTTACAGCACTATTTGTTGAAAATACTATCTTTATTCCATTGTATTGCCTTTGCTCCTTTGTCAGAGATCAGTTGACTATATTTAGGTCTATTTCTGGGCTCTCTATTCTGTCCCATTGATCTATTTGTCTATCCTTTCA
The DNA here is from genome assembly GCA_027563665.1 of Antrozous pallidus. Classification (NCBI taxonomy): domain Eukaryota; kingdom Metazoa; phylum Chordata; class Mammalia; order Chiroptera; family Vespertilionidae; genus Antrozous; species Antrozous pallidus. The sequence goes on from CM050509.1 coordinate 124,082,075, forward strand.
CCAATAGTACTGTAGTTTTATAGTTTGAAGTCATGTAGTGTCAGTCCTCCAACTGTGTTATTTTCCTTCAATATTATGGAGGCTATTCAAATCCTGTTTTATCTTAAGTTTTCTAAAACCCAGCTGTCAAAGCTGCCACCATGTCCTCTTAGGTAAAAATTTGTTTTAGGAACTCAGAGAAATTTAAAGGTAGACATGAAAGAGATTTCCCAATTTATGTCTTAAAAAATTAAATGTGAATTCAATTACAAATAAACAAATGCTCCTAATCTCTGCAATTTTATTTTAATTAAACTGCTAGAAGAGTATAGGGGAGTGAAGCATATATAATTAATCCTTTCCTTGGAGTACACAGAGTCATATTGAGATATTGAGTTTGGTTATTCACTTTGAATTTTTAAGATGGAGGGAACATAATCTCATTGTCATCTAAATCATCATAGCTGACATAAAAGTGACAGCTATTTATGCCTTTTAAATAACTTATACATATTAATCTATTTAATGCTTATAATTAACCTATGATGAAGATATGATTGCCCTCAATTTTCAGATTATGAAACTAAGTCAAAGAGTAGTTAAATTATTTCACCAAGATTGCACAGCCATTAGGTAGTGAAGCTGTTATTGATTAGTCTTAAAAATGTGAGTAATTGATTCAGAGTAAAATGGTTTAGAAGACTTTTAAAGTTAGGAGGTCTGGTTCTAAGGATTAAAGTACAAGTTATTGGGTAAAGGGATTAAATTCTGTTAATTTTAATTTTTTCATCCATTAATTAGAATCCATATTTTCTACTAAATAGATGCTTTAGAAGATGAAAAGAGCTGAAGATGTGAAAGTACCTACTATTGGTTCAGAGACATAAAATTGGCTCAATAAAGGTTCCTTGTTTTTATTATTACATAAGAGGCCTGGTGCATGACATTTGAACACTGGTGGGGGAAGAGGGTACTCTCAGCCTAGCCTGGGCCCTCTTGTAGTCCAGGACCCCTCAGAGGGTCCTTAGTGCTGCCGCACAGTCTGGAGAGGCTCCTGCCACTGTTCTGCACTCGCCAGCTGTGAGCCCAGCTTCTGGCTGAGTGGTGCTCCCTCTGTGGGAGTGCACTGACCACCAGGAGGCAGCTCCTGCACTGAGCGTCTGCCCCCTGGTGTTCAGTGCACATCACAGCAACTGAGCATTTCACTGTTCAGTCTATTTGCATATTAGCCTTTTATTATATAAAATTTAATTACCAATAAAATCTCTACTGGTTGGTACAATCAGTATTTCTACATAAACTATCCTTTCTAGATAAACTTTGTTCAATTATTTACATGTCAGATATTTAAGAGTCATTTCCATAAAATTTTCGGCCAAGTACTATGCACTTCGTGGCTAATTACACTGAGTGAACTGAATCACAAGGTAATCATTAGGAAAAAAAACTAGTAGTTCTGAAAGTTAAAATCAAATTCAAGTGTAACTGGTAAAGGGAAAGTGAGTTGAATACCTGTTGGATTCACTGGATATCCTTTACTCTGAAAGGCTAACTATATTAGTGGAGATGCCTTCATTGTAGCTCAGGGATAGTCTCAGGACTGAAAGGCATTTTTACCTAACTGTCATCCCACAAGGCCTGCCATAATCTCATTCATACCCAAATGAAGCCCAGAAACCTGGGCCTACAAAGATAGTGTTGAGGTTGACCTGGATCTCTACCTATTTCCCCATTATCACACAAACACAGAGCAGACAAAGCAATAGGCCCTTCTGGTCTGTCTGGCTTATTTTTTTTTTCATTCCCTGAATCCAGAACCTTTCCTGTTAATTATCTTCTATTTTATCAAGTTCCATAGGCTGCTGCTATTACCACTTCCAAACTTGGGCTCTCTGGTGTTCTAGGTTCTTTCTTCTGTGTCCCACAACTTCTCTCATATGTAATTGTTGGAGTCAATTTTTTTGCAAGGTAGAAAACTGATGATGTCCCCTCTCTCTTACTCAAGCACTTTTACCCCATCTCTCTTCGGGTTGAAATAATAGTTTAATGTCATGAACATAAGTCAGATTAGATGTTGGAAGACATGGGCTTCCTGGGCAATATACCTTACTAGCAGAGTGACCATTGTACTTGTATTATCAATGGTTGTGAGGATCATATGAGTTAATTACATCTAATCATCTTAGGTGTAAGGTGCTCAAAAGCTACTATCAATATTTATTAGTGCACTTCTTCATAAATCTCCACAATCTAGCTAAATACAACCTTTACCATGTGTCTAATATTTTAGAATTACTGATAAAACCAAAAGAAAGAAGATAATATTACTTCAATTACCTTAGAGGCCACTGTGCAGCAGTGGCAATATAACTAATGTGGAAGAAAAAGGGGTCACATGCTAATCTGACTAGCTCAGGGAAGGCCTGTATGGTGGTCTTGAAAACTCAAAGACCTAAAGTAACCCCAAAGGATGGTCTGAAATGAAAATGTTAACTAAAAACAGTTATGGTTGGTAGTCATGTCTTAGGTCAGTATCTTCCCTGACAAACTTTAATCTTTATCTTAACCAAGCCTATTATCTTTTTGCATCTATGATAACATATTGTTGGAATGTCAAAGTAATGTTCCTTTTCCCAGACTCCCCAAAGCACAGCGCAACTCTGCAGAGAGCACAAATCCCCTCATTGTTATTGTGTTAATTGTTGACTGTTAACTATCCTGCAACCACCTAAGTAAAAGAAGCCTGTGTCTATCATTTTACTGTTTACCCAAACCTAGAGGTTTTCCTGTTTTGCTTTCTCCCATCTCTATAATCTATCACCAATGTAGTTCATGTAACCCACTAACATCTCCTATTTTTATTGTAATATATAAAACAAGGTAAAAACAAACAAACAAGCATGCCATTCTCTGGAGCATTAGCCCAATATGTTGAGATTCTGCTTCCCAGCAATTGTGTTCAGTTTGGCTCAAATAAACTCACAAAAATTATTTACAGGTTTGAATGCATTTTTTTTTACAAATAGCCAAATAACCATATAGGAAACAAACTGTCAAGAAGCAATGACCTCAATAGAAGAAGGAACTGTCCTGGTCTAGGAGGAAATCACTGGAGGCAGAGAGGAGGTTGTGGGTTGTTGAGCTGGCCCCGGAAAGACAGGTAGACCTTCAATATGCAGAGATCCGGGAGGTGTACAAGCAAATGGAAAAGCAGAAGAGAGAGGGGCCTTCCCAGGGACATGGGAGGTGTGTGGCTTAGTGGTTGGAGTTTGAAACCTTTTGTGAACACTGTTATTCAGATGACTCTACATTAGCAAAAATTTGCCTAACTATGCCACGTAGGGTAAGGCTAGCTGCCATACAGTTAAACTCCATGATTTCAGTGGTTTAACTTAATTCCTGCACATTTCTCACTTTCAAAAGCATAAAATGGAGTGTCTTTCTGGTCAATGAATAGATTTCTCCCATGATGTGATGTAGAGATCTGAGTTTTTCTCTCCACTGGGGTCTTGGCATTCTCTGCACCTAGCAACTGATGGGGAAAATAATATACTTTTATTCACTACTTTGCTCAGAAGTAACCCTTCCCCCATTCCTTTGCGTTCATTGGTGAGACAGAATTCCAGGCTGAGTAGCTGCTTTCCAGGAATAGCTCTATACCAAGAAAAGAGGAGCCTGCTCTTCCATACCCACCCACTAAGAAACTAGTTGGCAAAGTACAGGAACACATATAAACACATATTTTAGATTCCAATTGAGGGTACAATTGGTATGTTTATATTACAGGGTTGAGCCTCAACCTATGAACCAGGAGGCCATGGTTTGATTCCTGATCAGGGCACATGCCCAGGTTGCAGGTAGGATCCCCAGTGTGGGGTGTGCAGGAGGCAGCTGATCAATGATGCTTCTTTTTATTGCTTTCTTCCTCTTCCTTTCTCTTTGAAATCAATAAAAATAGTTTTTTTTAAAAAAATCATGACTCCAACAGCAATGAAGTTGAAGACTTAATTACTACTAGAGGAACATTATTGAAATACTTTGTCATTATGCTCTAGGAGTCTGAATAGCATAACCAGAAAAAAAAGGAACACACATCGAAAACATTCTCAAACTAAATTTGATTAGAATCAAATGGCTGGAAATTATTTGAATAATAAAAATATATCATTACAGGTGTTTCTAATTTAAAGGGGAAAAAGAAAGAGAAAGACCTTTTAAGACCTTATAAGTGTAATGGTTCCTATCACGTAGAAATGTAGGGTCTAAGATGAACTTCTCTGATGTAGGAAAATTAGTTTTTAGGTTTTAATTGTATTTCACACTCAAAAGGTAATCTCTCTGGTTCTAATTGTATCACTCTAAAGAATCGTCTGATCTTTAACATCTCTGTTTTCCTTACAGTATTTTGTTCTGTGTACACTTCACATTCTTTTAAATACATTGTCCTTAGATAATCCCAAGCATTATTATAAATTCAAGTACCATCTGTGTGCAGATTAATCCCAAATTCTTAAAATCTTCCAAGCCTATATTTCTGAGTCTCCTTGAACCCTCCAACAGATAAATCAGGAATATAACAGCTGTATATAAAGTAGGTTGGATAATTCTCTAACAAAAAGATATATATATATATATATATATTTATATATATTTATATATTTAGACAGATAGATAGATAGATATCACATTTCTATATGAGGACACAGGTATTACCACACTAAAGCATTGAATTAATTTACTGAAACATTAATATATCTCACCAAATATCACATAAGGTGTAACAGGTTTTAGTGTTGACATTATATACTAAATTTCAATTTTATATTTTAAAGAGTTTGCATAGAGTTACAACCAATTTAGCATTGAAGTTACAGCCATCTTTATTCACGGTGCTCAGAGATGTAATTGCCATAAAATATCTTAGAATTTTTCTTGAACAATATGGGTCCTATTATGTTATATTTAATACTGAAATGTACGTTTAGATGGGTCATCTTCTATTCTCACCAGGAATGTATGATCCTAGAATTCATAATCTTTGAATTGATAAGACCCACATTTAGGAGAAAGTTGATCAGTAGACTTTTGTTTCACTTGTCCTACTAAACCTTCCACACCAGAGGTTCTTTATTGAAATAGGCGAAATGCTAATTCCTAGTCAATGTTACTAAAGACAAAACTAAATGCAGTTAATCAAAAATGCCAACAGAATGGCTCAAGTTTAATGAGTTTTATGGAAAAAATCAGTGCCTGACAAACTGGAAAGCCAACATGAAGTAGGGAAATAATGCTTTAACATTATTTTTGATTTGATAATTTTTAAAATATGTACTCCAAACTGTTAGTAATGGCCATTTATTTATTTTTTTACTGAATTTATTGGGGTAACATTGGTTAAGAAAATTATATAGGTAAGGGGTGTAAAATTCTGTAATAAACATATCTATATTGCATCATGTGTTCACTATCCTGAATCAAGTCTCCTTCCATCACCATTTATCCCCTTTTTAAGCTTATCTACCTTTTCCCACCCTGCTTTCCCTCTGGAAATCATGTTGTTGTCTATGCCTAAGGGTTTGTTTGCTTGTTTTTGCTTAACCCCTCCACATTTTTCACGCAGTCCTGCAACCCCTTTCCATTCTAATAGCAACCAGTCTATTCTCTACCTACAAGTCTATTTCTACATGGACTTTTTTGGTGGTAAACTATGCATTACATAAAATGTACTATTTTAACCATTGTTAAGGGCACAATTTTGTGGCATTTTGTACCTTCACAATGTTGTGCAACCATCACCACTATCCATTTTCATAATTTGTCATCATCCCAAGCTTAAACTCAACACTCATTAAACAATAGCACTCTATTCTCCCTCTCTCAGCCCCTATAACATCTACTCTACTTTATGTCTTTATAAATTTGTTGATTGTAGTCAGATGTATAAGTGGAATCATATTCAAATGGGCATATTTTTTAGAAACCTAGGTAAAGATTCACAGATCAGATCAAATCATGGCAGTGGATACCTCTATTTGCATATTTCCTTACAACCTGTTTCCACATGTCCAAGCTAACTCCTGTATCACTGTGAGTGAATATTTACAGTCTGAACATTAAGACCATACTCAGTGAATTCAGCTGATTTTGCTAAGTCTTTTAGCCCAAGCATGACAGAGATATCAATTAAACTACACTCAAGGCTTTGGGTAGTATGCCTTTCTCTTACATTTTTTTTGATACTGAGATCCCATTCACTTTCTAGAACAGCACTGTCCAATAGAAATATAAGGATAGTCACATATTAAATTGTGTTATATATATATATATATATATATATATATATATATATATATATAGTTTCAAAGAGAAAGGAAGAGGGAGAGAGAGACAGAAACATAAATATATAAATGATGAGAGAAAATCTTGGATCGGTTGCCTCTTGCACACCCCATGCTAGGGATCGAGCCTGCAACCCCAGCATGTTCCCTGATCAGGAATTGAAGCATGGCCTTCTGATTCATAGTTTAATGCTCAACAACTGAACCAAACTGGCCAGGATCACATATTAAATTTAAATTTTTCTAGTAGCCATATTTTAAAAAGTGAAAAGAAACAGGTAAAGTTAATTTAGTAATATACTTTATTTAAAGAAATATTGTCACTTCAATATATAATCAATATAAATATTGCAAATGACATATAGTATGCATTATTTTCCATACCAAGTCTTTGAAATCCACTGAGCATTTTATACTTATAGTCATTTCAATCTAGTCTAGTCACATTTCAAGTACTCAATAGGTACATATTGCCAGTGTCTACTGTTTTGGACAGCACAGTTCCAGACTTTTGCCCAGTTATCTAACTAAATTAGTCATTCTAGCAAAGAGGATTTATTAGATAGTTCCTCTGTTCTCACAACTGAATTTGTTAGAATGAGCCTAAGAGTATTGAAAGCAGTCAAGTGCAAATCAAAGAATGAAGCTTCATTCAAAATGATGATAATGATTTGTATTTAAAATTCTAAATTGAGGTCCACATGATACTTGGAGTTTCCTCCTTAGTAAAATGTAGATAATAATGCCTATAAATCACAGTGCCTGTCATGTAGTTAGCCATCAAAGAGAAAGTAGTGCTTTCTCCAACAATGAGATAGGGATGAGTTTCTGCAAGCCTAGGAGCAATACAGTTCTAATACCTGAGCCAGACAAGAAGGATGACTGGTGACAGGAAGGCTGTACTATTTCTAAGAGACAAGCAGTTTATGGGATTTCACTAGTAGGGTGATCCTAAGTACACTTGAAATCCACCACTGACAAAAGTAGCAAGAAATTAAAGGCTAGCTCTTGCTGATAAACTATGTCAGGCTACAGTGTAACACCAAAAAGTAAACCAGAAAAATTCACACAAATTAAAAGGCATATAGATTTGGGTTTGGCTCAGTGGATAAAGTGTCATCCTGCAAACAAAAGGGCCCTGTGTTCCATTCTGGTCAAGGGCACATACTTGAGTTGCAGGCTTGATCCCCAATAGGGGGCATGCCAGAGGCAGTCAGTCAATGGTTCTCTCTCATCGATATTTCTATCTTTCTCCCGTCCTCTCTGAAATTAATTAAAATATAATTTAAAAAGAAGTACTGCTGTCCAAGTGCTCTTTTTAACATGTAGCTCTCACACAGCAGCAAAAATAGAAGCACTGTTTTAGATTTTTAAAATGTTACTAATCATTTCAAGCAGAGCTAATTTTAGTTGGCATTCTTAAGGATATAATATCATGGTTTTGTTTGTGTTTTTTTGCATGTTTTTATGTTTTTTAAATTTAATTACAGTGTATATTCAATATTATGTTGTATTAGTTCAGTTGTACAGCACAGTGGTTAGACAATCTTATAATTTACAGAGATTTCCCACTGATATTTCCAGTACCCACTTGGCACCATACATAGTTATTATATTATTGACTGTATGTCTTATGCTGTACTTTACATCCCCATAACTCTTTTTGTAACTGCCAATCTGTACTTTTTTATTGATTAAGGAATTACAAATTTGTGGTTATTCCTCCATTGCTCCCCACCCCTCCAATCCTATCCTCACTCTCACCCTCTGTTATCTGAGTCCATTGGTTATGCTTATATGCACGCATACAAGTCTCTTGGTTGATCTCTCCCCCTTATCCCCACCCTCCCCTTCCTTCCCTCTGAGGTTTGAGCATCTGATTGATGTTTCTCTGTCTCTGGATCTGTTTCTGTTCAGTGGTTTATGTTGTTCATTATAATCCACAAAGGAGTGAGATCATGTGATATTTATCTTTCTCCAATTGTTCTTCTTAATCCCTTTACCTTTTTCAACCTATCCCCCAAACTACCTCCTTGGTTTTTCATATTAAAAAAAATTAGGTTAACATTATTACAGGTGTCCCAATTTATATCCTCTTTTGCCCACCTCCACCCACACATACCTCCCCCTCCTTTGGACTTCACCACTGTTGTCTATATACATGGCTATGCTGTCTTGATCCAGGTCCACTTGAGGCCCTGGCTGGAGGCCATTGAGTTCCCCTTCTTGAATAGCCAATTAATGCATCCCAACTACTTCCTTTTTTGGGCTCTCTCATTCAGGTGCCACTCTGTCCCAGCTCTAACTGCCCTGGAAGCTAGGCGCCAGGTGCTAAGGACATCTTTGAGGCTATGAAAGTCTTCAAACTTAGCCAATCAACAGGGAGCCCTCAAAACCTAACTAACACCACTCCACTCATTATTCATAAGCCTATCCCTAGAGTTTCAGCTTGCTGTTACCCTAACCAGAGGTACAGCCCCCTGTGTGTCCCTGCCCGGTAGCCATCTCTTTGTTAGACCTGTATGTAATAAGGAGTTCTGTTTTTCATCTATCCTAGTGTCAGGGTACAGTGTCTCGCCATCAAAAGAATCTTTACATCTTATAAAACTGAGGTCCTAGTCCATTTTGTATTTTGTCCTAAGACACTTTTTTGTGAGGCAAATTATGTCCTTTTTTGTCTTGTAATCTTCAGTGGGGCTTCAGCTAGGGAGGAATGCCATTCAGCCTGTGTTGAGGTTATGTTCCTCTATGAATTTTGCTTTATCTGTTTCCAGTAAATACCAGCCTGACACCATTAGTATGTTTTTGGGTGTTTGTTTGTTTGTTTGTTTTTTTAACATAAGGGCTTTCGGGCCACACAGGTGGTATAGATTCAAACTCCAGAACCTCAATTATATAAATCAAAAGGATCCATTTTTTGTTTGTTTCAATAAATGGAGAGTTCATTCCTGGGCATGCAAACTGGATTGTCTTCTTCCTGTGCCGGAGATCACATTTTTTTTTCCTTTTCACTTTCATGTTAGCCCTTTTAGAATACCAGGTTTACATGGGAACTTCATTCCCATATCCCCACCCTTGGAGGTCCTAGTCTTATCTCCCCATATAATGAATGAAAACCAAGCCCTTGGTAGCTGATAATGACAATTGCAACACTCCTCTGTGCCACTCACATGCTGCCTGCTCATGATGGTCTCAGAGTCAAGTTCTTCGACTGCTCCAGTTTTTAGTTCCTTTTTTTTCCCTTTTGGCTCCTGAGATGGTTTTGAAAACTTTCTTGAAAGTTAGATAATCATCTGCTCTATTATATTATATTCAGTATTTTTTAGGTGTTTAAAGCAGGAAAGCGGGGTATCTAATCAACTACATTTTCAGAAATGAATATCCATTGTTTTTTTTCAAGTTAAAGACTAAACAATAGTGCGCAATGAAAAATAGATTATTTTTCAAGTGCAATTTATAAAATGTAGATTAGGCACTTAGCAGGCACTTGAAAAGTTCTGAAGGGTAAATAAATTGGAGTCATTTGGAATAGATGAGTCATCTTGACTTAATCATGCGAAGCAAAGTAAGAAGGCAAGAACCATACACTTCTCCGTGGGATGTAACAGTGAAAGCAACAAGTAAATAAATAAGAAAAAACAAATAAAGGAAAACTCATCACACAGACAACAGTATGGTAGTTACCAAAGGGAAAAGAATATGGGGTTAATAAAGGGTAAAGTGGGTCAAATATATGGTCACAGAAGAAGATTTGTCTTTGGGTGGTGGGGATACAGATGAGGAATCATAGATTTGTACACTTGAAGCCTATATTATTCTACTCCCAATGTCACCCCAATAAATATAATTAAAAAAGACTTAGAACACATTTGGACACATAGTAAATTATAAATATTAACAATTCTGCTTACTAATACTTATTATTGCTATAGTGATAGAAATCATCTAAATGAATAGCAATGTTTCCCTAGGGTCAGAAATGGCATATCTCAAATTGCTATTGATATATTCTAAAATATATACACATTTTCTGCTTAAGAGTAAACACATCACACTTGACATTAAATGTTTGCTTGATTTAAAGATTTGGACAAATCATTAAATATATTGAGAGATCAAACAATAAATTAAGGTACTTAGTGTCAGTAGAGTTATCATTAGAAATTACTCCTAAGAGAGGTCTTTTGCTGTAGGGAGGTGAATTCCAAATCTAGATTAAATAGCCAAATTGATTAAACTCAGTTTCACTTTATTGATCAGCTTTAATAGCTTTTCTTTCAAAAGTCTAAATTAATCTAAATAATATTTGAGTAGAAGAATATGGTAGATGTTTACTTTTTAAAAGAACTAAGAGCACAGTATGCTCCTTTTTATAAAAAATAGTATATGTGAAGATCGTTGTGGGCATTAATTCTAGCACATTACTAAAGACACACAATGAAGTGTAGAAAAATGTGAGCCTATTATAATTCTCATTGATTCTTTTTAAGTAACAGTCAACGAAGCACACTTGATTCTCTGAAATAAGTTCACAAAAATAGTTGTTAAATGGGGAGATAAAAGGTATCATTTTTTAAAGAAATAGAAAAAATTAAAAGTAATCACTTCACCCCCAGGCTAGACCACAAATACACCATTTAATTACATCAGTGGCAAAAGAATTAAAGGTCTCACATGTTAAATGTGTTTCAGTTGAACTTAAAAGATAAATCTTTCATAGTGGTCAGTTGAGCTAATATGAAAAGTACAATGCCTGCTATTAATTATCCCATGGAGTAAATTATAAATTGAAGTTCAGAAAATTAAATTTTATGACTCAATTTGTCACCATGATGCTTTGTGGCCTTGAAAAAGCCACTTAACCTTTCTTTGCCTCAGCTTTTTCATACATAAAAAGACAAAGAAGATGTACCTTTTGAGAGCATAAATTCTATCTATGTTTGATTGCAAAGTACTTTAATTATATTGCTACATTGACTCTGTTAAAAATGGACCAAATATAAAAATACTACTAAAACCATCACATCCTTGTAGCAATCATCTCATTCATTTTGCTTTCTTTCAAGTAAGTTTTCCTTTCCTCATTGTATTGCTGACTCTTACATTTTATTGCGAAGCTTATTTTTCCTGCTGTAACATTTTCACAATCCATTTTCTTAACATTCTTTCTAGTCCTAAAAATTGAATGGCTTTTTAACTGGTTTGATTCACATCAAAATTTTATGATAAAATATGTTTGTTACTTGTTTTGAATATTTCTCTTTAAAATTATAAAAACATGTTTTGGCTAGGAGGAAAACAATTATTAAACAGGTAAAAGTAAACATCATCTAATCAACATTTCTGGAAAAAATCTATATATTGTATATTTTTTCTTATACCTAACAAATCCAAAAATATGTACCATAACTAAAGTTTGTAGTTTTTGTCTAAATATTTACTATTGTAAGAAAAGTCAAGTTTTTTAATTTATTTTGGAATTACTAGGTCTCTTTTGGACCACTACCGGACACGACATTTTCCCTTTAGCCACATTCCCACAAATAATTTGGCAGAGGTTTAGGATATAATATATGGTGTTTTGAAGGAATCCACAAGATTAAATCTATAGATTAGAAAACCCAAGGCCTGGTGCACAGATTCGTGCACATTGAAGGAAATAAATTAGAAGCTGGCCAGCAGAGTAGGGTGGGACAGGGCAAGATGGGCTGGATACGCCCTGCAGCCAACCTCCCGAAGTCCCTTTCCAGCTGGGCTGGCCACAACTGGGGTGGTGCCAGGGTTAGAAAGGCATCTGCCTAGTGAGTAGGATCCCTCTAGCAGGTGAGGAGTCCCTCGGCTTGGCCTGTGTGGAACAGGCTGAAACTGGCAGTCCAACATCCCCCAAAGGTTCCGGAGTGTGAGAGGGCACTCTGCAAAGTTGCTGTCACTCAGCAGCTCCTGCATTGAGTGTCTGCCCCCTGGTGGTCAGTGCATATCATACCTACTGGCTGGATGCACTGGTTTGTTCCCTCAGCCTGGCCAAAGACAGAGGCCGATCACAGGCCGTGAGAAGTTGGCTTGGGGGAAGGGAGCAGTGGCAGGAGGTTGGCTGATGGATGGGGGGAGGCCGTGGTAGGTTGGCCACCCCAATCCGGGTAATCAGGGCAGCCAGGGGGAGAAGCCATGGGAGCTTGGCTGTGGAAATGCACTGACCACCAAGGGGCAGCTCCTATCATGAGTGTCTGCCCCCTCGTGGTCAGTGCATGACATAGCAACCAGTCCACCAGTTGTCAGGTTGTTTAGGCTTTTCTATATATAAATAAGAAAACTCTAAATTAAAAACCTAAATCTCTGCTCTGTGAAAGTCACTATTAAGATCATTAAAAGAAAAGCTACAGACTGCAATAAAATATTTACAAAACATATATGTTTCTGATAAAGAACTTGTATCAGAAATATAGACAGAATTCTTATAACTGAATGATAAGAAAAAAACACATCCTAATTAAAAAGTGGGTGATATATCTGAACATATTAGTACACTACACCAAAGAAGATATATAAGAAGCAAATAAGGATATAAAATATTCTCAAAATAACTTGTTATTTGGGAATTGGCATTTAAAACAACAATGAGATACTGCTAGAGACCCACTGGAATGGTAAAATCCAAACAAGAGTTCAAATTGATGAAAGGATACAGAACAAGTGTAATTTTTCATTCATCACTGATGAAAATTCAGTATGGTGCAGCTACTTCAATTTGGCAGCTTCTTACCAAACTAAATATAATCTTACCATACACTTTAGGAATTACATTTGTAGGAATTTACTCAACTGATTAAAAAACTTAGGCACACACAAAATCTGCTTGAGAATGTAATAATAACTTTTTTCATAATCTACCCAAGATGGAAGCACTCAAGACACATCATTCAATAGATTAATATAGAGAAACCATGATACAGCCATACAATGAAACATTACTCAGTGTTAAATGAAATGAGATATCATAGGTGAACTCTGAAGACCATTAAGTGAAATAAGTCAGACACAAGGGAACAAATATTTTATAATTTCACTCATATGAGGTATCTAGAATACTCAAATTCATAGTTACATACATATAGATTGCTTGTTTCCAAGGTTGGTGGGATAATGTAATTTGGAGTTACTGTTTAATGGGTACAGTTTCAGTATGGAAAAAAAAAAGTTATAGAGATAGATGGTGGTGATAGTGGACCCAAAATGTAAATGTACTTATTGCCACTGAAATGTACACATATTCTACCACAAAAACAAACAAAAAAGATTCTTTGAGCCCAAGATCTAGAAATCTCAATGGCTCCCCTCAGGACTCAGAAACTAGGTTTATAGTCTACTTCAGTGGTCGGCAAACTACGGCTCGCGAGCCACACCTGGCTCTTTAGCCCCTTGAGTGTGGCTCTTCTACAAAATATCATGGCTTGGGCAAGTCTATTTTGAAGAAGTGGCGTTAGAATAAGTTTAAGTTTCAAAAATTTGACTCTCCAAAGAAATTTCAATCACTGTACTGTTGATATTTGGCTCCGTTGACTAATGAGTTTGCCAACCACTGGTCTACTCCAAACCACTAACCTTTGTTTTTCTTGTGTTTCTATAGAATGCTTCTTATTAAACACATGATTGCTCACAACATACTAGCCTAAAGTTGAGAGCTCATTTGTAACATCACTTCCTGAATTAACCTAGTCTCAATATTAAGACTGGTTCATTGAGGTGTAAAGCAATCATGCAATTCATCTTCTGAACTGTGAAACTTGTTGGAGAAGCTTCAAAGGTGGGTAAAGGTTAGTACAGTATGCCACCCCAAAATATGAATTTTTGATATAAGTATTATTTTGAGCTGATTATTTTGCAAAACCACAGATATAGGAGAAACTGTGAAAACAAAGGTATTACTGTTTTATTTTATTATTTTTAAAATATATATTTTATTGATTTTTTACAGAGTGGAAGGGGGAGGGATAGAAAGTCAGAAACATCGATGAGAGAGAGACATCGATCAGCTGCTGGGGATGTGCCCACAGCCAAGGTACATGCCCTTACCGGAATCGAACCCGGGACCCTTCAGTCCCCAGTCCGACACTCTATCCACTGAGCCAAACCGGTATTGGCAAGGTATTACTATTTTATAGGGCAATTCACATTTATAAGGAATCGCTTATTTGTAAAAGCACCTCCCTCTCTGTACCAGGAAGAGGAGGTGACTAAATTTCAAGAAGCTCCCATAACTACATCCTAGTATTTCTTTTGTCTTAAGTGGAAGATGGTATTTATGGTGGTGGTTTGGGCCATCTCAAAAAAACAGATATATGTACCATGAAGAAAGATTCCAAATATATCAAAGAGGCACTCAGTTTTCCTAGGTCTGTTCCATGTATATATGAGGTATACATGTGAATAAACTTTCATTTGTTTTTCTCTTATTAATCTGTCATATTACAGGGGGTCTCAGCCAAGAATTCAGAGGGTAGAACCATTAATGTATACAATTTTTAAAGGAATTGTTTAGGAGGATGGGACATCCCAGGGTGGAATGCAGAAATGTGATAGAACAATCTAAATGTATTACAAATATATGAGACAAACTCACTGAAAGGAATGGAGGGAAAGGGTGCTAACCTAAGTAACATTGGAAATGAGTGGAGTTTGTAAGACAAAAGGCAAAATAAACTATATATAAGCACTATTCTGTAGTTAATAAAGTTGTTTATCACAGGAGTACAGGTTAACAATTCTGATTTCATTATACATTTTCATTGAAATTGAGTAATTTCACTATTGGACAGGAAGAGGCTAGAATGTTCTCAATGGTAATGGATTAGATTTGGAGAAATAAGTCTGAACTCATGTTTAGTTTACTATAGAAATCCATGGTTACATATATACCTATTTATATATATGCATATACTTGGATTAGTATACACATATTTCCTTGTTTTGTTAACTGAGAAGTTTTATTTTAAAAAATATATCTTATTGATTTTTTTACAGGGAAGAAGGGAGAGGAATAGAGAGTTAGAAACATTGATGAGAGAAAAACATTGATCATCTGCCTCCTGCACTGCCCCTACTGGGGACTTGCCCGAAACCAAGATACATGCCCTTGACCAGAATCAAATCTGGGACCCTTCAGTCTGCAGGCCGACGCTCTATTCACTGAGCCAAAACAGCTAGGACTAACTGAGAAGTTTTAGAAGTAACTATACCCCAGCAGCAATGAGTACCCCCTATATTCAGGTCTTAGATTCTAATACTCTTCTCCAACTAAACAACAACGACGACAAAAAAGAAGGCTCTTTGCAAGACAAAAACTAATTCTAGGACAGGAACAGGAAATACAAAAGATAATCCTGAAGCATACTGTATGGCCCCAAGATAAGGGTAGGGTGTGCACAGATGCATGCACACATACACACACACACACACACACACACACACACACACACACACACACACACACACAGATGGGGGTATGTCAAAGGAGCAAAGAAGTTAACTAAAAGAGCCCCTAAGGACCAAAGCTAGAAAAAATTCAGCAATAAAATAAATAAGGTGATTATTTTATAAAGTATAAAATATCTATGAGTCCATACTGATATGAATAAATGATTGAATAAGTACATAAAGATGGGAAAACAGATATGTACCATGAAGATTTCAAATAACGTATGCAGATAGCGTACCCATAAGCTTTTAATAAGAATCTCCTATAAAAGCTCAAAATATTGCCTATACATTTAGCCACTTTATCCAGAAATGTCCTTTTCCCTTTACATATAGGATTCTTACGTTTTCATTTTAAAGAAACATCCTAACACACTTCAAAATAATGTTTATTATCAGCTGTGACAGGTCCACTGAAACTAAATTATATCATGATTTGCATATTATTTATATTATAAACAATATAATGATGTGCAGAAAACCAAGATACATAACTGATTATCATCAAGATAAATGCCCATCTTTGATGCTTTACTGATACAATTTGTGTACTAAGAGTTGTTCTTTAATTTTGGCACAGAAAAAATAAGTGAGTTTGTTATAGTGTCACACCATTAACAGCAATCTTACACATAAATATATATTGTCAATAGACTTGTTAATAGATTAAAATGCATTTGAATGGTATCATTTTAATGCCAGGGCATGCAGCTTCCTCACCCCCAAAATTTCATACGTAGTCAAATTTTGCTTTATTACTTACTTGTCCAAATCAATGTCACAGGTAAAACTATTTAAGGTAGTGGTATTCACAGTAATCAGTTGAATGAAAACTTTCATTCAAACTGTCACTAACTTCCTCTTGGATATCAAGAAATAATTATTCCTCATTTTCATGTAAAAAAGAGATTATTTGGTAGAAATTAAGTTAGAAAAATTTAGTAGCTCTGGGTAGCATCTAGGAAAAAAAAAACAATTATATTATCGGTTGTACAAAATAGTCTCATTTACGTTGTCTTAACATTTGGGGCCGAATTTTCAGGCTCCAGGAGATTGTTTTTTAATCTCCTTTTACTCGACAGTGGTTTACTATCCTAGAATTGCAAGAAAAGTGAAATATTTGCTTACCAAGAATTAGTTATACTCTTCAAAGAATAAAGATTAAAAGTACATTCTATTTATTTTCACAACGTATGATTTTGCATTCTATTTTTAAATTGCTTTGTCTATATACCTGTTGGAAAAGCTACATCAGTATAGATTGAGAAAAAAATAATAAAAAGTAAATATCTATTATAAAGAGAACCCAAGTACAGTCAGTTATATTTTTTCACTATTTCATTAAACAGATAGGGGGGTAAAGTGATTAGCTCTTAATTTTAATTTTATATACAGAGACACATTACACATAGCAGAACTAAAATCCAAACTAAAGTAAATTATAGGCATGCATAACATAAGTATATAATGAAAGACTGAATGTGTGTTTATTATTCAAGTGTAATATATTGCCAGTATCATTTATTTACTGGGTCTAATATTTATCCAAGGCATTACCAAAGAGTACCTATTTATTTAACTAAAAATAATTCAATTAGGATAATCACTATTCACCAAATAAATTTCATGAAAACAATTTTAGTTTAAAAGTCAAAATATACCATAATTCAAGATTTCAAAGAGAAGATTATTATAAGATGAAGGAGACTACTACAAAGTACTTTTCATATGAAGGGAAACTATCTTATGTGAGTCAACACACAAATAAAATTATCTTTGAAGTATTTGATATCCTTTCTATACTTCTAATATGTTTCATAAATACGATTGTGCAAAAAAATCACCAAGAAGAATCTTTCTCAATAAGAGGAGAATAATGTCTTTAACTTCTTAATATTGTTTTCTATCCCCTTTTCCCTTGGAAGCACTTTTAGAGAAGTACACTATAAAGTAAAAAAAAAATATGAACATAATATTTCACATGATGTAAAAATGACAAAAATGATGCACATTTGGATATTATTCTGTATTTTTCCAACTGATTCCATACATATTGCCATACTTCATTTGATCCTTGCAAAAATCCTGAGGTAAATAAGGAAATTTTGTCATCACCATTTTATATATGAGGAAACTGATATTCTGAAGATTGTAGTGATTCAAACAAGGTCATGAGACTAGTGAGTTGTAGATTTATTGGTTATTGACAGTGCTGTGATTCTTGTTCTCATGACCTTCTACCTTAGCAGTCAATATATAGAATGACTCTATGCATTGTATCTCACATAATTATTCAGCTATTGTACCTGAAATTATGTTATTTTCAAGTTCATGAGAAAAATGTTAGATTTATAGAATGATAAATAAATAAAATATTTTTATTCTAATTTGGAGCAAGACAGGAAGACAAAGATGGATTGCATATATTCCATTGCAACACTCTAGAAAATTTTCTGAAAATGATACCATTACAAAATATAAGCATAATCTTCTGATACTGTAAACACATTATTTTAAGTACTTTCAAAAGCTAACATTTCTATAATTCTGAAAACATATTTTCTTTAACTTCTCAAGTGATTTGAAATGCAAGATGATTTAAAAGCAAGGAGTAAATTTCACCTGTGAGAATCCATTTAGCATTTGGTTATGTTCTCATTTCATTGCATTGCTTTAGAAAAGTCAATATTCGGCACAAAAACAAAAATTCAAATGGTAGTTTCATTACTTGAAAATGAAATATTGAAGACTGTGCTTACCTGTAACAGATAATTCAGTGGTTCTTCTCACGACAAAGCCTCCATATTTTAACTCACATGTGTAGTTTCCAATGTCATCTTCTCTGACTTCTCTTATAAGCAGAGTATCTCTTTTGAATACAATACTTGGCCGCCATGCTTTTGTCCTACATTCCTGCATAAAAAAATAACATTTTTGTAGTACATATAGTATTTGTATATTTTTATAAATACTATATATATATATATATATATATATATATATATATATTACTTATATAATAAAACCCTAATATGCAAATCAACCAAATGGCTGAACAATGGGTCTCTATGATGTGCACTGACCACTAGGGGGCAGATGCTAAATGCAGGAGCTCCCACCTGGTGGTTAGTGAACTCCCACAGGGGGAGTACAGCTCAACCAGAAGCCGGGCTCATGGCTGGCCTGCCCAATGGTGGTGGGAGCCTCTCCTGTCTCCGTGGCAGCATTAAGGACACCTCAGGGGATGTTCTACTGGTGGACAACTCCTGAGGGATCCCAGACTGTGAGAGGAGACAGACCAGGGTGAGTGACCCACCCCCAGTACACAATTGTTATGCATTGGGCCTCTAGTACAGTATAAGTAAATACTATCTATCCTATACAATAAAAGAGAAACATGCAAATTTGACCGTACCTTCGCTCCTTATTGGCTATGCTACCAGCTAATCAGGAGCAGGGGCGGGGCCAAGTGGCGTGAACCCCACTGGGGGTGGACATGAAATGCAGTGGTGGTAAGGGCCCAGACCCTGGGTGCTGTGAGGGGAAGCGGCGGCAGCAACAGTGGTGGTGGCAGCAGCAGGGAGCGCCTGGTACCCAGGCACTGTGAGTAGTAGTGGTGGTGAGCGCCCAGCCCCCGGGCTGGGTGGTCATAGGCAACCAGGGCTGAGCTGAGCAGGGCGGTGGCTGGGTGCCCAAGGCCTAAAGCCTGCCAGACTGGTGGTGAGCCATCAGTTGGCCATCCCCTGAGGGCTCCCAGTATGTGAGAGGGGGCAGATTGGGTTGAGGGACCACCCACCCCCAGTACACGAATTTCATGCACTGGGCCCCTAGTATGTGTATGTGTGTGTGTATAAAGCCAGTGACCAGAATGCTGTAATGACCAGAATGACTGGTCACTATGACATCCACTGCAGCCAGCAAACAAGCCCAATATGGGGATGGGGCCAGCCAGCCAACCTCTTACAGCTCCTCCCCCTGACAAGCCCTGCCCCTGATGGGCCTCCACCACCCCAATGGGCCCACAGCCCCTTCCCCTGGCCAGCACCGCCCCTGATCACTGCACTTACCCCAGTAGGAGATGGGGCTGGCTGGCCAACCTCCCACAGCCCCTTCCCCTACTCAGTGCCCTCAGATGGGTCCCCCCACCCCATTCAGGAGCAGGGCCGGCCTACTGCCTGTGGCCCTGCCTCCATCTGGTCCCACCTCCAAGGTGCCCCGACCACCCCAATTGGCCTGCAGCTCCTCCTCCAAGCCAGTTCCACACCCCTGATGCCCTCCCACATCAATTGGGGGTGGGGCTGGCTGACCAGCCTCCCAGAGACCCTCTCCCAATCACTGACTCCCGATCAGCTGCCCACTCCAATCTGGGGAGGGGCCCACTGGCCAATTGCCCATGGCCCCTCCCCCAGCCAGCCCAGCCCTGATTGGCCTCAATTGGGCAGGCCAGCCGGCCAACTTCTCACCATCTCCTCCTCTTAACAGGCCCAGCCCCAATCTGCCCCTATTGGGGCTGGGCTGGCTGGACCCCACCTGTGCATGAATCATGCACTGAGCCTCTAGTATATTACTATATACTACTTATATAGTATCCATATATGCTATATTATAGAGTATGCTATATTTTACTTATGTAGTATTTATATTTATATATTGTTACTTATATAGTATTACGTATATAGTATTTATATTTATATAGCAATTAACGATAAAGTATTTAAAATAACTAAATGAAAAGTTCCTCAAATTATATTTTAAGAGGGTTAAATAGTTTGGAATTCTAAAGATTTTCATACCTTTTCCACATCTCTGAAAAAAATCAGGTATCTTAATGTTTTTAAAAAGGAATTTTTAGTAAGAGTGGATTTATTAATTTCTAATATTAGTGTCTCTAAACCAGATATGTATTAATTTATTAGATATAAAAAGAAACATTTGTTAAAATTACTTCTGACATCATTTCTATTTTATTTTTTATTTTTTTGTTAATCCTTACCCGAGGACATTTTCCATTGATTTTTCGAAAGAGTGGAAGAAAGAGGGAAAGACAGAGAAATATCAATGTGAGAGAAACACATCGATTGGTTGCCTCTTGAACACGCCAGGGCCTGGGTTGGGAGGAGCCTGCAATTGATGTACATGCCTTGACCAGAATTGAACCCTGCACCCTTCAGTCCACAGGCCAACACTCTATCTATCCACTGAGTCAAACCATCTAGGACCTGACATCAAACCCTCTAAGGCCTGACATCATCTAATACTCTATATTTGATGATTGATAAATAACTACCTTGATATTGGTAACATAAAATACAAAGTAATAAATTTAGTGAAAAGTAATTCTATAGATGAAAATGCTTTTATTTCAATATGTTAAATACTAGAAGCCCAGTGTGCAAAATCGCATGGCCCCACCCACTTGCATGGCCTCCCCCGCTCACGGCCCTGCTGGTGCCCACACTCAGCTTCCTGGTGACCAGTCTTTGGTCATTCCACTGTGACAGCATTATGACCACGGGGTTTTTATGATAGAGATTTTAATGTTTATTTTAGAGATAGTTGAATCTCTTCACAGCATGCACATTCAATAATCCATGAAAGAAATAGACAATATTTATATTAAATGTTTTTATAGTTCAATAAATATCTGTCTTCATTTTTGATAGGTTTACCAAATTATGGTCTCTGAATTAAGCTTTGGATTGTGATAATGTTGGCTCAAAAGATTCCTGTTTCTGCCAAAACAGAAGTCTATTTCCTCTAGCCAGATTGCAAATCAATGGAATGAGGATAAAATAGATTTAAACCATTTGACACTATTCAGAGGTAATGTTATTTCTAAAAAAAAAATGTATTGCCAAATCAAATTTTTTCAAACTGATTATATGGTTCAATGCCTTTATATAATTGGGAGCCAATTACCCAGATATTTCAGTCCCAAAAATACATTTTATATCCTCATATTAGTCGCACAAACTTGAAAATTGCATACATTGTGCACTGAATGTATGGAACATATATCCACTTGGCTATGGGAATATAATTGATCTGTTACAAGACTTTTAAATTCTACATATACTGGATCTGCACCCATCACTCCACTAGTTACGGTCTTTATAGCTTAAAGTTACAATGAATGGGGTGATAGTGGAAACATGACTAAAGAAGCAACGTCAGGCCAGCCATTAAAATATTGAGTGTTTGGGTACGTGTGCATGCACATAGTTTCTAAGATTTTGGCAAATTTTGAGATACTGCTGGCAAAAGTGAGAAGAGTGGCATGCCTCTTTAGATGAACTTAGTAGCAAAACATAAAATAAATTGACTATCTAGAAGCTGAATGTACACATATAAGTGCTAATAAAAGTATTTGTTCTTGGAGACTTTGGATCAAATTCCCCAGACACCTCTCCCCTCAAAGCAATCATCAGGACTTGCTCAAAATATGCATGTGGGAAGGCAAACCCCAGAGAATCAGGATAAGAAATACCCATACAACTTAAAAAGGGGGAAAAATAAAACACATCTGCACAGGAACAGACATCAGTGGGGCTAATATTTGAGGGCTGTTTAACACTGTCTAAGATAGAAATTCAAGGGAAAAGTAAAAAATATTTCTGCAGTTCCTTTGCCATTCTGATCCTCCATTGTTTATTATCAAGAAATAAAATTAAGCCCAAGCTGGTTTGGCTCAGTGGATAGAGCATTTGCCTGTGGACTAAAGAGTTCCATTCCAGTCAAGGGCACATGCCCAGGTTGTGGGCTTGATTCCCAGTGAGGGGCATGAAGGAGGGGCAGCAAGTCAATGAGTCTCTTTTATCATTGATGTTTCTATCTCACTCTCCTCCCTTCTTCTCTGAAATAAATAAAACATATTTTTTAAAAAGAATTAAAATTAAGTCTTACTCAGAGAGGGGCATTGCTTATTTGGGCAAAATTCTTCAAAAAACTGTTTAATATTTGTTTCTTGTTTTATTTTTAACAAGTTTCGAATTCCTGATTCGTCCATCATGGGATCTCATGTTCTGTACATTTGCATTAGTGGATCTAGTTACTAAGAGGTCCAGCTTTCTAAATCGCTAATCCAGTGAGTTGGATAAAGCAAATTTTACACTAGGAATCTTTAAACCATGGATAAAATATTCCAAACAAATGTTCATAGCATTTCTGTTGTATAGTGTTGAATATATTCAACAGAAATATATTTTATGATATAGAAATGAACTGAAGAGTATGTTCAAATCTTAAAATTCAGTGATAGGAAGGGCAGGGTTGATTTATTCTGTATAAGCCCGAAGTTTCTTTTTCTTTTTGAAAAAAAATTAACCTAACATTATTTTTATAATGTTATAAATTTTCATCAGATATAATTTAAAATACTTGTGCTTACATAGGAAACGGATTAGAATATGCACCAAGATACTTCCACTAAATAGACATTTTCAATAAAACTAGAGTACCATTTTATCATAGAAGCAAATCAATCTTTCTCTCCTTATTTAGGGACATTTTGGACTGCTTACATGAAAAGCTTGAAAATGAATTTTAGTTTTAGTTCCTGAAATTATCAATGCAGGTCATAATAAACTTGAAGGCACTGTAGCTATAAACTAGATATAAATATAAACACAACAGCTTATTATAATGGACTATCATACAAATATCAACTAGCATTTATCAAAGTCACTGGTTTGAATACTTACAATGGATATCACAACGTGCTATAGCATTTTAGGAAGGCAAAGTTGAACTGTAATACGCCCATTAAATGTTTTTAACCAACTTTTTCAAGAGCAAAATACACATTATTTATGTATAAGCAAAATGATTTTTCACAGTCCATACCTTATACCATAGGATTTCAGGTTCTCTGGTTGGTAGTAAAAAATCTTCTATGTCACGGCATGAAATTTCCTTACTTTTGCTAAGTTCAGCTTTATCAAAGTACTTCATCTTGGAATTATAGCAGAGTCCAGTGTCATTTTCACCCACGGTAAGTGAGATGGATACTTTCATACAATAGGTGGAGTTCCTATAAGAAAGCAGAATAAATATGGTCGCCTGAGTCTGGTGTTAAAAGCAGGCAAACCTATGGCAAACAGGAAAACCCCTGAGAATCAAGATGATAAATACCCAGACAACTTCAAAAAGTGAAACCATAAAATTCATCTGTACAGGAACAGAAATCAGGGGGGCTAATATTTGAGAGCTGTTTAACATTGTATAAGATAGAAATTCAAGGGAAAAGTCTAAAAATATTTCCCCAGTTCCTTTGCTGTTCTGATCCTCCCTTGCTTATTATCAATAATGAATATTAAGTATTACTCAGAGAGGGGAATTGCTAATTTTGGCAAAATTCTTTAACAATTGTTCAAGATTTGTTTCTTGTTTCATTTCTAACAAGTTTCAAATTCCTGATTAGTCCATCAAGGGAGATCAGTCATATGTTGCCAAGGAAGTATATCTACAGGGGGAAGGGTGGAGGCAGGGAAGGAGGGAGGGAAGGAGGGAGGGAGGGGAAAGAGTGAAGGAGAGAGAGACTCCATTGATTAATTGATGTTATGGCAATGTCATTGTGGCTTATTCCATAGGGCTCTCTATTGTCACCTAACTAAACAATGCTTGGAGCCATTTGTATAGTTTTCATTTGCTGGAATTTTTTTTTTTGGTATTATATACAGGCTTGGTTTAAAAAAATGTTCAACAGAGATTTTTGTATATAGAAAAAGAAAAGGTATAAGGAAAATTTAGGTCAGTAAAATATGAAGCCTATGTTTATGCTAAAATTGGCAAACTCAACAGAGGAGAAAAATATTGACCTACTAAACTTAATGGAAGAACAGGAAAAGGGATGATCAATCCTTATAATACTGGCTATCTTGATAAGAAGATAGCCATTGTATCTCAGTGGTTGAGTGTCGACCCATGAACCAGGTCAGGCACATGCCAGGGTAGCAGGCTTGACCCGGTAGGGGGCATATAGGAGGCAGCTGATTGATGATTCTGTCTCATCAGTGATATTTCTATATTTCTCTCCCCTCCTCTTTCTAAAATCAATACAAAACACATATTAAATAAAAGACAATAGGTTATCAATGAGTCTAGGCAGAAAACAGTATCAGATATAATCATTGCAAAGTCCCTATCTTTCCAGACCCATATCCATTTTGGTTTGAACCTGTAGTCCAAGTTGTCAGACAGGAGAAACATTCCACTGCATTATATAAGGATCATCCCATCCTGATATAGATTCCATAGAATCATTTCCAATATCAGTGTCTCATTTTACTCGCTGTTGACTCCTCAAAATAGGTTTATAACTGAGAATACATGACAAGAGAAATCATGTTTGGAGATCTCGTTGAAAGAATTGGGACCAAAGGCAGTTTTCTAATAAACTGCACCATTTCTGTTTGCTACTTATGTCTCCGGACATCCCACGAACACTGATAATATGGTAAGCAGTGTGAATAAAGAAAACATGAAAACAGCAGATTCAAGGTTTTGTAGAGAACTGCTAAGTGCCTAATGACTTGTTTATGTGTTCAACCATCACATTCCTGCATTTGCACCCTGCCTGGCGTGGCTCAGTGGTTGACCATCAACCTATGAACGAGGAGGTCACAGTTCAATTCCTGGCCCAGGCACATGCCTGGGTTGTGGGCTTGATCCCCAGTGTGAGGTGTGAAGGAGGCAGCCCATCAATGATTCTCTCTCTTATAATTGCTGTTCCTATCTCTCCCTCTCCCTTCTTCTCTGAAATCAATAAAAACGTATTTTTTCTTAAAAAAGAATACCGCATTTTGCATTTCATCGCTTACTATCTCCGTAACTTTGGGCAACTTATTCAACCTCTATGAACCTCTCAGCTGTATTGCAGATATGATACTTTCCTGAGAACTAAATGTGATGCCAATTAAAATCTGCTTGTCCTGTCATAGTAGCTCAGAAATGCTTGTTACTCTCTGCTCTGCTCAGATACTCATGAACCACAGCCTCAAAGTCCTCCTTCTTATTCAGCTAAATGCTTTGAAATTTAAGCAGCAACTTGATTTAGATTATTATTTTCTAATGCTAAAATGACATGATGGGAATGGCCAGGACATAGCTAGTTGTGGCATAATAAAAAATAAATTTGGTCTTTGTCCAGGTTCCTGGCACAAATCTCCCCAGACTCTTTAACATTTCCTGAGTGTGACAATAGAGTTATTCATAAGGAGCCCAGTTTAATCACATGAGTTTATGCTAATAGGCTCACTTAAGGCAGAGCCCCTGGATAGCCTCAGCATGTACCCGATGACCTAAGGAGCAAGTGATCAGAGGGTTGAAACTTTTAGCTGCGCCTACTGAACTTCATGGAAGACAGCAGGTGCTAGAGATTATACTCTCAACAAATTTTCCCCCAAATATTTTTATTGATTTCAGAGAGGAAGGGAGAGAGAGAGACAGAGAGAGACAGACAGAAACATCAATGATGAGAGAGAATCATTGATCGGCTGCCTCCTGCACACCCCACGCTGGGAATGAAGCCTACAACTCAGGCATGTGCCCTGACTGGGAATCAAACAGTGAGTGACCTCCTGGTTCATGGGTTGACGCTCAACCACTGAGCCATGTTGGTTGGTCTCTAAAAAATCTTAAACACAATGACTTGCTGAACTTCAGGGTTCATGAACACATTGAAATGCTGGGAGGGTGACACACCCAGAGAGGGCATGGCATGGAAGCTCTGCGCCTTTACCCTCACACCTTGCTCTACACATCTCTTTCATATGGCTGTTCATTTGTAACCTTTATAAATCAACTGTTTTTTTTTCTGAGTTCAGTGAGCTATTTTAACCAACAAATGAATCCCAAGAAGGGGTAACAGAAATCTCTGATTTGTAGCTCATCAGTCAGAATCATATGTAACAATCTGAACTTTCAATTGGCATCCGATTTTTTTGGGGGGGGGGGACAACTGTGTGGAAATGAGCCTGTAACTTGTGAGATCTGATGCTAACTCCAAGTTGATAGTGTCAGAACTGGATTGACTTGTGGGGATATCCAGTTGGTGTTGCATAACTGCTTGGTGTGGAATAAACACGCTCATTTGGGGTCAGAAGTGTTGACAATAGACGAGAAAAAATACAAGTTTTCCTTTACAGTTAATTACTTAGCTTTATATTAGGAAGCAAATAAATTCTCCAGAAAATTTGGAATTATTGAATGTAGGTTTGTTAAGCTTTGGATAAACTTCCAGGAGAAGTGAAACACAAGCAAATAGCTGAAATTCAATGGGATGAGCACTACAAAAGCCTATGTATTACTGCAGTAGTGTCAAAGAAAGAAACATGAAGATTTCATAAAATGTCATATCTGGTTTATTTTTTAAAATTTTTATTGTTGAAAGTATTACATGTATCCCTCTTTCCCCCCCACCCCCCATTGGCCCCTTTTAGCCCGCCCCACCTCCACCTCCTGCCCCAGGCGATACCTGGTTTTCTTTAAGAATGAGTAAGAATTTATCAATTTTCAGAAAGGCTATTTCAGGGATTAGTATGCACAAAGGCTTGAAGGCATGACACAACTTTGCATGTTTGAGGAACTGCAAATCACTTGGTGTGGCTGGATTATAAAGCTGTTATAAAGGAACAACTAGAATTGAGACTGTATAGGTGCACAAGAGCCAGACTAAAAGTTATGTAAGCCAGTGGAAAGAGCATGGACTTTGTGTTGGGTAATATGAAATTTGTGTGTTGCTGTTTTATTTTCTGGTCGGAGTGAGAAAATTGGATTGGACTGGAAGGAGGACTAAGTGCAGTGAGACAAATTATAAATCAACTTCATTCATTCAACAAAAAGATGGCAGCTTCAACAAAGGCAATGCCCGTGGAGTCAGAGAAGAGGAATCACGTTAAAAATATATCTAAGATACAGAATCAGTGTGGTAGCGAAGGAGCAAAGGAAAGAGAGGCATACAAGATGAAGCATTTCTCTCGCTGAGTATATGAAAGATACAATCTTTCAGCCTGGAAATGCTGAAAAAGAAACAGCTTTGAGAGAAAAGAAAGCATGTTCAATTTTAACTTGAGCTTCCCTCCCAACTGGGAAAAATCCTCTTTGGGTTTGCCAGCAATATTGCTCATGTATAACTTATTAATTTTAATCCAGTACAGACCATGGCATGCTCTGCCCAGGCTCATTTTAAGATTATTTTTCAGAGAAAAATAATTATCTAAGTTAAGCTATTAACTACCTTGGGACTTACTCCAAAGGTATCTTAAGAAAATATTCAGATTTTGGAATAATAGTGACATTTGTACAACATGTTAGAATTCATAAAGAACAGACTTTTCTAAGACCTGAATCCTCAAATTCTAATTTTGAACCTTCCACGTTAATCTTTTAAATTCATGAGTCTTGGGTTGTTTTTTCATTCTCCTCACACTACTGATTGCTGGTTTTTTAATGGGTTTTACCACACCTCCTTATATCTAACAACAGGCATTTTTTAATTATCTGTGCAGAGTTAACAGCAAGAACTCACAAGTTCAACTGTAGAGGTCCAGATTCCAGCTCAATCCCTCATTACTTTTGAAATTAAGGAAAGTTACTTGACTCCGTGTGCTTGTTTACAAAGAAAATAAGACTGAAGACACTATAGGTGGTTGTGAGAATCAAACTTGTTAAATGCATAAAGGGCTCAGAACAGTGCCAGTCTTCTGGTGAGTGCACAGTTTGTGTTAGAATTCATTATCAAGACTGTGTTCCTTTTTCCTACTTCCTTTCTATTTCCATTTTGCAGTATGGATACACAGTGTTTGTTGACAAGGTAAGTTAGATGAACAGTAACACCAGAAGGATGCCTTCAGTTCATTGGTGTTTAATTAGTGTGAAGAATAAGAATTCAGATAAACTCCTTAGAGCTTTCATCTGTGATATGTGATTGGGCTGGGAAAGAATGAGTAAAGTTGATGGAAACTATGGACTCCTAACCCCAGCCATCCTCCTGATGTTCTATAAATGAAATTGACCCCTAATTTTTGGACAGTAGCTCCAGACAAACACACTTAGGTATTCTTCCCTTTGATTCCCCAGCCCGGTGAGGTCTGATTTACAAATATCTGGTAATATCTGGAATTCTGGACTCCCCAGGATAGTGCTATTTTCAAATTACTTCTGATGTTTTAATACCTATTTGCTGTTTTTGTTCATCAGGAGGTGATGTTATAAACTAAAATAAAGCAGCGGCCAATGAATGCTATGGTCTTATTTACTGAGAAATGCTAGCAGGAAGCAAGCAACTTGTGGCACATTAATAAACATATGATCTCCCCCCCCATGAGGAGAGTTACACACTCTTGCAGTAAAGACTACCATCCACCATCATCAAATAAGCAGCATGACTGCTATGGTGCTGGGCTCTCTGCAATCAGGGAAATCCCATGGAATAGGATAAACGGGGTGAAGGATAATGCTCCTAGGACTTTTGGTAAAACTCATTAGCCAATATGACTCAGCTTCTATGGTAGAGAATCCATGATCTGCAATCTAGGCAAAAAGTTCGATCATTACATTTTCAATGTTTATAAAATGGCTGTAGAGGTAGGACGTTCATAGATGTGCAGAAAACAGTTCACACTTGTGAGTCAGCACTCATTTATCCATTCCAGCAAAGAAATGTGAATGTGCATTTTAAAAAAAGACTGAGTTTGCTCTGACAAGGGTGGCCCTGCAGTACATACAATATACTGTGCTAACAAATTCAGTTACTTCTTTCAACCTCCTAACGTTATAGCGAATGGATCCAATGCCTAAAGCAGTCCATGATTTACCCAAGCTTGCCTAACTAATTAGTGGCAGAAAGGGGATCAGAACTCACCTCTCCTAACTTCTAATTCATTGGTCTCTTCTATGTACTACTGGAGGTAACTAGCACTGGGTTAGCACACACAATTATATATATAATAGAGGCCGGTGCAAGTGGGGGGAATGTTCCTCAAACAGGCCTGTGGCCTCTCCACGGCCCCTGCACTTGCCAGCAGTGAGCCTGGCTTCTGGCTGAGCACAGCACCCCGCCCCCCTGGGGCGGGGGATGCACTGACCACCAGGGGGCAGCTGCTGATTGAGCGTCTGCCCCCTGGTGGTCAGTGTGCATCATAGTGACCAGCCATTCCAGTCCTTCCATCATAAAAGTCACTGAGACTTTTATTATATAGATATTCAGTGTTTGAAAGAAGTAAACGTTACCCACTCTTAAGCCCCTGATTTTATATTATTTTACTTTCCAAAATATTTGTCTTGTGGAGAAAGGTAGCATATGCTACAACTTGGATTTATTTGAAAATATAGGTCCTTAAGCTCCCAAAAATCTAATAAGAAACAAAAGAGAGCAAAGCAGCAGGTCTTAAGACATCTCATGGTTTCTTCAGCTCTTTCCACTACATACTTTTGACATATATACACTTGTAAAAGGGTTGGTTTCTAAAAGGACTAGCTTAAAGTCTGGTGTTGTTAGGGAGAAAATACTCTAACTTTAAATTCAGTGCAAATATTGGGAACTAATAAATCATTTTGGACATAATAAAGAAGAAATTGCATGGCACACAAAATTAAAGTTTTGGAAGTCAAATAGTGCATTGAAGCAAGCTCTCTATAGTTTTCTTTAGCAGTGTGCTTCTTTGAAACAGGGAAAGATTCTGAAATTGGCATGCATCTACTGAGAGGAAATGGTGGGACTGGAAGCACATTGTACAAAAAGCTTTATATAATAAAACTTCAAACCCACTAGGATAGCTATTAATTAAAAAATGGAAAACAACATGTGTTGGTGAGGATATGGAGAAATTGGAACCCTTGCACATTGCTTGTAGGCATATAAAATGCCGCAGCCAGCCACTGTAGAAACCAGTATGACAGGTCCTCAAAAATTAAACATAGAATTACCATATGATCTTAGAATTCTACTCCTTAAAGAATAGAAAGTAAACACTTAAACATACTTGTACACCAATGTTCATACCACTATTACAACAGCCAAAAGATGCAAACAACTCAAATGCACATCAAATTATAAATGGATAAACAAAATGTGGTCTATATATACAGTGGGATATTACTTTGCCTTTAAAAGAAATGCAAGTCTGATTCATGGTACAACATGGATAAAGCTTGAAAACGTTATTCTAAGTGAAATAAGGCAGACACAAAATGACAAATATTATATGACTCCACTTAAATTATATATAGAATAAATGAATTTGTAGTGATAAAAGTAGAACAGAAGTTACCCTGACCTGGTGAAGAGGAAGGAATGAGGAGTTGTGGTTTAATGGGTACAGAGTTTCTGCTTGGGATAATAAAACATTTCTGGAAATGGACAGCAGTGATAGTTGCACACTATGAATGCACTTAATGCCATTAAATGGTACAATAAAAATAGTTAAAACAGTAAATTTTATGTTATGTACATTTTACCACAATTAAAAATACATTAAATCATACACTATAAATAAGTGAATTATATAATTTGAGATTTATATCTCAATAAAGCTATTATTTTTTAAAGTTTATATGTAGTATCTCATTTCATCTCACTCCAAATACCATCTCTATTATTTGTCACCTGTATTTGTATCTCTAGCTCTAAACCCTCTCTAAACTTTAGATTTATATATCCAGTTACCTATTTATCATACTATTTGAAATATAAAAACCATCACTTCAGACCTAATGTGACCTACAAATAAACTTCTACTTTTATCTTCAAATCAACTCTTATCCTGGTTTCTATCTCACCAATAGCCACCCATTCACCTAGTTGCTCAAGCAAAATGGCAAGAAGTCCTTTAAGAAATTATAATATTTTGTTTATATATACATATATATGTATATATATACATATATATGTATATATACATATATACATATATACACACACACACACACACACACACACACACACACACGCACACACACACATATTGGACAGTATTACAGCTGTTCCCCATGTCCCCCGACATGTCCCCCTCCATCCAGCTCCTGACGCAGTCCCGGCCTTCACTACACTCACTAGATCCTGGCTAATACAATCGTTTAGAAAATATATATCTAAGTATTTATTTTTAAATTTTTTATTTTATTGTTTAAAGTTTTACAAATAGTAGTACATAGGTCTCCTCACTAGATCCTGTTTAATACAATCGTTTAGAAAATATATATCTAAGTATTTATTTTTTAAATTTTTATTTTATTGTTTAAAGTTTTACAAATAGTAGTACATAGGTCTCCTTTTTTTCCCCATTGACCTTCCCCTGGCCTCCCCTACTCCCCAGAACATGCCCTCACCCCACCCCCAGGGTCTTGCATCTATTGGTTATGCTAATATGCATACAAAAATTCCTTAGGTTGATCTCTTAACCCGCGCCACCCGCCCCACCCCCCAGTCCACACATTCCCAAACTTCCTGCTGTAGTCTGACAGTATGTTCAATGCTTCTTTGCCTCTGTATCTACTTTTATTCATCAGTGTATAATTTTCTTTATATCTAAGCATTTAATCTACATTATACATATATTAACAAAAGTGTCCCATTATATAAGAGAACAAGGTAAACAAATCATATAGTTATATCTTTTAAATTATTACATATAGCATTAAACACATTTAATAAGTGTGCCATGCAAGCACAGCCAGGTTTGGAGAGTCTAATAAGGGGTGGTGGAGGATTAGAAAAGACAGACAAGAGAATAAAGCTGTGTCTGGGTGGAGCTAGCCTTTCTGATGGAGAGACAGTGCCACGGCCTTCAAGCCAAGTCTTTCTTTTATAGCCAGACAAGACATCTCAAATTGAACACATAGTAGGTGCTCAGACATATTTATTGAGTGAAGAAATGGCCATAGCAGAGTCTTAAGGGTTAGTGTTGTATACACATTTCAGTGAAAAACTAAATGAGGACCAAGTATTCAGAACTCTTCAGAGGCTATTATGACTGGGACCTTCATGACCTGATTAATTAAAAATATTTTAATGTCTTAGTGGTTTGGCTCAGTGAATAGAGCATCCACCTGCAAACTGAAGGGTCTGGGTTTGATATCGGTCAAGGGCACATGCCCAGGTTGTGGGCTCGATCCTCAGTAGGGGGCGTTCAGGAAGCAACCAATCAATGATTCTCATCATTGATATTTCTATCTCTCCCTCTCCCTTTTTTCAGGATCCCTCTCATAGGCCAGGACCATTTGCTCCTTATGGACTGCCTGCTTGCTGCTCCTTGCCACTCAACTTGCTGCTCCTTAGTGCTTCCACTGAGGTGGGAAAGGCTGTGGCCACCACCACTGCACTCTCCAGCCATGAGCCCGGCTTCTGGCTGAGCGATGTTCCCCTGTGGGAGTACTCTGACCACCAGGGGGGAGCTCCTGCGTTGGGCGTCTGCCCTCTGGTGGTCAGTGTGCATCATAGCGACCAGTTGTTCCACTGTTTGGTCGATTTGCATATTAGGGTTTTATTATATAGGATTCCACCAGGCAAAGTAAGGACATGGTTACAACATTCTCATGAGTTTAAATCTACTCAATTACATGCTCCTGCTCAAGCTTTATTTACTTGCTGCATCTCCCACAGCCCATATCACTTAGCCATGTGGGACCACAAGTTCAGACAATATGGTCAAGCTTACAACTATAGCCTTTGGCTATAATTGTGCTGGGACTTGCACATGGCTTTGCCATGAGAGGATCGTGCCCTCTCATTAGTTCCCAAGCTTGAACCCATCCAAACATTGTAGCCACTCTCCACAAATAAGTTAAGGTACTTTAGCATTTTCCTATCTCTGATGAAAGCCTTTTATTTATATATCTAAAAAAATGGGGCAGAATTAAACTGTGCGTTATTTTAATTTAAAATAGAATTAGACTCTTTGAGAGAGAAACATTGCAATTCTCTATAATTAATGCATTCTTCAAGTTAGCTTATTTTCAATACTTTTAGGCAATTTTATTGGATTTATTGTAATTTTAGTATCAATTCCAGTCAATAGTAATTTTTGCATTTTTTATGACTAGGAAGAAATGCCATTAATCTGAATCACCTACAATTCACTAAAAGAATAGTTTAAATACTGATAACCTAACAACTTCACTTGGTAAAAATAGGGCATTTTTAGAAGAATAAAAAAGAAAATGATATAATGACTTGAATTTCTTTATCAATATAAACACACTTACAATGCAACAATATGTTAAGTACTCTTGTGAACAAATATTGTAGATATAAAACACTTTACATTTAGATTATAAGAATAGAATGCCAGAGAATGACATTAGAAATATTAAAACTTTAAAAAACAAAACAAAAGTGGGTCTAATCTTTATCCTAATGTGCTAATTGAAGAGAGGAAGTTTTCATGGGAGAAGAATGGAACAATAAGCTGTGTGATCATGGACAAGTAAGTCTTCCCTGAACTTCAGTTACCTGATCATCCTAACTAACAAATAGGAAATCTGCTAATTGACCATCACTCCATCACAAAGATAGCTGTACCCACAGCTGAGGTGAAATTCCCATAAGGAGCCTTAATGAGCAATCAGCAGATACCTGAGGCTATGCCCTCCCCCACCCCCATAGGGCTTGAAAGGGAACCCCAGACCACGTCCCCCACCTGACAAGGCTTGACAGGGGGCCTCAAGGTGCACTTCCTGTCCTGGTGCTGGGCTAGGGGCCTTCAGGCTGCTCCCCCTGCTCCAGTGCTAGGCCATGCCCCCACCCAGCAGGGCTTGACAGGAGACCTCAGGCCACGCCCTCTCCCCCCACACTGGCCCATGGGATCTGAGGCTGTGCCCCCCTGCCTGGCTAAGCTTGACAGGGACCTAAGGCCATGCCCCCCACCAAGTGGGGCTTTGACAGTGGATCTCAGACCATGTCCCCCACCTGACTGGGCCTGGCAAATAATCTCAAGGCATATCCCCTGCCCCAGTCTGGGATGGGGAACCTCAGGCCATGCCTTCTGTCCTGACACCAGGCCAGGGTACCTGAGGCTATGCCCCCTGCCTGGAAGAGCTTGATAAGGGTGGGGCTGGTAGAGTCTGGATCTATCCCACTTTGGGGGGGGGCAGCTGGGTCTGGGTCTCATGCAATTTTGAGGTGCATGTGGATGGGCAGGGACTTGACTCTGGGTCCTCTGACAGGAGGAAGGTTTCCATATATATTTTACTAATTTTCTTTCATCTCTAACACTTCTATTATAGAGATAGGGCAAACAGCAATATTAAATTATTTCCTCTAATTAATCCCTTTAATGTGCATGACTTTTGTGCACTGGGTCACTAGTAAGATTATAGGGACACTTAACTTCCTATAGTTGTTCTGAGAAGCAAATCCTGCTGTAAACATACTTTGTAATGGAAAAACTGGTACATAATGTTTTATTGCTGTTACTGTCTGCATTGGTGGTTTAAGTCCTCAGATTATCAACCTGCCTACATCTCTTGAATCTTGTAAGTTATGTCCGATGTTTCACATACTCTTATTAATAGTAATTCACCACTAGCTAAATATGGAATTTATATCAAGGTCACTACTTTTTAAAAATGTTTATTCTCCTTTCCAGCAGCACCTCATAAAAGAGATAAACCACATAACTCTTTATATTCAATTTTATTTTCTGGTGAATAGAGCACTCTTCCATTTTGGTTCTCCAGATCCAACTTTTCTGTTTTATAGAAAGGCGCAGTATGAGTAAAATGCCCTTTCTTGAAAGGGAAGTGCCATATATTTGAAATTCAGTCTAACTTATCTCAAACTATTGCCAGAAAGAGCTGCAGTTCATGTGAGGCCTCCCCAGATGAAATAGTGGGAAGAAAAAATAAACAAAAAACACCATGAGTGAGGGATTATTACTAGCTCTGTTCTCACTTCTTAGTTTTAGATGGTTCAATCATCCAGGGGATTCTAAATGTGGACAGTTGAGTATTTATGGATGTCCACAGCTGTGCACATGGAATAGGCATTTTGAAATTCAGTAGTTTCAGAAGTATGGGTCATATAAAAATCTCTTATCCCTGGAAGGGGTGGTGGTGGAATCCTATATAATAAAAGCCTAATATGTTAAATGTATGGTCATCCTGTCATCTGTTCAACCAATTAAGGTGTAATATGCTAATGATGTGCTAAGGCTGCTCAACCACTTGCTACGACATGCACTGACCACCAGGGAGCAACCACTCTGACCAGTAGGTTAGCTTGCTGCAGGGGTCCGGCCTATTTGGACTGAGCAAGATGGGCCAGACATGCCCTGGAGCCCTCCTGCAGTCCCTCCCAGGCTGGCCAACCTCCTGAGTCCCTCCCCAGCTCCAGTAGTGCACCAGTGGGGTTCTTTGGCCTGGCCTGCACCCTCTAGCAATCCAGGACCCCTCAGGGATGTTGGAGATCCGACTTCCACCTGATCCTGCAGGCTAGGCCAAGGGACCCCACTGGTGCACGAATTTGTGAACCGGGCCTCTAATAATTACATAATTTGCAACAGTCAGCTGTTAAAGCCACATTCCTGCCAATACTATCAGACTATTTCTCATGTTCTTCTAAAATGAAACAACCATTAAAAAGAATTAGAAGTAGATTTATTGTATACATGATTTCTGGTCACACTATCTACTTTTTCCTTAAAAGTCCATTAAGATAATAGCATGAAAATAAGGGAGAACTCTTATAGAATGGGGGAGTTCAATTCCCTTATATTCTTACTTATTAGCATGTAGGATTTTCACAAATTATTCTTCAAACACACATGAAAATGATCAAAATGATTAATTGGACATATTTTCCTTGACTAATTTCTTAAAGTGACAACTTATGTAATAGCACTATAATCATTCCCACTCTCAAAGCCTTTCTGTTCACTAGTTTATAAAATTGACTACATTGATTGCTTATTTGTGAAAGCTATTGGATTGCTTTTGGATTCTAGTTTCTTTTTACTAACTGATCTATTAGAAATCCAAACTGCACACATATCACCATATAATTTCACTTTGTAGTTACTGCTGCCATTATTTACCACTTATTTTGTCTGCAATGTATAAAGCACTTAACATGAATAAGCCATTAACTTTTGTGGCTTTGGGTACGTTAGTTTCTCATTTGTCAAATGTCTACATGAAGGTTTGCATCCTTTCCTACAATTTCAAAATAAATTATTGATAACATCATTAGACATGTTATTTTTATCTGATCCATTAGTGCATTATTGAGAGAGTTTACATAGGGGTATTCTTTGTCTGCATATATGCATCCTTTATGTATGGTTATAAATTATCTCTATCCCTTCACTAATAAAAATCTTTCAGTAGTAGTATAAACTGCTTTCCTCACTTTCTCAACATAGGTTCATCCATTTCTCTACTAACATCTAAATTTTCTCAACATTTCTCAGAAAATTTTTTACTAGGGTTATCAAAAATCTCATGGCTTTCAATCATTATCTGGCTTGAGTACAATATGACATTTAATGTTATTTATGTCCATTCATTTTGAGATTTTATTAGAGGGCCTCTTCCTGGTTTTCCTTTATGTATTTGCTCATTCTCTCCCTACCCCTTATTTTTATATTTATTTATTAAATGTATTAGGTTGACATTGGTCAAAATGAACATAAAGGTTTTGGGTGTAGGTTTTCCCTTTATTTTTAATAGTTATTTATTAAATGTATTGGGTTGACATTGGTCAAAATGAACATAAAGGTTTTGGGTGTAGGTTTCTATGTTACAAGATCTGTATATTGCAGATCAAATCTCCTGTCACCATATATTAGAATCCCATTCTTCCCCCACCACCTTCCCTCTGGCAATCACTACCCTGCTGTTTATGTTCTCAAATTTCAGTTGTATATCCCACATATGAGGGAAAGCATATCCTTCTTAGCTTTTCCTGATTGACTTATTTCACTGATCATAATGTTCTTAAGGTGTATCCATCTTTTTGCAAATGGCACTATCCCATCCTTTCTTATGGCTAAGTGAGTAATATTCCATTATATGTATCACATCTTCTTTATCCAGGCCTCTATCATGAGACACTGGTTGTTTCCAAATCTTGGTCATTGTGAATAATGCTGCAATGAACATAGGTGTGCATATATCTTTGCAAATGCATGATTTTGAGTCTTTTGGGCATATAGCCAGGAGAGGGATTGCTGGGTCATATGGTAGTTCTCTTTTTTTTTTTTTTGGTATTTCTATTCTTAAGTTTTTGAGTAATCACCAGACTGATTTCTATAGTGGTTGTACCAGTCTATATTCCCGCCTCCCTTTCCCTTAAATACCAAAACTTCCCTAATTTTTTGCCCTTCTCTTCATTTTTAAGTGCTCTTACATCACCAAGTAATACTCAAAATGAGTATTACTGCACCCACTGATAGATAACAGTTGTGTGCTGGAATTATTTAAAATAACAGAGTAAAAAGACTTTTACAAATTTGAAAAGTAAAATTTTAATGAGTACATATCCATGGTAGAAAATTTCCACTTTTGCACCCTAATCACCCTGAAGCCAAAGCCAGGGGCAAACCTATTACCAGGTTTTTTATTATCCATAGAAATTGGACCAGTTAACACACTTAACAATAATGTTTGAAAATGTTTGTTCCCCACACAATTTGATAGCCTGATAAAGCATGAAGTGTTTTCAACTTTAGCAATCTACTAGGTAAAAATATGGTCTTTTATCTTAATCTTTACTTGCAAATTTATTATTTGTGAGGATGCATATATTTCCACATAGTTAAATACTATTTGTATTCCTTATTTTGTACTGCCATTTTGATCCTTTTTTTTCTTCCTGGGTTAATGGCCATATTTTCTTAATTTGCAGGAAAATTTGAGTCCAAATTGTGAAATGGGAAATATTGAGAAATGATTTGGGACAGGTAGATTAGAGCAATTGTTACTGGGGAATCAGAAGAAAGAAACATAAAAAAATGTTAGCATACGTCTTTATTTTTTTCATAGGAAGACTGAGGTACTTTTGAGAGAAAATATATTCTTTGAAAACAGTGATAAAGATGAAAAGAAGAACTGACTAAAGATGAAAAGCTCTAGTGAATCAAGATAGCATAAAATAATTAGAAGAATCGGATTTTGAAAAAAAATGCACCACTTGTTTAAAATACTACCACCACCATCAATAACAACAAAATGTACATGTTATAAAGTAAGGAAACACAGGTAGTTTGAAATATGAAATCAAGTGAACCATGAAATCCCCCTACTCTACCCACCTCAAAATACCTTCTGTTGTTACTTTGGATGACACACATCCACATCCATACTTGCACAGAGAAAAACTTAAACTTGACTCTCCAACAGAAATTTTATTTAAAAATTCAGAACTGGAAGAATGTTATGAATTATAATTTTATTAAAAAACACACCTCCAAATAGAAAAGTACAAACCACAGGAAGAAGTGAAACAGGAGATAGTAAAATTTAGGAGAGACAAGGCATAAATGAGATTTAAATTTCAAGGTAATTTCGGTAGACAGAATTTCTAAAATGGCCAAAAATGACCCACTCTACTTCCCAGAATATGTGAATATGAGTTACCACTTCTGTAATTATGGGCTATTATGAGGCACCATGACTTAAAATAGGGAGGCTTATCCTGGATATTCGGGCCCTTAGAAACAGAAAACTTTCTCCAGATGGTGGCAGAAGAGGAAGTCAGACACACTTGGAGCATGAAAATGATTCCACATGGCAGGATGCTTGATGATGGATGAAGACCCTTGCTAAAGAGCAACTCTTAAGAACTGAGAGAGGCTCCTGGCTGACAATCAAGAAAATGAGAACTTTGATTCTATGACCACAGGAATCTGAATTTGGCCAACCACTTGAGTAAGCTTGCATGTGGAGTCTTCCCCATATGATCCAGCTAGAAGCCTAACCCAGTCAACCTTGGTTTTTGTTTTGAGACCCTAAGCTGAGCCTGCCCTATGTTATAACTTAAAAATTGTGGGAAAAAAATGAGTGCTGTTTTATGCCACTGATTGATTTTGTGGTAATTTGTTAAGGCAGCAATACAATAGTAATAGAGTTCCAGAGGGAGTTCAGGTATAACCACAATTATCATAGGGTCATCAATGACAGAACAGAAAAGAAACTAGAAAATAAATTCATGCAAAAGGTTCAGAAAGAACATAATGGAAAAGACCAGAAGATATTATATCCAACATACTTACAACTGAAATCACTGAAGGAAAAAAGCAAATCAAAGGAACAGACAAAACATTTTAAGAATACTATTAAAAACAAACAAACAAAAAGAAAAACTCTGTTGAAATGAAAACTCTGAATTTATATATTAAAAATATCCCATCACGTACCTGGAAAAACAGAAAGAAGGGTCAATTCCAAATATATCTTAGTAAAACTGTTATACCTGTTTTTTGTTGTTTTTTTTAAGAATATGAACCTCCAGAGGAAAATGGCCAAACCCTTACATAGGAAAATACAACAGCAGAGCAAACTTTTCAAAAATCCTAAAGAAAATGGCAGGGTGTGAGCCAAGATCTTAAATCAGCAAGATTTTAAGAATTAAAAAAAATCTGAGGAAATATACATATGAAACTCTTCCTACAAATAGATAATTTTACAATAAAAAGATAAAGATTTGGAGAAATTTTGGTAATGAACATAGATAACTGAAGTTCTGGTACTAAAATAAAGGCAGTATTAAGATTCAAGTAATAATGTGCAAAAAGTTTTTACTGCGATGGAGTAGAAATGTCACAACTAAAAAATGCAAAGAAAGGGAGAAAGTTATACGGTGTAATTTGATGCATTAACAGTAGCTGGAAATTAAAATATTATTAAAGCTGGCAAAGCTAGCGTAGAAAAATACAAATAAGAAAAAAGAGGGCTAAAATGATTATAGAAAGGTATCAGAATAAATATATGGAAACAAAAAATTTGAAAACAAAATATAAAATGGCATGAGAGAACTGCAGGAACTTTTTATATTAAGGATATTAGTTCTTTTCTAGTATATTGCAAACATTGCCTCCAAATTTATAATTTAATTTTGATTATTTGCCATGGAGTTTGTTTGCATTTATTTATAAATAATTATATCAACCTCTCATTTGATAAATTCTAAATTTTGTGTCTTTTAGAAAGATCACCTTCACTCTGGAGAAAATAGTCTCCAATATTTTCTTCTACTAATTTTATGGTTTCATGATTGCTACATTTGTTTTTATACAAGTGATAATACACAAAAGTTTTTTTTTCAAACAGAGTTCCTTGTTACCATCATTGCTGAGTGAAATATTATATTTTCTCCACTCACATGTGATGCAGCTTATTGTATAACAAATTCCTATATGTTTTTGGAATTATTTCTTAGATTTCCAACTATTCAATTTATATTTGAAATTTATTTGAAACAACTTCACTATTCTTGAGTGTTTACATTTCCATGTAAACTTTAGAACTACATTGGCTTGTTTTAATAGGGCACCTTCATGAATGATCAGTTTTGCTTTGAAATAAGTAATTCATTGCATATTTGTAAAAATTACCCACAACATTTGTTTGTTATCTTAGATAACATCCAGTGGGACACCTGCCACTAAATTCCCTATCAATGTTACGAAGTGCTTCTCTTCTTTTAGGAATAATTTCTTAGAAAAGTGAAAAGAGATCAGGCTTTTGTGTGAGAAATTAGATTTGTACAGTGCCTCAGCTGCTTACTACTTTGTAACCTTGAGCTCATTACTTAAGTTGGTTGAAT
Source organism: Antrozous pallidus (assembly GCA_027563665.1). Taxonomy (NCBI): domain Eukaryota; kingdom Metazoa; phylum Chordata; class Mammalia; order Chiroptera; family Vespertilionidae; genus Antrozous; species Antrozous pallidus. The sequence continues at coordinate 124,123,622 of CM050509.1, forward strand.
GTCAGTTTCTTACTTTGGAAAATGAGGATAAAAACGCCTGGTCTGTAAAATTGCTAAAACATTAGATAAATTGTATTTTGAATAAGTATGAAATATCCCTGCCAGTTTGTGGGACCCCTCAGGAAAATAATTTCAAATATAGATTGAAAGCATCCTCATATATAACTACAATCTAGATTCTCTCCTAATTGCCAGGACTTAACCCCCTTTTATTTGTCTGATAAATTTCTATTCATCCGCAATTACCTGTGAATAGCTTTTCTCATCTCCCCTTGTTTAGAACTTTCTTTCATCACTGTATCCAAACGTTTATAAATTGTTATTATCTGACTACTTGTTTGCCTCCCTAAGGAAACTGTGAACTCCTTCATGACCATCGTCCTTTTGTGCCAATCCTACCATATTATCTCCCTCATAATTCATTCTCAAAGGTAGCTGTTTGTTGAACATACATACATTTTTTTATGAGAAGGGGGAGAGCTCATAGGGCATATTTATTTTGTATTTTTTCTATCCTTTGTTCTTTGTTTTAAAAAGAAACACCCGGTGGGGAGGAGGAGGACACTGCGTTAGTCCCTAGAAACAGTTTTTGTCATTATCTTTTAAAACGGCATGGACTTGACTTAAATGCCTCACCCAACCAACTCGCCAATAGGAAGGGCAGGCACCGGACCAGGAAGTGCCCATGAACGAGGGGGGGAGGAAAGTACGCATGCGTACAGAAGTCTTTGTGATCTGAGCATCCCACGTGGTCTTCTGGCTGAGATAAGGTCAACGGACGCGAGGCGAGGCCCGGTGCAGAGACCAGAGCCTGTGCAGATAAAGGTATTTTCAGAAACTAGCAATAATTTGGTGTAGTGCTCCCTTGGGGACAGGTATCTTGGTGTCCGTATTGACCTTGGATGGGTAGTCCACTGCGCAGTCGCGGCATTTACAAAACAGTGCATCAATGTTAAAGATGGATTAGCCACCCCGTGTGACGGCACACTTATGTTTTCTCTTCTCTTAGGGCCCATTTATTGTATCACAATGCAAAGAGCTTTAGAACAAGCTTTGGACCATGCAGATCGTGTCATTGAAAGCGTCCAACGGAGACCTCCTAGGAGGGAATCCTCCTCTCCTGGGGGGAAATCGCTGCATGAGAAGCTGTATGACATGTATGTTGAAGAGTGCGGGAAAGAGCCCGATGTGACGGAGGAATTAACGCGCAATGTGCGCTTGCTAAAGAAGCTTGTTGAGAGGGAATCCTTGCCCCATTTGTTGGTCAACCTATACCCAAGAGAGGAGGGTTATTCGCTGATGATCAAGGGGGAAAACGAACTCTCTTCAGAGACCATAAGACTGCCTTATGAGGAAAGGGACTTTCTTGAATACTTGGATGCAGAGGAATTGCCTCCTATTTTGGTGGATGTCCTGGAAAAGTCTCAGGATAACCTTTTTCAGAGCGGGTGTGTCATCACAGAGGTACGGGACTATAGACTGTGTACGGACGAGGACAGCAGTGGTTACCAAAGCAGGCATGTTCTCTTACGCCCAACCATGCAGACGTTGGCTTCTGATGTACACTCCATAACCAGCGATAACCAGATATGGACCCAGGAAGACAGCCTTTCACTTGAGAGCCAGCTGATCCTAGCTACCGCTGAGCCCCTGTGCCTTGATCCTTCTGTATCAGTAGTCTGCATTGAGAACAAGCTGCTCTATAACAGGCAAAAGATGAACACTCCCCCAATGAAAAGGAATTTCAAGAGGTATTCTGCCTCCTCCCTGCATTGGGAGCAGGAACCGTCTTGTAGTTCACCCCCTCCTGAGCTAAGGGCATGGGATTTTCACCAAAAAAGGAAAGAAAGGCAAGCAGGTCAGCAGGACGAACTCAAATTTCCCAAAGCAGGAAGTTGTGTAGATATGTGGAAACAGCAACCCTGTGACTTGGAGGTGCCTTCTGAAGTGGATGTGGACAAATACGCTAAAAAGGAGATGTCTGTCACATACGATGATGCACAGCCAACAGTCTGGCCAGCCCTGGAGGCACAAGATGATTCTCTATTTGGATATGAAGCTGGCGATGCATCTCAGACAACAAAGCCATCCGTCATGCGGTCTCTGAATGACCCCTTTATCTCTGGAAAGAGAAAGTCACATAAAAAAGCCAGAGGTAGGAGACAGAGGTCTCACCGCTGCTCCTCCACAGATGACCATTCCAGTGCTAGGAAAGCAGCCAGACAGTCTGAGGAATTGGTGGAGAAGAGGGACAAATGTCCAGTCATGGTGCCACAGGGTTCCAGTGGCTCCGCCAGTCTCAGCCAGCTTTCTCCAGAGAGAGCAGCAGAAGAGCCTCAGGCCGTGCCGTCTGCAGCACTGGGCAAGGGAGGCCAACACACACCTCCGGCCAGCAGTCTTCCCTGCAGTTCAGGAAAGAGTTCCTTGGATAACAGTTTTACTCCACAGCCGGCAAGCTGCTTTTATAAATTTCCATCTCTTGTCCCTGCTTTGCAGCCACCAAATCTTCCCAAGAGATCTTTTGTGAAAGGGAACCTAGTTCGCATACTTCCTGCAGCTACTGTGTCTACTGCCAGCACATCACCAAAGACCCTGGCCGGCAATGTCCAGGCCACCTCTGCTTGTCCCAAGATCACCAAAGTGATAAGCCCTGCTCCTGCAGCCCAGACGGTGGTGAGAGGTTCTACTCTCTTGAAGGGCTCTACTGCTAGGACCAAGACTCCTATAGCAATCAAGCCCAGAATCATGTGCTCAGGAGGCCAGCAGCTAGCACAGCCTGCTTTACCAAAGCCTCCTTCACAAGGCATTAAAATTGTTTTTAAAGGTTCTCCAGCATCCACACCCATAGCTCTATACCAGTTACCAGGGTCAGTCATTTTGAACACCCAGCAGCAGCCCCAGCAGCAGCCTCAGCCCCAGCCCCAGCAGGAGCCCCAGCAGGAACCCCAGGAGGAGCCCCAGCAGCAGCCTCAACAGCAGCCCCAACAGGAGCCCCAGCAGCAGCCTCAACAGCAGCCACAGCAAGAGCCCCAGCAGCTGCCTCAACAGCAGCCACAGCAGCAGCCACAGCTGCAGCCACAGCAGCCACAGCAGTTCTATCAGTTGATTCCACAACAACATCAGCAACCTCTATCACATTTTCAACAGCAAGTGGCAAGGGGTTCAAGTCCAAAAGGTTCAACCCGTCAACGAATGATCTTACCTACTCCGCAAGTTGCTATCATTAACCCCAATGAAGTAGGATGTTTTCTGCAGCCCCAGATGGCTGTGTTGTCTCAGCCTAGATCTACTCAGACAATACCTGGGCAAAGCCCTCCCCAGCAGAGGGTTCTGTTCCCTGCTGTCATCCAGCAGCTGCCACACTCCCAGCCGGTACAGTTGAGATTCCTGCAGATCCCAGTGACTGTGCCAACCACAGAAGCCCCAAACAGCTCAGTCATATCCACATCTACATCCACATCCACATCCACATCCACATCCACATCCACATCCACATCCATATCCACATCCACATCGTGGCCAGCAGAAAGTGAGCTAGCCAAAAAGTAAAATGAATATAGGCCCACATAGCAAGTCCAAGTTGTGAATCTTGCATTATTTTCCTTTTTAACAACATCAAATGAGCATTAAACCAAAGGGTTTCTTATTTTCATATTTTTTATCTTTAATGTCTCAGTAGTTTATATTTCTAGGTCTGAAAACTGTACAGAAACACAGCCCTAAGATTTTTGAGTAAAAATAGGGAAATAATTTAATGGGGGAAGAAAAAGAATGAGCTATGAATGAAATGAAAATCTTAGCTCTGCAATTTATTAATTTTATGACTATTGTATAATGTCTCTTATTTCCTTGTGTGTAACATGTGAATAGAAATATGTACTTTTTAAGTTTATTGTCAAGGTTAATGTAAACAATATATACTAAATATTAATTTTAAATTATATTTAAATTAATTTTAATTATAAAAATAGTAAATATTTAAAATAAACCTAAGCATTTAAGCTGAAAATAAACTATAGTAATAACATTAGTGCAAATAATAGTTTTGTTACATTACATAAAAGCCAACCTTAGAATCAAAGGAAACTATGCCTTGGGAATTTAATTCTTAGTTAAAAATAATAAGGAAATTATTTTACATATATATAGATAGATAGATAGGTCTAGATATATAGACATATTTTAATTTCTCTATTAATAAAAAGTAGCCTTTAACTCTATCTCAGTGTCCTGCCCAACATGGTGAATTCTCTGTTTATTAAAACTAGATACATTAGAAACTTGTAATTCATTCTTCAGTAATTGAGGGATGATTTGAATATGTGACTCAATATCATTTGTCAGATAATATTCTTCAAATGCATTATTCATATTGTGCTTACTATTTTACAAACACTTCATAATATACAAATGCAGCTGTTGTCTGCCATTCATCTTGTTCCTCTATTCTGTCTTAATTATTTTGTCCCCATGAGACAGAATAATAATCACAAAAGAAAAAAGGTAAAGGTTTCTTGATTTATAATGGACAAGTGAATGAAAAATTATAAGTTTAGGTAAACTGATGAAATAAATTACAACAGGGAATTATAGGGGAAAGTGAGTAATTGGGGTATAAAAATATCTTTATATATTACTGTTAATTTAAAATTATTTCCGTAGCTTCTAAACAACATATTTTAGGATGCTATTGTTAGGAACTAAAAATCTAGATCAAACCTCCCCCTCCCCAAGAGCTTGAGTAAATTAAAACATGGATAATATTTTCAAATCTATATGTATAAAAGCCTAAGTGACCAAATGGAGCGATAGACCAATTGTTATGACATACACTGACCACCAGGAACAGACACTTAATGCAGGAGCTACCCCCTGGCAGTCAGTATGCTCCCACAGCCATCTTTCCGTGGTCTCTCTCTCCCTCCACCCCAGCTGCGCAACCTCCTGCAGTCCCTCCCCCTGGCCAGCTGGCCCCAATAGGCCCCAACTGGGACTGTGCAAAACAACTCCAATCAGCCCTGATTGCCAGCCAGTCCGAGGGACCCCACCCATGCACGAATTCATGCACTAGCCTCTAGTATTTTATAAGCAAATGTAAATATTTATTTCTCTTGACTATATCTTCCTGATTTTCTGGAACTGAATATTTTTTTAAACGAATGAGTTATTTAAAGCATTTATAATTATTTTTTGTTAAATAGTTGTTTGCTTGACTTTATTTTATTGCAATGATATTTGCTATTTGAGCTACCCCTGTGGATGACCAGTAAAAATCTTTCACTTAAAGTGTTCAAATGCGATGATAGTCATCACCTCTCCAAACTTATAAGAATCTTTACTATTTGGTGGTAGAAAAATTTAAAAAGTTCTAGAATTAATTACCAAGTAATTTTTAACAATTTAAAAAAGCAGAAAATCTATCTGCATACTTTTATCATCTCTTCTACTCAAAATTGTGGACTTTGAGGGATTCTTAGAGAAATGTTCAGACTTCTTTTTTTTCAATTAGATACTTTATTCTTAATGGCCTGTCCCATTCACATTTAGAGTCAGAAAGCAAATATAAGAAAATCAAATTCTGCATTAAGTATTTTATATCAAAGATTCAAGTTTTACAATACTACTTCCTTCTCCCTACAGCACTCACAAACCCCTGAGCATTTCTGTTTAGCACACAGAACAGGCTATAAATAATACCAGGCATGCCAATCTCTCATTTGAAAGTTTTCATTCTTTGCCCACAATTTTTAAAAGCACCTCTCTCTTATTTTTTTATTAAACTATACTTGACATACAGGTGGATAGCATAATGACCCAACATTTCTATTTCTTTTGATGTAATCACCACAAGTCTATTAATTATACCTTATCACTATAACATTGACTATTTTCCCTATGCTGAACTTCACATCCCCGTAACTTTAAAATAAGTGTAGGTTTGTGCTGCTTATTCTTCTTCAACTTTTTCAGACATCCTTGTACCCCCTTCCCCTCCAGCAAGCATTCATTTGTTCTCTGTATCTGAGTCTGCTTCTGTTTTATTTGTTCATTTGCTTTGTTTTCTTAACAGGTGAACCACTACCCAATTTAAGGTAATAAATGATATACAAAAGTTGGAGATAGAATGAGTCCTGACTTTAGCAAATAGATGTATGGTGCAATATTTTCATCTGACATTTCTGACTAAGTCAGGCGACTTTTCTTAATCTCTTTCTCTGCATCTTCATACTCCATGGAATCAAATTCAATTTTTTTTAAATCAAAACTGGTCTTTTTTGACCTGGATTTTGGCTGTCACTCCTCCTCATCTCCTAGTACATCCCCATTCACATCTGTGGCTTTGGCAGTACTTAACTACTGTTGTCCCTGATATGTCATGTTCTTCTTCAATTTCATGTGTTGGTGGAGACCCGCAACCAGGAACTCCTTTCTATTCTCAACTCATCATTTAATACTCAGCCTAAGCAACACACCTCTGGTGTCTATTTTTCATATATCCTTTATGACATTTCAAAATACTTCACAGGGGTATTTGTGGATCAAATATGACAGTAAATATAAAGAAATACAAGAATTAAAATATACTAATGTAAGTATACATTTCAAAGTTCTTATTTTTTCCAAACATAGATTGTATGACTTTAGAAGCATTTATAAGGATGGTACTTTTACTGGAATGATTAAAATTTGACTTTTATGTAAAACTGAATATAGGTAATGTATATTTATGATCCCTAATACTTTGTGTTGAATGTCATAATTGTCTCTTGAAAACATGAAAATAATACTAAATGGGAATTATTATTATAAAAAACTGGATATCTAAAAATAATAGTACTTTTACCAGTATTTGAATATCATTTTTCTTTAGGCAAATACATAACTTAATAATTATTTTATTGTATTTATTTTAACTTAACTAAATAATACTTAAGACAATACCTATATGTAAGAAGTAAGAAAATGAAATATGGCCTTTTTTTTTGTCTTCGTGGATTTAACCAATAAAATACTCCCAAAGTAATAATTCAGGTATAGGTTATTCTGATGAACTACAACAGAAAAGTCTTCTCTTACTAAATTCTAAGACCAAACTGAGGAACAAGAAGACAAGTCACTAAGATACTTTTTATTTAAAATCACCTTGCTTCTTGTATTTCTGATAAGTTCTGAATTTGGCGCATATACTAAATCTATGCAAATAAAACAACATCCTCCCGTCTCTGTTTACCTGTTATTATATCATGTGGTAATAGTCTGATAGAGTTTTATTATTTGCTTTTTTTGTTTTTTCTCTTTTTTTTAGCTCAATCCCTCCATTCCCCCCTATCCACCCATCTTATTTCTCTGTACAGCTCTCAGCCTGATTTCCACCTATGAGTCTGTCTCTATTTTGCTTTTGGGGAGAGGGTGCTAGGTTTGGGATGATAGGACTTAAAAAGAAATGTGGTGGGGAAATGGAGAGTTGTTTAATGAGTAGTATTTCAGTTTCCCCAAATGAAAAAGTTATAGTGATTTACTGAACAATGTAATCATACCTGCCATTACTGAAGTGTATACCTAAGAATGGTTTAAGTGGTAAATTTAACCACAATTAATACTTAAATCAACAATAATAAAATAGATGTGTCATACAAAATATTTCATTTTCACCCTAGCTGGTTTGGCTCAGTGGATAGTGTTGGCCTGTGGACTGAAGCGCCCCAGGTTCAATTCTAGTCAAAGGCACATGCCAGAGTTTCAAACTTTATCCCTAGTAGGGGGCGTAGGGGAGGCAGCTGATCAATGATTTTATCTAACCATTGATGTTCTCTCTCTCCTTCTCTCTTCCTTTCTGAAATCAATAAAAATGTTTTTAAAAAATATTTCATTTTCACGAGCCTTAAGGGCACCTTTGTCACCCATGTGTTGATGGCAGGGTGGTTCAGAACACAACCATCTGGAGTGAGACTGTCTAATTTCAAATCGTGGCTCTGCCACTTACTCCTTATGGGACCAGAGGTAAGTTGCTTAATCTCCTGTGCCTCAATTTTTTCTTCTGCAAAATGGAGATATTTAATAGGTCTGTTTTCACATAGTTGTTATAAGATTTAGGGAAGATGATATTTTGCCCTAGCCAGTTTTGCTCAGTTGATAGAGTGTTGGCCTGTGGACCAAAGGGTTCTAGGTTTGATTCCAGTCGAGGGCAGATACTTTGATTAAAGGCTCGTCCTAGGTCCAGGCTAGGGCCTGTGCAGGAGACAACCAATTGTTGTGTTTCTTTCACATTGATGTTTCTTTCTGTCTTTCCCTTTCCCTAAAAATAAATGGGAAAATATCCGTGGGTGAGGATTAACAAAACAAAACAAAACAAAAAGAGGATATTTTAAAGCTTTTAAAACATTCCATAAAATAAATTCCCCAGAATAACTAAAACAAAGGGGTTATTCTCTCCAAATTTAAAAGATATCCTATCTAATAAAAGAGTAATATGAAAATTGACCATCACTCCAACACACAAGATGGCTGCCCCCATGTGGACACAAGATGGCCACTACAAGATGGTCAGCAGGGGAAGGCCCTTGGGGGCGATCAAGCCTGCAGGGAAGGACAGTTCAGGGTGACCAGGCTGGCAGAGGAGGGAAGTTGGGGACAACCAGGCCTACAGGGAAGGGCAGTTGGGGGGAACATGGGCTTGCAAGGGAGAGCAGTTGGGGAAGACCAGGCATTCAGGAGAGGACAATTAGGGGTGACCAGGTCTCCAGGGGAGGGCAATTATGGGTGACCAGGCCTGCAGGGGAGGACAGTTAGGGGCAAACAGGCTTGCAGGGGACCAGTTAGTCATCATTCAGGCCGACAGGGGAGTGGTTAAGGGGTGATCAGGCTGGCAGGCAGAAGTGGTTAGTTGCAATCAGGAAGGCAGGCAGGTGAGCAGTTGGGAGCCAGCAGTCCTGGATTGTGAGAGGGATGTCTGACTGTCCATTTAGGCCCAACCCTACAAGGCAGTCAGGCCTAAATGGGCAGTCGGACATGCCTCAAGGGGTCCCAGATTGGAGAGTGTGCAGGCTGGGCTGAGGGACCCCCGGCCCCAGTGCATGAATTTCATGCACCGGGCCTCTAGTTCTTTAGATAATGTAACAATACTGGGCTATCTGGAAAACATGAAAATACTGCAACAGGGACCACCTGGAAGTGGTGCTAATTCTCCAATGCAAATAAATAGATTTACATCACTGCTGATTTTCAAAATGATGTGGCATCAGTTTGCTGATGCTTTGGACACAGCAAGGAAATGATACTGCCTAATATAAGCCCATAATCTAAAAACCCAACAGGAGACCCCCTGAGTTGCAAATTAAGTTTGCCTCACACACGCTGCATTCCACAAAGCCTATTTCAAGATAGGTGGCTATAGGAGTTTATTTAATAACTGATGAGAGAGAAGGCCAGTGTGCACAGTGCTTCAAAGTGGAAGAGAGCCTGTGGATACCCTTGTAGACACACACCTAAAGTGCTTATCAGTAACTATAAAGTGGATGCCATACTTTGCATTCATTCACTCATTCAAATATTTATTTATCATCTATTATAGAATATATTGTGTCAAAGCTCTGAAGATACAGCAGTAAATGAGACATGATGTCTTTCAAAAGCTCACAGTCTTGTACATAAATATTGACAAAGTAGAGAAAACTATATTGTGGCTTCCAAAACAAATTGTAAGCATACAAGTCATGTATGAACTTTTTTAGTTTTTAGACTCTACGGTATTCAATGATAATTTTAAAACACTTTCCAATTTAGGATTTAAAATAGAAATAGCAACAGACCTCCAGATGTAGTGTTGACATATTATCACTTTTTTATCACTTACTCTCATTTCAGCTTAATAAGCTCTCTTGGCTCTCATCTTTCAATGTTTAATCCAAAGCAATTAATGTGATATGCAACTGCCATTTGCATTGCTTTAAGACTGACACTTAATACACAATCTCATTATAATAGGCAACTAGAATATTTGTAGAATGGTCAGCTCATTTTTATTTTTAAAATATGTGTTTTCTTGTAAGTATACTTATAAATAAAATGTATACACACACAGATTTCATTTGATAAATGCCATGTAGATATATTTATCTTGTAAACTGAACACAGTCAATACCATGTGATATTTCTATTTAAAAGTTTGCTATTCCTTTGCTCAGTCTCTACAGAAATACATATTTTAGCTACTGAATTGCATTAACAAAAATTACAAGATAAAGTGTGTGTGTGTGTGTGTGTGTGTGTGTGTGTGTGTGTGTGTGTGTGTGTGTTTAAGGCAGTTTGCCATTTAGGATTTAGTTCTAACTGGAAAATTAGAAGGTAATAGTGGAAATGCCAGATATGCTTTTTGAGAACAGATTCAATTAGTGAGGCTTGATTGTTAGATTGGTTGTATTAATAGTCCCAGTTTTTAATGCCTACATCTATCAATACCCTTTGAAATGTAACCTCCACTCTGAATCCATCCACCATGTGAATTGCTTGGGACAATGGGATGTTATAAGTCATTATGCAGAAGCTTGAGTTAGACTTAGACACCTCTTTCTCCTTTGCTGTTCCACTGTTGTTGACATGAGAACATGCCTGATGAATAAAGACTCATAGAACTAGATTCTAGCCTCCCCAATCCCAGTTATCCATCTGAAGCCATCTGAAATCAGTCAACAAGTAGCTGACTTCTACAGAGGAATTCAGCTGTAGTTGGCTCAGTTTAGGAGATAGTATATTTTCCATCTCTGAGAGTCATTGTTTTTTTTATCATCTGTTGTGAAAAACATTATGTAGGATGGTACATATCACTGCTTTATGATTTAATAGATTTTCTTTTTTGAATTGGTTTTCCATTAAACATTTTTAATAATATTAAAACAACCTGAAGCTAGATAAAAAGATACTCTATTAAACAGAAAGATGTAACAGAATTTGAACGTTTCTTTAAAAGGGGAATGAATTTAAACTAAAAGACTTGTTTAGGAGCTCAAAAATACTTGGTGGCCAAACTAATATTAATAACTAATTTATGTTACTCCCACACATTCACTAAAATATTTATTAAGACACTACTATGTGCTATATTGTTCAAAATTCTGGAAAACAAAACAGATAATCTTTAGGACTTTTACTTAAGTGCTTTGCATGGTAAACTCAACTTAAAAAAAAATCCTGAGTTAAACCAAAAAACATAAAAATCATATTTTAAAAATTCTTTGACACAGCTGAAACTGGTATGGCTCCGTGGATAGAGCGTCAGACTGCGGACTGAAAGGTCCCAGGTTCGATTCCGGTCAAGGACATGTACCTTGGCTGTGGGCACATCCCCAGTAGGGGGCATGCAAGAGGCAGCTGATCGATGTTTCTCTCTCATCGATGTTTCTGACTTTCTATCCCTCTCCCTTCCGCTCTGTAAAAAAAATCAATAAAATATATTTTAAAAAAAAGAAAAAAAACTCTTTGACACAAATAACAAATTGAAATATTAATTTCTGTTTATGTACAAAAAGGAAACAAAAATATAAAAGAATGAAATATGTGATGTAGAATTAATCTGGTCTTAATTTTATTTAAATTTTGACTCCTATAATTATTTCCTTTCTAATTTATTCCATCTGTGACCCAAGACTTACATGACTAAAAACCATTTAAGTAAATCTAAAAACTTGCAGGTTAGCATGATCCTAAGACAAACAGTTGGCCAACTGACAAAACCTTGAATTGTGGAAACCCATATCCCCTGCCAGGAGTGCTAAAGAATTTGGAGTATGGGGCTGATGGACTTAAATCCAAGCTCCATTTATAACTGTCTGACCTTACATCAGTAATTTAAACTCTTTAACGTATTACTATATACCTGCTTTAAAGTCCAGAGGTGTACTACACTGAATATGACCTTTTGATATAATTGTTTACAGGTCACAAGTTATTTTTTTCTAATTCTACAGCTCCACACAATACTTTCTTACCTATATTAAGAATCTAATATGTAAAACGAAGCCCTTGCCTCCCCAAAAGATAAATATATTACAAAGAAAGAGAATTAGATGTAAAAAGAAGCCCTTGCCCCCCAAAAGATAAATATATTACAAAGAAAGAGAATTACAGACCAATATCCCAGATGAACATATATGCCAAAATCCTCAAGAAAATATTAGCAAATAGGATCCAGCAATATATTAAAAGATCATACATCATGACCAAGTGGGATTTTTTCCAGAGACGCAAGGCTGGCTGGTATCATATTTGCAAATTAATAATTGTGATACATCACATAAACAAATTGAAAGATAAACATCACATGATCATATCAATAGACACAGAAAAAGCATTCCACAAAATCTAATACCCATTTTTGATTAAAAAAAAAACTCACAGCAAAGTGAGAATAGAGGGATCGTACCTCAACATAATAAATACTATACTGTGACCAATGTACAGCCAACAAGATATTCAAAGGGCAAAAACTAAAACCATTTCCCCTAATAACATGAAAAAGACAGAATGTCCACTTTTACCACTCTTATTCAACTTGTCTGATTCACAAGTGCTAGCCATAGCACATAAAAGGGTCATCCAAATTGGAAAGGAGTAAGTAAAACTCTTATTCTTCACAGATGACATAATATTGTACATAGAAAACCCTAACTAAAGACACCACCAAGAAACTACTAGATTTAATAAATGAATTAGACAATGTAGCAGGATACAAAATCAACACCCCAAAGTAGATGGCATTTTTATAAACAATGAATTCTCAGAAAGAAAAACTGAACAAACAATTCATTTACCATTGCAACAACAACAAAAAAAGAGACTTAAGAATAAAATTAAGCAAGGAGGTAAAAGACTTGTACTCAGAAAACTATAGGACACTGCAAAAAACACATAGAGGAATATATAAACAAGTGGAATTAGCATGATTAAAATGCCGATACTACCCAAAGCAATCTATACATTCAGTGTAATAACTATTAAAATACCAATGGTATAGTTCACAGATTGAGAACTAATACTCCAAAAATTTATATGAAATCAAAAAAGACCCCAAGTAGCTGCAGCAATTTGGAGAAAGAAGAGCAAAGTTGGAGGGATCACAAGATCAGATATCAAGTTATACTACAAGGCTACTGTCATCAAAACAGCATGGTACTGGCATAAGAATAGACATATAGATCAATGGAACAGAATAGAGAGCCCAGAAATTAATGCAAACCATTATGCTCAATTAATATTTGACTAAGGAGGCAAGAGCATACAATGGAGTCAATATAGTCTCTTTAATAAATGGTGCTAGAAAAATTGGACAGATACATGCAAAAAAATGAAACTAGCCACCCACTTACCCCATACACAAAAATAAACAGATAAAAGACTTAAATGTGAATCATAAAACCATAAAAATCCTATAAGAAACCATAGGCAGCAAAATCTCAGGTAACTCTGGTAGCAATATGTTTGCAGACACATTTTCTAGGGCAAGGGAAACAAGGAGAAAACAAACAAACGAGACTGTAATAAACTAAAAAGCTTCTGCACAGTAAAGAAAACCATCAACAAAATGAAAAGGGAGCCCGCTGTATGGGAGATCATATTTGGCAATAATTCATCTGATAAAGGGTTGATATCTAAAATATATAAGGAAATCATACAAGTTAATAAACAATTGAATGGGCAAAGACCAAATAGATAATTCTCCAAAGTGGACATAGAGATGGTCAATGGACATATGCTCAAAGTCACTGATCACCAGAGAGATGCAAATTAAAATCTCACTGAGGTAACACCTCACACCTGTCAGAATGTCTATCATCAACAAATGAACAAATAACAAGTACTGGCAAGGATGTGAAGAATAGGGAACCCTAGTATACTGCTGGTGGGAATTCAGACTGGAAAAGAGTATGGGGTTTCCTCAAAAAATTAAATATGGAGGTTTCATTTGACCCAGTGATCCCACTTCTAGGAATAAAACATACGAACCCAAAACACCAATCAGAAATAATGAATCCTTATATTCATAGCAGTGCAATTTACAATAGCCAAGATCTGAAGACAGCCCAAATGCCCATTAGGATATTAGTGGATAAAAAAAGCTGTTTTAAATTTACACCATGGAATGCTATGTAGAAGTAAAAAAAAAAAGTATATTTTACCCATTGTGATAGCATGGAGGGACCTAAAGAGTATTATGCTAAGTGAAATAAGTCAGAGAAAAACAAATATTTGATAATCTCACTCATATGTGGAATCTAATGAATAAACTGATGAACAAAATAGTTCCAGAGATAATAGAAGCCTGAAACAGGCTGTGGAATCTCAGAGGGAAGGCAGGAGAGGGTGGGTGGGAGAGATGAACCAAAGAACTTGTATGTATATATGCATAATCCATGGACACAGACAATAGGGTGGTGAAGGTCTGGAGTGGAGTATGGGGGTTGGGGGTGAGCTAGAAGAGGTCAATGGGAGAAAAAAGGGAGGCATACATACCCTGTTTCCCTGAAAGTAAGACATCCCCCGAAAATAAGACCTACTTTCAGTTTTTCCTCTCACTGTAATATAAGGCATCCCCCTGAAAATAAGACCCCCCCTCGCCGATAATATTTTTATTCCTGAAACTGAAAAAGCCTGGGCCACACAAGCAGTTATAAGGAAGTGGGTCAATTTAATGCTGCCACTTGTTATGTGAGGGAGCCAAAGAGGTCTGCTAGTCTGGGATGCAACCAGCACTCACTGCGCTAAAGACATGAAAAAATTTCTTCACAAAAGAAAAATAATCAAATAATGATTCCTGCAGAAATGACAGCCTATCTCCAGACTCTTGATATTGCAATAAACAAGCCATTCAAGGACAATTTGCGCATGGAAATTAATGACTATATTGAAAATAGAATGGAGAGAAATCAGCGTGGAAACTTTGTGAAACCTAAACTGCAAGAGGTTGTGACTTGGGTGAAGAATTCACGGGAGAAAATCACTGACAGTTGCATTGCAGATGCACTAGGAGCAGGCTACCTTGACAAGAAGTACTCATTTAAGGATGGTGCTAGTGCTAAACATGAGAGATATGGTCCACTGATCCTGAGAGAAATGGAGTCACAAGAAATTCACCAGGAAATTCAGGGTTTGAATTGTTATGATGATGTTCCAGAAGATGATGACATGACTGTCATTGAATAAATCTTACTTTTTGTTCATACCAGTAAATATCAGTATCAGTAAATGTACCATGGATTGTTGTACATGAAAATAATGATAGTAACAAGAAATTCTTGATACTGTAGGATTCACAGTTTGTCTGGTTATGCTGGTTTGTGATGACAACTACTACTGTACTGTATACAGGTAATAAATTTCCTTTTTTTGTTGTTCAACAATAAATGTGTACTGTATTCTTCTTCATGAAAATAAGACCTAGCGTATCTTTGGAAGCAAAAATTAATATAAGACAGTGTCTTATTTTGGGGAAAACATGGTAATACTTTCAACAATAAATATTTAAAAAATAAAAAAAACAAGTGCTGGCAAGGATGTGGAGAAAGAGGAACTCTCTTGCACTGCTGGTGGGAATGCAAATTGGTGCAGCCTCTGTGAAGAACAGTATGGAGTTTCCTCAAAAAACTAAAAATGGAGCTCCCATTTTTGTCCAGTAATCCCACTTTTAGGAATATACCCCAAGAAACTAGAAACATCAATCAGAAAGGATATATGCATCCCGATGATCATGGGAACACAATTCACCATAGCTAAGATTTGGAAACAGCCTAAATGCCCATGAGCAGATGAGTGGATTAGAAAACTATGGTACATCTACACAATGGAATACTATGCTGTGGTAAAAAAAGATGAATTCTTACCATTTGCAGAAGCTTGGATGGTTGTGGAGAGCATTATGTTAAGTGAAATAAGCCAGGCAAGGAAAAAAAACCCACATAATCTCACTCATTTATGGAAAAAAAGAACATTATAACCTGATGAATAAAAAGATAGATACAGAGGAAGTAAAACATTGAACAGACTGTCAAATTACAACAGGAAGGCTGAAGAGTGTTGGGTGGGGGGGTAGAGATCAACCAAAGAACTTGTGTGCATGCATATAAGCACAAGCAATGGACTCAAGACACTGGGGGGTGGGATGAGGGCATGTGACAGGGGTTAGGGGAGCCTTGGGGAAGACCAAAGGGGGGAAAAAGATATATGTATTACTCTGTGTAATACTTTAAACAATAAAAAATGAAAAAAATAAAATTTAAGACAAAAATCAAGTATAAAAATAAAAAAATAAGAAAATAAATTGTTATAAAAATAAATTAAAATGCCAAAGAATTGCAGCCAGTTAGTATAATGGTTTACCTCATACGCTTCTTTTTACTTTGATTATAACACTTGAATTTACAAACTAAATTGTTCCGACACCCAGGAAAAAAGAAATAATTAATATTTGGGAATTATATCTTTACTGGTATGCCACAATTAATTCCTGGCTGTAATCATTGGAGCTGTTTTAGCATAATAAAAAAGAAAAAAATATATTTTAAACAAAGTATCTGACAAGGCTAAATAAATCACTGGAATAGACTGGCCTTTAGAATTATATAGTCTACTCATTTCATTCTTCCTATAACATTTCACATTTTGTACCCATTCCTTGGATTTCCTCAGTGTATTAGATATAAGATCTTTGCATTATTAAATGCAATTACTGTTGGTTTTCTAAATCCCAAGCTCTGCATAATCATTAAAGTTATCAGGATGATGATCATCATCATCACCTATCTTTCAAAGAAATATAGCATTCTAGAGAAGTTAATAGCTTGCGATTTAGAAGCACTAAGATTGGGCACCATTTTATCAGTGTGCTGGTAGCATTGGCAAGTCTCATCATCACTCCTCTGAGACTCCTTGTCCTTGTGTATTAAAAAATGAATCATAGCCTGCCTGGCCAGTGTGGATCAATGGCTGAGGATCAGCATATGAACCAGGAGGTCATGGTTTGATTCCTGGTTAGGGCACATACCTGAGCTGTGGGCTTGATGCCAAGTGTGGGGCATGCAAGAGGCAGCCAATCAATGATTCCCTCTCATCATTGATATTTCTCTCTCTCCCTCTCTCTTCCTCTCTGAAATCAATAGAAATATATTTTAAAATAATGAATAACAGTATCTTCCCTAATTCATTGGATGAGGATTACCATTGAAATGTACATGAAAGCAAATATAGCTGAAATATTTTCATTAAAAAGTTACATGTTACTAACTTTTGTTTGAGTTTCACCTATAAAATAGCACTAATAGCATCTACATCATAGGATTTTCTGAGGATTCAATAGGAAAATATATTAAAAACATCATAATAACAGAGAGAGTAGCTCAATAAATGATTTATGGTGGCTGAGTAACTTTAAACATGTAAAATAACAGAAATAGAAAGAGAGACTAAAAAAGCAATCCCATTTACCACCACACCCAAAAATTTAGGATACTTAGGAATAAACTTCACTAAGGAGGTAAAAGGCCTATACATGGAAAAGTACACGACACTGAAAAAAGAGATAGAAGAAGACATAGATAGATGGAAGAACATACCATGTATGTTCATGGATTGGTATAATCAACATCATCAAAATGTCCACGCTACCCAAAGCAATCTATAAATTCAATGCATTTCCCATCAAAATACCAATGGCACATTTCACAGACTTAGAATCAACTATCCAAAAATTCATCTGGAATAAAAAAAGACCCTGAATAGCTACAGCAAACCTGAGAAAGAATAACAAAGTAGGTGGGATCTCAATACCAGATATCAAACTGTATTGCAAAGCCACTGTTCTTAAAATTGCCTGGTATTGACACAAGAACAGACATATAGATCAATGGAATATAATAGAGAACCAAAAATTGACCCAAATCACTATGCTCAATTAATATTTGACAAAGGAGGCATGAACATACAATGAAGTCAAGACAGTCTTTCAATAAATGATTGATGTTTGGAAAAATACACAAAAATAAACTCAAAATGGATCAAGGACTTAAACATATGATCGGAACCCATAAAAATACTAGAGGAATCCATAGGCAGAAAAATCTCTGACATATGCCAAAAGAATTTCTTCACTGATACTGCTCCTAGGGCAATGGAAACTAAAGAGAAAATAAACAAATGGGACTACATCAAAATAAAAAGCTTTTGCACAACAAAGGAAACCATCAATAAAACAACAAGAAAGTCCACTGCATGGGAGAACATATTTGTCAATGACATCAACAATAAGGGTTTAACCTCCAATATTTACAGGGAACTCATGCAGTTTAACAAAAAGAAGATAATCAACCCAATAAAAAAAATGGGCAACTAGAGAACACCAAGATGGCGGCATAAGCAAACACCTATTATTCTGCCCCGCGCAACGATTTAAGAACTACAACATAACAGCGGAACAGACAAGCACCCAGAATCGCCAGAAAGCTGGCTGCATGAAAAATCCACTAATAGGAGCAGAGGTGGGACACTGAGACTCCGGACCGGCGGGAGCGCAGCCTTTCAGACGGAAACAGGTTAGGAGCCGCCCTGGTCGCACGCGGGCTGGGGCTGGAGCAGTGACCGGCCGGATTTCTCCAACGGGGAAGGGCGGAGGCGTCTCACTGCCCAGATTTCCCGAGCCGAGCGAGGTCCGAGATCCCGGGTATGGGAAGAGGTCCCCCTGCACAGATTCCCCGGAACCGGGCGAGGTCCGAGGTCCGGGGGACGCACCCTGGAAGCGGGGCGCGGCAGAGGCTCCTAGTCCCAAGGGTCGCACAAACCCGCGACTTGCCCCCTAGAAACTTGTCTCCTGGTTCCAGAAACCATCTATTTTACAGCCCTGGGCTGGACTTTTGGTGTGCAGGCACATTTGGGGAAAGGCAGAGTTGTCTGGCAAGGGAAAAAGACTAGCGGCTTTCTCTTGGAGGAGTCTGCAGCCATCCCCACCCAACACAGACCCCAGCGTGCGAGCGCCGCATAGGACCCAGCTGCCGCTGCTGCTGCCGCGCAGCTCAGAGACTCCGCCCATCCAACCTGAACACAGTCTCCCTTCACAGCCTATTGGCCTGGAGGTCAAACCCTCCTAGGGCTAACAACAACAAACTGGGTTTAAATTCAAAAACACTGAATACAACCCATAAAGGTTTGCAGTAAGAGTACCCACCTCAGGTAACTGGAGAGACTGAGCCACTGTCCCTTTGAGGATATCCACCACATAAAGCAGCCACCATGCAGAGACATGGAAAGAAATCAGGTGTGAAAGAAATGGAGGAGAAAAGATGACAAGACATAGAGTTCAAAACCACGGTTATAAGGCTTTTCAAGAGGCTCCTACAAAAGGCCGATCAACTTAATGAGAATTACCAGGAAATAAACAAGACCAACCGGCAAATGAATGAGACTTACAAGGGAATGAATGATACTTACAAGGAAATGAATGAGACCCTCAGGGAAATGTACAAGACCTCTGAGGATACGAACCAGACCCTCACAGATAAAAAAAGGACCAACTAGAAATCAAGCATACACAGACTGAAATAAAAAATATTACACAAAGTCCTAAAACCAGTTCAGAGGGCCACAAGAACCAAGTCAAAGATTTGAAATACAAAGAACCAAAATCCACTCAGCTGGAAAAGCAAGAAACAAAAAGAATTCAGATAATTGAAGATAGCGTAAGGGGCCTCTGGGACAACCTCAAGCAAGCCAACATCCAAATTATTGGGGTGCCAGAAAAAGAGAGAGAGAGCAAGTTAATGAAAACCTACTTGAAGAAATAGTGACTGAAAACTTTCCCCACCTGGTGAAAGAAACTGACTTAAAAGCCCAAGAAGTACACAGAACCCCAAAATATAGGAATCTAAAGAGGACCACACCAAGACATATCATAATTAAAATGCCAAGAGCAAAAGATAAAGAGAGAATATTAAAAGCAGCAAGAGAAAAGCAGTTGGTTACCTACAGGGGAGCACCCATACGATTGTCAGCGGATTTCTCAACAGAAACGATGCAGGCCAGACGCGAGTGGCAAGAAATATTCAAAATAATGAATAGCAAGAATCTACAACCAAGATTACTCTATCCAGCAAAGCTATCATTCAGAATTGAGGATCAGATAAAGTGCTTCGCAGATAAGAAAAAGCTAAAGGAGTTCATCACCACCAAACCAGTATTATATGAAATGCTGAAAGATATTCTTTAAGAAGAGGAAGAAGAAAAAGGTAAAAATATAAATTATGAAAAACAAATACACATCTATCAACAAATGAACATAAAAATCAAGTGAACTGATAGGCTGATGAACAGGATAAACTGGTGACTATAACAGAAACATGGACATGGAGAGGGAATGGACTGACAATTCTTGGGGAGAAGGGTGTTGTTGGAAGTACAGCAAGAGATTGGACAAGAATCATGCAACAATGGGAGAGGACATTGGGGAGGGGAAGGTGAGGGCGGAGGGTGGGATAGGTACAGGGTGGAGGGAAGATATAGGGGGATAAAAAAGGGGAAACAATGTAATTAATAAACTAAATAAAAAAATAAAATAAAATAAATAAAAAGGAGGAGACTGAAAAAAAATGGGCAACTAATCTAAATATACACTTTTCAAAAGAAGACAGAGGAAGGCCAAGAGATATATGAAAGCCTGCTTAAAGTCACAAATCAAAATGACAATGTGGTACTATCTCACACCTGTCAGAATGGCTATTATCAACAAATCAACAAACAACAGGTGTTGGCGAGGATGCAGAGAAAAAGGAACTCTCCTGCACTGCTGGTGGGAATGCAGACTGGTGCAGCCACTGTGGAAGACAGTATGGAGTTTCCTCAAAAAGTTAAAAATGGAACTCCCATTTGACCCAGTGTTCCCACTTCTAGGAATATATCCCAAGAAACTGGAATCATGAATTAGAAAGAATATATGCACCCCTATGTTCACAGCAGCACAATTCATCATAGCTAAGATATGGAAACAGCCTATGTGCCCGTCAGCAGATGAGTGGATTAAAAAACTGTTGTACATCTACACAATGGAATGCTACACTGTGGTAAAAAAGAAGGAGTTCTTACCATTTGCAACAACATGGATGAAGATGGAGAGCATTATGCTAAGTGAAATAAGCCAGGCAGGGAAAGATAAATATCACATCATCTCACTCATTTGTGGAATATAATAAACAACATACACTGATGAACAAAAATAGATCCAGCAACAGAGAAACATCAATCAGACCATCAAACCTCAGGGAAGGTAGAATACAGTGGGGGTAAAAGGGAGAGATCAACCAAAGGACTTATATACATGCATATAAGCGAAATCAATAGATAAAGACAACAGGGGGGTGGGGGCATGAATAGGCAGTGGAGGTAATGAGGTAATAAGGATACATATGCAATACCTTAATCAGTAAAGAAATTAAAAAATAATAAAATAACAGAAATCCTATCTAATAAAAGAGTAATACGAAAATTAACAATAATTCCGCTATACCCACAAGCCACGCTCACTAGCCAATCAGGAGCGAGTATACAAATTAACCCCAACCAAGATGGCTATGGACATAGAGTGAGCAGGAGGGAGACTTGGGTTTCCCTGGCAATAGAGGAAGCCTAGCTTTCTGCACACCGTGGCTGGCCCAGGCCTCCACTTAAGGCTACAATGCTTCAATTATAGAAAATAAACCCCAACAGAAATGGTTGCTGCCACGAAGGGAGCAGAAGTCTTTTCTCTGCTCGAGGCTACAAAGCTTCAATTTGATAAATAAATTCCAGAAACCAGGGCCTCTGCTTGGGTCACTTCGGGGAGTGGCCAGCCTGCAAACCACCTCAGGACTCTTGCCCAGGCAGCCCCATGTGCCAAGGGAACCCACACTCTGATCTGGGACACCCTTTAGGGCAAACCAGTTGGCCCATACCCATGTACCAGGCTTCTATCGTATCTAATAAAAGAGTAATAGGCAGACTGATCATCACTCCAAACACACATGATGGCTGCCCCCATGTAGTCAGAGATCGTGCCCCCATGTCGTCAAAGTTGGCCACCACAAGATGGCCAGCAGGGGAGGGCAATTGGGAGGGATTAGGCCTGCAAGGGGGGGGGGGCATTTGGAGGTAATCAAGCCTGCAGGGGAGGGCAGTTAGGGGTGACCAGGCTGGCAGAAGCAGGAAGTTGGGGGCAAACAGGCTGGCGGGGGAGCAGTCAGACATCAATCAGGCTGTCTGGAGAGAGGTTAGGGGGTGATTAAGCTGGCAGGCAGAAGCAGATAGGGACAATCAGGAAGGCAGACAGGGGAGCAGTTGGGAGCCAGCAGTCCTGGATTGTGACAGGGATTTCCGACTGCCCATTTAGACCCAATCCTGTTGTAATAAACTCTCTTAGTGCTTTTTGGTCTGTGAAGCTCCTGATTTCACCCTCAATTTTGATTGATAGCCTTGCTGGGTACAGTATTCTTGGATTCAGACCCTTCCTTTGCATGACTTTGTATACTTCATTCCATTCTCTGTTGGATCAGGCCTAAAAGGGCAGTTGGACATCCCTTGAGAGGTCCCATATTGGACAGGGTGCAGGCTGGGCTGAGGGACATCCCCCCCCCCCGCCATGCATGAATTTCATGCACCGGGCCTCTATTAGAAGTAATTATTTTTCTACAGTATATATTTGTTCACATATTACAATCCATAATATAATAAAATATAATACTCCCATTCATTTGTAGTACATTAAATTGTTGCAAGTGAGAAAGCATAGCAGGGGAAAAATCTGATGTGAGAATATTACGATGAGATTTATCCATTCTCTGATCATCCCTATTATCTCCAGATGAAAAAAACCATAAATTATCAGATGTCTTATATTATTAACTTTCCATTTGCTCTTTCTGGGTATTGGTTTGATGAATAAATGTACCAAGAATATTCTTTGGAGGTCAAAATATCCTTGTTATAGTTCACATCTGATAATTAGTTCTAAGAGAAGATTCTGATCCAGCCTTGATTTATACGGTTCATAATCACATGTTCATTTTCTGATATTTTAAAAATATGAATGTAGGATAGAATTCCACAAGATTAACACAGGCTCCTGTACTTCCAGTTCCTTCATCATTCCTTCATGGCTTACCTTCTTTAATCAACTTACATCCCATACACCCTTCCTGGCTTCATTTAATTACCTGACAATCTAAATGGTCTGATCAAGCATTTCAAAAATGCTCTTTCTAGCCATGACTTTTTCACTATGTCTTTTTACTTCATCCAATTTGCCAAGTCCTGACTCTTTCTCCAAAGTCATTCATTCATTCTTAAATCACAAAATTAAACCATCCAGAGGTTTTAAAAGTATTTTTTGGTAAAATCCCTATCACATTAATGAAAGTACCTCTTTCAAAATACTTGAGGTTGACTTAGAGTGTCCAAAGGAGAAGATGAAGTTGAAATGGAGATTAGAAATAAAGCTGCTAGTAGCAAGAAAGTAAGGTCAGATAATGAGAATTATGTCCAAGAAATCTGAAAGGTTAAAATAAAGCTGGTTGCGAAAACTCCTATATAAGAAACCGTGGGAAGTTCTAATTCTAGTAATATAGCAAACTATGTTATTTGGACCAATTATCCAATTGAAAATAAGTAAAACTACTAGCGTGTTTTTTCCCTCAAAATAAAATAGTTTACAAGATTCCTAGGTCAAAATCTAAGTAAAATAAAAGAATCAAATGGTCCACTGAAGACATTATTCTGAGGGCATTTACTGGACCCACTAAGCCCAGTCACCATAGCCTAATTTTATTGGTGGCACAGAAGTAGAACGGTGGGGACAGGGGGCTTGGTTAAATCTCCAATTGGAGAGAATCTCAATTCAGTAAAGCTAAGAGCTCCATTCTCAAGAAAAGGATGGAACATAACTAAACTTGATACTCCCCAACCCTCACATATCCTTAAGGCAAATTTATAGAACAAATTCATATTACTTAGTCCCACCAACAAACACTACCCTGAAACTATTTATTTCATTTAATTTACAGTGATCCCAGAGTGATCATATTTTAGGCCCTTGCCAAGGCAATTGTAAATCTTTTCTAGAAGGGAACCCCCTAGGCATCAGAGAATCCCCTAAAATACCATTTTAAGTAAAATGATCAACTCATTGAAAAAAAACAACAACTAAGCAAAAAGGAAATAGATGCCTTGAGCAAGAATCATGAAAAAGAGCAGCTCTCTCTCCACTCCCTGTACTGAAACTATAGATATTAGAATTATAAACCAGCAACTATAAAACAAAGAAATAAAAGACAAGTATAAAGCATATATAGTTATTTCTATATCTGACTACAATATTTGCCTAACCAATTTGAAATAAATAATTCTTCGAACGTCCAGGAAGAAAAATATATATATATAATTTAAACCATGCGAAATATATTTCATAGCACATTAAAAACAGCTGATGAGAAAATAGAAGTAAAGGATGCAGTGGTGGGGTGGGTGGCAGTCAATGAAATATGGGAGTGTTCTCTCACTATCTCCCCAGCATCCCTCTTTATTCACAGTAAGCCATGACTAATGGGTATTGGAATGCTATCCATGGATCTTGAGGGTCACAGATGATGATAGTAGGTGAGCACTGATAAGAGCACAAATGTAAGAACACCAAGGCCACAGATTTCTAGACTGCATCCTTGGCTTTTATCACCCTTAAAATGTTTTGCTGATGAGTGAATACTGTAAGAAACTGTAGTACATCTACATAATAGAATACTATACATAGTTGTAAGAAACAAGTATCTCTTGCCCTTTATGACAGCAATGGATGGACCTGGAGCATATTATGCTAAGTGAAATAAGCTGGTCAGAGAAAAAGACATACCACATGATCTCAGTAATATATAGAATCTAATGATAAAAATAAATAGATGAACAAAATGGAACCAGAAGCATGGATATATACAACAGAGTGGTGGGAGCCAGAGGGTTGAGGGGTGAGGGGTTATTGGATAAGGAAGGTGAAGGGATTAGTTAAAGAACATATATGCACATCCCATGGACAGGGACAATAGTGCGGTGAGGGCCAAAAGAGGGGGAGGTAGGAGGAGGTGGAAAAACAGTGCTGGGGGTGATGAGGGATGTCTGTAATAATGTCTACATTAAGAATTTTTAAAAAGCGGTGGGATCAAGGTAGAGCAAATAAAACCTACTTTTTGAAATAAAATAAAATGGTTATGATATACGTTAGAAGTTTTTTTCTCAAGAATTTAATTCTACACTTTTGTTCAATATGAAACTGAATGCAGAGCAAAAATAAAAGTGGTATTTTTGTACTATAATTAGACTTTCAGAGAAAATTAACAACCAAAAATTTGGCAGCTATGGGAAAAGGGCACATACAAAGAGTTCATAGGAGAAAACAGCTAACAAAATTTCCAAATTTCTTTCTCTATTAAAAACAGCTAACAAAATTTCCAAATTTCTTTCTCTTTATTGAACTCTCTTGGGGTCTTCCCACCTCATTTTGATATACAGTCATCCTAATGTTAATTATGTACCTAACAAGGTACTAAGTGTTACATGCAGATCATCTCCTCAACCTTGAACAATATCCTAAACAGAAGTCATTAGTACCCAACTTTGAAACTTAAGGACATAGATTCAAAGAGGAGAAATAAATTGTAAAATATATAACAGAATTTGAATTCAGGTCTGCTGACTGAAGAGCTCAAGCACATAACACCAAAACTTGTGTTATTTTATATCCATAAATTCAGGTTAAAATAGAGGGTCCATCTCATTTTATAAATCATGTTTTACATTTACCGTATGCCACTTCATTGACGTTTCTCATAAATTCCTTACCAGACCTTAACAGTTTAATTGTCAAACAGGATGATTACCACTAAGTAATAGGTTTCTATCCTAAATATAAGTTGTTTGCTCTTCTACATTGAGGAAAATGTCTTAAAGTTCTATATAGAAGACAATCTGAGAAACATACTCAATTGATATCTAAAAAAAATATTCAGGTTAGAGCAACAGTCAGCTATAACAAGACAAAGTGTAAGATCAATGAAGACAAGAGGCTCCACTTGGTTACATAGCTACAAAATTTTAACAGATACCAATGGCAGCATGCTGACTATGTGCCACCTGGAGGATACACAGAAATTTTAGCTAAATTTTTTCAAAGTTATAATATTTAGACCAAGGGAGGGCTACACTTGTTCTTCTCCATGCTAGTTAGACCGAAAGATGGTGACATATTGAAAACTGTTATATGAACCAGTGAGCATCAGAGAGGCTTAGCTTATAACAGATTATTGGAGCATAAGGGAAAGAGATTACAGAGCTAGATATGCATCCAAGTATCTATCCAAAGGGAGGTCCTAATGAGGTGGGGGGTGGGGTCAAATACAGGAATTTTTAAATTCATTTTTCCATGTTCAACTGATTGAGCTTAGACCCCATGCAATAATATTCTTCATGGCCATCCACTCAAGTTTTCTTGGGTGTTTTTCTATGAGTTTATTTATATCTAGGAAAACTCTAGCAAAGATCACAGATAGAAAAGGCATAAAGGCATTACATAGCCTCTGAGCAGCATTTACACTCTGTGCATTACTGGACGTGTAACCAAAACAAAGCCATGACAGCTCTCTGAAAATATCAGAAGAGCTTCTGTAAGAATGAAGAAGTGCAATTGCTCCAGGTTAGGTCCCAGGATATAGATCCCTGATCAAAGGGAAGGAACTTTGGAGAATTCAGAATGAAGACATTTCTAACTGAACGGTGCAAAAAATAAAAGACTGCCTCTGGATGGCATGGACTCAAAGTTCAAAAATGACATACTCAAAAATTTGGCAGCCATGGGGAAAAGGGCACATACAAAGAGCTCATAGGAGAAAACAGCTAACAAAAATCTCTCCTCCACATCCTAACATTATTTTAGACTAAAATTTCCAAATTTCTTTCTCTTTATTGAACTCTTCTCTGGGACTTCCCACCTCATTTTCAGATACAGTCATCCTTAAAATTCTCTTAATGCCTTTTTTTGAAAACAAAAAACAAACAAACAAACAAACAAAACAAACCTTTGTTTTTGAAAGTATTGCATATGTCCCCTTTTTTCTCCCTTTGACTTCTTCTATCTTCTTGCCACCCCCCACCTCAGACCTTCACCATCCTACTATCTGTGTCCATGGGTTATGCATATACACATACAAGTTCTTGGGTTGATATCTTTCCACCCACTCTCCCCTGTCTTCCATTTGTGATTCCATAGTCTGTTTCATGCTTCTATTTTTTGGACCTATTTTTTTCATCAATTTATTTTGTTCTTTAGATTCCACATATGAGTGAGATCATGTGATACTTATCTTTCTCTGACCGACATTTCACTTAGCATAATATCTCCATGGCCATCCACTCTGTTGCAAATGTTAGGAGTTCTTTCTTTTTTAAAGCTGTGTAGTATTCCATAGTGTAAATATAAACCAGTTTTTTTTTTATCCATTCCTCTGCTGATGGGCTCTTGGGTTGTTTCTAAATCTTAGTTATGAATATGGGGATGCATATATTATGTCTGATTGGTGTTTCATGATTTTTAGGATATATTCCTAGGAGTGAGATTAAGTGGGTCAAATGGGAGTTCCATATTTAATTTTTTGAGGAACCTCCATACTGTTTTACAGTGGCTACACCACTCTGCATTCTCACCAACAGTGTACTAGGATTCCCTTTTCTCCACATCCTTGCCAGCACTTGTCATTTGTTGATGGTAGGCATTCTTACAGGTGTGAAGTGATACCTCATTGTGGTTTTAATTCGAATCCTTAGATAATCAGTGACTTTGAGCATTTTGTCATATGTCTCTTGGCCATCTTTATGTCCACTTTGGAGAAGTATCTAT
This sequence comes from Antrozous pallidus, assembly GCA_027563665.1. Lineage (NCBI taxonomy): Eukaryota > Metazoa > Chordata > Mammalia > Chiroptera > Vespertilionidae > Antrozous > Antrozous pallidus. The sequence goes on from CM050509.1 coordinate 124,151,559, forward strand.
TTAGGTCCTTTGACCATTTTTTTAATTGGATTGTTTGTTTTTCTTTTTTAAAAATATTTTTTATTGATTTTTTACAGAGTGGAAGGGAGAGGAATAGAAAGTCAGAAACATCCATGAGAGAGAAACATCGATCAGCTGTCTCTTGCACGCCCCCTACTGGGGATGTGCCTGCAGCCAAGGTGCATGCCCTTGACCGGAATCCAACATGGACCCTTTAGTCCGCAGTCCGACGCTCTATCCACTGAGCCAAACCGGTCTTGGGGGATTGTTTGTTTCTCTTTTGTTAAGTTATATGAGTTCCCTATATCTTTTGGAAATTAACCCCTTGTCAGATGAATCATTTGCAAATAAATTCTAACATGCTGCGGGTTGTATTTTCATTTCATTGATGGTTGCCTTTGCTGTGCAGAAGCTTTTTATTTTGATGTAGTCCCCTCTGTTTTTTTTCCCTCCTTAGTTTCCTTTGTCCTAGGGGATGTATTGGTAAACATATTGCTAATAGAGATATCTGAGATTTTGCTGCCTATGGTTTCTTCTATAAAATTCGTATAGTGTCGTCTAGTTAAAGACCAGAATATATAATCTGTCCAATTTCCTGTTTCTATTCTGATACCACATTATCCTAGTTATTCAAGCAGGAAACTAGTTATTATGGGCCCCTCCCTGTTACCTTCAATCAGTTGCTAAATCATGTGGATTCTGCTTTACACAATGTCTCTCACACCCATCCCCTCCTTTCCAGTACTTTTCCAATGCCCTAGTCAAAGCCTTCGCTATTTCTCACTTAGGCCATTTGGTAATAAGCTGTTAACTATCACCCCTCCCTCTAATATCACCTCCATTCTATTTATCTAATATATGACAGCCAAGTCACTTTTTCTCAAATGTAGGCTGCATGAGCAAGGCTATCATTCACAAAATTGAAGGGGAAATCAGGAGCTACACAGATAAAAACAGGCTAAGGGAGTTTAATACTACCAAGCCAGCAATATAAGAAATGCTAAAGGGATGTTGTAAAAAAGAAGAAAGAAAAAAAAAGGGGGGGAGGGAACATATGCACAAAAAATAAAAATGGCTACAAACAAGTACCAATTAATAATAACTTTAAATGTAAATGGCCTAAATGCACCAACCTAAAGACACTGAGTGGCTAAATGGATAAGAAAACATTATATATATATGCTGTCTATAAGAGATCCACCTCAGAATAAGGGACTCATAGACTGAAAGTGAAGGGATGGAAAATATATTTCATGCAAATGGATATTAAATAAAAGCTGGGGTAGCAATACTTATATCTGACAAAATACACCTCAGATTGAAGACCATAACAAGAGACAATAAAGGCCACTTTGAATAATAAAGGGATCGATACAACAAGAGGATATAATTCTGGTAAACATATATGTACCCAATACAGGAGCACCCAAATGCATAAAAAAAAGTTGTGGAAGACATCAAGGGAGAGATCAACAGCAATATGATCACAGTAGGGGACTTTAATACCCCACTGACATCCTCTAGACAAAAAAATCGCATAGATACAAAATTAACACCCAGAAATCTATGGCTTTTTTATACACCAATAGTGAACTCACAGAAGTAAAAACTAAAGAAACAATCCCATTTACCATTGCACCAAAAAATTAAGATACCTAGAAATAAATTTAACCAAGGAGGTAAAGGACTTGTACTCAGAAAATTATAGGATGCTGAAAAAAGAGATAGAGTAAGATATAAACAAATGGAATAATATATGATGTTCATGGATTGGTAGAATCAACATCTTTAAATGGCCATACTACCCAAAGCAATCTATAGATTCAATGCACTCCCCATTACAATACCAACAGCATATTTGAAAGACCTAGAATAAACTATCCAAAAATTCATCTGGAATAAAAAAAAGACCCCAATAGCTGCAGCAATCTTGAAAAAGAAAAGCAAAGTTGGAGGAATTACAATACCAGATATCAAGCTATACTACAAAGCCACTGTTCTCAAAACTGCCTGGGTTTTGTCATATGTCAAGAAAATTTGTTCTTCCCATAAGAGCAGAAATATAGATCAATGGAAAAGAACAGAGAATCCAGAGATAGAACCAAGCCATCATGCTCAATTATTTGACATGGTGCTGGGAAAACTGGATGGATTCATGAAAAAGAATGAAACTAGACCACCAACATATGCCTCACACAAAAATAAACTCAAAATGGATAAAGGACTTAAATGTAAGATGGGCAACCATAAAAAATCCTAGAAGAAGCCATAGGCAGCAAAATAGCAGACATTTGTCATAACAATATATTTACCAATACAGCTCCTAGAGCAATGGAAGCTTAGGAGAAAATAAACAAATGGGACTACATCAAAACACTACATCTGCACAGGAAAAGAAACCATCAACAAAACAACAAGAAAGCCCACTGCATGGGAGAACATATTTGCCAATGTTATATCTGATAAGGGTTTAATCTCTAACATTTATAGGGAATTCATACAACTTAACAAAAGGAAGATAAACAAGCCAATCAAAAAATGGGCAAAGGAACTAAATACACTTTTCAAAAGATGACATAAGGAAGGCCGAAAGACATATGAAAACATGCTCAAAGTCACTAATCATCTGAAAGATGCAAATCAAAACAACAATGTGGTACCATCTCACACCTGTCAGAATGGCTATCATCAACAAATCAACAAATGGCAAGTGCTGGAGATGATGCTGAGAAAAAGGAACCTCTTGCACTGCTGGTGGGAATGCAGACTGGTACAGCCACTCTGGAAAACAGTATGGCATTTCCTCAAAAAACTAAAAACAGAAGTTCCATTTGACCCAGTAATCCTACTTCTGGGAATATATCCCAAGAAAACAGAAACAGCAATCAGAACGGATATATGCACCCCTATGTTCACAATTTACAATAGCTAAGATTTGGAAACAGCCTAAGTGGCCATCAACAGATGAGTGGATTAAAAAAATTTGGTACATCTACACAATGGAATACTATGCTACTGTAAAAGAGAAGGAATTCTTACCTTTTTCAACAGCATGGCTTGAACTGGAGAGCATTACACTTAGTGAAATAAGCCAGTCAGAGAAAGATAAATATCACATGATCTCACAAATTTGTGGAATATAATGAACAATATAAACTGATGAACAAAAATAGAACCAGAGCCATAGAAACATGGGACAGACTGTCAAACCTATGAGGGGGTGAGGGCATAAGAGATCAACCAAAGGACTTGTATGCATGCATATGAGCATAACCAATGGACACAGATGGGGGGAGGTGGTAAGGACATATGCAGGGGGATGGGGGATGCTGGGAAGAGATCAGTGGGGGGGGGGGAAAGGAGACTTATATAATACTTTAACTAATAAAGAACTTAAATTGTTTAAAAAGTAGGTTGGATGACACATTCATTATCTCTTACAAAGTTAAGTACAATCCCCTCACAATGAGTTTTGATATAAAATCTATACTAAACTTTTCCATATTCTCCCTCACTCTGATCAAAGTTTTAACACCCTCTATTTCTTACAAAGCTTTTGGTTTTGCCTCCTTGGATTTCCTGTCTCTCTATTCTAGGTAACACTAATACCTTGCCTGGCTTGCCCCTAATTTTCCCCCTTGCAGTCACAACTCATTTCAAACACTATCTACCCTAAGACATCTTTACATGTATAATTATTCTGACCTATAATATTTTACAGCCCTTTGTTTATGTTTTCTTTAGGCCAACATGTAATTCACTTTGTATTATATGCATTTGCATGCTCAGAAGAATTAACCCCATTTCACTTCAAAAACCTTCAGCAAATGGACTGTTACTCCTCATTGATGCTCTATAACATTTGGCATAGTATAAGTGTTCAATAAGTAAATATGAGATAGGCCAATTAATATTGCCATTTTCAATCTATACATTTCCCTCTTGATTTTAAGTTGGTTTCTCATAATATTCTGACAAGTAAGTGTATAATCCATGAACAATTATTGTTGCTGCTGGACAAACCTGTTATATTTCTTTGTGATAGTCAACAGTGAGGGTTTAATATATCCCCAAAAATGTAAATCACAACATCCATCAACCCTCTGGGTCAAGCAGATATATGACGATTGCAAGTCAATTGTCTGCCTAAAACTGTCTTCCTGTGGATACTAATTTTTGTTTAATTTAACAAGTTCAAATACATATATAATGCTTACTATGCCCCACTGAGAGCACAGACTCAAGCTCAGCTGAAGGCAACAAAGCATTCCCCCAATCCCTACCATTGTACTCTCCCCAATGCCAAAACATACAAAGTGATTTCTATGATACACATTCAAAAGTAAATCCTACATAAAATGCTTTTTTTAAAAGTAAACTATAAATAAACCAGAGTTTGCATACTGATCCTGGAATATGTAAGGATGAAAGGCTTTCTTAAATAACACAGCAGCGGGGGGGGACCTGAAAGACAAGATTGATATATTTAACTTATAAAATTAACAATCTAAACAAAATAAAGAAAAGATAAAGAACATACTCTCAGAAAATATATTCAATGCGTGAGATCTACAAATAGCATTTGCTTTTTTTTTTTTTTTCAGCACTTCTAAAATATATGGGTACTATGAACTCATGTCCTGCTGGTGGAAACGTAAATTGGTACTGACATTTAGAGGGCAATTTTACAATATCTATTAAAATTAACTATGCCTGTATTCTATGACTATCAGTTCCGCTTCTTAATATCTATTCCAGAAAAATACTTGAATCCTCATGGGCTGTACCTAAAGCATTGTTTATAATGGTGTAACATTTGAACAATTGTAAATATCTACCAATAGAAAAATGGTTTAATAACAATTATATGTAGCCTAACTGAAAGGTTCTTCATTAGTTAAAAAGAATGAGTTAAGCCATGGCCATGCAACTCAGTTGGTTAGACAGTTGCCCTGATTCTTCAAGGCTGCAGGTTTGATCCCCGGTCAGGGAACATATAAGAATCAACCAATGAATGCATAAGTAAATGGAACGACAAATCTCTCTTTCTTCCTCTCTCTAAAAATTAATAAAAATAAATGAGTTAAGCCTATATGTAGTAGCATAGGGACACCCCCAAGATGATCTGCAAAGCAATTTATACATTTCATTTAAAAAATTGGATCAAGTGTTGGAGAGATTGTGCAGAAAAGGGAACTCTTATTCACAGCTGCTGGAAACTGCTACAATCACTATAAAAAACAGGGTGGCAGGTCCTCAAAAATTAAGAATATGGTTACCATAAAACCCAGGGACCTCCCTTCTCGGTACCTACCCCCCATTGTATATATGGACCACATCTTTATCAAATCATCTATGGAAAGACATTGGTTGTCTCTGCCACTGTGGATAGTTCTGCAAGGAAAAAGGGGTGCATATATCATTGCAGTTTCAAAACTTTGCACCCTTTTGTGCATTGCAGCATTATCCACCGTGGCCAAGACAATCAATGTCTTTCCATAAATGATTTGATAAAGATGTGTTCCATATATACAATGCAATACTACTCAGCCATAAAAATATATGAAATACTGCCATTTATGATGCTCTCCCTCTCCGGAGCACCACACCTTTCCCTACCCCCTTCTTAACCCCCCAAGGGGTATTCCCTTTGCCTTTCTCTCTCCTAAGCTCCAAAGTCCCTTTTTCTGCCTCTTAACTTGTTTCTGAGCCTACACAGCCTAGCTGTCTCACTTCTACTACCTCTGTAACTTTCTAAATAAATGTCCTCATATAATTAGAAGAAAAAAAAGAAAAAGAAAAGAAATACTGCCGTTTGCAACAACATGGACACACCTTGAGAATATCATGCTAAGCAAAATAAGTCAAAAAAAAGTTGAGAACTGGGATTTCCTTCATATCCTACCTAATAAAAGAATAATATGCAGATTAACCATCACTCCAACACAAAAGATGGCTGCCCCCATGTGGTCAAAGATCCTGCTCCCATGTGGACACTGATGGCCACCACAAGATGGCCAGCAGGCGCCGAGACCGGTTTGGCTCAGTGGATAGAGCGTCGGACTGCGGACTGAAGGGTCCCGGGTTCGATTCCGGTCAAGGTCATGTACCTTGGCTGCAGGCACAACCCCAGTAGGGGGCGTGCAAGAGGCAACTGATCGATGTTTCTCTCTCATCTGACTTTCTATTCCTCTCCCTTCTGCTCTGTAAAAAGTCAATAAAATATATTTAAAAAAAAAGATGGCCAGCAGGAGAGGGCAGTTGGGAGGGACCAGGCATGCAAGGGAGGGCAGTTGTGGGCCATTAGGCCAGCAGGCGAGGGCAGTTGGGAGGGACCTGGCCTGCAAGGGAGGACAGTTGGGGATGATCAAGCCTGCAGGGTAGGGCAGTTAGGGGTGACCAGGGCTGGAGGAGAGGGCAGTTAGGGGTAACCAGGCATGAAGGGGAGGGCAGTTAGGGGCAAACAGTCTGGCAGGGGAGCAGTTAGGCATCAATCAGGCTGGCAGAATAGTGTTTCAGGGCTTATCAGGCTGGCAGGCAGAAGTGGTTAGGGGCAATCAGGAAGGTAGGCAGGCAAGGAGTTGGGAGCCAGCAGTCCTGGATTGTGACAGGGGTGTTGGGTCTAAACGGGCAGTCAGACATCCCTTGAGGGGCACCAGATTGGAGAGGGTGCAGGCCGGGCTGAGGGACATCCCCCCCACTCCGTGCACAATTTTTTTGCACTGGGCCTCTAGTGCTAGATATAAAATTGAAAGCAAAATATTAACTAACAAGAAAAACAAAACCTCATAGATATAGACAACAGTATGGTGGTTACCACAGGGTAGGAGGTTGGGGGATAGTAAAGGCTAAAGGGGGTTAAATATTTTGTGACTAAAGAAGATTTAACTCTGGGTGGTAGCCACACAATGCACTATACAAATGATGTATCAGAAATGTACACTTGAAACCTATATACTTTCATTAACCAATGTCATCCCAAAATTTTAATAAAAAGGAAACTAAGACATTCTGTGTGGTTTGTGTTTTTCATTATTTTTAATAGGAGCTAAATTATGCTTTGTGTTATTAAAATACATGAAAATTATAAATACATTTTTAGAATAGAAAGTGAATCAAGGCAAATGTCTATATATAATGAATAGCTAGATAGATGGGCGAGTAGATGATGGGCTTTTAAAATTTCCCCTCTGCCCTAGCTGGTTTGGCACAGTAGATAGAGCTTAGGCCTGCAGACTGAAGGGTCCCAGGCTGGACTCCAGTCAGGGGCACGTGCCTGGATTTCAAGCTCAATCCCCAGTAGGGTATGTGATGGAGGCAACCAATCAGTGATTCTCTCTCATCATTGGTGTTTTTAATATCTCTCTCCCTCTCCCTTCCTCTATGAAATCAATAAAAAGTTATTTAAAAATATATTCCCCCTCTCTTTGAAAACAAAATATATTTCATATTTATGATAAAATTTGATTCCAAAAATACAAAATTGGACAAATGTGGCCAAATAACTCACTTAAATGAATAATTCAATGATAAATTATTTTCTAGTTTTCTAGAAGAAATTAAATGATCAGGTCAACTCTGAAAGACTAAGTGAAATCCAAGATCAGTGAAACTTTTTGAGTAGCTTTGCTACTTATATTTGGGTACAACAGAAAGTAATGCATATTACTGAATAATGAAAATAAAGGCATAAAATAGAACATTTCACATGCATAGCAAAATTCTGAAAAAACCTTCATGCAAAGTGTTATAATAAATTTCAATTTTCATAGTGTATTTGGTATCATGTTCATTTGCATTAACCTGCGTTTGAAGTGTCCCTAATGAAGAATTTTCTCTTGTTCTCCCACCAAGATATGTGTGTGTGTGTGTGTGTGTGTGTGTGTGTGTGTGTGTGACTAATGTGGGACAAGAAAAAGCTAATTAAAAAGAGATTCTCACTTATGTTTGCTGGAAAAATGTAGTAATTAACTAAATTAATATTATATACATAAATACAGAGATATGGATTTTCTAATGTAAAGCAATACAGATCAATTTTTTTTCTTATACAGTATCATGAAATTGGCTAGTACCTTATGAAGTGTATTCTACTCCTGAAACTCATCATGGAATTCTTTTCACCATATCTCTTTTAAGATAATGCTATTTTAACCTTTCAGAAAACTAGGCATTTAATACAATCAGTGAGTTATTGTGTTTCTTGAGTTTCTACTATGTGTTTGGTTCTATGGAGTAATAGTTACTATGTATAAGTTAAAATGTAGCCTCAATTTTAGAAAGGTTCACTGAGAGCAAAGGAAAATATTCACGTGAGCCCCAAGAAAAGGGGGATTCTTGGACTAGAACAACAAAAAAGAGGGACCCATCCTATTTACTCATAGACTTACTGGGAAAAGATACAGAAAAAATAGAAGAAAGCAAAAATTACCTGAAATTCCACAGTGGGAGAAAACCATTAAGAATAACTTGTCTATTTGTTTTCTGTATTTTCTCAATCAGCTTGTATTTTCTTACAGAAAAAAAGTTAAAGCTGTTTTCCTTTTTAATGGTAAATACAGGAGGGAAATCAACAAGTGCATTGTTTGGTTACCAAAGTAATTAACACTTGTTGGCAGTTTAGAAATTGTCATTTCCACCAGGCACTAATGAGAGAAATCTCTAGAAGTAATGACCATGAGCTGTCCAAGGGAACTTTTTCAGTATCTGTTTGAAATTATGTTCTAATAAAATAATAATAAAAACAACAATAATAATAAACAAACAAAAACACAAAACAAAAATCATTCTGTGGTGAGGAACGTGGTGGGCTGGAAAAGGTTAAGGGAAAAATGGACATATGTAATACTTTCAAACAATAAATATTAAGAAAAAACTGTAGACTTGCTATGATGCTCTATTATCCTGCTTCTTTGACCGTGCATAGTTCACTATCTTTGTGCTTTTTAAAAAATGATGTTTTCTTGAACTAAAAGATAAAGGCATTATTACCATCATTATTTTAAGCTGCATATGAGCATAATTAAACAATTCAGGTGATATTAGTCTACATTCTAAGTCATGTTTACAATTTTTAGACTGACACATAATTAGACAACAGAATAAATTAGTCTTCACATTGTGATGTATGTCTGTCTTTTTCTACAGCGTCCTCTGATAATGTCCATCCTTTGTTGGCACTGGGGAAGGTGAAGGCAAAGGTGCCCAAATCCATCACTAATGGCCAGAAGCAAATGCATTTGTTGAGTGATTTGTCCTTAAAAATATTCCATTCTTGTCCTCCCTCTTCTAATCACACCTATCTTCATTTTATTCCGTGTTCTTATGGCTAAGTTACCCGCCCGCCCCCCTTATCTGCAGTTTCACTTTCTTGGGTTTCAGTTACCCATGGTCACCCATGACCTAAAAATATTTAATGAAAAATTCCAGAAATAAATAATTCATAAGTTTCAAATCATGGACCATTCTGTGTAGCATGAACTCTCATGCCATGATGAATTCTCATGCCTTGCTATGTCTTGCCCTGGACATAAATCTTCCCTTTGTCCAGCGTATCCACTTTGCAGAAACTACCCAATGCCCCCATCCCAATCAGTCCCTTAGAAGTCAGACTCTTTCAGGTAGACAGGCCAGTATTACAGTGTTTGTGTTCAAGTGACCCCTGTTCTACTTTATATTGGCCCCAAAGCTCAAAGAGTAGTAATGCTGGCAATTCGGGTATGCCAAAGAGAAGCTATAAAGTGTATATATGGCACTATCTGCCGTTTCAGGCATCCACTGGGGATCTTGGAACATATCTACCACCAATAAAGGAGGATTACTGTACATAGAATTCAAGTTAGGAAAAATATGACACTGTTACTTTCTACTTAGACATACTAGTATACTCATTTATCTCTTTATTGTGTTTTCCCCACTAGAACCTAAAATTAATGGGGGCACAAGCTGTATCTTTAAATTAACAATTTAATTTCTGATGCCTAGCAGAGTCCAGAAATATAGTAGGTTCTCAATAAATGCATTTGACATGGACAAGGACAATAGAGTAGTGAAGTCCTGGTGGGGAGAGAAGGGCTGTGAAAAGGGAGGTAAAGTGGGGGGATGGGAGATATCTGTAATACTATCAACAATAAAAATGTATTAAAATAAATGACTTATTTATTAAAAATAAATGAATTATTCTGGGCCTCAGGTTTATGTATCATAAACCTGTATCATAAAATTTATTGGTAAGTCATAAAAAATTCATACTGCATCAATACGTACACATTTTTCCATTTCATGTTAAAATATATTGTACTCATTTTCACTTCAAAAAGTGTTGTCCATGCATTCACTGCTTACATTAAAATATTAACATACTCCATGTTTCAGGCCCCTCATTATTTTACCTTTTCATATAATTGTAAATATTCCTCCTACAAAAAAAAAAAAAAAACAACAACAAATTTTTCCTAAACTTGTAGTTGACCCATTTCAACTAAACTTTGCTCCTCTCTCTTCTTTTAAAATATATTCTTATTGATTCCAGAGAGGAAAGGATAGAGAGAGATAGAAACATCAATGATGAGAGAGAATCATTGATCGGCTGCCTTTGCCTGCCCCACACTGGGGATTGAGCCCACAACCCATGTGCTCTGACCTGGTCAGGTTCATGGGTCAATGCTCAACCACTGAGCCATATCAGCCAGGTTACACTTTGCTTCTCAAAAGCACAACTGGCGTTTCAATGTCCTTCAGATCCCAGTCTTTTTCATCTTTGCTTCATCAATAGTCATTACTATCTCAATCTTAATCTCTCTTCATAGTTCCAACATTCAATTGTTACTCTATACTACTCAAGTACGTATTCTATTTGTCTCCCATGCAGTCTATCTTTTTGAATACATTAAAGAAATGTGCTAAGTTGCTATCTATCTCTGTAGTTATTTATCATATATTTTAATAAAATAATAAATCATATACTAAAAAAAAAAAATCTCTCCTAAGTGAATGTTAGCAGACAATACAAAGAGTTTCATCTTTTAGCCAGAACTGCAGAAGTACCCTTAAGATTTTGGGTTTATTTCCTGGAAGTCGGTGAGTATACATGTATGTTAAGATGGATTCTATAGCAATGTATCAATATCTAACTCACTTCGTAAGGCAGCGACCTCAAGTTTCAGACATAACTTTCTGGTCTTTTTCTGTCTGCCATATATGATGATCAGGAATAGTCCTAAGTTAAGTGTGACAATAGTGAAACTGATTTAAATAATTTTATAAGTGGATATTTGAAAATTTTCATGGGCAGTATACATACAATAAAATATACAGATGATATATCATAGAAATGTATACTTAAAACCATTATAATCTTATAAACCAATCTCACCCAAATAAATTAAAAATAACAAGAAATATATGAATATAATCTAGAAAAAGAAAAAGAATATTCACTTACCAAGATGTCATTCATAATTATGATAAATTGGTCAGAAACTGTATTTAACTTTAACTGTATATATAATGTATATATAACATAATTTTAACTGTATGTATAATATATTATACATTATACACACACACACACACACACGGCCGGGTGCACACAATTTATGCATGGGGGAGGGGCGGGGGTTGTCTCTCAGGCCAGCCTGCACCCTCTCCAATCTGGGACCCCTCAAGGGATGTCCAACTGCCCATCGGACAATCTAGGACTGCTGGCTCCAAACCGCACACCTGCCTGCCTCCCTGATTGCCCCAAATCACTTTTGTCTGCCAGCCTGATCACCCCCTAACCACTACCCTGCCAGCTTGATTGATGCCTAAATGCTCCCCTGCCAGCCTATATGCCCCTAACTTCCCCCCTCTGCTGGCCTGGTCACCCCCAACTGCCCTCCCTTGCAGGTCTGGTTCCTTCAAACTACCCTCCCCTGCTGGCCTGATGGCCCACAACTGCCCTCCCTTGGAGGCCTGGAACCTCCCAACGACCTTCCCCTGCTGGCGATCTTTGGTGGCCATCTTGTGTCCACATGGGCGCAGGATCTTTGACCACATGGGGGTAGCCCTCTTGTGTGTTGGAGTGATGGTCAATATGCATATTAGTCTTTTATTAGATAGGATAGAGGCCTGGTGCATGGGTGGGGGCCACCTAGTTTCCTGTGAAGAGTATCCTGGATCAGGGTGAGGGTTCCCTTGGGGTGTGGGGTGGCCTGGGTGAGGGGCCCATAGTGGTTTTCAGGCTGGCTATGCCCCTCAGTGTCCCAAGCAGAGGATCTGGGATCTGGGATTAATTTATGCTCTACAATTGAAACTTTGTAGCCTGGAGCAGAGCCAAACCTTCTGCTGGCTCCATGACAGTAATATAACAGAAACTTTGTAGCCTAGAGTAGAGGCTTAGGCACTAGGGCTGCAGAAGCTTGGCATCCTTCATCACCCGGCTAACCCTAGTCTCTGCTCTCTCCAGCTCTGTGGCTGCTGCCATTTCAGTTGGGATTACGTATCTTCTATAATTAAAACTTTGTAACATTGAGTAGAAGCCGTGGCTGGCAATGGCAGGCAGAAAGCTTGGCTTCCTCCATTGCCAGGGAAACCCAAACCTCCCTCCTGCTCTCGGTGGCTGCAGCCATCTTGGTTGGGGTTTATTTGCATAATTTGCTCCTGATTGGCTGATGGGCATGGCTTGATAGGAGGTATGGTCAATTTGCATATTACTCTTTTACTAGATAGGATCTTTAAATATATTTTATTGACTTTTTACAGAAAGGAAGGGAGAGAGATAGAGATTTAGAAACTTTGACGAGAGAGAAACATCAATCAGCTGCCTCTTGCACACCCCCCACTGGGGATGTGCCCGCAACCCAGGTACATGCCCTTGACCAGAATTGAACCTGGGACTTTTCAGTCCTCAGGCTGATGCTCTATCCACCAAGCCAGACTGGTTAGGGCAAGTAAAAAATATATTGTTATGTCAATACTTTTAAGGACATTAGATACTCATTTCTCTGTCACATGAAAGAAATCCAGAGTCCAGATTATAGATCTGGTATGGAAGCCACATGGTGTCCTCAGAAATGCTGGCTCCTTGTAGTTTTCTGTTCCATTATCCTTGTGTTATGTTCCTTACATCTAGAGCTTTCACCATAATGTCTGTTTCAGGAAGGAAGAAGGGATAAGGCAAAGGGCCAAAAGGGTTCTTTCCAGCTGAAGCAATTCTAGGTAAGGAAATTGCCGGGAAGTCCTGCCCAGGAATTCCTAGACTTCACTGGCCAGACCAGTGCCACATAACCACTGCTCAAGCAAAGAAGGCAGGGGAATGTAGTTTTCTTTTAAAAAAATGATTTCAGAGAGAAAGGAAGAGGGAGGGAGGGAAGGATGGAGGGAGGGAGGAAAGAAGGGAGGGAGGGAGAGAGAGATAGAGAAACATCAGTGATGAGACAGTAAATTGATCGGCTGCCTCCTGCAAGCCCACACTGGGGGCGCACAAACTGGGCACGTGCCCTGACCTGAAATCAAACCATGACCTCCAGGTCCCTAGGTTGATGCTTAACCACTGTGCAACACCAGCCAGGCCATGTAGTTTTCTTTTAAGCTGGGTACATTGCTATTCCAATTAAAAGGAGGTTTATTACATAAAAAGTGATGAACTAATAAAGTACTGATCAATGCTAAAATGTGGATGAGCCTCAAAAACATTATGCTGACAGAAGCTAGAGAAAAGTCACATGTTGTACGCATTAATTTATATTAATTATTATGAAATGGTAAGTATATAAATATAGAATGTAGATAGGTAGTTATCAGGAGCTGGGGAGAGGGGAAATGGGGATCAACTGCTTAATGGGCATGGAGTTTCCTTTTGGAAATGCTTTGGAATGAGATTTGGTGGTTACACAACATCGTGAATGTGCTAAATGGCATCGAATTGTTCATTTTCAAATGGATACTTTCATTTTCTAAGAATATAACCTCAATAAAATATTTTTTACAGTAGGGTTTTGTTTCTAAGAAAGAAGATAAAGAGGAATATTGGGTAGTTAACCAGTGGACTCTGTCATTGCATCCATTTCATCATTCGGCAGACAATTATTTCTTTAGCACCTACTACATAACAGATAACAAAGCTACAATATTGGAAGTGATGAAAAGGCCTTGACCCAGAAATCTCTGATGCGAAAACCACCAACAAATCCCAACTGAGGATATCTTACAAAATACCAGATCAGTAGCAGTCCTCAAAGCTATGAAGGTCATAAAAAGCAAGAAATATTCCATAAAATGTCACAACCAAGAAGAGCCTGAGGCATGAGGATTAAACGTAAGGTATTACCTAAATGGGATCTTGGAACATAAAAAGGACTTTAGAAAAAACCTGAGAAAATCTGTATAGACTTTAATTAATGATAATATATCAGTATTGGCTTACTGTGACCAATGTTTCATGCCAATATAAATAGTTAATAAAAGGGGAAAATTGATGTGGCCTATACGGGATCTCTCTACACTAACTTTAAAATAATTCTGCATATTTAAAACAACCATACATTACAAATTTTATTTTTATAAAAAGGGTATCAGTGGTACTTTTCCAGATTAAATATCCTTTCTACACTTCTTAATTCACTTTTCTGAATCCTAAAGTAGTTTCTTTAAAGAGTAACTTACAATGACACATTTAATATACTGTATAGTGACTGTCTACTATGTACTAAGTACTACATTACATTTTTCTTGATATAATTTAGTCTTCATCACAACCTTGAATATTATCACAAGTAAATAGTGAGGGAATAGAAATTTAGAAAGGTTATATAACTGACCTGAGAGCACATAGCCAAAATGGAGTCAAAATCATTTGTCTCCTATATCTTTCCGGTATGCTAAACTGCCTCTATTATAAAAGATGGTCCAATTATTCTCACAAGGTTATTACCAAAGAACATATAACATTTAAGAATATGTGTGTGCCTACCCATTTGCATTTGTCCAAACTATACTAGACAGAACAGATCACACTTCTCAGTCCGTGTGGCTCAGGTTGGCTGATCTTAACCCTGGTCTTGGTGGTAGATATATGACCCAAGATTGCCCAAGCAGAGTCCTATATCTCCTTGGCCACTAGAGTTGGTTCAGGCATGGCTTAAGATCAAAGCATGCAATCAAAGCCTGACATACAAAAACCTAGAGTTTTCTGAAATGGGGGGACTAGGGATCATGTATGTCTAGGCTGCCAGGGGCCATATGAGTAAAGAGAAGGATAGAGCCTGATTGAGAATGAAGCTAACACAGGGAAACAGGAGAAAAACTAGTTAAGAAATGAAGAACAGAAACAGGGACAGTCACTGGAGAGGAAGAGGAGGAGGAAGCTGGGGAGATGGGGGGAGAGAGAGAAGTGAGATGAATGCAAGTTTAAGCTATATCTGTAGTTGTAACAGTGGCAATGCTACCACTGAAGTGTTAAGTTACTGAGTCAATATATTTCATTTGAATTATTTTGAGTTATATTTCTGTCATTAGCCTCTCAGAGAGTTGTAATGCAGAAAAATGTGTGAAAAAGCAGTATTTTTTTTAATAACACAAGCTTTGCTTTTAAGGCTATTGTCTAAAATAAAAAGTAAATATTTAACAACCTAGCTAAGTAAACTTTTAATAATATCTACAGAATCTTCCTGGAAATGTAAAGAACCAAAACCCATAGCATAACACTTTTAGACTTATTAAAATATTGCTTTCTATGTTCAAATGCACTTGCTTCATATATATATATTTCCCCTGAATGTATATACACTTTAATAGAGGATAGCTCAGTTTTAAAAATGAAATGTTTTAATAAACACTGCCTTTTAAATATATATATATATATATTTCAGAGAGGAAGGGAGGAGAGAGAGAGATAGAAACATCAGTGATAAGAGAGAATCATTGATTGGCTGGCTGCCTCCTGCATGCCTCATACCAGGGATCAAGCTTGCATCTCGGGCTTGTGCCCTGACCTGACTGGTAGTCTAACCATGACCTCCTGAGAGTGCTCAACCACTGAGCCACATCAGCTGGCCTACATCGCCTAAAAAACGTTGAAATTCCTATCCCTATTCCTCTCACGAACTGTATTGTTAACTCAGCCAACAATTTATTCATTCAATGAATCATTTATTCCAGAATTTAAGGATAGAAATTGCACTAACTGCTGAAGCCAACATAAAAATTTTAGGGTATCTTCTCTTTGTCCTTAAAAAGCTCAATCCAGAGAAAGTGGTATGTCGATAACTATAATACTATCTAATAAAATAGTAATATGCAAATTGACCGTACCTTCCCTATACCAAATAAGTCATGCCCACAAGCCATGCTCACAAGCCACACTCACAAACCATTCAGGAGCTATATGCAAATTAACACACAACCAAGATGGCTGCTGCCCATGGCAGGCCTTTTCAGACCCCGGCTTCAGGCAGACCAGGCCAAGCTGGAGGGGTGGCCAGGCAGTGATTGGCTTGATCACAGGGCGATGGCTGGATGAGGTTCCCTGGCTGAGGTCCCCTGGTCAAGAACAGAAAGTCTCGGCCACTTGGGCAGGCCAGGGGTGAGCTGTCAGTAGGAAATCCCCTGATGGCTCCCAGTTTGTGAGAGGGGGCAGGTTGGGCTGAGGGACCACCCACCCACAGTGCATGAATTTTGTGCACTGGGCCCCTTATGTATAATAATTATAATAGCTGTTAAATATTTTGTTTGTCAGGTACAGTTTTAAACTTTGTATATTGTAACTTATTTAATCCTTAAAACACACACACACACACCCCTATTATACCTATATCATTATTTCAATTTCCATTTGTTAGATAAAGACATTGAGATGAATTGAGGTTAAGAGTCTTTCACAAGGTGACACACATAATGGGCACAAATTTGAGGTTCATGAACTATAATCTCCCCCTTTAGCCAGTACTATATTTCCTAAGTATCCTTAACCTTGTTGATATTTTCAAAGTTTACAATACTCATATTTTTCTCATTAAACAAGAAAATCATTTTATAAATGCATGCTCTTTTATCTCTTTGACAATGCATTAAAGAAAATAATCCAGTCAGCTTAAAATTTAAGAGTGACAAAATTCAATTGAATTTTAAACTTCAAAAACTATACTAGTCTATATTTTCATAGAAAAATAAAAGTGCATATAATTATTCACACACATACATTTTAACCTATCTAAATTGTTTAATGTATTGCAGTTCTTTTTAATGTTTTGTGAGTAAAGTTTCCAAAGCCATTTTACAATAAAAGGGGACACTTAGAGCATTTTACATTTTGAACTATTTATGTTATTGTACATGTCTTTCAAAAAGGAAGACAAAACTATGCATAAATAAAGCCATAAAGTGAAAAAATATATGTATACAGCATTTTAATATGTAATTGGTTATAGAAGTCAGATTTATAAAAATGAATAAAAGATATAATTCAGATATATTTTCATAAGGAAACCAAATAGCTCTAGCCATCATATACTTTCAAAACCAGTTACATATATGTGTGGGTCTTTACTTATTTCCTTTTTTTACCTTTATTGTTCAGTTTATTAATTACATTTTCCCCCAATAGCTCCCCTCCACCCAGTACCCATCCCACTCTACGCCCTTACCCGCCCCCTCTGTCCTCTCCCATAGTTGCATGATTTTTGTCCAGTCTCTTGCTGTACTTCCCACACCCTTTTTCTCACCAAGCATCATCAGTCCATTCCCTCTCTGTGTCCATGATTTTGTTCTATTCCTCATTTTATCCTGATCATCAGGTTGTTAATTCACTTGATTTTTAGATTCATTTGTTGATAGATGTGTACTTGTTGTTCATAATGTACATTTTTACATTTTTCTTCTTCCTCTTCTTAAACAATACCTTTTAGCATTTCATATAGTGTTGGTTTGGCGGTGATGAACTCCTTTAGCTTTTTCTTATCTGCAAAGCATTTTATCTGACCTTCAATTCTGAATGACAGCTTTGCTGGATAGAGCAATCTTGGTTGTAGATTCTAGCTATTCATTACTTTGAATATTTCTTGCCACTCCCGTCTGGCCTGCATCGTTTCTGTTGAGAAATCTGCTGACAATCGTATGGGTGCTCCCTTATAGGTAACTAACGGTTTTTCTCTTGCTGCTTTTAATATTCTCTCTTTATCTTTTGCTCTTGGCATTTTAATTATGATGTGCCTTGGTGTGGTCCTCTTTAGATTCCTATATTTTGGGGTTCTGTGCACTTCTTGGGTTTTCAAGTCAATTTCTTTCGCCAGGTGGGGGAAGTTTTCAGTCACTATTTCTTCTAGTAGGTTTTCATTATCTTACTCTCTCTCTTTTTCTGGCACCCCAATAATTCTGATGTTGGTATGCTTGAGGTTGTCCCAAAGGCCCCTTATACTATCTTCAATTTTTTGGACACTTTTGGCTTCTTGCTTTTCCAGCTGAGTGGATTTTGCTTTTTTGTATTTCAAATCTTTGACTTGTTTTTGCGGTTGTCTGGACTGCTTTTAGGTCTTTGTATAATATTTTTTGTTTCAGTCAGTGTATGCTTAATTTCTAGTTGGTCTTTTTTTCATATCCTTGTAGGTGTTGTTCATTTCTTTGTAGGTGTTATTTATTTCGGCATAGTTCTCATTAAGTTTCTCGGCCTTTTCTAGTAGCCTCTTCATAAACCTAATTACTGTGGTTTTGAACTCTATGTCTAGTCGTCTTTTTCCCTCCATTTCTTTCACAGCTGAGTTCTTTCCTTTTCTCTGCATTGTGGTTGCTTTCCTGAGTTGGTCCCTTAGCGGTGTGTGATAGGTATCCTCTAAGGAACAGTGGCTCAGCTTCCTTATGCAGCGCCCAGCGTCAGGCTTAGGTCCACCCTTCCTGGCGCACCGCTTCAGGTCTATGGGGCTCGCGGTGTCAGCTTATATATGCGGCTCATGGGTCTCGGTGTTGGGTGGCAATGTAAATCCACCGCTGGTCTCCCTGTTGCCAGACAACTCTGCCTCTCCCCAAATGAGTCTGCATAGCCAAAGTCTCACTCAGGGGTGTAAAACAAACCAATATGGTGTTCTCCGAGCAAGTGAGTCGCACGTTCTCTGCCCGCGTTCTCTGCCCGGTTGTGCACTCCAATTTGCTCGTGCACTCTCCCCAAACACACAGACCTCAGCCGCGCCCGGGATCCTCCTTTCCCCGACCTGGGAGCTCAACTGGAACTGGGGGGTTGGTGCTGTGGGAGGCCTCTGTCCTCCCCACTGGAGAAAACCAGCCAGGCTTGCTGTCTGCCGCCCGTCCCTCACCACTCGCTCGCACTCCGAACCTCATAGCTGTGTACCGCTGCTCCCGAGTCACCGCTGCATCCCACCTCTACTTTTATGTGTGGAATTTTCACTCAGCCAGCTCTCCGGTGATTCTGGACATTGTTTGTTCTGTTTTTAAGTTGTAGTTTCAGAATTGTTGCGTGGACAGCTAAATAGGTGCTCACCTATGCCGGCATCTTAGTTCTCCTTATTTCTATTTTTTTAAAATATATTTTTATTGATTTCAGAGAGTAAGGGAGAGGGAAAGAGAGAGAGAAACATCAATGAGGAAAGAGAATCATTTATCAGCTGCCCCCTGAACACCCCACACTGGGAATTGAGCCTGCAAACTAGGCATGAGCTCTAACCAGGAATAAGACCATGACCTTCTGTTTCATACGTAGATAAGCATTAAGCCATGCCTGCCTGAATATCTCTGTCTTTAAATACAACAGAATCAAAGATAATTTAAAAATTATACATCAGCTCTGGCCAAGTTGGATCAGTGGATAGAGGATCAGTCTGTGGATTAAAAAGTCACGGATTTGATTCTGGTCAAGGGCATATGCTTGGGTTGGGTGCTCAATCCCCAGTGGGAGGCATGCAGGAAGCAGCCGATCAATGATTCTCTCTCATCACTGATGATTCTATCTCTCCCTCTACCTTCCTCTCTGAAATAAATAAAACTATATTTAAAAATAAATTACACATTGTTTCATTAACTAACATTTTTCAAAAGTCAAATAATCACTAACTCTTTGTTAACAAACTCAACATCTATAATGTAAATAGACTTTCAAATATAGGGAAAATATAGCAGAGAAATATAGGTGTTAGAAAATCCTTGTCTTTTGTTCTGTGAAAGGTACAAAGAGCCAACCAGACCTCAAGCCACATCTACTTGTTCAAAAAAATCAAATCAAATATTCTGTTTGGCTGATTTCCTCTGAGAAGCCAGATTTTAGACTCAAAACCACCAGATCTATGATTGAATAAATTTCTGTTTTATGCCACCAAGTTGACAGTGATTTGTTACAGTAGCCTTAGGAAATTAATAGAATAATATTATGATCCAATATACTTTGTGAAGTTACCTAGTAGCTAAAGAGTTACATAATTTCATTATAATATTAAGTGTCTTTATAAGCCAGGTTTACCTTTTAAATCTATGTAGATATTTTTATGATTTTGAGCTGTGAAGAATTCTCAATTATATTTCCTGCTTTTAACCACCTTATAATGGTGTCCTGAAAAATAACTTGTGGCATTTTGTACATTTTAGTTTATTTTTTTCCTTTTTTATCTACTAACTACTAGTAGAGGCCCGGTAAATGAATTCGTGCATGTGTAGGGTCCCTTGGGGTGGCCTGAGGGAATAGGGCCCCAGCTCATGCCCCCAGCCTCGCAGCTCCACCTGGTACCCCAACTTGGCGTAGTGCCACCCCCTTACCTGCTCTACCATCCCACCTGTGGGTGACTGATCAGGCTGGGCACCATGCCCAGATCCCTCAGTGCCTGGGAGCTAGGAGGTGGCCCCATCCCCTACTACCACTGCTGGTCACTGTTTGTGGAGCAATTGGGCCCCTGTTCACAACCGCCATGGCCTAGAGCTGCACACTCACCTGTTCCCACCACTGGCCCGCTCTTGTTGAGACCCATTGGGGCTGGCAGTGCCTCCACTGCCAACAGCTACCAGTGCCATGTCACTGATATCCGCCATGTTCCATGCCACCCCCGGTGATCAGCATACATCATAGCAAGTGGTCGAACTCCCAGTTGAACTCCAGGTCAGGCAATTTGCATATTAGGCTTTTATTATATAGGGTGGTTTAATGTAGATTTTAATAATAACAATCATCCTAATATATAAAAACCCAGGGTCTGTAACATCCAAAATGACCAAAGACTTGACCAACCAGAAGTCAGTGCTGGGTTGCCATGGTGATCCAGCACTGACTGGCACTACTGAGGGCACCCCAACCCAGGACTGACTGCCGAGGGGGCTGTAGATCAGGCCTGGAGAGAGGCCTGGAGAGAGAAGCAGGGTCTGATCCACAGCCTTTGTGGAAGCTGTTGATCTGCACTTTCTTTCTCTCTCTCTCTCCAGGCCTGAACAGCAGCTATACCTCTCTTTCTCTAGGGCCTCTGTTGGGGCTGATGATCAGCCCCTCCTATCTAATCAAGCCCACTGATAGGCCCAGAGACACTGACTAGCATAGAAAAATCAACCAATCAGAGCCAAATATGAGTGAATTGTGAGAAGCCAATGGCTGCCTTAGGAGGCAGAACTTTTGAGCCTGACTGGCATAGAAATTGACCAATCAGAACCTAACTGCTAAGGCAGAACCTAAGGTGGGGATTGAAGAGGGCTTTTAAGGGCAACAACTGTTTGGTGTAAGATGTAAGAAAGCGGTTCAATTTTTTTAGTGACCAATTTTGCAGTATAGTGCATATGGCTGTCTATCAGTCCAGATAGAGGGATTATGTATTTTTGTTTGCCAAGAGCATCTCCTCCTGATGATAAAGGTTTATCCCCCATTTAAGCAATCCTATCTCATATTATTTATCTATAATACTAAAAGGGTAATATGTTAAGAGGATTGGGCCTAAACTGGCAGTCAGACATCCCACAAGAGGGAACCCTTCATGCACGAATTTCACGCACCAGACCAATAGTAGTAATAATAATCAATTTATTGAACACCAAAGCACTAGTCAAGTATCAGGTTACTTTCTTTATGTATCTGATCCATTGTGTTTATAATAGTTATATGTGGTAGTTACTATTATTATCCTCATTTTACTGACACAAAGAAACCAAGTAACTTTCCTAAAGTCATGAATCTAATAACCTTGGTTTACTGATTTCAAAATCTGTGACAGACTTATCCACTAAAAAAAATAACCACTTGTGATATTACATGTCAAAATAACTCTCATATTTGTGTAAACAAAAAACATATATGGAATAAGATGTTAAAACTGAAGTTGGCACTAGGCACCAAGTTACAGCAGACGTGAGATACTAGTGTGAATGACAAATCACTAAATAAAGATTTTCAAAGGAAATGGGTAAGCATGTGTTCCACTATTGACCTCTTTACTGACTTTCAGATTATAAATGTTTTACAAAAGTATAGAGATAGTAGTCTGTGTAGTTGCTATATATATATATATATATATATATATATATATATATATATATATATATATCTCAGAAAGGAAGAAAGAGATAAAAACATCAATGATGAGAGAGAATCACTGATGGGCTGCCACCTGGATGCTCCACATTGAGGATTGAGCCCACAACCCTGGCAACCATAGAGTTGAAAGAGAAAAAAAATAGATATAATTAGGGGCCTTCAGGGTCGTGAGGCCTAACATGCTGTTGGGCACAAGTGAAATAATTATCTATCAAGTGGAAGATAAGACCCCTATCCATCAGGCAGGAAAAAGCCATGATGTTGTTTGTGATCATGAATATAAATTAAGATATAGGTAAGGCAAGGACATTTATACCTGATGGCCCCAAGTGTTTTAACATTTATCAGCAGGATATCAGCTGAGAGAAGAAGATATCAGGAGGAAGGAGGGTGAAACAGGGGTCTTGA
Organism: Antrozous pallidus; assembly: GCA_027563665.1. Classification (NCBI taxonomy): domain Eukaryota; kingdom Metazoa; phylum Chordata; class Mammalia; order Chiroptera; family Vespertilionidae; genus Antrozous; species Antrozous pallidus. The sequence goes on from CM050509.1 coordinate 124,174,453, forward strand.
GGAAAATAGTCTACCTCTGGCATTGTCCTTCATAGGAATATTAAAGAGAACTGAGCTCAGGCAAGTAAAACACTGGCAAATAGCAATTATCACTACCTAAGACTACAATTAATAAACACCAAGAGACAGCAACTCCATGAAATTGGCTTCTGTTATTTTTTTCTCTTATGTAGACTCATTATGTATTTATTTTATCTCATAAAGTAATTGGAAAATTAAAGGGTTTCTCCCCTCAAATATGGATTTTATTATTATAAAATTTAACTTTCACAATAGGGACTATCATTTAGAAAACAATTTTTAAAGGTTAGAATATTAATAAAAAAGCCATTTATTTAATGATGAATGATTATAATTGATTTGTAATTATCTGTATTTCAATGTATGCCTCTGTTTTGATTTGTTCCTTCTCTCAGGCAAAAACCTGTCCTCTAATTGATATCAATACTTATTCCATGAACCTTCATGACATCACGACAAGTAGTAATTAATTATAATGAATTGCAGCTTCTCCTGTATCTGTGTTTACAAAAATCCACCAATGTACTTTACTATAACAGGCAGATTTATTTAAAGTAAATATTTGCTTCCTTTTAACAATTGTAAACTGCTTCAAAGTGATCTAGCAAGAGATAAGCTCTTATTAATGGCCCTCTCAGGGCACAACATGTAAACCATTTCATGGTATTTTTTTCAAACCTCTTAAACCACTTCTAAGAAGACATTCTATTCCTGTCTGCAGGCAGAACCCTCTCTCTGTACTCTTGTATTTAGATATATAATGTGTATTGTATCAGTGGCCATGTGTAGTGGTTGATCAGAGGAATTCAGATAATCCTGACCTTGGTCTTTTATCACTGTATTTAATTCTCCACTTGGAGAGCATAATAAAAATTTCTCAGAAATCTTGGTCTTTCACATTTAATTTTTTAGAAACCTCAGAAACATGTTACTTAAACTAATATTTAAGGAAATTCATCATGACCCTAGCTGGTTTGGCTCTAGTGGATAGAGCTTCGGCCTGCAGGCTCTATCCAGTCAGTAGCATGTGTCTGGGTTCCAGGCTCAATCCCCAGTGTAGGACAAGCAGGAGACAGCCGATCAATGATTCTCTCTCATCATTGATGTTTCTATCTCTATCTCCCTCTCTCTTTCTGTCTGAAATCAATACATATTCTATATAATAAAAGAGAAACATGCAAATTTGACCGTACCTTTGCTCCTGATTGGCTATGCCACCAGCCAATCAGGAGTGGGGGCAGGGCCAAGTGGCACAAGCACTGGGCCTTGTGGGTGGAGATGAAATGGTGGTGGTGGTGACTGCAAGCATCCAGCCCCCGTGTGCTGTGAGGGGAAGCGGCGGCAGCAGCAGTGGTGGTGGCAGCAGCAGGGAGTGCACAGCCCCCAGGCACTATGAGCAGAAGTGGCAGTGAGTGCCCAGCCCCCAGGGCAGCGTGGTCACAGGCAGCCAGGGCTGAGCTGAGCAGGGTGATGGCTGGGTGTCCAAGGCTTTAGGCCTTGGACAGGCTGGGGGTGAGCCATCAGTTGGACATCCCCTGAGGGCTCCCAGTATGTGAGAGGGGGCAGGTTGGATTGAGGGACCACCCACCCCCCAGTGCACAAATTTCATGCACCGGGCCCCTAGTATCTATATATATAAAAGTCTAAGTGACCAGCCAACTGGCTGGTACCTATGACATACAATGCCCACCAGGGGGCCGATACTCTGACTGGTAGCTATGTCATGCACTGACCACCAGGGGGCAGATGCTCAATGCAAGAGCTGCGGAGCTGTGGTGACTTGGCAACTGAGGTTCTCGGGTGATGCACCTCGAACCAGAGAGGAGGGAGCCTGATTCTGGGGTGCAACACCCAAGAACCATCCTCTTGCAATCTGCAAACCCTCGCGGGATGTTGGAGAGCCGGTTTGGGCCTGATCCCTGCAGGCCAGGCCAAGGGATCACAATGGTGCACGAATTCCTGCACTGGGCCTCTAATATTTTAATAAAAAGAGAAAATTCATTATGTATAAGGCCAATATCATTGAGTTTACAGATTATGTAATTTTAGTCATAAAACTATAATCAACTCAAGTTTTATATGAACATAAATTTTATAGTAAAAAATATTAATGATACTGAATTTCTCAACATAAAATAGATCATAGCAATTTCCTCTTACCATGACAATGAGGCTTAAACATGCTCAAATCTATGTTTTAATATAAAATTTAATCAAAGTATATAATTTTCATTCTCATAATGCTATGTCACATTACATTTTGTTTAATATTATTTTGTGTAATTTACTGTATAAACCAAAGTGAATTCATTGATTGAGATCTTTATATTTTCTTTCTGTCTTTTTCCAATTGGATCTGAAGATAATTAATATAGTGAGCAGTGTTCCAGAATCTATTAGTCTTATACATATGTCCAGGAATATCTGATAAAAGTTGTCTATCTTTTCCCCATAAAAATGACATATGAATATAAAATAAAATTTACAACCAATTTCAGGATATTTGGGGTAATCTCTGAACTCCTTGGGTCCTTAATACTCATGATTTCCAGCCTTAAAACAGCTTAAGATCCCCAGACTCCAGATATTAAATGTATAAATGCAACTTGACTCTGTGCTCAACACCAAACTACAAATGACTATTCCCTTCTTTTTGACCCTTACCATCTGCTAAACTTACTTCCTGTTGTCCCCAGTCCTAGGGCTATACACACACATTTATTTCTCTTCACTGAAACTTCCCAGTGGATGGAATACTTTTAAGAAGCATTTTTCCCCACTAGTAACTAGACAAGTGCATTAGAAAATTAATGTTAAATTGATTACAATTTTAAAATGTCATGAACTTTGTGAGAACCATTAAAATCATTAATGAAACTAAGAATGATTCTATTAACCTGTTTTTTTCATCAGGAGCAAAAAATAAGATGGCACCAAAATGACATTCATTCCAACTTCATAATGTGCTGAATGGAAACACCCACTGAGCTTTATGCTGAAATCCATAATTTGTTGTTTTTAAGTATGTGACCCATTAAAATAAACATACTTGCTGAAATAATAAAAAAGGTAACATTTACAAAACTCATGTTTAAATTTACATATATGGAAAATGCAACAATTTTTAACATCAATTAAGAATTGATACTTGTTATTTTTCCTTTGCCTTAAAAGATGCCAAAAAGTTCTAAGAAGGTATTAATCTAAAAACAATTCAGTTATCAAAATAACTGTTGCTCTATACTGATGAATATTTCCCTGAAAATATTTTTTAACAGTAAGAAATATCTTGATTGTGTTTTGGTGGGTCTTTAAAAGTTTTTATCTTTGCATATTTTGTCACCAAATTGAGAAAAAGTGAGCAGCATAACATTATCACTTATGGTACCTCAGTTACTCCTGTCATATTATGATTAGCCCTGATTGAAATGACATTCTCAACATGTACCAAATTTGTGAAAATGGTAATTACATTCTGCATTTACATAAGGTTATTCTCTTAGCCTGCCAATTGGTTATAAAGTTTCACAGGTGTCTTTCTGTGAAATAAAACACTGAACTCTATGCCTGCTTAGGTCATTGTTGTTATTTTGTAATAATCTCCTTTAATTTTATGGCCATCAATAATTATTACAAACACAGAATTATACTACTAGAAGCAAAGGGAAAATATCCCATCAAATTCGTGTAGAAGTTTTGCAATAAAATGTTTTGTTTCTTTCCTAATAATCTACAACATGCAGAATCCTTGGTTCTTTAATTCTATATTACCATGTGCTTTCCCATATCAGCAATATATCAATATGGTTCAAATTAGTTAAGTAATCTCTTTTTTTAATAATATCAAGTTATAAAGAAAATCTCTCCTGGGAAGTAATAGCCCACACTTTTTAAAAGAAAGCCAAAACTGCTTGTGGTGGCTATATGCTGTTTCTATACACATTACATATTGAAGTTCAGACAGTTATTGAACACATTCTACAAATCCAGCACTGTGCTAGTTTAACAAGACTTAGTTTGAGTATCAGTTCTATCTCAAATAGCTGTTTGCTGGTTGCTCGGTCACGAACCCTGTTAGAGCCTCATTTTCTCATTACTAAAATGGAGATAGTTTAAGATTACCTCCTGAGCTTGCTTTCTGCATGTCAAAAGGTTTCATTAAGAGTACTATATATGCTGCTGTCACCTTAAAGGGTTTTTTTTGGGGGGGTTAAAAACAGAAAATATGATAAATGCATTGAAAAAATTTAACATATCATGCAAATGGAAAATAGTGTCTGCATTATTGAATAAATTCACACATGCACACGCACAGGCACATAAATGTGAATGCTGTTAAGGTTGAAAGATTTTTCAACTTTCCTAGAAGACATATTGTATTTAATGTGCAAGCATGTCCTCCCCTTTTTACTTAAATATTCACGACTATTTCCCTAGGGAATGAAACAAGTCCACAAATATGTAACATGGAAACAAAAGCATAATTTTTGGTAAATTTTATGAAACTTCTTAAGGTTTTCCTTTTGGATTTAAATTGCTGTCACAGCTACAACAATTTTTATCCTTTTGTGGTGCATCAGCAGGTTCTATCCTGAATAAGCTATTATGTATATAAATACTTTCCAACAAATAATTATCTATGAACAATGTTCTTCAAAATAAAATAATAAAAATAACAGTACCTATGATGAAATTTAAAAGCCAAAGGTGGTTAATTTTCAAGATGAATTATTAGAACACATCAGTTCCCTGATGTTTAAGGGAGAAAAAATATAAATTTGCTTCCATTGCCATGTTGACGCTGCAGTTTCCACAGTCACCTTGCATGTTATCTTGCATGTTTCTTGATATCAGTAAAAAGTTGGCAGCCATTTTTTTCTCTCCTACACTTGGAGTCAGGGTTTCAGTAATGATTACACAAGATCCCTAGTATCTGGGGAAGATCTGGAGATCTAGATTTATGATATAGTCCCACAGAAAACAGTTGTTGATCTGCTTAGCTATTATTCTCACTTTATAACTCAAAATCACAGATTAAAATGAAATGTCTGTCTGCCTTTCATTTTCATTTTTAACTATGTGTCCCAGAAACTTGGGCAACAGAGCAGGAGGGAAATGCTCCCAACCTTGAGGTCATCAAGGCAATTGACGACATTTGACTTTTTGCATGTTTTTCAGAGAGAATTCATAAATAGTCATTCCTGTGGCTCTGGGATGCTCACTATAACACATTTCTCAATTCAAATCCTATATATCCTATATAGTAAAAGCCTAATATGCAAATTGTTCAACCAAGAGTTGAACCAGGATTTCGACCACTTGCTATGATGTGCGCTGACCACCAGAGGGCAATGTGGAAAATGGTGACCATTGGCAACATGGCTCTGGCAACTGTCAGTAGTGGAGGCACTGCCAGCCCTGATGGGCCCTGACAAGAGTGGACCACGGTGGGATCGTGGAGCAGGTGAGTGTGTGGCAGATAGCAACTAGCTGTGGAGCAGAGCTGGGCCGCTGTCTCACTCCCAGGTGCTGAAGAAACCAGGCAGGGGGCTCAGCCCTGACCAATCGGAGCCAGGCCCTTGGCTGGGATAGGGAACTGGGGGTTGGTGGCAGTGACCAACCTCTGGTGGTGCCTGGGTGGGGGGCATAGGGAACTGGGTGTTGGTGGCAGTGACCAACCTCTGGCGGTGCCTGGGTAGGGGGCTTCGACCTCTCTCCAACTACCTGAGGGCAGGCGTGACAGGAATGGAGGTGCAGTGAGAATGTGGGGTGACCGCTGAGCTTACTCTCACTCCCCCTAATACACTCCCCTGGGTTGCCAGGGCCTGCATGTCAGGGAAGCCCTTGTGCTCAGGTGCCGGGCACCCACAAGGACCCTGCCCTGTACCTGCACAGCCTCTTGTGGGTGAGCTGGGCAGCAGCCAGTGGGACCTCAGGTGCCTGGTCAGGCTCTCTGTGGATTCACGTAGCCGCCACTCTGCCAAGCCTGCTGGGAGAAAGTGCACTGCCCCCCAGCTTGACTTCTGTGCAGTGCTGCTGGGTGGCACAGAGGCCTACACTTTGCCCTGGCCCATGGTGCATGGCTGTGCTCACTGCATCTCTGTGTGGGGACGCTGGCAGAGGGGGTGCTGCTCAGGGCCTAGAGGTCAGCTGGGACCTGCCTTCCCATGCCAGATGCTCATGTTTCAATCACCGGCCAGTCCTAGGAACTGCATCCATACACGAATTTCATGCACATGTCCTCTAGTATAAGATAAGATCTATTCTAGCTAAAAACCAACACTTATGTAGAAGAGTAGATAAAATATTTTGGAACTGAGAAAGCAGTCAGAGAATGGTCTCAGGGCACCAGAGTGCTCCACAAAGGACAGAAAGAAGGCTGGTAAAGAACTTAAGCAAGAGAAGTTAGGGTCCACACAGTTGTGCCTGGTGCTGGAGCAAAGTAATGCCTAGGGAAATAGTCACAATTTATTTGGAAGCCACTTACACACAACACTTTCAAATTGGCTATCTTCATCTCTATCCCTGTATCTGCTACTCCTCTCCCTATAACTACAACAGCTAAATTTTTCTCTGAAAAAAAATATTTCAGAGAGGAAAGGAAAGGGAGAGAAAGAGGAGAGAGAGAGAGAGAGAGAGAGAGAGAGAGAGAGAGAGAGAGAGAGAGAGAGACATATCAATCATGAGAGAACCATTGACCACCTGCCTCCTTCAGGCCTCTCACTGGGTATCTAGCCTACAACCAAGGCATATGCCGTGACCTGGAATCAAACTCTGACCTCCTGCTTCATAGGGTAACACTCAACCTCTGTGTCATGCCATCTAGGCTCTTTGACTGAGCTCTTGGCTCTTTCTCTTTTTTTATGCCAACACCTTAGTTTATCTCAACATTTACTTATTTATTTTAAGTCCACTTCATTCCTTGTCTACTACCTTGTCCGATATTGCTTGGAAATCCAGAACAGCCTCTTTGTTTCTTCTTCTTCCTTGAAACAAAGCTCCAGATAATCAGGAATAACTGAACACTCGCTTTGTCCCAACACATCCTCTCAATACTGTTAGACTTGCGTCCTAAAATGTGTTATCATTGACATGGCTCTAATAGCAAATTTATTTTGTTTCCAGAATTATGTATGTGAATCTTAAGGCTATTATTTCAACATCCAAAACAAAATTGGGCTTCGACTATTGGTCTTGGTTTGTGATTCTTTATTGCAGGCATCTTTCTGCCCTGCCTTAAAAATTAGAATTTGTAAGGGAGCTAAAAACAAACACAAAAACATTTTAAAATGTAGATTCCCTAGGATCTATCCAGGCCAATAAAATCAGAATCTCTGAGAGGTGTGAGCAGCATCTGGACAATTATAGTAGCCTATTCATGTGACTTTCATGTACAAACATATTTGATAACCACTAGACAATGTAATATAGAAGCCTCATTTCTCACCTTGACATAAAAACCCTTACCTCTCTGGTTGGAATAAACTATGTTTATTAAAAACCAGATTATTGTTATTATATATTGAATTACATTATTATTTTACTGTTCTTAGTCTGACTCATCTCCTGCTGTTCCATCTAGATCTTTGTCTAGAATCATACTTTGTCCTTATATATGGAACACAGCATATAAATTAACAGCTCCTAGACTTTGTATAGCCTGGAATGATCTTCTGACCCTTGGCTGTCTCATGAATTATTGCTTATTCCTCAAGGCCCAGGTCAAACATCAACTTCATTAAGTCATTTCTACATCTCCTGGGCTATCTTAGCATGCTATTCCTATTTTTCCCAGAGTACTCTCCTTGTCACAGGTTAACATTTATATAAGTGTAGAAGTTATCTGAGTACATGGCCCTTTTATCTGTGCCTTTAATGCATAGCAAAGCACATATATAATTTTTGTGAATGTTTTAGAATGAATGGATATAATAATAAATACTACACTGAGAATATAATTTAAAAAGAAGACATTTTACAGTTATTGTACTTTTATTAAGTGATGGGCATACTACTATGGATTTTAAACATATTATTTCATTGAATTCTAAAAACAGCACAAATAAAAACTTATCACTGGTATCCTCATTTTACAACCGAGTAATCTCAAAGAGGTTGTCATCCATAGTTTAATTTTCAAGGTCTTGACTCAGAAGGGCCCACTTTTTCACCAGATGATATCTCATTGTCCTCCAGTCTCTCTTAGAGAAGTTCCTTCATGACAAATCTTGACTATGTGCTCTACTCTGTATTCCCACAGCCCTCTGTGTTTCTTGAAACATATCACGTTGCATGTAGTTAATTCTTTACTAATCTGCCTTTCCCATTAAAAAAGCTTAATGAATAGGATTACATCTCAATAGTCCTCAGTATATAGCTCAATAGGTGCTAGTTGAGTGAATACACAAATGAACAATCAAATATAATATTATATATATATATATATATATATATATATATATATATATATATGCCTAAGCAACCAAATGACCAGTCAACCAGTTACTACGACGTGCATTGAGCACTAAGGGACAGACACTTAATGCACAGGATCGGGCTCCCTCCTGTCTGGATCGGGCCTGTGGGTATTGGGCCAAAATTGGCTATCTGACATCCCCTGACAGGTCCCGGATTGAGAGAGGGTGCAGGCCAGGCTGAGGGATCCCACCAGTGCACGAATCTGTGCACTGGGCCTCTAATAGGGAATAATGAGTAAATTGTCCTAAACACCTTTTACTTTTATTGTTGTTGAAAAAAGCAGTGTCCTAATGTTTTACTCAGTTTAAAAGAGGCATTCATTGCTTAACAAAATTTGGCAACTACAAGGTTAATCTAAGTATTATTTCTTTAAACCAAAAAAAAAAAATAAAATAAACATTTTTCTTTATTATGGAAGGACATCTCAAAAAATATTTTGTTATGCAGTATGATAGCCACTGGCATCATATGGCTATTTTAATTAATTTATATAAAACAAAATTAAAAATCGGTTATTCAATTTTAGTAGCCACATCTCAAGTGCATAATAGCCACATGTGGTTATTGGCTACTGTATTGGACAGAACACATATAGAATATTTCCTTCATTACATAAAGTTCTGTTGGATAATCCTAATTGTATTGACCCAAAGATACTACTATTCTTGAGAACAATATTTGGAAAGTCCTATTCCTGAGATCATTTGATTATGGGAGTTTTTAGACCACAAAGTATAATGTAATTCTGCCATATTCTTTACTGATTGATTCATGTTGATTACATTTAGTTTATAAATGAAGCAGGTTTAAAAACAAAATTTAGTTTTCATTTATTGAGTGACTATTATATACAAAAAGTCTTTTACACTTGGGACTTGGTAAAAATAATTATGAGATAAAAGTAGTCAAAGGCAAAATATGCAAGAGCATTCATGAGCTAGCTTTAAAACCATTATAAACTGCTTTGATCTCTACTTTTGGCAATTTCTAATTATAAAGAATCCCTCTAGAAGGTAATTTGCCATACCCCATTTTACTCCAATCACTTGGATAGTCTTAGGGAGTTGATGGGGGGAAATAGTAATTTAGGAAATGGAAATGAGATTTTTTTCAGTTCATTTCTCAGACAATGAAAAAATAAACTTAGAGTAACATAAAAATACAAACTTTTATAAATTTAAATAAATAGGAATGCCTGAAAGGATTTAAGTAGATCAAGATAAATATATCTCTTGGCAACACAGAAATAAATGATGCAAGCTTCATTTATGAGTGAGTCAGAATTCAAGTTAACTTTTGAATTGACAAAGAAAATTTAGGAAGATGATTATAAACTACTTAAGAGGTGGCAATAAATTGTTTATTCTCTGATTCATCTAAGCTCTCTCATTGTTTTGTTATCACATTTCTTATGTTTTGAAATGCTTTTTGTGGTGTGATTTCTCAACTGAGTGCCTCTTGGGACAATGAAATAAAATATTTACCATTGTCATGCTTCTTATTCATTGTTCTCCATTATGTTAATGTTCACATTCCAAAGACAATTATTTCCATTTATTCCTTTCCTTACTCCATTAGCCTTCCCCATGCTGTCTCATTAGTCACATTCCAGAAATGATTATTTTGCCCTTTCTAAATCTGTGTTTTAATGTGTCTTTTTGTTGCTATTTTTCTTTGTTTTGTTTCCTGGATTTAGTGCCATTGATTTTTACTTATTCTATCAAGTATTATAGGACAAAAGATGTGACAATACAATTTTCAAAAATGGAAGAAACATTAACCTCATACAAAAAGGCAATGAACACATGTCAAAGGTATACAGAGAGCAGAAGGACTACAAAGTTGGCTCTAAAAGAATACCAGAGACTGATATATATAATCAGTGAAACTGACCAAAATGGCCTTTATATTTCCCTTAGCTTGACAAAACTTTAGACAGATTTCTTCCTGATTACAACCTTCCCTTTCCTCAAAACTTCCTTAGAGGAGCTACTTTTGAAAACTCGCTATTGTAGCCCAGCTGGTATGGCTCAGTGGTTGAGCCTCACCCTATGAACCAATGAGGTCACAGTTCAATTCTGGTCTGCGCGAATGCCTGAGTTTCAGGCAAGATTCCCAGTGTAGGACCAGGAAGCAGTCAATCAATGATTCTCTCTCATCATCGATGATTCTCTCTCTCTCTCCCTCTCACTTCCTCTCTGAAATCAATAAAAATGTTTTATAAAAATAAAATGTTTTATAAACTCTTGCTCTGCCTCTTTGAGATATAAATCATCAACCCAGAAACACCCCTCTAAAATGTAATCCCAGAGAAATACAGCACCCTGCCTCCCTGTTTCTCTGGCAGGGAATGAGTCTACCATTCCATAAGTGCCATTCAGCATACACAGTACTTGTCCACTAGCTTACTTCAATGCTTTTCTGATTTTTAATATATTTTTATTTTCAATTACAGTTAAAATATCATGTTAGTTTCAGGTGTACAATATAGTGAGTGAATACTTATATAACTTATAAAGTTATCACACTGATTGAATATAGTACCCTTCTGACACCATACATAGTTATTACACCCTTCCATAGCTTAATTGGTAGCATCAAAGATTACCTCTCCCTTTTCTTTCAACTAAATTGAGTTCAATCTTCTTACCGTTATTGAATTAGTCTTAGAAAGTCTTCTTGTTGTTATTAACAAGTGTCTTGTATAATATCTCTTTAAAATTTTATTGTTGAGAGTATTACAGATACCCCCCTTTCTCCTAATTGCCCCCACCACCCAGTTCCCACCCTACCTCATGCCTTCACTACCCTACTGTCTGTGCCCATAGGTAAGATCTTGGTTAATCTCTTCCCACCCACCTTTCCCCTTCCCTCTGATATTCATCAGTCTGTTCCATGCTTCCATGCCTTTGGTTCTATTTTATTTACCAATTTATTTAGTTCATTAGATTTCTTATTCACTTATTTTGATTTTTCAGATTCAATTGTATATATGTATGTTGCCGTTTGATTGTTCATATTTGCATCTCTTCTTTAGAATTGAAGGTCAGATAAACAAGAAAAATCTGAAGGAGTTCATTACCATCAAACCAGTATTACATGAAATGGTGTAATTTCTTTAACGAAAGAAAAAGTGCTGGAATAAGATTGCAAAGTTAGATACAAAACTGTCGAATGACCTATAGGGTGATAAAACTGCAGCATTTGGGGTTTTTCTTTCCTTCTGAAGAGAATTAATTTGCATCTCAGACAAAAATAATTTGCAACTTATCAGTCTGCTACAAGTTAACATCTCACTTGGCAGTTAATTTACTTCATCGTGAATTTTGAAGTAAATTAACACTCTTAAGGTTTCAGAAACATCTTACAAAATACTGGCCAAGCAGTTTCAGTGAATTTTACTTTTTAAGTTATTTTTCCTAAAGTATGGAAGGTCATAACTTTATGTCCTTTGGACGTTGTCTTTTACCATGTATTTTAAAATTTAGTTACTTGTCTGTTTTCATCAATTTCTAGATTTCATCAGTTCTAAGATGCACATTTTGCTCACATTTTATCATCTCTCAAACTGGAATGTCTTTTACAATTGCTTTGGTAACACAGCATTTTGTCATAGCTTATTGGTTCAGATATCAATTGTGTCTCATAATATTTGGCATCTTATATTCAATGTAACAAGATAAATGTTTGCAGAATTTATGAAGGTTGCTATCAAGGGAAATACATACAAATGATGACAAAGCTTTCCACTTATTAAAATAAACTTCCTCAATCCCAGTTACTTTGAGTCTGCATGATGATTCAAATTTTATACTTGAACACTTTCTTTTTACACTACCTATAGATCTAGGTTAGTTCCAAATCATACTTTTAGTTTTCTATATTTTTTCTCTGCTGCTATAGCTTTTCATACCTTCTATTTTATTTCCTTCATCTTATTTCATCAAATATATTTAAATTAAACTGTTCATATGTATCATGATTTCATAGACTTTAGAAGCGGTGGGAAATAAAAGTTAAGAACTGGATTACAAGCTATGAAACATGTAGAAATTAAGGAGAGACTAGATTAAGGAGAGGTAATGGACTGGAAGTGCTGGTTCACCATCAAACTCGCATGAAAACTATATGGATGTTATGGCTTCTGGGTCGGTCATCCCCTCAACCAAGTTAGTCATCATCCTCACAGAGATAGTAAGACTGAATCATGATGTCTGGCAATTATAGTTTTATGAATTGCTGCCAAAATTACAACCACCCCTTCCTCCAAAACACACATTTTTATTCTATTAGCATCTCCAAATCGCGTTGTGATTCATTCATTCATTCATTCATTCATTCATTCATTCATTCATATTACAGCACCCACGTGTAACCTGTTTCTCAAAATCTTTCCCTGTGCTCTATGGTATAATATATATATATGGCTAAGTGACTGTCCAGCCATCTGGCCAGTAGCTATGACACACAATGACCACCAGGGGGCGGGGCAGACACTTAATGCAGGAGCAACCGAGTTGCAATGACTTGGCAGTGGTGGTTCTCGGGTGATGCAAATGAGAACCACAGAGGAGGGAGCCCGATTCCAGGGTGCATCATCTGATAACCACCCTCTTGCAATCCCAGACTCCTCTGGAGATGTCAGAGAGCAGATTTTGGCCCAATACCTGTGGGCCTGGCGGACGTACCCCACCTGCTGGAGGAACCCCGCTCACTCCACAGACACTCTTCGAGCTGTGGGGCTGCCACAGGAGGGGAAGTTGCCTGGCCAGTCTCACCCAGTCCCACCTTGCTGGCCACCTTCTAATTAATTTCCTTTTAATGTGTATGAATCCGTACACTGGGGCACTAGTATTTCCATAATCACTTAATTACCCTAAGTCCTCAGCATCCCCTTCTCTTCATGGCATCAAGACAATAAATACAACCTGGCTCTCCTCTATGATCATCACTTCCACTGTGGCCATCTCATACTCTACACTTCAGAGATGAATCTGGCATTGGTGTTCTTGTTCCCTATTGTGGCCCCTAAATGATTCACCCACTCTCCAACTACAAATCCAGTTCTTTTGAAATGTATGCCAGTTGGATCTATAATATTTTGCCCTTTCTGCTCTCATTGTTTAGCCTCATTCAAGGAAAACTTTGGCACTTAGTTTAAAGATTTCTTCCTTACACCAAGCTCTGCCATCAGCCTTATTTTCTTCAAGATATATTTTAAGATGACCCATCATAACTCCATGCATGTTCATCAGGATAGGCTAGATTACAAATGACCCCCACATATTACTGGCTTTAATAACAAAGTTTCTCACTCAAGTGACATGTCTTCCATGATTTGGTTGAGGACTATGCTATGTCTCCTTACTATAATACTCAAGTTTGATTAGATAAATTTGCACAAACTTAGACCTGATTATAATGTCACATAGACCATGTATCTTTCCTATTTAACAGCTGATATAATTGATGTTTTACATGTATTTTATATTATTTCTGATTGTGTTTCCTGGCCTTTGAATTCTAAGGCCTATGAGGAAAGAGGTGATTGTCTCTCTTTGCTAGACTTAGATTCTTCAATGATTAACCCAGTTCTAGCCACATAATAGGTATCAATAAATATATGTTGAATTTAATAATGGATAGAAGGATGAATAATAAACTGATAGATGGATGAATGGATTGTAATGACATTGACAAGAGGGAGGGAGGGAGGGAGGGAGAGGGGGAGAGAGAGAGAGAGAGAGAGAGAGAGAGAGAGAGAGAGAGAGAGAGGTGCTTTAGGAATGTATAGTAAACTCTGGCTTCTGAGTGAGAGGTGCCTATGGGAAATCATAGAGTATGTAATCAGTAGTGAGGTTAAAGCATCAAAATGTAAGTATTGGTTGATTTAAAAGCAATAAATACATACATGTTATATATATATATATAGTATTGATGGCTCCAATTGATGGCTGCCCTGTCTTCATTCCCCCAATACAATATCACTTTGCAGCTCCTCCCAAGTAGTTTTCTTTTCTACTTGAATCTGAGCTATTTTTGTGATTTGCTTTAGCTAAATGAATGTGGCAAACTTTATGAAAGTGTGCCAGTTCTGAGACTAGGTATCACAAGATTTCACATGTTTCTACTCTCTTAGAACCTAGCCCCTTCTAGATGAATAAATGTTAGTCTGTGAAGGATTTGAAAAAGCCCAATATTATAAATTTAGGCCATAGTAGACTGGCCTATATAAAGATAATCCTAAACCATGTGGCAAATTCTAGGCAAAACGAGCAGAACTTCCTATTAACCTACAGTTGACAGCAGATACATGAGAGAGCCTATCTGATCCACAGACTCATGATTAATATTAAATGCTTTTTGTTTTAGCCGACTGATTTTTGAGGTGATTTGTGTGCTATACAGCTTACTGACACGTGAGAGAAATAAATGCCACAAAATTAAGATTTAGAATACCATTTTGTGTCCTTACATATTATTAAAATTTGGAACATTTCAAACATATGCAAAAGTAGAAAACACTAAAAACTCAGATTAACAATATTCTTGATAACAGTTATCTGTCATTTCTGGCTTGGTAAGGAATATTTTGGCTTTGACTCTTAGCCATTTCCTGGACAAGAAGAGCTCTCAAAAAGAATTTGTTAAGTAACTACCCAGATGCCTAAATATCCAGAATAAGTTTTTTATATGGCATTTAGGCCATTCTATATCACCGTCTCATCGCCTAAGAAAAAAAGTTAAACTCCTAAGCCTGGGATTCTATCCGTAGATACTTCTCAAATCTTTCCTCACGTTTAATTTGGAGTATCTTCCCATTTACCACCTTTCACTCTTCTCTCTGGACACTGGCTTCTATTGCTATTTCCTCTCACAGTACCTTTTCTCAAATTGCCATGGCTGGTACTGTGCTACTTCCACTGTGCAAAATACAATGTCCTTTCCATTTGTCTATCCTGATGCATCCATGTTATACATAGCTTCAATGCAATCTGTTTTGTCTGCCCATCTCTGAATCCTCCTAGTTACAATAGCACTTTGTTACCAGATCTCTAAAGCATTTGCCACACAGCGATACAGATAATTTTTTAAATGTCTGTCCTTCCTTGTTGATTGTGGTATCATTAGGCCAATTATGTCTTGTCCATTTTTCTTTCTATCTTTAAACAAAAATGCAGGTCTTATACTTAGTAAATATTACTTTTTTGTTGAAAATACAAATAAATGAGAACAATATTCCTGTTGAATTACAAATATTTAAAAAGTATGTATGCCTTAGGCAGTTTAGCTCAGTGGATAGAAAGGTCCTGGGTTCAATTCTGGTCAAGAACACATGCCTAGGTAGTGGGCTCAATCCCAAGAAGAGGGTGTGCAGGAGGCAGCCTCCCAATGATTCCCTCTCATTATTGATGTTTCTATCTCTCTTTACCTCCCTTTCCTCTCTGAAATCAATAAAAGTATATTTTAACAAATCAAAAAGTATATAAATGTGTGTTTATGTACACATAAATATGTCTGTGTAGATTGTCTAAATAATTTCATTGTTAGATACTGGTAAACCATTTGAATATACATAGCCTGATATTTGATGATCAGATACTAGCAATGAATCAACTTTAAAGAAAATTATAGATATCTTGTAGAAATAATATTTTTATGTGAGCAACAGAGAAAGGATATGGAGCAGTGGACATAAATCTCACCTAGTAGGAAAGTAATCCCAAAGGTAATGATTAAATCCTGTAATAAGAAAAATAGTCTGAGTCCTATATCTTATCAGGCACCAATAAAAAATATAATTCTTTTAAGATCTGAGGACTAGTTACTGCTCAAAGCAGATAAGACTACAGGCCTCAAATTGACACAGAAGAGAAAACTCAGAGGTAGCAATTTTATAGCCTTGTTAAACCAGGGAGGCCACAAAAAATCCTCACTGATGAGAAAATTATGGCAATTACCAAAATTGTCAAGGGAAAGGTATGGCAATATATAAAATTTCATGGCTTGACTTTAAGATCAGAAATTAATGTTTATGATAAACATCAGAGTCAAGGACACAGAGCTCTGCACTCCCGAGTTAAAGGTCTGAAACTCTAATTATAGAGACGTCATTAAGTACTGTTTAGACAAACAAAAATGTTATTTCCTCCAGGGGGGTTATTAGGGTAAAAAGAGAGCTGTCATAATCGCCTAATTAATGAAAACAACATTCACAGATGAATAAAGTTGGATATTTTCAAACCTTTACTTTGTAAATCAAAGTTTTTGAACATATATCCATGACAGCAATTTTCATTAGAAGTACAATCACTTGGAAAATCCAATTTAGGAACTAGAATAGAACATTTTCATTCTTTTGTACAATATATCTACGTGGGATTTCTACACTGTGTCAACAAGGTTAACACACAGGCTGTTACTCTGCACACTACTGATTTCCTTAATTAAGAACTTTCTGAAGGCTGAATAATCTCCAGTGCTCATTCCCTTGAAGATCACAGCAGTGGAATCTAGAAGGCACCCTGCCATTTCTTTACTACCTATGAATCCATTGTAAATTAAATTTAGATGAAGAGGTAAATAATCTCTGTAAAACCGTTAACTACAGAGTGCATCTTTAATATTTTAGAAGGGAGACACATCCTTTATATTAAATCTACTAATATTTTAGCAGGGGGTATATACCTTATATTCATTCACTTTCAATAGACTGCATACTGGGAACTATGACAGGTGCTGGGTGTCCTCCATCAAAAACCTTTTTATACATGTACATTTTTATAAAGTACCTTGTTATCCCTGAATTTGTATAGGATATAATTCTCTTAAAAGGATATTTATCAACTGAATATGAATTCTCAGACTTAATGTGCATAAGAAAAACTGGATATATTTCTGTCAGATTTCTTGTCCATCTCCCCACAGAAATTCTTATTTAATGGGTATGTGGTAGGATCCAGGATAGTTTTTAAACTACCATCTTGAGTTATCTTCCATCTAATTATACATCAGACTGAAATTTGAGAAATATTGAACAGCAGTTTTTAAGGTTTTTGTTTGTTTGTTTGTTTGTTTGTTTTTTGAGAGGGTCATATTTCCCTGAAAAGATCTTATAAAAACACTCAATGTGTTTTAAATTGACATTTTTAAAAAGTTTAAATAAACTTATTTATTTAATAACAGAAGGAAGAAAATATTGAATGTTATTAAAAATAAAATAATTGCCATAAATACTTCATGGCATCATTTGATGAAATAGGCTTTAGCTGTGTATGTGTGGATTTTTCTTGGGGGGTAAGCTAATATAAAACATGAAAGAAAACAAGTAAAATTTATTCCTGGGTTTTATCAAATGTATCTTGAAAATATAATAGCAAAATAAAACATTCCATTGACATTTAAATCAGTATCACTACTTTATATTGCTTTGGCTGTTTTTAATAAAAAATATACCAACTTGGATTAAGCTTAAAACATCAGGAATACTGTAAGTCATGTAGGAGAGGAAGATCTGTAATTTTAAGTGACCTTGATTATTCAAACTAATATTTTAGACTAACCCTTTGTTTGGTAGCTGAGTCATTTTGCATCGTGGAGCAAGGCAGCATAGTGAAATTTTGGAAGGGGGGCATAGTGAAATTTTGGAAGAAGTGACATTGTGACTTACCAGGCAGTATTAGACAAGGGTACTTATGGAAGTTGAGATTCTGGAGATGAATTCCATTCTAACCATCTATGTGGTGTATCTCTTGGAAATTCTTTATGTAATCCCAGAAATACTTGGGCTTCAGTTGGAAGAGTGAAACTGCTGATGGGGAGCCTATACACCAAGTGGGCTAAGTCAGCCTACTAGGTGACCTGTTCTCATTCTTCCCCCTTCATTATTATTATTATTATTATTATTATTATTATTATTATTATTTATTGGGGTAACATTGGTTAATAAAATTCTATAGGTTTCAGTTGTATAATTCTATCATTCATGATCTGTATATTACATGTGTGCTCACCATCCAAAGTCAAATCTTCCATCCCCATATATTTGACCCCATTTCTCCATCACTACCCCCACCCTCCCTTCCCTATGGTAAACACCATACTGTTTTCTGTGTCTATGAGGTTTTTTTTGTTTCTCTTGTTTTTTCATTTTTTGCTTTCAGTTTTATATCCAGGGTACAACTACTTACTGTATCAAAGGCATTTTTTTCCAGAATAGACTTGCAGCTACAGGACAAGCCTAGTCTGCCTTGATTCACTGCTGTGCTGCCAATGGCTAGCTCAATAACTGGTACAGAGTAGATATTCAAGAATCTATTGAAAAATTCATTCAACTCAGAATGAATACAGTACCAAATTTTCTAGCCAATTTAACCACATTTACTTAGCGGCAACTCATTCCAAAACTTCTTTAGTAACAGAAATAACATGTTTGTTTACATGCAAATTAATGACTAGTTTACCATTTGGTGGGTTAGATTACTGAGTTAAGACCAGAAAAAAGCCTAAGCATCAATATTTAAGAAAGATGGAGTAAAAATCTGTTGTCAGATTGTTGTAATCATTCTCCAAATACAATAGCCATAAAAAATGAACTGAAATGATAACCGTGTAAACATCTTAATTATTTGAAGCAAATGGAGGAAGGTCTGTGTGAAGTATTTTTTTTTTAAAAGTAAGCCAATTATGGAAGATCTGCGTGAAATATTTAAAAAAAGAAGTCAATTATAAAACCCTTTAAAAATGTTACTGAGGAGTAATTGATAAGTACAAATGTATATATTTTAAAAGTGTAATGTGATGATTTGATATAAATACACATTGTGAGATGATAACCAACACCAAGTCAATTAACAAACCCAACACGTAATTATAAAATATTTTAAAGAAATGATTTTTTTGTGAGTGTCAGTGACTATAGAATCAGAGGATCCACCTTCATTGTTAATATTTCTAAATATAATCTCTGTGGTCAATAATTTCTCCACATCTACATTACATGATTCTTCTAGGTTAAACATCTAGAACAGTTAATGTCTTAAGAAATGGACAATAATGGCTTGAAATTACCATTTTAATGTCAAGATTTACATATGGCAATTTAAAATTAAATAACATTAAAACTCAGGACAGGCTGTGCTAGAAGGTTTGTCTCGGTAGATTGAGAGAACATTGGCCTGCAGACTCAAAGGTCCTGGATTCTGTCTTGATCAAGGGCACATACTTCAGTTGCAGGCTCCTTGCCTGGCCCTGGGCCCTGATCTGGGTATGTTGAGGAGGCAACCAATCCATGTGTTTCTCTCACATCTATGTTTATCTCTGTCTCTCCCCCTCCTTTCTAATCTCTCTAAAAATCAATGGAAAGTATCCTTGGATGAGAATAAATAAAAATAATTGAGAGGGGGAAATGGGGGACATCTCTAATAATGTCAATAATAATAAATACACAAATAAATAAAACAAATGATCCAGTTCTTTTGTTTTCTTTTTTAACAACTATATTTTTATTGATTTTTATAGAGAGGAAGGGAGAGGGATAGAGAGCTAGAAACATCGATGAGAGAGAAACATAGATCAGCTGCCTCCTGCACACCCCCTATTGGGCATGTGCCCACAGCCAAGGTACATGCCCTTGACTGGAACCGAACCTGGGACCCTTCAGTCCCCAGGCTGATGCTCTATCCACTGAGCCAAACCAATTAGGGCTAATCCATTTCTTTTGTTTCACTAGAACCATGGGGTAACCTTGTGAATGGAAGCCACATGCTAAGAATGGTAAAGTATAAAGCTTTGCAGCCTGGATCTTCCCAAACACTGAAACTATCATACAAGTTCAGAAAGGCCTGTTTTACAACTGTTTATATGAGAGAATAAACTATCTTACTTAAGACACCTGTATTATGAAGGACAAGTATTGTGATACTGCTTTGAAATGATGTTTAATTATTTTTGTGATTTTAAAAAATTTATCTTTATTGTTGAAAGTATTTCAGATATCCCCCTTTTTTCCCTATTGACCCCCTCCACCCCTCACTTGCCCTCCCCAGCCCTTCATTGAACTGTTGTCTGTGTTCATGGGCTATGTATATATGCGTATAAGTTCCCCAATTAATCTCTCCCTCCCACTCCTTCCCCACCCTCCCTCTGAGATTCCTCAATCTTTTTCTCTTTTGGTTTTGGGACAACCCAAGCTATTTTCCAGAAACCAATGGAGTATACTTCAAATGTTACTCATGCACTAAATAACCTTGATTCTTTTATAAGACTGTCTTTTATTACATTCATGGGAGAAAATTGATTGTTCCGGAATTATAATTGTGAGATATAATGAAATCAGTTAAATGCTTATTCAATGGCCTCTTTCAAGTTTTTATTTCATAACCTCAGATGCTATATCATAAAGCAGTTACTATATGGAGACCTGCCAGAAAACCAGAAACAGCACTAAAATGTGCATAAGTTTAGGCCAGGGAAAAGTGATGAAAAGTCATACTGCTTGTTCAGGTAAGGTTTTGATAAGATAAACATAAGGGGTTTGTATTATTCTAATCACAGTAATCTGGCTGTCTAATTATTTCCTGGGAAAGGAGAAATTATCTGGGAACCAGATTTAGAAATAGTTGCAAATGCAGGGATTTTGCCAATCAATTCTTCTTCCGGAATGTTGATGAGGTCATTCTGTAATTGGTGCTGTGACTTGGACTCTGAGTATAGCGAGTAACTATTGAGAGTAGGATGCATATGTACATGCTGGGGGTAGGTATGGCAGTATTGAGGATATTAATATTTCTTAATTATTCCCATAATGTTAAAGATAAAAAGGCTATGGATTTTTTAAGAAGGCCATAAAAAAGAATATTCATTACTCATTCAACAAATACTGATAGTGTTTATCAAGTATAAAGCAAAAAAGGAATATTGAGTCATTTCAGTATATATGGAAGGATATACTTGGCTATGCCAAAAATGGCTACTAATTTTCCCATGGTATCTACTTCCATTTCTTCCTCACCGTAGCTGATGCTTTTGGTAGCCCAGCTGTTGAGCCCATCCTCTAGCTGCCATGGGTGTTGACTGGTCAAGGCTCACACCTGTACCCTTTTCTGGAGAATTCTTTAGCATGTCAAAAGCCCCTGGATAGAGATGGCTGGGAAGTCCAAGCCCTGGCACTTCCTTTCAAAGCAGGATACATTCTGTAGTGTATTTTATGTTCTAAGACTCCCTGTGGGATGACACTGAGGCTAGGCTTTTGAAAACACATTTTCCCTGGCTTTCTCCCCATAGGTTTACTCCTGACAGCTCTCCCTCAATAGATCACTTGCACAAAAATCTGTGTTTTGGGCTTTTCTTTATAGGAAAAGGTATTTAATATCCTCAGCATTGTCAGGCATATAAGTACTCCTAATTAAAAATTCCAGTTACCACTATAGCTTGATGTAATCGTGTGAATAAGTTCTAGCCTAAGAGATATAATAAGTAGAAGTGATGTAAGTAAGTTTTGGGACTTGTTCTTAAAGGTAGAAATGATCATGTTCTTTGTTTCTTTCATTATATCCTGTTACTTATAAAGGCATAGGTATGATGGATAGAGCTTCATCTAGGCAAACAGGGTGAGGATTATATCCTTGGGAGAACAGAGTGAGAGCATTGAAGAAACCAGAGGCCCAGGGAGACACCATATAAGCGCTGAACTTCCTACATCTCTCTCATATTCATGTTTCTCTCTCTCTCCCCACTCCCTTCCACTCTCTCTAAAAATCAATGGAAAAATATCCATGGGTGAGAATTAACAAAAATAATTGAGAGGGGAAAATGGGGGACATCTCTAATTATGTCAACAATAAAAAGTAAATAAATAAATAAAACAAATAATCCAGTTCTTTTGTTTCACTAGAACCATGGGGTAACACTGTGAATGGAAGCCACATGCTAAGAATGGCAAAATATAAAGCTTTGCAGCGTGGATCTTCCCAAAGACTGAAACTATCATACAAGTTCAGAAATGCCTATTTTACAACAGCTTACATGAGAGAATAAGCTATCTTGCTTAAGCCACCTTTCCATATTATGAAGAACAAGAATTGTGATACTGCTTTGAAATGATGTTTGATCTTTTTTGTTGTGATTTTTTAAAAAAAAATCGTTATTGTTGAGAATATTACCTATGTCCCTTCTTTTCCCCACCAATCGCCCCCCTCCACTTAGGTCCCACCACATTTCAGGCCTCCAGGCCTTCACCACCCTACTATCTGTGCACATAAATTCCCTAATTTATCTCTTCCAGCTCCCTGCTCCCCACCCTTCCTGTTGAAATTCCTCAGTGGCTTATTCACTTTATCTTTGCTTACAATATCAAAAATAGCAGTTACTTTTCATTTGGAGAATATTTTTTGCAAATAAAGAAAAATTAATAACCATAGTATAAAACAACCACCAAGAATGTTTTTGCTGCATTGTCAGTGACCTGCATGCCTGGAACATATTGTTTGCAATTTAACTATTTCCTCATTATAATTAGCAATTATGTCATATCACAGACTTTTAGTAATGTTTGTGAAATATGATACATGTACATGTTATATATCCATGACTGAAAAGGGCTCACAGTGATTTATTTTACTTTAAACTGGAAAAAAATCGTAAGAACTTTAAACTTTATGTATTTAATGATTTTTAAAATCTAGCTTTCTCACTAGCCTAATTATCCCATATTACACTGATGCTTTTTGGAGAAAATTAACAAGTCTGTGTATTCCCTGAACATGACACCATTGATTTCAGAGTTCTCAAAGCTTTCTCTCTTATAGAACTTAGAAAAATAAGGCAAAGCTTTTCTTAATCCAGCAAAGAAACCACCCTGTCATCACTCCAGCAGAATTTATTTCATCTTCTTAGTTAAAAATCAGTAAACTGCATAGGCAATTCACACAGCTCTTGGCTTTTACTTCCATCATTTGGATTTTCTGTTTCTGAAAAGAAAGCATTCAGAAAGACAGCAATCTGGCTAATTATTGCTCTGTTCTAAAATAGTGGGGTCCTTTGGAAAACACCTTCCTGTCTCAAAAGTAGAAAGAAAGCTAAATTTAGTGTCTGTTCTAGGTTAATCTACCACTTCAGCATGATCTCCAGGCATTATCAAAATGATGCAACTGGAAAATCTCTTAGAAGCCTATTAAGGCAAGAACCACATGTTCTCACTAAGGGGACATACAAAGAGTGCCTGATGTGCAGTTCCCCAATTTTAATTCCTCATCCATAAAAGAATCTGCATCCAGACTTGAAACTTTAAATACATGCAATTGGATATAGGGTTTTTAAAAGGACTAGCTTACGTAGTATAATTGGATTTTTTACAACCTATAAATTACACCTGATATTTTCAAGGGTATATTCTGGTTTCAATTAAGAGAGGTACTTTAACAATTAAGAAACCAAGATTGTGGAACTACTTTAGGTCTTGAAACACATATGCATATGATAATTAAAGTTTCTGGGTAGGATGTAAACCATTTATATGGAATTTGATTGCCCAGAACAAATTAAGAAGACTTCCTTGGGGTGTAAATTTTAATACTTTTAAAAAGAATGCTGACATTTATCTTTTTATCCAAGAATGACTTGATTTTTAAGAGAATCACATAAAACAATAATAAATATTATAGTTATATTCTATACATAGATTAAAACGAATGACTTAAATTATTTATGCTACAACTATTGCAGTCACTTGTTGTGGGTCTTTTAGGACTAAAATATTATTGTTTTCCACTTCTGCCTGGTGACAGAAAAGATATATTGCAGAGAAAGTGTAAAACAACCTGCTTTTTGTAATCATGATGTAAGATAAGCAGTTCATGATTTGTGTTTGTTTCAAACAAGAGATGTCACAAAAAGTAGAATTATTTTATTTTCTCATGGAAAATTATAAGATTTGGTGTCTTTCACAAGGTAGTCTAAGAACACTAACCCTTGTCTTTTCTTTGACAAGCACTATCCCACATCAGCTCTTAGGAGAAATCATTTTGGTGATGATGCATTTGGGATAAAATGCATACTCTACCACCCAGAGAAGGTAGCTAAGGAAGGTTTATGAGGAAACCCTAACACTCTTAGCTTGGAGGGTTTATGAGGCATATTCCAAGAGTATCTAGGCAAAGGGGTATCTAAGAAACTTTGTTGCATTGTCTTTCGGCACCCTGACTTGAACACCAAAGTAGAGATAAATCTGTCACAAAGATATTTGTGAGTTCGGCCTTTGTTTAATGGAGTGGATTACAATTTAATACATAAAAGGCTCGGAAAAGTTTAAAGAATCATGCTAGCTTCTACTAAAACAGATAGGTGATGATCAAATTAAACAAAGGCTTCTGAGTCTGAAACTTTCTATGGAAAAGAAGATTAACCCACAAGCAACTGACAACCACTCCCAATAAGAACTGAGCCTTAATCAAGAAACTGCTGACATGTGCCCAGCTAGATTTTAGGATTACTATGAGCCAGTGACTACTCTGTACATCCCATCCCCAACACTCCTCCCCCCTTTATAAATGGGGCTATTTAGTTAATTATCTTATCCATGTCTGACCATTGTATGCTGGGAATTCGAGGTTTAGATATCTTTTTAGCTCACAGAGCTCTGGATTAAGAGAAGTCCTTCCTGAGCAGTTGCACTCAGGGAACTAAGCATGAAGAACCTCTTGTTACACTGTCTAATCTATGAGGGAAGGTGGGAGGTGAAGGGGTAATAGATCAACCAAAGGACTTGTATGCATGCATATGAGCATAACCAATGGACACAGACATCAGGGGAATGAGGGCATGTGCTGGAAGTTAGGGGTGACCGGGGAGAGATCAATGGGGGGGGGGGAAAGGAGAGTCATGGAATACTTTAAACAATAAATAATTTATATTTAAAAAATAAGAACCTCTTTCATGCTCATAAGAGATTTGGAAAATGAGATCCTGGTCTTCTAGCCTGACTCTGAAGTCATCCTATACAATAAAAGGCAAATACGCAAATTGACCAAAATGTGGAATGACCAATC
The DNA here is from genome assembly GCA_027563665.1 of Antrozous pallidus. NCBI lineage: Eukaryota > Metazoa > Chordata > Mammalia > Chiroptera > Vespertilionidae > Antrozous > Antrozous pallidus. The sequence goes on from CM050509.1 coordinate 124,199,997, forward strand.
ACTATGACATGCACTGACCACCAGAGGGCAGAAGTTCAATGCAGGAGCTGCTCCATGGTAGTCAGTGCGCTCCCACCGGGGGAGCACTGCTCAGCCAGAAGCCCTGAGCCTGCCTCACGGCTGGCAATTGCAGAAGCAGTGGCAGAAGCCCCTCTGGCCTCCACAGCAGCACTAAATATGTCTGATTGGCATTTAGGCCCACTCTCCATGGAAACATCAGTCGGACATCCCCAGAAGGCTCCCAGACTGTGAGAGGGTGCAGGCTGGGCTGAGAGACCCCACCCAGACTCCCTGAGGGCATGAATGACATGAGCTGGGTCTCTAGTAATAAAATAAGATTTTAGGGGTGCCCAAGCTGGGTGTGGCTCAGCAGTTGAGCCTCGACCCAGAGACCTAGAGATCAGGGCACATGCCCAGGTTGTTTGACCCCAGCAGGGGATGTGCAAGAGGCGGACAATCAATGATTCTCTCTCATCATTGATGTTTCTATCTCTCCCTCACCCTTCCTCTCTGAAGTTAATAAAAATATATATTTTTAAAAAGACTTCAGGGGTGAACAGGAATGGGGTGAATGTACTTTGCATGTATATGGCCACGAAGTATTAGGCACAAAAGGGTAGATTCTGTTGGGCTGGTATTTTGTTGGTCTCACCAATGAACCACACCCAATAGTATTCAAGGACTTGTACTATTAAAGTCTCTTTCATGTTAGCTGTGGACTTGACTAATGGGATATTCACAACCATGATGTAAGCAGGTGCCTGACAAGTGTTTACACATTCTTAGTCACCACATAAAACTGGCTATCCTGCCAGGGAGACAGCTGAGGAGATCACGTGGAGAAAGGAGGCCCTGATAATTGATGATGAGACAGGTTCACTCAAATCTGTATCCTAGTGGTTTCTGGCCTCAAGTGATTATAGGAAAAACCAGAAGAAGCTCCCATCAGAGACCAGCCCACATTATAGAATTAGGTACAAATAAAATGGTTGTTGTTTTAAGCCCCTTTGTTTCGGGGTATTTTCTTCTCATAACTGTCTATGGAGAAATTGGGAAAGGTAAAAGTGTGACAAACATATACTAGATCTTCAAGAAACAACTATTCAAAGAGGCAGAGGAAAAATGGAATTTTAGATGAAGGACCGAAGAGTGAAAGAGTAAGTAAAATTCACACTTTCACCTGCAAACAGCAGGAAGCATGATGAGAACATAGCACAAGTTTCCAACAGAGAAAAATACTCTAAATGAGTCTGGAATGAAAGGTCAAAGCTGTTTTTTTTTTTTAAGAGACATGTATGCCAAGCAGTATCTTTAGACTTCATTTTGCTGGGTATTAAAGCCCATCAGAGACTTTTAGGGAGAGAAATAAAATAATCTCTGTTGTAGACATATAATTCTGTAGCAGTGTGGACTGGTGACAAAAATAGAAACAAACCTGGCCGGCATGGCTGAGTGGTTGAGCATCAACCTATGAACCAGGAGGTCACAGTTCCATTCCCAGTCAGGGCACATGCCTGGGTTGTAGGCTCAATACCCAGTAGGGGATGTGCAAGAGGCAGCCAATCCATAATTCTCTCTCATCAGTGTTGTTTCTCTCTCTCTAAAATGAATAAAATATATATTAAAAAAATAGAAACAACCTGAAGGCAGGAAAACCAAGTGAGAAGGCATTGGATAAATACAGAGAACTGAAGGCTGTCACAGGGCAGGGCAGGGGATTGGGTAAAAGGGGTAAAGAAATTAAGCATACAGCTTGGCAGTAACAGAACAGCACATAGATGTAAATTATAGCATAGGGAACATAGTTAATAATATCATGATAGCTATGTATGGTGCCAGGTGTGTACTTGAAGCAGTGGGGACCATTCCGTAAAGTACATGATTTTCTAACCTCTTTGTTGTATGAACATAATACATAATAATATTAAATGTAATTTGTAATTGAAAAATAAATACATTTCATTTTAAAAAATTTTTTTTATATTGGGAAAGAGAATTTTATTTTATTTTTTATCTTTATTGTTCAGTTCTTTAATTACATTGTTCCCCTTTTTTTCCCTCCTATAGCTCCCCTCCACGTGGTACCCATCCCACCCCCCACTTTCCTCTCCCATAGTTGCATGATTTTTGTACAGTCTCTTGCTGTACTTCCCACAACCCTTTTCTCCCCAAGAATTGTCAGTCCATTCCCTCTATATGTCCATGATTCTGTTATCTTCACCAGTTTATCCTGTTCATCAGATTATTAATTCACTTGATTTTTAGATTCATTTGTTGATAGATGTGTATTTGTTGTTCATAATTCATATTTTTACCTTTTTCTTCTTCCTCTTCTTAAAGAATACCTTTCAGCATTTCATATAATATTGGTTTGGTGGTGATGAACTTCTTTAGTTTTTTGCAAGGAGAGCAAATATTGGTATAAACAAGAAAGAATAAACAACAAAGGCATACTTAAGGTAAATTAAACAGGTCTTGGTAACCAATTAATGCAAAGTAAAGAAGATGAAGGAAACAAAGGTAAGTGGCAATTTCCCAACTGGTGCCCCTGAAATGATGGTGATCCTATTTACTAAGAAAGGGGGAATCATTAGAGGAGGAAATAGATTTGTTGAAGTATGTATTGAAATACATTTTGGTACATTGTGAATTCAATGTGTCTCTTGAACAAATAGGAAAACCTAACTATTAGGCAATTAAAAATATACTTCACTAAGTGTAAAGTTAGATTATTTGAGATCTTCCTTGTTTCTTGAGATATGCTTGTAATGCTATAAATTTCACCCTTAGCTTTCAATGTGTTCCAAATATTTTTGGTTGTTGTATTCTCATTTTCCTTTTATTCAAGGTATCTTTTAATTTCTTCTTGATCTCACTGTTAACCCATTCATTAATTAGTAATATGTTATTTAGTTTCCATGTCTTTATGTGATTTTCAGTGTTTTTATTATGATTGATTTCTAGTTTCATACCATTATGGTAAGAGAAGATGCTTGATATGATTCCAATCTTCTTAAATTTATTGAGACTTGTTTTGTGGCCTAACATGTGGTCTATCTTAGAAATATTCCATATACACTTGAAAGAATGTATATTCTGCTGCTCTGGAGTAAAATGCTCTAAAGATATCAATTAAATCTCTAAACAGGACATACCAATGACCAATAGACATATGAAAAGATGTTCAATGTCACAAATAATCAGACAAATGCAAATTATAACCAGAATGAGATATCACATCACACCTGTTAGAATAGCTGTCATCAATAAATTAACGAACAAATGCTGGTGAGGATGTGGAGAAAAGGGAATCCCCATGCGCTTTTGGTGGGAATACAGACTGGTGAAGCGACTGTGGAAAGCAGTATGGAGTTACCTCAAGGAATTAAAAAATTCACTGCCTTCTGACTTAGCAATTCCATTGCTGGGAATTTATGCAAAACACCGATTCAAAAAAACATATGCACCCCTATGTTCATTGCAACAATATTTATAGTAGCCACGATTTGGAAGCAGCCCAAGTGTCCATCAGTAGATGAATGGATTGAAAAAGCTGTGGTACATTTACACAATGGAATACTATTTGTCCATACTACTTTTTGTGACAGCATGGATGGGTCTGGAAAGCATTATTCTAAGTGAAATAAGCCAGTCAGAGAAAGACAAACGATTTAACTATTGTGATATCTAATGATCAAAATGAATCAACAAGCAAAATCTAAGCAGACTTATAGAGAGCCGGCTGACAGCTGTTGGAGGTGGGGTTGGTGGGAGTGGAGGGATTGAGTATAAAAGGGGGAAAAAAGAGAAAAACTCCCAGACATGGACAAAAAGGTGGTGATTGCCAGGGTGAGCTGGATGAGGGGAAGTGGAGGAAGGTATAGAAGGGGTAATAGGTGATGAAGACTTGATGTGGAATGGTGAAAACACAATAGAGTGTGCAGGTAATGTACATAATTGTGTACCTGAAAACTGGATAATTTTGTTAAGCAGTGTCACCCCAATCAATTCAAAGAAAAGGGAAGAAATAAGAAAAGAGATACCCAGAGGACCTGGCAATCTGATGTTCTCCGGCCTTCACAAGTAAAATGTTAATACAGTAGCAAAGAAGTCATACACACCCAATTAATTTTTATGTTGGTTATTGTATTTTTCAGTTTTATAATTTCTATTTTTTCTTTTTTGTAACATATTATTTTGCTGAGATATTTCCTTTTTTCCATCTGTTTCAAGAGATTTTATAGTTGCTTGCCAATGTATTTTTTATTATGGTTGCTTTAAAATATTTGGGGATATCTGTAATACTTTCAACAATAATTTTAAAAAATATATAAAATCTTTGTCAGATAATTCCATCATCTGATTCATCTCATAGTTGGTATCTGTTGCCTTTTTTCATTCTTATTCTGACTTTCCTGACTCATGCTATGACCATCAAGTGTGATTTTATTGTGTATCCTACACATTTTTGATATTATGAGAATTTCAATCCTAGTTCATCATTTTTACTTTCTTTTTAAGCAAGAAAACCTGGTGAAATGTCACAGCAGGGACCTTTGACTATGTATGCTCAGCTTCCTGCTCAGTCCTGCTGACACATTCCTGGTGAAACAGTGGCATGAACTCATATAGCTTTATGCTTCCAGTCAGGGGATAAGCTCACCCTTGCTGAGCCACAGTGACACAGCGATGGGAGGTGGAAAATTGCATACCGACTGGCCCTGCCTGTCACCATCTTGTTCTGCCTTGTGGAGGTTGGAAGCTTTGCTCCCTACTGAGCCCCACTGATCCTATGGAAGAGTGAAGCCTAGCAGTGACTATTCCTGATGTACAGTGCCTTAGAGATTCTCATTGCTTCCAGGTGGGGGTGGAGGCTCAGGTTGCCACTAGACCCCATTGACACTATTCTTGCGTGTGTGTGTGTGTGTGTGTGTGTGTGTGTGTGTGTGTGTGTGTGTAATTTTGGATAAATACCTAGGAGTAGAATTGCTGTGTCATACGGTAGCTGTATGTATAAGGAAAAAAAAAAGACTTCAAACTGTTTCCCATAACAGATGTACCATTTTACATTCCCACCAACGATCCATCTCCATCATTTGTCACTCTTAACTTTAGTCATTCTTAACTTGTATTTCCCTGATGACTGATGATGCTGAGCATCTTTTTTTGAACTTATTTTTTATTGTTGACAGTATTGCAGATGTTGTCCATTTCTCTCCTGGAAGTTGGGTGGAGGGGGACACTATTCATGCGGAGGAATATGTTACAGAGCACACTGGGCAAAGGATGGAGGATTAGCCCCCACTCTTCAGGTGTGGTGATCCTCTCACAGCAGCAGATGATATTACTGCTGCCTGCTTCTGCCAGGCAGAGGACAGAATACTGGCTCTGCCAACATCACCTGGTGGCGGGGGGGGGGGGTGGCAATTGGAGCACTGTTGTCATGTCATTCCTCAAATCCTGAGATCCCCAGATAATCCTTCTTCCCACCTTTCACTGATTTACAATGCTTGTTTTCTGCATTATATCCACCATTTTTGTTGTAGGGGGGAGAACCTGGAAGAATGGGGTTACTTCATTTTGGTGGAACTCCACAATATTTAAACAATTATCATAGTATCTAGAACAATTTACTCCAACACTTCTCTTATGGAAACTATTCGCAGGCAAAAACTGTGCTTTTTTAAATTTTTGTAATCCTAACATCAGCACATTACTTAGTGATCAGTAGATATTTGTTAAATGGATGACTAAATAAATGGTTTTCATGGTTTTCAGTAAGTATCTTTTGAGAGAAGCTTAATATGTACTTTAAATGAGGAAACATTATTAAGTCTCCAAAGAGACTATCAAGACTAGCAAAATAACTAGATATTAAGAGAGAACGCATTATATATTATTTGAAAAAAATGTTGTTTTAGTTTTTGAAGTTTTTTAATGATTTTATTTTTCTAGAAATTTATCAGAAGTATAACCAATGGACACAGACAACAGAGGTGTGAGGGCATGAATAAAGGGGCTGAGGGTAATGGGAGTATAAGAACACATGTGTAATATCTTAATCAATAAAGCAATTAAAAAAGAAGAAAAAAGGAAATATAAATTCTACCTCTAAATATAAATGAGGGTGTTTCTGACTCCTTACACATTTATACATCCCAGTTCACCACACTGCACTAGGAGCTAAGTCCTCAGCATTATAGTGTCTTTTAAGCCAACATCCTACCTAGACACTGGTCTTTGCTTTGCTGGCTAGAATCCCGAGTCTTTTTGAGTATTGGCTAACAAAATTAACCTTCTACAGGAAGAGTTCTTGATTAAGCCTAAGAAAGACTATAACGAAGTATAGTAGGCTATCACTGAAGAGGATAAGACTGGCCACATCCCACACTAGCAGTGCCTTGGCCAGACAGTTTAATATGTGGACTTCTAAACCCCTTCTGAAGGCAGCTGTCCATCAGAAGCCGAAGGCATTCTGGGAAACAGGAAAAGCAGAGCAGCTATGGATAGTTTGGGAAAGACACACTATCTTTGAGAGAGTGCTGTGACTTTGGATGTGACACATGGATAGTACCCAAGAGGACTATAACTGAGCCCAGCCAGCATGGCTCAGTGGTTGAGCATTGACCTAGGAACCAGGAGGGTCATGGTTCAATTCTCTATCAGGGCACATGCCCAGGTTGGGAGCTAGATCCCCAGTGTTGGGTGTGCAGGAGGCAGGTAGTCAATGATTCTCTTTCATCATTGATATTTCTATCTATCTATCTATCTATCTATCTATCTATCTATCTATCTATCTATCTATCTCCCTCACCTTTCTTCTCTGAAACCAATAAATTTTTCTTAAAAGAAGACTACAGCAGAGGAGCTAAAAGGGACAGGGCACCAATACTGTTGTTCATAAGGTGATTATGACACTGTGGTAGCACCAGGAATGCCCAGCATGTCATCTGCAGCAACCTATAGGCCTACAGTGGTAATCTGCAGAAAAACAATATCCTGAAGCCACTGTTCAGTAGGAACATGAAAATAACAAAATTATTAGTAAGCAACCAAGCTTCCTTGTTATTAGGAGCTTCAGAGTGCAGTGAAAACATACTGCAGGGTTAGGGATGGAGGGTGGAGTGTGGGTAAAAAGTTATATAACAATAGACCATATTCCAATCTGTGTTTTAAAAACATGTATGCATATGTTTATGTGTTTGCATATAAATGGATGAGAGAATGTGTATGTGTGCATGCAGGCACATTTAGATAGACATGTCTGTATGGGCACAGCGAAATGTCTGAAAGTATACCAAATTGCCCAAATTCTTTCCAATGCTTATCTTTGGTTGTCAAATAAGACAGATGGGGGGGGGCACTCTCCCTTCTTTTTTTTAAAAAATCATCACCCAAGTATATTTTCCCATTGATTTTTAGAGAGAGTGGAAGAGAGAGAGGGAAAGACAGAGAGAAATATCAATGAAAGAGAAACACAATAATTTGTTAATCTCCTGCAGGTGCCCTGACCAGGGTCCGGGTCAGGGAGGAGCCTGCAACCAAGATACATGCCCTTGACCAGAATCAAATCTGGGACCCTTGGGTTTGCAGGCTGAAGCACTATCCACTGAGCAAAACTGGCCAGACTCACTCTTCTTAATTATACATATTAAGGTTTGAAATTTTTGGCAGTGGTGAACTTCACTTTCTTTTAGTGATTGTCCATATTTCCTTAAAAAAAATATATATATATATATATATATATATAATAAAAAGTCAAACTTTATACTTTGCAACCCCACTTAGTTGTGCAAATTTGAAGAGTCTATTCCCATCTGTTTTCTTCATTTTCTAATTCTGTAAAGTGGGCATGCCCTTCTCACCATGCAGAGATGTGAAGCTTGAAAAAACTGAGGCTTCCAAGGGTGTTCTAGAAAAATCATTAAAAAAGCAATACAAATAAATATGATATTGAACTTTTTCTATTACATCTGTTGAGAAACCAAGAGTGCACTTGAAATACCCTTGTAGAGGTGCAGAAAAGTTTTATTTTTTGTGTGTTTTCCATCAGTCCATGTGTTGTTTTTTTTACACTAGGTAATAAGGATACTAACACAATGCAGGTTCTGTCCTCAATGAATTTATGATATATCTTTCAGGAGCTGAGTTTCTCTTAACTTTTTACTGTGTTTTCATTTTATTCCAGACATCTGAGCTGAGTTTTTGCTGCCCTTCCCCTTGTGCTCTCTGACCAATCACTATTTCTTTTAGTATCATCTGGGAGCATAAGGAAAAAGGCTCAAACATTTTCATGTTATGGGAAGAAACATGTCTAAATGGCAGCAGAGAAGCGACCACATCTGTAGATACTTTATGATGCGGTGTTTTTTTATTCTATGGGAAATAGGGGGTTAGTAAGGAATGTTTATTCAACAGCAAAGCACCCTTTCTATTTTGGAGAATATGTAAATCCTCAATGTATCATTCTTTTATAAAGATATGTTTATTCACTTGAGAGAGGAAGCGAGAAGGAGAGATAGAAACATCAATGATGCTAGAAAACCATTGGTCAGCTGCCTCCTGCACGCCCCCTACTGGGGATCATGCCTGCAACCTGGGCAAGTGCTCTTGATCACAATCCACTGAGCAAAATTGCCTAGGGCTCCATATCTATATTTTCAGTTCAAGAATGTTATATAAATACAATCATACAGTATATAACCTTTTGGAAATGGATTTTTCACTCAGCATAATTAAATTGAAATCCATCCAAATTACTGCATGTGTTCATTCTGTAGTTTATTGTTATTTATTGTTGAGTAGTGTTATAAGGTATAGATATTACCACAGTGTTTATTCATTCATTGAAGAACATCTGAGAGACACCAGTTAAAGGATTCATAAGCCCTCTCTATATTATTTCTTGAAACTAAATATGAATCTACAACTGCCTCAAAATAAAAATTCTAGTAAAAGAGTAAGATGCCACAAACTTAGTTTCTACCCTTTGGGAAGCATTAAAATGCTTACAAGTTCACATGAAACTGCTAACAGAGCACATCTCTGAAGAGGGGGATTACAAAACTGGGAGGTCAAGAGCACTGGAAAATTTTATTTTTTAGAAAGCAAATGTATTTTTTAGTGGTGATAAATAAAAAGAAAATGTGTTTTTTTTGTGGCTCCCCTTCATTCACTTTTTTACACAAATAAATAAAAACTCTGTAAGGATAAAAATTCTGTAAGGATAAAAAAGCCAGTTACTATGGAACAAATATTTATTAGGTATTATTCTATCCAAACATAGATACAAAGAGAAGAGAGTAGGAAAGTTCTCATGCATTGTACTGAGAGTAGTCTCAGGCATTTCCATTATGTAAAACACATAATTGTAAATATGTAGGTGTAAATGCAAATTAGCTGTACATGAAGCAGCTTATTAGAGCTTTTTTATTGATAAGTTTAATATCCAGAATACGTATCTAGAGGACTAGAACTTTTAAGGAGACGCAAAAATATGTAAACTTCTAAAATATTCTTTGAAAGCAGATTATTTAAAAACTCATGGTGACAGTTTTGTGGCCTGATAACTAACAATGTGCCAAAATGCCAGTGACTCAACTAACAGTCCTGGGTTCCTTTAACATCAACACCAAGCCACTTTCCTAATTGGAAAACAAAAGAAGCCGTATCAACACTAGCTTCAAAGTAATTGCAATATTTGAATTTCAGCGATAAACATATCTTTTCTGTGATTATCACTTTCTCTAGAATTCCACTTGACTTTAAGGTGTTTGTCTTTTAGTTTGACCTTCCATTAAAACCTAGACATACACATAGGCACAGTTTTTGAAACTTGTGCTCTTTCATTCCTTATTGCAGTTATAAATTGAGGGACGTTTTAATGCAATTTCTTAGAGCATTGGGTCAGAATGTATATGTAAACACATCAAAGATTTGTGATCTCCGTGCTTTAAGAATTCATATTACTGATGTGAACATTTCCCCCCATCAATGATACATAATGAAATTAAATGTTAGACTAGGGAGATTTAGCTCAATTCTAATCTCAGATAAATGAGGACACACATTTTCTTCTCTTGAAAAATCACCTCTACACATACATGAACAATCAGAAATAATGATTTTTTTAAAAAAGAATCACAGCAGATATGAAATTAAATCAAATTAGTATTAGTCAAGTGAGAACAGCCAGTTCAAAGAGTAATCTTAACTGTACTACTGTGACAATTATTTATCAATGTCCCTACAAAACCTATACTTCTAATAATAGTTATGCTTAAACACACAAAGCTTGGTATACCTGAAGGTAAAGAATAAGAGTCACTAAAGAAATGGTGAATTTGTTGTTTTACAACCCACTCCACTTTTTCCCCAAGCACAATTTTACTTGCATTCATTTATATTTTCCAAAGTTAACCTAAATATAGTTTGCCAGTGTTAAAAAGATAAATTTCTGTTTAACATTTTTATGTGGCATTGACCTATTTTGATGTCTTGACACATCTGTAGCTATGAATCAGCATAAAGTTAATTCTTACAGGTAAAAACAAGGTGGAGGCACAATCCTTATGTCAGAGGAGTGATACATGCCAATGAGAATTTCAAAAGTGGAGGTTGAATTCTGATTTGAAAAATACACTAAATGAGCCTGGCTAGCGTGGCTCAGTGGTTGATCATGGACCCAGGAACCAAGAGGTCACTGGTTTGATTCCAGGTCAGGGCACATGCCTGGGTGAAGGGCTCACTCTCCAGTAGGGGGCATGCAGGAGGCAGCCAATTAATGATTCTCTTTCATCACTGATGTTTCTATCTCTCTTTTCCTCTCCCTCCCTCTCTGAAATCAATAAAAATTTGTTTAAAAAATACACTAGGTGATCCTGAGAGTCTTCAAATTGGGAATTAATTAAGTTAACTTTGGTTTTATATCTCTTAATGAATCTAATAATTTCTGGCAACTTAAAGTAGATATAAATGCAGATGGTATCGCTTTTCTCCATACGCCAAAAATAATGTCTCAATATAAATTTTAATCACACCTTTTTAAGATTTAGGAAGATAAAGGAATAGATTTAAACAGATCTTTCATATGCCTATAACCTGCTTTGACAATGTTCTTATAATCTAATGCAGAAATTTTCAACTGGTGTGATGCCAGGATTTTTAAAACATGCAATATCTGACTATTGAGTCAGAGGCACTGACCTTTTCCCCCTTAGATTGTCAAATAAAAAATGACAATAGCCAACACAACAATAGCCACCCAGTGTGAATGAATCAAAATTATACCTATTTAACATTTATTTTTGGTGTGCTGCAGAATCTTAGAAATTAGTTTATGTGTATCATGAGATGACAAAGGTTAAAAATTGCTGGTCAAATGCCATCCACAATCATTTGTGCCAGCTGTGGTTCTCAATCCATGCATGGCTAATTTCTTACACTGATATTTTTTAACTCCTTATGTGTTACATAGATACCGCTTCAATGTATTATTATTAAACAAACCACATATATCTCTTCTGCAAGCAGACAAAGATGTGTGGATGTGTGATGAGTTTCTTTGGGAACAAGGGCACAGACTTTGTCATTAACTTTTGAATTGGCCCTGAGGGACCCGGGTAAATGGTGGTATTGACGCAGCACTTTCAGTTAAGAAAATGATCTGGAACACAGCCTTTGTATTCATATTCCCTAAGATGCCAATGCTGCCTGCCTATTCCTGCGCACAACACACATTGCCTAAATCATCTCTGCAGATGTGTGCGAACCAGAGCTATCTGTGCTCTATCTGTCTGTGAAGGGCAATAACAAAATGTTACAACCCATTTAGCAATAAACCATGCATCCTTCCTGCAAGTCTTTGCTTGCATTTGATTTGCAACATTTCACCTCCTCTATAAATTTTACTTCATAGTCTTTAGTAATTTCTGGCACCCTAAGTAGATACCCAGATGGTATCTCTTTTCTCCATAAGCCAGAAATAATGTCTTAATATAAATTCCAATCCCATCTTTTGAAGATTTAGATTCTAAATTTTAGAAAGCAGCACCACAAACAAACATTGGGACAATACCTTAGGTGAAAGGGATAGCAGCACTGTTTAAGTCTAAGAAAGCAGCATGTGAATTGACTGAGTCAGCAGTAGTAGAATTAAATAGATAGATACCTGATGACACAGGCATAGAGACCGCTGTCCTGGAGTAATGTTGGCCGGAACCAAATGGAGTCTTCTTCCTTGCTCATTCTACTTCCATCAAAGGCTATTGGCTCTTCAAAGTCTCCAGGACCAGAGCTTTTATACCACATCAAACTGAGTCCAGCGCTTTGGGCTAGGGAGTAATTTGCTCTGATATAACCATAAAAGAGTGCACACTTGATTCGAACAGGCTCTCCGACCAAAACTTGATATTTCTTGATGTCAATAGACCAATCGGTGCATCCATCAGCTAAAAACAGAAAGTGATGGAAGAGAACATTAGATAAAGCTTTAAGAATTACTTCATTCATTTGTTATTCATTCAGGTATATTGAACACCCATATTGGGCTAAACTCTATTCTAGGCACAGAGGATTAAGCCATGGATAAAGCGCAGAATGACACTGAAAAGTAATTTACCATGGGGACAAAAAAGCATATTTGACACTCAGCTTGCCTCTGCAGTGTGGTGGATATTGGTTTATTGCCTTTCTACTCTACATCCACCTATCCACCATTTTTGTCTGTTCTTTGAAAGTGGACCCGGACCCTGGAAACTTCTGCTAGCTGCCACTGAAGTGCTGTTGATAGAGGGTGCTGAAGAGACAATGCCACAGCAAAGGGTTGTGGCTCCCTGGTCCAAGTGTGTTTGCTGAGAGGGCTCTTGCCCAGAGAAAGGCTTCTCCAGCACCCGGTTCCTGGCACGCAGGGCCAGGCTGGCAGTAGCTGGGCAATTCTGTATCATAGCCTCACATGAGACACTTTTCCACAAAAGGCTTTCCCAGGTGCTTTAGAGGAAGGTGTGTTTGTCAAATTCCAGAGAGCAGATTTGCAAGTTCGGCCAGTGTGGCGCTTCAGTGATGTGGGAGCCCTGACCAGAGTACACTGGAGGTTAAAGGCCTACTCACTGTCCACAAGCATGCAGGCAATGACACAGCAGTATTGCCATAGTAAAGACCCCTTTGGCCTATGCATGCATGAGGCAGTGACCCAGCAGTAGCACTATATGTACTTTGCAAGCACACCCTTATGTAATCTGTTTATATCAATGTAGCACTAAGGTCTCTAATTAGCACAAGGCCTCTTTTGTTTGAGCATGTATATAAGATGCCACTGACAAGCCAGTTGTTGGCTGATTTGTTCATAATAAAGCACGTCCCACCTACCTACTATAACGTGTGTGTTCTTCCAATTTCCTATACCCAGAAGGATCAAGTACCTGGCTGAGGAACTTGCACTACCCAGGTCAACTGCTTTGGAGGCAGCTATGCTCATCACTATACCACCAACCATTCAGTAAGCCATGCACTTTTCCAGTAAGGTTTGGATCTCACTCTGGAGTTAGGGAGATAGGGGCTTTTCCTTGGATGCTGTATATCAGCCATAGGGCTACAAGAAACCTTTATTCTTTTGAGTTCTCTTTTGCTATAGCCTGAATGTTTGTGTCCTTCTAAAAGTTATACCTTGAAGCTCTAACTCTGAATGTGATAGTACTTGCGGGTGGGGGGTAGTTCTTGGGGAGATAGGTATGTTTAAATGAGATTATCAGACCAGTAACCTCATGAAAGAATTAGGGCTGTTAGGAGAGTCACCAACAATTCCCCTCCCGAATTTTTCCTTCCTTTCTACCCCCTGCCGCCCTTGAGGTGCTCGTAGAAGAAAGTGCTGTGAGCACAGTGTGAGGGTGGCTATCTGTAAACCAGAAAGAGGGCTCTCACCAGAAACCAAAGCAGCCAAAACCTTCACCTTGGAAATCTCAGCCCCCAGAGCTGTAAGAAATACATTCCTGCTATGTAAGTCTATGGAATTTTGTATGATAACCTGAGCAGATTATTAGATGTTTCTCAGTAGCCAATCCTTCATTATGCCAATATCTTGTTACATTTAATAATATCTCTCTGTATAAGACTAATATGAAAAGTGACCCTCAGGAGTTCAACTGGGAGACCAGGAGTTCAAACACTCGCTATGATGTGGCTTGACCATCAGGGGATGGTGCAGAACATGGTGGGGGGTGTGCGACCAGTGGTGGTGGTGCTGAGGGAGCAAGGGAAGAAGGAGGTGAGGAGATAGGGAGGTGGGGAGATGGGGAGGCAGGGAACCTGATTGGCCCTGATCGCCAGCCAAGCCTAGGGACCCTACCTGTGCACAAATTTCATGCACTGGGCCTCTAGTTTTTTATAAAAACTTTTCTTATTAAAATTAGTGTGTGGTGTTTGTCTCTGATTGGATCCACACTAATAAGATCAGGAATAAATGTTTTATAGCCAAATAAGGCAGAAACACATAACAAAAATAGGCCAAACTCCAGTAGTGGTTTCACAGCAAGAGTCAGAGGTAAATGGACCCTTTGGTCTCATTTCTAGAAGCATCAGGAGGTAGTATAAAGTAGGAACCATGGTGGGAAATGTGGCTGATGGTGGTTCAGATCAGTTGGGCTTTCTTTGTTAACTGAAATCATTTTTCAAATGGCATTTTGACATTATTTTTATCACCCCTCCCCCGGTGGGTGCACAAGCACTCATACACACTCCCCCCACCCCCCAACACACATATAAAACATGTATCCACTAGTCAGGTATATCACTATTAACATAATCACAGAGAAGTTGTGAATTTCCTGCTTAGAGAGGGCAGGTGCCCAATACTTAGCAAGATAATCAATGTGACAGCTCACAGAATACAAATACCAAGCCAAAGGCAAAAACCAAGAAAAGAGGACCCCTAATAGCAGTAGCATCTGAGTCTTGCCAGCAGGGTTTAACTCACTAATGATTAAAAAAAGAGGACAGGATGAATAATGTACAATTTGAGAGAAGGGAAATTATCAAGATGAAAAGGAAGATGTACTTTAGAACAAAGAAGGCACATAATCTATTGAATTATCTATGTTTCTTATCTTAAAATAAGAGCTAACACCTAATGAGCACTTAACTAGGGCTGAGTTTACAAATTTTCATTTACCCTCAACAAAAACATCTATTAAGGCTTTTCAATTCATTGTTCCCTCCATTTCTACCAACAAATGCATGCCATCCTTCCTACCTTCCTTCAAGTATTACCTCCCCAGAGAGGCCTTTTCTAACAGCCTTTCTCCAACACCAGCTTCCTGTTCCTGTCACTAGATCCAGATTATACATTAATATTTTTCATAAGACTTACTGCTAACCTATGTTACACTATGTCCCCACATTTTTTTTCTTTCTGTCCTGCCAACAGAATGTAAGCCCTTCGAGGTCAATGACTTTGTCCTTCTAACTAACTTCTTTTTTTTTCTTTTTATTGATTTCAGAGAGGAAGAGATAGATAGAAACATCGAAGATGACAGAAAATGACTAATCAGCTGCCACCTGCATATTCCATGTGCCCTGACCGGGAATTGAACCATGACCTCCTGGTTCATGAGTCAATGTACAACCACTGAACCACACCATTCCGGCCTAACTCGCTTCTTGAGCTCAAATGCTTGATGGTTTTCTCTCTTTCTTCCTCTCTGAAATCAATAACAATATTTTTTAAAGGACTCATATTGGCGTGGGATATGTTTCTTTTCTTAATGTCTTAAAAGTGATATGAGAAATAACTTAACACTGTGCCTAGAATCCAGTGGATTTTCTCTTCTCCATCCTCATATTGAACAGGAACAGGAAAAGCTCCAGTGTTTCGGTAAACATAAGCAAATGTACATTGTACAAGCAAATTTCCATTGTTCTCTTTGGGGAGATGCTATTGTTATTCTGGGCAAAATGAATTAATAATACCTTGATACATATGGTCTATCTTTTAAAAATGGAACAATTTCTACTTACCTTAAATTTTCATTCTTTTATTTTGTGTTCTCTAATATACACATTTATTAGCATGTATAATATTAATTAGTACTTGCTTTCATATATTTCACTCATCACTTTAATGCTAAAACTTTGAGAACTGAGACTTTACCATATATCTTTGTATATATGTATGTATGTATCTATCTACCAACCTATCACCATCCATATAAATCTATGTCTAATTATATATCTACTAGTGGCCAATTGCAGGAAGATTCCTGTAAGAATAGGGCTTCCTGAAGCCTACTCTACCACACAGCCTGTTTCCCTACCTTCTCTGCAGCCCCACCTGCTTCCCCGCTGTCCTGCTTGCTTCTCCACAGCTTCTCTCCCTTCTGCAGTGCTTGGCTTCCTTCTAAGCTGTCTTCAGTCTTCACTCTGTGCCTGGATATGCAAATTAACCACAACCACTCCTGATTGGCTGGTTGGCGTGGCTTGTGGGCATAGTGGAGGTACATCAATTTGCATGTTTCTCTTTCATTAGATAAGATAGTTATTTCCATATTTATTTGCTTTATAATTGTGATGGACTGAATAGATGTTCATTTAAATTGGTATTGAAAACATGTATCTTGGCTATCAGTATAAGCACTCATGACATTCTATAGGTATTTTTGATCTTACTAATTTTGGAAAAAATTAACTATGCATTTTCCCTTTTTTATAATATTGAAAAGCAATTCATTTTTGTTACACAGAATAATTTATTCCACAGAACTGCACATAGTTGAGAACTCAGTAAATTTTTATTGATTTGTTAAACCTAATGCACTCTGTTTTACATTCATTGGACATACTATTATGGTATTTATTTAGTTCATGTATACCTCCACAAAAACTTTCTATGGATAAGGTTATGAGCCTACTGGCAGGTCAAAAAAACATTGCCAGCTTTAGGCATTTTATACCGTTGGACACTTATTGAACACTGGATTAAATATCAACATGATGAGCAACAGACCACAACGGTGATCTAATTTAATCTCTTTCACATTTCAGAAGCGCCTCACAGGGAAAGGACTGTTGGAGAACAGGACACCTACCCAGCAAATTGATCCTTTAAAGAGAGAGTTACAGAGCTTATGACACATATTGGTTTTCATTTTATGTTAGAGCACAGACTAGAAGAGAATTTTATTTTTTAAAGATTGCAAGTTATAAAAGGTTTTAAAATGTAAGAACAATTCTAAATGGGATATCGTTACCAGCAACGAACACATAAAATGATAATGTATCAGAGTTCAAATCATGTTTCAGTGTAATTCCACATATGTCATAGACCACCTACTCTATACAACTCACTGTTCTACAACAAAGATTATTGACAGTAGTGCTAACCTTGAGGAGTTCATCTTTTAGTAGAAAAATTCTGGAGAAATTCCAAGAGTAAAAACAGCATTGAAGGAAACAGAGTAAGAGGTTTGTTCCATTTTAACCCACTACTGTTTTTGCTTCTACGAATAAACTAATGGAACAGAAATCTGACTGGGGAGATCAATGAGAATTTCATAAAGAGATGGAATATGAATTGTGCCTCTATTCAAAATTTGATAATTAGGAAGAGAAAATTCAAAGACAATTGAATATTTCAGTTAGATAGAATAGTAAAAGGAAATGTTCTAAAATGGTGGAATGAGATGGGGAGGAGAAGAATGTAACCAGATGAAAATAAGAACAGAAAGGTGGGTTTCTTGGCAAACAAATGCCAAGAAACTTGAACTTAGTCCCATAGCCCAGTAGTTTACAATTTTAATACATATCAGAATCATTTGGAGGAGTTGTTAAAAGACAGATTGTTTGGCTTCATCATTAGACTTTCAGGTTCAGGAAGTGTTGACTGGGACCTAAGAATCTGCATCTCTTAAAAAGTTCCCAGGTGATGATTCTGGATGGCACTCTTCAGAAGAACTGCTCAATGTAGACAGTAGGAAATGTCTGTGAAGAAAGTGGTATTATGTGATGTAAATTTTCGGAAGATCATTCTAGTGGCAATATCAAGAATGGATTAGACAGTTGGCAGCAAGGAGACCACTTAGAAAGTTCGTAAAATAGAACTGAAGGGGAAAGTAGCAAATGATATGAAAAGTAAATGATGGGGGAAATTATTGAGTTAGAACTAACAGGATGGAGAGATCAGATGAGAGAGATGAGGAAGGGGGAGTCAAGGATCACTTTGAGGTTTCAAACCAGGATTCCAGGAGAATTGTAACAGCATTAATGGAAATATGGAGCAGAAGTGGGGTCCAGGTGGCAGGTTAACATGTGGTTGTGGTAGAATACTCCATCATCTTACAACACTTCTCCTGCCTTTATTGTAGGTGTTTATACAGTAGAACATTGTTGCTTATGTTGTCTGGTCTGTGCAACAAAAGCACTTCAGTGTATCTTTTTTTTCATATTATGAGCTCGCCTGGGCATTCAAGTCCCCTAAAGTTAGAGAAAAATTCAATGGAAATGAAAATCAAATGTGCAGTGTATTTTAATATGCATTTTCTTTCTTGAGAATAATATCACACTGAATAATTATCTATTTGATTAAATTCTTGCAGAGATTGCAGGGGGGTATTAAACATAGTTTGTGTATTGCTCTTTCAAGTGAAATTCTTAGAATTAAAAAAGAAAAGGTTAGAGTCACTTTTTTAAGTGATGTTGAGTTCTATTTTTACCACTGTGGAAGAGGTCTCATGAAAACACATAATATACTGTACACATATTAGTTTTACAAAACACAACTATTTTGGCATTCATTTGCATTTTTATGTATAATCATATATCTATTATGATGGTTTATCATTCTTGTCATGGATGTAAAAAAAAACATTCATTTAAGCCAGGGCCGGTTTGGCTCAGTGGATAGAGCATCTGCCTGCGGTCTGAGAGGTCCCGGGTTCAATTCTGGTCAAGGGCATGTACCTTGATTGTGGGCACATCCCCAGTGGGGAGTGTGCAAGAGGCAGCTGATTGATGTTTCTCTTTCATCGATGTTTCTGACTTTCTATCCCTCTCCCTTCCTCTCTGCGAAAAATCAATAAAATATATTAAAAAAAAACAAAAACAAAAACATTAATTTAATTTGTGCAGAATGTTTTCACTTACATAATATTTTCATAAACATTATCAACCTTAAGTAAGAAAAAGTGTGACAATAAACTCACAAAAAGTCACAGGGAAACTTTTTTTTCATGTTTAAATAATTAAGAACAGGGGGAAAAATTAAGTATAGATGGTTTCCCTGGACTTTAAACTCTACTTTACAGATATTTTGTTGACATATTTCACATATCCATTTAATAATCATAGCAAGTAGAAATCTATGCATTGATTCAGACATTGTTGTTCTTGATTTTGATCTTTCCTGCCTTTGAGAGAGCAGCCTCTGGGAGTGGGGCAAAATTGTGTATCTTTTTTAGGGCTGGATCAGTTTGAGAGGATGTGCTTTGGTGAAACAATTGTATTGAACAGTTATTAATATGGACATCTAATAAATTCAAAGAAAATTTAAATTGTTCTAGTCTTACTTAGCAATTAAAAGATCCTCAAGTACTGGCTTAAGTGAGATTATCTTCACAGCTTGTTTATTAATATTGACTAAACTCAAAATTAGAGAAATCTTCTGGCCTAACAGATGCTACCTAATGATATAATTTATTGCTTACTTATTGTTATTTCCATAAAACTGCAAATTCAGGGAGTGGCATTTTGCTTTTTATATGGTTACCGAGGAACATATAATCTTTCATGATACATCCAGCTCAATATCCTTTCTTTGGCTGCTTTACCAAAAAGCTATAATTAGGTTCCATTATATACCCTAGACTCTTAGTAGTCACACCATGACCCTTTCCTTTCATATGTATCAAACAGAAAATATCTGAAATTAGAGAAGTAAGGAATTGTTTTACAGTATTTAGTGTGAGCCACTTCTGGAAAGAGGCATTCATTGATTCATTTTTTATTTAAACAAATATTTAAGGGCAACTTACTATAGCTAGGCATTGCTGAGGTTTGGATAAAGCATTTGATAAAATATATACATAGAAAACCCTAATATGCAAATAGACAAAATGGCGGAACAACTGAACAACCAAATAAGTAGTTGCTATGATGTGTGCTGACCACCAAGGGGCACGTATGGAACATGGTGGGAATCGACAGCAGGTGGTGACATAGCATGGAACATGGTGTGCATTGGCTGCAGTGGGATGGTACAGCAGGTGAGCAAGGGCACCAGATCAAGGTGTGGTGCTGGCTGCTGTCATCTGGGAGAGCCTCTGGTGGTTACTGAAAATTAATTGCTCCCATGTGCCACGGTCCTGCCAGGTGCTTACACGTGTTGGAGGTGCCAGTCCCACTCACACCTGCTGCTGGCACCTGGTACTGGCCCCGATTGCTTGGCACCATCAGTGAGTGCAAGTGGCAGCTGCTGGCCCTGATTGTCCTCAGGACTTCTCCACTTCTCTTTGCTCCTTAGAGGTAATCGGAGCAGCAGCTGCAGCTTGCATAGGCTGGTGGAGCTGGCCCAATTGCTTTGTCCTGTCAGCTGGTGCCAGTGGGGCTGGTGCCATCAGCCTGTGGGAGTGGCAGTGAAGGGAGCAGGGCTACAGGGGACCTGGGGGCTGTGGTAGGAAGGGCCTGGTGGGGGCATGGAGAATGCGCTGGGACCCACCCCTGTGCTCACTGCAGCCTCACAACTCACGGTTCCTTTCAAAGTGCACAAATTCATGCACTGGGTCCTTAGTTACTGCATATATCATTAACATTAAGCAGGGTTCCCTTCCTTTATACTAAACTTATAGCTTACCTTGTTCTCACTGTGTTGTCATGAGCAAGATGGGACATTTGTTTCCAACCTTACTTTATTTTTTCAATCTGATATTCATGGGTATTTTCAAAGCCAAACAAGACAGTGTTGTGGGTTCCTTTTAGTGATCATTCATTACGGTGTTTTAAAAATATTTATTCTATTACACTTTAGTCCTCAAAGAAAAGTTCTTTGTATTTTTATTTTAAAATATATACATATATACACAAAGCATACATATCTTGTCTTTTTATTTAACATGAAGGGTCACACTGGCCTATATAGAGACCCACTTGGGTGAAATGCAATTATGAGAAATAAATATTTATTGTAAATGTATAAAGCCTATACATTATCTTTCTTTATTTCCATTACTGTGCCATGAAATAGCCAACCATATATTCTTTTATTCCATAAGGTAGGGAATACTGAATAATTCAAGAGCTTGGAAACTTCAGAACTTCATTCAGTGGAGTAGTTCTAGTCCCTGATCTCTATTCTAATATGCTGCCAGTTATTGCAAGCCACAATAGCACAATGCAGGGCCCACAATGACTATCACTCACTCAGTTGTTTCCGAGAATGGCTTTGGGGTATGAAGTAAACTATATATTTCACCATCTTCATAATGAGGTCTTACCGCTGGATAAACAAGCACCCCACAGGCTCTACCTGCTGTTAAAACCCACTGAACCAAATATTTAACACTTCACAGAGGCTCTTCCCTGGCCTTCTTCAATATTTCATGCATCATTTTCAAAAGAAAAATTGATGCAAAGAAGTAGAAAATTGAGCTACTGACTCCTGGGTCCCTTGCTATAACCTGACTTAGTAACAAAGACTCAATTCAATTTATGGGTTCTGTGAGATAATAGAAGTTTCAATGTTCCCAAGAAGATTGTGGAAATCTGAGGGCCTTGGTTATGTGGTGGTTTGTGGCTTCCAGGTACCAGCGAACTCGTGTTGGCCCTCAAAATCCCCGTGTTGTTACTGCCACCTTTTACTGCTCTCACCATGTTCCTCACCCAGTCTGAGTATGACAGTGGTGTGAATCCTTTTTTCCCTGAAGGAAGATTATTTCAAGTGGAATATGCCATTGAGGCTCTCAGGCTTGGTTCTGCAGCCATTGGGATCCAGACATGA
The DNA here is from genome assembly GCA_027563665.1 of Antrozous pallidus. Classification (NCBI taxonomy): domain Eukaryota; kingdom Metazoa; phylum Chordata; class Mammalia; order Chiroptera; family Vespertilionidae; genus Antrozous; species Antrozous pallidus. The sequence continues at coordinate 124,221,973 of CM050509.1, forward strand.
GGGTGTGCCTAGCTGTGGGGAAGAGAATTACTTCCCCACTCTTGGAGCCAAGCAGCATTGAGAAAATTGAGGAGACTGATGCTCACATAGGTTGTGCCATGAGTGGGCTAATTGGTGATGCTAAGCCTTTAATTGATAAAGTCAGAGTGGAGACACAGAACCATTGGTTCACCTATAATGAGACAATGATGGTGGAGAGTGTGAGGCAGGCTGTGTCCAATCTGGCTCTACAGTTAGGAAAGGAAGATGCAGATCCAGGTGCCTTGTCTACTCCCCTTGGAGTAGCACTGTTATTTGGATGAGCTGATGAGAAAGGCCCTCAGCCATTTCATATGGACCCATCTTAGAACTTTGTACCGTGTGATGCTCAACTAATTGGCTCTGCTTCAGAGGGTGCCCAAAGCTCCTTGCAAGAAGTTTATCACAAGCCTATGACTCTGAAAGAAGCCATCAAATCCTCACCCATCATCCTCAAACAAGTAATGGAGGAGACACTGAATTCAACTAACATAGAGCTATCCACCATGCAGCCTGCCAGAATTTCCGCATGTTCACAAAGGAAGAACTTGAAGAGATCATTAAGGACATTTAAGGAAATGTGGTCTTCAGAGCTTCTCTGGGACAATTTCAATTCTGGTTGCCCCTAACTTTTATGTCCAATTTCTAGCCCTTGAAAAATCTGCAGTGTATGTGATTTTATGATGTCTGTACATAAAGGCAGTTCCAGAATAAATAAAAATTAAAAAAAAAGATTGTGGAAATATAAATTCTCATTCTATCTGACAAATTAACACATGTCCTTTGGTGAAACCAGTCTGCCCAAGGAAATTACTGAAAAAATCAGTGCTTGTTCATTTGCTTGAAATATTCATTAAAAATATTGGGTCAGTCCTAGAAAGATAAATATCACGTGATCTCACTCATGTAGAATCTAATGAATAGCATAAATTAATGAACAAAAATATATCCAGAAACATAGAAGCATAGAACAGACTTTGAACCTCAGAGGGAAGGCAGGGTGGGTGGGAAGAGATCAACCACTGAACTCGTATGCATATATGCACATCCCATGGACAAAGACAATGGGGTGATGGGAGGGGCTGGCTGGAAGAGGTCAATGGGGGATAAAGAAGGACACATATAATACTTTCAACAATAAAGATTAAAAAACATTTAGTGATGTAAAAAATGAAAACTTTTAGCAACAAAATCAATTTGATCTCCATAAAAGCTTGCTTATACATTCTCCAAAAGGAGATAAACTATGCATATTCAAAACTTAATTCTATAATACACATTCTCTTTGTGGCTATAATGAATGCAGTAAAATGATTATTATAACATTAATGCCTAGATATTTGATCTGATTACAATACATATACAAATTATTTTCTCTGATATATAAGGATAATTGATACCCCATTCCACTTCTATATTGTGGAAAGTGCTTAATACAGCTGTGTTGTTCTTTCAGGGTTCTATTTTGCTAGTCTATATAGAGTATATAAAACCTTAATATGCAAATAGACCGTATGGGGAAACAACTGAACAACTGAACCAGCAGATGCTATGGCGTGTGCTTACCACCAGGGGGCGCACACAGGACATAGCAGGCATCAGTAGCAGGTGGCAGAGTGAGGAGCATGGTGGGTGTCGGCTGCAGTGGGATGGTAGAGCAGGTGAGTAGGAGCACCAGACCAAGGAAGGGTTCTGGTTGCTGTCACTGGGGTGAGCTTCTGGTGTTTACTGAAAATTCTTTGCTCCTGCATGTCATGGTCCCACCCAGCATTTGCACCTGCTGCCTGCTCTGGCCATGCTGACACCTGCTACTGGTGCCAGAGCCACCACTTGCACCTGCTGCCAGTGCCTGGTGCTGATCCTGATCACTCTGCACCATCAACAGGTGTGACGGAGCAGTGGCTGTTGGCTGAATGCCCCTGATGGCTTCTTGATCTCCCCCTGTTCCTGAGGGGCGATAGGTGCAGCAGCTGCCACTTGCACCCACTGAGGGCACCGGCCCAGCTCCCACCCGCTGCTAGCACTGGACCTAATCATTCTCTGCTGCACCATCAGGGGGTGAGAGTGGAGCCAGTACCGTCAGTGCATGGGAGAAGTGATGGGAGCAGGGCTGCCAGCAAAGAGTCTAGGCGGAGGTGTGGAGGATGTACTGAGATCTGCCCCTCTGCCCACTGCAACCTTGAGGCTCACAGTCCCTTTCAAGATGCACAAATTCATGCACTGGGCTTCTAGCTGATTATTATAAAACTAGAGGCCCAGTGTGGGATATCATGTGGCCCCACCCACCTGCACACACCCCGCCCACCCACCTGCTGCACTCCCAGCTATGCCTCACTGCACCCTGCCCACCAGCTTCTCTGCCATGTCACACCTCTGCCCACCCACCTGCTACCCCATATGCCCGTCCCGCCGGCCTCCAACCTTGCTGTGATTGGAGACTGTGGGCCGTGGGGGAGGCTGAGAGATGGCCCATGCACCTCATGGTTTCTGGTCATTTGGTTGTTTTGGTTGTGATGCCTCTTGTTCTCTTATTATTATGATGTCCTTAAAAAGTGCCAAATTAAGTAACAAAATAAAAATATCAACAGCCCAAAATAAATTTAACACACTTTGGGGTCACTCCAAAACTTATATATAATTTGTATATCTAACATTAATAGATAAGTCACATATCTGAAAAAAACATTTAATTGTAGTTAATTTTATAATTGAAGACCTTTGATTTAGAAGCACATATGAATTCACGATTATTTAAACTTCGCTAGGTAATTTAAAAATGTTAGCTAAGACTCCATTAAATACACTTTAAATAAAAGTCATAGACAATAGAGAAAAACAATGACACCAAAAGATGGTTCTTTGAAAAGATCAATAAAATTGACAACGCTCTAGCAAGGATAACCAAGAAACAGAATTTCATGAAAACCTTAATGTAATAATTATCTAAACTAGTTTATGTTTTATTAATAGGTACATGTACAATAACTGAGGATCTAGCTGTTGAGGACAGTACATTTTATCAATGCTTAGGTCAATGCTATATGATATAATTACATTTATTTTTAAAATTATAAATCTATATAAAATAAATACTATAGTCACATACTTTTAGGAGTCTATTATTGAGTATCTACTGGAACCAAAACAAAAGGAAACAAGACACCATAAGTCTTCCCTTGTATTTTCCTCATGTCCACTTCTAAGAATGCTCACTTAGAGAAGAAACTACAACCTACTTCATTCTACATCACAGATGGCTTTGCAACTGTCATAGAAGAACAGCCTCATCGATCTTCTGCCAGTATTGGAGTTCCCCAATGTTTCACTACTGGAAAGTATGTCAGATACCAAAAATTCAGTTATAGAAAAATACTAACACATATTCCAGAGACTGTAGGAAGAATATGCCCACTCCCAAAAGTTATAAAACTAGAAAATTCTGATTCTTGCCTCTATAAAAATCATAATAAGCTCAGGGGAGAAAACATATAATACATTTTAAAAAATATATTTTACTGATTTTTTACAGAAAGGAAGAGAGAGGGATAGAAAGTCAGAAACACTAATGAGAGAGAAACATTGATCAGCTGCCTGTTGCACACCCCCTACTGGGGGTTTGCCTGCAACCAAGGTACATGCCCTTGACCAGAATCAAACCTGGGACCTTTCAAAAGTCCACAGGCCGATGCTCTATCCATGGAGCCAAACCTGTTTCGTCCATATAACACATTTTTAAATGTACTATAATTTGGGGGCAATTTGTGTTGAAAGTGCCAGCATAAAACAGAATAATGCTACCTAATAAAATAATAATATGCAAATTGACTGTACCTCTGATCAAGCCACATCCACACCCACCAGCCAATAGGGGGGGGGTTTATGCAAATAAACCCCAACCAAGATGGATGCTGCCACTGAGAGAAGGAGCCAGGCTTGGGTTTCCCCAGCAATGGAGGAAGCCCAGCTTTCTGCCTGTCATTGCTGGCCTAGGCCTCCACGCATTGCTATGAAGTTTCAATTATAGATGATACATAATCCCAACAGAAATGGCAGCAGCCATGGAGCTGGAGAGAGAAGAAGCTAGGGTTGCTGGGGCGATGGAGGAAGCCAAACTTCTGCAGCCTTAGCCTAGGCCTCCACTCTAGGCTACAAAGTTTCAAACAGAAATGGCTGCTGCCATGGAGGAAGCAGAAGGCTTGGCTCTGCTCTAGGCTACAAAGTTTCAATTGTAGAACATAAATTAAGCCCAGATCCCAGAGCCTCCACTTGGGTTACTCGGGGGCTTGGCCAGCCTGCAAACCACCATAGGCCCCTCACCCAGGCCGCCCCACACCCCAAGGGAACCCCCACCCTGATCCAGGACACCCTTCAGGGCAAGCCAGCCAGTCCCCACCCATGCACCAGACCTCTATCCTATCTAATAAAAGAGTAATACGCAGATTGACCATCACTCCAACACTCAAGAGGGCTGCCCCTAGTTTGACTATATTTTGATATATAAATCATAGGAGCATTTCCACTAGTAACATAATACTGAAATCTATTTTCCTAATTAAAAGTTTACCTAGAATCAATTAAATTTAAAATCATGATCAATCTTGTGTCACTTTTAAAATTTCTGGAATATAGATTACTTTAACTTAGCCAAACAGTGGCTTAAAGTAATATAACACTTATTTTATAGTGTAGCGAATATTTTATACTGTTTCTGCCATAACCTATGAAGTCAGATTATGAAAAATCATAATGTAGCCTTTATAAAAAAAAAAACAATTTACTTTCTCCCAAATTAAAATGTACTGATTACTCACTATAGAAACAGTAGAAATAATTTTTAAATGCGTTCAGAGAGTGGGGTATCTTTTGCAAAATGAAACTTCAAACAGAATTCACTATTGCAAGTAGATTTGAGCTGTGCTTTTTGTTAGAAACAGAAAAGGCTTTTGCGATAAACTCCTTGAAGAGCTCCCAAATTAGGGTCATAGAAGTCTCAGCCTAGAGCTGATAACAAAAGAAATCCAATTTGAGTCTGACAAAGAGAAGCTGAAGCCTAATGTGTGTAAATGCTATGTGGTGGGTGGTGGTGGTGGAGGGAAGAAGCAAATTATTTGATATTTACCACCAGTATATTGCCTGTCGTGTTATGACATGAAATAACTCTTTAGATTGCACCCCTGCATTTAGGAAGTCCCATAGAAGAACTTAAAAAATCACATTTGCGCTGTGACCAACCAGCAGACTGAGTTTAGTAAAATATGCCATTTCCAAAGCTAACATTCACTTTTGCTATATCTTATAATAGCAAGGAAACCTAAAGAGCACCTCTGGAACTGTGCCCACATGTGTTTGTGTTTATTATTTCTTCTTAATATAGCTCATAAATGCTAATAGCTTCTCTGTGAAGGAATGTCATTACAATTAGAGCCCTTGATTGGAAACAGGGTGCATAGATTTAGAAACAACTTAATTTCTACAAAGAAATAACTCTGGCTTTGTTCTATTCAATTACTTAAGTCAAGGGCAGCTGATAGTGACCCCTGGTTTATAAAAATCAAATATTATGGGGCCATCGTGGACCCCAGCTTAAGTTAGGTAAACAGTAATTTACAAAGTGAGTTCAAATGCCAAGGATATTACAGGATTTCAACTAAAGCAACACACAGATAAAATGAAGGTAACATAGTCTTAACTGTCGGAGTAAAGTTTTAACCTTCCCTTCTTTCCCACTTGAAAAGTAGTCCAAGCTGTCTTTACCTAATTACACTCACTGTTATTCACTAATTTTAAAAACAAAAATGGCATTAAGAAAATTCTTCTTAGGGTTATTGCATGCAGGTCTCCTGTCACTTGCTGTAAGTCATGTGTAAATATTACAAAAAAGAGAATAGTTTCCTCTAAATTTGCTCTTCTACATAAAGTGCTATCACTGAAAAAGCAACATGGGACCAAGGACTATTCCAAAATTGACCCTTAAATTATCGGGGAAAACCCCCACTTAAGGACTGAATTTAAATTCTGGGTATAATAAAGGCTTTCTTCACACATGCTGTCAAAGGAATTTCTGTTCTATTAAAACAAATGAAGGATACATTGCTTTCTGAAAATATTTCTCTCCTTCTCTGTGACCATGAAGCATACTGCTCCCAAAATAAATTTCCCTGGGATTAATTTCCTTATAAAAATTATAGCCAGAAAAGTTCTAATAACATAGCATCGTAAAATAAACCATGAATTTCTCTGCAAAGGAACAGTAAGTCAGCATTCTAGCAGGGAAAACTTTGGCAGCAAAAAATGTATCCCCGAAGGAAATGTGTGAGAAATCTTGATGGGATTAAAACATGTTGCATGACATATGGTATATATTTTTAACACATAGAATGGGAGAACTAGATCGAAGAGGCATCTAAGCATTAATTCCGTAACTTCCGCTCTCGTCCCATCCCTGAAGAATTTAGCTCATTCAGTTTGTCCTGGTAATGTAAGCATGAAAGGATCCTAACTTCCGGAATTCAACTTTAGAAAGGGAGATAAAATGTCACCATTATTTATCCGCATCGTGTAAGATGCTGCTTTTGTACAGAACAGAGAGATGTAAATAGATAACTGCAGCCATCTCAATGTACAGACTGTCAAACTGAAATAGGTTTCACTAATATTTCTTACCGGGGCTAATATCTTTCCATGCAATCAAATGATGCAGCACACTTTGCCAAAAAAACAAACAAACAAAAAAAACTTTGAATACATTGTTGCAACTAGATAAATTGCAAAAACTTTCAGAAACATGCCATGCTTGCTCTTCTAAAAGGAAAGAACATAAAAAAGCAAATAAATATTTTGCTCTCTGTATTTTCAAAGTATTTCTGTAGGCTGTTCCGATCATATTTTATATGTAGCAAAACTGTAATTCTGCCTCTTCTGAATTTATTACCCTCAATTAATAACTTATACTCCTGGGAGGACATAAGAAAACAGGACACTTCTCCAATATTTGTCATTATGAGGTCAATATGCATCATATGTAAACATACAGCAGATTCATATTACATATGTGAACATGAACTCACTCCATGTAAAATGGGAAGTTAAAACATACCCATTGCATAGGGTTGTTTTAAGGGTTAAAATGATGGAAGCCAGGTAAATATGTAGTAAAATATCTAGCATAAGTTCCAAATAAATGTTAACTAGCATCACCACTGTCATAACACCACCTCCACCACTGCCACCATTTTCATCTACAAAACCAAGACCTTATGGAGCTGAGTTCAATGCAAAAGAGGCTACTCTTGGACAAATGGCCCATTGTTCAGCCTAGTGAAGTATGGGTGACCAAGCTATCAGACTACTTATCATAGTGCCGCACGGTTGGCAGCATTATCTTCATTATACAGACAGAAAACACTGAGGCTTTAAAATGAAAGAGTTGGGTGGAATTTAGTGAAATCAGCAGTGAGGGAACCTTCCTCACTGAGGGCTACATAGAATGCTGTGTCTTGCTTTTTGTTTTTGTTTTTAAAAATACATTCACTGCTTGGAAGCTCAAAATAATACTTAGAAAAAACAATCCAAACCAAACTGTTGTCCCTTTTAGTTGACCAATTTGCATCATTTTGGCTTTTGATATTATAGGCAATTTTAATTTAAGCAGCCAGAAATCATCAGTGAGAAGAAAGTTAATTCATTAGTTAAGCAAACATATACTTTTAAAGAAAGAGTATGCTGGTCTGTAAAGTAAAATGTGGGAAACTTTTAAAGAGATTAGAAGTCATAAAAAATAATTAAAACATTCAAGGCATTATATTGGGTTGGTGTGAGAGTCTTATGAGACTTCAAAGGGTAATAAGGGGAATATAGCATTGTCCTCTAAACTAGGAAAACTGCAACTAAATATTTTAGAAAAACAGACATTATGACTGTTCTTTAGTGTGCTTGCATGTGTGCGCCACACACACATACACTAAAAACTCAAAAGGTTAACCTTCATTACTTAAGCAAAGCAGTATTATAATAAAAACAGTTTAAACCTAAGGACATAATCTCTGAAAACAACAACAACAAACAAACAAACAAAAACCCTCAGATTCATTTTTAGAAATTAAAGATAAGAGCTGAAACCAGTTTGGCTCAGTAGTTGGAGTGTCAGCCTGCGGACTGAAGGGTCCTGGGTTCAATTCAGGTCAGGGGTATGTATCTTGGTTGCAGGCACATCCCCAGTGGGGAGTGTGCAGGAGGCAGCTGATCCATATTTCTCTCTCATTAATGTTTCTAGCTTTCTGTCCCTCTCCCTTCCTCTCTGTAAAAAATCAATAACACATATAGAAAAAAATAAAGATAAGATAAAATAGGAAATTATACTATTTGATTATTCTCCCTATGGGGGATTAAAAATGAAAAGCAGTCAAGTCAGGCACTTATCAACGGGTGCACTTTTATTTTTAAGAACAATGCCTAGTTTCAAGCTTTTTTATCAGACATGAAATTTTAGATTAAAATATCAATTGCATCTTTGTGGTTTAACAGCAGCATAATATCTTGACTTCTGTCACTGTTAAGCTGCCAACACCAATTTTATAGTTATTTCAAGGTGACATTGGAATATGTCTTGCCTTATATTTGATTATTCTGCTTCCATTCAAATTTTTTGACTTGTTCATCCATCTCATCATCCGGGTAGTCCCTCATATAAATACGTAAGAATTGGAACATTTCTTTTATCCATGAATATAATATTATAAACACAGTTTTTTAAAATATATTTTATTGGTTTCATAGAGGAAGTAAGAGGGGAGAGAGACATAGAAACATCAATGATGAGAATCATTGATTGGCTGCCTCCTGCACATCCCCTACTGGGGATCGGACAGGCAACTTGGGCATGTGCCCTTGACTGGCATTGAACATAGGACCCTTCAATCTTCAAGCCAACGCTCTATCCACTGAGACAAACCAGCCAGGGCCTGCCTATAGTTTTAAAGTATTTATAACTTGCACTCTTTCATATTCGCTCTTTCTCTTTTTCCCTCCCACTCTCCTTAACACATATACATATTTGCACATATATAGTTTACTTTCCAATGTACATAGCTATTTCATACAAAATGTCTCTCAATAAAATATCACATCCTTAAATATAAATCATAACATAAATTTTAGCTTGAAAAGGTACATTTTAAAAAATGGTGGCATGTTTTTTATCCATTCCTTGCTTATATAGAAATATATCCATTATAAGAAGCTATTTTTTGGCCAGATTCATTTAAAGTTTTGTTTTTCAGTGTTGGATTTATTTTCCTCCAGTGACTGTTTTCATGGTAAACTTTGGATAAATACACATGGGTCCATCACTTTTGCTTCTGTATATCCAGCCTAAGCTCAATTATATTTTCCCATTTCAGATGAGACTTTTATCTGTTATCTCCTAATCACAGACTCAATACAAGCCCAATTGCTTTATATCATATATTCAATAGTTTCTTTACCTTTTATCTGCTTGCCATTTTTCATTTCTCCTAAAGCATTCATCCCTCTAAATCCATAACTTCACTTTTAGTCCCTGATAAAGTTCTTAGGTGTTTGTAGCTGAGTTTTCTAATATCCCCTTTCCTGGTCCTCTGACTGAAATCCTCTAATATAACCGATTTGAAATTTATACCCCAAATTTCTGACTTTTCCAAACACTTTGTTAACTTTTTTTCCCCCCAACTTTTCCAAACACTCTACTTTTTGTAGAGTCAAAAGTCTTTGAGTATTAGGATGCAGCCAATCTTTCAGTACACCTAGTTTCCTGGTGTGTAAAATGGAATTGATACTTGGTATGAGAAAATAAGTAAAATTAATCCTATATAATAAAGAGGCAATATGCAAATGATTGTTACACCATGTTGCCCAACAACCAAACAGCAGGAGGGCAGGACAGTGAACTATGAGTGGAGAGCTCCAGGAGGACAGGGCCGTGGGCAGAGCTATAGGAGGGTGGGGCAGTGAGCTATGAGAGGTACAGAGCTACGGGTGGTGGTGGGCAGGGTGGGCAGTGAGCTATTCACACATGGATTTGTGCGCAGGGCCACTAGTATAAAATAATATTGACTGCAAACTGTAATTGAAACCTCAAATTAAGGCAGATAAATTTCTACCTATCCTTCAATATATGCACTGTGCCAGAGCATGTAAAGAATATTTAGCATCAGGAGGAAACCTCATTATATTTATTTGCAGTGTCTTACGATCAGTAAGTCTTCTCACAGCTGTTTATTATACCTACTGTCAGTGTTTAAAACAAGCATGATATTTAGCTCCATAACATCTTTAAAATTTTAAACTTTACAATTTCAAATAACATAATTAAATATTCAACTCTATCAAAATGTATCTTATCTTGTTCTATAAACCCTTAGACCAGTTTCCAACCCTTTCAAAAAATAAAGACCAGCCGAGCCTGGGTTTGCTCAGTGGATAGAGCGTCGGACTGTGGACTGAAGGGTCCCGGGTTCGATTCCTGCAAGAGCATGTACCTTGGCTGCGGGCACATCCCCAGTATGGGGCGTGCAAGAGGCAGCTGATCGATGTCTCTCATCAATGTTTCTGACTTTCTATCCCTCTCCCGCTCTGTAAAAATTCAATAAAATATATTTATTTAAAAAAAATAAAGACCAATTACATGGGTCTGTGGTCCTGATTAAATGAAGAGTTTGTCTAAAATGTTTGTATTGGTTTCTGCCACACTGTAAGATAGATGATAGATAGATGATTGATAGATAGATAGACAGATAGATAGATGATAGTTATAGATATCCATCTTTCGCTCTGTGTGTATATGAATAATTTTGTGCTTCCTGACAAGTTTCCATAGACTATCTACCATCCATTGGCATGTCTGGACATTCTTTTGCCTTAACTTCTCACTTTAGTTAGCCAAAGCTTAACTTTGACTCAGTATGTTTCTTTTACTATTGCATTATAGACCATTTTTAGCCTGCTTGCTTGAATCACTATCCATTTTAGAATATGACACACACATAAATTTATTGTAATCTATCTCATTAACTAACAAAAGTGGTTTTGATGATAGATAATTTCCTCTTATCCACCTTTTCATACAATTCACACTTTCCTATATTTCTAATTGGGTTTGTCCACTTTTATAAGCCTCAGGTAACTGAAAACTGCCTTAGACATATTAATCCACTTTCCTATGGTTTTCCAGAGCTCCCTCAAATTATGGATTTTTTTATTTCTTAAATTATTTTGGACAAGAAAATATAGTTTATTTCTGTTTATCACAGTGTACTTTAACGTAAAATCCAACTACATAATAAAGTATTTATCAGATGAATAAGAAACTTCATTAGTCTCACTGCAAAAGTTTGAAATTTAAAACAGTAAATATAAAGAGATAATCAATATAGTAATTGAAGTAAGTTTCCTTCTGGTACCTGAAGTATTTAATATGTGATTTCTATTTAAAATAAATACTGAATTTGTCTAACTGAATCTTTGGATTGACATATAAATATATGCTTGCATGCAAGACAAATCATAAACCTTTCGGTATGACAGTGGGTAACTTAAAATGACGTAAAATTTGATAATAAAAAACTGTCTTTAAAATTGGGTGTCATTATAGTGTCTCATGTGTGGAAATTTCTTTAATGAAAACTGAAGAGATAACAGGACAAAAAATCAAAAGAAAGAAAATGGCCATTTTTGGCAGACAAAGGAGGCAATCAAGAGCAATGATATTTAAATATTTTTAAGTTCTCCTAAATAATTGGTATGCTTGATTGCTTATTCATTTATTTCTTTAACCAGGTTTATATAATTTTTTTTTATTTCTCTTTATTCCCTGGCTACTAGAAAACTCAGAGAGATAATTTGTACTCAACTAGGAAACTAATATTAGTGTTATTATACACATTCTTTTTACTTCTATCTTTTCTCCAGAGCCCTGATTTTGTATTGTAACCACCTTATTGTGTACATGTTGTTTAAAATAATCCTTTTCCAAATAATCCCACAGTTAACAAAGACTTACCTTACTTGATCCACTCCTACCCCATCTCCCACATCTCATCTTCTGTCATTTTCACCCAACTGACATCACTCACTACTTTTCCTTAAACATAAAGCAGGCTTTCATCTCAGACCTTTGCATTTGCTATGCACCACCTATAAATCTCTTTTCCCCATATAGCTACTGGATTGCCCCTTCACATTCTTCAAATGTTCTCAAAAGTCAATCTATCAAAGGGTTTATCTTTGATATCCTTTAATAAAACACACAATATATACCACTTGGATTTTTAAGTATAATGTGAATCTCCATGGTATAATAAAATATATTTGAAAACTAAGAAAAACATAATTTACACACACACACACACAATTTTGTTATATATAATAGGAAAAACATACGTGCCCCATCTCCATATATGCAACATATTCTTATCTTATTTATTTTTCTTCTTCTAATTGTCACTATCAAAACTATAAGCTCTATTAGAGTCAGGACTTTCTTTTGCTTTCTTTGTTGATTTCTTTGCTCTATTCTATTAGCAGTGCCTTCAACGCAGAAGACAATATCTGTGAAATGTAAAAATAACTAAATGGATAAGTAAAAGATACAGAAATTAGACACATGAATTATATACATTGATTTATTATTACAGAAGAAAACAATGTAAATTCAAAAATAGCAAATGCTCCAGTGCTTTGTCTTTCAAGATACAAATTAACATCATCCTAGTTGCAAAGCAGAGGTTATAAAATCCAATTTAATTTTGTCTCCTTGCTATTTCAGCTTAATTTAAATTCCTCCCCAATTTTACTTTCTTGAACTTTGAATCATTCCAGAAAAGAAATGATCCAAAATAAATGTTTCCTGGATTAGAATGAGCATGGCTGTTAGGAAAAATAATGCATTTCTCATACATAAGGAGGAATCGAGGTGGCTCAAACCAAGCCAAATACCAAGTAAAATGAAGGGATTCTCATTAAAAGCCTTGTTTTGTCTGATAGGGGATTTTGGAGTCCTGAAATTCAGTAATAACATTATCTGTTACAGGAGATTAGGCAAATGAGTGCCAATTAAACCTCTGGACAACAGCCAAGGTACCATTGCCTACACAAATAGTTTACTTGAAAGTATCAAAGAAAGTCCCTGGCCTTAACTGAACACCAACCTTTTTCTTTGTGGAAATCTTATTTTTAATGCTACGATGAAGAAAATAAATTTTAACATTTCAGATATCATGCAGCAAAAGAAATAAGAGAAAGGGATGAGAACCTCAAAAGAATATTTTTTCAGGCATTCAGTAAACTATCCTTCAAAATTTTATCTATAAGCCATAGTTTAATGGTTGAATGTTTTCTTCGTTTTTCTAACAGGTGAGGAGCACGGATTAATGCTCATCCTACTCTCATACAAGCTTATTAACTCGGTCATCAAAAAAATGCTTATCAAGTGGGGACCCATGAACCAAGAGGTCTCTGGTTCAATTCCTGGTCAGAACACATGCCTGAGTTGTTGGCTTCATCGCCAATAGGGGGCATGCAGGAGGCAGCTAATTGATGTTTTTATCTCTCTCCCTTTCTCTCTCTAAAATCAATAAAACATGTTTTCAAAAAAGAAATAAAAGATACACAACAAATATTGTTCATGATTTTGTGAACTTTTTGTTCCATTTATTTACAGATTTCTTTATGACACTTTTTAGGACTGCTTGTCTCCTCTCCTTAAGTGATATGGTGAATGTAAGAGGCAAATATGCTAATGAAAGGAACATCAACAAAAGAGAAAAATGTGATAATCTCATTAACCAAAAATTGAGGTACATAAAGGAGTAACGTTAATCAGCAGTTCTTATGTACAAAGTCTACATATTTAAGTTATTTCCCTTGTGCATGAGTTTCTAAATTATTTTATGAAATAGGAAAGATATGTCATATATAATGATGTATAAAAATTCCTATACATTTTACACTACCAATTAAAAACAATTTTGAATTTTTGTTCATTTTCTTTATTTCTTATGGCTTTTCTTTATTTCAATATTTTGGTATTTGGTACAAGTTATACATGCTTTTCAAAACTATCACTCAGCATTAATGAGGAATATTAGGCCAATGGGACCTCCTAATCATAACTAAAATATTATCTTATATTCATATATGATTTTGTCTTTTTCTCCATTATTTTTATAATTTGAAATCCATGTTTTACTGTCATAATCTATAATTGCTATAAGAAATACATATTTTTATCAGTATTATTCTAAACACAGAATGTGAGTTTGACTCATTGTTGCTTAATAATTGAAAAGTGCTTAAATAACTAAGATTATGATATAAAATTTTTAACATAGAGTGCTTTATCTGTTAATAGGATGCAAATGGTATACTGTATTGGATTATTGCACTTCTGGGTCATAACATCCTCTCCATAATTATTTAAGAATATTCATAAGGCAAAATCTTCAAATAATCTCAGTTTAATGTCAAAATATCTGAAAAAATGTCTTCCTTCTTTTTAATGTCCACCACTACCAGATTTTTTATACAGCAAAAGTATTCTTGCTAAATACAAAGTTTTATTCCCAGACAGAATGCATTCTTAGAATAGAAACTTTCCTCAAATTCCTTTACTTTTAATTATTTTTGTGAGTAGGCCATATAATCCTATATAATAAAAACATAGTATGCAAATTGTCCCCTTGACGAAGAGTTCATCTGGGAGCTCAACCAGGGGGCAGGGCCAGCCTGGGGAAGGCAGGGAGGCCCCTGCTGGCAGTGGTGGGATGAGGTCCCGGCCAGTGGTGGCAGACAGTGGCTGGGAAAAGGGAGGGAGTACTGGGCCGGCAGCTGGTAGCTGCTAGGGATGCTACCAGTGCATTGATTTCGTGCACTGAGCTTCTAGCAAGATATAAGATATAAAAGGAATGAAAGTGTCTAAATTGAAAAGAAATATTGTCAGTCCAATCTCCCCAGCCAATCAGTCCCCAGCCAACCAGTACCCCTCACTAGAAACAAGGGAGAGGGAGAGAGAGCTGGAAACATCAATGATAAGAGAGAATCACTTATCAGTTGTCTCCTGCACATCTCACACTGGGGTTGAGCCCACAACCCGGGCATGTGCCCTGACTGGGAATCATACTGTAACCCCATTATTCATAGGTTGACACTTAACCCTGTATTTTCCACTTACAAATATATTTTCAAGACCTTTACCTACTAGTATATATCAAATTGTCTTTTCTTCATAACTGGTGTTCATTTTGTTGATAAACTACAGGGTGTCTCCCAAAAATGTATAAACATACTGTAACAGCTGATAGCTCAATTTTTAAAAATAAAATGTATTTATCTAAAGAAACACTGACTTTATAATTATTAAAAGTATGTGTATACATTTTGGAGATTATTTATATAACTTTCTTAACCAGTCCCATTTTGATGCATAATTAAGGAATTAAAAAAATATGAGTGTACACACACACACACACACACACACACACACACAAATGTATAACATGGGTGAAATGCGTCTGTGAGATAAATGCCATAATTGCTGAGTCAAAGATTGTGTATCTGTTTGCTCTTGACAGATATTGATAAATTGGTCTGCTTATATGCCCTATCATTTAAACTCCCATCAGCAATGTAATCAGAGCACCTGATACTCTACACTCTTAAAGATCTTTATTGATTATTTTAGAGAGAGAGATGGAGGGAGAGGAAGAGAGAGAAACATCAATGAGCGAGCAAAACATAGATTGGATGTCTCCTGCATTCCCCCTACCAAGGATTGAGCCCAAAACCATGGCATGTGTCTTGAGATAGAAGAGAACCATCAAACTTTTGTTTCATAGAGTGATGCCCAAACAACTGAGCCACAGTGTCCAGGGCTCTATAGTTTTGATATCTGTTTTAACATTTTCAATTCAACATGTTTATTTCAAAGCCAACAGACTTTCCTTACTTATGAACTACTTATTCATATATGCCCACCTTGTATTGGTTTATTGGATGTTATAATTGACTTGAGACCTGGTGCATAGAATTTGTGCATGGAGGGGTGTTTTCCTTATCTCAGCCTGCACTGTCTCCAATCGGGGACCTCTTGAGAAATGTCTGACTACCGCTTTAGGCCTGATCCCATTTGATCAGGCCTAAATGGGCAGTTGGACATCCCTATCACAATCCAGGACTACTGGCTCCAAACTGCTCACCTCTTTGCCTTACTGATTGCCCCTAACTGCTTCTGTCTGCCAGCCTGATCACCCCCTAACTTCCCACCCTTGCTAGCCTGATCAAATCCTAACTGCTCTCCTGCAGGCCCGATTGTCCTGAAATGCCCTCCCTTGCAGGCCTGGTTCCCCCCCAAATGCCCTCAGTTTTTGGCCTGGTCACCCCTATCTGCACTCCCCTACAGGCCTGATTGCCCCCGACTGCCCTCCCCTACTGGCCTGATGGCCCACAACTGTCCTCCCTTGCAGGCCTGGAACCTCCCAACAGCCCTCCCTTGCTGGCCATCTTGTGATATCCATCTTGTGTTCACATGGAGGCAGGATCTTTGACCACATGGGGACCCTATGTTAGAACGATGGTCAATTTGCATATTACCTCTTTCTTATATAGTATTTATAAGAGCTTTTTTATGGTACACCATGTAAAATGCATGTAACTATCAATTTGAATGTGTTACCTTTTTTATTTTTTTAATTTGGAAAAAATTTAAAGCATCCAGAACTATATCATCTCTTCAAACACCCCACTTGTTCCTCTACTTCTTCTCAAAGTCATCTACAATGTAAAACTAATTTGCTCAAGTTAGAAAATGTCAAGAACCCCAGTGTTCCAGTAACTGCTCCAAATTCCACAGCAAAACAAATATGACCTTATGTGTTCTGTTTTTAATTTCTTCATGTAATTTCTGATACCAAATAGCTATTCTCACTTTCAATGATGTCTAAATTAGACCCAAAAAAGCACATTTTAAATCTTACCTCTTTATTATACAAAGGACATTTATTTTGTTTTCTAAAGGCTTCTGTTTTTTAACATGGTTATCTTTCACCACTATTGATCCTGTTTTGTATTTCTGCCTTAGTGTGCTCTCTCTCTCTCTCTCTCTCTTTCTCTCTCTCTCTCTCTTCCTATCGAATAAAAGACTAATATTTAAATTAACCACACTATGCTACACCCATAAGCTATGCCCACAAGCCAATAAGGAACAAGTATGCAAATTAAGCCCAACCAAGATGGTTGCAGCCAGGGAAAGAGCAGAAGGTAGGCTTGGGTTTCACCAGCGATGGAGGAAGCGAAACTTTCCGCACAACCTCGACAGTCCAGGCCTCCGCATAAGGCTACAAAGTTTCAATGATAGAAGATGAATAAATCCTAACAGAAATGGCTGCAGCCACAGAGGGAGCAGAAGGCTTGGCTCTGCTCCCAGCTACAAAGTTTCAATTGTAGAAGATAAATAAATCCCACATACCAGGGCCTCCACTTGGGTTGTCAGGGGGCATAGCCAGCCTGCAAACCACCACAGGCCCCTTTCTAAGGCTGCCCAATGCCACAATGGAACCCCCACCCTGTTCTAGAACACCCTTCAGGGCAAACTAGCTGGTCCCTACCCATGCATCAGGCCTCTATCCTATCTAATAAAAGAGTAATATGCAGATTGACCATCACTCCAACACACAAGATGACTTGCCCCCATGTGGTCAAAGATCCTGCCCACATGTGGACACAAGATGGCCAGCAGGGGAGGACAGTGGGAGGGACCAGGCCTGCAAGGGAGGGCAGTTGGGAGAAACCAGGCCTGTAAGGGAGGACAGTTGGGGGCAATCAAGTCTATAGGGGAGGGCAGTTAGGGGTGACCAGGCTGGCAGAGGGGGACAGTTGGGGGCAAACAGGCTGGCAGGGGAGCAGTTATACATCAATCAGATTAGGGGGTGATCAGGCTGGCAGGCAGAAGCAGTTAGGGGCAATCAGGAAGGTAGGCAGATGAGCAGCTGGGAGCTAGCAGTCTTGGATGTCCCAGATTGGAGAGTGTGCAGACTGGGCTCAGGGATACCACTCCTTCCCCACCCCCTGTGCACAAATTTTATGCACCAGTCTTCTAGTGGTACTATAGTAGCCTTAATGTCTGTGTGACATGACCCTGGGAAACAGTGAATACAGTATCATGTATACAATAGTCCTTGAAAAAATGAAATCCTAATGATTTTTCTCCTTTTCATCATCTATCTAATCAGAATAAAATAAGTAATTTAATGAAAATACCTGTTTTGTGTTATAAGCCCTTTTTCTCAAGACCTAGTATAGAATTTTAATGAAGTTAAAGTAGACACATATGATTTTAGAAATTACATATTGCAGTAACTAGGCATACCTGACAAATGTGTAAAACTAATTTGTGTTCATGTAAAATAGCATGTATGAACCCAATTGAGGTATGACTAACACTGGTTGATTTCTTCTTTCTCATTGCATCTAAAAATATTATTTTCAAATCTTTGAGACATGGGTCCATTTCTATGTTTTACCTTATGTAAAAAATAAACAGCTTGTCAAAATAATTTAACATATGCCTGCTACTGAGCAAGATAATATGTGTATATGTACACACATATGCATACATACTACCTGTGTTTTAAGATATTAAAAACAGGACACATGATACTCTCTTTCGTGCCTGAGGTGAAAATTTCAGATCTCTCAAACTTTCAAAACTGTACTAGACTTCAAAACAACTGTGGTCAGAAAAGAAGAGGCTGTAAACTTTTCGTCCTTGGGCAGGATGATGCTACCCGTGCTGATCCAAGCAATAAACCAATATAGAAGAGAGAAGACCAAAAATGGCACCCATCATGCTGTGATTATTTGATTTCCTACTTGAAAGGAAGTATATTATCTGATGGGTTTTCACTCTATACATAAACATGATTTTTTTTTTACAGAAAATTTGGAGGGGCAACAGGAGGCAGAAAAAAAAAGAAAAAGGGAGGAAAACGGAGGAAAAAGAAACAATTCCATGCCATTCATAGTCACCACACTAGCTGTTATTAGAATCCTCTCAACAGCTTCACAGACAGCATGATGGTGAGAACAGATAGGTAACTTTCATGGGTAGTCACCTGCACCTTATCACTGTGGCACCTGTTGGCATCAGACATCTCTACGGTATATGGAAATAGATTTTGTTTGTTGCTATGTGTGGATGCTGAGGTGACAGCTAATTAGTCACCCTCATTTGTATGAGTTGTCCTTGAGGCACTGATCACTAAAGGCATCTTGAACATGGTTAAAAGAAAGGAGGTGTTAATAATTCTGATTCAATACGTTCACATACACTAAAGCAATAAGAAATTACAGTAGCCCTAGCTGTTTTGGCCTGCAGACTGAAGGGTCCCAAGATTGATTCTGGTCAAGGGCAAATGCCCTAGTTGCTGACTCAATTCCCAGTAGGGGGCGTGCAAGAGGCAGATGACCAATGATTCTCTCTCATATTGATGTTTCTCTCTCTCCCTTTCCTTTTCTCTCTGAAATCAACAAAATATATATATCCTATATAATAAAAGGCTAATATGCAAATTGACTGAATGGCAGAATGACTGGTTACTATGACACACACAGACCACGAGGGGGCAGACACTCAATGCAGGACCTTCTCCCTGGTAGTCATTGCACTCCTACAGGGAGAGTGCTGGTCAGCCAGAAGCCAGGATCATGGCTGGCAAGTGCAGCACCAGTGGTGGGAGACTCTAAGGACGTCTGACTGCTGGCTTAGGCCTGTTCCCTGAGGGCTCCCAGACAGCAAGAAGGTGCAGGCAAGGCTGATGACGCCCGTGAGTACACAATTTTTGTGCACAGGGCCTCTATATTTATATATAAACAACCATCTGAACTTTCAACTGTTTGATCATTCAACTGGTATCTATGACACACACTGACCACCAGCGTGCAGATGCTCAATGTACAGGCATGGAACAGACTAATGAATCTCAGAGGGAATGGGTAGGAAGAGATTAAGCAAAGATCTCATATGCATACTAGAAGCCTGGCCTGTGGGAATTGGGCCAAATCCTTGCACTGGGCCTCTGACATCCCAGAAGGTGACCCAGATTGCAAGAGGGCACAGGTCAGGCTGAGGCTCCCCACCAGTGAATGAATCCATGAACCAGGCCTCTAGTGTATATATAAGAGATCACAATAACTAGCATGCAAAAATATTGTAAAAAATCACCGAGAGAGAAAAGTAAATTTATATTTAACATATTCTATACGTTGACATGAGAAGTGCAATACTGAATAATTTTGTGGAGGCTAGAATGTATATGAAGGTGTTCTTGTTATATGAGGATTACCAAATTTGATTCATATGTTAAAGCTGGAAATTCTTTTGGTTAAAGGAACTTTAGTAATTGGAATACTCAGGTAACTCATTCAATCTGGATTATGGATAGTGAAATTTTATTGCTTGCATATATGTAGTGGATCAAAATACATCTTCTTCAATATATAAAATGTGAATGCATTGCATTTGAAATGAAAAAAAATTACTTAACCATTTTTCAAATGCTTATTTGCTGTTACACCTTAATTTCTAAAATTTTATGCCAGTTTCTATTTAGGGATAGAAGATAAGACAATTACTATTTTATAGGCATAAATATATATAAATCATTTATTTTCTTAAATTGAATTTCTTGGGATGCCATTGGTTTTATTTATTTTTCTTCTTTTTTCTTTTTAAAAATATTTTATTATTTTTTTGCAGTATAACTTAGATTTAATAGTAGTACATATGTTTTCCCTTTTCCCTCCCTTGTCCTCCCCCAGCATCCCCTACACCCCAGCACATGTCCCCACCTGCCTCCCTACCCCAGTGTCTTGCCTCCATTGGTTATGCTCCTATGCATGCATACAAGTCCTTCGGTTGATCTCCCAAGCCCCCGCCCCCCACCCTGCCCAGCCTTCCCCCTGTAGCTTGACAGTCTGTTCAATGCCTCCTTGCCTCTATATCAATCGCTGGATGACATTGGTTTTAAAAAACATACAGTTTTTAAGTGTAAACCTTAACAAAACATCATCTGCAAACTATATCATATGCCCAATGTCCAAAACAGTCTCTTTCCATCCCCACTGTCCCACTTTGCCCTCTTCTACCTCCCTTCACCAACCTTTCCATCTGTCTATCAGGCTAACACGATATTGTGGTCTATGTGTGTATGTTTTATACATATATCTGTATATACACACACATACACATACAAACACACACACACACACACACACACACATAGACATATACACATATACATACACACACACACACTAGAGGCCTGGTGCAGGAAATCCATGTATGGGAGGGTCTCTCAGCCTGGCCTGAACCCTCTCCAATATGGGACCCCTCAGGGAATGGCCACTGCCGATTTAGGCCTGATCTCACAGTGCAACTGGACATACTTCTCACAATCTGGGACTGCTGGCTCCTAACTGCTTGCCTGCCCATCTGGCTGACCTCCGCTAAACCCTTTGCCCACCTGCCTGCTGGCCTGATTGCCCCTAACCACCTCTGCCTTGACCCTACCTTAAGCTGCAGTTTGGCCTCCCTCCATGGGAGGCGACCTGGCAGATCAGGCAAAGGCGCTGCCCCCATTACCCCGCTGCACTGCAGTTGTGCTCAGCCCTCACAGCAGCTGTGGCTTTGTCCAGAAGGACATCCTGAAGACAGTCACACTAATTAGCATATTACCCTTTTATTAGTATAGATATTTGTTTAAATTGCTTCATTTTTTTTCACCCAGCCACCCAACCTCGCTTCCTACTGTTGGCTGTTAGATGATTGTATACATGCCTCTATTTCTATTTTTAGTTTATTTTGCTCATTAGATTCCACATAAAAGTGAAATCATATGGCATCTTCCTTTCTCTTACTGGCTTATTTCACTTAGCAATGCTGTCCAGGTCTATCCAAGCTGTGGCAAAAGGTCAGATTTCCTTCTGTGTGTGTGTGTGTTTTAAATAGCTGAGTAGTATTCCATTGTGTAAATGTACCACAGTATTTTTTATCTACTCATCTGCTCATAGACACTTGGGATGTTTTCAGGTCTCTGCTATTGTAAATATTGCTGCAATGAACACAAGGATGCATATATTCTTTTCATTTGTGTTTCAGGTTTCTTAGGATATATTCCTAGAAATACAAATTGAGGAATTTGTATTACTGCCTAAAATGACAGTTCCCTTTTTAATTTTTTGAGGAAACTCTGTATTGTTTACCACAGTGGCTGTAGCAGTCTGTATTCCCACCAGCAGTGTACTAGGATTCCCTTTTCTCCACATCCTTGCTCTAGGTTAGGGGTCCTGGCATAAGATTGAGACCCCATGCTTCTCAGTGGCTAATTTTGCAACTGAGATATCCCAGTCTTCACAGATGCCACGTGTGGGTGGAGGGGCCTGCCTTCTCCACATATATGTCCTTCTTACCAGTCTTCATGCAGCCTCTTTTATAAATCCTTGTATAATACTCTGTTAAACTGGCTTTTAGTTCATCATGCAGGTTGTTTGCTCTATAATTTAACTATAAATCCAGTTTGGTGATGGGAGGATTATGAAATGAGCTGAGTGCTCTAGATAAAATAATTCTCACATCAAATGTTATGAACATCTAAATAATATGCTTTCAGTTAATTTAAGAATGCAAAAAAAATCAATGTCTTGCGTTTTTCTAAATAGTTAAACTTTGTACATTTAGACTCAAGTTTTAAGGATTTAAGAGGTTCTGTATAAAATTTCTTTCTAATTTATTTTACTTTCTGTGTCAAATTTTCACCAGACATGTTCTAGAGAAGTCATATTTCAATTCAAAGTCACTTTTGCATTGGTTTCTATGGCAACCAATTGCAAAAGTTGTAATGCAGCCATCAACTTTTTATTCCAGTGTTGACTGCAAACATCTATGTCAGGAAGACAATCTTTATCGTGACAAGTCTCCATCTGAATATAATACACATAAAGTTACCCCCCAAAGCTGTAAGTTACCATAATGCCAGAATCAAATAGATAACAAGGATACACATGAATTTTTATAATGTTGATATGCCTGTGTGAGAAAGTGAGAGAAAATAGGAAATTATGTTATCATTGTTCCATAATTCAATATTCCACAAAAAAAGGTAGAAATGCAACCCTTCTCTTTCTAAGAGTCCCATTTAATAGGTATAAAAACCTAAAACCATCTCATTATTTGGTACAAGGAGAGAGACAGTATAGTTACTAAATGAGTGATTTGAGTCAGAGGAGGATCCAGATCTTAGGTGGAATAGATCTTCAGGTAGACGAGAGAAACAATTTTGCAATGATGATAAATTAGAAGAGCAGCAGGAAAGGGGAAAAAGCAATTATTATATTTTAAGTTATGATATTATATTTAGAAAGTTAGTTACGCATCTCTATCTCCATTCATTCTATCACTCAAACTTCTAAAATACTTCCCAATAGTCTGGTATTAAACTTAATTGGTTGGCAGAGCCTAAAAATATAAGGCTGGATATGAATTCTAGGTTTCCTCCTCATTACCAAGTCCGAGGAGATGATGAAAACTTCAGGAACCTGTAAGATCTGGGCAGAGAGAGACTATGAAAGATTCTGGCTGGGCATTCTGAAGTAGCATCCCCACAGCTGGGACTAGAAAGAAACACTGCATGTTCTTTCCTTAGGATTGGTTTATTAGATTCCAAGCAGAGCAGTAGAAAAAATGGGATTTTCACTCACACAGGTCTGGATTTGAGTGTCAACTCTGTCACTTCTGTTGTTACCATAGAAAAGTTTCCTACCTATTCAAGATGCGGTTTTATTATAGGTAAAATTGAGAAATATGACTCACATCAAGGGTCTGATATGAAAATTAAATCAGGTGATATATGTAAGACATCTAGCACAAAGCTTGGCCCATATTAAGCATGGATATATAACATCTAAAACCTTGTAATTAATGCTGTTTATTATACTTTGAATTATACTATTTTATCGTGCATGCTACCATTTTGAATTAATTATTCTTTGTATCCCCTAAATCAGTGGTTGGCAAATTGCAGCTCGCAAGCCACATGTGGCTCTTTAGCCCCTTTAGTGTGGTTCTTCCACAAAATACCATGTGCGGGCATGCACATACAGTGCGGCTGAAACATTGTGGCCCATGTGCAGAAGTCAGTTTTCAGCCTGGGTGAGTCCATTTTGGAGAAGTGGTGTTAGAACACTCAAGTGGCCAAAGAGCCACATGTGGCTCGCGAGTCACGATTTGCAGACCACTGCCCTAGATGATGTGGTAAAGCCCAATACATATGATAACTGCTCAATCACTACATGTGAATAAATAAGCCTCAGTTAGACAGAAAAGTCATATACATAGATTAAAGATCCATGTAATAAAGTTATTCATTTCACATACTCATGATAATAAAAGAATTCAGGTCCAATCTTATAGTTTAATTTTTCTTATGGTAGTTAAGACCCAAGCTATTATAGCATGGTTGAGACCAAAGGGTTTGGAGCCAAACTGTCTAGGTTCAAATCCCATCTTTACAGTGTATTAAAAGTGAGAATTGAGACATAGTTCCACCCTCTATAATACAATAGACCAATCACATAGGGGCGTTGGGATGGTTGAAATAATAAAAGTATGAGTAAATCATCCAAAACAGTATTTGGCACTTTTGAAGCAACACTGAAGTATTAATTCATTCAAATTAATGATTAATATCAAATACTATCGATATGTGACCAAAACATTGCCTCTTAAATAGTATATGCAATTATATACAATTCAAGTATAAAAGGTTGAACATAGCTGAACGTGCGAAAGACTAGATCCAGTGACCATCCTGAATCTGTAATTAACTGGCTTCATGACCCTGAGTGAGTAATGAAGCCTCATGCATATTCTCATCAGTTAAATGTGGGTATGATCTAGATTTTGTTGGTGGTCCATCCTATCTCTTCTATGATAACATTCTCTGATTTTTTACTGCATCTTGTTTTCCTTTTGGAGCTCAGCTTTAGTTCTATAAAAGAAGTCAGTAGGAAAAAAATCTTATACAGATAATTCCCCTTTGCTATCAACTTTCCAGTATCAAGTTTATCCCATACACAATAAGGCAGAACTACAGGAAAACATCCTGACCTAAGGCTATTTCTTTTTAAGACCCCTTCACATTTCCCATAACCATTGGAATTGAACTCAAGAACTATCAAGTAGCAAGGAGATGTGAGAAAGAGCCCCTTTTAGTTCTCAGCATTTCAGTGATATCTCTGCTTCCACTAGTCATGGTTGCAAGAAATTTGTTATATCGCATCTACCTGCTGAATTTCCTTCTGTGAGCCCATCCTCTTTCTTCCACAAGTCACCACAGATGATGCACATGGAGACCATTCAAAACTGGGATTATAACATCACAGAAGCTTTGAAAGAGAGAGGTCTTTTGTGATCATTCTACTTCAGTTTGTTTTTTAAATGAGGGAAATGAGGCAAAGAGATGGCCTTTTTTGAAAAAAAAATCTTTATTGTTGAAAGTATTATATATGTCTCCTCTTTTTCCCCTTTGACTTCTTGTTACCTCTCTGGCCCTGTCCCAGGCCTTCACCATCCTATTGTTTGTGTCTGTGAGTTTTGCGCATATATATATATATATATATATTCTTTGGTTCAATTCTTCCCACCCACCCAACCTTCCCTACACTCCCCTAGATATTCCACAATCTGTTCCATGCTTCTATACCTCTGGATTTTTTTGCTCATCAGTTTATTTTGTTCATTAGATTGTGCATATGAGTGAGATCATGTGATACTTGTTTTTCTCTGACTGGCTAATTTCACTTAGCATAATACTCTCCAGGAAAAAGCTGTCCTTTAATGTGTTCAAAAGGATGCAGATAATTAGAGCTAGAGCCATAATGAGAAACTAAGCCTCCTGTATCATAAACCACCCTTTATGCCATTGTATCATGATGGCTTTGTGTGAAGAATTGCTTAATTTAGCCCAAAAGAGAGTTCCATAATTACTTACTTAACTCATTTGATGTCATTATACAGCATATTTGCCTTAAGAACATGTCACTGTATCTCATGACTACTAGCTCCTAATTCCACAATAATCATCCCAATTATATCAACTCTCAAGCCCCAAATGCAAAGTATTTCTACAGTGCAAGGGCACACAAAGTTTCATGGGTCACATTATGAGACAATGCCAAAGAAGTTGGGGGTAGAGATTGGGAGCTTATCCCTAATCCCTCAATTTAGGAATTTAGAATTGGGCCAGAAAACTAGTACCACGTGACAGAAAAAATGTTTCCTGCATTTGTGGAATATAGTGTTATTGAAACATTATATGGTCATTGGCTCATAGCCAGTGATTAGTAGCTCAGAGCAAGAAGTTTGGAAATGTTAGCAATTTTCTGATTTCAGTCTTTCTTAGAATCTGCAGTTACATTCTGTAATTTGCTTTATGCATTAGTGTCACAGAGCATTACTTTTAGTTGAGGAAAATTATATTACCTTGCACTTAAATTTAATAAATCATATATGTATTTATTTTATAAACAATTTCTAGTCCTCAAATTGATTCAAATTACACATTGCATCATTGGGTGGATTCCCTTTCATTCTAGAGCAAAAAGTCTAATTCCCAAGTACAAAAGAGGAAAATATTTAATCTATTCTTATGAATTGTTTTTTTTCCCATGGGCAGACATTGTTAAAATCTTTTAAAATATTTGCACACCCATATATCACTATGTGGTAGGCAGAACTATTACCGCCCCCCCCCCCCCCGCTGCAAAGTAGTCCACATCCTAAGCCCCATATCTTGTGAATATGTTGCATTACATGGTAAAGAGGAATTAAATTTGCAGATGCAATTATTACTCTAATCAGATGACCTTAAAAGGAAAAATACCCTAGACTTTCCAGATGGATCCAGTGGAATCATAAGGGCTCTTAAATGAAGAAGGAGGAGGAGGAGGAGGAGGAGGAGGAGGAGGAGGAGGGGGAGGAGGGGGAGGGGGAGGAGGGGGAGGAGGGGGAGGAGGGGGAGGGGGAGGAGGGGGGAGGGGGAGGGGGAGGGGGAGGGGGAGGAGGAGGGGGGAGGGGGAAGAGGGGGAGGGAGAGGGGGGAGATGGGGAGGGCGACGGGGGGGAGGGGGAGGGAGAGGGGGGGGAGGGGGAGGAGGAGGAGACGGGGGGGGAGGCGGAGGAGGGGGAGGGGGAGGGGGAGGGGGAGGAGGAGGAGGAGGAGAAGAAGACAGAAGAACAGTCAGAGAAGGTGATATGCCCACTGAAGAGTGGTCAGAAAGATGATATGCTGCTGGCTGGGAAATCGTGAAAGTGCGGTATGAGCCATGAAAGGAGACCAGCCTCTAGAAGATGGAAAAGACAAAGAAACATATTCTCCCCCAAAACCTCCAGAAAAATGAAGTCAGATTTCTAATCACAGAAGAGTAAAATAATGAAATTGTGTTACTTTAAACCACTAAGTTTTTGATAATTTGTTTCGGCTAAAAAATAAACCTAAGGCATACTATGCATTTTTAAAAAATTACCATTGAAAATTTGAAATTTAATGTGCTGTGATGTTCATGGTATTTGTATAAATACTTAACTGTATTTTTTAAAGTACTGTAATGTAGTTATACCAACTTTCTATCACATAAGAAATCAGGCTGAATGACATGAAAAATAATTATTCTACCTTCTGCAACAGAGAATAGACTCTCTGAGATAAATTCTAAATAGATCACTTTAAATAAGACTATACAATTTTAACACAGACCATGAAGAAATATGTTTGCTATCAGTATATTCACTTTTTCTATATAGAAAGACTATATAGTATATAATTCTTATTTTTAAAGATTGGCATCTTTTTAATGAAAGCTTTGTAAAATATAGAGGAATATAGAAAATACAGTTTAAATTTAGATTTCTCAACATCCTCTTATGTCACAATTCACAGTACTAATTCAGTATAGATTAAGAAGTCATTGATAATAAACAAGAGGGGTTTACACATTCTTTTTATTTTGAAAATAAAGTTCTAGGCCATCTCTAATAATAAAAGGGTAATATGCTAATTAGACTGGACATTCTTCCTTTCAGACAAAGCTGCAGTGGGTGGGGGCTGAGGCAGAGGCTGCAGAGGCCCCAGGCCACAGCAGCGGTGGTGGGCGGGGACAGTGGCAGTGGGGTCGGGGGCCGGGGCCAAGGCCCTTGCACGAATTTTATGCATTGGGCCTCTAGTGTCCTAATAAGACTATACTACTGAAGACAGCCACATCTACTACTCTGACTTCACTGACAATTTGTTCTCCATACTACACATGCTCACTTCTACCCCCTATAGTTGAGGCTGCTTTTGACAACACATATAGTCTTTTGATTATTATAGATAACTTGAACAGTTTTGAGTTACTGAAGCTATTAATAAAATTATGCTTTTATCCTCCCAAATCAAATGCGTGATCAAACTGGGTCTTGATGATCTTATAATAGCTAGGAAGAGATTGCAACATGTTAGGAACAAAGAAACCATGTGAGAGGCTGCTGTCATGTGAAACAATAGAGTGATTCCCAGATTCACATGTGTTTGAATAAATAGCAAAGCGAGAATGGGCTTAAGAAATGGCACATGGAAAGAAATTACACAATTGTGAGGTTGAAAGACAGCAATATCAAACAATGGCAAAACTGTGTCAGTATAACTCTAGGTAAGAGGCCTCTGGAGCAAAAATATTAATTATCAAGGTGGCAAAGGAAAAACAAATTGAAATTCTAAAAAAATATGATTAAAGATGTTGAAAACATTGTATTACCTAAAACTTTCAACCAAAATCATCTGCTCTAATTTCTTGAACACTAGCTACATGGTATAACAAATGCAGGTGGATATTTAGATAGTCAGGTAACCTACTTTCTCTTCACATATTAGGAAACATTAGCAAAGAGGAAAGAAATGCCATCTATAAACTCTGTAATCATCATTCAGCTTGAGAATAGCAGAAGCAGGTGTGTAGGTCTTTCTCTAATACTCATGAGCAATAGGGATCTAATTTACTGAGAAAACACAGCTTGCTGCCAAATCTGGTGCAATGTGCCTTTGCACTCTTTTCCATTCTGAACAATGAGGAAGGCTCCACATCATAGCCCTTTAGTTCATACAGCGGTTCTCATACCATTTCCTCCACAGTCTCTTCATAAGTTTCTATTGTGCCAAAATGCAGAGAACTGATTACATTATTTTTTCATTCAGTTTTTGAAACCTGCAATCAAATTATACTATGCAATTAAAAACACAAGGATATACTCTTTTTTTAGTAATACCTCTTCGTACATCCCTCCCCTGTTCACATTCTGGTCATCTCCTGCCCTATCCCCTACATTTTCTTTATTGATGATTTAGAAGAAATATACTTTACGTGTATACTTTATTGAAGTGGAATCACCCACTGCTAGTCCAACATGTTTGTTTTACAATAGCTAACAACCATAAATCATGAAATGAGAGGCAATGATTGTAAAGCCATGTTATGCAAAGCAGTAATATTCAAGGGACTTAATACTAAAACACTAGAGGCCCTATATAAGTAGCTATCACTGCTTCTAAAAGTTCAATATTGAAAATATTTGCAACTCAATCTCATATTATAAAACATCACATTAATAGCCCGGTTGCTGTGAAGTGATTGTTGAGCATCGATCTATGAACCAGGAGGTTGTGGTTCAATTCTTAGTCAGGGCGCATGCCTGGATTGCAGATATAAACACTGAGTGGCCATATTATTATAATCTCTGAACACAAAATAATCTGGTCACTCAGTGGGTGTATATATATATATATATATATATATATTAGAAGCCTGGTGCATGAATTCATGCATGGGTGGGGTCTGGCCAGACTGTCCAAAGGGAGGGGAAATGGGTTGTTGCCCGGCCTGCCTCTGGTCGAACTCCTGGTGGAGGGGACAATTTGCATATTAGCCTTTTATTATATAGAATATACACTGAGTGTTCAGAGATCATAATAATCTGGCCACTCAGTGTGTGTGTGTGTATGAACATTACATTAACAAAATTACATATCCATTTGTATTTTTAGGATGCGCCATGTGCAAAGCACAGACTGAGGCACACAGCATACAAACAAACCGGGGTCCCACTTTGACATATTAAGTTATATTCCAATCAAGGCATGTGGAATTTCATGGTTAAAATTATTATCTATGCTTGCTGCTATTTAATGATTGCATGTTGTAACTAAGTAATGCTCTTTTCTCATTAGTAGAGCCTCCGGTATCTATAAACCTACCGTAAGTGCAAGAAGAGTCAGTATTTTTCCTGCAAGACTGACAGGATTCTATCTAGTAGGGGTACTGCTGGCTTATTAAATAAGCAGCAATTCTAAATTAGGTTATGCTGGTTTTGACAGTTTCTTCAAACTGACATTTTCATTTGCTCAGTTTCTTGGAACAACCCATCATGCAGAGATATTACTTGGTGAAACCTCATAAAAACTGTGTTTTTTTTCTGGGCTGTGTACATGAATTCCAAATGAACTTGGCTCTAGGTGAAAGGCAAGTTTCCACCCATTACTGCAAGGGATGGTTTTATTTTACTGAATACCAATTTAATAATATCAATGCATTACAGATGTAATTATTTCTAATGTTGGATATATACAGTACTGTAACATTGACCTTGAAGTGGAAAACCTTAATAAACAGAAGGAATAGGTGGATAAACATCCTATGAGGATTTGATATTTTCTGCCTAACACAATTTATCTTTTTGGTGCAAGTCAGTCATGGCTAATACAAAATACAACCATTCTAAGCTAAATGGAATGGAGCTCAATCATCTTGTTGAAAATCTCAGAGAATGGTCAGTCCTGTCAATCCAACATACAGTGTGACTGGTAATTAATATTTACCATATCCCTGCTCAATGAAGAGTCACAGAAGAGTTATTTACTTTTAAGTCTGAAAATCAAAATAGCATTTGATATTTGTAAGAGAGGCTATATCCATGAATGAAGTTTTATTGAAGTCAAGCCTTCTGATTACATTTCCATGATAAAGTGTTAAGCATATCCCCATAAAGAAGCATGCTTATTTAAAAAATAGCTACGCAAACACTTAACAAATTAGGATGTTCTCAGTCAACTGTTTTCACTACAGAATAGTAGACAAATGATCTGACCAATATTTCCACTGACATTTCTGGATGTTTAGTACTGCTTAAACACATTAATAGAACACAGAAATCTTGCTGCTAAACATTATGTTCAATGAGCAATTGGAGATGATTCACCAATTGACTTTCATTTAGAGTCTGGTGGAAATTTGGCTGGCTAAAGTATAAATTTGGCCATACTTCCAGGAGAGAAGAGAGTACTGGTTTCAATATCAACCTCAGTTCATTACATCATAGTCTGCCTAACACATGTACTTCTTTATGCTACAACATTCAGAATATTGTAACTAAATAAGTGATATAAGAAGCATTATGTTGCCTTTTTATTAACTGCATCTATGATCTATTCAATGGCAGGAACTGAGACTCATTTGATAGGATTTTGTAAGTTATTTCAGTTTTTCTATCTATATCCGATTTTTTAAACATAATTTGTTCATTCTCACCACTAAAACATGTATAGATACACTCCTAAAAATGGCACTTGGATAATGCTTGTTTTACATATGACAACCCTGGAAGACATTTATATATTTACTTTTACTTTTCTTTTTTTCAAGATTGAACTTAAAGATAACTTACTTAAATAGAAGAGGAAAGTATAAAATATAAATTGGCAAGGGATAAAAAAAGAAATATAAGAATATAGAGAAAAAGCAAGGTTGCATCTATAGAAAGTACAGATTATTTTTCAGTTAGCAGCTAATTGAAAGTTGAAAGCCTGGTCAAATTAACAAAACAATAACAATTGGAGTACCAAGAGCCAGACACATATTTCTAAAAAGATAAAGTTTTCACTGGGTCTTCAAAATGTTATGAAAATCATTTATAAAATCATCCTGATAGTAAATGACCTCGCTGCCTAATTTTTGGCTATTGTTCAATGTGACTGACTTGTCAGAACATTGAGTCAAGACAAACTCTTGACCTACATTTTACACTTAGCACCATTCCACAGATAACCAAACTAGACTGTGAAGAAACTTGCTCAAAGTCATATAGCCACTTCAGAGCCTGAAACTGACCCATTACCCATGTATTTTACGCCATATAATTATGAAAATGCAGGAGACACCAAGGTGGCTACTTCATATAGTTGAAGGGAAATATAGATAGTAGAGGGCCTCCAATTTTATAAGCATAAAAATAATTATTGATCTATTGTCTGCATTGTGAAAAATATGTTAAATTCATTGTTTTATTTAATTTCACAATAGTCTGGAGTGGTTATAATTTTATTTATTATCCTATCTAATAAAAGAGTAATATGCAAATTGACCATACCTCCACAACACCCACAAGCCATGCCCATAAGCCACACCCACCAGCCAATCAGGAGCAAATATACAAATAAATCCCAACTAAGATGGCTGCAGCCACTGAGAGCAGGAGGGACGCTTAGGTTTCACTGGCAATGGCGGAAGCCAAGCTTTCCGCCTGACAAGCTTTCTGCTTGCAGTTGTCAGCCTAGGCTTCCACTCAATGCTACAAAGTTTCAATTATAGAAGATGCATAAATCCCAACAGAAATGGTGGCAGCCACAGAGCTGGAGAGAGCAGAAGCTAGGGTTGCCCCCAGTGATGGAGAAAGCCAAGCTTCTGCAGCCCTGGCCATCCCAGGCCTCAGTTTAAGACTACAAAGTATCAGTTATATAAATTAAATACATTCCAACAGAAATGGCTGCCACCACTGAGCGAGCAGAAGACTTGGCTCTGCTTCAGGCTACAAAGTTTCAATTGTAGAAGATAAATAAATCCCAGATACCAGGCCTCCACTTGGGTCGCTGGAGGGGGGCATGGCCAGCCTGCAAACTACCACAGGCCCCTTGCCCAGGCCACCCCACCCCCATGGGAACCCCCACCCTGATCCGGGACACCCTTCAGGACAAACCAGTTGGCCCCCACCCATGCACCAGGCCTTTATCCTATCTAATAAAAAAGTAATATGCAGATTGACCATCACTCCAACAAACAAGACGGCTGCCCCCATGAGGTCAAAGTTCTTGCCCCCATGTGGACACAATATGACCACCACAAGATGGCCAGCAAGGGAGGGCACTTAGGAGGGACCAGGCCTCCAAGGAAGGGCAGTTGGGGGTGATCAAGCTGGCAGAGGAGGGAAGTTGGGGGTGACTGGGCCTGCAGGTAAGGGCAGTTGGGAGGCACCCAGGCCTGCAGGGGAGGGCAGTTAGGAGGGGCTAGGCCAGCAGAGGAGATAAGTTGGGGACAAACAGGCTGGCAGCGGAGTAGTTAGACATCAATCAGGCTGGCAGGGGAGTGGTTAGAGGGTGATCAGGCTGGCAGGCAGAAGCAGTTAGGGGAAATCAGGAAGGCAGGCAGGTGAGCAATTGGGAGGCAGCAGTCCTGAATTGTGAGAGGGATATCCGACTGCCCATTTATGCCCTATGGGGAATGGGCCTATATGAGCAGTCGTACATCCCTTGAGAGTTCCCAGATTGGAGAGGGTGCGGGCTGGGCTGATGGACACCCCTCACCTCATGCAAAAATTTCATGCACTGGGCCTCTAGTGTTTTTTTAAATGAGAAAAGGTTTAGTGAGAAGCTAGGAAGTATCAGACCTGGAATTTGAGCCCAATGTCTTTTATTTTGCAACCATGTTGTATCAGAAGGATGTCTTTGTTTTCTGTATCTATGAGTCTGTCTCTGCTTTTTTTTTGTTCATTAGATTTCCACATATAAGTAAAATAATATGCTCTCAGAGGGGGTGGTATTGAAGGTTGATTGAGAACGTGAAGGAATTAGAAAAAGAAAAAAAGACTTATGAATATAGAACTATGGTGATTACCAGAGGTAAAGAGGGGTTGGGGAATTAGAAGTGTGTAAAGTGGGAATAAAGGGTGATGGAAGGAGACTTGACTTCATGTGGTAAACACATAATACAATGTACAAATGATGTATTGTAGAACTGTATGGCTGAAAACTAATCTTATTAACTAACGCCACCCAATAAATTCAATAATAGAACGAAGGATGTCTCTCTGTATGTAATGGGGAGACCAGCAAAGGTTTTACTATGTGTAAAGGTAGACAGATGATATCCATTCATTCATTCCAGAAGTCAAGATTTGCAACCTTCATACAAGAAGCTAACATTCTTCTAAGATAAAATACTCTCATAAGATGCATACAGTATTCAACTATTCTTATAGAGGTACAGAACTTAAAAAGACAAACCTACTACCTCTGTTTTTTAAGGAAGATTACCCTGTCTGCATTATGTAGGATGTCGTGGAGATGGAATAGAGAAGAGAACTTAGTTTGAAGGTTACTGCACTGATCCAAAGCAAAAGATAATGAGGACCTGTAGCAGTTATCTGTAGCTGCATAGCAAATAATCAGAAATGCTATAGCTTAATAAAACAATTTATTATCTAGCAGATTCTTTGGGTTGGAAGAACAGGGTCCCCTGCTGTGGGTCTTACAAGGCCACATTGAGGTGTTGGTTTAACTGCATTTTTTGTGGTGTTTGGCTTCTCTTCTAAGCTCACATGGTTGTTGGCAGCATTTTGTTCCCTGTGGTCTTACCTCTCCGTTTTTGTTTTTTTTTTTGCTGGGTATCAACTAGGAAGCACTCTCAGCTCCTAGATGTCACTTAAAGTCCATCACATGGCCCTCTCACAACATGGCTGCTGACTTCATGAAGGAATTTCATGACTTCATTTACAGAAGGAGAATAGCTTTCTTGAGGAAATTCTCAGTCTCTCCCTATTTTAGGGTGTTCTAATTATTTCAGGTCCACCCAGAAAAATATCTATTTGTTAAATTTATTGGGGTGACACTGTTTAATAAGACTACAAAGATTTTAAGTGGACAGTTCTATGATACAAGATCTGTATATTGCCCACCACCCAAAGCCAAATCATCTTTTATCACCATACATTTTACCCTCTTTGCTCTTTACTGTCCCCTCACACCCTTTCCTTCTGGTAACCACTGTATTGTTGTCTGTATCTATGAGTTTTTGTTTGTTTTTCTTGTTTGTTCATTTGTTACTTTCAGTTTTTTATCCCACATATGAGTGCAAAAATAAGGTCAATGGTGTGGGGGGGAGGAGATACATGTAATACTTTAAACAGTAAAGAATTTAAAAATAAATATTCTTCATTTTGATTAACTCAAAATGGACTGTTGTGAGACCTTAACTATGTTTGCAAAATCCCCTTCAAATTTGCCCATATGATGTATCTGAGTCAAGGCAGTAGAATCCATCATATTACCATTATTTTCCATACTTTAAGGAACAGTGATTATACAGGGGCAGATGATTTGAAGGTCCTCTTAAAGACTACCTGCCTTCCACAGGACCTAACCTTATAAAACCAATATTGCAGAGTGCAGAATCTTCCAAATTAATTATACCAGGATGCTTTAAAGGCAGAACAGAAAAACGGGGAAAGGAGGAAGGAAGATTTAAAATGACTAGAATCTTTTCTTCCTGTGAGGACTGCAAACACTTTTAACTGAAATACAGAAGTAAAAGAACAGAGGTGCAAAGATGACTAATTTGATGTGGGGCATGTCGAAGTGGTAGGCAAATCAGGAAGTAACAGTCCAGCAGGCATTTGGAAGCCTGGATCCCGGAGGACAGAGGGGGGAGAATAGCAATGGGAAGAACATCTGGAAGTTCCTTGAGCTGCAATCAGCTATAAATGAATCACATCCCAGGTGTTTGACTATAGGAGAAAGAGATGGCCAACAGAAGAACTTGATACAATGTAAGCTGTGATAGAATATTTTGAATGTAATTTAAAATATGAGCCTTTTGAAATGATTCTTGTGACAACATACTTACATAACAATGGGGACTTGGAAAAATGAATGTTGTGGCATCTCGCTCTCCTATACACTTTTTTCTTTCTATTGCAAAACACAAACACTGTCACTCAAATATCAACTTGTCCTCATTGCATTATAAATGTAACATGCACAAAAGAGAGACTGCTAATTTGAGAGATGAATAATCTGGTGGTTATAAAGGATTTGGAAGGTAGCATGATGTAAATTTTTGTTAGTGCCTTACTTAGCCCAATGCCTTTGTATGGACTGATAAAAACTCCAGAATATACAAAAGGGCAATGTCTTAGACTGCGATCCCCTCACACTATGTCTGCACTCTCTAATTGCATAAACTACTTTTAAGTCCTTGAATCTATCACTCATTGAATCCCAAGGAATTTTAAAAGATACATTTTAGTTACTTGCATATTTTAATACATCGCAACAAACAGAATGTGTTTTATTTCATTGGAAATCATGTCTTATTCACTTCTGTATTCAGGCTTCATAAAAAATTAGCACTACATAAAATATGAGCTGTTATTTATAGAATTATGATAAATTATTTTTGCAATTAAAAGCAAAATCATGCCGAGACCGGCTTGGCTCAGTGGATAGAGCCTCGGACTGGGGACTGAAGGGTCCCGGGTTCGATTCCGGCAAGGGCATGTACCTTGGCTGCGGGCACATCCCCAGTAGGGGGCGTGCAAGAGGCAGCTGATCGATGTCTCTCTTTCATCGATGTTTCTGATTTTCTATCCCTCTCCCTTCTGCTCTGTAAAAAATCAATCAAATATATATATTTTTTAAAAAAGCAAAATCATAAAATTTAAAAATCTATTAAAATTTAATATAAACATGAAATCAAATGTATAAATACACATATTTAATGCACATACCTATACTTAATAAGATATGTATTTAAATCTATATCCTGATTAATACCTTTGGACAAGATGCAACAGGCCTCTATGCTTATCCACTAGATGGCTCCCTTACAATTCTAACTTATAATTTTGAAGTTCTAAGGAAAACTCAAAATATGCCATGCCCAACCTTAATATTTGCTTCTAATGCCACCCATAGCTGCACTACTGAACCAAATAGAGAGAAAATAAAACCATCTTGTGGTAAACCATAAGAGGCATGTCTTGTACACCTTTACTATTTACCAAAGGGTTAGAAAATGACTACAAGATATAGGACATCATTTCTAGACACGAGATCAGCAAAGCCACATAGAGGAAATAGCTTATTGTTTATTAATAATGTGGAGTTTGGATGTCCCTGTCATAGTTACTGGCTCAGAATCACTCCAGGTGAGGGAGAAACAGTTTTGTTAACAACTTTATCCACAAAGTTCTAGAATGACAGTATAAAAATACATTATAAGGGCAAATAAGAAAAAAAAGAGAAGGGACTCATTGATAGGGAAAACAGTGTGGTGATTTCTGGGGTCAGGGAGGGTAGTGGGAGGTGGAGGAGGGTGTAGAGGGGATAAATGGTGATGGACAGAGACTTGAGTTGGGGTGGTGCTCACACAACACAGTATACAGATGATGTGTTGTAGAATTGTGCACATCACACATGTATAATTTTGTTAACCAGTGTCATCCCAATAAATTCAATAAAAGGAAAATAAACATGGCTAAAATATTTTAAAGACATTTGGCTTTGACCATGAGATTGTGTGACCTGATATATTTGTCTAATTCAATTAAAACTTTTAACTCCAAAGACAGAAAAAAACAACCCAAAGATTTCTTAAGAGATTGGCATCATACGATTCTGGAGATATAGGCACTTTAGTAATCACCAAATCCATAGGTTCTTTACCCTGGTTGCATAATAGATTAACTTGGGGAACTTTAAATATCTGCCTATACCCTAGTCTCCCCTCTAGAGAGTCCTTTATTAGTTACTCTGGGATGAAGGCTGGTTATTGGTTTAGTTCAAAAAGCTCTTGCAATGATTTTAATATGCAACCAAGATTGCAAACCATTGATTCAAAAAATGTTCCTTGTTTTATATATAAAGAACTGTGGTCACAAATAAATCCAGCATCTTGCAATAAAATATACAAGTTATCAGCTAAATTAGAGATATAATACAGGCCCTCTCACTTGCATGACATTCCTATTGCCACAATTCCTATGTCATCATAAATAGGTGGAGTCTTTTGTGTCCCTAAAAGATGCTACAAAGTATAATAGCACTTCCACAAAAAAAATGTATTCAAATAGCCCTATCCAATTTGGCTCAGTGGATAGAGCTTAGGCCTGCGGACTGAAGGGTCCCAGGTTCAATTCTGATAAAGGGCACATGCTTGGGTTTCGGATTTAATCCCCAGTGGGGGGCATGCAGGCAACAGCGGATCACTGATGTTTTTATCTCTTTTATCACTGATGTTTTTATCTCTCTCTCCCTCTCCCTTCCTCTCTGAAATCAATAAAAATATTAAAAAACGAAAATGTATTCAAATATATTTTAATATATTGAATATATCAGACATCACAATATAAAAACATGTTGTTACTAGTATGTCATTCTTTCTTTGCAATGTTTTGGGGGAAATTAAGTCTTAACAGTTCAGAGCAGATAACAGACATGTAATCTGTTCACCACAAAGCAGTGTCAGTGGGTCCTGATAGTGAATGCGAGAAATGGAAAAGTGGTGTCCACTGGGTCTATGTCAAACACACACTGAAAAGAAGACGTACAATGTCCATTTAAAGGACTCTGAAGGGAAGGATTCTCCCCTAACTGGAATGGATGAAAAGTCATTATAAATTCAGATAAACCATCTACAGAAACAACCTCGGTGATTCAAGGAAGAGAGATGGGAGAACAGCCAATAGACACCACAAAGTTTTGTTGTAAATAAGATAAATTTCATGGTTTTGCACAGCCCTTAATTTACCAAAATAGTCAAACTAAACCCAATATACAGTCTTCAGCAAACTCAGTGGGTACTTTTTGTTAGAACTGGTTGCAAACTACTGAGCAAGGTGAGATAAGAGAATTTGCATGGCTATATTCACACCCACAGAGATGTTCTCTCACTTAAAGGTCAGGCCATACATCACTGGCCCAATGTCAGGAAACACGCATCGCTTCTGCCTACACTGAGCCAGGTCAGTGAGCAAATAAACAAAAGCAACTTCAGAGTAGCTACCCTGTCAACTGCTTCATCCTCCTTCTCAACCATTCCATCTGTAAAGCAGTAGCCAAAGGGAAAAAGCCGGGCCTCAAAATTCAAGTCTTTTGATTAAGATGCCAGAGCTTCTAATAACTTCTAGCAGAATATTCTATTTTTTTCTGATAAATACAGGGCAGACTGAACTGGTAATACTAGATTATTTACAACAGATCTCTTAAAATGTCACTAGGAATTGCAAAGGCTCTGCCTACGTCTATTTCAGACTGTCGTTGAGTTAGAGGCTTTCTGATTCCTTCTGCTACCAAAGGTCTCCTATATCAGTCATCAGACTGATCAGGCCCCATTAGTCATGGGGCTGTCATCCCAGCCAATTCGGACTTCAAACTCCAGTCACCAGCACCGCCTGTCGAGTATCACTGCTAAATTAGAATTAAAATCCGAGTGGTTGAAGAATGGCCTTGTCTGCGGGTCAGTCATTTGCTGTTAACAGTTTTAGTATGAATCAGCTCATCAGATTAGCTAGTGGTCATTTGATAGAGATAGAAAAAAAACTGACAAGCCTGGAGAATGTGACATAGTTTTCCAAATTTCCAGCAGCGTAAAGAGAGGTGTGGAGGTACGGGAGACTGACTAAAAGCCCTGGTGGCTTATGAGACAATATACAATGCATTTATTTCAATGAATATGAAAGAACACCTATAGGGACACACAAACAGGGATGGACTTGGAATCAGGTTTTGCTATTGTAAGGAGCCCATGTCCTAGGGATGCTAAAGTCACATTACCTAATTAAGAGTGCTAACTTTTCTATAGCGTTCAAAATAAACATTCAAGCTGTATTAACCTTCAACATAATCTGAAGTTTCTAATTAAAAACCTCTATATAGCACACTTAGTTCTAAACCCTTTCACGTATATCTTCCCTTTTTTAATGGTTGGTTTCATTCCATTTCCTTAACACAAACTTGCTGTATATAGACATGCTTTGAAATCTTCAGATGTGGCTATTTTTTAGAATATATTTTTATTTATTTCAGAGAGGAAGGGGGAGGGAAAGATACATCGAAACATCATTGATGAGAGAGAATCATGGATTGGCTGCCTCCTGCATGCTTCACACTGGGGATAGACCCTGCAACCCAGGCATGTGCCCTAGCAAACAATAGAAACATTAGTCCCTGTTTCACAGGTAGACACGAAACTACTGAGCCACACCAGCCAGGCTCAGATGAGGCTATTTTTGTTTGAAATGAAGGTCTGCCTTCTCAAAGATATTGCCGCCGGTAGCTTCCCAACAAACCAATCTCATGAGGACTAAATAGGTGAATTATATGTCCATCATAAATTTCTTTTGATGGGTTGAGTCATTTAGCACTAAGACAGAAAAGGTTTGGAACAACAATATAATGTTCTATCCACTGCCATGTCAGCCAATGGTCATGGATGCTCAATAAAGAACAATAAGCTGTCACTGACCCTGTCTCAAGGTCTGAGAGGACTAAAACTGTAATATGCAAATTCAGGAAAGAAAAAAAAATGTTTGAATTGCCTTTTTCCCACTAAGAGAAAATACCCCAGATCACGCTATTTAATGCCTATGCTAAAGAGCAGCAGTAATTTCAAAATGATTGCTATAATTCAGAACAACTTCCTCAACAAGTAAAACTGTCCCTGTGCTGAGAATTGATGTTGGCATTGTCAGCAAGGCATGGGCTCTCAAGACAGCAGGCAATGTGAACGAAAGTGATCTGATTAAGCAACATATTCAGAAATGCCCAGAGGAGAATTTCTTAGCCACCTTTATCTCCACACCTTCAATGAGGTGAACTTTTAGGTTTCCTGCATTTAAAACAGTTGCTCTTCTCTTTTCCATCAAGTGGTATAGCAGTTTTAGTGGTGAGATACATTTGAGATAGAATGAGTTTTATTCTAAAATCTTAAATAAATCATAGGTACCTTTCCTCGAGGCAGACGTTAGCGAATTCAAAAACAATTTTATCAGGCAGCATTGGTTAAGAGCAATAATATTTTATGAAAATTAAAACTGTAATTTTCTTCAGGACTACTAGACTAAAGTGGAGTTTCCAAACCTTTTGAATTTTGTAAATCAGCATAATAAAACAGAATGAAAGCTGACATTGCATTTCTAACTTTTTTATTCCCTAAAAATAAAAAATAAAGTAACAACAAAGAGAAAAGGCTGATAGTAAAACAGTAGGGCAAGTGAAATGTCACAATAAAGGAAACTCCTTTTTCTAAATTGGTTGAATGTACAGTTCATTGTTTATTTTTCCTTCTTTACTATGACTTTCTGGTGTTTATTTTTCATAAAGGATACTCCTTTAAAAGGAAAAAAAATAACTATGAAAACAATGTTCCTTATTGTTCTCATTCTGCTTTGAACCCATATATACTATGTCATTCCCGGAATTTGACCTTGGATGTGCATTTAGGAACCATTGCTCAGAGTCTAATATATGAGAGCTCATACCTCCTACTGGAGAAGCAATTGACAGAAGCTTAACTCTGTTAGTCATCACTCACATCTAGAGTAGACCAGAGTACCACAGGAACACAGGAAGAAAGAAGAACTTGAAGCTGACTATCCTTCAAGCAAAGTGTGGGTACACAGGAAATACAAAGGATAGTGGAATAAATTGAACTATATCACAAAAACACAGGCAGACAAAGCTGGGCCATAGAAAACTCTAGAGAACAAATGATCCAGTTTCTTCAACAGATAAACTGCTTAAAAAAGATAGAGGAGTACAATGGCCAATTTTATCTGTCAACTTTAATGAGTTAAAGGATGCCCAGATACGTGGAAAAATATTATTTATGAGGGTGTCTATGGAAGAGACTAGCATTTGAATCAGTAGCCTGAGTAAAGGGATCTGCCACACCAGTGGGCATCATCCATTCCACTGATGGCAGAGTAATATCAAAAGGTGAACAAAGGGTGAATTCCCATTCTCTTCCTGAGCTGGGAGACCCATTTTTCCCTGCCCTTAGACATTGGAAGTCCTGATTCTTGAGTCTTCAGTCTAGTTCTTCAACTAGCAACTCCCTAGTTTCTCAGACCTTCAGACTCTGAATTCCACTACTGGTTCTCCTTGGTCTTCAGCTCTCAGACAGCAAAATATGGGACTTCTCAACCTCC
Organism: Antrozous pallidus; assembly: GCA_027563665.1. NCBI lineage: Eukaryota > Metazoa > Chordata > Mammalia > Chiroptera > Vespertilionidae > Antrozous > Antrozous pallidus. Next base: position 124,264,357 of record CM050509.1, read on the forward strand.
ATAAGCACATGAGGTGATTGCTATAGTAAATACACAAGTGCGTGCATATACGTAAATTATAGTATTTAGGGATGATTATTCAGGTGCTAAAACTATAAAAAAATAGTAGGAATGCAAGTCTAAAAAAGTCTCAATTGTGTATTAGGGGATTAAGAAGAGGCAAGTGGAAGATTTTTGGTGTGGCTGACAAGGTTCTTTCTCTTAACATTAGATAAAGTAAGAAGGATGTTTGTCTTAATTAGTAATAAGGGTGTCCGTTAATTATAAATTTATTTTGTACATATTTTCAGTATTATACTATCTATAAATAAAAGAGATAATATTTTAAAAAGAAAACTCTGAAGTCAGACTACTTAATTTAAGCTCAAACTCTGGCATTTACCACCTAAGTGGCCAAGGCCATAATTTGGTTTCAGTTTTCTCACTTGTAATATGGAGATTTCGATGACCTCGATGGTACTCATTCAACAAAGCAATCACGAATATAAATAGATTAAAGGTTCTAGAACATTGTGTGGCAGACAGAAAATACTACGTTGTGTGTGTTAGCTATTATTTTAGGAAATGACCTTGTATAGGAAGCAAGTAGAGACAGCGAACTAAGAGATTATGAGGAAACGATGCAAAGGACTGTGAATACATGAAACTTTAAATGATTTTCAGCATCCTAATTTCTCTTATTCAATTTCATTTGAAATTATTTATTCTTGAATGCATTGCTTTATGCATGAAAAAGAAAATCTGCAATTTTACTAAAAGCAATGGAAATGGGAATTGACCTGATTATCACTCTGCACCCCAAATCATTGGAATTCATCCATTATATTAACCTAGGCAAACAGAAGAGATATCTCTACATGTTAAAAATGAGGCCGCCAAATTAAACTTCCTAGTCTGATGAAACAGCTCCTCGATGAAAATTACACTGAGTGGCCAGATTATCATGATCTCCAAACACATAATAATCTGGCTACTCAGTATATATCCTATATAATAAAAGGCTAATATGTAAATTGTCCCCTCAACCAGGAGTTCGACCAGCAGGCAGGCTGGCCAACAGCCCATGTCCCCTCCCCCTGGCCAGGCTGATCGGACCACACTCATGCACGAATTCCATGCACCGGGCCTCTAAAATAAATATTGAGGCCCGGTGCACGGAATTCATGCATGGGGGGTGTCCCTCAGAAGAGCCTGCACCCTTTCCAATCAGGGACCCCTAGAAGGATGTCTCACTGCCCATTTAGGCCCAATACTGACAGGATTGGGCCTAAACCGGCAGTCGGACATCCCTCTCACAATCCAGGACTGCTGGCTCCCAAGTGCTCACCTGCCTGCCTTCCTGATTCCCCCTAACTGCTTCTGCCTGCCAGCCTGATCACCCCCTAACCACTCCCCTGCCAGCCTGATTGATGCCTAACTGCTCCCCTGCCAGCCTGTTTGCCCCCAACTGCCCTCTGCTGCAGGCCTGGTCACCCCTAACTGCCTCCCCTACAGGCCTGGCCACCCCTAACTGCCCTCCACTGCAGGCTTGTTCCCCCCAAAAATGCACTCCCCTGCAAGCCTGGGTTCCCCTCAACTGCCCATCTCTTCAAGCCCAGTCACCCCCAACTTCCCTCCTTTGCTGGCCTGGTCACCCCTAACTGCCCTCCCTTGCTGGCTAGATCGCCACCAACTGCCCTCCCTTGCAAGCCTGGTTCCTCCCATCTTCTCTCTCCCCTGTTGGCCATCTTGTGGTGGCCATCATGTGTCCACATGGGGGCAGCCATCTTTGACCACATGGGAGCAGCCTTCTTGTGTGATGCAATGATGGCAATTTGCATATTACTCTTTTATTAGATAGGATGGAGGCCTAATACAGGATGGGGGGTCAGCTGTTTTGCCCTGAAGGGTGTCCCAGTTCAGGGTGAGAATTCCCTTGGAACATGGGGCAGCCTGGACGAGGGGCCTATGGTGGTTTGCAGGCCTGCTATGCCCCCAGGAAAATGAAGTGGAGGCCCTAGTATCTGGGATTTATTTACCTTCTATAATTGAAACTTCATAGTCTTGAGAAGAGGCCTTGGCCCACCAGGGTGTTGAGAAAGCTTGGCTTCTTCCATTTTCAGGGAAACCCAAGCCTCCTGCTCTCTCCGTGGCCACAGCCAACTTGGTTAGGTTAATTTGCATATTCTCTCCTGATTTGCTGGGTGGTGTGGCTTGTGGGTGTAGTGGACTGATATTAATTTGCATATTATTCTTTTATTAAATGGGATATATATAAACACGCACACTGAGTGGCCAGGTTATTTTATGCATTCAGATATCATAATAATCTGGCCACTCAGTGTAAAATGTTAAGGAGCTTTTTTTTTGTTTTTAATATATTTTATTGATTTTTTACAAAGAGGAAGGGAGAAGGAATGAGATAGAGAGTTAGAAATACCAATTAAGCTGCCTCCTGCACACTCCCTACTGGGGATGTGCCCGCAACTAAGGTACATGCCCTTGACCAGAATAGAACCTGGTATCCTTCAGTCCACAGGCCGATGCTCTAGCTACTGAGCCAAATTGGTTAGGGCAATGTTAGAGAGTTTTTGTTTGAACACTTCAATTTGGATTAACCTTTGAGTAGATAGACAACACTGTGGTGACTACAATGGAAGTGGGTGTGTAGAGGTGGAATAGGGGATACAGTGGATAAATGGTGATGGGAAAAATAAAAAAATAAAACATAAGAAAAATAAATGAAAAAAGAAATAAAATGAGATTAAAAAAATTAAAAACTCCATTCATGTAAAACCATTCTTTTCTAAAAATCACATTTTTAGATTTTTTAGCTTTTTATAAAAAGAAGGTAAATCTTTCTTAATTGTATTAATTTACTGATTTATTTTATTTAGCTTTAATTGTGTGCTTGTTTACCTTTGGTTAGGATTATCATTATTTACTTTTAGTTTTACAAATTTAAACTTGTTTCTTAGTGCATTTCAGACCTCACTGTTAACATGAAATATATTAGTGAATTGCATTTTAGAATGACACACTTTTATCATATTTAAAGAAATTCTCCACTCCTATGCACTTAGGAAAACTAGTTTACAAAATGCCCTTTGAAGAATTCACTTTTAAAATAATTCCCACAGTACTTTATTGTTCGATCGTTAATAATTCTCTACAATTTTGGCATACCCAGGCTAATTTAGTTGAATATTAATGAATTTGACTTTATTAGGTAATAAATATGTCTAGAATTTAATTTTACTTTTTACACTATCATTGACCAAAACTAAATACATTTTTATTTGTTAAAAATGGATGATGTGACACTATTTGTTAGAGACTTAGACAAAATAATTAAAATAAAATGTAATACTAGAACTTCATTATAACATTCTTTCACTCATAATAAAATGAGGTAAATGTCACATGTTATGGACCCTGGGACCTGCCTTATTCCAAATAACATCTAATGGGGAGAGAATGTCCAGTATTTTAAGTAGGTCATCTAGACAAATAATGGCATCAACCAGTTAAAAGCATACTTCTATACACACTTCTCTAGAAACTAAAAAACCTACATTACCATAATTCATCGGTATTGAACATTTCTTAAATATCAATGCATTAGTGCATATCTTTGCTTCTCAGTGTGGTTTGCAGATGATCAACATTGACAGTAACTTGGAGCTTTTTAGAAACATGGACTTTCCAAATGAGCCGAAATTTCATTTCATGACATCTATCTCATTCCCCTCCACATGACTAAAATTTAGAGGTTTGTTTTCCCTGACTACAGGCTTCTGATCTTCATTTCTTAGGGAGTTTACTTTAAAAAACGTTCAATTGTAAATTCTTTCTCTCCCCTTTGAGTTGTACAACTCAAAGAGTCTTTCCCAAGAACCTGGGAACCATCCCTTTGAAATACAATAATCCAAACAGTTAGGGTCCCTGTCTCTCAATCTCTGTGGGGATGTAGAACCTAACTTTGATGAGAGACAGATGGGCTAATCATTTTAATCATCCTCCCTCACCCAATGTCCTCTAGTACTTTTCCATGAGTTTACCCCAGCGCTTAAAATCCTCTCCCGCTTTGTTCCAGTGGAGTTGAGTTCAACCTCTCTTCCTTATTGCAATAGTCTTGCATAAAGTCTTCCTTGACTATTTTAACTGGTCTGATGCATTTTTTAAAGATATTTTTTAAAAGTATTTTATTTATTTTAAATTATATTTTATTGCTTTTTTACAGAGAGGAAGGGAGAGGGATAGTTAGAAACATTGATGAGAGAGAAACATTGATGAGCTGCCTCCTGCACACCCCCTACTAGGATGTGCCCACAACCAAGGTACAAACCCTTGTCCAGAATCGAACCGGGGACCCTTCAGTCTGCAGGCCTACACTCTATCCACTAAGCCAAACCGGTCAGGCCTGATGCATTATTTATTGTACAAAGTTTTTAGGCACCACCCCATAAAAATTTGCATTTTAACAAGATCCTCAGGCATTTCCAGTTCCCAAGAGCAGCTGAAAAATGCTGCTTTGAACCTTAACAATGATTATCCCTTGATGATACTTAATGAGACACAGGTATAAATAGAACCAACATGAAAATGTTAGGTAAGCACTACAAGTTCAACAACATTATAGAAAAAGCCATTTTTATTTCAATACACAACTAGTTTGTTCTGTATTTAACTGAGTGCTATTTTTAAATATATTCTGAAATAATATGGGCTCTACTTCTATTACTTATTGTTTTAATATTAAAATATAAGTGATATAAGTGAATGTTTTAAAGAAGATATGTATGAACCAATCCATAACACCATTAAGGAAGAGTACAACACCAAGGGCGCACAACACTGTTTCTACCAGGGGCGAAACAGTCAATTGCATGTACTAACATTTCCTTTATTTATTGAACAAAAATTGATGGAGGGCCTGTTAGGTACAAATCATTGTACCAGAACAGTCATATCACCCTGCTTTCATTGTTCTTGAGACCTTTAAACCCCACAAGAATCCATTAAGGCAGATCATGGTATTACAATGTTATCAACTAGGTTAAGGCTCACAGAATTTAGGAAAACATTATATGTGAACAAAGGCTTATGACCTCAAAATAAATGATATTTCTGTGAGCACGCACATGTGTATGTGTGTACATGTGTGTACGTGTGTGTGTGTGTGTGTGTGTGTGTGTGTGTGTATGTGTGTGTGTTTGGGTTTCACATTCTTTAATGTATCCTTAATAGTGGCAAAACCTAACCCTTGCAGGTAGGTAATACAGCTATACTGAAATGTTGGAGAACTATTTAAGAACACACAGTTGCTTTGCTTGTTTTTGAATTTATATTTGTTTGGTGAAAATATGTATATATGTACAACTTTTATAATGCATTTTTATAGTTCAGAGAGCTGAAGTATGGTTATGGTGTACCATATCTCATATGGTGTGTATGTATTTGTATTTGTGTGTATATATTACTGTTTTGGCATATTGGCTATAATATATGTAATATATAACCCCTTGCTTTAGGGATTTTGGGTTTCAAGATAAATATTGCTCCCACATAATTTCAGCCATGCCTTATTTATGATACCTTCACAAGGTATATGAAATGCACTGTCAGAATGATTCGTTCTACTGAGCATAAGTAGTACTAGTCAAGTACATGTAAAAATCACAAAAGACAGAGTGAAATATCCTTCTATCTGGTTTTGCCTTCATTTCATTTATATTTGGAAGATGTATTTGGCCAGTGTAATCATAATATTAATATTAAGTGGGATACTGCAAGTATCCCACTTAATTTTTGTTAACTACATAACAGCATAATGCTTGTGCAAGGAAAAATTCTGATAAGATTGGATACTTTTCTACCTTATTTTTTAGAACTAAAATATATGAACTTTACCTTCATCTATGTCAACCAGTGCTTCTTAACCTGAATTGCACAGCAGAATTACACACTGAATTTATTTAAAAAAAAACACAATGCTAATGTCTAGGCATAATCCCACACCATTTGATACAGAATACCTGGGTGTGGGGCCCATCATAGGTTTATTTTAAAAGTGCCCTAAGTGATTCTAATATGCAACAAGGGATGAAAATCCCTCAACTTAGACAGTGGATCTTAACTTTTATTTCTTCTTACATAGAATTTTAATTAAAGACTGTTTTTTTTAAAACAAGAAACTCAGAACATCTAAGTATTAGTAATATTATGTTAGATTTTCCACTCTGCCAATATTTGTATAGCTGCATAATACTCAGAATAAGCTAACACATATTGCCACCACAATTAAACTGAGATCTGACATTTACAATTTTTACATAGCCACAATCAGTTCCCAAACTCCCTACTGCAACCAAGGGTAGGACTCTCATTACTGCAATAAAGCCATGTTTTAAAAGTTCCATGTCAGCAAGGATTCAGCTTTGCTCAAAATTACAACCTGATTATTTTATTTCTCTCCTTATTCAATTTGAACTACACCTATCATCATTAAGATAAGGTAAAAATAAAAGTCTCCAAAATTTACTAACATTTTGTGCAATTTTTGAAGTTATTTAGATACGTTAGACATGTAAATATCTTTCTCATCAGGCAGGTTTTTCCTTATAGAGAATTATTATCTAAAATTCCAATGGCACCAAATCAATGGCAAAAAAATATCAAATGACAGAAGTAAAATAAAGCAACTGTATTTAAGACACAATAGTGATGCCCAGCCAGTGTGGCTCAGTGGTTGAGCACTGACCTATGAACCAGGAGTTCACAGTTCCATTCAGGTCAGGGCACATGTCCGGGTTTCTGGCTCGATCCCCTGTAGGGGGCGTGCAGGAGCCTGCTGATTGAGGATTCTCTCTCATCACTAATGCTTCTATCTCTCTGTCCCTCTCCCTTCCTCTCAGAAATCAATAAAAACATATTTAAAAACATTTTTTTTTATTTTTAAATATATTTTATTGATTTTTTACAGAGGAAGGGAGAGGGATAGAAAGTCAGAAACATCGATGAGAGAGAAACATCGACCAGCTGCCTCCTGCACACCTCCTACTGGGGATGTGCCCGCAACCAAGGTACATGCCCTTGACCGGAATCGGACCCGGGACCTCTCAGTCCACAGGCCGACGCTCTATCCACTGAGCCAAACCGGTTTCGGCTATTTAAAAACATTTTTAATAAAAAGATACAATAGTGTTTATGTTTCAACCATATGGGCAGTTTGTAATGTAAGTTTCAAACATATTTTTCAATTAAGTTAGTTGTCAATTAACGCAGGATTAAAGTTATCATCAAACAAATTATAGTCTCTTTTAAATATATGTGCTTTAAAGTTTCTTCACACATAATTAAAGCAGAAAAAGAAACTACCCAAAATCAAACTAGTCCTTTCTTTTTAATTTTACATTAAGTACCTAATTTCTCTTTGTTCTTTTAATGTTGAACTGGCCAAAGTGAGTTTTATATAAAAAAGTGAAGATCCCTTTAATTACACTCAATTTAATAATCTCTGGAACCCTAGGGACAGTTGGTAGAAAGCAATTTAGTTTATATATATTTTAGAAAACCTTCAGGTTTTCAAGCTTAAACAAGGTGTAACCATGAAGTGTTAGAGAAATGAAAGAACTTCTAACTCCAACTGTAGCTTAGCACTGACTGACTAAACATTCCAGCAGGTCCAATCTCCCTATCTTCTGGGTCACTATTGTAAACTAACTTCTCCCACGGTCCTTCTACACTGCCACTTTTCCTGTTATTTTATAAAGGTTACTTTGCTTCCAACTTCACAGAGTTAACCGTGGCCTTCATGCTAGAATGATTCTGATTTCACTCACCCACACCTGTAGGTAAGTAGTTCTATGATGCTGCACCAAAGCATGTTTCTGGAAGGATAGCAGGAAGTTAGGCTGGATTGGTTAACTGAATCCAAATCATAAACGGTCTCATAAATTTGAACTTCAATTTTGAAGAGATGGAGAGCCACTGAAGGTGCTCATGCAGGCCATAGCTCTGATCAAATTTCAGTTTTCAGAAAGACTACCCAGGGGGTAATGTGGAGGAAAGATCTGGAGGAAAGTCAAACTATGAGCAGGAAGATCATTTAAAAAGCAACAGTGCAGTTAAGACGGATTCAACTGAAGTGAAACCTCAAACTTACCTACTAGTTCAGAGGTACTGGGCACAATCCTAGGAACCTTTGATGACTTTTAGCACAACTGTTACCAAACTCTACCATAATAATGTCATTTTTTTTCTTTCTATTTTTAGCTCTCTCCTTTACTAAAACACAATCTCTCTAGGTGGCAGACCCCATTTTTTTCTATTTTTATCCCTATGAGCTAGCACGGGGAGTGACATGTTGTAGGTGTTTGAAAATATTTGTAGAGTATTCAGAATAATAAAAATATGATTTAAATAATGCTTAGTTGTAAAGTGGAATAAATGCGTATCTAGATTTAAGTCTTGGCTCTCTCAAAAGCTAGTTGGAGGACTTCAGCCATTTCACTTATTTCCCATATTTCTTTTCAAGGGATATGAGCTAAACTATTTTTAATATATATTCTAATATACTTTATATCTTAGTTTCCATTGAAAACAAACAATGCAAGAGGCAAGCATAAATTGTCTCAGGTTGACTCAAAGTCTGCATTTCGTATAATCAACGATTTGTCACCTTTGTCTTTTAATAGGTTCAAAATGATTTCATGTCTACTCAGGAATATTAGATGTGGAGTGACATACAGATGGAGCATCAAATCAATATTTCTTCCCTATGAAATCCCTGATTGCTAAAACATGTACTTTTGTCATTAAATGATTTATTTATAAGAGCCTAAAGAATAGAATATTAAAATTTTATAGTTTAATGCAATTAGCATGCCTATTAATGCTAAATCATTTCTCCTTATATTCTTTAATAATCTTTATCTTGCTCCATACTGCTTCCTGAATAAAGAGGAAAAAATCAAGTTTTTAAAGTGAATACATAATTGTACATTATTATTTTTTTAGGGGAAAACGCACCTTTCTCTGCACTAATTTTTTTTATCCTCACCAGAGGAGTGAGGATATTTTTTTCATTGATTTTTAGAGAGAGTGGAAGGGAGAGAGAGGGGAGGAGAAGAGAAAAAGGAGAGAAACATTCATGTGACAGACACACATCGATTGACTGCCTCCTACAGGCACCTGGCCATAGGGCAGGGGTCAGACTTGCAACCCAGATATGTGTCCTTGACCAGTAATCAAACCTATGACTCTCAGGTGCGCATGCCTATGCTCTAACCATTAAACCGTACAGACCAGGGCCTATGCACTAGTTTTATAATGATCTTCACTTTGTCGTTTGGTAGTAGTTAATATTTTAGGTTTACATTTCTGAGTTTTAATTATTAAGACCACAGACATACTGGATATAATAGCACTATTTAATTGATCCACAGCAGTTTTATAGTACCCTCAATAATGTAATTACAGATTGCTTTAAGTATTTCTCAGTAACGTTTACTATAAAGAATGGTTTTAGCCCGGCCGGCATGGCTCAGTGGTTGAGCATGACCTATGAACCATAAGTCACAGTTGGATTCCAAGTCAGAGCATATGACCGGGTTGCAGGCTCTCTCTCATCATTGATGTTTCTATCTCTTTCTCTCCTTCCTCTCTGAAATAAATAAAATTTTATTTAAAAATAATGGTCTTATTTTTTTCATGCTTTGGATATGCCTTACCTAGGAGACATGAGAAAATAGCTACTTAAAAATATTTTGGCATCCATGTTTTTCAAGAAACTATAGAAATAAGCTAGTATAATCATTTATATATGATAACAAAGACAGTGCACTAGCTAAACCAAACATTGCAAAATAAAAATTATAGCCAAATGTGACCAGGCTGATAATCATAAAAATTTGTCATAGAAAAGCAGTTTTACTAGGCAATAGATTCATGTACACTCCAGTATGATTCTGCTCTAAAAAGTAAACTTTATATATTTTTCACATTATCATGGTACTCAATAAGTAGAGTAGACATATCAGATTCATTTCTGTACAAAGAAAAGCAAATGCAATATTTGTATTGACTCTGTCTTCCAACACACATATAAGGCAACATAAATTATTTTTTAAAAAATCTAAGAGTCATTTTGTTTAGTTTCCTTTGTTTTTTGCTTTACCAGGCAATTCTATTTTGTGTTCCATTAACTGGCTAGTGCATAGTACAAGTATTTTGTGTGTGTGTGTGTGTGTGTGTGTGTGTGTGTGTGTGTGTGTGAGAGAGAGAGAGAGAGAGAGAGAGAGAGAGAGAGAGAGAGAGAGAGGAGAGGAGTAAATTCTGGGTACACATGATTTATACTTTCTAAGTTCAAGAGTTCAGTCAATAATTTCAATTTTCATGCAATTTCTTAGAGTAGCTCTTCAATATTTCCTTGTTTCAGTTGTAATTTTTCACTACAAACAAACCCATAGGAGTCAGGTTATTTTAAGACTAATATCTGGCAACTACCAGGCATTTTACAAGGCACCTCACCCAGAGTATTATGTTTTAGCTTCACAACAGGTACTACAAAACAAAGTACTATACAATTACTAAATATGAAGCAAAATGGAGAATTATTGTTAGTATAAATCCCATGATCCTTCTCCTTTAACACATTGCCTATTTTGCATTGCATGAATGTGGCAAATATTTATTATTTAATAATGGCATGTTTGATCAGAATCTGCAAGGCATGTGCTCAATACAATAGGCAGCGAATTCCAATTGTGAATTGTATGTACTAGTGAGTCATGACCTCAACTGATTTGGCCTTGACAGTATTTTATCAAAAAGGAGTAAATTAAGCAATACTATACTGCTTTGCAAGTTTGCTGGGAAAGGAATCGGTCTGTCATGGGCAGCACCCATGAATGCATGTCCTTGTTGAGTGTGTCAAATTGCAAGGCTTATCTATCATCCCCTGCCTAGGCAACTGTTTAGGTGAAAGTGACCAAATCATGACTGCCAAGCAACTGACTGTTCCTCAGGGCAGGGGACTATCTTGTTAGTTGTTTGCTACAAGACCTCGGCCTAGTTTTCTCAGCTGCAGTGTAATGCGCCATGTGCACAGTCACCATTCTGGCTGATTGTGTCTCATTATGGTATTTAGGGCAGAGGAACTGGTGCTATCATGCAGGTGCTCTTGCTATTTTGTGAATTGTAAGTATTGAGCAGTCATGCCCTAAACACACTCAACTATGGTATTTCAGCAACTATGGTATTGTGACTAGCCAACCTCATGTCTCTTTAGTCATTTCCTTACCCCTTGCCATCCTCTATGAGACTGGTTCCTCTCTGAGAATGTAGGAAGAATAAGTGCTAGCTCAAGGAACTTGTATTTGAGTTGCAGGCATTGTGTAAGGATGTTTAGGTGAAGCACTGCACAAGCCCAGGAAGGCAACACTTATATATGAAGCAGTTCGGTATATGTATAAACATATTTTTTAAAAGTCTGAAAAACACTGCTTTTTGGAAATATAAAGAATCAAGCATAAAGTTTTGGTTGAGAGAATTATTGTTTAAGGAGGAAGTGATCATTTCTAGTTAAGCTCAGTTGAGAATGTGGGGTTTAATCCATCTTTGAGGATGAAAAGAAAGGCCAGAGATTGCATTTAGTGTGATTCAGGTGGGCAAGGGGCAAGGTTAAGTTCAAATACTTTCATGAAATCATATGGATAAAGAAAAACTTTACTAAAGACACATAAAATAAAAAAGCAACTACAAAATAAATCTTTGAGACCAGGAAACAAATATGACAATATGAAAAACAAAAAGCTGTTCACTGTCTCCATAATTTTTCTGATCTAATTTTGTTCCTCTATATCAGGATGGTTTTTGTTATCAAGAGGAAGTAGCCTTATAGAATTATAATTGTTTTTCCTTATAATTTTCCTTAGATTTTTTTCAAAGATTAATAAGATTATTGCGCCCTTGTACCAAATCCCAAATATTTTTTTTTCTTCACCTTATTGTCCTACTTACAATGTTCTTCTTGTCTGTATATAATGGGATGAGGCCATTTTCAAAAAAGTTATATCCATGATCTCATCTCTCTTCTATGTTTTATCATCAAAGTGACTCATGTTTCGGAACTTACTCAGCTAATGGTTCCTTATTGCTTCATTACACAATTACATATCTATATATTATTTATTATATAATTTATATCTATACCCATCTCTCTACATATTCATACATAATATATATATGCTTATGCATCTATATACATATATGAAGATAAATAAAAAATAAGAATCTTTTTAAAAATGTTGAGTTTTCAGTATTTATGTTTGTTAATGAAATATATAGTAATATATTTTTTAAAAGTTACTCTACTCCTCAGTGAAATTAAATATTTATTCTTATTTAAATATATTTTGCTAGGCTTCATTTAGAAAAACAACTATGCTCCATTCTGCTAATGGAATTATAGGATATCCATTTGTACAATAATTAAATTTACAGACATAATTTGCTCAGTTACTTACAAAATTATTCCCAGTGAATAAAAAATTGGTTAAAATTTTAGATGAATCACAGTTTAGAATATTTTTAGGGTTCAAAGTTAATTTTAACTTATAAGTGAGATAAAATTATATTTTCTGTCTTTATGTATTCCATTATGTTTTATATGCTGTTGTAGAATGTTCTTTTTTATCTTTATTGTTCAGTTTATTAATTACATTGTTCCTTTTTTTTTACCCTATAGTTCCCCTCCATCTGGTACCCATCCCACCCTCCGCCCTCATCCCCCTCCTCTGTCCTGTCCCATAGTTGCATGATTTTTGTCCAGTCTCTTGCTGCACTTCCCACACCCCATTTCTCCCCAAGAGTTGTCAGTCCATTCCCTCTCTATGTCCGTGTTTCTGTTACATTCACCAGTTTATCCTGTTCATCAGCTTATTAATTCACTTGATTTTTAGATTCATTTGTTGATAGATGTGTATTTGTTGTTCCTAACTTACACTTTTACCTTTTTCTTCTTCCTCTTCTTAAAGAATATCTTTCAGCATTTCATGTAATATTGTTTTGGTGGTGATGAACTCCTTTAGTTTTTTCTTGTCTGCGAAGCACTTTATCTGACCCTCAATTCTGCATGATAGCTTTGCTGGATAGAGTAATCTTGGTTGTAGATTCTTGCTGTTCATCACTTTGAATATTTCTTGCCACTGCCGTCTGGCCTGCATCGTTTCTGTTGAGAAATCCGCTGACAATCGTATGGGTGCTCCCTTATAGATAATCATCTGTTTTTCCCTTGCGGCTTTTAATATTCTCTCTTTGTCTTTTGCTCTTGGCATTTTAATTATGATGTGCCTTGGTGTGGTCCTCTTAGGGTTCCTATATATTGGGGTTCGGTGCGCTTCTTGGACTTTTAAGTCAATTTCTTTCACCAGGTGTGGGAAGTTTTCAGTCACTATTTCTTCAAATAGGTTTTCATTGTCTTGATCTCTCTCTTTTTCTGGTAGAATGTTATTTATTTGCCTTGGGGATACCAGTGAACTTCTTAATATCTCTGAAACAAATTACCTATTTATAAAATCCTGGCTCCAATAAAAATATTTCAGAGACCATTTATTTTAAATTTTTACCATAAAATTTAAATATATGCAAAATTAGAGAGCATAGTAGAATCCTATGTGCCTATCACCCATATCAATAACTTTCAATATTTTGCCAATTGTGTTATATTAGTTCCTTTCATTTATTTTTCTTAGACTATTTTAAGGAAAATCCTATATCTCATATCAGTTTATTTCTAATAATTTACTTTGCATCCCAAACAGACAAGTCCTTAAAATTTACCAAAATATAGTATATATATTTATATCAAAAAGAATTTTTATAGACAATAAATATAAAGCCATGGTCAAATATATCTTATGTCTCAAACTTAAAAAAATTATCTTACTGTGGGAAGTAATACAGATATCTCCCCTTTTTTTCTCTATTGACCCCCTCCACCCTTTTGAGGCTTTCATCATATTATTGTCTGGTTCCATGGGCTACGCATATATAAATACATATTCCCAGGTTAATCTCTACCCCATACCTACCCTCTGAGATTTGTCAGGCTAAAACTTTTTTCTTTATTATTTCTGAGTCTTGATCCACATAAGATATACACATTTGCATTTGGTTGACATGGACAGGCCATTTAATTTAATCTTTCAGTTTGTACAACTTGATATGCAGAGATCATTAATTTATTTGATGTCACTGAGATTTTCACTTTACCCATTCTGCAAATATTTATTCAGCATCTTGTAGGTACTATTCTACGTAGAAAGTACCTATAAGCAAAAATGACAAAGATCACTGTTCTTATGGAGCTCTATTCTTTTTGGAGGAATATAATTAAATGTTTTAAAAAATCAAGTACAGTGAAATCAGCCAGGCAGTGAAAGAAAAATACCACATTATCTCACTCATTTATGGATAATAAAGAACATTATAACCTGATGAACAAAAAGATAGATACAGAGAAGCATCTAACAGACTGTCAAATTACAGCAGGAAGGTTGGGGAGTGTTGTGTGACTAAAAGATCAACCAAATGACTTGTATGAATGCATATAAGTATAACCAATGGATGCAAGACACTGGGTGGAGGGTGAGGACAAGTGTGGGGAGGGGTTAGGGGAGGCTCGGGGAGAGTCAATGGGGAAAATAGGAGACTATTTATACTACTTTAAACAAGCCTGTCTAATAAAAGAGTAATATGTAAATTGACCATACCTCCTATCAAGCCACGCCCAAAGCCACACCCATCAGCCAAGCAGGAGCAAATTGTGCAAATAACTCAAACCAAGATGGCTGCTGCCACTGAGAGCAGGAGGGAGGCTTGGGTTTCCCAGGCAACGGAGGAAGCCAAGCTTTCCACCTGCCATTGCTGGCCTAGGCCTACACTCATTGCTACAAAGTTTCAATTATAGAAGATACATAATTCCAACAGAAATGGCAGCAGCCACTGAGCTGGAGAGAGAAGAGGCTAGGGTTGCTGAGGCGATGGAGGAAACCAAACTTCTGCAGTCCTAGCCTAGGCCTTCACTCTAGGCTCCAAAGTTTCAAAAGGAAATGACTGTCACCAGGGAGTGAGCAGAAGGCTTGGCTCTGCTCCAGGCTACAAAGTTTCAATTGTAGAACATAAATTAATCCCAGATCCCAAGGCCTCTGCTTGGGTCACTGGGGGGCTTGGCTGGCCTGCAAACCACCATAGGCCCCTCACCTAGGCCACCCCACACCCCAAGGGAACCCCTATCCTTATCCAGGACACCCTTCAGGGCAAACCAGCCAGACCCAACTCATGCACCAGGCCTCTATCCTATCTAATAAAAGAGTAATACACAGATTGACCATCAGCTCAACACACAAGAGGACTGCCCCCATGTGGTCAAAGATCCTGCCACCATGTGGACACAAGATGGCCATGACAAGATGGCCAGAGGGGAAGACAGTGGGAGGTTCCAGGCCTGTAAGGGAGAGCAGTTGTGGGCCATCAGACCAGCACAGGAGGGCAGTTAGGGGTGACCAGGCCAGCAGAGGAGGAAAGTTGAGGCCAAACAGGCTGGCAGGGAAGCAGTTAGACATCAATTAGGCTGGCAGACAGAAGTGGTTAGGGGCAATTAGGGAGCAGCTTGGAGCTAGCAATCCTAGATTGTGAGAAGGATGTCTGACTGCCCGTTTAGGCTGATCCTACCAGGATTGGGCCTAAACGGGCAGTCAGACATTCCTGGAGTGGTCCCAGATTGGAGAGGGTGCAGGCTGGGCTGAGGGACACCCCCCACACCCCCTCGCCATGCACGAATTTCATGCACCGGGCCTCTAGTAAAAAAAATAAAAATAAATAAAAATAAATAAAGTCCACGGTAAAACGATAAATTATATGAACCAAAAACTATTTTAGTGAGTGCGGGTAAATGTTATAGTGAAGGTGGGGAGGAAAGCTGCTTGGATTTTAAGTTGACTTCATTGAGAAGGAGAAATTCAAGCAAAGCCTTAGGCTGAAGGAGTTCACTTTGGGATATCTGGGGGGAGACGTTCCAGAAGACCGAGATCAAGCAGTGTTAATGCCCAAATGCATGTATGTACACATCTATGTGAAGCATTTCTGGCTCAAGTGGGTTTGAATCCAAATGAGAATATTGGATGAGGTAAGAACTCTAGCTTTTCCCATGAGTGAAATAGAAGTCATTACAAGGCTGAGTGCAGAACAATGATACTCTCAAGTCACCATTGAAGGAATACAAAAGCCACTTTTCTTGATATGTCCTGAGGATGGGGCCAGCATATATCTCCCATCATCCCTGTTGCATGACAACATTATAAATAGGGAAAAATTCCCTGGGATGCAGAATACCTATTATGGTCATGTCTTTAAGTACACATGGCCAAGTGTAAGCAACAGAACAATAAACACTATGCCACTGATTATTTAGAATACAGGAAGGTTTATGCCAATACTATTGAATGAATAATTTGTAGAGAGATGCCCATTTAAAACAAATAATTTATTGCTGTTTTACTCAATTTTTGTCTTTACCTGATTCCTGTCCTCATCTCCATCCTAAAACATTAGTTACAAATATTTAAAGAGAAGAACATGACAGAATATTTTATTTAGGATTTCTGTGTCTGTGTATATCTTTCTCTCTCTCTTTCTGTGTGTGTGTGTTTGGCAAAACATCAAAAACAGAGTAACTGCTATAAGATGGAATACAAATAATCTATCGCTTTCAGTTTATTATCTTCTTTGCCAATATAAACAGCTGAACAAGGAAAACAAGACAACAGATGGCATAAAAGTAGTGTGCACACATATAAGTGCAAGGCTGAAATGTGGCAAAGCATTCAATGACTATCTGGTTTCCATAAAGAACTGAAGAAAAACAGTTTCTACAAAGTCAAAAAAATTGATTTCTTTTTTCAATTAGCCAGTTTGTATTTACTAAGTTCCTACTATTTACCTAGTATTATTGCAAAGAACAAAGGAAGCTCAGCTCTGAAATACACCTGGAATGAGATTTTATCATCAAAACTTGGAGAAAAGACAATCCCAATCACACAATGGGAGGACTACTCAGTTTCACTCCTGAACATTATATTATTCATGACAATATGACTAAATAGGAAGGCAGATGATTAAAAATGTATCACATCAAAATATCCAAAAGCACGTCTAAAATGATGCACTTTAACTATCCTTTTCTCAAGAAATATGTGAAACATTATTAGATTGTAAAACGTTAGATATCTTACTATAAGTCAGACTCTGAGCTCAGAGTGACAATGTATAGTACAAGAGCATCAACACTGTTATTATACTAACTTACAATACCATAATAGTAAATCTGCAAGATCTATGGCATTCATATTTATTTTCACCAATTTAATTGTCTTAATGATAATTTATTGCTGGATGAATTAATCGTTACATTTAGTTGGATGGAATTAAGGAGACAAACCAGAGATAAAATCAAACCAAAGTGAAAGGAGCCCATTTTGGGTTTGATGAAGAACATTACCTAATTCTAAAAAGCATTCTCTAAACACCACTGGTACCTAACAAGACACTTGATTAATTGGACATAGTTTGAATGTTGGTTGATTTTTACCTGCCAGAATAAAATGAAACTCACTCTCAGTTTAATAATTTCTAGAACTTTAAATGGAGGCCATTTTAAAGGTATGAAACACAGTCCATTCCTTTGGTATTGCTGGGGAAATAAGGCCAAGAATACATGACATATAAAAAGAACCGTTACATGGAATATAATGAGCAAAATAAACTGATGAACTAAAATAGATACCGAGACACAGAAGCATTGAACAGACTGCTGAACCTCAGGGGGAAGGCAAGGGAGGGTGGGGGTAAGAGATCAACCAAAGGACTTGTATGCATGCATATATGCATAACCAATGGACACAGACAGTGGGGAAGGGGCGGGGACATGTGTTGGGGGGAGAAGGGAGTGGGCAGAAAGAGGTCAATGGGGGAAAAAGGAGACATATGTAATAGTTTCAACAATAAATAATTTTAAAAAGAGGAAAAAAAAGGACCACGTGGATATAGTGACATAGGAGCTTCTGTGCTCTGCTGGAAGCAGTGTAGACATCAGCTGCAATCTGCCTAGCCATCTGTTACTACTTAGTCAAATTAAGTATATAGATACCCTTTGACACAGCAATTCTACAGTTGGCATTTTCTCAAGGAAATTTTCACACAGGCCCATAACACATATATACCAGTGTACTCATTCCAAGGTTATTTGAAATGGTGGAGTTGGAAGTAACCAGGACATATATTAATAAGATTCAGAATATGGCAAAATGAAAAGCTAGCTTGTTCTATTTGGATATATTTCAAGCTCAATCATTTCTATGTTTTTTTTTTCATTTCTATTTAATTCATTTTATTTTTTATGACTTAAAGTTTTCTAGAATTCTACATTTATTACAGAAAATAATTTATGAAATTTCTTGTTTCTTGGAGTTTAGAAAGTTAAAAATACATTAAAGCTTCTACTGTCAGAACAAACTGAAATTTAGTCATACAATATCATTCCCTTTCAAAACCAAAAACAAGCAAAACCCAATAAAAACACATTTCTAGCCCATGGAGTGATGGTGGGGAAATACATGAAATTTTTTCAGGTTAGATGATTTCTGAATTTTGAAAAATGTATCAGGTAAGCGAATCGGTAAAATTTATGTAACTATTAGGTTCAAAACATTGGCCAACTAGAATGAAGTTTATAGGATCTTATTACTTATACTTTGTGTGTTAAAGAATCACTACCGTCACCTTATTCCTTTCAATGTTCACATATGTTTTTAAATCTTTTTATCCCAGACATATCTGAATAGATAAATCCATTTGTTTGGTAATAAAACATGGTACAAATTTATCCATCCAAACCTAATGCACTAATATTATTTTCTTCAGGGAGGAAATATATTCTATATACTCACAATACCTAACTTCTGTCCAATTATATTTTACTCAGATAAAATATTATAATTACTTCCATTATTATTTTTCTAGAAAAGGAGTAAATTCATTATAGTTGGTTATTAAAGACAAATCTAACATCACTTGACAAAGCTAATAGAATTGCATGCAATCAAGCTGGTTATAAGATTAAAATTCTCAGGTTCACTTGTTTTCTTAAACTCTTTTCTATTGTAATTTAAAATACACATCAGTACATATATATATATATATATATATATATATATATATATATATTACATATTCTCTCAAGTGACTTAACCATATTTCTTGGCACAGATCTTGCTACCAAACATAGAAGCCTGGAAGTCACTATAGTTCTTAGGATAATAATAGCTAGATTATCAATCACAGAAAATGTCTCAAACATTTTTTTCAAGTCTCTCATAATAGAAATCAGAAGAAAAATGTATTCACCTGTTATTGAAAAATAACAGGATTCACATTTATGTGATGAATGTCTTGCTTTTAAATAGGAAACATTTTCAAATTATTATCCTTTACATAGAAGAAATAAAAAAGAAAGGAGCATGGGCTAAAAATAGCAAATGTACATAGCAAACAATAAAGGGAAAATGAAAACAAAAATTGGAAATCTCTTGTTATCGCCAATTTTCAAATAAGTTAATGATATGGATCATGCAACTTCTACCTCTATTTGTACTTATGCCATAGTAATCCTATCTAATAAAAGAGCAATATGCAAATTAACCATCACTCTGATACACCCACAAGCCATGCCCACTAGCCAATCAGGAGCAAATATGCAAATTAACATCCAACTAAGATGGCTATGGCCATGGAGATAGCAGTAGGGAGGCTTGGGTTTCCCTGGCAATGGAAGAAGCCAAGCTTTCCGCACACCCTGGTCAGCCAAGGCCTCTGCTTAAGGCTACAAAGTTTCAATTAAATGGTGGCAGCTATGGAGCTGTAGAGACCAGGAGGATAGAGTTGCCCCCAGTGATAGAGGAAGCCAAGCCTTCCATGTACCCTGGCTGGCCCAGGCCTCTGCTTAAGACTTCAAAGTTTCAATTGTAGAAGATAAATAAATACCAGCTACCAAGGCATCTGCATCAGTCACTGGGGGCGTGGCCAGCCTGCAAACCACCACAGGCCCATCACCGAGGCCACCCTACATCCCAAAGTAACCCCCACCCTGATATGGGACACCCTTCAGGGTAAACCAGTTGGACCCCACCCATGCACCAGGCCTCTATCCTATCTAATAAAAGAGTAATATGCAGATTGACTATCACTTCAACACACAAGATGGCTGCCCCCATGTGGTCAAAGATCCTTCCTCCATGTGGACACAAGATCACCACCACAAGATGGCCAGCAGGGAGATCATTTGTGAGGGGCTAGGCCTGTAAGGGAGGGCAGTTAGGGGTGATCAAGCCTGCAGGGAAGGGCAGTTTGGAGTGGCCAGGCCAGCAGAGGAGGGAAGTTTGGGGCAAACAGGCTGGCAGGGGAGCAGTTAGACATCAATCAGGCTGGCAGGGGAGTGGTTAGGGGGTGATCAGGCTGGCAGGCAGAAGTGCTTAGGGGTAATCAGGAAGACAGGCAGGCAAGTAGTTGGGAGCCAGAAGACCTGGATTATGGCAGGGATGTCTGATTGTCTGTTCAGACCCGATCCCAACCAGCAGAGGGACATCTCTCAAGGGGTCCCAGATTGGAGAAGGTGCAGGCTGGGCTGAGGGACACCCCACCCCATGCACGAATGTCTAATAATATTTATAGAAACTAACATTTATTTATCTCTTACTCCTTACCAGGTGTTGTATCAAGTACTTGTACCACTTAATCTTCACAGTAACTTTATGCAATAGTTATACAGATGAGGAAACTGAAGTTTAAACAGTTCGCTCAACTTGACAAGACATACTAGTATAGATGGGAAGAGGTGAGTCAGTTTCTGAAACCATGCAGTCTGAATCTAAAATGTACCACAACTATCATGCATAATGAAGTTGGCAATGCTGTGACATCAATATAGATGACAGATCTGCACTTTCATTGCATGCATTTTGAGAGAATATCATGGAATTTGTAAAACCAAACATGTTGGTCTAAATACGTATCTTTTATTTTTAATACGAATGTCTGATTTGCATGATCAGGGGAAGAAGGAATAACAAAGAGTCTCTATTTGACCAAATGGTAGTCAGACTCCTCTGAGCAATCTTCTCAACTATATATCTCAACTTTAGCTTAGAAGAACTATAACTCTCAGCACAAAGAATTTCATTCGTATCCTCCCCCAACGAAGATACTCAAATATTAGTATAGTTTTTCATATCTCAAGGACACATCACTAGAATGATAACCCCATAAGTTACTGCCCAAGAAAGTTCAGGAGCCACAAAAGAATTTACTATTTGTCCCAACTCAAACAGAACTAAAGGTCTCTGAACTCTCTTTTCTTAAAACATTTCCTTAAGAAAACTTGCTATTGTAGTTCATTAATCTGTATCTTTTTTAAAAAATATATATTTTATTGATTTTTTAGAGAGGAAGGGAGAGGGATAGAAATTCAGAAACACTGATGAGAGAGAAACATTGATCAGTTGCCTCTTGCACAACCCCTAATGGGGATAGGCCCGCAACCAAGGTACATGCCTTTGACTGGAATCGAACCTGGGACCCTTCAGTCCGCAGGCTGACACTCTATCCACTGAGCAAAACCGGCTTCGGCCTTTATCTGTATCTTTGAGGTGTATCTTCTATAACCCAAGAATGCCTTTTTCTCCAGAACTTGTGAGCCATTGCTTTGAAATGCCATCAAGAAAAAAAGAGCACCTTTTCCCCCAGTCTCCTTGGGAGGTTGGGAGACTAACTTTGATCAGGGATTATCAGGGAAAATAAGTGGCTTAATCTCAATGACTAAACTTCCCTCTCTAGAGTCCTTTCACAGTTTCCCTGGCATTTAAAAGACCTTCCATCTTTTATTTCAGTGGAGTGAATCTCCATTCTATTATTGAAGTCTCTCTTTTCTACTGCAGGAGTTTCAACAAAACTAGCATTGCTGTGTAATGTGTTCAGTACAAAATTTTTCTTTCACAGTGTAGGGGAATTTACAGAATCAAATTTTATCTTAAAAACTTCATGAAAAAAAATTTGTGATTACTGTATTTTCCAATGTATAAGACGACTTTTTAACC
Source organism: Antrozous pallidus (assembly GCA_027563665.1). Classification (NCBI taxonomy): domain Eukaryota; kingdom Metazoa; phylum Chordata; class Mammalia; order Chiroptera; family Vespertilionidae; genus Antrozous; species Antrozous pallidus. Next base: position 124,286,547 of record CM050509.1, read on the forward strand.
CAGGAAAATCTTCCCAAAAGTCGAGGGTCATCTTATTCAACAGATGTAAAAATACCATAGCTTGTAGTTATGATGGGCATTGCTAACTCTGCAGGGACTTGCCCGGCACTTGCTCTCTCTCTATTGTTTGTTATCTTCTTCCTATCATCATTAGGTCCAGTCGTCTTATACGCCAGAAAATACGGTACTCTTACATAAGTCAAAATAGTTTAATGCAAATTAAATTGCCTATAAATATGCTCATTCATGACTTTTTCTTTGAGTATGTAATTGGGATGAAGGATACTCTGGAAAGAATTCTTTATATTATGACTTATAAAGAATAGAAAATGTGCTGAAACCAGTTTGGCTCAGTGGATAGAGCGTCAGCCTGCGGACTGAAAGGTCCCAGGTTCGATTCCGGTCAAGGCATGTACCTTGGCTGCCGGCACATCCCCAATAGGGGGTATGCAAGAGGCAGCTGATCTATGTTTCTCTCCCATCGATGTTTCTGGCTTTCTATCCCTCTCCCTTCCTCTCTGTAATAAATCAATAAAATATATTAAAAAAAGAATAGAAAATGTGATAGATCATATAAATTACTGTAAGTTAAAGAATAGGCATGATGTCTTATTGTTACAAAAATAAGGGTGTTTTAATGATGACTATAAAAACTTCCCAAATTCTCTAAAATGCACAAAACTGATTATAGTAAAAATTACAGTAATCAAAATCAATTTATTTTAGAAAATTTAAAAATAACTTAAATTTTATAATAGGCAAATGTAAAATATAAAACAACAATTTATGGAAAATTTACTAAGTCAAAGCTATAGTTATAGTTGTTAAAGTAGTTAATAAGATGTTAAGTTTGGCTCTAACCAGTTTGGCTTAGAGGATTGAGTGTTGTCCTGGGAGACTCAAAGGTCCCAGGTTCAATTCCGGTCAAGGGCATGTACCTTGATTGGGGGCACATCCCCAGTAGGGAGTGTGTAGGAGGCAGCTGATTGACGTCTCTCTCTCATCAATGTTGCTACCTCTCTATCCCTCTCCCTTCCTCTCTGTAAAAAAAATCAATTAAGTTCATTTTTTAAAAAGATATGAAGTTTGTAAATAGCGATATTCTATAGTGTGATATGAAACACTGTTCAAGATACACTTGCACACTTTAGAAATCACAAAATATCAGGTGGAAAAGGTGGCTATTTTTACTTTTTATTTGTTTTTCTTGCTCCAATACCAATTTACAAAGTGGGTGAAACAATTAATAAAAAAATCCCCATGTAGCATAATATACAACCATATAACTATCACATTATATAGTAATATTAATATGCACTTAATAGCTGTTAAAACAGAAAAGCAATCATTACAGCTCTAGATGTTATATCCTGCCCAGATACACTATAAAAATGTCATTCCTAATACACACCGAATATATGATAAAAAAATACTTTATTGGGAAAAATGGTTATTCACCTTAGCACTGGCAAATGTTCAAATGTGGCAGTTTTCTTTCCACTTTTCAATGTGATTTTGAATTGAGAAAAATAACCTGTTAAAATTTCAGATGAACCATTTGCTATAGCCATATATTCAAAGATGCCAAATAATGTATTATTAGGAAGAGTGATCGTTCCATACTTTCAAAATGTGCTGCTGCATTATTTTGCTGAGTGGAGACTTCTCAGCACCCAGTTGGAAGGAGAGGTAATAAATGCCTTCAAGTGGGGGCCCTGCCAAAGCCACATAAGTAGCCCCCTTAGGTTGCTAGTTTTAGTCATGGAGAGCCTCTGAAATCGCTTTTCCTCTGCCTACCTAGGAACACAATGGCATTAATCAATTCCAGGCAATGCAAACCAGTACACTTTTCTGGGAATATTTTCTTTATTATAATGGAGTTGCTTCTTTAATTGTTATATTTTCTTTTTTTACAGGTGTTTTGCTCTCAGACCTATATTCTAAATGTACAAATTTAAACTCAGAACATTATTTCTTTAATGCATAGACTTATAAACTTACATTAATGCAGCAAAAAGCCATATATGTGCATATATATGGCTTTTTGCTGCATTAATGTAAATAAATAAATATATATATATATATATATATATATATATATATATATATTCTTGAGAAAATAGTAGATGCTTAATGAATATAAAGTGAAATAGTATCAACTGCATTTGCCTAAACAAAGTTTTAAAAGTAAAACTTGGAACATATGATTTAATAGTTGTACTTTATGATAGTCTATTGAGATCTGGCAACAATTTTTCCTAAATCCAGTCTGAATTTACTTCCAATTCCTTTCATACCATCATTCCTCATATCTACCTATATTAGAAAAGATCATAAAATAGGTTATCATTTGGAATAAGACTTTTTTTGAGGTAACTGGTAATTTTCTATTTTTAAATATATATTTTATTGAATTTTTACAGAGAGGAAGGGAGAGGGATAGAGAGTTAGAAACATTGATGAGAAACATCAACCAGCTGCCTCTTGCACGCCCCCTACTGGGCATGTGCCTGCAACCAAGATACATGGGCTTGACCAGAATTGAACCTGGGGCCCTTGACTCCCCAGGCTGACACACTATCGAATGAGCCAAACTGGTAAGGGAAATGTCTTATTTTTATTAATGCTGAAAGTAATTGAACCATATGAGAAAATATTCAAAACTAAAGAATGTTTTGCAAAAAACAAGTGATGATACTAACATTATCCAAATAAAAGAACTCATCACTCTAGTGTTTTTCATCCGGTGTTCTTTAAGGTGCATCTTGGACAAAGAATGTGTGCAATTTCGTATCATTATCTTTCTAATTCTGTATCTTCACAGTAATCTCCATTAACTGCTAATAGTAATGGATGTTTATGGAAAACTCATAAATACCAGCTAAATGAATAACTGTAATTTACTTGATTGTTCAATTATATAACATATCCATGAAGGCCCCTCAGAGTTTGCTCCTTTCTAATAAAAACTTTCTACTCTCCATACATTTCTCATGGACAGGACTTATTTCTTCACTTTCCTATTCCTAATAGTTTTTTTTCCTGAATGCAGCCTACATTTTACATCTCTCTTAAACTATAAGCATAAAAACAGAGCACAGTTATCCTGGAGTGATAAAACCGAGTAGTATGAGTAGTATCTTAATTGCTCTTAGATTACTCCAATGGTTATTAAAGTTGAATTTGCCTAAGAACTGCTTAGGAAAGTTTTTTGAAACATATATTTATTGATTTAAGAGAGGGAGGGAGGGAGGGAGGGGTGGAGAGAGAGAGAGAGAGAGAGAGACAGAGAGAGAGAGATAGAGAGAGAAACATCAATGATAAGAGAGAATCATTGATTGGTTTCCTCCTGCATGCCCCATACTTGCACGCCCACATGCCCACAATCCGGGCATGTGCCCAGACTGGGAATCCCACCATGACCTCCTGGTTCACAGGTTGGTGCTCAATCACTGAGCCATACTGGCTTGGGCTACCTAGAGAGTTTTTTAATACAGATTTCAGGGTCCAAACCTTAAAGATTCTATTTCAGTAAATAACTCTTTGGGGTCCTGGGATGTACACTTTCAAAACCTTCTAGGTGGCCCTACCCAGTTTGGCTCAGTGGATAGAGCATTGGCCTCCAGACTTAAGGGCCCAGAGTTCGATTCAGGCCAAGGGCACATACCTCTGTTACAAGCTTAATCCCCAGGGAGCTTGTGGAAGACAACCAATTGATGTGTCTCTCTCACATCAATGTTTCTCTCTGTGTGTCTCTCCTCCTCCCTTATTCTCTGTATAAAAATAAATGGAAATATATCCTCGGGTAAGGATGAAAAAAAGAAATAACAAAAAAAACCTTCTAGGAGATGATGATAACCTAGGTCATACTTTGAAAATACTGCTTCAGGGAATATGTTTTTATTAAAGTGACCAACAATTGCCATTGCTTTTTAAAATTGTTGACACTATTACAAATATTCGTAATGTCCCCCATTTCTCCCCTTCACTCAGCCCCTCATCCCCCCTCCAGCCTTCACAACATTGTTGTCTGTGTCCAGGGCTCTGCACATATGCATATGTGTTCTTTGGCTAATCTTTTCCAGTCTCCCCAACATGCTCCCCTCTGTCAGTCTGTCAGATCTGTCAGTCTGTTCCATGAATCTGCTTCTATTTTGTTCACCAGTTTATTTTCTTCATTAGATTCTACATATAACTTATATGTTAACAGTACACTTTCAAAACCTGACCATTTACACTGAGCTTGCTGGCACATTAAAACTCTAAAATCGATTTAACGTCTTCCTTATTTTTTACTTGTGCAGCTCATTATTGTGGCCCAAGTACAGAACACTTTACTTAAGTCTTATTAATTTTCATCTTGTTACATGGGCACTTCCTTCTAGTCTGAGGGTATTTTGTAAATCTTCATTCAATTACTGTACTTTGCATAAACTATAAATGTGATATGTAGGTCTTCCAATTCACAGACCAAAACATTATGCCACAAGAGTCCAAAGAAAGGATGGAAGCATGATCATGAGTGTTATACAAATGCAGTCATTCCATCAGATTATTTTTACTCAGAGAAATTTGCTGTCATGTTTTGGGTGCTATTATTTACTTCTAGAAAGACTAAAATCAAAGCAGTATTCCTGTAATGAATTTGGGGTTAATGCACACAGCAAAATTTTCTTGACATACTAAAATAATTTGATCTCTAATGAATAGAACATTTCATGGGGAAAAATCAATGGAGTCTCAAGGACTATCAAAACATCTCCCCCATTTCCCATTAAGTATATTCTGAAACTCTCTTCCCATTGGTGTGCTGACATTTTTTTCTGCTTTCAATACTTTTAAAAGTTATTACTCCTTCATCGCTAGCTTTACTTGAAACCTCCTTGTATTTAACAGACCCCAGGATTTACTGACCCCAGAATTTTGTCTTTGTTTTTCATAGAATATGTTCTCTATGTTCACAGTTTCAACCAATGACCTACAGGTTGATCATTCTCAACGCAAATCAGTAACTACAGTTCAGATTTAACTCCTAAAATGGAAATTCTTACATTCAACTTCCTACTAGTTTTTTCTACATGAATGTATTTAAAGCACCTTAAAATCAGTATGTTCCAAAAGGAATAGGGTAGTTTTTTTTTCTTTATTTTGTTCCTCACTGGAGGCCTGGTGCATGAATTTATGCACAGGTGGGGTCCTTCAGCTTGGTGGTGATAGGGGCCAATCAGGGCCACCAGCTGGGGGCAGAGACCACAGGAGGGTGGCCAGCAAAGGGAGGTTGGCTGTGGGAGCGTACTGACCACCAGGGGCAATTCCTGTGTTGAGCTGCAGCCCATGGTGGTCAATGTGCATCATAGTTACTGGTTGACCAGTTGTTCAGTCATTTGGTTGCTTAGACTTTATATATATATATATATATGTTATTATCAGGATTCTTACACTTCCACTAACCAGTAGCATTATAATAGAACTAGTAAACCATTCTAGTAAATTATTCTAAACCCTCTCACATTACTTACATCCAACCATTTACTGAGTATGTTGAATCTGCCTCCAACTTCTCTGTTTAGTTTAGCTCATCTTTTGACTTGTAATACTTAAAGACTGTTTCCAATTTCAGCTAATTCTATTTTCCTTTATGTCATCTCCAGAGTAGTTACAAAACTCGAGTTTACAAAAGTCATAACTTTTATTTTTCTACCACTAAGTCAATATGCAATGGGTACCTAAACTTGACATACTGTTTTGTCTGTGCCATGCTTGCATCTAAATTCCACAGGAATCAAATGGTGCCAGAGGAAAATAATTTATTTCGTTATAAAAAAACCATCTACCCAGACTGGAATCTCATGAGCTATTCTCATTGTCTTCTGTTCTGAGGCCCTTGGTTCCTTGGAAGTTGCTTCTGGGTTCTCCTAGTCTTCGCCATCATCACTAGTGCTTAGTGTGTACCACTCCCAGGAATCCTATATAAAAGCTAATATATTAATTAGACCAAACAGCAGAACCACCATCTGGACAACCTTCTGGACAAAGCTGGGGCTGCAAGGGTCAAGCCCCTTGCATGAATTTTGTACATCAGGTTTTTAGTAAAGGAATAAAAAATGATTACAGGTAGGTAGGTCAAAAGTCACACAGTTTCCCTCTGTAAAACTTTTCACTGAAATACCTCTCTAAAAAGCTATGAAAATACAATTTTGACACACAGCAAATATAACTTCTTGGTGGTTCAAATTGCCCTTTTAAAAAATTCAAATGTTACTCAAATTCCATATGATGCAGGAAACTCTTTAGAGATCATCAGTCTTTCTAAGAAAGGCTGCTAAGAATGAAGAAGAGTTTGGCATAGGTGGCAAGTGGAGACATTTGGGTGGATACTGGATGGTGATGCATTGAAAAAATTGTGTTTGGGGTGTGGGCTCAAAGCAGTTTGGAGCTGGGAAGCATGAAGTCACACATCTTAATTCCTTTTTTTATTTTCAGAAAGCCTATGGTAAATCCCCAAATAGAAATCAGACATAAAATATCATATATAACAAAAGCCTAACATGCTAAGTGTCTGACCATTTGTTTGAACATTTGACCAGTCGCTATGACGAGCACTGACCACCAGGGGGCAGATGCTCCAATTGATAGGTTAGCTTCCTGCTGGGGTGCGGCCAATTGTGACTGGGCGAGAGGGTCTGGACACGCCATGGAGCTCTCCTGCAGTCCTTCCCCGGCACCAATCGTGTATCAATGGGGTCCCTTAGCCTGGTCTGCATCCTCTTGCAATCCTGGACTACTTGGGGAATGTCGGAGAGCCAGTTTCAGCCCCATACCCACAGGCCAGGCCAAGGGACCCCACTGGTGCACGGATCCGGGCCTCTAGCATACATATAAATTTCCTACTTCATTTGTTTCTAAATCAAGTCCTGGTCATAATAAAATATAGCTTCTTTGGAAATTATTTCTACATTTATAATAGAAAGCAAGAATGTTAACTTTCATGCAACCTTCAGACTTGACCTAATGTTTTTTTTTTTAATTCATGTAACAAAATGAAAGTAAATTAAATAATTCAGTTAAGTAAAACTCTGCAGAACCACAGCTTCCTAAAAAGTATAGATTTAGACATGCTGTTTATAGATTATAACCTAAAGGGCTAACAAGACTAAAGGGACACAAGCTGAGGGAACTGATATGGCTTTAACCTCCAAGAATCCTAAAATCATGCATAAAGGGGAAAGATGAAGCTAGGCTTGAGCAAGAGTGGAGTTGAGCAATCCAAGAGCCTTTTCCAAGATTAGGAAAACATACAGGAAATGGAAAATCAGGCAGGATGCAGTATAATTGCTCCTTTTGGAGTAATTACCTTTCCACAAACCATGAGTTGGTATTTTAAGGTATATGAACTCAGTGTCCCCTGGAGAAAAAACTGGCCAGACCTAAGTAATGAGTCATGGCTCAGCCAAGAAGGTATGGAGCTCCCTGCAGAGCTCTAGTTAAATTGGAAGGAAAGCTAATGGAGGAATACTGCACTGCTAATGAGAAGGGTGAGTCCAATGCCAGGTCATAAAGACAAAACAATAATGATAGGTTAATGAGAAGCCTTCATCTAGTAGTTGACGTGATTATTTTGTCCTACAACCTCCCTGTCAGGCTCATAAACCACTAGCATCCATATAGATAAGACTAAATATAATCTAACTACTTTGCAGTAAAAGAAAAGGAAATCATACCCTTTGAAACAACATGGTGGAGCTGTAGAGTACTGTGCTGAGTGAAATAAGCCAGTCAGAGAAAGGCAAGTATCACATGATCTCATTCATATGTGGAATAGAATAAATAAAATAAACTGATGAAAAAAATAGATCCAGAGACACAGAAGCATGGAATAAACTGTCAAATCTCAAAGGGAAGGTGTGGGTGGGTGTGGGAAGGTATTAACTGAAGAACTTGTATGCATATATGCATAACCCACAGACAATAGGGTTATGAAGGCCTGGGGTCAGGGTCAGGGGTGGGATAGAAGGGATCAATGGGGGGAAAAAGGGCACATATGCAATACTTTCAACAATAAAGATTGTTTTTTTAAAGTGCATGGCAGGGAAAGAAGGAAGAAACCAAAGCACATCTTCCTGCTTGCCATTAGGCCACACTGAGGGGTAAGGAAAAGATGTAGAATGAAGCTATTACTTTAAAATAAGTTAGAGGGTTCAGTATTCTCCACATTCTCACCAGCACTTGTCATTTGTTCACTTGTTAATGATAGCCATTCTGACCTGTGTGAGGTGGTACCTCATTTTTGTTTTGATTTGCATCTCTCAGAAGTTTAACTTTTCCATGTCTCTTGGCTTTGTGAATGTCCTCTTTCAAAAGGTGTCTATTTAGATCCTTTTCCCATTTATTGATTTGATGGTTTAGCTTCCTTTTTAAGTTGTATGAGTTCCCTGTAAATGTTGGAGATTAAACCCTTATTGGAGATAACATTGGCAAATATGTTGTCCCATGCAGTGACCTTTTTTTGTTTGTTTGTTTTGTTGATGGTTTCTTTTGCTGTGCAGAAGCTTTTTATTTTGATGTAGTCCCATTTGTTTATTTCCTCAGTCTCCATCGCCAGAAGACATATGTCTGCTATTTTGCTGCCTATTGAGTCTTCTAGGATTTTTATAGTTTCCTGTCTTACATTTAAGTTCTTTAGACATTTTGAGTTAGTTTTTGTGTATGGTGTAATTTGGTGGTCTACTTTCATTTTCTTTTTTGCATGTATCTGTCTAAATTTCCCAGCACCATGTGGTGAAGAGATTGTCTTGACTCCATTGTATGCTCTTCCCTCCTTTTTCAAATATTAATTGAGCATAATGGCTTGGGTCAATTTCTGAATTTTTTGTTCTGCCCAATTGGTCTGTATATGTCTGTTCTTGTGCCAGTACCAAGCAGTTTTGAGAACTGTGGCTTGGTAATATTGCTTAATATTTGGTATTGTGATTCCTATAAATTTGTTCTTCTTTCTCAGGATTACTGAAGCTATTCGGGGTCTTTTTTTTAATTCCAGATAAATTTTGGAGAGGTCTTTCTATGTCTTTGAAATGTGCCATTGGTATTTTAACGGGGATTGCATTGAATCTGTAGATTGCTTTGGGTAGTATGGGCACTTTAATGTTGATTCTACCAATCCATGAAGGTGGTATGTTTTTCCATTTGGTTATGTTTTCCTCTATCTCTTTTTTCAATGCCCTGTAGCTTTCTGAGTACAGGTGTTTTACCTCCTTCTTTAAGCTCATTTCTAGGTATCTTAATAATTTTGGTGCAATGGTAAATGGGATTTTTTTTCATTTCTCTTTCTGTGAGTACATTATTGGTGTAAAAAAGGCCATAAATTTCTGAATGTTAATTTTGTATCCTGCTATATTGCCAAATTCATTTATTAGATCTAATAGTTTTTTATGGAGTCTTTGGGTTTTACCTATATAGTATCATGTCATATGCAAATAAGGACAGTTTTACTTCTTCTTTTCCATGCCTTTTATTTCTTCTTCTTGTCTGATCGCTATGGCTACCACTTCCAGTACTATGTTAAACAGGAGTAGTGAAAGTGGGCATCCCTGTCTGGTTCCCATTCTTAGAGGAAATGTGTTTAGTTTTTGCCCATTGAGTATGATGTTGGCTGTAGGTTTGTCATATAAGGCTGCTGGTGGGAATGCAGACTGGTGCAGCCACTGTGTAAGACAGTTTTGAGTTTCAAAAAGTTAAAAATGGAACTCTCATTTGACCCAGTAATCCCACGTTTAGGACTATATCCCAAGAAATCAAAGACCATCAATCAGAAATGATATATGCACTCCAATGTTCATAGCATCACAATTTATAATAGCTAAGATTTGGAAACAACGTAAGTGCCCATTAGCAGATGAATGGATTAAAAATTTGTAGTACATCTACACAGTGGGATACTACACCACTATAAAAAAGAAGGAACTGCTGAAACCAGTTTGGCTCAGTGGATAGAGCATCTGTCTGCGGACTGAAAGGTCCCAGGTTCAATTTCCGTCAAGGCATATATCTTGGTTGCGGGCACATCCCCAGCAGGAGGTGTGCAGGAGGCAGCTGATGGATGTTTCTCTCTCATCGATGTTTCTGACTTTCTATCCCTTTCCCTTCCTGTCTGTAACAAATCAATAAAATATATTAAAAAAGACGGGACTTTTGCCATTTGCAATAGCATGAATGGAACTGGAGAGCATTATGGTAAGCAAAATAAGCCAGTCGGAGAAAGAGATATATCACATGATCTCACTCATATGTGGGATATAATGATCAACATAATTTGATGAACAAGAATAGATGCAGAGACAAATAGCAGGGAAGGGGGTGGTTAGAAAACAACCAAAAGACTTGTATACATGCATGTTATCATAGCCAATAGACACAGACACTGGGGCTGTGGGGGCTTGCCCAGAGTGGGAATGGCTTTGGGTGTTTGGGGGGGCCTAATCAGTTAAAATAGGAGACATATGTAAAATTTTAGACAATAAGTAAATTAAAAAACATTAAAAATGAGAATATTCTGTTTTGCTTATATGATATTCAAACATAGCTAATAATTTTAAAGAAGTAGATTGTAATTAAGCATTAACTTGGAGATCTATAATAAAAACTAGTAGTGCTTATCTTATAGGATCATCATGAAACTTAAATGAAATAATTTTAATAAAATGTAATACATTTTATAAAAAATAAAGTAAGTGTAGAGTTTTGATTATTACTGGACACAGTAATTACTGAGAAGAAGACCTTTTACCTGCTAAAGGAGATTCAAAGGGTCATAAGACCACACTAAATTGTATAGAGAACATGAAGAACAATAGCCTAATACTGAAATAAGGTGAAGGGATTCAGCAAAAAAAATCTTGTATATGTAACACATAGACTCATACATTAGTGTGGTGATAGCCAAAGGAATAGTGGAGTGGGACAAAGAGGGGGAAATGGGAATAGACTTTGCTCTGGGTGATGGGTTCATGATGCAGTGTGTAGATGATGTCTTATTGAGTTGTACGCTTGAAACCTGTATGCTTTTATGAACCAATGTCACTCCAATAAATTCTATAAAACAAGTAAGAGGTAAGTATGGTTTATTATTGCATTATAAAAGAAGTACTTGTTTACTTAATCCTCACAGAATTATTAAGCCATTACCTTGATAGTGAATGTAGACCATAGTTATATAAATCACCAAGGAAGCCAATAACGAAGGATACATTTAACCTTCTTTAATCAGTGTAAACACATATATCATTTAGTTAATACAGGCAGAGCTTATCAAATTTAAGTGTGGCTGAGTCCAAAAACCATGCCCTTTATATGACTGCACATTGGAAATTGCACATACACATCTTATAGTTTTGCTTTGTCTTCATTCATGCCAATGAAGAAGTTTTGCAAAGAAATTCACAAAAAGGTAGTCTTACCTGGCAAAGAACACAGACCATCTCAACTGAACTAACCCTAAAAGGATCCAAGTGAAAAAAATGCAAAATTTCTCAATGTTCCCTTCTTGTGGCCCAATGAGTTTCATAATAATTATATTAAACTCATTACAGTAATAACACCTCACAAGCAATAAAGACTCTTAAGTTCCAGGGTGGGAAAGTACTTTGGGGAACATGACCTGAAATACTGATCCAAGTAGTATATGTTTTAACTCAATTATAGCACTAAACAGCTCTTGTAACTTTTAAGAAAATTTTAATTTTGCTGTATTCTTCTTTCTCACACAACCCTACTCATACCAGTTTTTTTCTACATTAGATTTCTGTTTTCACCTCGACCATTTCAGCATTTCTGGTTTGAGGAATTATAATTAATTACTCTTTGTCTCTCCAGATTGACAAATTATTACAGAAATGGTACTCAATGTTTTTAATGTGCACTGGGGGAAAAATCACATTGGCAATAATTATTGGTAATTAAATGTGTTTAAAATTAGGAAGATAAATATGCTGCTATCCTGCCAGTCCAATTCCTCAGAGTCACAAAAGAAGAGACCTGCAGGGATTGCTGGAAGGAATGGAAGTTTATTGTAAAGACACAGAGGAAATGCTGTGGGAGGAGAATGATTCCGACCACACAGGTTGAGGCTGTAAGCATTGATGGCTCCTGGGAAAGCAGTTCTAATTTGAACAGGAACTGGATGGCCCACCACCTGTTAAGTACTTACATTGCATTTACAAAGAGGACTGTGGATGGGAAGAGCATTTAATTGGTTCCAGTTAGTGCTATACCTTTGAATAGAACTCTAGAGAGAGTGTAGACCAAGCATATCAAATTCAAAGGCTAACAAGGGCCAAATGTACAAGGTTTAAGTTTATGTGGGCGGCAATAACACAAAAGCTTCAATTTTTATAGAAACGTAGGTTTATTGAGATGAAGACATGCCAAATACAAAGGGCTGAAATGAGTAATCATTAACATAAAATAGAGCCTTTTAATAAAATTACTATTTTTTCTCGAACATTAACTTACCAGACACTGAAATAGCTGCACAAATTAATAAATGTAACACTAATAAACCTATTTTTCTTGTTCTGTGAAAGTGAAATATTTCCTGTTGCGCACACCAAATAATTCAGTACAAGACTAATGATGTGGCAATTGGATGCTAAAATATTCGCTGCTAGTATTAGTGGAGAACAATGGTGCGCCTGTGCATAAGACGTGTAAGGGAAATAATGCAACACAATTATAGTAATCAGGCATTAGCAAACATTGAAATTCGTTATTAATAATTATGTATAACAGGGTATTGTAAAAATACGAGTTATGATTTTTTTGTTAAAATGTCTCTTACATACTGTTATATTACTTGGGATGCAAAAATATTCATTGTTGGCCAGATGCAGCTTTCGGGCCATGAGTTTGACATGCTTGGCTTAGACCACCTTTTCAGAAATGGTTGTGTTCCCTTGTGCTCAGTAAATGTATGGTTTTCTTCCAATCTCAGTCTGATAAATGTCAGTATAAGCTGTATTGCAGCCCGAGTTTCTCCTAAGGAAGCAAACTGGCGGGCGTCTAGGCCAAAAAGTATGACAATACAAGAATTATTAGAAAAGATGAAGTAGATTGGGACCCTTTTTAATATTTTAATCTTTACTGTTATTAATTACATTGTTCCCCTTTTTCCCCCTATAGCTCCCCTCCACCCAGTACCCATTCCACCCTCTGCCCATACCTCCCCCCCAGTGTTCTCTCCCATAGGTGGATGATTTTTACTCAGTCTCTTGCTGCATCTCCCATACCCCTTTTCTCCCCAAGAATTGTCAGTCCATTCCCTCTCTATGCCTATGATTTTGTTATATTCACCAGTTTATCCTGTTCATCGGATTTTTAACTCACTTGATTTTTATATTCATTTGTTGATAGATGTGTATTTGTTGTTCATAATTTTTATTTTTTCTTCTTCCTCTTCTTAAATAATATCTTTCAAAATTTCATATAATACTGGGTTTGGTGGTGATGAACTCCTTTAGCTTTTTCTTATCTATGAAGCACTTTCTCTGACCTTCAATTCTGAATGATAGCTTTGCTGGATACAGTAATCTTGGTTGTAGATTCTTGCTGTTCATCACTTTGAATATTTCTTGCCACTCCCGTCTGGCCTGCATCGTTTCTGTTGAGAAATCCGCTGACAATCGTATGGGTGCTCCCTTATAGGTAACCAACTGTTTCTCTCTTGCTGCTTTTAATATTCTCTCTTTGTCTTTTGCTCTTCGCATTTTAATTATGATGTGTCTTGGTGTGGTCTTCTTTGGATTCCTATAGTTTGGGTTCTGTGCACTTCTTGGACTTTTAAGTCGATTTCTTTCACCAGGTGTGGAAAGTTTTCGGTCACTATTTCTTCAAATAGGTTTTCATTATCTTGCTCTCTCTCTTTTTCTGGCACCATTATAATTCGGATGTTTGTATGCTTGAGGTTGTCCCAGAGGTCCCTTACACTATCTTCAATTTTTTGGATTCTTTTGGCTTCTTGCTTTTCCAGATGAGTGGATTTTGCCTCTTTGTATTTCAAATCTTTGACTTGGTTCTTGTGGTCCTCTAGACTGCTTTTAGGTCTTTGTATATTTTTTTTTATTTCAGTCAGTGTATGCTTAATTTCTAGTTGGTCCTTTTCCATATCCTCTTAGGTCTCATTCATTTCCTCATAGGTCTTGTTAATTTCCTCAAAGGTCTCATTAAGTTCAGCCTTTTTTAGGAGCTTCTTGAAAAACCTTATAACCGTGGTTTTGAACTCTATGTCCAGTCATTTTTCCCCCTCCATTTCTTTCCATGTCTCTGCATTTTGGCTGCTTCCCTGAGTTGGTCGATTTGCTTTGTGTGGTAGATGTCCTCTAAGGGACAGTGGCTCACCCTCCCAGTTACCTGAGGTGGATACTCTTGCTGCAGCCCTTTATGGTTTGCACTGTCTTGTTGAAGTTAAGCCTAGATTATTGTTGTTAGCACTAGGAGGGTTTGACCTCCAGGCCAAATTGGCTGTGAGGATCAGCTGTGCCCAGGTTGGATGGGTGGAGTCTCTGGGCTGAGCAGGCAGCCTTGATTTCCATCAGCTCTGCCTTTTGTAGTACCTGGGTCTCTATGCCTGGCAGTAATGGCTGCACGCACCTCTGAGAGAAAGCTGCCACCAAGCTCTACTCGTTGCTGGACAATTCAGCCTCTCCCCGAATGAGTCTGTACACCCAAAGTCTCACCCAGGGTTGTAAAACAATGCAATCTGGTGGTTTCCCGAAGGAGAGAGCAAGTCACGAGTCCTCTCTGCATGCTCATGCACTTCTGCTGTTTCCAATTTTACGCGCCCTCTCTGTGAGCTTGCAGACCTCTGCAGCACTCAAGTTTCTGCATGCTTCCTTACTGTCCAGTTTCACCCCCTATGAGTGTGGGTTCCCCAGACTTCGCCCAGAATTGGGGAATCAGTGCAGTGAGACGTCTTTGTCTCCCTTCCTGTTCCATAAAACCAGCCAGGTTTGCAGCTGCCCGCCTTATCTGCTCGCGCACTTCAGCTCCAAACCTCTGACTCCCCGTGTATCTTCAATGCTGCCCTCCGCCGCTCCTCTGCATCACAGTGTCCTATCTTTACTTTTATTTGTGAAATTTACACTCAGCCAGCTTTCCATTGATTCTGGATGATGTTTGTTCTGTCGTTAAGTTGTGGTTTTGAAATTGTTGTGTGGGGCAGCAAGATAGGTGTTTACCTATGCCGCCATCTTGGTTCCTCCTTGAGATTGGGACTCTTTTTAAAAATGCATTTATGCCCAGCCAGATGTGGCTCAGTGAATGCACATCCAACTTGTGAACCATGAGGTCAGGGCAAATGCCTAGGTTGTAGCTTGGTCCCCAGTGTGGGGCGGGCAGGAGGCAGCCAACCCATGATACTCTCTCATCACTCTCTCCTTTTCCCTTCCTCTCTAAAATCAATAAAAAATATAAAAATGGTAATTGCTTCTTCGCTTTATGCCATTTCAGCTTAGAAAAGTTTTCATAGGAATGCTCTACTTTCAGATAGCAGGGAAATCTTCATTCTTTCTTTCCTTTATGCTAGGCCACTTCTATAAAAAGGTGTTTCTTTGTTTTTCCCAGGTTCGTTCAACCTAAAATGACTCCTTAATATGTTACCATTGTCGGATTCCTAAACTTTGTCATGGACTGGACTAAATAATTGTACTCATGGTGTCAAACTGTTTTCTGGCACCCTAATACTTGATTTATGCAAAGCCAATCATACTGATTAGCCATTCTGTCCCAGTTGGTCACAAAAAAAGGCTTATGAAGCCAATTACATAATTTTTTATTCCAGAATTCCAGAATCTTTGTTACCTGCTTTCAACTCTGCTGCTTGTACCTAGCTGTTTAAACATGGGTATGATAATCATTCATTTCTATAGCATGATTATATTTTTATGCACCATCAATTACTATGAATGAAAACCAAAAAATTCCACATGTCAACTTGAAAATAAATTCTAAAAGTTTATTGCAGACTGCTATAAAAATCTATTAACCATGAGTTTTTAAAGAGATGTATGTTGCACAAATGATAAAACTAACAGTAGAGTGATCATTTGGTCTAAAACAAAAATTATTTACATTATTTAAGTATTATTATTCTCCCTTTTTATTAGTCATTTTTTTTTGCTTCTTGCCTGTAATACATATTTATTGCCTTTTATCAAAATTGGACCTATCCTTAAATACTTAAATGGAGCCTTTTTGGCATTATCACCTTAATATATGAGCCAACTGGTGAATGTCACTTCTCCTTTCTTTATACACTTGTCACACATTTTATCTTCTTTGTCAATTAATCATATTTTCTTTATAATTACATGAAGATTTGTTATACCACCCTCTGTTACAGTGTAAATCACCTTGAAATCAAGATTTGCTCTTTAGTTACGCTTTATGACTTAAAATAGCAAGGAATCAACAATATTTATAGAATGACTTCTAAATAAAGAGAAGCATATCATAAATAATAAAGCAATGGGGATCCTGACATTGGTGCTTACAACTATTATTTTTTAAAAAATATGTTTTTATAGATTTCAGAAAGAAAGGGAGAGGGAGAAAGATATAAATATCAATGATGAGAAAGAATCATTGATCAGCTGCCTCCTGCATGCCCCACACTGGTGATTGAGTCCACAACCTGGACATGTGCCCTGACCAGGAATCGAAACCTGACCTCCTAGTTCATAGGTTGATACTCAACCACTGAGTCACTCTTGCCCGGCTGCAACTACTCTTCATTGTGAATTTACTTTGAGCAAGGTATTGTGTTAAGTGCTTTACCTGCATTTTCAGTTGATATTTACAACAATCGTCTGAGATTACCAACATTATTATTCCCATTTTAAAGAATGCAAGGCTTTGCAGATATAAGTAAATTTCCCCAAGGTCATAGAGCAAGTTAGGGATCAAGTCCAATTAAGAGCCCATGACATTAAATTTCTCTGTGAAAAAACAAAATATAAGAATATAGACATCATTAGAAATTTACTGTCATGCTTATTTAAGAAGAAAGCCCTAAAAATTATTCCAGTCTATTAAATATTCTATAATTGCATGAATGATAAATGCCATTTTTTACTTAGTGAGTCACTTAACAAAAAGCTTTTCTTATTACACTGACACCTTAAAATAAGTCAAAAAGTATCCCAATTATTTAAATAGTGTCTTTAAAAGTGGTAAATATGGTAAAATTTTTACAATTTCAAGATTTATTTTTAATTGAATTTATTGGGGTTACATTTGTTAATAAAATTGTGTATGTTTCAGGTATACGTTTCTAAAATACATAATCTGTATATTATATTATGTTCACCACACCGAGTAAACAAAAGAATAGAATCACAATCCCTATACAGACTCTATAATTTAAATGGTTCAATTCTACAGGGGTATGTTAAGTATGTTAAATGGTGCCTGCAGAAAACAAACCTTGGCCTAATAATAATTAAAATGACATTTCTTACAGCTTAAATCAACGTATGTTATTTATCAAATACTGTCATATGGGTTCAGATGAGCGTTGGTTAATTTACACCATTCATGAATAGGCATCTACTATTCCCGGAGATAATGTATCAGTTGCTAGGAACACAAAGACACATGAAACACCATTCTTACTGCTTAGGCACTCATAGTCTAGAAATAAGAACTACCAGAGCAAATAAGTCAGATTGATGGTGAATATTTTGTAGTGGAAGTATATACAAGCATGATCAGTTATAATTAGAGGGACAACATAAAGTCTCATTGAGCTGATGTCTTGAAAACTATCTGAATCTTCAAAATGGGAAAAATAAGAATTTTAAAAAGGAATTGCAGTGAGGAGAAGGGAGGATGATAAAACATACCTGTATGTTTCAGACGGTAAGCAAAGGGATAGAGGCAAGAACATAATTTTAGAGATGACAGATTAGACCACAGGGTGAAGGAAGAGAAAAAAAATGTGATGAGGGATATGGCTGAAAATATAATCAATAAATAGATCATGGAGGGCTTTGTCAACCTAAGTATGACACTTGTACTTGATTCCATAGAAATTTTGGAGGCCACGAGGATGTGTAGATGAAGGAAGAGAATCAGATTTAGATTCGAGAGAAAATATTTTGCTAATCCAGAGTGGGGAGGCAGGATTGGCAGTATCATAGTTTAAAGAGTGGAGACATGGTGAAAGTTATATTGGTCCAGAACAGAGACAAACAAGATAAACTGAAGCAGCAGCAGTAGGGATTAGAAGAGAGGCAGGGAAATATACTAAAAAAATATGGGCATTTTTGAAATATTTTATTTCTTTTTTTGTCATGTGTATTAAGAGGAAATACTGATGTTTAATGGTTGGAGCATATATTAACCCTCCATTGCTGCTATAACAAAGACTAATACACTTAGTGACTTAAAAAACAGCACAAATTTATCGTAGGACAGTTCTGGAAATCAGAAGTCTTAAGTAGGTAGGCAGGGATGCATTTCCTTCTGGAGGCTCTGTGGGAGAATTCATTTTTTTGCTCTTTCCACCTAAATGCTGACCCAATTTCCAACCTCATGTCCCTGCATCACTCCAACCCCCCTTTCCATTATTGAATGTGAGTAATCATGAAGCTAGAGCTTAATACTCACCCTCTGTATCCCTCTTGTAAGGACCCTTGTGATTATACTGGGCCCACTCTGATAAGCCAAGATAATTTACACATCCCACTATCCTTAATTTAACCATAATTGCAAAGTATTTTATGCCTTATATGGTAACACTAGTGACCTGGTGCACGAAATTCGTGCACATTAAAAGGGGATTAATTAGAGGAAATAATTTAATATTGCTATTTGCCCTTTCTCTATAATAAAAGTGTCAGAGATGAAAGAAAATTAGTAAAATGTATATGAAAACCTTCCTCCTTTCAGAGTCTGGGGCTTACCACAGACTGCCCATCCACATGCACCTCAAAATCGTATGAGACCCAGACCTGGCTGACCCCCTGTGTTGGGCTAGATCCAGACCCAGCCAGTCCCACCCTTGTCAAGCCCTGCCAGGCAGGAGGCATAACCTCAGGTCCCCTGGCCCAGTGCCAGGATGAGGGGCATACCTTGTGGTCCTCTGTCAAGCCCTGCCAGGTGAGGGACTTGGCCTGAGGTCCCCCATGAAGCCTGGCTGGGTGGAGGACAAGGCCTGAGTTCCCATGTCAAGCCCTTCTGAGTGGGGGGCATGGCCTGAAGTCACCCAGCCTGGTGCTGGGGCTGGGGGAGCAGCCTGAGGTCCCCTAGCCCAGCACCAGTATGGGAAGCCTATCTTGAGTCCCCTATTAAGCCCTGCCAGGAGGGGGTGTGGCCTAAGATCCCCTGTCAAGCCTCAGGGGGGCAGGGGAGTACATAGTCTCAGGTCCCTGCTGATTGTTAAGGCTCTTAATGGGAACTTGGCCTCAGCTGTGGGTACAGCCACCTTTGTGACAGTGTTGGTTAATTAGCATATTCCCTCTTTAGTAGATAAGAAGATATTCAGAGGGCCTAGGGATCAGCCCATGGGCATCTTTGGGGGACCATTATTTCCCATAACAGAGGTCATGTATGTTGAAGTTTTGTAACATGTAGGCTATTTCCAAATGCCAAAGCATTGTTCTATGACTTGCATGACAACTTCAGGTGTTCTTTTGGATGTTTACAAAGGTAAAAAAAATGTCATAATTGAATGACTCTTAACCTAACACCATTTAATATGAGTTTCATACAAATAGTTCTTCCTTACAATTCAACTCTGCGCCATTCAAAAAAAGATTGAGCTTTGTTTTCACTGCAGTTTTACAAATACTTTTTCATCATTTTAGAAAATCTCATCACCTTGGCTCTGTGACTTCTGTTTGGTGTCATCAGTGCACACCTGTCTGCAAACCAATCAACAACACAAAACGTTCTGCTCTGCATGTTACATACCCAGTGGTGGCTCCAGCTTAAAGCAGTGGCCTGCAGCAGGGGGCCGGATTCTGTTTTTTTTTTTTTTTTTTTTTTTAATCTCTGGGCTTGGATGAGGTCTGTTGTTCTTCAGAAGTGACATCATTTTCATATTCTGGAAACAGTGGCAGCTCTAGCTTCATGATTACTCACATTCAAATCAGCTGGATTTCTGATCACTCAAACAAATGCAGGGAGATCAACTGCACTGATCCTCACTGGTGGATTTTTAAGGCACATGCTCATCTCCAAACTAATCAATGAGGTTTGGGAATGACTATATTGAATCGCTTGGGCCAAATCCAGAAGGTCCATGCCCAATCCCAGGATCGAGACATACCTTAATGCAAATGAATCAGAAGTGGGGGCCTGGGTAGATTCCAGGAGGAATATCTGGGTATTATTACAGGAGGGTGACATACGCTGGCACAAAAATGGCTAATGTCTATTATACCAATTGAAAACTCACAATCTGTCCTTTAATGTTTTTGAGATTCTATGTAATGTGTTTGATATTTTATATTTAAAAATGACTTATAGCTAATTAAAATGGTGAAAAGCTTAGATAAATTGTACAAATGAATGCAAACTGTCTTCAGCTGCACTTGCTTTACATAATGAGAATTTAAAAACACCATTTAATATGAGTTTATTCTGTCAATATCTGAAAGAATAATGTTGACTTATTAAAATAAAATATAGTCATTGTTTATTTTACACACTTTTGAAAACAATCAACCCACTAGATTATAAATGTCACAGAGGCATGATTCTTTTATCTTTTTGTTTCACTGCTGACTACCACACCCCACAAAATTTTTAATTGAAATAATCAAAGTGTTCAAAGTGTAAGTAGAGGAAGTACCTTTCAAAACGAAGTTAGGAGTTTCACATCTACATCTGTTTTCATTAATAATAGTAATACCCCGATCATTAACGTGTAAACAGTAATACATTCTGAAGCAATATGTCTTCATAATCAAAATATTCAGTTAGAACTCTATGGGGACAAAACAGAGTGATTTTTACAAATACCACTGTTAAATAGCTGAGATAGTAAAGAGTGAATTCCTCTGAACACCAAGTGTGTTAAGAGCCTTACAAGTGTTACATAATTAAATCTTAATTAGAACCCTAGGGTAGACTATTACTGTTTTCACTGAAGATGAGGAAACTGAGACTGAAAGATGTTAACCTCCTTCACATGTTAACAAATGACAAATCCAGATGTAGCTCTGACTACTATGTCCAGATCCCATGTACTTAATCACCATGTAGCATTTTCTACGGAATTTTAAAAAAGCTAATTCAGTGGACTATAATACAGAGGGGAGGGGCAGAATTTGAATAATAATATATACCCAAAACAGGAAAAATAATGAAAAGAGGGATCCATTTTTCCATGAGTTAAAATCCCCTGTTTTGCTGTACATAAACAATTTGATATATAGTCATACCTTGTTTTATTATTCTTCACCTTATTGCATTCCACAGACATTGCATTTTTGCAAACTGAAGGCGAGACCCTCCACCAGCAAAAATATTATGACTTGCTTTATTTTAACTCTTGCTGTACTGCAGTGGTCTGAAACCAAACCTTCAATATCTCTTAGGTATACCTGCATACACAGATAAACTTAGTGCCCGGGTACATTTGTACTCCTACACACACAAAAAAAAATGATAGAGGAATCTAAAACTCCACTATAACATTTCTATTCTAAACCATATAGCAAAGTATAAGAAAGAAAATATGTATGTATTGACAGAGCATAAGGTTTGTAAACAAGAAAATGAGCCTAATTGAGGCGCCACTATTCCCTTAAAAATAATTTAATCTCATCTGAAAAAGAGTAAAACATGACACTTCAATCTTACCTATTTCAACAGGATACAAGAGAATTAAAAATATTTTAAAAATAAACCTAAAATACATCATCAGCTTTTCAGAGGTGCTTCACATAAAACATTATCAATTGTTGCTCAACTTATTTCTTTTTTTTTTAAAGACAGTAGTTTGGAAGGAACCAAGATTGTGGTATAGGTAAACACCTGTACTTGCCACCTCATACAACCACTTCAAAATTACAAAATTACAACTAAAATACAGAAGAGAGAGTAAAGATGGTGAAAAGACTGATGATTTAGAAACTACCAAGACCACTTTATTCAAACCTCAAGAACGAAATGTTGAGTCAGTTTGGTGTCTCAACAAAAAAAAATGAATGCTTTCTGGTCTTCATTAACATTGTTTGTATAACTGCCCCCAAAATCTGGAGGCACAGATTGGCCAATGCATTAATGGCATTAGTAGTAGAGAGGAGGATGACATAGTACAGCAGAATGTGCACACCTTTTCTAACTAATGCCCATAAGTATATAATACAGAAAGGCTATTCAGCACAAACAGAATTGTAGTGTCTTTGTTTGCAAGCCCACAAAGGATCATATTTAAGCATGAGTCCTTTATGTAGTAAAATTGCCAGAGGAGAAAAACAATCAAATGAACCAAAGTTCCTCTTTCAATAAGTCCCATAAAAGTTCACAGTTTTTCATTTAAAAAAATGTAAAGGTAAAAGTTCAGAATAAATGCATTTATAACAGTAGAGGTATCCCTTTGAGGCTGTTTTTATTTTTAGGTTTCAAATTTGTTTATGCAAGACTAGGATAATGGTTTCCAGAGTGTGGTCCCTGGAACACCAGTATCAGGATCGCCTAGGAACTGGTTAGAAAAGCAAATTATCAGACATTACCCCAGACTTACTTAATCAGATAGCCCAGGCCCGGGGACCAGCAAGTTGTATATATCTATGCCTCTCAGTAATTCTGTTGCAGGTTAAAGTTTTAAACTAAAATAAAAAATGCATGCTACGAAGACATATACTATTTCAAGAAAAAAATTATAAAGGTTCCCATTTTTATTTGTAAGACCTAATAGAAAATATATAAACTTAAAGTTTTCAGAGTGGAAGGCAGGGGGGGGAGAGAGACAGAAACATGAATAGATGAGAGAGAATCATTGATCCTATGCATCAGCCCCACACAGGGGATCACGCCTGCAAGCCAGGCATGTGCCCTGATCAGGAATCAAACCAGGCCCTCCTGATTCATAGGTGGACAGTCAACCACTGAGCCACGCTAGCTGGGCATGGAAACTTATTAAAAGAAGCTGCTCTAATGTAGTTTCCAAATTCAAACAATAATTTTACTATTTCTTCCTATGCAGAGAAGCTCTTGGGGGAAATATGTGGTATTTTCAATTATTGAACTGCATTTTGCTTTTATTTGGAGCTAATAAGCTTAAGGAATAATAAATTGATTAAGCTCAGATCACTCATTAGTCATCTGGTCAGCTTTCCAAAGTACTTGAATATACATTTTTATATGACATCTTGTGTTTTGCAATAAGGCAGTGGAAAAACAAACATGAATTCAAAACATAAATAAGCAGTGGCTTGTCATAATGACAAATGCATCATCATCATTTTTTAAATTAATTATCCTGGAGCCTTTTTAAGCATAATATGACAACCCATATTAATGCTGAACACGAGTTCTTTACTTTGTACATGAGCTGAGATTCCTGGAAGTTTTCCACGCCTCCTTACAGTTAGTATAGAACTTTATCTACAGAATTTAGTTTTAAATGACAGTAAAATATTAAATAAAACTATCAAGTGTTTGGCATCTCCCCATGTAAAAATGGTTATTATATCTTACTACAGCTCAGAAGCTTTCATTTGATGTGTACTATAAATTAACGGTGTTTTCATAAACAAGACAATTTAATCTAAAAATCACATGAATTTTAAAATAAAACTTGAACATATTTCATTTTTCTTTTTGGCATATTTTACCCCTTGGGTCCGATTTGCATCATAAGTTACAGGTTACCATCAGCTACGTCAGAATCATTTAGTAAACACAGTATATTTCACTATAGCTCCAAATTTGCAGTGTATCTCTCCACCATAAAATCATTCTCAGAGTTTGAAAAGGATAATGGAAACAGCCTGTTTCCAGGCAGCTTGAGCAAATTTACAAGAATAGAGTGTACTTGTAATCAACATTAGAAATTATAGGAAAGTGCAATTAGATCAGTCAAAAATAAAACATATAAATCAAGAAAATATTTAACTCAGGATAGCTATGGGACCATGATTGTATGAATTTGATATTCCTGTCATAAAGCAGAGAACTAGAAAACCATGGAGGGTTAGCTACTCATTCACTCTTATTAAAAATACTAGAGGCCCGGTGCACGAAATTAATGCATGCATGAAATTGATACACATGGTGTGTGTGGGGGGTGTCCCTGCAGCCCAGCCTGCACCCTTTCCAATTGCCCCTAACTGCTTGCTTGCCTGCTGGCCTGATCACCCCTAAACACCTCTGCCTCAGCCCCCACCACCAAGGCTTTGTCCAGAAGGAAGTCGGATGTCCAGAAGATGTCTGGTTGACCTAGTCTATTTAGCATATTACCCTTTTATTAGTGTCCAAGTTAATGGATTCACGCACACTGGAAGGTAATTAATTAGAAGATATATTTTAATATCACTATTTGCACTTTCTCTATAACAGAAGTGTCAACCAAGTTCACAATCCACAATGACAGATCAAAACACATCTGTGTGATTGGCATCAGGGAGAGCTTTATATATATATAAATTGCCTTAATTAGACCTACTTTCTGATTTGGCTAAATTTTTCCAGCCCATTGAAGCAACCCAACTTCTCTTTCAGTTAATCGTCAGCAACAGAGCAGAAAATATCAACACAAAGCAGATTATTATTGTAGATCATGCAGGGAGAACAAAGGGTCAAATATTTAATTGTAGCAGTGTTTGACTATATTCTGCGCAGTAAGAAAACCTGAGGTCACTTTCACCTTCTATAATTTCTTACTTCTTTTAGTCATATCAAGTTTCTAAACTTTCTAAATCTCCGTTTTCCAACTAATGAAAATAAAATAGGATTCTACCAAGTCTGCTATCTACCTACTCCAGGACTTCTGTGAGAAACAAATGATATGAGGCATGGGAGAACACTTCACAAATATTTGGTTAAAGTGTAAAATGTTTGCACCTGGCTATAAAGAAAGTTGGGGATTCTGGACTGAAGAAAGTCCAAGGAGGCTAGTCCCTGTGGAGAGGAAGCCAGGCATTGCTACCTGATGTCATTACCCGGTGCCCACAGCCACTGTTTCCAGGCTGGTCTGAGATGTGGGCCACATTTTGTGCCATGGGGTTTTGGCAGCATTAACTGCAATTTATTGGGGTGTCACTCTGAGATTGTGGTGGGGCCTGTGTCCCACTTGGGGGAAGCTAAGTGTTGGTTTGTCTGCTCCAGGTCCATGGTGCCATTTATTTGTAATTGCCAGTGCATATTATGGCAACTCTTGCATTGCACATTTGCCTTTTGGTGGTCAGTGCACGTCATAGCTACTGGTCAGATGGATGGACACTTAGCCTTTTATATATAGAGATAAAAATCCTTTGGTACTGATTCTGTTTAGTTCATTAAGTGGGCCATATTAGAAATTGACAAAAATAATTCCCCATTTGTATGGATTCCCAAAGCAAGGAGATTTCTTGGAAATATTTTGAGTATTTATCTTTCTTATTCAACCTTTAATTAGTTTTTTAACTAACAAATAATAATGACTTATACAGGGCATCTGAGTAAAACCCTCTACTTACTTACAATTCATTCACAGTTTGCTTTTAAAGTGTTGTACTGCCGAGACCGGTTTGGCTCAGTGTATAGAGCGTTGGACTGCGGACTGAAGGGTTCCGGGTTCCATTCCGGCAAGGGCATGTACCTTGGCTGCGGGCACATCCCCAGTGGGGGGCGTGCAAGAGGCAGCTGATCGATGTCTCTCTCTCATCGATGTTTCTGACTTTCTATCCCTCTCCCTTCCGCTCTGTAAAAAGTCAATAAAATATATTTTTTTTAAAAAAGTGTTGTACTTAGACTTCTTAAATCATAATATCTACAGAAGTGGCTCAGGAATATGAATTTAAAATAATTACTCTGTGGATTATTAAGTACAATGGCATTTGAGACCACCACTCAATTGGCATAAAAACAATCTCAAGCCTTGATAGGATTTAACCAGCAAGTCCAAGACCTCCCTGCTCTGAAAAAAATCTATAATAATAAAAGCATAATATGCTAATTAGACCAGATGTACTTTTGGATGACCTTCTGGATGAAGCCTGGGCTGTGAGGGAAGCCCGGGTCCTGGTTGCCTGCAGGAGACCAGAGGTAAGCCCAGGTTCTGGGTGACAGAGGGAAGCCTGTGCAAGCAGCTGGGAGAAGGAAGGCCTACTTCTTGCATGAATTTCATGCATTGGACCTCTAGTATGAAATAAACGGGAAAACAACAGTTTCCCTTCTTAGCTTTTAGCCAAATTTATGTTCCCATGTCAAATGCACCAGGTTCTCTTTCAATGCCCTGACACTTAGTAATGATGACAAATTATTTAGAATTCCCAAGGAAAATTTTCCAATAATACCCATAATTATTAACATGATTCTCTTGGCTTGCTGTTGTTCAATTACACATGATCCATTGCTTTTCTCTGATAAGGGGACTAACTCACAAGATTTACTGCTATCAAAGCTACTATGTAGAATTAAAGTACCATATATGAACTAGATATACTTTCTGCATTCATTAGAACCACTAAAGGGGAATAAGAATTTGCATCTCTAACAAGTTCCCGGATTATTCTTTTCCTGCTAGTGGAGGAACCACAATCAGAAACATTGCTTTAAGCAACAACTTCAAAATCATGGATATAGCATGTGCACTCTCACAATCTGGGACCTCTAGGGGATATTGGAGAGCTGGTTTTGGCCCAATCCCGCAGGCCAGGCTGAAGGACCCTACTGGTGCATGATTTTGTGCACTGGACCTCTAGTATCTATATGATATTAAATAAACTTTTCAACTTTGATTGGAGGAAGATGTAAAACTTAATAATGTAATATCTGTATACACTACAAATTGATAATCACATCAAATCTATTTATCACCTATCACCATCAATTGACCCCTTTCACCCATTTTTCCCATCCTCATCCCCCATCCCCTCTGGCAAGCCTTCAAAGCAGTACAGTATTACTATAAAAACAAACACATAGATCAATGGAACAGAATAGAGAGCCCAAGAATGAACCTACACATATACTGTCAAGTAATTTATTACAAAGGAGGCAAGAATATACAAAGGGAAAGGATATTCTCTTCAATAAATGATGTTAGTAAAACTGGAAAGCCACGTGCAAAAGAATAAAACAGGATCATTAACTCACACCATACACAAGATGGGTTAAAGACCTGAATGTTTATAAGACCTGAAACCATAAAACTAGAAGAAAAAACATAGGCAGTAAGGTCCTCAATTCTGTTTTGACTTTCATTTCTTAGATCTGACTCAAAAATCGAGAGCAACAAAAGCCAAAATAAATAAATAGAACTACATCAAACTAACAAGCTTCTGCACAGTGAAGAAAAATACCAATAAAGAAACTTTAAAGGTGAACAACTTCAGTCACACTGTTAACATTTTTGAAAAAAAAGAACATAATTTTATTGATGCTAAAAGGAACTACATGACCTGAATTTAATAAAATCACTCAGATGATTAAAATAATCTTGAGTTATTAAGCATATCCTGATGTTATTTTTGGCAAAATGAATCATGTTAAATTTGTAAAAAAAATTAAAACAGCTTGACAAAATTAAAACAATTTAAAAAGAAATTCACATTCTCTCAGTTAATAAGTCCCTATTTTACTGATGATAAACATTCAAAATCATGTGGTACTAAGCTGAAAGCAAAATAAATGTTCTTCTATTTGCCATTTGAACTGACATTTAGAAACACAGACATGATATTTCGTTTGTTCTGAGGTAATTATTTTTCTATGTCTACACTCTTAATTGTACATGCCTAATAAATTACTGATTAAAATGTATTTCCCTAATTTTGGCTAACTTTCCATTTATGTACATATTTCATAATTTTTTATCTTTATTGTTAAGTTTATTAATTACATTGTTTCCCCTTTTTTATCCCCATATATCTCCCCTCCACCCTGTACCTATCCCACCCTCCACCCTCACCTCCCCCTCCCCAATGTCCTCTCCCATTGTTGCAAGATTTTTGTCCAATCTCTTGCTGTACTTCCCACAACCCTTTTCTCCCCAAGAATTGTCAGTCCATTCCCTCTCTATGTCCATGTTTCTGTTATATTCACCGGTTTATCTTGTTCATCAGCCTATCAATTCATTTGATTTTCATGTTCATTTGTTGATAGATGTGTATTTGTTGTGCATAATTTATATTTTTACCTTTTTCTTCTTCCTCTTCTTAAAGAATATCTTTCAGCATTTCATATAATATTGGTTTGGTGGTGATGAACTCCTTTAGCTTTTTCTTATCTGCGAAGCACTTTATCTGATTTTCAATTCTGAATGATAGCTTTGCTGGATAGAGTAATCTTGGTTGTAGATTCTTGCTATTCATTATTTTGAATATTTCTTGCCACTTGCGTCTGGCCTGCATTGTTTCTGTTGAGAAATCCGCTGACAATCATATGGGTGCTCCCTTATAGGTAACCATCTGTTTTTCTCTTGCTGCTTTTAATATTCTCTCTTTATTTTTTGCTCTTGGCATTTTAATTATGATATGTCTTGGTGTGGTCCTCTTTAGATTCCTATATTTTGGGGTTCTGTGTACTTCTTGGGCTTCTAAGTCAGTTTCTTTCACCAGGTGGGGGAAGTTTTCAGTCACTATTTCTTCAAGTAGGTTTTCATTAACTTGCTCTCTCTCTTTTTCTGGCACCCCAATAATTCAGATATTGGCATGCTTGAGGTTGTCCCAGAGGCCCCTTACACTATCTTCAATTATCTGAATTCTTTTTGTTTCTTGCTTTTCCAGCTGAGTGGATTTTGCTTTTTTGTATTTCAAATCTTTGACTTGATTCTTGTGGCCCTCTGGACTGCTTTTAGGACTTTGTGTAATATTTTTTATTTCAGTATGTGTATGCTTGATTTCTAGTTGGTCCTTTTTCATATCTGTGAGGGTCTGATTCATATCCTCAGAGGTCTTGATGATTTCCTTGAGGGTCTCATTCATTTCCTTGTAAGTCTCATTCATTTCCTGGTTGGTATTGGTTATATCCTCGTAATTCTCATTAAGTTCATAGGCCTTTTCTAGGAGCCTCTTGAAAAGCCTTATAACCGTGGTTTTGAACTCTAAGTCTTGTCGTCTTTTCTCCTCCATTTCTTTCACACCTGATTTCTTTCCATATCTCTGCATGGTGGCTGCTTTATGTGGTAGATATCCTCAAAGGGACAGTGGCTCAGCCTCCCCAGTTACCTGAGGTGGGTACTCTTACTGCAATCCTTTATGGGTTGTACAGTATTTTTTAATTTAAACCCAGCTTGTTGTTGTTATCCTTAGGAGGGTTTGACCTCCAGGCCAAATGGCTGTGAAGGGAGACTGTGTTCAGGTTGGATGGGCGGAGTCTCTGAGCTGTGCAGGCAGCCTCAGTGTCAGCTATGTCCTACGTGGCACGCGCGGGTCTCTGTTGGATGGGGATGGCTGCAGGCACCTCCAAGAGAAAGCCGCTAGTCCCTTCCCCTTGCCAGACAACTCTGCCTCTCCCCAAATGTTTCTGCACACCCAAAGTCTAGCCCAGGGTTGTAAAATAGATGGTTTCCGGGACCAGGAGACAAGTTTCCAGGGGGCAAGTTGTGGGTTTGTGCGACACTTGTGCACAAACTTCTTTTCCCAGCCTCCAGGTTTCTCCTCAGACTAGGAGGAGACCTCTGCCGCGCCCCGCTTCCAGGGTGTGTCCCCCGGACCTCGGACCTTGCCTGGCTCTGGGGAATCTGTGCAGTGGGACGACTCCACGTACCCCAGATCTAGGACCTTGCCTGGCGCTGGGGAATCCGTGTAGTGGGACGTCTCTGCCCTCCCCGTAGGCAAAATCAAGCCAGGGTTGCTGCTCCAGCCCTATAGCCCATGCGCGCTACCAGGACAGCTCCTAACCTGTTTCCGTCTTCAAGGCTGCGCTCCCGCTGCTCCTCTGAGTCTCAGTGTCCCACCTTTACTCTTATTTGTGGAGTTTTCACTCAGCCAGCTTTTTGGCGATTCTGGGTGATGTCTGTTCTGCTGTTATGTTGTAGTTCTTAAATCATTGCGCGGGGCAGAACAATAGGTGTTTACCTATGCCGCCATCTTGGTTCTCCTTCCCATATTTCATAATTTTTGATAGAGCTCACAGTCTTTCTCTTCACCCAGTTTTCTAAAATTTCATTTGTCTTATGAAATGTGTTTTAATTTTATTCTTGTTTACATAAAGACAACTGAACTAATTTTAAATTAATATTTTAAATAATCTAGATATTATAATATATCACTTATATTTTTTTACTTTATAAAATAATCATAAGACCAGCCCTACCACTTGCTGAGAAAGTAGGAAGTCTAATATACACTGTATAGGTAAAGAAAAAGAAAATTAAGTCCCAGAGAGTAGTTCAAGTCATTCACACAGACCTGTATTTTTAAGATATTTTTATTGATTTCAGAGAGGAAGGGCAAGGAAGAGATAGAATCATCAATGATGAGAGAGAATCACTGATCAGCTGTCTCCTGTATGTCCCCTACTGGGGATTGAGCCCACAATCCAGGCATGTTCCCTGACTTGGAAAATAACTGTGACCTCCTGGTTCATAGGTTGATGCTCAACCATTGAGCAACATGTGCCATGTGAGACCTGCACTTTAATTCCAGGGTCCGTGCTCTTTCCATTTTACCCCGTGACTTCAATATAATAGATGCAACATTTAGTAAGAGAAAGTAAACACCATCCATACAAAACTCACATCATGGTCATGCTTTGTTAAATATAGTTTCTCACCACTGACTTAATAATCATCCATATTTTTGTGTCCTTAAAGCTTCTAATACAATGGATGGAGGCATAATATGCTTTTTAATAACAGCATTTCCCTAAAGTTATCTGAGTTTAAATAAAAATATATATGTATATATAATATCAAAGTAATTATATGGTTATATTGAAGTCAAAGAAATTTTATCAAGGAGTTGAAATGTTATGAATTTATTTATTCTTCATAACTTACAATTATACTTTTCAATTTGATTTATTAAATGGCTGTAAACACTGTGTAATCTACACATATGTTGCATTTTCTCTAATTACATCCCCCCTTTCTTTTTAGTAAATGATGCTTTCAGCCTATTCACCAAGCAACAATGGGAAAGTTTGTATGATCTAAAATTATTGGTTATAATAAACATATGAAATGAAAAAGAGAAAATGCACTTGCAAGTCAGCTAAAATAGCCTTCAATTTCATATTTAATCTTTGTCCAATTCTCACAGTAATCCCATAAAATATACTTATTCCCTGTCTTTCTGATGAATAATAAGATGCATAGGTGATATCTAGTATTTTCCTTATTAAAGAAGGTACTATGGGGAACTGCATGAGAAAACTTCAAGAAATATTGGCTGGCCCTAGCCAGTTTGGCTCAGTGGATGTGTGTCGGTCTGTGGACTGAAGGGTCCTGGGTTCAGTTCTAGTCAAGGGCACATACTGGGTTGTGGGCTAGATCCACACTAGGGGGAATGCAGGAGGCAGCCATTCAATGATTCTCTCTCATTACTGATGTTTCTATCTCTCTCTCCCGCTCCCTTCCTCTCTGAAATCAATACAAATATATTTTAAAAGAAATAAATATTGTCTGTTTTTATATAGGTATACACATATTTCTAGGGGAGAATATTTTCATATGAATTGAAATTTAGAATTAGTTTAGAAAGAGGTATTCTGCAACAAGTTCACTGGAAAAAGAAAAACAAAGTTTACTACTGATAAGATAAAAAGTACAATTATCCACAAGGAGAAATGTTTTATTGTTATATAAGAATTAATTTTATCCAATAATTAGTTGAATTATATGCAATATGTGCACAATTTTGTTCCATCACTAATATTAGGATATAAATTTAGCATATTATTTATCTTAATATTACATGGAAAACATGATTTGAACTGTAACTTATGGTATATAAGAACACCTAAAATAATATCCTAATAACAATGTATGGTGTCAGATGGGTACTAGACTTAATGGGTGATAATTTTGCAAGTCATATAAATGTCTAATAACTATGTTGTACATCTGAAACTAATATAATATTGCATGGAAAAATCATCCAGCCATTAAGTAGAAGACAGTTGTTAAGAGTTGGGGAAAGGAGAGAAGGAGAATTAGTTAGATAGGTATAAGGTTTCAGTTTTGAAATATTTGAAAAGATTTCTGAACCTGATGGTGGTGATAAATGCACAACAATATGACAGTAGTTAATACCACTGAAATGTACACTTTACAATAGTTAACATAATAAATAAAAGTAAATAAGTAAGCATAGGGACTCTCAAAATTAATTTATATTGTTTCTTTTATAGTTTAACTGATATTGTTATAGGGCCAAAATTTCAAAGTGACATTTGATTTTGCCATGAACCACATGCAGAAATTAAATATAATTGCTTTATCACACATTATCTTCACCTTCATTGTTTCATTTAGATGTGTAAAATCCTACTAGTAAAACTTCGGCATAACTGTTAATGTTTTCAAGTTAATGATCCAGCTTAATTACTAAGTTCCCAGATACCAGAAAGATTTGATAATTATTTTATTAACATAAGGGAAGTTAAATTGTTTACTCTTTCAGAGAACATGGTAAGAATAATTTACTTAGATCTTACCAAGTAAACTAAAATTACTTTAATTAAATGATCATCTTTGCTTTCAAATTCATTTGAGATTTATTATTTTTTCTGAAGAAACTTTGTCTTTCCACGTGAACTTTTCCTTTCAATTTTAAAAGTCCTCAACTTTAATTTAGAGATGTCAGACAAATAAACAAAGCTTTACTATCTTTACAGATGCCTTTTTGTTACTGTTTAAAACACAACAATGCCATAAAGTAAGAGTAAAATAATTTCTATAGTTAGGCAACAACTATAGGTTAAGGCAATGCATCCAGAATCCATTAAAAAATTAAAAAGAAAGAAAACAACCACAGGAATAGAAAAGTACCCATGCTTTGCTAACTACTTCAATTAAAAAGACTGGAAGCACATGTGATATTTAGATAAATCTGTACCATTACATCTAATAATCCATTTGGATATTTGCCAGGAAGCAAATTTCTTGATCTATTTCATTTTACTCTACTATTGATAATGTAGTTGGGGTGGGAAAGTTGACATTTATAGCTTCTGGTACATGTAGCATAGATTAGCAAAGACACAAAAGCAAAAATAAGAGTAACATGATTTCACAACACTAGCAACTTTATTATCTTTAATATAAAACTGTTATAATTTTGTTCACTGCCCTTCACTTGGGTGATAAATGTTTTTCAACAATCTTGAATAGAATTTTTTTTAATTACAAGATAGAAATTTAGGGATAAAATGCAATTTAAAAGACATACCCATTTCTGCCTATTAAATAGAAGGTAAATACTATTAATTGAAAAACATAAATTTCTTTTACATTAGTAGTCTCTAGACTTTTTGACCATGTAATAGTATTAAGTGAAAAAAGGAAAGAAAAAGAGAGTACATATTCTTTATCTTCATTTATCTATATAGATTATATATCTAAACTCTCACTATATAATATGAAGTATAAGTAATATAAAAAAATAAAATAAATTCTTTTGGGTATCCTTGAAAGTCAAAATGCCACTTTGAAGATCACTCTCCTAATAATGTGTTTATCAACTTCAAGTTCTTCAAGTCTAGTAGGAAAAATTGAGCTTTGATAAACAATAGCTCAATAAATATTATGGAGGACCCACCATGTTCAAAATATGCCAGGTTCTCATAATACAATGGAGAGCAAAGAATACAGCCTTATTTAGTGTATAAATAAAAAAATTAGTTCAATAAAAATGTACAATTATACAGTAAATCCTAATAAAAGGTTTATATGCAAATTAACCATCAATCCATCAGAAAGATGGTGGCACCCATAGTGGAGGGAGGGAGGTCAGGCCTCTTTCCAGAAAAAGGCCAGGGCACGTGGGACACTGGGGCAGTGGTGCCGCGGTGACCAGCCCTAGTGTTCCGCGTGCCCCGGCCTGCAGAGTGAGGGAGGATGGGTGGGTGGTACACTGGTGTATGCTACAGGCAGACTCCCATGCATGAATTTCATAGCAAGTGATTCATAACATTTCAACTCCTTTGATTAAATATATCAATGACAATTGCTATGAAACAGAACTGCCCAGTATTACTAGGTACATAACAGGAAGTTCTAACCTAATTTTGAAGTGAGAAACAACTTTCAAAGGAGTTGACACTAAATCTGGGAAGGTATCACCTGGTTTACCATCATTAAACTAGGAAGATATCAAGATTCCAGTAAAATTTAAGGCATATTATGTCATACAGGAAGATAAGATATTCATGAGAAGGAGATAACTGACTGAAGCAGTCCTCATCAATTGGCTAATAACAGTTTGCAAATAGAGTAAAAACATCATGTGCCAAGGCGCTGAGATGACAAAGTGGAGGCATATGCTATTAAGGAGGGTAGAAGCTGAGAATGATGGAGGGAGAAATGAATGGGGTGAAGGGAGAAAGAGAATAAATAAGGCAGGATTCTACTGGACATACTAAGAATTTTGAAGCTATGAGATATTACTGAATGATTTTAGTCCAGAGAGCGACAGAATCAGATTTGTATTTTGAAAGCATAGGCTTGAATGCTGAGTACACAATGAACTGAAAAGGGCAAGAGTGGATACAGTTGCAATTGTTTATGTTATGATTTGAAGTAGGTTGTTGGTAGTGAAAATATAGAGAAGTAGGGATTGAAAAGAGATTTTTAAGAGGTTTTGAGTTCTTCAAGCCATTGAGATTACTTTATGACAGTAAGTAGGTAAAAGAAAATGAATTACATATTGCATGATAGCCTTCTTTGAAAATTGAATGAAATAGGTTGTGTAAAACATTGCCTCTTTCAATCTGTTACTGGCAAGAACGAAGATATTTAAAGAACCTGGTGCACTAGCCTTGCATTAGCTATCATTATTCTGTGAAATGCCATGGACTATGAATAATAACAGAAGTCAAATTCTATATACCAACAACTGCCTTCTAGGACAAATACATATAGTAGCACAAAGAGTAAACTGATTTTTGATTGTGTATGTAGATAGATTCTTATGCTGAACTATACAGTAAAATATGCAGATCCAAAGTTATTTTCATACATAGACAATGTGTAGTGATAACAATTTGAACTAAAGTATTGCATGACAAAATATTACTCTTATGGACGAAGCTTAGAAAAGGAATGTAGAAATTTAGTAAGTCTTTTAGAACATCAGTAAATTAGGAAGATAAAAAGATTCTAGTCAAATTTAAGGCATATGAAGTCATATAGGAAGTTCTTCAAAATAGCCTTTGCTTTTATCATATCTAGGTTTCCAATAGATCCGATGACTGTTAAATATGGATCATGTTTGAATTTTAAACAGCTTCTCTACTGGCCAAGGGAAACGATGAAATGCTTTAAAAATCTAGTGGAGCATAAGAGAAACACTATACTGATGATTTAGACGGGGTCATTTTTACTTGATTTTTGTCAATAACCATCTATGTGTCTACTGCAAAGTAACTTAACAAATATAAGTTTTTATTTTATCATTCTTACCACAAAATGATTCAAGTAGATGGTCTCCAAAGCTTTCCCATATTTATGATTCTTGAAGATGTAAACATTTAAAGAAGTAGTGAAAAATAATTTAAAACAATGTTCTAGATTCCTGGAAAGTTCGGAAACAATATAACTGAACTGACACAAAAATCAATCTGAATGTAAGGTGCTTTCCAGCAAAACCTATGGGTCAGCTGTTAGTTTACAAATTTATATCACAAGTAACCTACAATCACAATCATAAGTCAGAAGCTGTTCATGCACAGTGCAAAAAGAACGATGCTTATGTTCACTGATAAAGATTTCCACATGTACCAGTGAGTATAGTAACAAATGCCCACCAGAGAGGTGTATGTTTTTCCGAACACACATATACAACAATAATGAAGTATAACTATTTTTTAAAAGAATTAAAAATGGGAGGCTTAAAAGCATGATAAAAAAGTCTGAGTGAAAAAATATAAAATGATTTTGTTAAGAAATGTAACATATTTAAACTAGAATATAATCTAAATCACAGTATATATTGTCCTATAATAAAATTTCCATTTAGCCTTCTGGTTTCAAAGTCATTATATAACATGAAGGCTACTTATAGTGTGAGGGCATTGATGAGTGAAATACTGATTGCATACTTCCCGTTGAATAAGATTGGTAATTATCTAGCTATAAAGAAAATAATCTGGAAATCGCCATTCTAAGGGTTGTCAACCTTCATCCTTTCCCTCACTCACTCATTCACTCATTCATTCATTTATTCATTCATTTCTAATGGAATTTTCTTGTTCACCAATGTGGTAGGTTCTGGAATAATTAACTCATTCAAAAATCAGTTTATTTATCATCTATACTAAATATGTAAGACAGCCTTGGCTCTCAAAGAACTTACCTTATAGTATGGGAAGCCAGACATAGACAGTACAAGTTAAATGAATGAGACCTCAATGATTGATTAGTGTCTTCAAAATGAAGTCAGGTCATAAAGCAAATGTGGCCACATAAACAGAAAACAGATATGGGAATTCAGAGCCTATAATGAAAATAAATTTCTCCCTGTGATCATCGCCCTCTTTTTTTTGGATAACCATTTTTGTTTATCCTCCCTCCCTCCCTCCCTCCCTCCCTCCCTCTCTCCTTCCCTCCCTCCCTCCTTCTCCTTCCTTCCTTCCTTCCTTCCTTCCTTCCTTCCTTCCTTCCTTCCTTCCTTCCTTCCTTCCTTCCTTCCTTCCTTTCTTCTGGCCCCCAAATTGTAGGGAATGTTATGTGGCTATTAATGTTTTCCACCTGTGGGCAGATGAACAGGAAATATTTGCTCAATATGGACAAAGCATGATTTATAATAACTGAGATTTATTAGATCTGTTTGGACATAATACTATCAGGACAAGTGTTTCCCCCCCCCAAAAAAAATAAAGGTTAGAGAAGAACATAAACACATTCAAAGGCAGTTGTCCATTTTCAGCATTTTTATTTTATTTGTGATCTTTTCTACCAGGAAGTTTCCAATGGTTAGATGAACACATAATGTATGCATATGTATTCAAATTTATGAAAATTTAAAGTTTTAAATTACTAGATGAATAGAAAAGGTCAAATTTCTCATTAGTTTCTCCAGTCCTCAATTTACTCTGTTTTCTATATTATACCAGTGTTAGTTTGTTAACTCTCTTCTCAGATTCTGCCTCTGCCATGTCCTTCAATTCTATCTTCTCATTCCTGTTTCCACTGCCAATGTCCTAGTTCAAAGTCATTATTACCTCTCACCTGTACTATTGTACAGAGATATTTATGTATCTCTGTCCCTCCAGAGTCACATTCTTCCCAATCTGTAAATTATTGCTAAACACATTTGCCCAATTCAGCTTGATCATCTTTACTCCCACCTTTAGAAGCTGCCTACTGACCACCAAATTAAGTACACATTTCTCACTTTGGGCATGAAAGTCCCCTGAAGCCTTGCTACTCAGAGTGTGGTCTGCACACCAGTAATAACAGCATCACCTTAGCACACGCAGTCTCCAGGCGCCAACTCGGATCTCTAATTGATTCATAAACATGTTACATTTTGAGAAGCTCTACTCGAAAGCACAACTATGCTGCCTTACCATCTTTGTTGCCCAATACTCCCTTTCTTTGGACCCATTATACAACTAAGTTAGTCCTGACAACTTCTTTCTGACTTTGAACCTCACTGGTCTGACTTCAAATACCACAGAGCCCAGCATTTTCCTTTGGTAAACGTGTCTTATTGCCACCATTGAAGGTAGACATTAACAGATTGTTCAGCTTTGTCTCTCCCAATGTCATATTCACAACGAGTTGCCATTTCCAGGTGATATCCAAGACTTGCTCATATGGGCCATGAGAAAAAAAAAGTTACTACTTTTTTCTAATGACTATTTTTTAGTCATTCTTTTAATTCTAGGTTTTAATGTGTGCTATATATTAACATAGAAATGGTTATGAATCCCTTGTTAATAGACAAATATGCATTTATTAGGATGCTTGTTCAAAAATATCCCGACTGATATGATTGAATGGCCAAGAATGTTTGGACACTACTGCCTGACACACCAAGTTCATGGTCTGCTGTAGACTTAAATAAATATTTGTGAACTGCAATGAAAATTTGCAATTGGTTTCACTAGCAGGGGTGGGGAACGTTCACCCTGTGGG
This sequence comes from Antrozous pallidus, assembly GCA_027563665.1. NCBI lineage: Eukaryota > Metazoa > Chordata > Mammalia > Chiroptera > Vespertilionidae > Antrozous > Antrozous pallidus. The sequence goes on from CM050509.1 coordinate 124,324,996, forward strand.
CTGTACAAGACCTTCAAATTGTTTGATTTGGTCCTGCCAAGGCATTAGGGGGTAAGTCAATTAAATGTTTGACCAAATATACCAGGCTAACTTTAAAGCTGATAATTTTGTGTGGCCTGTGAATGATGTTATACATATCCAAATGGCCCTTGGCAGAAACAAGGTACTCCACCCCTGCTGACTATAGCATGAATAATACTATTTGATTCAGAGAAGGTTTTTTATTATTTATATAGTCAGATGAAACTTTCCAAGTTTAGGGGAAACCTGCCCTCAAGTGTTAGCAAAAACATCAGCATGTCCATTTATTTATTAAATAAAACACAAGCCTAGAGATATTTGTGAAAGCTCAATTGGGTAATTTTAACCCAACAATTGGAAACATCTATTCAAAATATATTAGCTTCAATAATCATCACGCAGTGGGAATAATATAATTTAAAACTGGTTCCTGGATTATGGTTACTATTTTGAACAAAGTTTTCTGTAATTCAGTATGCTCTTGGAATATAGGTTAAATTTTTCTCACTACAAATTAGAGAGTTCTCTACTAGTCTATTGGCCACTCCATCGCTATATTTAAACACCTTCATTGACCTGATTCTTTCCTAAGAGGCTGTCCCTGCCTCTCCTTCCAGACTAGGTCTCCCTGCTGTACACTCATATAGCAACTCCCACTCTCCTTATCAAATTACTTATCACACTTCTTTGTTAATGTCATGGCACAATTTTAAATTTTCTCATGTAGTAGAATCTCTCTGAAGGTAGGACTATGTATATCTTGTTAAATGTTCTATTCATAGTCCTTGGCATAGTTTCTGTACATACTATATAGGCACTTAATAAACATTTTTTGTTGAATACATAAATGAACCAATGAACACATTCATTACAAGATTTATAATGAAAATTTGGTCTCCTAGCTTAGCCTTAAGGTTTATCTGTAAAATGAGATAATACTGATATGCAGGATTGTTTGATGATTATATGAATTTAGTATGTAAGTCATAGCTCTAGCTCAATGCTTGAAAATAGTACCATTAAGAAACTGATAGTTACTATTATGAGTATTGTCATCAATATATTATTACTTCCAGTTTACTAAAGTTAAAAAAAAACACTATTCATACTTTTTAAAAGATACTGCAAGAGAACAAAAATTATAACGAAATAAAACATTAAACCCATCTATAATAATTAAATCAGAATAAAACTGACATATCCAATGAAAAATATTACAACAATAATAGATTATTTTAAAAAATAAAATACAGTGTCCACATAATGGTGGAGTGACTTTTACCTCCGCCTCACTATAAAGATGACAATAGGTTTGCCATGAACATATCAAGCAAACTAAAATAGAAAATGACTCCATGCAAAGACCAAAATAAAGACATCATTCTACACAGTTCACATTTACCAAATTAATAAGCAGTCTTTTGGAAAATGTAATAATCTACCGCATGAGAACATTTGGTGCCGAGAGCAATACTGTGATAATTTCTTTGATAAAGTCTAATGAAAAGAGTTAGAAAAGAATGTTGATGTAAATATGGAATCTGAACATTTGTCCTAGTAGATTTATGGAGGGCTTCACTGATGAGCTATCACATGTAAATCTTATAAGTATGTGTGGCTGCCCAGTTGATGTGCTATCCATTATAAAATGACAGTTTTATTTCAGAAATCTACGTCACTTCAGAAATGCGCAGACATTTCCAGACTGCCTGACCCTTGGCATAGTAAATTATGAACACATTGACCTTTGATCTGGTAAATAATGCACATTTTATATAATGCACTTAGCCACTGTCTGACAAAAAATTATGTGTGCTGTGCCACAAGCTGTAGGGGGGACACTGGCAGAGGAAAGTTAAACAATAATTTTCACATAAATTGAATTACAGAATGAAGGCATGCCACATATCAATGAACCCAGTGAAAACTAGCAATGTCCACATCATTGGTACAATGTTAAACTGATTATACCAACTGAATTATGATTTTATTGGTTAAGTAACTAGAACAGATAAACTTCGGGGAGGGACTAGATTGCCACATTTTCTGTAATAAACACTCTAAAAGAAATAATTTTAAAGTGCATTGCTAAGTTAAAACCTGAGGGTAGTTCTGTAAAGCAAACCTTGTTTTTCTCTTGTTACAGGGGAAAATACAAAGTGAGAGATTGTGGGAATTATCCAAAACCAGGAAGATAGTAGACAGTAGTGCTCATTCTCTGAAATAGGCATCTTTGTGATGAAAGAGCAATAGAAAAACACAGATTTTTAAAACGTGTGCCAGGTGCATTGAGGCCCCTTTAAGTATCATTTAAAGGTCTCCCCCCATAAACATTTGTATGACAGATTGCAATGTTGATAAATATCACTGCCAAATTAAAAGTACACATTTTTTAAATAAGGATAAATGTTGGCTGATAGACAGATGATGTATCTCTAATGTACTAGGCAATCAGAATCATTTTCCCAGTGACTCAAGAATTGAGTTGAGACACAACTTATTCTTTCCTCTGTTTTCCTATAAATTACAGAAAGTGCAAGTGTTTGCAAGAGATATACTTTAGAGTGGGCTAGGGGAGGGGGGCAGAAATGCTTTTAAGAGTATAGTATTATTAATGAAATAAGAAAAGCACCCCCCAGGGCCATGCTAAATATGCAAGGGATGCAGGGTCAAAGTAAGAAATTAAAGTCAAGAGCACACATTTTCTGCTTTTAATCCTTTTTTCTTTTTCTTTTACTACATGGGACTCGGGTCATTATATTATTACACATTTTTCATTTGAGAAAATAACTGAACACATTAGCCTTCTGACTTTCTTTTACCTCGTCATATTAACCTTCCAGGGGAAGTATTTTTTCTTTAAAAATGCAATTAAGTATTACTTCAATAAAAACAATGATAGCGAACCTTAATTAAGCATTCATTACACCAGGCAAATGTGCTAAACTCTTGGTGTTCATTAGGTCATTTAATCCTGACTACAATCCCAGGAGTAGATAATATTGGTGTATTAACTTCTTAGAAGATAAATATGAAGCTTAGTGAAATAAACTAATTTTCCCAAGATCATGAAACTAATAAAGGGAAGATTTAAAATTCAGATCTATTTCTTTTACCAGAATGTTCTCAAAAAAAGACCTCCCCCCAAATAATATTCTAACAACAAGGTGGCACCATGTTATTCCTTATATTAACACATTAGAATTTTATATATCAACATATTATTCCCTATATTAACATATCACTCTCTATACTAATGCAAGCAGTGTGCTGGTTCTTACTTCAGTTTATTACAAGTCCTAGTTACATTTAGAAGGTATTGGGCACACATATAGAAATATGGCAACATTTTCAAAGTGCATATGACAATTGTATTTTTTTGTTTCCTTACCACTAAATAGTTTTTTTTCTAATATTTCAGAGCACTTAAATGAATTAAAGAACGGAAGCTTGTTCCCAATTGCTTCTTCTAAACAAATTGTACTCTTCCTCCTCCAAAAACTCAGCTCCTATGAAGCTTATGTTATCAGATCTATCACCCACCTTCCCTCAAAGCTATTGTCATCTGCAGACCTCCTTGTCATTTCCCCTTCTTTAGTAAGAGTTTTAGAGCCTGAGTCACTTTCCCATTCACCCATCCACATTTTTATTATTTCAACATAAACTAAGACACTCTCAGCCATTATTTAAAAAAAAAGACTTACCCAAGTATATATATATTTTTTTATTTTGAAAGAGAGAAATGGAGATGAGAGAGGGGGAAGGAGAAGGAGAGGGAGAGGGAGAGAGCGAGAGGGAGAGGGAGAGAGATAAACATTGATTGGTTGCATCCCGCACTGCAAACTAAGTATGTATCCTGACCAGGAATTAAGCCTGCAATCTTTTGGTATATGGGACAGTGTTCCACTGGGCCAGGGCTCAGCCATCAAATTTTGAGGTCATAGCCAAGTCTTGTCATCCTTATTGACAAAATTAATCCCCAAATTTACCTGAGAACCCCACTCTTGAATTATTTGGAGTAAAGAGTTACCAAAAACCTTTGACTTTCTGCATTAGGATTTCATATTTAGCTAACTTTCTAGCTCCAATCCTATGGAAACAGATAAAGGTGGAATATCAAATACTATAATGCCAGATACTTATGGTAAAAATGTATCCTGAATGGTAAAACTCATGTAGATTAAAGGAAACTATAAGTGAACTATAAATGCCTAATATGGATGTCTTACCTTTAGGCTTCCCTGTGATGACTCTAACTGGGCATGTTCCCAGAGGCAATGACTACAGATTTGGTAAAAGACATATGGCTGAAGGCACTGAGGCTTTTAAGCTTGGGTGATTCTCATACTTGCTTAATGTAATTCCCGTTCCATGGAACAAAGTGAGGGAACCCCTGGTTAAAATATAACACTCTCAGATGCCTATGGAAACTACTACATAGGCTGCTGTGAGGATAAACCCTCAAGGGAAAAGGGCAATTGATAATAGTTACTATTTTACATCCTTCTAAGTGAATATAATGCTAACTGTGGCCTATGATAGGCTTCTGAGCCTATCTTTGGTTAAAAAAAGGCCACCTCAATAGGTGTCATAATCTGCATCTTCTCTTTCCTTTCTCATTTGCTCTTACATCTCCACTACAAAATATGCTTACACTCAACAGGGTGTACTATTCTAGGCTCATGGAAAATTACAAGCAGTGTAGCACACCAAAATAAATTATATCTGTCTTTGGAGTCAGACAAACAAGAGTTTATCCTATATAATAAAAGCCTAATACATTAACTGTCTGGTCATCCGTTCAACCAATCAAAACATAATATGCTAATGACATGCTAAAACTGCTCAACTATTCACTATGCATGCACTGACCACCAGGGGGCAGATGTTCTAACTTGTAGGTTAGCTTGCTGCTGGGGTCTGGCGGATTGGGACTGAGCATGATAGGCCAGACATGACCTGGAGCCCTCCCACAGTTCATCCATGGCTAGCTAGCCAACCTCCCACATCCCTCCCTGGCCCAGATAGTGCACTGGTGGGGTCCCTCAGCCTGGCCTGTGCTCTCTCGCAATCCAGGACCTTTGAGAATATTTTGGATAGCCAGTTTTGGCCCAATTCAGCAGGCCAGGCCGAGGGACTCCACGGGTGCACAAATTAATGCACCAGGCCTCTAGTTAATATATAAATACTTTGTTTATTTTCATCACATTATAATTCTAATAAATGTTATAAAAATAAAAGCAAAAATAAAATAATGACTTATAAAGAGGCTACAAATATAATAATTATTCTGAAATAGGAAGTACTAATTTCAAAAGGTAGAATATAACAAAATCCTTGCTTGCAAGAAATTTATAACCCACTCATATGCACGACTATTTGAAATTACTATATTCAAATATATTTCTCACATTTAAAGGAGTAACTGATATTTAAATAAAACACTACTCGTGATATGGACCACTGGGCCTAATTTTAGTAATAATCCCCTCCCCCCCCTTTTTTTTTTTACAATTCCAAAACCAGCGTAAGTGAATTCATACATTTCTAAGTATTTTTGGTGGACATGTTATATGAACAGTGTTTCTAACAAAGGCAATTGATAAAGACAATGAATGTATCTGAGGACTCTGTTCAACTGTGCTTTTAGCCAGTCCTGGAAGAAAAGATTTATTTGAGGATAACAATAGAACATTCACTCTAGAGGATTCAAGTCATTAGGAATGTTCAAGTATAGAGATGACTAATTCAGCTCAACAAAAATGTTGAGCTCTTCGTCAACTAAGAGTGAATTTTATTTTGCCTATATATTTTGCAGCATATACCTCATCACAAAGCATTTTAGATTGCTACAAATGTGGACAGAATTTATAAAATGTGGAAAAACTATTTTGGTATGAAATAGGTAAACAACTTGTAAATTTGTTACATTAGTATAAAGCTCACTAAAATAAGAACTTGTCTTCTCAAAATGACTGCACTGAAAATGAAAAGACAGTAACATTTCTGTTTAAGTTCTAATCTTTTTGGTTTAAAAACATAGCTTCATTATTTTATAACCACACTTTTCTGAAAGGCAACTGGTAATATGCTTTATTTATATTGTTATAGGAAAGAACAAGACAAACTACATTAAATTATCATGGATTAATTTTTCAATGTAACTGGTAACAATTTTAATTCCATGAAATGAAAAAAAAGAACAATTGGTTTAAGAAGTCATCAACTAGTCATTCTTGTTTGAGAGAATTAGGAATGTCCAAATCATGAACATGACTGGGTGGTGAAGACTCAGTTGGCCACCACAGGATGTGTATTGCAATAGAATGTGCGTGAGGCCTTGTTGAAAGGGTGACTGAAAAGAGAGATGATAGAAAATCAATCTCCTCTAATAGAGATGATCACACACATGCAAGACCTAACAGTGCTGTTCTGACAACAGCAACTACTTCCCAGGGAAAGCAAACGGCTTATGGGAGATTGTTTTTCAGTTTTATAATTGTTCTACAGTGGAACTTTCCTTCTTGTGCTCAGTTTACATGTTTATTAACCACTACTGAAATCAAGTACGAAGTAACACTTATACTCAATGACAGATTTCCCTAAGTTAAATGGCTTAATTTGCTCTATGTGGTCATTATAAGAAACTTACTTTATAATCAGCTATGATAATGAAACATATGACAAGTTTACTTTGGAAATGCTAAAAAAATAGGCTAATAGCTGAACCTTGAGGAGCAAAACAATTATAAATACATGCAGAAGTTCTAATTTTCTAAATTAACTATTGTCTTTCAAAATGAAATATCCATATTGTTTTTATGACATCAAAGAATTTTGAATGACATCTATAACATTTTGCCAGATAAGTTCATATGAACAGAATTATGTTATTGAGTTAGGGCAAAAAGTGAGACATCCCAAATGTACTAAACAGATTAATGGCCTCCCAGAGAAGTCCACGTCCTAATTTCCTGTAAATGTTATCTTACATGGCAAAAAAGAATTAAGGTAGCAAATGGAATTAAGGTTTCTAATAAACTGACTTTATAATATAAAGATAAGCTTAGATTATCCAGTTGGTTCCAATGTAATTACAAAGGCTTGAGAGAGAGAGAGAGAGAGAGAGAGAGAGAGAGAGAGAGAGAGAGAGAGAGAGAGATACAGACAGATATAGATGAGAAGGAAACATGGATTAGTTGTCTCCTGCACATCACCCACTGGGGGCTGAATCCACAACACAGACATGTGCCCTGACCCAGAATCAAACAGTGACCTCTTGATTCATAGGTCGATGGTTAGCCATTGAACCACACTGGCCTGGCACAAAGGCTTTAGATGTGGAAGGAGAAGGCAGAAGAGTCATTGTCTGAGTGATGCAATGTGAAAAAGACTTACCCAGGTCATGGCTGACTTTGAAGATGCAAGAGTGTCAAGTGCTAAAAAATATAGCTTCTAGAAGCCCAGAAGAGGCAGGAAAACAGATTTTCTCCTGCCACCTCTAGAAAGGAATGATAACATCTTTATTTTAGCCCAGTGAGATCAATTTTGGACATGTGATTTACACAGCTATAATAAATTTGTGTGGTTTAGCCACTAAATTTGTGATAATTTGTTACAGCAGCAGTAAGAAACAGATACACAGCCCGAATATTATTTTACTCTGTATCAGTTGTCAAATCCTCATAAAGGAAATATACTTAGATGAATAAAATACTGTAAATGACCAAAGTGGTTGCTTTTAATAACTGGATTAATTGCTAGAAAATAATCTAGGTTGTATGCTCTAATTTCAGAGTTGCATATTCAGAATTTCTCTGTGTTTTCTTATTGAACAACAAAAAATCCACCAGTTAATATGCATTCAGACAATGAGTTCAAAAACATTCATTAAGCCTTTTTTATGCACAGGACACTGTGGCAATAGGTGATATGAAGCTATAATGTAAATTAAGAGAGGGCCCTGGTAGGCAAACTGTGGCTTGCGAGCCACATGCGACTCTTTGGCCCCTTGAATGTGCCTCTTCCACAAAATACCATGGCCTGGGAGAATCTATTTTGAAGAAGTGGTGTTAGAAGAAGTTTAAGTTTAAAAATATGGCTATCGAAAGAACTTTCAATTGTACTGTTGATATTTGGCTCTTTTGACTAATGAGTTTGGGGATCACTGAGATAGGGTATAATCACAAATGTCTACGACATGTAATTTGAAAAGTGGATAACATTTGACTATACATATATGGGATTACAAATGGAAAACAAATCCTGAAGAAAGGCATCAGAAGAGGCAGGATGGTTGGGAGTCACATGGTTTATTGTGAGTAGCATTATGTAGCTGCTTTCAGCAGAGATATACACTACAATTATGTACTTTGGAAACAATATATAGGCTGGCGGAACAGACATGGTCAGTGTCCCAGACACATTCTCCTGGCCAGTATCTTTTCTGGATACTCATGCTTGACTTTCAACTGTCAGACCTGAGGGATTTCTATGGCTACAGGAGTGGAGTGGCTCTTTCACAAGCACTATAAGCAAAAATAGCTGATGACTTTGAAACAGCATGGCTGGACCTGGAGAATATTACGCCATGTAAAATAAGCCAGTCAGGGAAAGACAAATATCATATAATCTCACTCATATGTGGAATATAATGAACAACATAAACTGATGAACAAGATAAGACCACATGCATAGAAGCATGACAGATATCAGAGGGAAGGAATGTGGAAGAGATTAACCGAAGAACTCATGGAAACAAACAATAGACAGATGAAGGTGTGAAGGAAATGGGAGATGGGCGAGGTGTTTAAGGTGATGAAATTTGGAAGACCTATAGTCCTCACAACAATAAAATAATTTTTCTTTTAAATGCCAAAAATCTCCTAGGGAGTAGCCCTAAACTAATGACTGATGGGAGCTCAATGAATGAAGCTCCCATGATTCTCAGATACAACAACACTGAGGTGGATGTCTTATACTGGCTCCTAGGGTTCCCCATTAGGAATTTTGGTTGTGCATCATGGTGACTTTCTTGGTAACACAGACTTTGATCAACTTCTTTTCCTGTTTCACGTCCCATTCCCTGACTGATTTGTCTGGAAATCATGTTTCAAACAAACTACCTACCAGTACTTAAAAAATTGTATCATGGTCTGCTGCTGCAAACATACAAACTAAGACAGCTGAACCAGGCTGCTGATGGATGCAAGCCAGAGTTGCCAGTTTGGAGATTTGACAATTACTAGAACAGTGGTTCTCAACCTTTCTAATGCCATGACCCTTTAGTACAGTTCCTCATGTTTTGGCGACCCCCAACCATAAAAGTATTTTTGTTACTACTTCATAACTGTAGTTTTGCTACTGTTATGAATCATAATGTAAATATCTGTGTGTCGCACCCACAGGTTGAGAACTGCTAGCAGGGTTGCCTAAGACCATCAGAAAACACAGATATTTACACTGTGATTCATAACTGTAGCAAAATTACATTTATGAAGTAGTAACGAAAATAATTTTATGGTTAGGGGAAACCACAACATGAGGAACTCTATTAAAGGGTCAATGGCATTAGAAAGTTTGAGAACCACTGTACTAGAAGAATTAATCAGGTCAAAATCATGCAGAAGAAACACATTTCAAAGATTTCCGCTTCAAAGGATTCTACAAGTAGATAATGAGATAACTAGTGAAAGAGGTCTTTCCAATTTTCACACACTATCATATTTATTTGAAAAATATATCAAACTAGTGGCCCAGTGCATGAAATTCATGCACAGGGAGAGGGGCTCCCTGAGCCCAGCCTTCACCCTCTCCAATCAGAGACCCCTTGGGGGGATGTCTGGCTGCCCGTTTAGACAGTCGGACATCTCTCTTGCAATTGGGGACCACTAGCTCCTAACTGCTCATCTGCCTTCCTGACTGATCACCCCTAACTGCCTCTGCCTTCCTGCCTGATCTCACCCCCAACTGCCCTCCCCTGTTGGCCTAATCGTCCCTAACTGTCTCTGCCCCTACCTCCATGGCTTTGTCAAGAAGGAAGTCAGACATTGGGAATATGGCCAGTAGACCTGGTTTAATTAGCATATTACCCTTTTATTATTACAGATTATACTAGAGGCCTGATGTATGAAGTTCATGCAAGAATAGGGCTTCTTTCCTCTGACTGCCAGCACCTGCTTCCCTCTGGCACCCTAGACCCAGGCTTTCCTTGTAGTCTCAGCTTCATCCGGAAGGATGTCTGGTCTAATTAGCATATTATGCTTTTATCATTATAGATAGGATAGGATTCCTCAAATGGGAAAAAAATAAAACCTTTTTCAGCAGGAGGAGATGCTCTTGGCATTAAAAATACATAATCTCTATATCTTGACTGATAGCCAGCCATACGCACTATACTACCAAACCTGTCATTAAAAAATTGAACTGCTTTCTTACACCTTATACCAAACAGCTGTTGCTCTTAAAACCCCTCCTCAATCCCTACCTTAGGTTCTGCCTTCGCAGTTCAACCAGATTAGATTCTCCTAAGCATCAAAAGCTCCACCTCCTAGGCAGCCATTGTCTCCTCACACTTCACCTAGATTTTGTCATGATTGGTCAGTTTCTATGCCAGTAGTGTCAAATGCTCCGCCTCCTATGTAGCTATTGGCTCCTTGGAGTTCACTCAGATTGGGTTCTGATTGGTCAGTTACTATGCCAGTCAGCATCTCCAGGCCTATCTCCAGGCCTGATCAGAGAGACGGGGCTTATCAGCAGCCCCCTTATCTGCTGGCAAGGGCTCATGAATGACTGCCACACCTGCTGTGGATCAGACCCTGCTTTGCTCTCCTCTCCCAGCCTCTCTCCAGGCCTGATCCACATCCCCCTCAACAGTCAGTGCTGGGTCCCCATGCCTGCAAGACTGACTTCCCATGTTTGGTTGTTTGGTCATTTGTCCGGTCATTATGGACCCTGGCGCGTTCTCTCTCTCTCTCTCTCTCTCTCTCTCTCTCTCTCTCTCTATATATATATATATATATATATATATATATATATATATATATATATATATATATATGTATAGGAACATGGGACACCTAATGTCACCCACCTGATATTAATAATTCCAAACCACTGGTTCTCATGCTTCAACACAGAGAACTAAGCAAGAGAATCCCCATTATTAAAAATATTCTGAAAATTCAAACAGACTAGAAAACAGCATGTATTAGTATTTTTTAAATGTACAATGATGTAATAGTAAAGCTTAATGGATTTCTGTCACTGTCCATTTTTTATCCATTAGCTATTTCAAAGTATTGTAATTATCTTGTGATGAGTCTACAAAATATTTTTATCATGTAAAACAGTCATCATATTTGGTATCTTCTGGTCTAAATAGATTATTCAGTTGCTAAGTAAAGCAGTGATTTAAATAATTACCGAGACAAATGATTGTCAAGCAAGGGACGATTTTAGAATGCTGTTATTGATAGGAATGAGATAGCTGTAAGCTTCTGAAATTAAAGGATTATACCAAAATAAACCTGGAATTTTCCAGCTACCTGGAACTACTGTCTTTTATTTTCATAAGAATGTTAGGTTTATAGCTATAATAATAAATATAACCACCCCAAAGTTTTCAAAGTCATTAGTTTGGACATCCCAATTATCTACCAGCCAACTGCTATAGAAGGTTATTGGATGAGTTTGATAATTCCAAAGATTTCAGTTGACTCAGACTGACAAAAGGAAATATAATGCTTGAAAAAATATATTTTTTGTTGCTAAGTAGAGAAGGAGGTATCTTGCTAAGAAATAAGAGGGTTTCATAGTCTCTATAAATATTATTCTTCGCAAAGAACCAACTTTGAGTGCTTGAATGGACAATACATGAAAATTCAACTTTAAACCAGTTATATATTAAGTAAAACATCCCTGCTTAATTACTGATGTATTCTTAAACGTGAACTAAGCGATCTGATTGACTGTCTCTTGAGCTAAGAGAATGTATTTTTACTTTGATAACAGAGGTGACAATGGTGAGCTCATCTAAGTATATACCATGCTTTGGTGACTGTATATCATTAAAATAATCTTTTTCTCTTGAGAGTAATGTTTAGTGATTCATAAACTCAAACTTCTCTATTAATAAACCTAAATGATAACCAAAACAAGTAATTTGAAAATCTGAAGGACACTGATATCTTCTAGAAATTATATAGAATACATATGTTAATCCAGAATATATGTGTGTACATATATATGTTCATATATGAGTATATGCATATATGTTTATGCATATATACTTTATACATACTTAATATTAGTATATGCATATATCAAACAGATATCCATGTATGTATTTCAACATAAATATATGTGTGTGTATATATATATGTTTATGCATATATTCTCTATGACACAATCTCTCAAATAGAGTAATTGAATAACGTTATTTTAAAAATCTTATAAAATTCTACCATCTGGTGCAGTAGTCCCCCCTTATTCATAGGGGATACATTCCAAAACTTCCCAAGGATGCTTAAAACCACAGATAGTACCAGAATTTACATACACTATGTATTTTTTCCTATCTATACATACCTATAATAAAATTTAATGTATAAATTGAGCACAGAAAGAGATTAACAACAATCCTATATAATAAAAGGCTAATATGCAAATTGTCCAGATGGGCAGGAGTTCAACCAACTGGGAGTTAGACATGTGCTGACCACCAGAGGGCAGCACAGAACATGGCGGGCATTGGCAATGCAGCACTGGCAGTGAGTGGCAATGGAGGTGCTGCTGGCCCCAATGGGCCGTGAGAAGAGTGGGACCATGGCGGGATAGTGGAGCAGGTGAGTGGGCAGTGCCAGGCCAAGGCGGGTGCAAGTGGGGACCCCGATCACCCCACCAATCACCCCACAGATTGGCCCTGATCGCCGGCCAGGCCTAGGGACTCTACTTGTGCACAAATTTTGTGCACTGGGCCTCTAGTAACTAATAATGAAATAGAATGATTAAACTGTTAGAAAAATTAAGTGAATGTGGCATTATTAAGTAAACAAGGGTGACTTGAAAACAACACTGCAATACTGTGACCATTGGTCTGGTAACCTAGACAGCTACTAAGTGACTAAGAGGCAGGGAGCATCTGCAGCAATGAGACACTGGGCAAAGAGATGATTCACATCCCAGGTGGGATGAAGCCTGATGGGGTGAGATTGCTTTGGGCTATTCAGAATAACACACAATGTAAACCTTATGAATCGTTGTTTTTCTTTTTTTCTGGAATTTTCCATTTAACATTTTTTACCACAATTGACCACAGGTAAATGAAACTGTGGAAAGCAAAACCACAGATAAGGGAGGACTATTGTAATTCACAAAAATGTACCTTATGTTTATTGTCTGATTTATTGTCATTAAATATAATATTGCATTGTTCTTGGAGAGTTCTGCTCCATTGACAATGCTCACATACATTGAGATACTTCTGTCATGGCTACAATAATATTTAATATCTATTTTCTATATTGGTAAGATTAATAAAAGCACTAATTAGCCTCTTTTAAAAATATTCCCTGTATATATTCAAGTAACATGAAAGGCTTTTGAATGTGCCTATGATGTACAGTCTTATGCTTCTGAAATAATAAACAGCTTATGATTGATGAAGCAACAGGGCCTAAAGGACCTCCACAGAATGTAGAAGAGAATAAACTGTGGCAAGAAAGCGTAACACTGATGAACTTGTCAAGGCATTTTTCCCTTTTGCGGTAGAGTACAACCATTACCTTATTAATAGAAATTTCATCATTGTTTTGGTCACTGTGGTAATATCACCTCAATCTTGTCAACAAAACATACATACACCCACAAATTCCAACCTCAGTCCTCTAGAAAAAAATGTCCAAGAGTCCCAAAATAAAGATTTATTAATACATACATACATTTTAACTGGGTATTCTATTTTTGTGTGTGAGCATCTTTTACCCTGTCTCTTTCATATCTATTGATATTTGAATCAGAATATTCCTGAGCTACAAAGAAAACAAATCTCTACCTTAAAATGCCCAAGATATTTCAATTGCTGGTGTTTAGATGGGAATGTGATCATAACCCTATAACTTGTAACAGCCTTTTTTTACTTTATAGACTCCTTGATCTGTGAACGGATTCTGAAGAAAATGAAATTGATAAAACAATTGTTCCAACTTGTTCTCATTCTGTATCTCCCACACTCTAGTAGAGTCTAAGTGGAAGAATTGCCAGAACTTAAGCCTGAAGGAGAAAAGTATCACAAAGCCTTTAATCTGACTTACCTTCTGCCAACACTACCCTATAGAGCACAGTGGAAGCAAATGACCAACTAAAATAAGTTGCTTTGCTTGGTTTTGCAGAAGTGATTGTAAAATAAATTGTATTCTTACATCCAAGTCCTATCACATAAAAGTTACTCAAAACATTTTGTTAACTTATCACATTAATAAGAAAAGCAGGGCCAACTCAAGGTAATATTTCCTATTAACTTCATTCTACAAATATTGATTTATAATATGGTATTTAGTATAGAGCCACTAATCACAAAAATTGTTGCCTTCATGGGGTTTACATCCTAATTGGATGAGTGTGTACAAGAGAGAAAAAAATCCTATGTAATAAAGAGGTAATATGCAGATTGACCATCACTCCAACACACAAGATGGCTGCCCCCATGTGGTCAAAGATTGCTGTTCCCATGTGGACCAAGATGACTGCAAAATAATGGCTGGCAGGGGAGGGATCAGGCTTGCAAGAGAGGGCAGTTGGGGGCATCCAGGTTGGCAAGGGAGGGCAGTTAGGTGTGACCAGGCCAGCATGGGAGGGCAGTTAGGGGCAATCAGGCTGGCATGGGAGTGGTTAGGGGGTGATCAGATTGGCAGGCAGAAGTGGTCAGGGCCAATCAGGCAGGCAGGCAGGAGAGCAGTTGGGAGCCAGCAGTCCTGGATTGTGAGAGGGATGCCCTACTTCCCTTTAGGCCTGATTCCACTAAACAGGAAGTCGGACATCCCTCAAGGTCCCAGATTAGACAGGGTGCAGGCTGGGCTGAGGGTTACACACCCTGTCCTCCTCACCCACACATGAATTTCGTGCACCAGGCCTTTAGTACACATAATAAAAAAAAAACTATGTTAAATGCGATGGGGATAACTGACAACTCCTGTGGAGAAAATGAGGGGAGAAGTATAAGGAGATGCTTGTATTAGAACTGGTGAGAAGTGGTTATATTTTGGATGTGTTTTAAAAATAGAGACAATAGTTTCTTATGGATAGGTAAAACTGAGAGGAAGGTATCATACAGCACCTCAATGAATGTCTTATATAGTAGACACTTAGTTTGTAGACATAAATATGCTCCATGAAAGGTATACTAGTAGACATCTTCAAGTAAAAATAAGGTTCCATTTTTTTTCTGATTTCAGAGGATGTAATTTTATGTTTATTCCCCAAGTGAAAAAAATATTTAGTTTTAATTTTAAAATTATTTCAGATTTACAGAAAACTTGCAGAAATAGAGAATGCCTGTATACCTTGCACACATTTTTGCAATTTTAAGATTTTATATAACCATAAATAAATGTTAAAAGCAGAAAATTACAGTTTATACAATATAATTCATTGATTTATAGATCTTATTCAAATTTTTCCAGATTCCCTACTAAGTTTCTTTTCTGATCTAGGATCCAAATGATCCCATATGGCATTAGTTATCCTGTTCTAGTCTCCTACAATCTGTGATATTTCCATATTATTTTATTGTTTTTCTTGACCTTGAAACTTTTAAAAGTCCTGGTTAGTTATTTTATAGCACATTCATAAATTTGAGTTTGTCTGATGTATTCTTACAGCTAGCTTGAAGATTTACATCGTGAGGAAATTATTATAGAAATGATGTTGTGTCCTTCTAATTGCTTCATATAAGAGTGTGCAGTCCATTTTCAGTTAATTTTTATCTCAATAAAAATTATTTTTTAAAGAATAAGATTGGAAAAGATTACTAGGTAAATTACCTTAAATCATTTAAATAGTTTATATAGTATAAATCCAATTGGACAAATTAAATACTGTTCGTTCAGATTGTATCTAGATTGTGAAGCAAATTAAATATATTATCAAAACCGTGTTTATTTTAAAGTCCCATGTTAACAACTGAATAGATGTTATATGAAAATTTAAAAAAAACTACTAAGATTGAATTTTTAAATAAAAGACCAAAAATACTGTAAATGCTACTAGAAATAATATCCTAATCTCCTTTCACTACACAGCTTTAGTTTGTCAAATATTAGCATAGCATATCCCCCTAATGGTTTTGTCAATTTATTTGCTATTGATTGTCTCCTGCCTTACTGCATGTATGTTTGATATTGACAATATGTTCCAAAGAAAGACATTGTTCCTTTTAAAACAACAGAGATGTAACATTTGCAAATGAAATAAGAATTTGCTGTTTTAGAACAATGGGATATTTACAAAAAGACCCTTAAGGCGGTAGATACATAAATGAACAGTAATTATACCAAAGATTTTTTCCTGAATATTACACTTTTTAAATAGAAAACACAATGACCAAATTTTGCTCATTAACAAAGCATTATGTTAAAGTCTTTGTCTCCTTACATTTTGTTCTCTTTTCACATACAAAATATAGGCCAAGAGTGGTGGTGGGTTCAACAGAATATAATAATAGAGCTATACTTTAATGGTAACAATAAAAGTAACCATTAACACATTTATAAATAGTTATACTGTTTTATTTTCCTCTATAATTCTTATAAAGAAATGTAGCATTTTATCAATTGATCCTACCTTTAGGACTCAAGTTTGTAAGTTTTATAGTTTGTTTTGCAAATAGCCTTTTTTAAAAATGACAAAAGTTACAATTCAATCATTATTTCTTCTAACAGAAAAAAATGATTACACAGCACTGGAATTCTCTAGAAAGATGCCTTTTCTAAACTTGAGCGTTGAATTTTAAAAATAATTTTGGTCATTTAAGAGCATTATCAACTGAGAACTTACAACCTAGAGTATTAAATTAGTCACAGCAGCAAGTAAATTAGTAATTATGACTACAGAATAGCAGTAAAATGAATGAACTTCTTTAGGAGTGCTTTACATTTTAAAGAATGGCTATTATTATTAAACTAGCAGCCTGGTGCACAAAATTTGTGCACTGGGGTGAGGGATGTCCCTTAGCCCAGCCTGCACGCTCTCCAATCTGGGATCCCTTGAGGGATGTCCAACTGCCAATTTAGGCCCAATCCTACCAGAAATCCTTCTCACAATCCAGGACTGCTGGCTCCAAACTGCTCACCTGCCTGCCTCCCTGATTGCCTCTAACTGCTTCTCCCTGCCAGCCTGATCACCCGCTAACCACTACCCTGCCAGCCTAATTGATGTCTAACTGCTCCCCTGCCAGCCTGTTTGCCCCCAACTTCCCTCCTCTGCCAGCCTGGTCACACCTACCTAGCCTCCCCTACAGGCTTGATCACCCCCCACTGCCCTCCCTTGCAGGCTTGGTCCCTCCCAACTGCCCCCCTTCTGGCCTGATTATCCACAACTGCCCTCCCTTGCAGGGCCTGGAACCTCCCAACGGCCCTCTCCTGCTGGCCATCTTGTGATAGCCACCTTGTGTCCACATGGGGGCAGGATCTTTGACCACATGGGGGCAGCCCTCTTGTGTGTTGGAGTGATGGTCAATCTGCAAATTACTCTTTTATTAGATAGGATAACTAATGGAAAACTTATGTTTTGCATATTGTTTATATTCAAAACTAGTTAAAAGATGCAAGTAGCCTTTGATAGCATCTGTTGGAAAATGTGTTTTGAATTTAGACTATGGGGACATTCACAATATTGCAAGAAAAAAATGGAAACTTTTAAGGTCATATATATCATGGTTTGTATTCTCACCTGTAAAATTAGAGTGATAACCGTTCATATGTCAAACATTTACTGTGAAATTATACTGAATTTTTAAAAAATGCTTGATATATAGTAAATGTTTAAGAAAGGTCATCTATTATTACTATATCATTTTATTACTATCACCATCTAACATATTTTCACATAGAAACTATCATATAGTTTGCAGAACTTAGTGTTTGATAGTTTATCTAATTCACACTTTCTGCAAAGTAGCACTTCTTTTATTACTACAGTAGATACATGTACATTAGCTTCATATATTTTACTGTATTCATGATTAAAATGAGAGGATTATAAATGAAACATACAGGTATTTAATAGTCTTAGTTTTTTTCTGGGTGTCTTCTATATTGCAGATGCTTGATAATAATTAAAATTGTACATGTGAAACTTATACAATTTTATTAACCAGTTACCTCAGTAAATTTAATTTAAAAATAAATAACTATGAAAATGTCATGCCCAAAATAGGGGTTATTCCTTTACCACAGATCCCAGAATGAGGAAGACGCATAGACCAGATCTGAAGATGCCAGCATGGCATAAAACATGAGAGAGAAAAAAAACAAAGTTGTTAAAAGGCACTGCGTTTTGGCAGTTGGATGTTATCTCAGTACTATAAAAGGAATTAATTAGAGGAAATATTTTAATATTGCTATTTGCCCTTTTTCTATAATGAAAGTGTCAGAAATGAAAGAAAATTAGTCAAATGTATATGAAAATCTTCCTCCTGTCAGAGTCTGGGGTGAGTCAAGTCCCTGCCCACCCATGTGCACATCGAAATCATGCGAGATCCGGCTGGCCCCAGCCCCATTGAGCTAGATCCAGACCTGGCCGGCCCCAGTCCTGTCAAACCCTGCTGGGCGGAGGCTGTGGCCTGAGGTCCCCCGTCCCCCGTTAAGCCCTGCAAATCAGGGTGGTGCAGCCTCAGGTCCCCAGGCCCGGCACTGGGGTGGGGTCATGGTCTGAGGTCCCCTATCAAGCCCCACCAGGCAGGGGGCACAGCCTCAGATCTCCGCCCCAGCCCAGTGCCACACAGCCTCAGGTCCCTGCTGATTGTTCAATAAGTCTCTTTAAGGGAACTTGGCCTCTGCTGTGGGCACAGCCATCTTGTGCTATGGGATACCCTGACTCTGCTGTGGCTTCAGCCATCTTGTGTTATGGAATCCCTGCCTCTAATGTGGGCACAGCCATGTAATGGCATGATGGTCAATTTCCATATTCCCTCTTTATTAGATAGGGTAACTAAGCCAACCCATATTAATGCAAGTGGCTTGTAAAAACCTCTTCAGTGGCATAAGAGTAAAAATAGGAGTCAAACTAATGGAGAATAAAAGTAAAATCATATTTTGATAAAGTCAAGGAATAAAAAACCAGTATGCAAAGTTGCATATTATTGAGTTCTATTACAAATTGAAATACTAGTTTCTTTAGCATGTCTGCCCTAATTTTTACCATTTTCTATCATTTTTCCCCTTAGTAACTCTGGAGACTATTTCTCTTCCCTTTCCACCTGTCATTCTTCCCTCTTGGCTATTATCATGCTCCATAAAATTTTCTCAGAGGGCAAGAAGAAGATATTTGAAAAAAGACTTCCCCTGTGACACCAGGTTTTCTGGCCAGCTTTGCTCTCATCTCCTTCATACTGAAAACAGACTCTGGGGAAACAGATGACACAGAAATCCACCACTGCTGCCTGTTCTTCTGTAAGAGATGGGCAACCAAGTTCTCTTGGAAAATATATAAGACCCTTTCCAGTGCCACGCTGAGAAATTATTCTACTCAAATTTACATTATGTTTGAAAGTTTCCTATATAATGCTGCTGAAAAAAAAACAACTCCTATCGTTATCATTCAATATAGCCTTAATTGTTTAAACACCAAAATAACTTATAATATTAAAAATACTAAAATTACAGGATGACATTTTGACATTTCTTCATTATTCCCATCTTTTTAATGTCTTTTAAATGATAATCTGGTTATCCAGTTACTGTGGGAAATTGATGCAGTTTCATCTTGCTGTCAACTGTTAGTTCTCCTACTAAATATTTGCAGGTGATGTTAAAATACAATTTAGCAACTGGATAGTTATTTGTGGACTAGCAAGATTCCACCACTGACATTTTCTCTAGTAAAGTCCCTAGTGTCATTCGGCCAACATGCATATTGAAAGACAACAATTTCTCTGAATGGAAAATCAAAGATTATTTTAAAAAGAGCTGAATCAATTTTGGAAGTAGGGATGTCTGGTTGAGGGGATGTTTTAACACATCCTACTTACCTCAGGGAAAACCTGATATTTTATGGATTCAGGGGTGTGTGTGTGTGTGTGTGTGTGTGTGTGTGTGTGTGTGTGAAACATGAAGTAATAAGGCATAAAATCACATGAAGGAAATTTTTAAGTAAGAGTCGGGTATATACATAAAATTGGTTTGCTGATTTTCATTAAATAAAAAACTAAAAGCGAAAAAGTAACACTTCAAAGGTGCTTTGAACAGTTCCTATTAAAAGTTAACAAAACATTAGGGTAATCTATCCCATTCATATGCCATGTTTTTAGATTGTCACACTTAATTTCAAAGGGCAAAGTGACTTATAAAAGGTCACAGATGACATCAACATTATCATCATACATTTTAACTTTTAGCTTGGCCAAGTTATTAGCAGTTGCTTTTGCTAATGGACATATTTCAGAAGCTATGGATAGAAATTGATTTTCAAACAATTTAAAAATTTAGATAGGTTAATTAACAAAACAATAAATTATTAAATAGAATAGACATTTAAAGTTAAATGTAGATAAAGTACTAAGGGAAGAGTCAAGTAGAGGAAGAGTAAAATACGAACATGTATCTTCTACCTATTCAGGAGAACTTAAGGGAAGAAAGCAGAAAAATTTCAAGAAACTTATAAAATAATTTAAACTTCAATCAGTTATGGTACCACTTGACAACCATGCATCAAAAGGGAAAAAAACACACAAAAGAAACCTCAATGAAGTTCTTTTGTAATTCTTACCCAAACAGTAGTGCATGCTATTTCCATTACTTTAATTGCACCACAAAGAAATT
Source organism: Antrozous pallidus (assembly GCA_027563665.1). NCBI lineage: Eukaryota > Metazoa > Chordata > Mammalia > Chiroptera > Vespertilionidae > Antrozous > Antrozous pallidus. Next base: position 124,346,052 of record CM050509.1, read on the forward strand.
TGCCTTAAGTATAATGTAGGTATCAACATTTTAAGATTTGTGCAGAGAAGGAAAAAGAACAACTAATTTTATGTTTTGGCAATACCCCCTTCGTACGTGTATTCCTGTATGTGTGTAAATTTTGAACAAAATGGGGACAATTTCAATCTATCTGAGACCAAGATAAACAATAAGCAGTCTGGTTAGCCTAAGGATTTTATGGTGGTATGCAACTGACACAGTGAGTGTTATCATTAAAGTGAGTTTCAACTCAAAGCACCTGCTCCTTCCACATAGCCTACCAGTGGTCAGCAAATTCATTAGTCAACAGAGCCAAATATCAAGAGTACAATTGAAATTTCTTTTGAGAGCCCTATTTTTTAAACTTAAACTTCTTCTAACACTTTTCAAAATAGACTCACCCAGGCCATGGTATTTTGTGGAACAGCCGCACTCAAGGAGCCAAAGAGCCACATGTGGCTGGCAAGCCGCAGTTTGCCGACCATGGGCTAGACCTAAGTAGTTTCTTGCCTTTGCAGCTTTAGTGATACTTAACGCGGTCAGCTCTGATACAAGAGACAAACTCTCATGTTAAGAACAAATATATTACATACTGGCTATGTAATTTCAGGCCAAACCCCTGCCCCCTAAACACACTATCTTTGCTTTAGTCTTTTCCCAATAATACCTCCCTCTTCTATAGTCCCCGATTACTGAGCATTTACTCTGATTCCCCAGACATTACACTAAGCATTTTGCACACATTATCTTTATTGAATAATCAAAGCAACTCCATAAAGTCATTACTGATAAAATTCCCATCTGGCAGGCAGAGAAACTAGATTCAGTAACTTGTCCCAGATCACACAGTGATACCCTAATCAGGATTCCTATTTAGATGTCAGAATGAAGAGCCCAAGTGCTTTAACTACCAAGCTATATGATTACACAGTGATAGTACTTAGGTAATTCAAACACGCATTTAATGTAAGGTGTTTTGTTTTGTTGTTGTTTTTTTTTTTTAAATCAGACCATGGCACAGTAAAGAGAATGTTCTACAAATGCACTCCCTGGACTGCTGCTGCAGGAAATTTACGACAGATAAAGAGGTATGATACTTTCACAAAGCCAACTGGATGCTTAGAGAGAAAGGGAATTTGATGTCAATGTCTAGAGTCCAGTGTTCTAGTCCACCTCTATCATGAATTAGATATTCAACATTGTGATACTCTTTACATAGTTCATCTAAAACTTTCTATGAAGGTTTCCAGAATTAGCATAACCTAATATGGTCACATGCCATCTAGGGTTGTGTTAGGAGAGAATCAGTAACTGACATTAACAAAATGCAAAAATATAAGTTATTGTAGTCATTTCGAAATAAATCCAACTTGCATAAATGTTCTAGCCTATTTACAGAAAATATAGAGTACAGGGTAACATGCTAATTTACATCTCAGGGAGGCAATCAGTAAAAATCAGATTGTGGGAAACTTTATAGGACAAGTTACAGTAATTCTTCAACAAATAGATTTCAAGGAAGCAAAAGATAGAAAAAGAGCTTATACATTAAAAGAGACTTAAATATAAAACCAAATACACTGTATGTACCTTACTTGACCCTAAGTTAAAGGAGAACAGTACCTAGATATTTGAAGATAAACAGAAACCACTATTATTTTAGAGATGATAATCATTTCATGTTTATACTAGAAAGAGAATAATCAATATATATGGATATTTGTGTGTAAAATAATGTCTTAAATTTGCTACAAAATAATACAACAATGTGAAAAGTGAGCAGGGGATGTGGCAGGGTTGGCCACGGGTTGGTGATTATTTGGAATGTGTGACAGGAACATGATTGCTTATTAAATCATTCTTTATATATATTGTATGTTTGATATTCTCTATAATGATAAATATAGGTAACAGATCCAGGGAATTAGAAAATTATTACCAAAGAAGCCTTAAGAAATGGGACTAATTTGGGGAAATAGAATTAGATTATGTCTCACTGATATCTTTTACAAATATGTGCACTGGGGGTGGGTGATCCCTCAGCCCAACCTGCCCCCTCACACATACTGGGAACCCTCAGGGGATGTCCTACTGACTGCTCACCCCTGGCCTGCCCAAGGCCTAAAGCCTCTGGCTGAGGCTTTAGGCCTTGGGCACCCAGCCATCGCCCTGCTCGGCTCAGCCTTGGCTGCCTGCAACTGCCTGGCCCCAGCAGACACAAAGTTGCCGCCGGGCACCTCAGCTCCAGTCCATGCCTTAGCCCCAGCTGCCTGCGACCACCCAGCCCAGGGAGCTGCACTGTGGCCGCCAGCCTCTTCGGCTCCACCCCTAGGGGCTGTGAGGTCTCCACTGCCTTGGCTCTATCCCCGGGAGCCATGCACTTGCCACCGCACTCACTGCCACCGGGTGCCTCAGCTCTGGTCCAGGCCTTAGTCCAAGCCGCCTGCGACCGTCCAGCCTCAGGGGCCACGTACTGGCCACTGGCTGCTCTGGCTCCGCCCCTGGGAGCTGTGCACTTGCCCCTGTGGCCTCATCCCTGCCCCTGGGCCACCTCAGCTCTGCCTCCCTGGCCCTGGCCTTAGCCCTGGCTGGCTCCGCCCCAGCTCCTGATTGGCCAGTGGGCATGGCCAGTGTGCATGGCTTGTGGGTATAGCAAAGGTATGGTTAATTTGCATATTATTATTTTATTAGATAGGATAACCACAACAATATACATTAGAAATAAGAGGAAAAGAATGGTGTGAAAACAAGTTTGCTACTTCTTAAATTTTAAAATAAAGCATGGCACCCCTGTTAGAATGGATAACATCCTAATCAACAACACCAAATGCTGGTGAGAAAGTGGAGCAGCAGAAACTCTTAATTCAGTGCCTGGGGGAATACAGTTTGGCACAGCCTCCTTGGAAGACAGTTTGGCATTGTCTTACATAATCTTACCCTATCATTCAGCCATCATGCTCCGAAAGTATTAACCCAAATAAGTTGAAAAATTTCATCCACACAAAAACTCCACACAAATGTTCAGGACAGCTTTATTTACAATTGCCAAATGTTGGAAGCAACCAAGAAGTCCTTCAATAGATGAATGGATAGTAAACTATGGTGCATCCAGACAACAGAGCAATATTTGGCAATAAAAAGAAATGAACTATTGAGCCATGAAAAGACATGAAGGCAATTTAAAAGGATAAAGTGAAAGAGCCAGTCTGAGATGGCTACATATATGATCCCAATTATATAACATTCTGGAAAAGGCAAAACTATAGAGACAGTAAAAAAGATCAATGGTTGCCAGAAGTTGAGGCAGTGGAGCTGTTGTGGGATGAACAGATGGAGCAAAGAGTATTTTTAGGGCTGTGAAAATGTTCTTTATGCTACTGTAATGGTAGATACAAGATATTATGCCTTTGTCACAATCCATAGATCTGTACAACACAAAAGTGAACACTAATGTAAATTATGGACGTCAGTTAATAATATATCAATAGTGGTTCATAAATTATGATAAATGTAACACACAGATATTAATAAGGGAAACTGTGGGGTGGAAGGAGAAGTGGTATATAGAAACACTGCAATGAATGTCCAATTTTTTATAAACACAAAACTGTTCTGGAAATAAAATATAATACTTATTTTAAAATGAAAACACAGGAACTACTGAAATATGCAATCAAAACTGTTTGCTATTCAGACTGATGAGTCAAGACCTGAGGGAGAACTCAGTGATTTGCTACTTGTCTTCTTCCTCATGCTCTGAGCCAGTGATCCGGAGCAGGAAAGCAATACTGTCTGAATTTTCTCTTGGGGATCCTTGTACTCCCCACCTGAGCTGGTATTGTTGTTGAGGGTGTGTCACTTTTCACGCAACCATTCACAGCAAAAATAACTTTTAGAATCAGAATCACAATGTAGAAGTCTGAAATTCTATAGTCTGGAGGGATTTAGTGTTTTGAGTGGACAGATGCTCCTCGAGACATTTATTAGGAAAAGCAGGTGTGAGATTGCTAATATTGCCTCTGCCCCTACTAGGAATCTGACTTAGCAGGAAATGAATGCTCATTATTTCTCCAGAAAAGCTACCCTCAGATTTAAAGGTTATTTATTATGGGGAAAGAGAAAAGTAATGAGGGCAGTTTTGCCAAATCTTCTCCCAGAGAATACCCAGGACCAGTAATTAGAGTTTTATCTTAGCCTATCTATGCAACTACAGGAAAAACTAATTATTTTATATACATTCTAATTTATCCTAAATTTTCATATTATAAAATGCATTGAGCAAAATAATTATGAGTACTTAATAATAATAATAGTAATAGATGAGGATATCAAGACAAAGAAGAACTAGAGAATAATGAAGGCAGAATAACAGTATATAACTCCCAAGGAACATCACGGCGTGGTTGAGAGCTTTCCAGCCTGAACTTACAGGAACCATGGCCAATTAAATCACTTGCAGTGTTCATGTGATAAAAACAAGCCTTTTCTTTTAATTTTATTATATTTTTATTGATTTCAGAGAGGAAGGGAGAGGGAGAAACATCAATGATCAGAGAATTGATCAGTTGCCTCCAGCATGCCCCACACAGGGGATTAAGACTATAATTCAGGCATATGCCCTGATCAAGAATCAAACCATGACCTCCTGGTTAATAGGGCAATGCTCCACTACTGAGCCAGGCCTAAGCCTATTTTTTATAAGCACAATAATATTAAGCACATTGTTCATAATCCTCACCTGAAGTTTTTGGGATCAAGATATGTTTTGAAAAGCACATATTTTTGGATTTTGGATATTACACTGCATAGACCAAATATTCTAAAAAAAATGCCTAGGCTCTGGAGAAGCACCCTGTAATTAAACATATTAATATTTCTGCACTTAAACATAAATATTGAAACTTCAGGGAATTATTAAGTTTAGCTCAAGTTACCTTCAAAAGATCTCTGTCATCAAACTTAAAAGTATTGTTTTAAAAGAGTTGTGGTTTTGAGGATTGCAGATACTAGGAGGGCTATTACATGTTCCTTCTCCTTCCATTAAAGCCATAAAGCCTCAGGGACTTTCAGTAAAGCTTTATTGCATTGACTGGGGGTCAAGTACAACAGACTGATGGGACAACTCATGCATTATGAGCTTCTATTTAGGTCAAGTATTATAGGGTTTTTTTGGCTTGAATATTCAGAGCAGTGGTTTTCAAACTTGGAATATGTATCAGAATTGACTTGGAGTAAAAGAGAATCCTGGCCTTTGGATTTTTTTCCAAGTTCCAAGTGATGGGTACTGACCTAATTTGAGAGCCACTGATCTAGAGGGATGTAAAGATTGCATATCCTCAGTGATATCCCCCTAAATCTATTTTTTATAGACAGAATTCAAAGTTGTTGAGCCAGAAAATTCCCTGAAGCACTAATACTCAGCATCACTGGTTAATCAAAAAAGTTAAAATAAACATCAGTTAGATGTTTATTTCTTCCCTCCTTAAAAAAATTGAGAAAATTTAAGGAGAAAATGAACCAAATATGTCCTTATGATACTTTAGAGGGGTGAAAATCAGAGATATTACATTAGGCAAGGTAAAGAGACACAGATACGATCATATTTTCAAAATAATAGACAAGATCCTTTGATTAGTCTGCCCAGGATGGTGAACTTATTCCATATTGACAGCATATACAGGCCCATAAATTAGAGAGTGTGCACAATTTGGTGTCCTCCGTGAATTCAAATTCGTTCAATAAAAATGGAAAACCATATATTTCTTCAGTTACTATGAAAAATGACAAGAGCCTACCACTAAGATTTACTGTACTGAGTTGGCGCTGGGCAACTATACATAACCTGAAATGCAGCAACACATCATGTAGCAGCTGAATATGCGTGTAGAACACTGCTTTCCTCTCAGCAGTGGCTGACGTGACCAATAGCCAAATACTGTTCTTCATTATCACAGACTCCAATTCAAAGGTACATCTTACTAACCAGCCAAAATGCCCAATTACCACCAAGATGTGGTACATTTGACTTAAAAATTCATGTTCCTAATGCTTTGACATTTTCAGAAAATGTATTTTAGTACACTGGAAGCCAATTAAATCTTCTTTTTAACTCTATGTCAGAAAGGGAGGTAAAGGAGAGTAAAGTTAGAGAGGGGAAAGAAAATTAATATCCACGAACACTATGAAGATTTACTCTTTAATAGGTCTCTTTCTCATCTCAAGTGATTAGGGGAAGGTCCAGGTGATTTGGGCCACTTACGATACAAAACACCAAATGTAACTGGAAATTCTGCATCTTAGTACAATAAAATGAATGATAATTGTGGAATATTCACTAAACTGCACTATCAAAGGGCATAATAGAAAGGAAGGCCAGTATTGTGGCTCAGTGGTTGAGCACCGACCTATGAACCAGGAGGTCACTGTTTGATTTCAGGTCAGAGTACATGCACAGGTTGCAGGCTGCATCCCCGGTGTGGGGCATGCAGGAGGCAGCCGATCAATGACTCTCTCTCATCACTGGTGTTTCTAACTCTCTCTCCCTCTCCTTTCCTCTCTGAAATCCTTAAAATAGAATTTTTAAAAAGGATGGCAGTGTATAATTACATGAACAATAAAACATCCTGGAGATATGAAGTTGAAGAATGTTCTCCAAGATAAACCGTGACCTCCATGCTAAGCCAAATAAGAAATTTATAACATTATGACTTTTCTTAGTGAGTTGTTGATAAGTGACAATGTCATGAATTCCTGACTTATTAACAGTCCTTTGCCACTGGGTTGACACAGACAAGTGCGGGTAAAGGACAAACATATTCAAGAATAAAATATCCAATTACAGAATGACCTTAAAAATGAAATCATAAATGATGTCTAGAAAATTTTAAGTGCTAATAGCAAAAGAGACAACACTTCCCCCCAGGTATATATCAGCATTTATATACAAAAATCAAAGGAATGTACTGCTGTCTTTTGGGTATGTTCATGCAATAATATTGTGGTCAATAACAGACTGCATATAAGACAATGTTCCCATAAGGTTAAAATGAAGCTGAAAATTTCCTGTCACCAAGTGACATCATAGTGCAATACATTACTAATCTGTTTGTTGTTATGCTGGTGAAAAAAAACTACTCATTGCCAGTTGTATAAAAGTACAGCAATACATTTGTGAACAGTATGTAAGACTTGAAAATGATATGATATTACTACTTTTCTGGCCTATATATTTACTAAACTATTTATCTTTATTTTTGAGTGTGCTCTTTACATTTAATAAAAACATTTTTAATAAAAACAAGTATGCCCTGTTATGCTGGCAATAGTCTCATGTTTACCACATCTCTAAATTATATCATTTTCTCTTGTGCTTGATTTAATCTCGTGTTGTTTTGTACAATAATAATATGCTAAACAGTCATGTATATTAGAAGAAATAGGTTGTATCATATATCCTAGTGTGTAGTAGGCGTTATAATCTAGGTTTGTGTAAATACAGTCTGCAATGTTCCCAAAATGATGAAATCACATAATGATGCATTTCTTAGAATATGTCCTGGTCAAGTGGTGCATGAATGTCGTTAATATTTCTAAACACATCGTTTTCTCTTCAATGCTTTCAGGCACAAGAGATTATTGGAAAAGCAGTTCCCTGAATTATCCTTACTAAGAGAAGAAGTGGTTAGTAAATTTTTCATGACAATTTTGTGAATTAATTCATTTTCACAGTCAAATCTGAATTGTAAATCAATTCAATTTTCAAATGTAATGATAGTTAATCTAAAAAAGATAGAACAAAAATTTCCTTTCAAGGAAAAAACAAAGAGCATGAGGGTTCTTTAGAAAATCATATTATCTTTAAACTTTGGCTATTAAAATATTATATCATTCCTTCATATGATGATAATTTACATTAATTGTAGAAACATTAAAAAATTAAAGAGAAGATTAATTCCACAACTTAGAAATAAGATCTTATTATACATATTCTTTTATTCATTGCATTATGCCTGTTATTTAAACACTAGTGGCCCAGTGCATGCATGAAATTCGTGCACATTAAAAGGGTATTAATTAGAGGAAATAATTTAATATTGCTATTTGCTCTTTCTCTATAATAAAAGTATCCGAGAATAAAGAAAATTAGAAATATGTATATGAAAACATTCCTCCTGTCAGAGTCTGGGGTGCACCATGGGGCCCAGAGTCAAGTCCCCACTCACTCACATGTGCCTCAAAATCATGTGAGACCCAGACCCAGCCGCCCTTCCCTCCCCCGCATTGGGGTAGATCCAGACCAGGCCAGTCCCACCCTTGTCAAGCCCTGTAGGGCAGGGGGTGTCCTCCGGTCCCCTGGCCCAGCACCAGCATGGGGGGTGTGGCCTGAGGTCTCCCATCAAGTCCCACTAGGTGGGAGACACAACCTGAGATCCCCTGTCAAGCTTCACTGGGTAGGGGGAATGGCCTGAAGTCCCCCATCAAGCCCCACCAGGCAGAGGAGCACAGCCTCAGGACCTCCATCAATTCCCCCTGGCATGCTGGCACAGGCGCAGGTCCCCTGTGAAGCCCCGCTGGGTAGGAGGCACAGCCTGAGGTCCCCTGTCAAGCCCAGCCAGGCAGGAGGGGCACAGCCTCAGGTCCCCTGGCCTGGTGCTGGGCGGAGGGAATGGTCTGAGGTACCCCAGCCTGGTGCCAGGGTGGAGGTGTGGCTTCAGGTCCCCTGCCAAGCCCTGCCAGGTGGGGGCGCACCTGAGGTCCCCTGTCAAGCCCTGGCTGGTGGAGAGAACAGTCTGAGGTCCCCTAACCCAGCACCAGGATGGGAAGCACACCTTGAGGTCCTCTGTCAAGCCCTGCCGGCTTGGGAATGTGGCCTGCAGTCCCCTGTCAAGCCGCACCAGGTGGGAGGCACAGCCTGAGGTCGCCCAGCCTGGATCTGGGGCAGGGGGAGCAGCTGGAGGTCCCCTAGCCCAGCACCAGGACTGAAAGTACACTTTGAGGTCCCCCGTCAAGCCCCACTGGATGGAGGACATGGCCTCAGGTCACCTGGCCTGGTGCTGGGGTGGGATTTGAGGCCTGAGTTCCCCTGTCAAGCCCCTCTGGATTGGGGGAGGGTGTAGGCCTCCCATCCCGCTGCCATGACCACCTCACACTCTCCGTGAGCAGGTATGCATAGGGAAGGGTGGGCCAGGATAATTGGAAGGGGGTGATGGGGGCCAGCATCCTGGGAGAGCTGAGCCTCACAGCCTCTCTGCTTCAGCTCCCAGCACCCCGGACCTAAGGAGTAGTGCTTTCACAGGGGCCTGGCAGGCACTGGATATGGCAATGCCTTAAAAACAGAAGAAGCCCCCTTTAACTCTGGCTGGAAGTGCGTTTGGGTACTTATGGTTGGGGGAAGCAGCCCAACATCAGGGCTGAAATAAGACCTTGGGGACCCTGTGGAGGGGTGACTTCAGTCCTTCGCCATAGCCACATCCCCCGCCAGCCTCCTGTCCCACCACTGCCCCACCTTCCCACCCTCCTTCAAGCAGTGCTGCCCTGCCCTCCTGCTCCTGATTGGCTGGTAGTGTAGCAAAGGTATGGTAATTTGCATGTTTCTCTTTTATTAGATAGGACTAGGGGCCTAGAGAGATGTCCTGGATTGTGAGAGGGATGTCCTACCAGGATCTGGCCTAAATGGGTAGTCAGACATCCCTCTTAAAACCCAAGACTGCTGGCTCCCAACTGCTCGCCTGATTGCCCCTGCTTCTGCCTGCCAACCTGATCACTCCCTAACCACTCCCCTGTAAGCCTGATTGCCCCTAACTGCCCTCCCCAGAAGGCCTGGTCATTCCTAACTGCCCTCCCCTGCAGGCCTGGGTTCCCACCCCAACTGCCCTTCCCTCAAGGCCCAGTCCCCCCCAACTTCCCTCCTCTACTGGCATGGTCAATCCTAACTACCTTCCCCTGCAGGCTTGGTCCCTCCCAACTGCCCTCCCCTGCTGGCCATCTTGTGGTGGCCATCTTATGTCCACATGGGGGCAGCCATGTTGTGTGTTGGAGTGACAGTCAATTTGCATATTACTCTTTTATTAGATAGTTTAGAGGCCTGGGGCACAGGTGGGAGCTGGCTGTCCCAGATCAGGTGGGGGTTCCCTTGGGTCATGGGGTGGCCTGGGCAAGGGGCCTATGGTGGTTTGCAGGCTGGCCACATGTCCCAGCTATCCAAGCAGAGGCCCTGGTATCTGGGATTTATTTATCTTCTATAATTGAAACTTTGTAGCCTTGAGTGGAGGTCAGGGCTGGCCAGCGCAGGTGGAAAGCTTGGCTTCCTCCATCACTGGGGAAATCCAAGCATCCTGCTTGCTCTGTGGCCGCAGCCATCTTGGTTGTGTTAATTTGCATACTCACTCCTGACTGGCTGTTGGGTGTGGCTTGTGGGTATGGTGGAGGTTTGGTCAATTTACATGTTTCTCTTTTATTAGTGTAGATAATGGATTAGTAAATAATTATTCATATCTAAAACATTCATATAAAATATTCTATATGAAAGCAAACTATATTTTCTGAATTTTACAAACAAACTTACATAGTAGAGCAGAAAAAGGTTGCCACAAGTTATGGTTTTGAATTGCAATTAAATGACAAACATGGAACAGATTCATTGTGTCTTTCCAGTAATGTGCACCAAATATAAAACTAACCATTAGTGCTCATTTTTTAATCAGTGCTCCACCAAATAAAAATTGAGATTTAACCATGAACTTATGACATTTACATTTTCACATCCATTCATATATTTGGTATATTAACTAATAAGCTATTTCTTAACTGATACTGTTCCAGGTAATGAGGAAACAAAACTGAATAAGACAATTCCTATCCTTTAAGAATTCAGTCAAACTGAAAACAGAGGAGGAAATTACAGCAGGGCAATAAGATCTATACAGCCCTAAGTAGAACAGAAATGCTGAAACATCAATGAAAGTGGAATCAGCAGGGAAGGCTTCCCAGAAAGGGTAGTATTCATTTTAGTCCTGAAGGACCAATTGGTTTTACCTAGGCAAAGAAACATAAGATACTTGTGGAGGAGGAAGGGTGAGTCAAATAAAGAGAACAAGAATGAAAACCTCCAATCAAGAGAGAATCTGGCATGTTCTCAATATTCAAGTAAATTAGTAAGTTAGTAAAGCAAACTGAGAGGCGAGAAGTAGAGACAAGTGAGGCCAAGAAGTAATTCAGGTGTCTTATATGCTGGGCAATGTGTTTGAGCCATGTTCAGGGAGTGCTGAGGTAATGAGTTCTCAGGACATGTCATCTAAGGGTATATGGTATTTGTTTCCCTCTTTGGTGATGGTGTTTTTGATCACCCCATTAAAGGTTGTTCAAGTTCTCCAATGTATCCTTATCTAATAAAGAGGGAATATGCAAACTGACAGTCACACCATCACAAAGATGGATGCACCCACAGTGGAGGTGGAATTTTTGTAATGTAAGATGGCTGTACCCACAGCAGAGGCTGAGTTCCAGTGAGAAGCCTTAAGGAGAAATCAGCAGGGACCTGAGGCTGTGTGGTGCTGGGCTGGGGCAGGGGACCTGAGGCTGCACCCCCTGCCTGGTGGGGCCTGATGGTGGACATCAAGGTGTGCCCCCAACATTGGTGCTAGGCTGGTGGACCTCAGGCTGCACCACTACCCAGAAGGGTTTGACAGGGTACCTCAGGCTGTGCTCCCCACCCAGTGAAGCTTGATGGGGGACCTCAGTCTTCAGCCCCTGCCTAGGGAGGCTTGACAGGAGCCGTCAAGGTATGATCCCCACCCCGGTGCTGGGCCGGGGGACCTCAGGCTGTTCCCCCGGCCCTAGTACTAGGCCAGGGGACTTCAGGCTGTGCCCCCCAAACCAGTGCTGGGCCAGGGGACCTCAGTCCATGACCCCTGCCCAGTGGGGCTTGACCTGGACCCCAGGCAGCACCTCCCACCCTGCAGGGCTTGACGGAATATCTGAGGCTGTACCCTCCTCCCAGCACTGGGCCAGGGAACCTGAGGCTGTGCCCCCTGCCCAGTGAGGCTTGGCAGGTAAATCTCAGACTGTGACCCCCACCTGGCTGGGCTTGATAGGGCATATTAGATCATGTCCCCTGTCGAGCAGATTTGGATGGTGGATCTCAGGCTGCATCCCCCACCTGTCAGGGATTAATGGGGGACCTCAAGGGGAGCCCTCCTCCCCAGCCTAGGGGACCTCAGGCCGTGCCCCCAATCTTAGTGCGGGGCCAGGGGCTCTTAGACCACACTCCCCGCCTGGTGGGGCATGACGGTAGTGGGGCCAGCCGGGTCTGAATCTCACCCAATTGGGGGTGTGGCCAGCTGAGTCTCAGTCTGAGTCTCATGCAATTTTGAGGCTCTGCAGGTTGACAGGGACTTGAATCTGGGTCCCATGGCATGCCCCAGAATCTGACAGGAGGAATATTTTCACATATATTTTACTAATTTTCTTTCATCTCTGACACTTCTATTATAAAGGGCAAATAGCAATATTAAAATATTTCTCCTAATTAATATGCACAAATTTTGTGCATTGAGCCACTAGTATTTACTATAGTTATTTTTCCTTTGCAACTATAATTAATTGTAGGGAGATAATTTAAGACCATATGTTCTGGAATGAGTGTTTGTGTCCTTCAAAATTCATATGTTGAAGTCCTAATCCCTAATGTGCTGGCATATCGGGGTGAGGACTTTGGAAGGTAATTAGATTTAGATTACATCATGAGGGGGGAACTCTAATGATGGGATTGGTGCCAAAGAAGAAATGAGAGTTTGTTCTCTCTTTCTCTCTTTCTCTATACTATCAAGACACAGCAAGAAGGACATCTTCAATCTCTCACTCAACATCAAATCTACCAGAACCTTGATTTTGGACTTTGCAGCCTCTAGAACTGTGACAAATATATTTATGTCATTTAAGCCACACAGTCTGTGGTGTTTTGTTATAGCAACCTGAATCAAGACACCATACGAATAAGCTCCTCGTGAAAATTTGATAAATCTTGATTGAAACAATCTTTGTATGGGTTGAATTATGAGTTCCAATTTGGGCATGTTAAATTTGCAGAGCTTGTGGGATCTACAATTGGAGATGTACCAGTAATGTAGCAGTTGATAGATTGGACTGACACACATAAGAGAGATGATGGCTGGTGATTTAATTTGGAAGTCCATAGAGCTTTGTGAACAGTGAGGCAAAGAGCATTAATATTGTACCTTTTGGTATTAAACACACAGAGGAGTGGACAGATAAGGGAAAGGAGGCACATGCCAGAGGAATGATTCTCAAAATGTGGTCTCTGAACTAACAGTATTGGACTCACCTGAGTACTTGCAAGGCCTCATCTCATATCTACTGAATCAGAAATTCTGGGAGTGGAGCCAAGCTTTGTCTGTTTTGACAAGCTATCCGGGGGATTCTGATGCCTGCAGGTTTTGAGGGCTATTGCATTGGACAATCTGTGTAAAACGTTTCTAGAATGTTTAGATGATGATAATGAAGAAGGAAGAGGAGGTGGAGTAAAACAAAACAACCACCAACACCATTACCACCCTATAGCATAAAAAGCCTAACTTTCAAGTTATTTTAAAACACTACTTATAAAAATAGCATATACTCATAAAATCAGTCATTTGGTTTATCCATGTATTATACTATAGAGTTTAACAAGTATTTGAATTATATATTAGAGATTAAGTTAATTTTGAGGAACCACAAATAATAATTACTAGTACATGTGGACATGCATGACCAAAGGTACAGCTTAACTATTGTTTCTCATCCATTAAGAAGCAATATCCAGAATTGCAACTTGCTAGATATTTGTCATTTGCCTATTTCGTGTGAGAAATTAATTATTAACTTCATACTATAGCTGAGGTACTATGAAAACATAAATTTACTACTCAATAGATACAGCAATGAATGACTAATTAGATTTTCAAACTGCCTTTAATTTAAATTCATGTGTGATTGATGTAGTAGGACAAGCAGCAAGCACATGAGATAATTTAATCAACAGATGACCCTGTGAAAGCTAGTGCAGGTAAAAGTTTAATTTAATTTTATGTCGCTTTTTTATTTCTAAATTGTTAATATAGGTTCTGTTCACAGACGAACATTCAATTTGCTACTCACATTAATTAGAAAATAAGTAACCACATTAAGAGGTATTTGAAGAACCATAAACCATGTTTCACTATCTTCTTATCTTTTTATTTTGCTTTGAATTCTTGACCACCTATGAAATTTAACTTTTTCTACATAGTTTAATATGTGAAAGTGTAACTCCCAAGATGCCTTATGAAATTCTAATTATATTTAATACTGCACATTATTGAGAATAAAATTTTAAATGGGAAAAATTAATCACAGACTTTGTGAAAATGTTTTTAAATTATGAAACCCAAAGGTGGTTATAATCAAACTTTTAATCACCTCTAAAATTATCTTTCTGCAAAAACACATTTTCGACTAAAATGGGCACTCAGCTCACAAAGCCATATGTGAAAAAAATTTGAAACCATTCCAATTGCTTTTGAGAGTTTGTGTCCATATCATCGTACTGTGAAATTAGCTGCTCCTAGAAGCAGCCACTCTAAAAACAAATTGAGCTTTTAGTAAATGCGAGGCACTTTATTAAGTGAATTAACTATATTATGCCCTTAAATTCTTGCAATAACACCAAGGTGTACATAGAATTGTCAACATTGTACAGATGGCAAAGTTGAGTCATAAAAGTTTTTGTTGTGACACGCAAACTCTCAACTCTCAACCACCTTGCTTTACTTATCTCACTTAATTAATTTCATCCCTCATCCTCTAAAAAAAATGTTCATTTTTTTTATTTAAAAGGAATTCCAGCCCAGCCTTGGTGGCTCAGTGGTTGAGTGTAGAGTTATGAACCAGGAGGTCATAGTTCAATTCCCTGCCAGGGCACAGGCCCTGGTTGCGGGCTTCATCCCCAGTGTGGGTTATTTGGGAGGCATTCAATCAACGGTTTTCTCTCATTATTCACGTTTCTGTCTCACTTCCTCTCCCTTCCTCTTGGAAATCAATAAAAATTTATTTTTTCAAAAAGGCATTCCATATATATGTGTGAAGTATTTCTTACTGAGTACCTCTTTGCTTACTTGAATGCCTGTACTCTGTTTCTTTCCTTATCAAGTGATGCACAGCTAAATGATGGCAGTCAGAAAAAACCACTGTCTCTGAACTCTGATGTTCTATTATGTAGAGTAAAATGATCCTGCGTTACACATAGACCAACCCTAATTCAAAACAGCAAATGGTTAATAAGAGACCAGAGAAAGGAGCTATCTTCTGAAACTATTTACATATATTTCTCATACATATTCATCCTGCAGTACTATTAAATGCTTTTAAAATGCAGCATACCTTACACAATATTTGGCATAAAGAATACCTTTATCATCTGTAGTTTCCAGAGGAATGTGTAATATGATAATACTGAACAAAACAAGTAATATAATGCAAGATTACCATGACTCTTTCTGAGGAAAGAAAAGGCTTTTTAAAGTTAATTTTAAAAGTTATTTACTGAGGATGGCCTTTGTACTTTCTCGATATGATGCATTTAACAAATAAAAGCTGCAACACCCTAAATTCTATCAATTAACTCTAGATTTTGGTAAGGGGTTGTATAATTTTCCGTGTTAAAACAGCAGTCTGACTAATTTGACCTATGATGCTTAGAAATGGCACAATTTGAAAATAAGGCTGATTTAAGAAGACAAGGGGAAGCTACAGGAATTCACGTTAGAAAAAGTTAAAAGGCATGAAGAATAAATTATGGTCATTTTTAGAGGAATATTAGAACTATGTCCTTTTTTTCTGTCTTCTCTATCCCCCAGTTTATCTGTTGATATTTAGTTTACATACATAATACTAGCTACTGATTTACTTTTTCCTCACGCAAAATGCTGAGCATTTGGTTAAGGTTTAGAGATACATTAGTGCACAGTACACTACTCCTGCACCAATATACCACTTGTGAGCAAAAAATACTTTATGCCTAATTACCATTCAGTACCAAATTCATTACCACAAATACCTGTCTATTGAATTTTATCCAAATTTTTATTTTATAATTGCTTTCTTACTCTTTTATAGGCTCTGTGCTTTTTTTAAAGAATAAAAATGATCCTTTTTCACACAATAAAATAGAAGACATGTGCTTGTCAATTACACTGACATTCCAATCTCAATGATTCATTCTGTAAGACAAACAAGTGCAGGTGCCAATTTGTGGGCCAACCTACAAAACCTTTTCCAGAACCCGTTGTCATTTCACCAATCCTTTTCAGCGAGAATTAATTTTGGATTTCAATTGTGTGGCCTGGTAAACCGAATTTGTTTTGTGGCCATGGAATGATTACAGTAAGCTAGTTTTCATGTTTCAACATATCTTATAAGTATATTTTTACTTTATATTTTTATTAGCTAATAAATTAAAATTTCTTCCCCAAAAAGAATGGGAAAAATACCTCAATATTTAGGAAATTCTGGGGCAACACTATCACAAATATTCTGTAAGTCACAAATGTGAGCCATATATATAATTTTTAAATGTTCTAGTAGTGATATTGGGACAAGAAATGGCGGAAATAATATTAATAATATATCTATATATTTAATGCAACATATAAAATATTACTATTTCAACATATAATCAACAAAAATATTTTACTTCTTTTCCACATTAGTCTTTGAAATTCAGTGAAAGTTCACATTTATAGCATGTTTGGTTTGGTCTGCCCACATTTCAAGCGCTCTATAGCTACATATGGCCAGTGGCTACAATACTGGACAACATAGCACCAAAATAAGCCTTAAGTAATTTTAGTAGATATTTTTATTTTTTTATTTATTGATTTTGGAGAGGGATGGAGGGAGAGAGGGAGGAGGAGGAGGAGGAGGAGGAGGAAAGAGAGAGAGAGAGAGAGAGAGAGAGAGAGAGAGAGAGAGAGAGAGAGAGAGAAGGGGGGAGAAATATCAATTTGTTTTTCTACATATTTATACATTCATTGGCTGCCTCTTATATATGCCTTAACTGGGGACTGAACTGCAATCTTGGCGTATTGGGTTGGCATATTGGGATAATGCATTAATCCACTGAGCTACCTGGCCATGACAAGTCTTAAGTAAATTATATTAGTTATATCACTTTAAAAAGCACCATCTTTTTTATTTCTTGCTTGATATAGTTGTTCTTCATTTGAATAGTATAAGGAAAATAATTCTATAAAGGCAAAGCCATTATTGATGAGATACTTATGATTTGAAAATCACATCTAAACACACTGGCCACATCACCAGAATGTGAAATGGCAGCATTTAATAGAGACAAGTCTTAAGCATATTTTACTGTTGAATATTTTCAAATGTATCTTCTGAATATTTTATTATCAAATATCTTTACAAAGTGTCCCTGTAAACTAGTTAAAATTTCAAGAATTTTTCCTTTAATTTTTATGCTTCCTAAACGTAAAACCTCTCTAAAATGTGCTACTCTATAATTGGCATTATATATTTCTACTTATAAACCTAAAATGTGAAACTATACACATATATACTCCCAATACTGTCTATTCTCTTATTTTACATTGCCCCTTCCAAATTTCTAGTACTTCGCTCAGGGGCCTGGCTAGGCAGTAAGAAAAGAAAGCTCTTTCTGAGCATGTCCCTCAGCATAATGTCAGAAACATTTCCAAGAATCAAGTTAGAGTAACATCAAACACTAGGAAGCTCTAGAGCCCATGGTGTCCAATGATGTTGCATCACGTTCACCTTAATCCTGACAAATAATTATGTAGAAATATAGAGTTAATTTATTTCAGTGAAATAATGACTGGAATCTCTCTCTCTCTCTCTCTCTCTCTCTCTCTCTCTCTCTCTCTCTCTCTCCTTATATAACTAATTTAACATATTTTAATTATTAAATATAATCCATTCTTAAAGATATTAAGTGTTCTATGAATCATTTTTAGAGTGCAAGCAATTGAATGAAAGTGGTAGGAAGAACTATAGATGTTCATACCCTAATTTTTGGTTTCACTGATATTTTCCACTGTTTTCATATTCTCTTTTTCATTTATCTCTGCTCTAATTTTTACTATTTCCTTCCATATTTTAGCTGTGGGTTTAGTTTATTGTATTTTTCTTGCTCCTAAGTTGTAAAGTTAAGTTGCTGATTTGAGATACCTCTTATCTGTAATGTAAGCATTTATAAATATACATTTCCTCAATTACCAGTTTGCTGCATCCCATAAGATTTAGTATGCTGTATTTTCATTTGTATCAAAGTATTTTTCAATATCTCTTGTGATTCCTTCGTTGATCCATTGGTTGTTTAAATGTGTGTCACTTGCCGAGACCGGTTTGGCTCAGTGGATAGAGCGTCGGACTGCGGACTGAAGGGTCCCGGGTTTGATTCCGGCAAGGACATGTACCTAGGCTGCAAGCACATCCCCAGTAGGGGGCGTGCAAGAGGCAGCTGATCGATGTCTCTCTCTCATCGGTGTTTCTGACTTTTTATCCCTCTCCCTTCCACTCTGTAAAAAAAAAAAAAAAATCAATAAAATATATAAAAAATAAAAAAATAAAAGTGCATCACTAAATTTCCACAATTTGTGAATTTTCCAATTTTCCTTTTGTTATTAATTTCTAATTTCATCTCTTCTTAGTTAGAGAAGATACTTTGTATATCTATCTTTTCAAATATCGTAAGACAGAGTCTGTGGCTTAATATATGGTATATCTCAGAAAATATTCCAGGTACACTTAAGAATAATTTGTAATGTGTTATTGTGTTGAGTATTCAATTAAATTTAGTGGTTTATTGTGTTGTTTAAGTCCTCTGTTCACTTATTTCATGTCTAGTTGTTCTATTCATTATTGTGAATGTGGTACTGAAGTCTCTAACTATTAATGTGGAACTAGTATTTTAGAACTCTGGGGCAGTGGTTTGCCCCGGGACTAGTTTTCTAGATTTTTTTTTTTTCAATTTGTTCAGCTTAACTCCTTTTTTACTAGACCAGAAACTGGAAGTCCAACTAGCTGTTGGATAAGTCTCTTGTTAATGTTCCTATGAAATAATCTTTCAATTTGGGAGAATTGTGATCTATAAGTCATTTTGACAAGAGGATGCATTCAATGTCTGGACACTTACGGAATATAAATAAAATAAATATATACATAATATCTGTCTATGAGTTCTTTTTTCATTTAAACATGTTAAATATATATTTATTCTTTATTTCATACATATGTTAATAACATTTAAGATATTTAACATATTTACCTAAATTTATGAGTAAATATAATACACTTTTAAAAAATGGTTAAAAAGAAGACCTCTGTAATACTTTCAACAATAAAGATTTAAAAAATGGTTTTGAGGACCCAGATTTGGGTTCTTATAAAAACTATTTTATTATTTGTTCTTATCAACATATGAACTCTTAATACCTAAATATAATCTTTATAGACTCTTACCTGTTTTTAAAATAATTCATTTTGAACTAATTATGGAATATTGTTTTATACAAGCTAAGATATTATATGTAAGCATAATAAAAGCTAACTTGATTTCATTTGTTCTGCTGTAAACCTAGGGCAATTTATATAACAATCTATTGAGAATTTTATACTTTTATTAAAAACTAACCTGTTTATTTATTTATTTATTTATTTTTTAATCTTTATTGTTCAGTATATTAATTACATTGTTCCCTTTTTATCCCCCCTATAGTTCCCCGTCACCTGGTACCCATCCCACCCTCCGCCCTCACCCCCCTCCACTGTCCTCTCCCATAGTTGCATGATTTTTGTTCAGTCTCTTGCTGCACTTCCCACATCCCCTTTATCCCCAAGAGTTGTCAGTCCATTCCCTCTCTATGTCCGTGATTCTGTTACATTCACCAGTTTATCCTGTTCATCAGCTTATTAATTCACTTGATTTTTAGATTCATTTGTTGTTCCTAATTTACACTTTTATCTTTTTCTTCTTCCTCTTCTTAAAGAATATCTTTCAGCATTTCATATAATATTGGTTTGGTGGTGATGAACTCCTTTAGCTTTTTCTTATCTGCGAAGCACTTCATCTGACCTTCAATTCTGCATGATAGCTTTGCTGGATAGAGTAATCTTGGTTGTAGATTCTTGCTGACCATCACTTTGAATATTTCTTGCCACTCCCGTCTGGCCTGCATCGCTTCTATTGAGAAATCCGCTGACAATCGTATGGGTGCTCCCTTATAGGTAACCAACTGTTTCTCTCTTGCTGCTTTTAATATTCTCTCTTTGTCTTTTGCTCTTGGCATTTTAATTATGATTTGCCTTGGTGTGGTCCTCTTAGGGTTCCTATATATTAGGGTTCGGTGCGCTTCTCGGATTCCTAAGTCAATTTCTTTCACCAGGTGTGGGAAGTTTTCAGTCACTATTACTTCAAATAGGTTTTCATTGTCTTGCTCTCTCTCTTTTTCTGGCACCCCTATAATTCGGATGTTGGTATGCTTGAGGTTGTCCCAGAGGCCCCTTACACTATCTTCAATTTTTTGCATTTTTTTGGTTTCTTGCTTTTTCAGCTGAGTGGATTTTGATTCTTCGTATTTCAAATCTTTAACTTGGTTCTTGGGGTGCTCCAGAGCACTTTTAGGTCTTTGTATAATATTTTTTGTTTCAGTCAGTGTATGCTTAATTTCTGGTTGGTCCTTTTTCATATCCTTGAGAGTCTCCTTTATATCCTTGAGTGTATCCCTCATTTCCTTGCAGGTCTCCTTCATTTCCTTGTAGGATTCATTCATTTCCTTTGCTGCCTCGCTTATTTCCTTATAGGCCTCGACCTTTTGTTGGAGCCTCTTGAAAAACCCTATAACCATGGTTTTGAATTCCATGTCCAGTCGTTTTTTTTTTTCCTCCATTTCTTTCACATCTGATTTCTTTCCATGTCTCTGCATGGTGGCTGCTTCCCTGAGTTAGTCAATTAGCTTTGTGTGGTAGACTTCTTACTAGGGACAGTGCCTCAGCCTCCTCAGTTACCTGAGGTGGATATGGGTTGCACAGTCTTGCTGAAGTTAAGCTCAGGTTAATCGTTGTTAGCACTTGGAGGAGTTGACCTCCAGGCCAATTGTCTGTGAAGCTCAGCTGTGCTCAGGTTGGATGGGCGGAGTCTCTGGGCCAAGCAGACAGTGTTAGCTCCGCCCTATGCGGCCCCAGGGACTCTGTGTCCATGGCAATGGCCGCCAGCACCTCTTAGAGAGAGCCGCTGCCGAGCTCCACCGGCTGCCGGGGAATTCAGACTCTCCCAAAATGACTCTGCACACCCAATGTATCACCCAGGGTCGTAAAACAAAGCAGACTGATGGTTTTCCGAATGAGAGACAAGTCGCAGAGTGCTCTCTGTGGGGTCACGCAGCCGAGCTGTTTCGTGCAAGCTGCCTTCTCCACAAGCCGGGAGACCCGGCAGCGCCCGAGCTTCGGCGTGCCCTCCCACTGTCCAGTTTTCACCCGTGTGATAGTGGGTTCCCTGGACTTCGCCCAGAGCTGGAGAATCAGTCCAGTGGGACGTCTTTGCCTCCCCGTTCAAGAAAACTGGCTGGTTTTCAGCTGCCCGCCCTCTCCGCTGGCACTCACTCCAAACCTCTCTCCGCGCGAATCTTTCAACGCTGTTCACTGCCGCTCCTCCGAGTCACAGTGTCTTATCTTCACTTTTATTTGTGGAATTTTCACTCGGCCAGCTTTCTGGTGATTCTGGAAGGTGTTTGTTCTTTTGTTAAGTTGTAGTATTAAAATTGTTGAGTATGACGGCAAGATAGGTGTTTTACCTATGCCGCCATCTTGGTTCCTAACCCATTTTTAAAAAGGTGAAATTCCACACAAAAATATAACCTCTCAAATAATGCTACTATAAACTGGGCATAACAAATTTTGTTACATAAGCATATTATTCCAAACTATATAACTTGTTATAACAACTTAGCAATATGTTGTGATATATATTATACTCTTTGCTTACATTACTATTTTTTATTATATAAGCATACTGTTTCCACAACAGGAAAGACAGTTTGTGGATTTGTTTTATTCCAGAAAATAAATGTATAGAGATAGGAACTCTTCTCAAAATTTCTGCATCTCTTAATTTTAACTTATATAAATACCATTAATATATTATGTTGATTAAAAAGTATATGTTGGGGTCAGTATGCATGGATTAGAATTTTACTTCTGGAACTTCCTGGTTTTATATTCATGAGCAAATTATTTGAACTTCTCTCTGCCTCTTTTTTCACCTCTTTCCTGTAAAATTGGAGTAACAATAGCTTTCAAATAAAGTAATTTGTGTGTTTCATGCAATGATACCTGTAAATCATTTTTAAAAATATTTGTTTATTGATTTCAGAGAGGAAGGAAGAGGGAGAGCGAGATAGAAACATCAATGATGAGAAAGAATAATTGACCAGCTGCCTCCTGCAGGCCCCACACTGGGGATTGAGCCCACAACCCAGGTATATGCCCTTGACTGGAATGAAATCTAAGACCCTTCAGTCTGTAGGCCGATGCTCTATCCATTAAGTCAAACTAGCTAAGTCGTAAAGCATTTTGGTCAGAGCTTGGCACTTGGTAAGCAATCAATAAATGTTTACAATGTTATTATTACTAGTATCTCACTACTTCTACATTATGTAATCACACACACAACACATTCTAATCACTTATTACTTATATAGGAGATACGTGTGCATGCAAATATATTATCCTGAGTAAGGAAAACATTTTGTAGCACAGATTTTAAACTTAAATTTAAAATGTGAAAAATAGAACACATTTTGGCTTGATAGCCCATCTTGCAGTTGTTGATATATGAGTCAATTTCTTGTTTGAGAATAAGCTATTTGCATGTCAACAAATTTTTATCTTGCTACTAAAATCACTTTAAGTCATTAATGCAATGCTGAAATATAGAAAAAAATCAAACTGGACAAAACTGCTTTGGATCCTTTAAAATTTATGAATAATAGCCAAGTTTGACTGAACAAGTAATAGTCATGTTGGCTCTGCAGTTTTTTTATGTTATAATTGGGAAATGTATGTTTTGAAAGCCAAAGATAATAATATGCTACTAACACTGGAGATGAATTATAAAGTGCTATTATAAGAATACCTCTTTCTATTTACACATATACTCATGTTTTCAAGTAAGAATCTATCTTTTATCAAAATTCATCTCTCTTTGGCCTTTTAAATGACAAATGCCAGTTGTTATTGAGAGCAAGTTGCCATTTCTCAAGTAATGTTTTATCAGTGCTTGTTTTGTTTGCCTATGCTTGCTGTGCATTTTAATACCTGTACAAAAAAATCACAAAATGTTCAAAACATATGCTTTATCTGTGCAATGACACAAAGTAGTGTTTCTTATAAATATTGTCAGAAATGTAAAAGCATAGAACATATAAACTCAGTATCCTTCATTGCTTATCTGTCCTTCCCTCTGGATCA
The DNA here is from genome assembly GCA_027563665.1 of Antrozous pallidus. Lineage (NCBI taxonomy): Eukaryota > Metazoa > Chordata > Mammalia > Chiroptera > Vespertilionidae > Antrozous > Antrozous pallidus. Next base: position 124,369,593 of record CM050509.1, read on the forward strand.
TATTTTTCAAACTCCAAACATGTAGTTTTTCATTTTAAAAAATTGTTGAGTGCCTATTCTGTATAGATAGCATTCTTATCACATAGTTCATTTTTTCTACTTTAAATCAAAACCATCTTGTCTTAGACTTGCTCCAATCTCTCACCACTGAATTATTAAAACTTGTTTGCATTTCAATGCTCACTTGCATAAGATTCATTCTCATATCATCTGCACAGTTTTGCTTCTCTCTTAATTGGAACTTATTTTCTACAAAAGTCATCAATTACATTCTAATAATACAAGTGCTCTTTTTTCATTCTAATTCTCTTCTTATTGTTTCTGCATCATTTGACACTTTTGAACATCTTGCTCAGTTTAAAACATTCTCCTCAACTGATATCATACCACCACCTCATTAAATAGTTAGATTTTAATATACCTGTGAAATCCTTCTCTCAGTACCATATATAGGTTATATTATGCAAGAAGGAATTATCTCTCACCTAAATACTCTATATCCAGTGCTGGATCTTCTTGGGCATTCCAAATGTGAACATATTCTTTGGCGTATATCTAATATCAGTCTTACACGCAAAAAAAAACTTTTAAAATTATTATTTTTAGTGTATTAAAGATGTCCTGCCTTTCCCTCCGTTGCCTTCTTCAATCCAGTTACCACACCAGCCCAGGTCTTCTCACCTATTGTCTGTCTCCAGAGGTAATACACACATCCTATATAATAAAAGCCCAGCAACTGAAAGGCGGAACTACCAGAACGACTGGTAGACAAATCGTTATGATGTGCACTGACCACCAAGGGGCTGACACTCAATGCAGGAGCTGCCCCCTAGTAGTCAGTGTGCTCCCACAGTTGGAGCACTGCTTGGCTGATTGGGCTATGTGGCACTTCCACAATGGGAACTGCCACTCAGAGGGTGGGTCCATAGCCATGGCTGAACAGAATGAGCAGCACTCCCATAGCAGGCCAATCCCCACAGGCTACACTCCCATCAGTGTATGAACCCCATGTACTGGGCCTCTAGTATGCATATAAATTCTTTGGTTAATCTCTTCCCACTATCTCCCTCCCCTTTCCTCTGAGATTCATCAGTCTGTTCCATGTTTCCATACCTCTGGTTCTATTTTATTCATTATTTTATTTTATTTTTTAGATTCTTTGGTAGTTTATTTTGATTTTTAGATTCAATTGTTGACAGATGTGCATAGATTGCCATTTTATTTTTCACATTTTTATCTTTTTTGTCCCCTTCCTCTTATCCTTCCTCTTCTTAAAAACTCCCTTCAATATTTAATGCAATAGTGGTTTGGTGTTGATGAACTTCTTAGCTTTTTCTTGTTTGTGAAGCTCTTTATCTGACCTTCAATTCTAAATTATAGCTTTTTTTAGGTAGAGAAATCTTTGTTATAGTTCTTTGATGTTCATCACTATGAATATTCCTTGCCAGTCCCTCTGGCCTGTAAAGTTTCTGTTGAGAAATCAACTGCAGTCATATGGGCACTCCCTAATAGGTAATTACCATATTTTTCCATCTATAAGATGTCCCTCATGTATAAGATGCCCCCCACTTTTTGAACCTAAAATTAATAAATCAATATTTTAAACATTTTACTAGTTTTCCTCTTAAGGCCATCTTCTTTTTTGACATCTTCAGGAGTTGATCTTCCTATTTTCTCCACTGTCTGATCACACACTCAGTGGGAGGAGGTCCAAATTGTCTTTCTGCAGTTCTATTTCCATGCTCTTTTGCACAGCTGATAAAAATTAGTTTGAACTTTGCAGAGTAAGACAATCACTAACTGGTATTTATCTTTTTTTTTATTTTTTGACATCTTCATGGGGTCAGAATGCTCTGGTCTCTGTTGCATCTGCATACTCTCCACCTCCATCTCCAATTATAGTATCAGCTGACGTCAGTAACAATAAAGCTTGTGATTGGAGGAAGCCCGTTTGACAAGATATGGGCAGCTATGCACCTGCTTTGCTCCCTTCTAGACAGACTTCCCTGTATAAGACGTCCCTCGATTTTCAGTCTAATGATTTTAGAAGAAAAGTAGCATCTTATACACAGAAAAATACAGTAAATGCTTTAAGATTTTCCCTTTGTCTTTAACCTTTGTCATTTTAATTATGATGTGTCTTGGTCTGGGCTTTTTTGGGTTCCACTTATTTGGGACTCTGCACTACCTGGACTTCTTTTTTTTCTTTATTGATTAAGGTATTACATATATGTCCTTATTCTCCATTACCCCCCACCTCCCATTCATGCCCCAACACCCCATTGTCTGTGTCCATTGCTTAGGCTTATATGCATGCATATAATTCCTTTGGTTGATCTCTTCCCCTTCCCCCTACCTTCCCTGAGGTTTGACGTTCTGATTGATGTTTCTCTGTGTCTGGATCTATTTTTGTTCATCAGTTTATGTTGTTCATTATAGTCCATAAATGAGTGAGATCATGTGATATTTATCTTTCTCTGCCTGGCTTATTTCACTTAGCATAATGCTCTCCAACTCCATCTATGTTGTTGCAAATGATAAGAACTCCTTAACTGCTATGCAGGAGACACCACTTTGGAGCAGGACTTGCTTTAGTGGGGCTTTGGTGTTAACTGAGCCTCTCCCTTCAGTGTGTCAATCATGGATGTGTAGAATTGTAATCTGGTGTGGTCCGAAGCTGTCCACCTGTTGCACTGGCTCTGTGGCATACCTGGAAGTCAAAGTCTGGGTCTACCTGGCAGGAGTTATAGAGTGATCTGCAGATGGCTGCTACTTGTGTTAGGCTTGGAAGTGCACAGGAGAGGCCAAGCTGTAAAACAAGGTAGGCAACAGCCTTGGGCCTCTTATTGATAGATATGGGGCATGCTGATACTTATTTGAGATAATTTAGGAAAGTCTGAAATCTGATCCAGAATATGACACTCATATGGAAAAGCCATTGCAACCAGCTTGAGTGGGGCTGCAAATTAGGTGGAGAGAGGTATCAGAGAATCACCAGGGTGAAGTGAACAGTGTGAGCCAGGTTGATGCTGACTCAGATATGTACTCTGTCAGTCAGCTCCATGACAGGGGAAGTCTCAACATAGGAACAATGACCCTGTGAGCACCCCTGTCTGGGAAAAAGCTGCCCCTGAGTTCTTGCTTACATTCCAGACAATCTAGTTGCTCCTCATATATCCATGGATCCCCTGAAGCTGCTTCCTCAGCACTGGAGCTCAGAGGGAGTGGGTCCAAATAAGTCCATGTATGTGCCCTTTAAAAGGAAGTGCTGGGACTCCAGGAGCCTCTATATCACTCAGCAACAATCTTGGCTGGTTTGTACAGCTGGAAGTTACAGGGACTTCTCTTTCCAGCACTGGAACACTGGGCTCAGGCTCAGGTCATGGTGTGAGGCTAGGACTCCTTGCTCCTCTTGGAAGGCCTCTGCAGCCCAAATATCCCTCTGGATTAAAAACATGCTACATGTGGGTGTTGGACCAGCCTGTTCCACACCTCCATCCTCCCTACATGTCTCAATGTGCTTTCTTCTTTACCTCTCTAGTTGTGGGACTTCCATTCAGTCAGAGTTCAGGCAGTTCTGATTGATTGTTGTTCTATATTTTAGTTGTAATTTTAATGTGGTTGTGGGAGTCAGCGAGTACCATGTTCACCTACACCACCATCTTGGTTCTCCTCCACAGAGAGAATTTTTATTAGGCACATTAACCCTCTCCATATTTGCCTGCATTTATTACCTGTGTACATTCAACTCTACATATAACGTCTATTTCCCAGTCACAACTTCTTTCCCAAGAACTCAGTTGTATTTGTTACAGTGATGAATATACCATGAGTATGTGCCATAGGAATTGCTTTATCTTTTTCCTCAAAATGGCTCTTCTCATAGACTTACTTACCTTACTAATACTTCTGCCAAACTTTTAATAAGTTGTATTCAAAATCCTTATCATCATTTTGCGTTCTTCACCATTTCACACCAAACCAGATGTTCAATACTATGTTTCTTTCACAGTGATTTTATTTCTGATTATTACTCCCTTTTTCGTTAACTATCCCTCCAGTTCAGTTCAGATCACTGTTTCAAATGCCTGGATTGTTAAAATAGCCTTTAATTTGTGTTTACACTTTTGATCTCCTGCTGATGTTATGGTATGGAATAAATCTTTAAACAATATTCAAGTACAAAGCATAATGAAAAGATTAATAAATTTTACTACCTCAAAATTAGGAGCTTCTAATTTTCAAAATATCCTACTAATTAGAGAAAAATATAATCTACAAATAGGGATTAAGGTATTTATCAACAAAAAATAATAAAATATTGTTGCACAGAATATGAAGGATAGCCAGTTGCCTAATACAAAAGAAGGCAGAGGTGTTATATGTAAGAACATATGACATCACTATTAACTGGGAAAATTTAAATTAAATGAGACACTATTTTTATTAAGGCTTTAGACAACAGTAATAGTCAGTGGAACTATAGGAAATTTTACACACTAATGGTTTTAGGGATATTTGTAAATCATTTTGGAAAATAATTTTGTATCATATTGAAGTTTTACTGTGCATATATATGATGACCTGCCTGCCTTCCTGATTGCCCCTAACCGCTTCTGCCTGCCAGCCTGATCACCCCGTAACCACTCCCCTGCCAGCCTTATTGATGCCTAACTGTTCCTCTGCCAGCCTGTTTGCCACTAACAGACCCCCTCTCCAGACCTGCCCCCCCAACTTCTGTCCCCTACAGGCCTGGGTCCCCTCCAACTCCCCTTCCCTGTAGGCCTGGTTGCGCCCAACTTCCCTTCTCTGCTGACCTGATCCCTCCTAACTGCCCTCCCCTCCAGGCTTGATTGCCCACAACTGCCCTCCCTTGTATTCCTGGTCCCTCCCAACTGTCCTCCCCTGCTGGCCTAATCGCCCACAACTGCCCTCCCTTGAAGACCTGGTCCCTCTCAACTACTTCCCCCTGCTTGCCATCTTGTGGCAGCCATCTTGTGTCCACATGGGGCAGTCATCTTTGATCACATGGGGGCAGCCATTCTGTGTGTTGGAGTGATGGTCAATTTGCATATTACTGTTTCATTAGATACAATATTTTAAATCACATAAGCAATCTATAAAGCACAATACCATATTAATTTTCAAAATGTAAATCTATGTATGTTAAAGATATATAGGAAGGATATATTCTTAATTGTTAATAGTAGCTATCTCTGGAATGCAGGATGATTTTAAGTCTGCACAATTCAGAAGAAACTAAACACAATACAAGTCTCCTTCCTTAATAAAAACAGTATTAGATGAGGACATTAGAATCCTAGCAAGAGATAACAGAAAAAGGTACAACTAGAATACTAGGTATACCAGTTAATAATGCGGATTTTTTTCAATAGATAGAGTTATACATATGTTGATATATATGCGATTTGATATATATGCTATTTTATTGTATTGATAGCAAGCTTCAAAACTTAATATGTCAAATTTGCTGATGGTGTTAACATCATAGATATTTTTTAGCTTACAAACATTGAATTTCATGCCAAAGAAAGAACATTTGTGGAAAGTTTTAATTCATTATTTTATTTTGAATAAATGTGCTGCAGAAAGTCATTGTATACTTTGGGAAGCTTACTGTGAACATGCTCCATCTCAAGATACTTGTGAATGCTGGTTTAAATGCTTTAAAAGTGATGATTTCAAAAACGATGGCGATGGACAGGAAGGTAGGGAGGGAGAGAGTGTGAGAGAGTGAGGAATCTATAGAGGAGAGTGTAGTCTGTGTGGTGTGTGTGAGTATGAACTAGGGACAGTTAGACTCTGCAGGTCCTCCAAGGGGCTGCCAAACCGGGCATTCCTGGACGCTGGAGCCCTGCAAACAAGGCAGACACTAAAGGGAGGCTAGCCAGCGTAGCAGCGGAGACCAAGCCATCTTGAGAAGCGGAACTGCCTGGACTGGGACCCTGCCCTCAACAATCACATCTCAGACGCAAGCCAGGGACCTGCAGCCACTAGGGACAAAGAATTGCAGCCATAGCTTCAGACCAACAGACAACAGGAGCCCAGACTTCCCGGCAGCAGATTTCTGTGAGTCAATGAGCCTATCGCCCGCCCTGCAGGATCCCGGATAACTCCATAGTAACCAATAGACCTGCCCCTCGCTTAAGCCACAACTCCCCTAGCCCCTACTGGGAACTGCTGGCTTGGAGTTTAAAAACTCGCTTTCTCAGATACCCCAGGGGAACTTGGACTTGGGAGAACACTCTGTGCCTGTGCACACATCTGTGGCTGAAGCGTTCAGACAGTTATTGGAGCTCAGAACTTTAAAAGTCGCTTTCCCAGGTATCCCAGGGGAACTTGGGCTTGGGAGAATGCTCCTTATGTGCATGCACACCGGTGACTGAAGCGCCCAGACAGTAATTGGAGCTCGGAACTTTAAAAGTCTCTTTCTCAGCTATCCCAGGGGGTCTTGGGCTTGGGAACACACTCTATGCTTGTGCGCATGCCTGTGGCCGAAACTCCCAGACAGGGAATAGGGCCATGGAGCCTGAGAGCTCGAACAGGGGCCTCAGTACTGCTAAGAGAATTTGAGAGACTGGAGGTGGCCTCCTGCAATGCAATCGCAACCGGGTGATTTACCCTGCAGGACATCAGTGCCACCTGACCTGGTTACAGGGCAAACACTCATGGAAGTCAGTCTTCCACAGTGCAGGCAACACCACAGAGCTATTGTGCAACCCAGTACCCCATGGTGATCAAGACCCAGATTCTCCCAGCAAGAAGCAGCACTAAGCACAACTGACTTGATTCTGTGTCTTACCTTATGTGCCTGGAAACCCCGACTCACAGTGCATCCACACTAAGAGCCAGTGACTCCAAATCTTGGTACATGCACACACGGGGACCTTGACCCTCAATGAGAAACCTCATGAGACAACAGACTCTGATACTCAATTCTTGGTGTAGACAAAGGGAAACTTGGACTCCTGGTACCATTTTCAACATACGCCAAGAGCGTGGCGCAGGCAGGGTCCCTGATTCTAGGTGTGCACACGAGACCACACAGAACGCTGGGAGCACTGACCCTGGGAAAGCCTGATTCCCCACCAAGCCATAGCACCCACATGCCCTAGTGTTGGAGCACTTCAGTGATACTCAGGTGGTGCGAAGTTCCCACGGCACACAGCCCAGGTCCACACAACTCAAAGTTTGAACCTTCTGGTGATAGTCAGAATGGGGACACGACACAATACCCAGAAGAAAGAAAATGAGGAGTCACAAAGAAAGGAAATTAGTGAAACTGAAGCTTACACCATGACCGAAAAAGAATTCAGAGTAATGGTCGTGGAATTTATACATCAGATGGATGAGAAAATCAACAGCCTATGTAAGAATGAGGAAGAAATGAAAAATGATATAGCTACAATCAGAAACACCATGGAAACTTTCAGCAGTAGACCAGAAGAAACAGAGGACCGAATTAGTGAGTTAGAGGATCAGGTACAGAAACAAGCTCAAACTGAACAGCAATTGGAGAAAAAAAATTAAAAAAACAAGAGGACTGCCTAAGGGAGCTTTCAGACAACATGAAACGAAGTAACATATGTATAATAGGACTGCCAGAAGGACAAGAAAAGCACCAAGGATTAGAAAATATATTTGAAGAAATAATGTCCGAAAACTTCCCAGATATTGGGAAGAAAATGTTACACAAGTACAGAGTCCCAAGCAGGATCAACCGCAAAAGACCCACACCAAGACAGGTCATAGTTTCAATGGCAAATATCAACAAAAAAGAGAGAATCTTAAAGGCAGCAAGAGATAGACAGAGAGTTACCTACAAAGGAACCCCCATCAGATTATCAAATGATTTTTCAACAGAAACACATCAGGCTAGAATGGACAGGAAGGAGGTATATAAAGTGTTGCAAAGCAAAGGACTGAATCCAAGAATACTCTAGCCAGCAAGACTATCAATCAAAATTGAAGGGGAAATCAGGAGCTTCACAGACAAAAAGAGGCTAAGGGAGTTTATCACCACCAAACCAGCAATGCAAGAAATGTTAAAGGGAATACTGTAAAAAGAAGAAATAAACATGTAAGAAGAAATGAAGATACAAAAATAGATATGACTACAAACAAATACCTTTCAATAATAACTTTAAATGTAAATGGACTAAATGCCCCAATCAAAAGACACCATGTAGCTGAATGGATAAAAAAAAACATAACCCATATATATGCTGTCTACAAGAAACCCACCTCAGAACAAGAGACTCACACAGATTGAAAGTGAAGGGATGGAAAAAATATCTTTCAGGCAAATAAAAATGAAAAGAAATCTGGGGTAGCAATACTTATATCTGACAAAGTAGACCTTAAAGTAAATGCCATAGCAAGAGATAAGGAAGGCCACTTTATAATACTAAAGGGATTGATACAACAAGAGGATATAACCCCGATAAACATATATGGACCCAATGCAGGAGCACCCAAATACATAACAAAACTCTTAGAAGATATCAAGGGAGAGATTGACAACAATACAATGATCATAGGGGACTTTAATACACCTCTGACATCACTGGATAAATCCTCTAGACAAAAAAAAATCAGCAAAGACACAGCATTCCTAAATGATTCACTAAAACAGATGGACCTAACTGACATCTTCAGAACATTTCACCCAAAAGCCACAGAATATACATTCTTCTCAAGTGCACATGGGACATAATCAAAAATAGACCACATGTTGTGTCACAAGCAAAGTCTCCCAAAATTCAAGATGATTGAAATCATACCTAGCAGCTTCTCAGACCACAATGCCATAAAATTAGAAATAAATTACAATAAAAGCAATCCAAAAATCTCAAACACTTGGAAACTGAATAGCATGCTATTAAACAATGATTAGGTTATTAATGAGATCAAAGAAGAAATTAAAGGCATCCTGGAAACTAATGACAACAAAAACAACAATCCAAAATCTATGGGACACAATGAAAGCCGTCTTAAGAGGGAAATTTATAGCTCTACAAGCCTACCTCAAAAATCAGGAAAAAACAGTAGTAAATAAATTAACTCTACAACTCAAAGAACTAGAAAGAGAGCCCACAGTGAGCAGAAGGAAGGAGATAATAAAGATCAGAGCAGAAATAAATGACATAGAGACCAAAAAACAATACAAAAGATCAATGAGACCAAGAGCTGGTTCTTTGAAACAATAAACAAGATTGATGAACCTCTCCCCAGGCTCACCAAGAAGCAAAGAGAGAGGAATCAAATAAACAAAATCAGAAATGAGAGAGGTGAAATAACAACAGACCCCACAGAAATACAAAGGATTGTTAAAAAAAAAATACTATGAACAACTCTACTCAAACAAACTAGACAACCTAGAAGAGATGGACATATTCCTAGAAAAATACAAAATTCCAAAACTCGATAGGGAAGATTATAAAAATCTCAATAGGTTTATAACTGTGGAAGAAATTGAAGCAATCATCAAAAAGCTCCCAGCAAACAAAAGCCTAGGGCCAGTCAGCTTCACTGGGTAGTTTTAACAAACATTCAAGGAAGAACTAAAAATTATCCTCCTCAGACTATTCCAAACAATTCAAGAGGAAGTAACACTCCCTAGCTCATTCTATGAAGCCAGCATCACCCTAATACCCAAACCAGATAAAGACAACACAATGAAAGAGAATTACACGCCAATATCGCTCATGAACACAGATGCCAAAATCCTCAACAGAATTCTAGTAAATCGGATCCAGCAGTACATCAGAAAGATTATACACCTTGACCAAGTAGGATTTATCCCAGGGATGCAAGGATGGTTCAATATCTGCAAATCAATAAATGTAATACATCACATAAACAAATTGAGAGTTAAAAATCACATAGTCATATCAATCGATGCAGAAAAAGCATTTGACAAAATCCAACACCCCTTCTTGATAAAACGCTGAACAAGGTAGGAATAGAAGGATCATACCTCAACATAATAAAAGCTATATATGAAAAACCCTCAGCCAACATCATACTCAATGGACAAAAACTGAAACCATTTCCCCTAAGAACAGGAACAAGACAGGGTTGCCCACTCTCACCACTCCTGTTCAACATAGTACTGGAAGTACTAGCCATTGTGATCAGACAGAAGAAGAAATAAAAGACATTCAAATTGGAAAAGAAAAAGTAAAACTGTCCTTATTTGCAGATTACATGATATTGTACATAGAAAACCCTAAAGTTTCCATCAAAAAATTATTAGACTTAATAAATGAATTCGGCAATGTAGCAGGATACAAAATTAATACCAAGAAAACTATAGCATTCCTTTACACCAATAGTGAACTTATAGAAAGAGAAATTAAAAAAGCAATTCCATTTACCATCACACAAAAAAATTAACATACCTAGGAATAAACTTAACTAAGGAGGTAAAAGACCTTTATGCGAAAAACTATAGGACACTGAAAAAAGAGATAGAGGAAGACATAAATAGATGGAAGAACATAGCGTGTTCATGGATTGGTAGAATCAACATCATCAAAATGTACATACTACCCAAAGCAATCTACAGATTCAATGCAATCCCCATTAAAATACCAATGGCATATTTCACTGACCTATAATGAATTTTCCAAAAATTAATCTGGAACTAAAAAAAGACCCCGAATATTTGCAGCAATCCTGAGAAAGAAGAACAAAATAGGTGGGATCTCAATACCAGATTTCAAGCTGTATTACAAAGCCACTGTTCTCAAAACTGCCTAATACTGGCACAAGAACAGACATATAGATCAATGGAATAGAATAGAAAACCCAGAACTCGACCCAAACCACTATGCCCAATTAATATTTGACAAAGGAGGCATGAACATAAAATGGAGTCAAGATAATCTCTTCAACAAATGATATTGGGAAAATTGGACAGATACATGCAAAAAAATGAAACTAGACTATCATCTTACACCATACACAAAAATAGACTAAAAAATGGATCAAAGACTTAAACATAAAAAAGGGAAACCATAAAAATACTAGAGTAATCCACAGGCAGAGAAATTTCAGACATATGCCGCAGGAACTTCTTCAATGATATAGCTCCAAGAGCAATGGAAACCAAAGAGAAAATAAATAAATGGGACTACATCAAAATAAAAAGCTTTTGCACAGCAAAAGAAACCATCAACAAAACAACAAGAAATCCCACTGCATGTGAGAACATATTTGCCAATGTCACCACAGACAAGGGTTTAATCTCCAACATTTACAGGGAACTAATACAATTTAACAAAAGGAAGATAAGCAATCCAATCAAAAAATGGGCAACAGACCTATATAGACACTTTTTGAAGGAGGAAAGAAGGAAGGCTAAGAAACATATGAAAACATGCTCAAAGTCACTAATTATTGGAGAGATGCAAATCAAAATAACAATGAGGTATCATCTCACTCCTGTCAGAATGGCAATCATCAACAAATCAACGAACGGCAGGTGTTGGCGAAGATGCAGAGAAAAAAGAACTGTTTTGCACTGTTGGTGGTAATGCAGACTGGTGCAGCCACTGTGGAAAACAGTATTATGGAGTTTCCTCAAAAAACTAAAAATGGAACTCCCATTTTGACCCAGTGATCCCACTTTTAGGAACGTATTCCAAGAAACTCGAAGCACGGATCAGAAAGGATATATGCACCCCTATGTTCATTGCAGCACAATTCACCATAGCTAAGATTTGAAAACAGTCTAAGTGCCCATCAGCAGATGATTGGATTAAAAAACGGTGGCATATCTACACAATGGAATACTATGCTGCAGTAAAAAAGAAGGAGTTCCTACCATTTGCAACAACATGGATGGAATTGGAAAGCATTATGCTAAATGAAATCAGCCAGTCAGAGAAAGACAAATACCACATGATCTCACTCATTTGTGGAATATAGTGAACAACATAAACTGATGAACAGGGACAGACCCAGAGGCAGAGAAGCATTGACCAGAATGCTGGTCCTCAGGGGGAAGGTATGGGAGGGAGGGGAAAAGGAGGAGAGATCAACCAAATGACTTGGATGCATGAATATAAGCCTAATCAATGGACATGAACACCAGAGGGGTGAGGGCATGAGTGGGGGGAGGGTTGGGAGGGTTAATAGAGGGATAAGGACAGATATGTAATACCTTAATCAATAAAGAAATTGTGAAAAACTAAAATAAAAGTGATTATTTCAATGTGAAAGACAAAGAATATCCAGGTCAAATGCAAAAGTTTGAAAACCAACAATTACAAGCATCATTGGATGAAGATGCATATAAAACTCAAAAACAACTTGCAGAAAGAGTAAATGTTGCTCAGCAAACAATTTCTGGTCATTTACAACCAATGGGAAAGTTTTTAAAAGCAGGAAAACGGGTGCCACATCAACTGAACGAAAGACAAATGGAAAACTGAAAAGTCATCAGTAAAATGTTGCTTCAACAGCAAAAAAGAAAGTCTTTTGCATCCAATAGTGACTGGCGATGAAAAGTGGATTTATTTTGAAAATCCCAAATGCACAAAATCATGGATTGATCCAGGTCAACCATCAACATCAACTGCAAGGCCAAATTGCTTCAGAAAGAAGAAAATGCTCTGCGTTTGATCAGGAAGGTATGATGTATTATGAACTTTGAAAACCAGGTGAAACCATTACTATTGATTACGACCAACAATAAATAATCTATTTGAACCACACTTTGATCATGAAACAACCAGAATCGGCCAGAAGACACGGCACAGCAAAGTAATTTTGCTTCATGATAATGCACAATCACACATTTCAAAACCAGTTAAAGACACGTTAAAAGATCTTGCCTGGGAAGTATAAACCCACCTGACATATTCACCAGACCTTGCTCCTTCAGTTTACCACTTGTTCTGATTGATGGCACACACACTTTCTGAGCAGCACTTCAAAATGTACAAAGAAGTGAACAATTGGGTCTCTCAATGGTTTGCCTCAAAACAAGCAACGCTCTGTTGGAACAGTATCCACAAATTATCTGAAAGATGGGGGAAATGTGTAGCTAGTGATGGACATTACTTTGAATAAAGCACTTTTGATGTTTCTCTTTAAATTATTGTGTCTTCTTTGATTTCAAAATCCTCAATTGTTAACTGATACACCTAGTAGCAATGAAAGGAACTTAAAATTTTGGCAAAGAACTCAGTGTCTCACAGCAACTATACAATAATGTCCCGTGTGCAGTGCATTCCAGAGCAGTACTTAAGAAATAGAACTATTCGTTAAATCACCCCCAGAAAAACTCATTTTGAAGTATGTGAAGCTCCAAGTCAGCTCAGCATTACAATTTTAGCAGTATTAAATCAAGGCCAAGTTGATTTGGCAACTTTAGAAGAACAGACACTAGGAAAATGTGTTGCGACCACATTACAATGCCTAAACCTAATCCAGTCTTTACAGTATTTTAGTGCACTGCTCTCTGAGGACCTGCTGCATAAAAACTGGCTTATCAATGTTTAACAGACTTCAGTACAATGTTGAATATAGGATTACAAACAAATAGAATCACAGGAGGTAAAATCGTTAAGTTCCGGACCATTGGCAGCTAATTGAGGAGTGGGGAATGAGAGGAGATAATTTTTTTATGTTTGGACCAACAAAAGTAAAAATAAACACTCTTTGAAAATCAGATCATACATATAAGATTTATGTCACATTATTCTTTAACTACATTTTAGAAAAGAATTCAAGAAAATGGCTCATTAGTATAAAGATGAGCATAGGACTCTATCTTTACATAAAGAAAGCAAATATTAAGTACTTTTTTGTTGTTACTCAAGCCTAAATTCAAATGTAAAGAATTTTACCAAAGGCTTTTTTAAACAAAAGACTTATAGCTATATAGCTGAAGACTACAATGACTTAAGATAAACGCCTCAAGGTTTAGAAAGTTGTTTAAAGTAACATCGGAGACAAAATGTAATACTCTTAGAACAGTTCCAAGAAACATTAAAAGGATAAAAAGGAAAGATCTTCCGGTAAAACTCTTTATTATGTTCCTTTTCAGTCTTAATCTAATACTGGAAATTATTTTTGCTTCTCATCAAAGTAAACTGAACTGAAGATTTCTTCAACCCAATGTTTCAAAATAGCAGTGACTTCTCTCTTAAAATAACATTGAAAGAGACTTTTTGACAGTGAGAGATAAACTAAAAGAATACACTGAGCTATTTTTGAAAATTAAAACTAAATAAATTTAAGTACAAACTACCACTTTGTACTCAAATACCTCCCACAGCCCCAGGAAGGTATGCAACAAAAAGTGCTATTCTGTTACTCTAAACAAACCTGATTTAATTGATTCAAAAACCTATTAAAAACCATATCAAAATATTTGATATTTGTTATGAAAATATCAGATATCTTAAAATAATTAAATATCATTAAAAAGTAAAATACATAAAACTTGAATATCATTATAAATGTATTAAGTTAATGATATAATTTTATGTTAAAATTATTTCTAAAATAAATCCAGTGTTAAGGTGGCTAGAGTTACCTCCCATGATTTATTCTAAGATTAATATTTATGTTTTATAGGTAGATTCTACTTTCTACAAAAAATGACAAGAATTTATTTCACTCTCAATGACCTATCACATTCTTTAAAAGGGGGCAAGAAAATTAGATCACTTTTCAAAAAGATGGTTTTATCCTTTTTAACTCTCTTAATGAGAGATGTAGTCCCACACAAGGCACAATTCTTTCTTCTTTTAAATATATTCTTTTATGATTTAATATAAATACATTCTTCCCAACCCTTAGTTTTCACATATTCATGTTAATTTAAATGCAACCCATTGTACAGATGCTTTCGTTATAATATTTCAATATGATTGAAAAATATATTAACAAAATTCAAAATATTATCCTTAGAATGAAAACACACACACACACACACACACACACACACACACACACACACACAAACACTGAGTGGCCAGATTATTATGCATTCAGATATCATAATAATATGGCCACTCAGTATATATCACATATACTGCATGTATTTATTTTTTATTTGGTTAGTCCCTTCATCTGATTTCATCCAGCCCCTGAAGCTCCCTCCCCCATGAGAGCTGTCAGTCTGTTTCATGAATCTATGTCTTGTTCTTTTGTTTGTTCATCGGTTTATTTTATTCACCATTTTCCACATATAATTGAGATCCCGTAGTGTTTGTCTTATTCTGACTGGCTTATTTCACTTGGCATAATAATCTCCAGGTTCTTTCTTATTGTCACAAAAGGTTTTCCTTTTTTTAAATTTTTGTATGGCTAAGCAGTTTTCCATTGTGCAAATGTACCACAACCCACAGCTTTTTTATACACTCACCTACTTATGGGCACTTGAGTTGATTCCAGATCTTGGCTATTGTAAACAACACTGCTATAAAAAATAGGGGTGCATATATACTTTCAAAGTAGTGCTTTGGGTTTGTTCAGGTAAATTCCCAGAAGTGATGAATCACTGGGTCAAAACACAGTTCCATTTTTAATTTTCATGTAGCTTCCGTGATATGTTCCCACAAACAGTGCAATGAGTGTTCCCTTTTCCCCAATCTTCGCCATCATTGTTGCTTGCTGATTTATTGATGGTAGCCATTATGGCAGGTGTGATGTAATTATCTCATGTAGTTTTAATTTGCATTTTTTCTGATGATAATGACATTGAGCATTTTTTCTTATGTCTATGGCCAACTGTATGTCCTCTTTTGGAGAAGTATCTATTCAGATACTTTGCCCATTTTTAAGTTGGATTGTTCATCTTCTTGGTGTTAAACTGTATGAGTTCTTTCTATATTTTGGAAGAGAAACCTTTATCAGATATATCATTCACAAGTATGTTCTCCATACAGTGGCTTTTCATTTTGTTGGGTTCTTTTGCTGCGCAGAAAGTTTTTAGTTTGATGTAGTCCCATTTGTTTAATTTTTCCCTTTATTTCCTTTGTCCAAGGATATATATAAGCAAAAATATCGCAATAAGAAATGTTTAAGATTTTACTGTGATGTTTTCTTCAAGGATTCTTCCAGTTTTGCCATTTACATATTTAAGTCTAATCCATTTTCTGCTTATTCTTGTATATAGTGTAAGTTGGCATTCTAGTTTCACTTTTTGCATGTATCTGTCCAGTTTTCCCCATACCATTTATTGAAAAGACTGTCTTTAGGCCATTATAGTTTCTTGCCTCCTTTCAGAAATATTAATTGACCATAGAGTCATTCTGTTCCATTGATCTATAAGCCTATTTTTATGCCAATACCATGCTAGTTTAGTTACTATGCCCTTCTAGTATAGTCTGATATCAGGTAGGATAATACCTCCAACTTTGTGCTTTCTCCAGATTGCTGAAATTAATCTGGGACTTTTGTAATACCATATCAATTTTTGGAATATTTGTCCTAGATCTGTTCGATATGCCATTTGTATTTCAATAGTAATTTCTCTGAATCTGTAGATTTCTTTCAGTAGTATGCATATTTAATTATACTAATTTTTCTATCCATGAACACAGTACATACTTCCACTTGTTTGTATAGTCTTCAGTTTCCTTCTTCAGTATCTTATAATTTTCCTAGTAAACCTCATCTACCTCCTTAGTTAAATTTATCCCCAGGTACCATATTAGAATAGTAAATGGGATTGTTTTCTTCATTTCTATTTATCATAGTTCATTATTGGTATATAAAAATGCCACCAATTTCTGAGTATTAATTTTGTATTCTGCTAATTTACCAAATTCATTTGTTAGAACCATTAGTCTTTCAGTGGTGTCTTTAGGATTTTCTATGTGCAATTCATATCATCTGTGAATAATGACAATTTTACTTCTTCCTTTCCTATTTGGCACTTAACTCTTCTTGTCTGACTGTTCAGTCACTGTCTAAGTCTCCACAAGAGCTTCTCCATAAAAAGAGCACCTCCAAGGTCCCCACTGATATAGCCAGTAGACTTCTCTTCAGGATCCAAACACTTCCCTTGCTTGTGCTGTAACAATAGTATGGCGCAACCATGCATCTGGGTCTCTAGCAGAATCCCTTCTTCCCCCAGGCAGACTGAATACCCACTGGTTCTCAACATCAGACGCAGGCTCTTTTTCCCATCTCTGTTGCTCCAAGTTAGGGATCCCACTGTAGAGGTAAGACCCCATGCTCAGGGGCCAGGGGGTGAGGTTTTATAGCCAATACATCCCTCAGGCTTCTCAGCTGCTACAATTGTGTGCAGGGCCCAGCCTTTCTGAATCTCCACCCTTCTTACAAGCTTCTATGTGGCTTCTTGTGTGAATCCTCAGCTACAATATTTCAGTTCAGCTGGCCTTTATTGATTATGAGCTTTACTTTAAACTCAACTCATATGTATGTGTATCTGCATACTTCACACACTGTAATACTACATAGTAATGAGTACAATCAGAAATTATAAGTGAGGACATAGCTAAATATCACAGCATATTGTTAAACAGAAGAAGCCCGACAAAAAATTAAATCAAGTAAGATCCCATGTAAAAAAGGTACACAAATGAAAAAAATAACATATGCTGCCATAAGTCTCAACAAGGGTCGCCTTTGGAGGGAAAAGAGTAAGGGATTTGGGGGTTAACATTTTTTCTTGGGTTACATGCTAACTCCCCAACTGTGTCCCATTTGTGAAGAATTGGGGAACAGTCCACTTATGATATGTGTATCTTCTAGCTGTGGAAACACTTACACTCATGTTTATTTTAAGGAAATAGTAATGATCCTCGTGGTTACTATTTAACCAGTCTAAACCTCTGAGTATTGCCTGTTATATGAGGCCAAACATATTCTGATAATCACTTTCTGGGAAAGATCCAAGTATTCAACCATTGACCAACACTTCAGCATTAAAGGTAACAGTGAATCAATTCATTTTTACTCTGAGGATCTGGTAAGATAAAAAGAAAAGTTTCTTGAATAAAACTGCTTTTTAATTTAGATAAGAACCATCTTCTGTGGATCCTTTAAAAAGGAAGAGATAATTTCATAATGTTTCTTTGTTTTAAATAATTGGGCAGAGGTTAAAGGGGGATGCTGTTTTTTTATTATTTTTAATAAATTTTTATTATTGATAGTATTACAGAGATCTCCTCTTTCCTCCCTCCCTCCTTTCCCCCATCCTTTCAACCCCTACCCACACTTCCAGGTCTTCACTACCCTATTGCCCATGCCCATGGGCTAAATGTTCATAGCAGTGTTATTTACAATAGCTAAGATTTGGAAACAGCCCCACATGCCTATCAGTAGATATTGTTCTTTTTAAAGTGCTTATGCTACGTCCTACTGAAACCGCTTTTGGATGGAAATTCTTGCTTTCTGTTCCTACTGATGACTATAACTTGAGTTGAAATATCCCAATACGGCAGGGAAAGTCTCTCAAAAGCAAAGTGTTTTCAATGCAGATGTCACAAGGGACATATGCCAAGTCAAACAACATCATAAAAGCTTGAATTCAGTAAGAACATTCCAACTTGAAAAGTTTATTTTTAAAAATGCTCTCAAGGCAAATGTGAGTTTGCATACATTAAATGCTTTTATCAATAAGAGAAAGGGTTTTGTAAATCCAATGAGTGAGATCTTTGAGCCAACAGAGAAGGAATCATAATCTCAGATATACACGCTTGCAAAGATTCTAATTTCTTGGGAAATATTACTGAAAATAATTGCCTTACAATGAAAGAAAAAAACCCTACTTATTCTTAAATAGGATGAAAAAATCAGAGTTTGATGTGTATAACTAGATGTTCACATAAAAGAATACATGAATAGCATTTGGTTTTCACTCAAAGGTGTTTTTCAGCATGAACTAAGATACTGAGTTATAGCCTTTTAATCTAATATTCCTCCATGAGCAAAAAGCAACAATAGGCATAACAACTGAACAATGTCAAATAGGTGTTTTAAATAAAAAAAGTCAAAGGAAGATGTTGAAAGAGCAACAAATATGGAATAAAATTCTGTACGAATAGAAAATATCAATTGTTACTTATTTATATTTTGACAGATTTTGATGAACATGGGATACTGAAAATACATATAACTAGAAATCACAATCTTTTACCTCTACTTAGATTATGCCCAAATTTATAGTCTGCTGCCAAACAGTATAACATCACACTATACATACACACACACACACACAGAGAGAGAGAGAGAGAGAGAGAGAGAGAGAGAGAGAGAGAGAGAGAGATTCTTAAGTCTATATCTTTAATCTGTTTAAATATGTATTTTTCATGAATCTTCAATGAATCACATATGCTATTTTGTTGTGACATTTTCTTACAAGTTAAGAACATCCTTCTCCATCCCACTTTGTCCCATTTTTTCAGATTATTTCCCCATAATATTTTAGAAAATATAATTTTTATTAGGATCCTATTGTGTGCTTATGGTAGAGAATATAATGCCAAAAGAAAGAGGTAGAATGAATCTCTCCTGCTCTTAAGAAACTATCATATCAATGTACATGTGTGTATATTTGAAGGGGGATGGTGTTGATAGAAGGGGAGACTAAAAGGGTGACCAATTATAGCTCAAGAATTCTCCCAAACTAAAAACCATCCTAACAGTAGTGTAAAATCATTCTTCCACAATAGATTGTAACCTCCTTGAGAACATATCCTAAGTTCTACATTTTCATAAAGTCTATGTTTACCAAAGTGCCTGGCATACACTTGATGCCCAAAAAAGTATTTGCTAGTGAACCAATGAATAAAGCAAGGAAACATACCGACAAAGAAGCAAGAACGTACCAAATCACTTAACATGGAGTCAGTTTAGTTCAGGTCATCTTGTTTTACTAAAAGACATTTTCAAGGATATCCCCTTAAAAGTAGAATGAGGAGGATATTTGTGGGGATAGAAAATACCTTCTTCATAAACATGAGGATACCAGGGTGAGAAAAGGGGAAGACCAGTGAGATCACTCTGTGGTGGGCAAGGTCTGTTGATGGCTTTCAGGATTAAAAACTTACAGAAGATAACTGAGCCCAGGGTAGAAAGAGTTATGAGTAGATGGCTTTGAGGAGGACTGGCAAAGACAACTATGTCAGGTAAGCATTTCCTGAGATCACATATCTGCAACTGACAAAAGTTTGAGTGGTAACTGAGATAAAAATAGTGATTGCTGAGCTGCCACAGATTTACTGCAAAGAAAGAAGATTTTTTAAAAAATGTGATGACAAGACTATGGAGGTCTAAAAAGGCATGATGTCTCCAACTGGCAAAGGGGGCAGATTTGTATTTGTCCTTTGCACATTTTAATTTCTGGCAATTCCTGTGATTATCTGTAGCAGCAGAAACACCTCCGAGTATTTGCTAAAAACACATTTTTCAGGGTTTGTTCTAGGGACATTTTCCCCCTGTCACTATGGAAACACTGCCAAAATAAATTATCTGTGTAGAGTTTGATTCTTTCCTTCAAACATTCTAGTGGCAGAATACAGGATAAAGGGAATCATCATATTTAAATATTTAGGGATTTCATTTTATATAAAAAGACTTCATGCATTCTATTTAAAGGGTTTGATGTTGACTTTTTTTCTGTGCTTTACTGAATGACTGATTAATTAGTACTACAGTGGATATTTTGGATCAGATAACATAGAGGCATTTAGGAAAATCTTTTACATTGTTATTCTTTATAGAGAAGCTAGAAGGCTAAAATATTTACCTTCTTAGACATTCTTGAAGCTAATGGCAGCTACAGATTCAATTTCTTGCCAAAAAATGCAAGCAGAAATCCTTTGACAGGAATACCAGGAAATATTAACATGGATAGACTCAACCAGAATTCCCTAGCATTTCCAGCCTTTTCACTTCTCCTTTAGCCCTTTTATCTCCTATCTTTCTAGAATGTGAATATAAATTCTAGCTATTGCAATAATTCTGTGAACATGAAGTTAAAGTCCACAAGCTAAAAAATGGTGGCACAGAAAGATGGAAGAAACTTGAATTCTTCATGGCACCAGTGCTCAAATGCTAGCTTTTGGATTTGTTTTTATATGAGAAAAATATCCATTTATCTATTTAAGCTACTGATAAGGCTTTCTGATGCTTATAGCTAAATACATCCCTGAAATTACCCATAATATACCAGAAGTGGTATATATATGATAAAATCTCTATTCTCAAGATGTGAAAATCTAATAATATTAATAGGTACTATGTATTGTTTACTCGCATTTTTGTACGACAGTATGTTAAGCCACTTTTGCAAATTACCCAACATAAACCTCAAGCAAAACTGTGACATAGATGCTCTTTCTATCTCTCCATTTTATTTATTCATTTTTAAAAATTGTATGGATTTCAGAGAGGAAGGGAAAGGGAGAAAGAGATAGTAGCATCAATGATGAGAGAGAATCATTGATCGGCTGCTTCCTGCATGCCCCACATTGGGGATTAAGCCTGCAACCCAGACATATGCCCCGACTGGGAATTGAACCCTGACCCTCTGACCTCCTAGTTCTTAGGTCCACGTTTAACCACTGAACCACACTGTCTTGGCTCATATCCCCATTTTAAAGGTGAGATCTATGAAGTAGAAAAGACTGCTTTTTATGAAGTTATATAACTTGAAAACACTGGAGCGCAGATAAGAACAAGAGAGTTGGACTCCAAGCTAAGGGTTTAGTAACCATGTTATACTAGGAAGGAGAGAAACTAATACACAAATACTGACAAAATTAAAAAAATATAGTAATCAATAAATAATATGATTGACATTTTTGACAATTTTAAAAGTATTGTGCCTAATGTAAAAAGTCTAAAATAAAGGGACATTATTGACTCTACTGTGATTATGAGAAAATAACAACTTTTCATTTTAAAAACTTTACTGATGCCTGTAAATTGCTGCTATTGTGCTATAATTATTGTATTGCTAGTTCAACTGATAAGCCAAATTGTACCTTATCCATTAAAGGAGGCAGTATAACAAAAAGTTTACAAACTAAAGTTCTAGAATCTAATTTATCTGGCATAGGAGAACCAGAAAGAAGGGACAGATTAAAGAACTACAGCATTAACTCTTACCCAGAGATGACAAGTTTCTCATTAAGTATGAGTTGGGTCATTTTGAAGTGTTATTACATCTTTGAAGCCTTTTGAACAGAATATAATTAACCAGAAAATTGGTGTCCTTTTTGGTAAATTGGATAGAGAGGTTTCAACTTTCATTTGACAAACTTATAAAATCACACACACTTATATCCAAGAGCAAAAGCATAGCATCTCTGGGCATGATCAAAAGAACAGTTTGGACGTCAATAAGGTCATGGAAACCGAGGCCATTCATTACTGGCAAGTTTGCTGCACCTATGATCAGGTGTGAGATAATTTAAAGACATGATTAAGTCTATCACATCTGATCACCTCAAAAGCAACTGCTGTAGGAAAAAAAAAACACAACAAAAAAACAACCACTACATACCTTTTGGTGAGAGCACTTTTCCTGATACTTCTGCTGCAAGTTGCAAGTTTAAGGTCCATTCAATTTGTGCAACACCAATTTAAAAGATAAGCTGAAGCATGTGTATGTTTACCCTTACAATAATTGCTGGAATTAGCCTCTGACTGTTGTGGAATAGGATGCTGAATTCAACTAAGTGATTTTCCATATAGATAAAAATGTCCTGGAACTGAATACCTAATAAAGTATACATCAGCAAGGAAGAAATAGGGATGACTGATATTAACTATTGAAGGACCAATAATACAAACTGATAGTTGAAAATGGGCTGAATGGTTAAACAACTCATTGGATACCTTAGGAGTACGAAGAAATGGCCTTGCCTAGCTGGCATAGGTGATTGGGCATCTCCCTATGAATCAGGGGGTCACAGTTTAATTCCCTGTCAGGGCACATGCCCCAGTTGCAGGTTTGATCTCCAGTAGGGAGCGTGCAGGAGGTAGCCCAATCAATGATTCTTTCTCATTATTGATGTTTCTATTTCTCTCTCCCTCTTTCTTTCTCTCTGAAATCATTAAAAACATATTTTTTTAAATATTTAAAGTAAAGTAATGGCCTTAATAATATATTTTTTCTCTTGTTCTAAATGGGGAAAAGCTTCACTACTTGCTCTGCACTCTTAGTAAAGAGACTATTTTATGTGTGTATTTAGGTACTCAAATGTGTGCACAGTTTTTAGAGTATAAAAATGAGAACCTTCTTTTTAGTTCCAAAAGTTTAACTAAAATCCTATGAAAGACCAATCAAAGTGGATGTAAAAACAACAAAAGCAAAAACAACACAAACTTTGGCAGGTTGATTTTGTATCCCTCTTCTGCTTCCCATGACTCATTTATAATAATTAGTTAAAGTGAAAAAATAGTCAAAGTGTGTGTGTTCTACTGCTTTCTCAGTCTTAAGGGGAAGTTATAAAGTATATTACTGACATGCTGATTGAATAAATTAACAATGATTGAATAAATTAATAAATTAACAATAAGTTATACTTAACAATATGCGTATTAACTAAGTTTATAGCGTAAATGAGTGTTTCATATTTATGTTACACTGATCCCGCCTGATATGGAAATTTTGGGCTGGAAGGGTATGCCTTATCTGTGTTTTTATTTGTTTGTTTGTTTTTTGCAGAACCAGTATTAGATCTGAATTTTTCTCACCATGTTACACTTTTCTACATGGTCGCTGAATGATCTCAAACAATTCTGGGATAAGCAAAGTGCATACTTTTGAAGTTAAATACTGAAATAACTTACCCCTTCAGCTTAGGTAAAGAAATGTTTGATTAATCTCTTTTACCCTAACATCTTGAAAATGTATCCTTCCTATATAATAAAAAGCTTTAATATTCAAATAGACCAAAAAGTGGAACAACTTAATAATCAAACAACCGAGCAATTGGTCGCTATTACATACACTGACCACCAGGGGGCACACATGGAACATAGCAGGAATTCGGCAGAAGGTGGCAGAGCATGGGACATGGCAGGCATTGGCCACAGCAGGGTGGTAGAGCAGGTGAGTGGGGGTGACAGACCAAGGCGGGGCACCAGTTGCTGTCATTTGGGCAAGCCTCTGGTAGTTACTGAAAATTCTTTGCTCCTGCATGCAGTGGTTCCACCCAGCTCTCCAAACTGCTTCTAGTGTTGGCTCCACTCACACCTATGGCTGGCACCTGGCCCCAATTGCTCAGTGCCATCAGCAGGTGCAAGTGGCAGCTGCTGGCTCTGATAGTCACTCAGGCCTTCTCCAACACCTCTTGCTCCTAAGGGGCGATGAGGACAGCAGCTGCCACTCACACCTTCTGCTGGCGCTGGCCCCAATTGCTTTGCACCATCACCAGGTGTGAGTGGGGCTGGCACCATCAGCATGTGGGAATGGCAGCAGTGGTGCTGTTGGCAGACAGGGGACTGGGGGATGTGGTGGGAGGGACCAGGCTGGTGCATGGAGGATGGGTTGAAACATGCTCCTGTGCCCACTGCAGCCTCAGATCCCACAGTTCCTTTCAAGATGCATGAATTCATGCACTGGGCCCCTAGTATTATATGTTACAACATATAGTATATATGCATATTACTTATTATATTATGTATATAATTATTATATGTAAACACTTTATATATACACTAGTGGCCCAGAGCATGAAATTCATGCGCGGGAGGGGGGGTTCCCTCAGCCCAGACTGCACCCTCTAACTGGGGACCCCTAATTGGCAGTCAACATCCCTCTTGCAATTCGGGATCACTGGCTCCTAACCGCTCACCTGCCTGCCTGCCTGATTGCCTCTAACCACTGTGTATGCTGGCTTCTTGCCCCCCCAAATGCCCCCCACTGGATTTTTGCCCTCAACTGCCCCCCTTGACAGCCTGATCACCCCCAAGTGCCACTTCCCTGCTGGCCTGCTTGCCCCCAATTTCCCCCCCCTGCTGCCTGATCGCCACCAACTTCCCGCCCTCCAGCCTGCTTGTCCACAACTGCCCCCCTACCAGCCTGCTCACACCCAACTGCCCCTCACTGCTGGCCTACTAACCCCCAACTGGTCCCCTTTGTCAGCCTGCTCGCCCCCAACTGACACCCCTGCTGGCCTGATTACCCCCACCTGCCCACCCCTCCTGGCCTGATCACCTCTAATTGCCTCTGCCTCAGCCCTAACACGATGGCTTTGTCTGGAAGGATTTCCAGAAGGTCTCCCAGTCTAATTAGAATATTACCCTTTTATTTGTATAGCTAGAGAAGGGGTGCATGGGTGGGGGCCAGCTGGTCTGCCCTGAAGGGGATCTTGGATCAGGGTGGGAGTCCCCACTGGGGGTGGTACCAGCCTGGGAAAGGGGCTGGGGTGGTTTGTAGGCTGGCCATGCCCACATCGGAGTGGGAGTCCTCAGTGGGGTGTGTGGCCAGCCTGGACAAGGGGCTGATGGCCATTTGTAGGCTGGCCATGCCCCCATCTGCTGAGGATCCCCGCTGGGGTCATGGCTAGGCTGGGCAAGGGGCTGCAGGACATTTGGGGGTGGTCTGCAAGCTGGCCAGATCCCCAGCTTTGTCTACAAGGTCTCTGGAAGGTCTCCAGGTCTAATTAGCATATTACTATTTTATTAGTATAGATTGCTTACATGTTTTTCTTGTTTAAATAATTTACTTTTTTCAGGGAGATATTTCCAGGAAAGAATATTTTGAATTGGATATTAGCATCTGAATAAATTATTAAGAAACAACTTGTTCAAATGTCATTGGGTAAGTGCATGCAATAACCACAGTGGGTGAGCACTCTGAGCTTCCCTCTAAACAAGGCTTTTTATAGTTGGCAACTGTCCTTACATTACAGCTATTTTCTCCCAAAGATTGGCCAGTATTTGAGGAAAATATCACATAAAAATTAGAATTTTTATGGGTAAGCATTATCTATAGTATATATTCACATTAATATATATAGACTTATTTTATAGCAACCTTGGCTGCACCAATATTCCCTTTCTGGCAGAAGACTTACACAAGCAATTGGATTGTATGGACAATAGCTATATTTGAAAGTGTTTTATTAAACCTTTTATGCTTTTCAACTTAAAAAAAATCCTCTTCTAGAGCACAACTAATAAGGCAACCACAGAACTGATTTTTTATGGGGGGGAGAGGATTATGGTTTTATATAGAGAGGAACTCCCGATGCACAAAAATTTGTGTAAGTGTAGGCCTTCCTTCCCACTGCTGCTGACACCAGCTTCCCTCTAACACCCAGAACCCAGGCTTCCCTCCTCGGCTGCTAGCAGGCACCCAGAACCTGGGCTGCTTCCCTCCTCCAGCCACCTGCAGGTACCCAGGACCCAGTCTGGCTTCCTTAGGGTCACCTGCAGGCACCCGGGACCTGCGCTGGCTTTCCTCACTGGCACCAGCTTCATGAGGAAAGACATCCAGAATGACGTCCAGAAGATGTCAGGAACACGTCTGGTCTAATTAGCATAGTACCCTTTTATTATTACAAATTACTACACTGAACAGTGTACTGATAAACATTGGCATTGTAGTTTGGAATAGAGTTAAATATTTTTTCAAGTGAATCCTAAAATTGCTCATGGTGATAATCAAGAATAATTAAACATTCAAAGAGCATAGATACCTTTCAGTGTAAAAGAATTAAAGTTTGTGTTAATCAATCAATCACATTTCAAAGTGCTACAACAATGAATGCTGGGTATTTGCCTGCCAAATAAACAACCAAACTTATCAGCTATTTCCAGGATATTTGGATTTATTTAATCTGTATTGCCATTAAAAGCAAAACAGAAATTGTTATCAAGGTACTAGCAAAAATACAAAACATACCAATTAAGTTCTTATCTCCAAGCAGGCTTCCCAATAGATGCTAAAAAAATGACAAATGCAGTATTGCCATGAATTCAAATTGCATTTATAAGCTCACAGCACAAAAACAATTCTTTTGGAAGGGGACTACTATTATTGAAAAAAACCATGAGCAATATGTAATTTATTCTCTACAAAAAAATTAGGGTCACCAAATAACGCTATATGATTTACATGGGAAAACATACACACACACACACACACACACACACACACACACACACACATACTAGAGGCCTGGTGCACAAAATTCATGGACGGGAGGTGGGGGTGTCCCTTAGCCCAACCTGCACCCTCTCTAATCTGGGACCCCTCGAGGGATGTCCAACTGCCTTAGGCCCGATCCTAGTAGGATCAGGCCTTGACGGGCAGTCGGACATCCTTCTTACAATCCAGGACTACTGGCTCCAAACTGCTCACTGCCTGCCTCCCTGATTGCCCTTAACCACTTCTGCCTGCCAGCCTGATCAGCCCCTAATCATTACTCTGCCAGCCTAATTGATGTCTAACTGCTCCCCGGCCAGCCTATTTGCCGCCAAATTCCCTCCTCTACTGGCCTAGTCACCCCTAACTTCCCTCCCCTGCAAGCCTGATTGCCCCCAACTGCCCTTTCTTGCAGGCCTGGTCCCTCCCAACTGCTCTCTCCTGCTGGCCTGATTGCCCACAACTGCTCTCCTTTGCAGGGCCTGGAACCTCCCAACGGCCCTCCCCTGCTGGCCATCTTGTGGTGGCCATCTTGTGTCCATGTCGGGGTAGGATCTTTGACCACATGGAGGCAGCCCTCTTGTATGTTGGAATAATGGTCAATCAGCAAATTACTCTTTTATTAGATAGGATAGAGGCCTAGTACATGGGTAGGGGCCAGCTGGTTTGCCCTGAAGAGTGTCCCAGATCAGGGTGAGGGTTCACTTGGGGGTGAGAGGCAGCCTGGGCAAGGGGCCTGTGGAGGTTTGCAGGATGGCCACGCCCCCCAGCGACCGAAATGGAGGCTCTGGTATGTGGGATTAATCTATGTCTACAATTGAAACTTTGTAGCCTGGAGTGGAGTCAAGCCTTCTGCCTGCTCCAGAGTGTGAAATAAAAATAAGAAGTTGTCAACTAAAAAAACACTCAATAAAATTGTAATGCCAAGTTGAATGGATAGGTATTCATTGTAATTTCCAGAAACACATTACATATTTAATATTTTTAGAAAAATCATCTCTATTTTCAAATAGGCATATATACACAAAAATATTAAAAAATGGCTGCATTTATGAGAAAATCAAATATTTTGCAGCAGACTAGTAAATTTGCAACTGACTTTACTGGTCAGTTTCCCTGAAGTGAATTTGTGTACTCATGGTACGGAAAATAATTTTCAAAGTTATCCAGACTAAAGTGTAGGTACTTCTATGTGAGAGTCTGGCAAAAGGGAATAGGTATCCACAAGAATTGGTGAAAGACTGCCATTCTTTCTTTTCCTGATTGCTCCTAATCACACTTACTTGATCAGATTCACTGCTACTGTCTTTCAGGGAATAGCTGTATGGGAAAGGTTGAGTGGATACTTGAGAATGAACCTTCAGCCTGGGATAGCCTGAATTCTGGTTCCTAAAGAGGTCCCACAGGCCAAGCCTGGAACCAGAGACCCAGTCTTTTGGGCATGAGGTAGAACTTGTATGCAATATTATGTCATTCCTCATCAAGGCAAAATAATTAGCTAAGAAACATTAGAAAAATCACTTCATCTATCCAGTCTTCAGCTTTTTAGCTACATAATCCTATCTAATAAAAAAATAATATGCAAATTTGACCTTATCTTCACTACACCCACAAGCCACGCCCACACCCACACCCACAGCCATGCCCACCAGGGAATCAGGAGATTATGCAAATAAACCCCAACCAAGATGGCTGCTGCCACTGAGAGCAGGAGAAAGGCTTGGGTTTCCCCAGCAACAGAGGAAGCCAAGCTTTTTGCCTGATGTTCTGAGCCTAGGCCTCCAGTCAATGCTACAAAGTTTCATCATTAAAGATACAGAAATGGTGACAGCCACTGAGCTGGAGAGAACAGAGGCTTGGGTTTCCCTGGCAATAGAGGATGCCAAGCTTTCCACCTGCCATTGCTGCCCTAGGCATCCACTCTAGGCTACAAAGTTTCCATCATAAATAGCTGCCACCATGGAGTGGCTCCACTCTAGGCCACAAAGTTTCAATTGTAGATATGAATAAATTCCATATCCCAGGGCCTCTGCTTGGATGGCTTGATGCATGGCTGGCCTGCAAACCTCCACAGGACCCTCACCTAGGCCGCCCCTCACCCCAAGGACCCCCACCCTGATCTGGGGCACTCTTTAGGACAAACCAGCTGGCCCCCACCCATGCACCAGGCCTTTATCCTATCTAATAAAAAAGTAATATGCAAACTGACCATTACTCCAACACACAAGAGGGCTGCCTCCATGTGGTCAAAGATCCTGCCCCGACATGGACACAAGATGGCCACCACAAGATGGCCAGCAGGGGCGGGCCTTTGGGAGGTTTTTAGCCTGCAAGGGAGGGCAGTTGGGGGCCATCAGGCCAGCAGGGGAGGGCATTTGGGAGGGACCAGGCCTGCAAGGGAGGGCACTTGGGGGCGATCAAGCCTGCAGGGAAGGGCAGTTAGTGGTGACCAGGCCTGCAGAGGAGAGAAGTTGAGGGCAAACAGCCTGGCAGGTGAACAGTTTGGAGCCAGCAGTCCTGGATTGTGAGAAGGATGTCCGACTTTCCATTTAGCTCCGATCCTATCGGGATCGGGCCTAAATGGGCAGTCAGACATCCCTCGAGGGGTCACAGATTGGAGAAGGTGCAAGCTGGGCTAAGGGACATTCCCCCGACCCCCATGCACGAATTTTGTGCAATAGGCCTCTAGTTCTATATAATAAAAGGCTAATATGCAAATCAACCAAACAGCTGTAAGATCGGTTGCTATGATGTGCACTGGCCACCAGAGGGCAGACACTCAACACAGGAGCTGCCAACTGGTGGTCAGGGTGCTTCCACAGGGGGAGTGCAACTCAACCAGAAGCCCTGAGTTGGGCTCATGACTTTCCCTGTGGAGAGTGGTCCTAAGCCATCAGTAAGACATTCCCCAAGGTCTCCTATACTGTGAGAGGGCACAGGCCAGGCTGAGGGACAACCCCCCAAAATGAATAAACTTTGAGCACTGGGCCTCTAGTAGGAGCAATAATAGTACCCATAGAATGTTGTAGTGAGGATGAAATGAGATGATGACTAGCATTTAACACAGTGCCTGATACATATGTTCCTTTCTAATAGGTATCATTGTACATTATCCTAGCCAATATCCAGAGAACATATCTTCCTGACATTTATATATATATATATATATAGTATACTTGTATTATTTATATTTATATTTATTTAGAATTTCTATTTCTATTTCTATTTCTACTAGAGGCCTGGTGCACTAATTCATGCACCAGTGGGATCCCTCAGTCTGGCCTGCGAGATCGGGCCAAAACCATCTCTCTGATATCGCTCAAGGGGTTTCGGATTGCAAGAGCGCACAGGACAATCTGAGGTAATCCACCAGTACACAACCAAGGCTGGGGAGGGACATGGGAGGTTGGCCAGATGGGGAAGGACTGCAGGAGGGTTCCAGGGCATGTCCAGCCCATCTCAGTGCCAATCAGCTGGACCCCAGAAGTAAGCTAATCTACTGGACGGAGCATCTATCCCCTGGTGGTCAGTGCACGTCATAGTGACTGGTTTACTCTCTGCCCCCAGCAGTCAGTGCACATCATAGGGAGTGGTTGAGCAGCCTTAACATATCTTTAGCATATTATGCTTTGTTTGGTTGAATGGATGTTCAGACAACTGGACAACCAGATACTTAGCATATTGGGCTTTTATCATATAGGATTTATATTTATATATGGTATATGGTATTTGGTTGTTAATACTCATCTGAGGACATTTTGTTGTATTGATATTTAGAGAGAGTGGATGGCAGGGAGAGAGACAAGAGAGAGAGAAACATCAATTGATTGCCTCCCACAGGCATTCTGAACAGGGCTGAGGAGCCAGTCTACAACTGAGGTATGTGGCCTTGACTCGAATTAAATCCTGAACCCTTGAGTACACAGGCTTATGCTCTAACCACTGAGAAAACCAGCTAGAATTTTATCCACCAAGAATTATTGATAACCAAGGTTACCTGATTGACCTGGTTGTGGAATCATCTGAAGACTTTACTAAAATACTCTGTATAGTATGAAGAGATGGTTACACAATTTCATGTAAATTTTTAAAGTATTTTTTTAAGCAATATGGCAGCAATGAGTGATTAATGCAGATTCTTGCCTAAGAACAAATGTTCTTCAAATGGCTTCTTACACAAAACTTGACACAAAGGCTTGTTTATCCAAAGTTACAGCATGTTTTAGATTAATTTCAGTGTCCAACACTATCAGGATGACTAGTTAAATGATCTTTATCCTTTCCTAGAACTTACATCAGAAAGGTGTGATTCACACTAGTTAACATTATAATTAAAACATGGAAACTTCCTGTTGACCAAGAACCTTACTTTAACATTAATTAAACCATTATTTCTGGCTGATTAAAGTAGAATTCAATTATTCTTCTTAAAAAGATATGAATGTAAATCACTGAGATATAATAGTGGCTTACTTAAATTAATGAACACAGCATTATACTTTAAGAAATTTAAATGATAACCTACTGTTTATGAAAAGTCTAGATTTTCATATATGGAACTATTATAAACTTTCCTTTTAAACTATATATTAGTATAAAATGAGACTCAGTTTAAAGCAAGACAGTAAATATAGAAAGCACAGGTAAAAATCAACATGGTACACACAAACAAACTGAGGCAAACTAAGTTTGATAAACAACATACAATTTTATATTTTTAGTTAGGCAATAGAAACAATATATTCTTATTTTATAACTTAATTCTTCTTTTAAATAAGCCAGGGTATTCAAATAAAAGTGCTTCAATAAAGTCTTATTAGTATAAATGTTTTACATGAGAAGACTTAGCCATTACTATCCTCAAGTAAACACCTCAGGAAATAATTACATTTTTCCAATAAGCCAAAATAACAATCAGAAGTAGTCACTTAATGCCTAGCAGCATTGCTCAGTGGTTAAGCATTGACCTATGAACCAGGAGGTTATGGTTCTATTCCTAGTCAGGGTTATGCCTGGATTACAGTCTCAACTCCCAGTATGGAATATGTAGGAGGCAGCTGATCAATGATTCTCTCTTGTCATTGGTATTTCTATCCATATCTTCCTCTCCTTCTCTGAAATCAATAAAAACAATTTTATAAAAGAAGTAGTCAGTCAAAGGGCCACCTAGAACCCCTACGAGATCAGATTAATGAGAATGAGAAAGAGGTGGAAAGAAGTTATATAAACAAAAATGTTACTTTTTTAGCTGAGATTTTTTTATCTGCAATGATTATCAATAAATTATACTGTGTATGTGCAACTATTAGCATACAGTGAAATGTAACATGAGAATTCCTTGAACCAATTATTTTGCTATGTATATTTTCACAATCTTTGAGGAATTCTAGAAAAATGTATCTTAATTTACTGCATGCTTTTTCTTTTGCATTTTCTTAATATTTACGAACAAAAGCACTGGAAACTACTTAACTCAGCTCCATTTTTTTAAAATACATTTTATTGATTTTTTACAGAGAGGAAGGGAAAGGGATCGAGAGTCAGAAACATCAATGAGAGAGAAACATGGATAAGCTGGCTCCTGCACACCTCCTACTGAAAATGTGCCCGCGACCATGGTACATGCCCTTGACTGGAATCGAACCTGGGCTCTTTCAGTCTGCAGGCCAACACTATCCAATGAGCCAAACCAGTTAGGGCTCTTAGCTCCATTTTTATGGATAACTTTGATACCTTTATTGTTTTTAAATTATTACACTTTTGAGACCCGTTAGTATTAATATTATTTAAAATAATGTGTGCTCCCTGTATATTTTCTGAATCACATATAAATATTACTTTATAATCTAGGCTTTTTCTTTAAACTAATGACAAATTTTTATAAGTAACTTTATAGAACACATCTTTTAATGAATTTTAAAGACAAACAAAGAAACTAGGACAGCCACAATCAAATTTTTTATTCTTTCCTCAAAGCAGTGAAAAATTTATCTTTCACATACTGGGTTATTCTATCTGGATATAGAACTGATTTAGCAGTACTGAGAGAAGTCCCTGTCCTGTATGCTTTTTTTTCTATTGTAAGTCTGTCTAGGAATCAGACAACTATTGGGATAGGGAACATTGAGAGACTAAGACATAAGAAACACACTGGATAAAGAGAGTGCTGTCCAGGATACAAAATTAACACCAAGAAATCTATAGCATTTCTATACACCAATAATGAACTTACAGAAAGAGAGACTAAAAAAGCAATCACATTTACAATAGCACCAAAAAAATTAAGATACCTAGGAATAAATTTAACTAAGGAGGTAAAAGACCTATACGCAAAAAAACTACAAAAGACTAAAAAAAGAGATAGAAGACATAAACAGATGGAAGGACATACCGTGTTCATGGATTGGTAGGATCAACATCATCAAAATGTCCATACTACCCAAATCAATCTATAGATTCAATGCACTGCCCATTAAAATACCATGGCATATGAACTCTCACCGCTTCTGCGGGAGGTCTCCTGCCCCCATGGCAGCTTCAACTTCCATGCACAGCTCAGATCCGGACCCAGGGTACAGACAGAGACTCAGCCAGCAACAGCTGCCCTATACCTAAATCCACTCTAGTACTCAAGTATGCAAAAAATCCTTTCCACTAATATTTACAGCATAAACTAAGATTATTGTTTGAGTATCAAATTCAACAGTAAAATAGTAATCAAGTTTCAGATTAATTTAAATTGGCCAATTGAAATAAGTGAACACGTAAGAAAATTTAAGTGTACTGGACAAAAAAAACTGTTCCTAAAATATTAACTAAAATTTCTATTAGTAGTTCATCTCTTCGTAAAATTGCCTAACATGCAAATAACCTAAAGCAGTCATATTTTGTGCAAATATTAAAATTTAAAGTTACCAAGACTGCAAGATAAAATTTCCAAAAACCCCCATTAATAAAAAGGGGAGGATAGTGGGGTAATATCATGTAAGGAAAAATATGCTGTAA
Source organism: Antrozous pallidus (assembly GCA_027563665.1). Taxonomy (NCBI): domain Eukaryota; kingdom Metazoa; phylum Chordata; class Mammalia; order Chiroptera; family Vespertilionidae; genus Antrozous; species Antrozous pallidus. The sequence goes on from CM050509.1 coordinate 124,403,716, forward strand.
GTAAATTACATATAGAAAATTCGTACTCCAGAAAATTAATTTCCATTTGTAATGCTAACAGCAGGACACCCATGAAAAACACACATGTTGTCAAAAGAAGCTGAAGGAAAATCATTTGGCAAAAATAGAAAGAATCCCAAGCCTAATATACAGAAAAGATCCCTTTATTAACTTTTGGTCGAGAATATGTTTTGTATATTTTCAGGAAACAACTTCAAGACCATATGGATTCCCGCAACAAAGAAGACTGACAGGTCTGTTCCAACCGCGAAGACAGTCCAGAAATGGAAGACACTGATGACACCTTGCAATTCTAGCAGTCAGCAGCTGTGTGTCGCTGCAGGCGGTCCAGGTCCAAACCAGAGAGGGTGGAACCTGCATTGCCACCATATGTCTACCATCCAGATACCACTGCTGTCATGTACACATAAGGAACTATTTGACATTGAAACTGGGAGTTAGAACTGTTGGACGTTGAAACTGAGACTCAAACATTTTTTTGTTCTTATATATTTATTTCCAGTATGCAGATGCAAGATTTTTTTAAAGAAAAGAAATGGGGGAAAATATTGATACAGAGGCAAAGAAGCATTGAACAGACTGTCAAACTACAGTGGGAAGACAGGGGAGGATGGGGAGTGGGAGCTGTAAGATATCAACCAAAGGATTTGTATGCATGCAATGGGAGGGGAAAAAAGGAAACATAGGTACTACTATTTGTAATGCTTTAAAGAATAAAAATAAATAAATAAATAAATAAATAAATAAATAAACAAACAAACAAACAAATAAACACACACCAATGGAATATTTCACAGATCAGAATGAACTTCCCAAAAATTCATCTAAAGTAAAAAAAGACCCCGAATAGCTACAGCAATCCTGAGAAAGAATAACAAAGTAGATGAGATCTGAATACCAGATATCAAGATGTATTACAAAGCCACTGTTCTCAAAACTGCCTGGTATTGGCACAAGAACATACATATAGATCAATGGAATAGAATAGAAAACCCAGAAATCAACCCAAATCACTATGCTCAATCACTATGCTCAATTAATATTTGACAAAGGAGGCATGAACATACAATGGAGTCAAGACAGTCTCTTCAATAAATGGTGTTGGGAAAATTGGACAAATACTTGCAAAAAAATGAAACTAGACCACCAACTTACACTATACACAAAAATAAACTCAAAATGGATCAAGGACTTCAACATATGATTGGAAACACTAAAAATAGTAGCAGAATCCATAGGCAGAAATATATCTGACATATACCAAAGGAATTTCTTCAGATACTGCTCCTAGGGCAATAGAAACTAAAGAGAAAATAAACATATGGGACTACATCAAAATAAAAACATTTTGAATAGCAAAAGAAACCATCAAGAAAACAACAAGAAAGCCCTCTGCATAGGAGAATATATTTGCCAATGATTTCAATGATAAGGGTTTAACCTCCAACATATACAGGGCCTCATGCAGCTTAACAAAAAGAAGATAAACAATCCAATCAAAAAATGGGCAACTGATCTAAATAGACACTGTTAGAAAGAAGACAGAAGGAAGGCCAAGAGACATATGAAAACCTGCTCAAAGTCACTAATCATCAGAGAGATGCAAATCAAAACAACAATGCAGTATCATCTCACACCTGTCAGAATAGCTATTATCAACAAGTCAACAAATGACAAGTGCTGGCGAGGATGCGGAGAAAAAGGAACTCTTTTGCACTGCTCGTGGGAATGTAGACTTGTGCAGCCACTGTGGAGAACAGTATTGAGTTTTCTCAAAAAACTAAAAATGGAAATCCCATTTGACCCAGTGATCCTGCTTCTAGGAATATATCTCAAGAAACTAGAATCATGAATCAGAAAGGATATATACACTCCTATGTTTATAGCACAATTCACCATAGCTAAGATTTGGAAACAGCCTAAGTGCCCATCAACAGATGAGTGGATTAGAAAACTGCCGTACATCTATACAATGGAATACTAAGCTGTGGTATAAAAGAAGTTCTTACCATTTGTAACAACATGGATGGAGATGGATAACATTATGCTAAGTGAAATAAGCCAGGCAGAGAAAGATAAATATCATATGATCTCACTTATTTATGGGATATAATTAACAACATAAACTGATGAAGAAAACAGATCTAGAGACAGAGAAGCATTGATCAGACCATTAAACTCCTCAGAGGGAAGGTTGGGGAGAGTGGGGGTAAAGGGGAGAGATCAACCAAAGGACTTATATGCATGCATACAAGCCTAATCAATAGACACAGACAACAGGGGGTTGGGGGCATGAATGGGAAGTGGGGAGTAATGGGGGAATAAGGACACATATGTAATACCTTAATAAATAAAAAAAGAGAGCGTTGACTTTTATGAGAAAAACAAATCTTCTTGTATGGCATTACTAGTCCATATACAAACAAAAACCGGCTACTATAAAAAAAGATTATCTTCTAGAATAAAGTAGAAGATTATTGATGTCTAAGAGCATATCCATGTACATTACATTCATATGTGTATAGCATATGCATAATGTCTAGTTCCACATTCAAGAATAAAGCACATGAGAAATAGCATCTGTTTTTTCAACAAGCTTCTATTTGCATGTTCCAAACGGCAAAACTCTCCAATTAACTGGCATTCCAAACAAGCTATGGTCAGTGTCATTCTTTGGAAGCCAATAGATGGCAACGTTGTATCAGGTGGCTCTGACCTGCCTTGAACACAAGATTTTCCAACTTTACCCAGTTCTTTGTAAATTTCCCAAACATCTTTTTATAAATCTTTTGAAAATCCTTTTAAAGAAAGTTCTTCAGCCTCTATAGTTTTGACATGCTTTTCCACTAAAAAAAACAGAAAAACTGGGTTATTTCTTTCCTGAGTTATGTAAAAGTCGCAGGATCAAAACTTTCAACCTTCAACAAACATATTCTAATCTCTCACCTTATTATTTTCATTTTATTTAAATCCTAAGCATAATCTTGGTACTAGACATAGAGGAAAATACTGACTTTCCTTACCCTGGTTTCTGATGAAAAGAATGGATGTCAATTCTATAATGCTGCAGAAGTCATTTAGACTCAGTGAAAAAGCCATTTCTGTGTAAGTACATACAGTTATATTTTTTAAAAAATATATTTTTATTGATTTCAGAGAGGAGGGGAGAGGGAGAAATAGAAACATCAATGATGAGAGAGAATAACTGATAAGCTGCCTCCTGCACTCCCCCCACCAGGGATCAAACCAGCAACCCAGGCATGTGCCTTTAACCTGAATCGAACACAGGACCTCTCAGTCTCCAGGTGGAGATCTATGCACTGAGTCAAACCAGCTAGGGCTACATATGGTTATCTTTAATTGCAAACCTATGGTCTAAGTTTTTGGTCATTTTTACTTTAATGAAAGTAAAATGTCCTTTTTCCTCCCTAGATATGGAATCATATCATGTATCAAAAGTCATCAAACTTTTAAAGGTTTGAATTCTCATGAATTAAATGCAAAAGTTTTCCTCTCATTTTGAGTAAAAAAAAAAAAATTGAAGGGCCGAAACCAGTTTGGCTCAGTGGATAGAGCTTCGGCCTGCAGACTGAAAGGTCCCATGTTCAATTCGGGTCAAGGGCATGTACCTTGGTTGCAGGCAAATCCCCAGTAGGGGGAGTGCAAGAGGCAGCTGATTGATGTTTCTCTTTCATGGATATTTCTGACTTTCTATCCCTCCCCCTTCCTCTCTGTAAAAAAATCAATGAAATATATTTAAAATAAAAAAAAAAACATTGAAGGGCTTCTCCTACTTGAATTTTCTTCCTATAGATATAGTTTGGGGGGTGCAATTTTAAAGAATATAGGGTAGTGGAGGACAAACAAAATATGAAGAAAATATATATGGAAATAAAAATGTCTGTTTAACAATCCCCTCCCACCTCTATATTTCTTCAAACCTTTCAAACTGGCTTTAAGAAAATTTTATATTGGCCTTATTAGTAGGATCTATTGCTGAATAATAAAAGAGATGAAACAGATACAGTAAAACATACATAGAGAAACAAGGAGTTTGATATATGTATCCCAAACATTATCAAATGCTGTACAGATGAGATCTCCTGAATAAACTAGAAAAATATTTCAAATTTAAATTAAAATACAAGTTTGAGTGAACCAAGCTATGCCTATCCACCCCAAAGCCAGCTGTGTATTGTTCTGCCCTTTCCTCTGCTCCCCTTCCTATGGATCCCTCCCCACACACAATAACCTGAAAAAATTAACCAGTTAAAACAAAATGATCCAAATAAGAACATTAATAAAATTGCAGGTGCATTTCTAGGACAAAAGGCATCAATATCAATTTGCTTAGAGGGAAGACTGATTTCATTTTCTCCAGGGTACAAACATTTTTACCTGACAACTGGTGGACAGTGAAGCATGACATGCTGAAATCTGTAGAGAATAATAGTAGCGACTAAAATTTTCAGGGCCACAAGTTGAGATAACAATGCAGTCTGTGTTGTTTCTTCATAAGAATATTATATAAACATTTGTTATACTAAATATAATTGTTTAGAGAATTATTTTTATTTCATTTGCAAAGCACTATGTATTAGTTGGTAGTTATTTAAAATGCACTTCCTCTGATGACAATGATAATTTTCTACCATAGTCTGGTATTTTCTTAAAGTAAAGGTATGACAGACACCACTTAAATACCAACATTTGTGGGTATTTACCTCCAACATTTACCTCATACTTACTTTGTAATACACTCCAAGACAGAATGAAATAATGAAAGCAAGGAAATGACTGAACATTAACCACCTAATTTGAATTTAAAACATTTTTTTCTTGAGTGCTCCATTAAAAAAAACTGTACTTTTAATTGTTTCAGAGAAAAAGAAAGAGGGAGAGAAAGAGAGAAACATCTATAATGACAGAGAATCATTGATTGGCTCCCTTTTGCATGCCCCTACTGGGGACAGACCCCACAACATGGACATGTGACCAGATAAGGAATCATGCCCTTACTGGGGATAGACCCCACAACATGGACATGTGACCAGATAGGGAATCAAACCATGACCCCCTAGTTCATAAGTCGATGCTCAACAACTGAGCCACACCAGACAGGTCCTGAATAGACTTAAATTGTCTGGTTTTCCTGGAAAATCATCAACATTGGTTACAATAGTGAGACCAATATACTTTGGACAAACTATTATTAGGTACAGAGTAATGAAAAGCAGAAATAATGTGCATGCTTTTTAAAAGCTTTATGGAAGATTCAAGCAAGAAAAAAGTGATATGAAGGTTTCTTGAAGTTAAAAATAAAACCATCTAACCGTGCAATTTGTAATATGGATAAATATATCACTTAAGGAAACATTTGATGTTCTCTTACATTTTTCTCTAGATATGTAAATTTTGTTAATAACTTCATATTAAACATACTGAGAAAACAAACTCAATATCACAAGTAAATATGATACTAATACTTTTATATAGTAACAGATCCTTGGTCTTATTAACAGTGATTTATGATGTCATCTGTCTGAGTGTTTATGGTTAGTTTAGATAAAATGGTATCCTTTGTATAATTACACAAAGTATTTTATGTGATGGCATTACTTTATATTAATACTAGAGGTCTGGTGTATGGATTTGTGCAATGGTAGGGTCCCTCAGCCTGGCCTGCAGGCATGCCCCCAAGAGGTCCCAGATTGCGAGATGATGCAGGACAGGTCAAGGAACCCCACTGGTGCATGATCAGGGCAGGGGAGGGATCTTAGAAGGGCTCCAGGGCAATTCTGGCCCACCTTGCCCAGTCCCAATTGGCCAGAGCCCAGCAATAAGCTAACCTACTGGTTAAAATGTCTGCCCCCTGATGGTCAGTGTGTACCGTAGCTACTGGTCGAACAGTTGAATAGTTGCTTAGACTTTTATATATATATATATATATATATATATATATATATATATATATATATATATTTTTTTTTTTTCTCTCTAGACTTCTTTAGAGATCAACTTGCTTTTAGTGGCAATTCAGAAACCGCGTATCACTCTTAACTACTTTTGAGCTTACACTATACTGTAAGCTCAAACATTGAGCCACGTATAGGCAGCCCTCTTCATATATATATATATTTCATTTATTATTAAACTAAAATATGCCTCCCATAGCTTCTACACTTCCCAAATCAGAATACGCTTTCAAACTAGCTAAACACTAGATCTTTTTCATTGCTGACCTTCTGAATATTTCATCACAGCTATCATATTTCCCTTAAATATTATTTCTTTCTTTCCCTGGTTTCTTTAAGTACTCCTCACATGGTATGGTAACAAGACTTATCACCATTTATACCACTCGACCCAGGACATTCTGAATCATATCAAAATTTTTATAATTTCAACCGCTTATTTTTAAAGGAACATCTGGTGCCAAAACCATTAAGTCATAATTGGATTGGAGATCACCGATAATGATATTAAGAGCCCAGAAAGCACAGAATATGAAAAACTGGATGGGAATAAAAGGGACAATAGAAGGAAAAGAGGATGCAAGAACAAAGCAAAAAAGACAGTATGCGAGGAATTGCATTTAAAGTAACTACCAACTAATACATAGTGCTTTGCAAATGAAATATGAGTGCATGTTATCAAATTTTTATTGTGGTATTTCATGGTATTTGACTTTAGTATTGTCATGTGGGTTCCTAACTTTATAACTTATTCTTTTTACAGTGACCTTCATAATCTGTTGTGAGAAACATGGACTGAGACAGCCAGAGTTCAGTAGAGTTAATAAGAGGAAACCTAGGAATGCTAACAAAGTTGGACAAAAAACTAAGGCAATAAACTATAAATATGTCACGGAATTTGATTTTCATATGCTTCTGTGTTTATTCTTAAAGCAAATATTTTAGCACTGATATCAACTCACTAAGCAATTAGCAATCCTATCTAATAAAAGAGTAATATGCAAATTGACCATATCTCCAACCAAGCCATGCCCACAGCCACATCCACCAGCCAATCAGGAGCAAATTATGCAAATAAACCCCAACCAAGATGGCTGCCACCACTAAGAGCAGGAGAGAGGCTTGGGTTTCCCTGGCAATGGAGGAAGCAAAGTTTTCTACCTGCCCTTCCTGGCCTAGGCCTCCAGTCAATGCTACAAAGTTTCAATTATAAAAGATACATAATCTGAACAGAAATGGCAGGAGCCACGGAGCTGGAGAGAACAGAGAGTAGGGTTGCTGGAGCGATGGAGGAAGCCAAACTTCTGCAGCCCTAGTCTAGGCCTCCACTCTAGGCTACAAAGTTTCAACTGTAGAACATACATTAATCCCAGATCCTAGGGCTCCACTTGGGTGTCTGGGGGTCATGGCCAGCCTGAAAACCACCATAGGCCCCTCTCCCAGGCCACCCTACACCCCAAGGGAACCCCTACCCTGATCCAGGCACCCTTCAGGGCAAACCAGCTGATCCCCACCCATGCACCAGGCCTCTATCCTATCTAATAAAAGAGTAATACGCAGATTGACCATTACTCCAACACAAAAGAGGGCTGCCTGCCCCCATGTGGTCAAAGATCCTGCCCCCATGTGGACACAAGATGGCCACCACAAGATGGCCAGCAGGGGAGGACAGTGGGAGGTTCCAGGTCTGCAAGGGAGGACAGTTGTGGGCGATCAAGCCTGTAGGGCAGGGCAGTTAGGGGTGACAAGGCTGGCAGAGGAGGGAAGTTGGGGGCAAACAGGCTGGCAGGGGAGCAGTTAGACATAAATTAGGCTGGCAGGATAGTGGTTATGGGGTGATCAGGCTTGCAGGCAGAATCAGTTAGGGGCAATCAGGGAGGCAGGTAGTTGAGCAGTTTGGAGCTAGCAGTCCTGGATTGTGAGAAGGATGTTCGACTGCCCACTTAGGCCCAATCCTACTGGGATCGGGCCTAAACGGGCAGTCAGATATCCCTTGAGGGTTCCCAGATTGGAGAGGTTGCAGTCTGGGCTGAGGGACTGCCCCCACCAAAGCATGAATTTTGTGCACCGAGCCTCTAGTATTACATAGACATTTCTGTTTGCCATACTAGGTATCTGAGTGATGTGAAAAAGCAATACTTCTCAGCATTTACACAAAATATTCACATTCACATTCCATAGGTATGCCCCTATTTTAATATCAACAATATACTCACTTGCTGTGACCCTGAGCAGGCTAACTCCTCTGTCAAAGGATTTCCCTAACTAGAACTCCACTAAAAGTAGTGCATATTTCAAAGGATTTTTGTGAGGATTAACTTAGTTCATATATACAAAGAGTTTTAGAAAAAAATATCTAGCATATAGTAAGCTCTATGGTGTTATCTAATAGTCTCCTTTCTCCCTCTCTTTCTTCTCAATATTGCTATTATCATCATACTCACCACTTCTGCCACAGCTCTTTCATATACACAATTACCAGCTGCCCACATCTAGTTCCATCCTTTTGTGTCATCAAGCAAATACATTTGGCTTATCTACATAAATTCTGAAATTCTTCCAAGTCCTGTAGAATGTAATATTATACCTATGTATGTTATGTAGTTTCATTATCTATTAATAGATATTATCATTTTGTAGTTCTGTACAATGCTATTTCTCTGTTCTAATAGAATACTATTACTTTGCTACTAGCATTAAGCTAATCAAGTACAGGGTCCTTACTTATTTATGTATCTCTTTAGTATAAGTGGAAGCTCAGTATATGCTTATTGAAAAAAATGATCACTGGTTTTCATCAGAATAACAGATAATGTTGTACAACACAGAAATAGGCCTTCGTTATCTGTATTTATTTTAATTTTATAAATGTAACTATTAGGACTTCTTATGTGTTTTTTAAGCTAATACAAAAGTAAAATTCTCATATATGAATATCCTAAAATAATATTCTATTGATTTCATAGCCTTACATGAATAAGATGGTCTGATCCTTTTGTTTCCTGTAATGGCATATTTTCCAAAGCAGATTTTTTTTTATTTCAGACCTAGGTCCAGTCATTTCTATAAAATATGACTATTTAGTTTTACTTAGCCCAACAAGGTCTCTCACTGGTTGCCAAACTATTTTAACAGTTAGAGTAGTGTTATTTCATTGGAAAAAAATCATACCTCTATTTATCTAAGTACTCTTGCATTCCTCGATTTTGTTCTATCAATGAATAATCTAACAAGACAAGTGGATTATCTTTGTATTCCCCATATTATTAGATTGGTAGGTATAGGTGGTTGTTTTTTTTAAGTGTTAGTTACCTAAGGCTCAGAAGAGCAGCGTTGGTAATGAAATGTGCAGTCATGCCCCGATTTCAGTGCTCCCAGGCTGAAGTCAGCAAATAATAGCTCAAACAGAAGTGAGTGCTGAGATGCAAGCCTGTCAAAGGCTAAACCATGGATTATCGCAGCGATGTGCCCATCCCTTTGAAGAAGGCTCCCTTTGGTGGCTTTTCAAGCAGTTGCTTGGCTACCTTTTCCCCAATAATATGAGTCCATCTGGTCTCTCTCTTTCTCTCTAAAGACATAAGCACTACCCTGAAAAGTTTCATCCTGGTATCTCTGTTTGCTTCCATATAACTTTTGTCGATTACTTCCGAGGGGAAAAACACATTAGAAGGGTTTTTTTTTTTTTTGTATATAACCTTTATCTGAGTCACTGACTATACTCTATATACACAACGCAGGACAAGATTTTTATTTTCTTTACTATTAACTGTTATTAAACTAACCAAATTTGTATCTGCTAAGAACATTAGAAAGCATTTAGTACAAGTCACTCTTCTTATAATTACTGTAGTAACAGGGGAAATTAAGGGGTCCTCCCAAGTTCCTTTGGCTAATTGGTGGCAAGGAAAGTATTCAAACTTCACAGCACACCATACTGGCCACTATGGCATAAATATGCAGTGCTGAATCAAAACATGCCAAGCAACACAATTCTGTCTCTCCAGATACATGCTTCTATATTTAACTTGGGCAACCCCTTTGATGCTGGTGAGGAATACGTTTAGGGATTTATTAGAGCACTATGATCTCCTATGCATTATAACTGCATACTAAATGAGTTTCTAATTTGGTCAAACCAAGATGGGATGGGCTGGCACTTTTATCATCAGGGCTTGCATCAGCAAGCTCTACTTGTTAAGGAAACTGCTTCTTCTGGTATTTAGAGTTTTATTTCCTGTGATTTTCATCAAGTTAAATTTGGATATATGCATCACTGGTACATACAGAAACAAACATAAGCTTTGCCAATAATATTTGCATCATTTGCAAAACATTGTTTCCACCCTTTATATCTTTTCCAGTTTCCTTAAATCAATTTCCATGTAAACTAAACAGATTCAAACCCCAAACCTTCCTGAAGAAAATGACACACCAGGACTCATAAATACAAGAATGATTATAATAAGATAGTAATATTCCTCCTAATCAACAGAAGATTTAGCGCTCTGTTAGACACACAGAGAAGGCTTAATACATAACTGTCCAAAGAATATGTATATGTATCAACAATGTAAAGAAAAACACATGTTACATCCTCTTTGGATTTAATTTAGTATCAGATAAATTGGGCTAAAGCTCTAAATATTCAGATATTTGTGAGAGTATCAGGTAGACAATCATACAGCTGTGTTGATGGTTGGGTACTGGTTCATGACACCTGCCATAATTTTTACACATGACAGAATAGGATTTAGGAGTAGACAGAGGCAAACTGACCAAAATGACATGTTCTTTGGGTATTTGCTTTGACCTAGACAGACTCCAGAGCCCTTTAGAAGTATGTCATGGAATGGCTTGCAGCATTTTCAATTAGGGTGTACGGTTGCCCTAAGCCAGACAATGGTTTTGTTTCAGCTGGTAACAATTGTCATATGGTTGGTTTTCTCCAAAATATCTTTATAGCATAGTCTACTTTAACCCTACCCTTTAAAAGTCTATTGGTTGTATATTTTACTACATTAAACTCATCAAAAACGACTGCAGCTTCATTCTTAATATCCTCAGGTTTTTTTAAAAAAAAACATTTTATCTGAATCCAAATCTGATAATATCTGAATCCAAACAAATGATTATACAGTCACCCTTTATGCGTGAGGACATTATAAATAGCTGAAATAGTGTACTAAAAATCAAACGTTGATATCCATATCACATTTCCAAGTAATCTTCTTAGAAAGCATTAAAAATGGGTTCATAAAAAGATTCAAATTCAAAATTATACATACGACTGTGATGGTGAGAAAGCAACATTTTATTTTCGGAGGGTTAAGTTAATAGATTTTTAGCAACATGCTATTATAATCATATTGATGGTAGTGTGGCAGTCAATAATTTAATGTTTGGCAAATCTTGTTACAGATATCCTATTTCTGATTCTCCTCTTTAAAATATCTGTTATGAGCCCAGCCAGCATGGCTCAGTGGTTGAACATCAATCTATGAACCAGGCAGTCACAGTTCAATTCCAAGGCAGGGTACATGCCTGGGTTGTCAGCTTGATGCCCAGAGTGGGGCTTGCAGGAGGCAGCCCATCAATGATTCTCTCTCATCATTGATGTTTCTATCTCTTTCACCCTCTCTTTTCTTTCTGAAATCAATAAAAATATATTAAAAATAATAAAATAGCCCTGACCAGTTTGGCTCAGTTGATAGTCCAGGGTTCGATTCCAGCAACGGGCATGTACCTTGGTTGCGGGCAAATCCCCATTAGGTGGTATGCAGGAGGCAGCTGATTGATGTTTCTCTCATCAATGTTTCTAACTCTCTATCCCTCTCCCTTCCTCTCTGTAAAAAAAAATCAATAAAATATATTTAAAAAATAAAAAATAATAAAATATATGTTGCGTGAGCTCTTATAAAGATATAATCTCAAAGAAAGTTTATTATGAATAGGTAGTCTGCACTCTGAATATTCCCTGAATATTAACAACAGATCTTTTGCCTCCTACATAGATGGCTAAAACCAAAGTTGAGCCATAGCATTGCCATGAGAAGAAGTCAATGGCATATTATATTCACTTCTTAATGGTAACAGTATAGATGGAGGCAGATGAACCATCTAAAATTAGAAATAAATTAATAGCTGAGAAATAGGCTTTTCAATAATGTGTCATTGCTAATTGCAGCACTATTGTACATTCTCTGAAATAGCACAAAGACAATCGATGACTCAAAGAAATCAACAACTTCCTCTTAAAAATTGAGCTATATTGATCAGAAAATCCTAACATGTTCCTTCTAATGTCCTTTCCTGGGGAACAAAAGCCTTCTGTTCCCTTGGACAATATAGATTAACTCTTCTACAAATTAACAGGATATTCATGCCAGAAAGTATTTGCTCTGAAGAAGAATATTTGAGGCAAAGAAGAGTTTCCTTAGAGTGCAACATACTGCAACTACTGGTTTATGTTTAGTGACACTTAAATGTATTTCTGTGTGCTTTTAAATGAAAGATAATGTGAAGAACTTCTTCTGCTTGCATTTATATTAGAACACATGCTTCTCTCAGAATGGAGCTTCTGATAAGAATGGAACCTTGCCCAGGCAGTATGTATGACTCAGTGTTTGACTGTCAACCTATGAATTACTAAAAATATATTTTTTAAAAAAAGAATGGACCCTTTATTTCATTCAGAAATCAAATCCACTTAACTCCTTCTTTGTTCTTAATGTGATTATTCTATTTGTTTTCAGGTGAGGTTTCTAATATATACGAGCATCCTTCCCACTACTGTATATAAAGATGCTTCGATAATTAGCACTGGAAACAAAAATTAAAGCCACACAATAAAATATCTAAAACAGACTTCAAAATTACAACTAGCCGGGACTGGTTTGACTCAGTGGATAGAGAGTCGGACTGCGGACTGAGGGGTCCCGGGTTCGATTCCGGCAAAGGCATGTACCTTGGCTGCGGGCACATCCCCAGTAGGGGGCGTGCAAGAGGCAGCTGCTCGATGTCTCTCTCTCATCGATGTTTCTGACTTTCTATCCCTCTCCCTTCTGCTCTGTAAAAAATCAATAAAATATATATTTTTTAAAAAATTACAACTAAAATACAGAATAACCATAATTCAAAACCTCTTAAGATCTGCCTAAATAGAAGCCCCACAATTAGGTAATTAAAGAATAAACCACATTGAGACTGGGGTAGAGGGGCAGAACAGGCTGGCCTGACACAAATGTGGTATTTTATTTAATTGGGAGTGATATATCAGCTGAGGGGACTTCCACTGATTCCCCCAGAAACTGGTGATTCCAAGATCCCATCCCACCCAATTTGCAACCCACCCAAGCAGTTTATAGGAGGGGGAAAGAGTCCCATCCTCACACAAGAACGATCAGCCCTGGGTTCAGAAGACCAGGAGGAGAAGATCCAGAAACTTCGGACTGTAAAAACCAATGCAGATTGTGGCTGAGTGACATGGAATCAGCTGTAGACCTGAGCAGTTCCTCCAAAAGGGCCCACAGAAGGACTTACTTGGATTCACTTCCTCTGAGCTCCAGAGCTGAGGCAGCAACTTAAAAGGATACAGGGACATGCCAGGAGAAATTAAATTGTCTGGCACCATGGCAAGAACTGGGGGCCAGCAGATTTCTCCCAGACAAAAGTGCTGGCAGAAGTCATTGTACCTCTGCTGAGACTTCTAACCAGCTCTCCCAGAACTGCCTGGCAGGTGCCATATCTGAGTCTCCCTCAACCTGGCTCACACTGTTCTGTTTGCCCAACCCTGGTGATTCCCTGAAGTCCCACCCTGCTCAATTTGCAGCTCACCCAAGCTGTTTGAAGTGATTTTTCCATGTGAATGGATTGTTCTGGCTCATGATTCAGACTCTCCTAAAATCTCTCAAATAAGCAGCAGCTGGACTCAGCATGCACTGTAACTCTCCATAAGCGGCCCAGTCCTGGCACTAGCAGCAGCTTGCCACGGTTCAAAGACTGACCTTTCCTAGGCACCTTGAAGCCCAATACAAGTAGCAGTCAGATAAAGGCAGGGCACAGGCAGTGGCTGACTTTGAACCTCCCAGGAGGCCCCAGAGCCACTGCACCCTGTGAATAGCTTCAGACCATCCCAGGTTACAACTCTACCACATCTATGAGTGACACACTCAGGGGGTGCTAAAGCCCCACTGAAGTAAGTCCTGCTCCATAGGGATGTCTCCTGCACAGCGATGCTATCATTGTAGTTGCAACTGGAGCTCAAAGCCAAAGGGCCTGGGAGTCAATTCCTCCCAGCGATACCAACTGCAATCAGGCCTCAACTACAACAAGACTGTGCACACAGCCCACACAGGGGCTCACCTACAGTGCCCAGCTGAGGTGACTGAGGAGACTGACCCACTGGGCCCTACAGGACACCTGCTACAAAAGGCCACTTTACCAATTCCAGGAGACATAGGTGCTCTACCTAATATATAGAAACAAACACAGGGAAGAGGCCAATATGTGTATACAAAGAACCATGTTAAAAATGGGGGAAAAAACACAAACACACACACAAATCACACACACACACACACACACACACACACACACACACACACACACACACACCCTTCCAGAAAAGGGACTAAATGAAATGGAAGCAAACAAACTAGTAGATACAGAGTGCAAAATAATGGTTATAAGGATGATCAATGATCTTAATGAGAGTTCCAAGGAAGTGAGAATTTTAAAGCTATTAGTGAGAACATTAAAGGCATGAAAAAGAATCAGTCAGAAATGAAGGCTACACTAACTGAAATGAAGAATAATTTGCAGGGAACCAACAGTAAATTAGAGGGTACGAGAATCAAATCAGTGATCTGAAATATGAGAAAGCAAAAAATATCCAATCAAAAGAGTCAAAAGAAAAAAAAAAGATTTCAAAAAATAATAAGATAGTGTAAGGAGCTTCTAGGACAACTTCAAGCATTCCAATATTTGCATCATGGGGGTCCCAGGAGGAGAAGAGAAAGAGAAAACAATTGAAAAACCTATTTGAAGAATTAATGACAGAAAATTTCCACTGCCTGGTGAAAGAAATAGACACACCAGCCCAGGAAGCACAGAGTCCCAAACAAGATGTACCCAAAGAAGCCACACCAGGACACATCATAATTAAAATGCCAAATGTAAAGACAATGAGAAAATCTTAAAAGCAACTAGAGAAAAGCAGTTAGTTACTTACAAGGGAGTATCTATCGGACTGTCCGCTGGTTTCTCAACAGAAATTTTCAGGCCAGAATGGCATAGCAAGAAATACTCCAAGTGATGAAAAGCAAGAATCTACAACCAAGATTACTCTATCCAGTAAAACTATCATTTAGAATTGAAGGTCAGATAAAAAGTTTCCCAGACAAGAAAAAGCTAAATGAATTCATAACTACCAAACCAGTATTACATGAAATGGTTAAGTGTTTTAAGAAGAAGAAAAATAAAATAAAAATAAAAATATGAAAAATAAATGGCAAAAAATACATATCTAGCAATTTAATTTAAAAATCAAAATAAATGAAAAAGGAATCCAATGAACAAAATAAGCTGATGGATAAAATAGAACTAGAGGCATAGAAACATGGAATATACTGAGGAATCTCAGAGGGAAGGAGGTAGAGGGCAGTTAGAGAACTTATATGCATAAATGCATTACCCATGGACACAGACAGTAGTGGGTGAAGGCCCAGGGCAGGGCATTACCTGGGTGAATGAGGGTAATGGAGGACATAAGTGGGGGGAACATCTGAAAAACAAACAAACACAAACCTAAAGCAAAATATAGAAACCCTGAATATACCCTGTCTTCCCTTCACTATGAGGACTCTTGGAAGAATTTCTCACAGCTATTTTATTGGCCTTGTCACTGTCTCCTCAGGGTGGCTTTCATTTATTTGCACATCTCTACTAATCATACTCTCAGCGAGATTATTGATGATCTAATATTTACATCGAATGGACTCTTTCACTCTCACCTTACTGAATTCTGTGGAACACTTGGCCTTCCTTGAATCTCACCTTTACAGTTAGTAAAAGGACATGCTTTTCCTTTATTCCTTGTCTCCCTTAACTATTACTTCTAGTTCTTGTCTTATGGGCCTTTTCCTCCACTGGCCCCATAAATATCGGTATGGATGATAATGGATGTTTTTTTCTTAATCTGTCTTCTCTAAATATATTATCCAGAGACAACCAATAATTTCACTTCTGGCTACAGTTGAAAATCCCCAAATCCGTGTGCCCAACCCACCCTTCCCTCCAAGCTTAAGTATCCAACTTCCTCTTACTAGTAAATACTTTCAGTGAAATGTTCTCAGACAACTCACAAATATCCCAACTTAATTTATTATCTTCCCTCCAAATTAACCCCTTTCCCCATACTTTGTCAGTGAATTAAAAAAAAGAACACACACACACACGATACATCTAAGCTAAAAAGCTGGGAACCATTCTTTACTAGTATGTCTCCTTTTCTCTTATACATATAAAATGGATAGCTGCATTAAAGATACATACTTAGAAGGGGCCAAAAATTGGTCATCTATTTTTCAGGGTGTTTATTGGCCCTTTGACTTTCCCATTTCAAATATTTGTCTTTTGTATAATAATTACTGATGTCTATAAAATCAATACTTATATTTCAATTATAGGTCATGTAATAATACTATTGCATAGGCATGCTGCAGACACTAAATGGAATAATACATGTAAGCCTTAGCAGAATGTGTAACACACAGATGTCTAGTGTGTGTTGGTTGTTAGTAATTTATTAATGCGTTGATTTGTTGTTTCTTTCACATTACTGTGAGAGTATTTTCAAACTAAACAGTTAAGTCACCTTCTTATGTCATACACTTTTAATAGCCCTCTAGTACTTATACAAAATCTTTAAAAGGACAAAAAAATGCTTTTGATGATTAATCATTTGTGTTTTGCCCTGATCTTTGCTACTGTTTGAATAAATATTATTACTTTTATACCAAAAAGATTCAAACCTTGCAGCCTGTACTCACACTGCTCCCTCTTCCTAGAATGATGCACCCTTCACATGTATGCACATGCATTGCATGGGCACATACATATACACAGATATTCCCATACACATTCACCTGTCACTCTGGTGCCTAAACTTTGCTTATCCCAAGTGACCCTAAACACTCATCAAAATTTGCCTCTTTATTCTTACAACAATGTGAATGATTTCCCCTGAAATAGTATAATATAGTGACCTCTATAATTTATTTTAATTAGTTAGTTATCTGCCTGTCAGATGGTATGTAATGGCAGGATATATACTTCATTTATCTTAGTGACCACAGCATTTAGTCCCATGAGTAGCACATTTGGTGCTGGATAAATATTTATTGCATGAATAGGTAGATGATGGGTTTCTTCCTTCTCCATCTTAATATTTTTTATTATAGTGCTCATATACCTCCCATAATGGATCCTTGAAAAACAGAAGAAAAAAACAACTTTGGTCCAGAAAAAAATATTAGAATACCACAAATACTTTCTGAACATTTACCAAAGACAGTCAGTCATCATTTATGTCATACCTGTTCTTAGGTAATGATGATCTATGTCATAGCAGTACTTATTTGTATGAAAGTAAAAATAGGGCAAATATATCTTTAAATTTGAAAGTGTTTCTTCTAAATTACATTTTAAATTTATGTGAGATGTTAATTTTACCCTCATTTGGTGGGGAAAGCATTGCTATACTCCTGAGTTCTGAAAGTATCTATTTTGTGAAAGAGCTGTTAAACTACCGAGTAATAATATGGTTTGGAGAAGATAATAATTACATATATTTATATAACAGACCACAATATCTTCAAGGAATCATTGCCATAATTGCATAAAATCCCACATATAGTTTCTATTTCCTTTATTCATGAGCTTTTAAAAATCTTTATGGTCCATCCTCAGTGTAAAATAAATAATGGCCTATTATCTCTCCATGGAATTTTGGTAGAAAATAAATTGTGATCATAAGTAAAAAAACAAAACAAAACAAAACAAAACTGAAATTCATGGAGCAAAATGTGCTTCCAACTAGAAAACAGGCAATCTATGAGACACTGATTGGCCTTCAAATCTATCTACTAACTTTGTGGTTTTAACCATGTGTGATTAGGATTCTATCTGTAAGTGTATAAAGAGACAGGGTCACATGCAAATGGACAAAATATTAGTTACTTATCCTCAGTTACCTTAATTTTTAAAACCACAATTGGCAAACCTCTGTCTCTGCTTGCTGTTCATTATGTTGGAGTTCTACAGGATCTTATCCTGGGATGGCTTTTCCTATTTATCTACACTAGAGGCCTGGTGCACAAAATTCATTTACTGGGGGTGGTAGAGTTTCTGTCAGCCCAGTCTGTACCATCTTATACTCCAAGACCCCTTGGGGGATGACCGCCTACTGGTTTAGGCCTGCTCCCAGGGGGAATTGGCATAAGCAGGCAGTCAGACATCCCTCTCACAATTTGGGACCCCTTGCTCCTTACTGCTCACCTGTTTGCTACTTCTTATGGCTCGTCTCACTGTTCCTTCTTAAGAGCAGCCACAGAGGCAGGAGAGGCTCCTGCTACTGCTGCTGCCCTCACCAGCCATGAGCCTGGCTTCTAGCTGAGTGGCACTTCTCCTGTGGGAGCACACTGACCACCAGAGGGCAGCTCCTGCATTGAGTGTCTGGCCCCTGTTGGTCAGTGCACATCATAGTCACTGGTCCATATAGTCATTCCTGCTGTAATGGTTGCTTAGGCTTTTATTATATAGACTAGAGGCCAGTGCAAGAAATCCGTGCACAGGTGTGTGTGTGTGTGTATGTGTCCCTCAGCCCAGTATGTACCCTCTTACAATCCAGGACTGCTGGCTCCCAACTGCTTGCCTGCCTGCCTGTGTGATTGCCCCTAACTGCTTGTGCCTGCCAGCCTCTAACCACTCCACTGCCAGCCTGGTTAACACTAACTGCCTGCCCCTGCAGGCCTAATCACCCAACTAATCCACTGCCAGCCTGGTTACCCCTAACTTCCCTACCCTGCAGGCCTGATTGATCACAACTGCCCTCCTCCCCTGGCCATCTTGTGGCAGCCATCCTGTGTCCACATGGGGGCAGCCATCTTGTGTGTTAGAGTGATGGTCAATTTGCATATTATTCTTTTATTAGATAGTATTAGAGAACTGGTGCACGAAATCCATGCATGGGGATAGGGGGAGTGTCCCTCAGCCCAGCCTGCACTCTCTACAATCTTGGACCCCTTGAGGGATGTTCTACTGCCCGTTTAGGCCTGATCCTGGTAGGATTAGGCCTAAACAGGCAGTCGGACATCCCACTCACAATCCAGGACTGCTGGCTCCCAACTGCTCACCTGCCTGCCAGCCTGATCACCCCCTAACTACTCCAGTGCCATCCTGATTGATGTCTAATTGTTCCCCTTCCAGCCTGTTTGTTCCCAGCTGCCCTTCCCTGCATGCCCGGTCACCCCAACTTCCCTCCTCTGCTGGCCTGGTCACTCCTAACTGCCTTCCCTTGCAGGACTGACCGCCCTCAACTGCCCTGCCTTGCAGGCCTGGTCCCTTCCAACTGTCCTCCCCTGTTGGCCATCTTGTAGTGACCATTTTGTGTCCATATGGAGGCAGGATCTTTGATCACATGGGGGCAGCCATCTTGTATGTTAGAGTGATGGTCAGTTTGCATATTACTCTTTTATTAGATAGGATAGAAGCCTTGTGCATGGGTGGGGGCCGGCTGGTTTGCCCTGAGGGGTGTCCTGGATCAGGGTGGGTATTCCCTTGGGGAATGGGGAAGCTTGGGCTAGGGGCCTGTGGTAGATTGTAGGCTGGCCACGCCCCCTGGCAACCCAAGCAGAGGTCCTAGTATCTGGAACTTATTTATCTTCTACAATTGAAACTTTGTAGCCTGGCTGAGGCCAAGCCTTCTGCTCACTCCATGGCAGCAGCCATTTCTGTTGGATTTATTTACCTTCTATAATTAAAACTTTATAGCTTTAAGTAGAGGCCTGAGCTGGCCAGGGCAGGTGGAAAGCTTGGTTTTCTCCATCTCTGGTTGCAACTCAAGCCTCCTGCTCTCTCCAGCTCTGTTGCTGCTGTCATTATCTTCTATAATCAAAACTTTGTAGCACTGAATGGAGGCCTGAGCCAGCAAGGGCAGGCGGAAAGCTTGGCTTCCTCCATTGCCAGGTAAACCCATGCCTCCCTCCTGCTCTCTGTGGTCACAGTCATCTTGGTTGGGTTTATTTGCATATTCACTCCTGATTGGCTGGTGGGTGTGGCTGGTGAGCATGGCTTGTGGGTATAGCAGAGGTATGGTCAATTTGCATACTACTCTTTTATTAGATAGGATGCTTATTCTCCTCTCATTCCCAGCTCAGATGCTCCCATGGATTAGTCTATAGCTCAGTGATTCTTTGATTTATGATCACCCACCCTCTATTTCTAAATGCTCAATAATTCTCTACTCAGGCACTTGAAATGCAGCATGCTTCAGAGTAAACAGTATTCCACCCTAGATGTATCCTCTCTTGTGATTGCTCCAATATTGTCTGTTATCTTCGTCAGCCACCAAAATGGCTAGTAAGGCTGCTCAATATATCCTGGTTTGATTCTAACCCTCTATTTCATCTCCACTCACTAGGTAGCTTTTCTTATCATTTCTTATTGGAATATTGCAACAGCTTTCAAACTGGCCTTTTTATCCATTAGTATTTTTCACTCAGCCAAATCTGTACAATCCGTGTAGAATAACCTAATTGTGCAGCTGTTTGACATCCTCCAATAGCTCTCCATAATGTGTTAGGATACAGTCCAAATTCCTGAAAACAACCTTCCAGGCCATTCATTATCATTTCGATATTTACAATTGTATTCACTTTTCTCAACACTTCCCCTTACTGGAGTTAAGATGTCCTGAAAAGTCTTTTCACACCCAGAACATATTACAGCTTTGCAAATTCGTTTTACATTACCTGGACTATTCCTGCCTGCCCCTGCCCCTCCAACATTAGCTTAATGGAATCCCCTCACTAATCCCTCAAGATCATTTCATCCATGAAGTCTATCCAAATCTACAATGCAGTTACCTCTTCTTTTTTTTTTCATTTCATTTCACTTTCACATGCTCAGAACTTCCAATTTATCACACAGTAGTTTAAATATATGTCTTCTATGAAATCCTACTTCAAAGGAGAGAGAATGCTATGAATTTTTATATTCCCCATGACTAATGAAGTTTGTAACCTATGGTATGTGAACAACAATGCTTAATGAATGAATGGATGAAGTGAAAGTGCATCAGAAAAACACACACACATAAGGATAAGAGTTAGGTCTCCAACTATTAAGATGAGATTCCAAAAGAAATAAAAGGGAAAAGTTCCTTTCCCAGTCAGAGCATATACCCAGGTTTTGGGTTCAAATCTCAGTCAGGGTGTGTGTGGGAGGTAACTGTACTCTCGCTCTCTCTCTTTCTCCTTCCATCACCCCATGCCTTCCTCTCCCTTCCCTTGTCTATAAAATAAATAAAAGAACATTCCTTGGGTGAGAATTTTAAGAAATGAATTTAGAAATAAAATAATAATAATAATAATAATAATAATAATAATAATAATAATACCGCTATATAATAAAGCCCTATGTGCAATGATCACCAGGGGGCAGAAATTCAATGCAGGAAGCTGCCCTCTGGTGGTCAATGAGCTCCCACAGGGGAAGTACGGCTCAGCCAGAAGCATGGTTCACAGCTGGAGAGTGCAGAGGCAGTGGCTGGAGCCTCTCTTGCCTCTCTGCAGCACTAAGGACCCCTCGGGGGATGTTCGCCTATGAGAGGGCACAGGCTGGGCTGAGGGGACACTCTTCTTTTCTCCCTCTGCCAGTGCACGGATTTTGTGCAACAGACCTCTAGTAATAATAATAAGTTAGGTATACACAGAAATTCTCTTTTTCTGACCTTTTCTCCTGGGCATCAAGGTGGACGTTTTTTAAAATAAGAATATATAGAAGAAGATAAATTAATAAAAATGTATGGGCAATATATGGTGTTAATGTTGATTATTAAGATGAAGTTACAGAGTTGGAAACAATGAATATGAAATAAGATACGGTGTTGTCTTTTGAAAATTAGGAAGTGATATTTTCAAGATGGGAGGGATGTGAAGGGATATGTGAAAAAGATGAGGAGGGATGCAGTCAATCACACTGTGATAAGTATAACAAGGTGATAAATGATTACTAGACTTAGTGAGGTATTCACTAAGGTATATAAATGCTAAATCACTATATGGTAAACCTGAAACTAATATAATATTGTATGCCAACTAAAGTAAAAAGAAAACGAAATTAGGAAAGTATATTACTTTTAATCATTTCAAAATGATTTTAATAAGTTTTTCCACTTGACTCAATCTCTTTAATCTTATTAGGTCCTTTTGAGGAAAATGTGTTTTTTTTATTTTTAAATTTATTGGTGTGACAATGATTAATAAGATTTTATAGTTTTCAAGTGTAAAATACTATAATACATCAGCTGTATATTCCATTGTGTATTCACAACCAAAGTCAAATCTCCTTCTATCAGCACATATTGACCCCTTTGAATTTCTACATTGTCCTCATTGCCTTAAATTTCACTCTGACAACCACCATACTGTTGTCTGTGTCTATGAGTCCATATTTATTTGTCCTGTTTGTATATTTGCTGTTTTGTTTGGTATCCCACATATAGTGAAATTATATGGTTCTTAAATTTTTCCATCCGACTTATTTCTTATACAAGCATTATCCATGTTTTTCAATGGATTATTTAGCAATTTTAGTAATTGGGTACACTTATTAAATTATGTGGCATGTACAGTTTCAACCCCAATTCAGTGAAAATAATTTTTAAAAAGCAAGATAATAAGGACCATGATCTTTTAATTAGAGGTATACCTAGAGAGAAAGGGCCCTGAAATATGCTAGTATACTTATCAGATACACCTTTTCTTCTGAATCAGTGCTAGCTATTGTCCAACTCAAGGATAAGCACACATACTAATTTCTTCTTAACTCTTAACAACAATGGGACATATTTAAAAGATGACCTGCGTATCCCAATACAAATACAACAGACTAATTTATACATATCTGCTATGTAGAAACTGAACAAAAACATTTCATCCTTGAAAAAAACATTACCCTTATAATTCTGTCAAAATTGATTGGTTTAAATTTGATGGGAAAATTCCAAGCCCATGCCATACACTGAATATTTACTAAAGTGTCTTTTCCCCCCGATGCCTTTTTCAGGATCTCTGGGATAGTTTAGAGCTAAAGGACATCTTATTACAATAGTGGACAATTAAGTATTCCTTAGTAAGGAATGTATCATTGCTCTTTTCAACTAAAGTAATTTTTGAGTATAGTAGTTAAACCCTTCAATCAAATAGGTATGTATCTCCTCAGGGAAATCCCTGTACTAAAGTTAGTGGGACTCACTTCTGATCATATAAACACAGAAAGTAACAAATATATGTAATAACTGGAAAGTCACAAGGATTCATGAAAATCAATCATTTAATTTCATATATATGGAATCTAAAGGTAGTGTTATGTGTAAATCCTTAAATTTTTGTAAGAGAACTATAATGTGGCCATTAATTGAATTAAGAATCCTTAATAATGTACAGATTCTACCACATCATGTTTACCTGGGTTCAAATATCTGATGAACAATCTGTTCTAAACAACTAATTTTATTAAATTCATGTCAGGTTGATTTAGTTTAAAACTGAATATTAAAAACTGAGAAGTTTTCTTCAATGACATGATATAAACATGAGTAGATAATCATAATCACAGTTGAGGAGCAGCATGTTTCAAATATTGTAGCTAAAATGTTTGGAAATAAACACCAAAGAACTACTTTATGATTAACTGCAGACTTACTGGTGTTTTGTAAATAAAATGTTGGGCAGTATGCTTGAATCACAATGTAATTAAATTACAGTACTGTTGGTACAATTTTAAATTATAAGAATAGTACAGAGTATTAATGAATATATAAAAAATACATCTAAAGGACCGCATAAAAAAGCAATATTCCTATAATTCAAACCCATGTTTTTCTACATGTGCTTTTATTTTTAAGTTCCTATTCAATCTTGTTGAAAAAATATTTAGTGCTCAGTGTTGCCTATTAGACACTGAATGCTGAAGAAAAAAAGTAAATACATTTTGTTGTTGTTTAAGATGTCTCTAATTAAGTTTGGTGGAAAGATGTATATACACAGAAAAGAATGGATACCAAAACTTATTATGTCACTTCCATATGTTTTACAGCCTGAATTCTCTGCTGACCCCTTAGAAGAAAGTATAGATGTGGAGGGAGTCAGTTTCATACCCCTAGATTAGCCTCCAAAGACACTGTCAGTGATGGGTACTTATCATAAGGGGCAATACAATAAACAACGGCCGGAGGAAGGAAGAAATTTAAGAGTATGTCCTAAAGAAATTACAAAAACAAGAATAGAATTTTGGGACTCAGCAGGCATAGAGTTGAAAGAGAATACTGGATAAATGATGCGACATAATTCTAGAATGTCTTAAAGAAAAAAAATGATATAATCAAAGCAGAGCAATCAGAAGAATAATCTGGCAACAGAATGCAAAATAGCTTGGTGTGGGAAGAGAAAAAAAAAGGCAAGAGGCATTGAAAATTATTTCAATAAATCAAACAGAACAGATTGAAGTCTTTGTGAGAGAGATAAAGTTGATAGATACCATAAAGAAAAATCCTAATAAAATTTCTTTAGTTTCTCTTATGTACTGATAATGTGATAAGTAAAAAAATTTAAAACTATGAATGTGTTTTTTATTCTTTTTATTGGAGTCTTGTGGGAAAAGGACAGGAAACAGATAGGAGAGGAAGATGCATATCTCTCTTTTCCCTTCTTATGTTTCAGTCAAGAGAAGTATGTCCTATAAGTTGTGAAAAGGAATGAGGATATTTCTGTCTCCATTTTGAACACTGGAAGAAAATTGCAGTTCAGGATGACTGTAGAAACACAAGGGCTGCTCTAGCCGGGTTGGGTCAGTGGATAGAGCACAAGCCTTCAGACTGAAGGGTCCTAGGTTTGATTCCGGTCAAGGGCACATACTTGGGTTGCAGGCCCCATTAGGGGCCTTAACCAGGGCCAAGTGCAGGAGTGGACCAATCGGTGGGTCTCTTTCCCATCGACATTTCTCTCTCTGACTCTCTCCCCCTCCCTTCACACTCTCTAAATATCACTGGAAAAATATCCTTAGGTGAGGGTTAACAAAAAGTAAAAAATAATAATAATAATAAATTTTAAAAGAAATATAAGAGCTTTTTAATTCAGCTTACAAAGCAGGCTGATGTGATCAGGCACAGAGATCACTTAGCTTGCCCTCTCAGGCCTTCCTCAGTTTTTATAGGCCAGCCACTGGGCATCTTTTAAAGAGGGCTTGGGAACCTTAAAATAGTGAAATTGCCTTTTCTGACAAAAGAAGGAAGACAAGCCAGGCAATTTCAGGGATTGTTTAAAGTGGCTGAATAAGCCAGGGATCTTTAAAAGGCCGAACAGAGCTGAGAGATTCTGAACTATGAATTTTTCCAACTGTCAATTTCAATCAGCAGCTACCAGCAAAACACCCAATGGATGGATTCTGCCATCATTTTCCCCCAAACTAGCATGAGATGAAGCAATCCATTTCCTCTCAATGACACAATGCCATGACAGCCACTTTAGAGAGAAGTAGAGAAATCTCAAGTAGAAAGCAATCTTCAAATGAAACTTAGTTAAAAGCTAAAGTGACTGATTACATTATAGGATTTGAATGAGTTTATAACAGATGAGATCAAAATTAGTTTACCTCATATCCAGCAGGATGGGTATATCAGAACAGTTACAGAGAATAAAGGAGTCTATATTACTCTTCTCGATTTTTACTAAAGTGGCAGTAACGTGAAATTGTATTACTAAAATGGTAACTGTCATTTTTTAAGGTTAACGCATACTGATATCATAAACCAATAATGATTAGTCTATAGAACAATTTTCTTTCCTAAATGAGAACTCAGAGAATCCATGTAAGTGGGAAACATGGGTCCTTGATCCAGGTAAAGTTCTACTATTTTTGCCTATATTGCCTACTTTGGTCACTGAATGGGAGTCATACATTTAAACAAAGTTTGTTGGACTATTAAAGAACAAAATTTCATGTTGGTGAGGCCAAGCATTCATACCTTATAAGGCTACACTGAATAAAAGGGGGAGTATCACCTAAAGATAGAACTAGAAACCTGGTGAAAGTAATTAAGGCAAATAAAAGAGCAAAATACAAAAAGGCATAGCTTCCCTTCTTCAGTGTTCTAGTGAGCATAGAATGTGCCTACAGTGCTAAGGTATCTATAGCATCTTTTTAGTCATACAATTAAATTACCCACTTATCCATGCCATTATTTCCATTTCTAGTATCCCTGCTCTATCTAGGTATTCATCTCCACTCACCTAAAGTATTATGGGAACTTCCTAATGGGGATAACAAGCACAAGTCTTTCCAATTTGATTCTAGTAATTTCCACAAGGGCTGGACCAAATTAGGTTTCTTGTCTTATTCCCTATAGTGTCCAGAACAAAAACGGAAACAAGGTGTGTGAGAGCTGCACCCATACCCCCTTTTTATTTAATCCTCACCTGAGAATATCCTTTCCATTGTTTTTTAGCGAGAGTAGAAGGGAGAGGAAGACGCAGAGAGAAACAAATATGTGAGAAAGACACATCCATTGGTTGCCTCCAGCATGCCCACAACCAGGGCCAGGAGCCTGCAGCTGAGGTACATACCCTTGACTGAAAAAGAACCCAGGACTCTTTGTTCTGCAGGATGATGCTTTATCCACTAAGCCAAACCTAGCTAGGGCCACACTCCCTTTATTTATGACTAGCGATCTGGTGCATGAAATTCATGCACAGGGTGTGGGGTAGAGGATTGTCCCTCAGTCCAGCCTGGACCCTCTCCAATTTGGGATCCCTCTTCCAATCCAGGACTGCTGGCTCCCAACTGCTCACCTGCCTGCATTCCTGATTGCTCCTAACTACTTCTGCTTGCCAGCCTGATCACCCCCTAACCACTCCCCTGCCACCCTGATTGATGCCTAACTGCTCCCTTGCTCCCCTCCCTGAAGGCTCAGTTGCCCCCAGCTTTCCTCCTATGCTGGCATGGTCATCCCTAACTGCCCTCCCCTGCAGGCTTGATCGCCCCCAACTGCCCTCCCTTACAGGTCTGGTCCCTCCCAACTGCTTTCCCCTGTTGGCAATCTTGTGGTGGCCATCTTATGTCCACATGGGGGCAGCTATCTTTGACTACATGGGGGCAGCCATCTTGTGTGTTGGAGTGATGGTCAATTTGCATATTACTCTTTTATTAGATAGGATACTGTTAAAAGATTCCAGTGCTCTTTCCCTCATAAGTCTCAGCACCACACACCATCTACTGTTTTATCAGTGTTGGCACACATAATAAAACATATTTACCATTTCTGGACTGACACACAGTAGGCCAAAATAAATGTTTATTGAATTGAAATACTGCACAGACCCAGAAATAGAAATGGGAGGGTGTAAGAAAAGGGATTCAGAAAGAAGGTTAAGAATAAGATGCAGAAATACAAATATCTAGTTGTAATCATTTCTTACCTTGATACCACGCTAAACCTATCTCTAACCAAATTATTTAGATTTATCTCACCTAAATAAAAATAGATTCTGAGGACAAAAACTAGCAATTGCAGTGGGAATAAAAAAGCAAACAGAGAGAAGAACTCTGGTGACAAAGCCTATTAGTAACATTTGATTGTTTATGATCATTTGTTTCAGTTTAGAAATTATTAAATATACAAAAGGATTAAGTATTCATTTCATCAGGGAAGGAGTTCTGTATCCTGCTTCACTTGAGGGCAAAGAAAGAACCATTTGGGGACACAGAAAGAAGAGACTAAGGGAGGAATATTGTTAAGTAATTTAAAAACCTAACCAGCAAGTAAACAATGGCAAGTGATACCACTTCTCAATTAATGGGATCCGATCAGTTGTATCAACCTTGTGTTCTCAAGTCAGGGCCAGGTTTGTGCCTAAGAACCAAACTAGGCCAATCAAATACTCCTCTGAAAATCTGGAAGGGAATTGTTGGAATGGGTTTATATTGATTTGAATATTCTAGAGAGACTGTTCATAGGACTCTATTTTTTCCTTTCTTTATTGATTAAGGTATTGCATATTTGTCCTTATCCTCCTATTATATTCCCCCATTCATGCCACCACCCCCCCATGTCTGTGCCCATTGGTTATGCTTATATTCATGCATACAAGTCCTTTGCTTGACTTCTCCCCTTAACTATTTTTATACTTCCTAGAAATATCCTTTTCTGTGATGGACAGCAAACACCACTGAGATTGACTCAATGTATATCTTCTTATATTCTATCTTCATTAAGATAGACAGGGTGTAGTTATCTTTCATAAAACCCAAATACAAGCATTGTTAAAATAATTGGAGAACTCACTAGTGATGAAAACGTCAACAGAATTAAGTTGTAGGAGTTCTCAAGATCTGAAAAGTGTTAGTACTTATTTTTCCAATCTCTGTGCACCTCAAATCTGTTCAATACATGGTGATATGATTTTAATATCATGATTTGTTTAATATAAAGCATACTATATGGACTGGTATGGATTTGTGATTTTATCTGATATAATAATCCTATCTAATAAAAGACTAATACACAAATTGACTATCATTCCAACACATAAAATGGCCGCCCCCATATAGACACAAGATGTCCACCACAAGATGGCCAGCAGGGGAGGGCAGTTGTGGGTAATCAAGCCAGTAGGGGAGGGCAGTTACGGGTGACTGGGCTGGCAGAGGAGGGCAGTTGGGAAAAATCAGGCCTGCAGGGAAGGGCAGCTGGAGGGAAACAGGTCAGTAGGGGAGGGCAGTTGGGGGGACCATGTCTGCAGGGGAGAGCAGTTAGGGATGACCAGGCCTGCAGGGGAGAGCAGTTAAGGGTGACCAGGCCAGCAGGGGAGGCAGTTAGGGGCAATTGGGACAGCAGGGGATCAGTTAGATGTCAATCAGGCTGGCAAGGGAACAGTTAGGGGGTGATCAAGATGGCAGGCAGAAGCATTTAGGGGCAATCAGGCAGGCAGGCAGGCAAACAGTTGGGAGTCAATAGTCCTAGATTGTCAGAGGGATCCCAGATTGGAAAGGATGCAGGCTGGGCTAAGGGACACCCCCCCCCCCCGTGTGCACAAATTTCATACACTGGGCCTCTAGTATTCTCTATAAAATTGCAGGATCCTGAGTTTTTGTGAAATGTGGTTGATATATAACTGAAGATACAAGCAAAAGCTTAGATTAAAATTAAGCTAATAACTTCATGAGTCAATATTTTAATACCTTTTCTATATTAAAACCACGTATAGTGTTTTCCATAATTTTATAATTAACCACCTATTTTCCAGAATGTACCAAGTATATAGCAAAAAATATTAATAATCCTAAAGCAGTCACATACCTTTCATACTTCTTTCTACCAATTACAACCTCATCCACAATAAATGTATCAGAAAGGGCCAAACTTACATGCCTATTTTGGCGCATTATACCTCAGGTTTGAGCAATGACTATGGGAAAGCAAGGCCCTTGGAGATAGGAATAAGGATCTAGGCGAATTATTGCACAAAATAAATTTGGAAGATCCCCAAAGTGATGCAAGACAATTCATGTCCATCTGTGTCAGATCCACATTTGGTACCTTAGCCTCTATTCCATTTGTAGTGCTGCCAACTTCTCAAGTACAGAACAGAAAGGTGGAAGGTGTTAATGAGGGTGCTGATATCTGCTGTTTCCAATAAAATTATAAACACTCTAAGGCTCATATAGTAACAACAAAAGTATAACTCGAGAGTTACAGGATAAGCCACACAAGAGCACATTCATTCTGGAATAAATCTGTATCATTTTAGTGCTACTGACAGTTAAAAGCAGGATGTCCAAATTACATATTACAAAGCTTCTAGGCATGATTCACATGCCATGTACTTCAAAAACACTAATTCCTAAATTATAAGAGAAATTAACTGATATGGGACCAGATGGTCATGGGGTGATCTGTTCTTGAGCAATGTTAAGACCTATTATCTCTAATCTCTAATAAAATTTCCTTCTTACTGTAAATTTACACATCCCATGTGTTTCTGATGGCAACATCCACAATGGCTAGTGGAGCTGTTATTGATAATGTTCAGGAAAACGGAACAACTTCAAAAGTGCCCTCCAGCATAGCAACAAAGGTAAGAAACAAAAATGAGTTGCTAAATGTATATTTCATGATAGAATTGCATGACAGAATACTAGGAGTTTCTCTGAAAAATATCAATAATGCCAAGGAGAGATGTGTGTGTGTGTGTGTGTGTGTGTGTGTGTGTGTGTGTGTTCTGGGAAAAATCTGAATGAAGTAGGGCATGTTGGGTAAACGTGTTTAGTGTGCCATTTACTGATCTTGATACCAATATGTAGCTAAAAATGACAATAGGATAGATTAGAAAATTATTTATGAAAAATACATAAATCCCAAATACCAAATCAAGTGATTACCATATAAACATGAATCAATAAAAGATCTTTGTTTGGAAGATCTTGCTTTAAAAGAA
Organism: Antrozous pallidus; assembly: GCA_027563665.1. Taxonomy (NCBI): domain Eukaryota; kingdom Metazoa; phylum Chordata; class Mammalia; order Chiroptera; family Vespertilionidae; genus Antrozous; species Antrozous pallidus. Next base: position 124,434,485 of record CM050509.1, read on the forward strand.
GCTTCACATTAGTTTTAGTTCCCAAATATTTAACATTTTCCTCTCATTATTATGTCATTATAAACATAAAATTAACTTTATTTCTTCTAAATATATATTACATTATGGAAGTAGATTTTATCATTAGTAACATATCCATATATTTCCCTACCTACTTCATTTCCTCATTGGATTAAAATGCACAATTTCAATGGCATCTGATATATATTTCCCAAATTGGAATATGCTTCTCTTACAATATGGGCATCAAAGTAATTTACCTGAGCTGACTAAGCTAAGAAAACTGGGTGGTAGACTCTTAAGAGGTTTACCAATTTCATAAAATAAGACTAAATGTATTTTCTGGGGAAGAAGAGAGGTGAGGAAGGAAGCACTCCATTGCATGAAACACAAAAGCTGTCCTGTATCTACTTATTTTTATACAGTGCTTACCTACTCTGACCTAAACCATCACAAAAGATATGCAAGCACTATGCACTTCAATCTTTCATAATGCAACCAGAGTTACTATTCTAGAAACCTAACTGGCCATGTCATTTTAACTGGTCAAAATCCTCTCTGGCTCCTCTTTGCCTGAAGAATGATGTCCAAAACATTTGAAAAAGAAAAGCATAAAAGTTCTTAACAACCTGCTTTTGACATGCCCCTTAGATCCCATCCTGTTCTTCCTTATCCATGCAATGGGCTTTCCAAATACCTAACTTTTCAGCATATCTTGAATAACAAGCTCATTAACAATTTTATGTCTTTATATTTGTTATTCTCTGTGGCAGAAATGACCTTTTAGTGTCTAACTTAGAAAATTATTTTCTGTCTTTGATAAACAACCTTGATGACTTCTTCCTGTCCTCTTTGAAGCTTTTCCAGGGAGTCTTTGCTTTTTGTGTTGCTACAATAATTTAGAACAGTGATTTTCAATCTTTTTTATTTCCTGAAACAAATAAACTAATACTAACATTCTATGGTGAGCCAAAGAGTATAATATATGTTTTTGCCAAACTGATGAAAAATAGATATGTTAATTCATTCATACTGTAGCGCTGCTGTTGTGTAGGCTGTGGTCATTTTTCTTTTGGCGGTTGTAATTTTTAAATTTGACAAGCTAATGAAGAAGAGGTCAGTGCCCCTGAATACACAGTCAGGTTTTGCATGTTAAAAAAAATTCTTGCAACATACAGGTTGAAAATCACTGCTTTAGAGGTATCTCTCCAACAGTACCTTTCAAAATTTATCCCAGGCATTTGCTTTCAAGTTTCTCCCCTTTTCAGCTGCAAAAGCAAAACAAAACAAAACAAAACAAAAACCCACCAGTTCTCAACTCATTTCTACATTCCAAATGCCCAATAGAGTGTCTGGCACAATAGAAGTAAATTGGGTAAAGTCACTCAATGAAAAGCAGATTGAAGAAAACCTCATAGAAAGATTTGTCTCATTCCAGGTTCTACATGCCGGGTATACACACAAAACAATTTGAGTTCTTAGAGTATGTGACTGATAGAAGTAAAGGATAGGTCCTGGCCAGGCAGCTCAATTGGCGAGAGCATCAACCAGATCCTGGTACACTAAGGTTGTGTATTTGATCCCTGGTCAAGACATGTAAAGAATCAATCAATAAATGCATTAACAAGTGGAAAAACAAATCCCCCTCTCTGTGTGTCTGTCTCTCTGTTTTTCTCTCTCTTTCAAATTAAACAAAAAAAGTGAAAGATACAAAGACATCCAGCACCAAGAGTTTCATTGCTCAGTTTATCTACATTGAAAAAATAAATTTATGTGGACTAATATTTAATAAAAGTATTATGTATTCTTATAGTGAAGAGATTATTAAAAATGCATAAGGTTAAAGACAATCCAATAAACTGAAACCAGTTAGACAATTAAGAACAGCTAGAAAATTCTTGTGTATTAGTCAAATCTATACCTCATTAAACAATAAGGTTTTGTAGACTTCAATTTTCCGTTGATTATGTCAAGTTGCTTAGGGGATAATAATAATTTTATGATTTCTCATTTTATTACCATATTAAACTTACTGTTTTACATTAGATATTATTATTATACATATATATTATTATACATCAGGAATTGCTTAGCACTTTATACAAATGATCGATTATCTATAATTCTCAAAATAACCCTAAAAAGTATGTTCAATTATTACATCAATTTTTTAAATTGGAAACTGAGGTTTAAAGTAACTGTTTCAAAGGACACAGCACATAGTGTTGAAACCAGGATTCAAACCCAAGCAGTCTGATTTCAACATTATGCTAAGCTTTAAGCCTGGAAGTTGATGAGGGGGAGAAAATTATATAAACAGTTGTCCCTCCCACCGTGCCATCTGCATTATAAACACTGTTATTTGCATTCATCTTAAATTGAAGCAAGGCTCTTAACTGGTATGAAACAAGCTGTTTGGTGGAACATTTCAATGATGAAAGTGTTTCAGCTTAACAATGAGGGAATATTTTCTTACACTTCACTTAAACAACTAAACCCACATGAAATGGTGATTGAGAAGCTAGCATTTTCCTCATTTCAATAAAACATTAATGTTTTGTTTTGAGTGTATGCTATTTCTTAATCTGAGTCAAGGATGTTTTGAAAATCTTATTTTTATTACTCTTAGCATGAAACATACATAAATATTTAAAACTAAAGTTTTTGAAATCTTGTTTTTACTATTAATGCAATGAAGATTCTAGAAGGCCTTTCAAATCCAGCATGGAAGACCTGCAGTTTCTGGAATGGTCATATGAGGATCTATCTAGTCTCACCCCGCCCCCCAGGAAACAACCATAACTGGTGAAAATTATTAAAACACATGCAAAAAAACTAACCTTGTAGGTTGCCCTAAGGGTATAATACAAATGTTCCTAAAGGGATAAAGCAAATAAAAAAACTATATACATAAGAAACTCTTCTAGCCCAGCAGGTGTTGCTCAGTGGTTGAGCATTAACCTATGAACCAGGAAGTCACTGTTCAATTCCCTGTTAGGTCACATGCAGAGGTTAAGGCTCCATCCCCAGTGGGGAGGGAGATAGCCAATCAATGATTCTCTCTCATCATTGATGTTTCTATCTCTCCCTCTCCTCTCCTTTCTTCTCTAAAATCAATGTGACAGGGAGTAGGGGAGGCTGGGGAATGGTCAATGGAGAGAAAAGGAGATAGACTACTTTATATAATACTTTAAACAATAAAATTATATATATTTAAAGTATATATATATATATATATATATATATATATATATATATATATATATATATAATTCCAGTAAGAACAGAGAGAGTCTGTAGCAACTGACTCACCACATGCTCCCTCCCTCCCCCTTCCACATCTTAGCATGATGGTGGATCTCCTGCTCTCCCCAGCTCCTAGTCCTGGGCTATGTTATCTTTTCAAGATGTGTAGAACACCAGTATTTCTTATACCCTACAGATCTCTGTTGCAGTGTTACAGAGGCTCAATTCATGCACGGTGGTCCTCTTTTTCTACTTGGCCTCCACTCACAAGGCAGAGGCTGCAGTCCAGGTGTGACATCCTGAAAACATTGGAACTAGTCCCTGACCACCCTCACCCCATCTCATTCACAGGGCAGAGGTTCCATTCTGGGAGAGGTAAGCTAAGAAGAACAACATCTACAGACCCTACCCAGCATATTGCTCACACTGTTACCACACTGGGCCTACACACAGCTCTTCAAATTCAAAGCTCAGGGAACCAAACAAGAGGTGCTTATACAAATTTTCTGAATTCATATGAATACAGTAATCTAAAAGCTTAGAAAGATAATAAGCACTTGGAATTTTTTTCCACAGAAGCCAGAGAGGATTTTAGAAAACATCCTGATGCAATCCATGAAATACTAAAATGTACAGACTTAGAAAAGAACCAAACCTCAGAGGGAAGGTAAGGGAGAGTGGGGTTCGGGGGGAGAGATCAACCAATGGACTTATATGCATGCATATAAGCATAACCGATGGACACAGACAACAGGAGGGATGAAGGTATGAGTGGGGGTAATGGGAGGTGATGGGGAATAAGGACACATATGTAACATATTAATCAAGAAATTAAAAAACACAGATAAAAACATTAAAAAAAAAGAATCTGGGGTCCGGGGACTCATAATAAGAGATAAGGACAAAAAGGAGTCAAAACTTAAAAGGGAAACTGAATAAGACAAGAATGTGATAAAATTCCAAAATGTAATAGATTGATTAAAATACACAATAGAGTTGTTAAAAAGAATTTATGCAACATAGAATCAAATCAGTATAATATTTTATTGTTTCAAATTTTATTGCTTTTATTACTTCTTCACATTAAGCATACCTCAAAGGACCATTCATCATTACTTTAAGAAAATATCTCCATATATTTTGCTTTTAATTTCCATTTTAATATCCACATACGAGAATTTTACCATCTCATAATCAAATCATTGAGGCAACCATTACCTGGTCTCATACATTAGTGCTTAATTGCATACTATCTTGATTTTCTTTAACTGATGTATGCTTTTCATTATATATAAAGTTTATGAGAGCAAATTTAATTAAATTAATATTACATTATGACACTCTTCAGTGTTAAGAAAAAGTCTCAAAAACTAGAAACAAGGCCTTTTTAGGAAAATAAAATGTAAGCACAGCCGTCCTATGTCACTTCAAAAGTCCACTCAAGAATACCTTGATTTGGGGGAAGAATACATCTGTGTTTGATTCTGCACTGTTAATAGTATAGTAAAAATTATTCAAATTACCTGTAACCAATTAAGTATGTTGAAGTTTCCTTTTGTACATGAAATTCAGTTCCATATCACTGCCTTCAACTAACTCTGAAATAATATCATTCTCTTCTCAGAAAACACACATAACAGAGATTATGGAGTAGAAATAGTTTTCTTATCACATCACATACCCTTGTATTGAGTCCCTGCTATTATATATCTAAACTTCAAAGGGGCTCAGTTTTTAAAACTGAAAAAGTTCCAGTACTTAGCTTTACCTAAATCCATAATGCTAAGTTCTGTGCACAGACTAATTTGATTTTTTTAATTTTCTAGAATACAATTTAGCTTCAGTTTTTAAATGACAAGTAAAGAGCCTGGCTGAGCTGGCTCAGTGGTTGAGTGTTGACCTATGAACCCGGAGGTCATGGTTCGATTCCCAGTCAGCGCACATGCCCAGGTTGGGGGCTCAGTTCCCAGGGGGGGTGTGCAGGAGGCAGCCAGTCAATGATTCTCTCTCAACATTGATGTTTCTATCTCTACCTCTCCCTTCCTCTCTGAGGTCAATAAAAATATATTTTTAAAAGATGACAAGTGAAGAAGCACCACAAAATACTACCAACTGAAAGCACAATGGTGCCTTACCCATTTTTCAAAGGCTAGTCTATAAACATAATTTTAAATAGTTGAAATCATACAGTTCCTTCATTAGCAGAAATATATAGACCTTAGCTATCTTCATTATATGACTTGTAATTGCAAGGAAATCTATTCACTCATAACTTTAATGTGGTGTATCATTACACTGCATCTGCTCCATTTAAAACAAGCATGCTCATCAGACCAGGTGTTCTGATTTCCAAATTGATTAGTAAAAGCATTTTATAGTTTAATATATTGTTTTATAGTTTGGAAAGTACTTTCAGAACTTTTATTCAATGGGATAATTGGTACAAATAGACAAATTCTAACTGCTGCTTTTTTAAAATAAAAAGCAGGGAGCCTGCAACCCGGGCATATGCCACGACTAGGAGTTAAACCGTAAACTCTTGGTTTATAGGTTGATGCTCAAGCACTAAGCCATGCTGGCCAGGCTACCTATTGCTTTTAAGTATTATATAATAATATAGTACTAAAGGATATAATTTAAAATATGAGTTAACTTTCTTCAGAGAGGACACTAAACCTATATTTATTAAAATGTGTTGCCATAATAAAACATTTCATATATACAATATAAAGACATTTAACTCCATTATAAAAATCTAAAAACACTGAAAAATAAGTCAGACTTTTTTCATTTAATCTTAAGTGAACGTAACTTTATATAATATCTGTCTATTAAAATAGTTAGTTTATAAATAACTGGTATGAAAACCGGTTTAACATTAATATTTAATGGAGATATTGATAACAGCACTTTGAAACATACTTATATTATAGTAAATTTTAAAATATCTTAATATCTGGTAGTTTTGTAATCATCACAACAATCTGAGGAAATGAACAGAGGAGGTATATATGAATTTGATTAGAGTTAAATATTAAGGTGTTTGAGTAGGAAGAATTCTGAAAGATAACTTTCAAATGTGACCATCAGATTTGGTCATGCAGTAAAATATGAGAGAATAAAATAGGGAATTTAGCCCTGGCCCATGTAGCTCAGTTGTTTGAGTGTCATCCTGTGTCCAAAAGGTTGCTGGTGCAATTACAGGTCAGAGCACATGACTAGGTTGTGGTCTAAATCCCCAATAGGGGGTTGGTGGTATACAGGAGGCAGCTGATGGATGATTCTCTCTCATCAATGTTTCTCGCTCTCTTCCTCTCCTTTCCTTTCTCTTGAAAATGAATAAAAACGTTTGTTAAAAAACTAGGGGTTTGCAGGAGCAAATTGAATGCATTATTTTACTATTTCATTTAACCTATTATATATTGATAATTTTTTCACCATGAGATGTGACAGATTTCTTTGTATTTTTATTTTTTAAAATATATGTTTATTGATTTCAGAGGGAATGGGAGAGGGAGAGATATAAACATCAATGATGAGAGAGAATCACTGATCAGTTGCCTCCTGCACACCCCCTTCTGTGTATTGAGCCTGCAACCTGGGTATGTGCCCTTTAGTCCTCAGGCAAACACTCTGTCCACTAACATTTTTAGAGTGAGAAGAGTAATTAGGATAGAGCGCTAAGGTACATTTAAGGGTCATATAGAGAAAAAGGAACCAGTAAAATGAACTAAAAGTTGAGGTCAGAGACTTGAATAAGAGGGTCTATTTAAGTCAAGGGATGATGCAATGAGGATGGAGAAAATATATGTTTATTGTTATTTTCCTTCTTATAGACAGAGGAGATTTGAACAGAATAGGTGCTGACAAAAAAAGGAACCAGATAAACATAAACTCACAGACAACAGTATGGTGCTTACCAGAAGGAAGGGGGGTATTCGGGTAGTGAAGGGTTAAGGGGATCAAATATATGGTGGCTAAAGGAGACTTGATTTTGGATGGCAAACGTGCAAAGCAATACACAGATGATGTATTATAGAATTGTACACTTGAAACCTATATAATTTTATTTAACAGTGTTACTCCAATTAATTTAATAAAATAATTTTTATAAAGACGGAAGATTTGGAGATGGGCTCCAGACCCAAGAGAGAATACCTCAGCCTCGCCTGGAGAAAGCACACTAGAGGGGAGTGATAACGTTGAATGAGTGCATAGGTCTGTGGGGAAAATGGAAAACAAAAACATCTGATAGCTTCTGTTTTCTTTGATGTGTTAGAGGAAGGTGAGGGAGCAGGGTCAGAGGCTTGCAGAAAAATAGAGACTATTGAAATATCTACAATAGAGAATGAGGATGGGCCAGGAGAATGACAAAGAAACCTACAATGGCTGACTTTATTTAGGGCACAAATAAAGGAAGTAACTACAAGTTACAGGATATTACTCTTCATGGTTGTGAGGTTTTTCTGTGTCATTCCTGAGCTGCCAGGGTATAGGCTTGGAGAATTAGATAAATCTGTTGGACAGGTTTATGCAGATATCTGCAAGTCAATGTGATGAGGGAAAATAAAACATTTTAGAAATTTTTTTCAAGTTTTTGTCTAAATGTGAAGATAAAATTAGAAAGAAGAACTTGAGTCACTGTCAAAAGCTTTGCTAAATGCCCGGCCAGTGTTGTTCAGCGGTTGAACATCAAACCATGAACCAGGAGATCCTGGTTCGATTCCCAATTAGGGCACGTGCCTGAGTTATGGGCTTGATCCCCAATGTGTGACTTGCAGCCGATAAATGATTCTCTCTCATCATTGATGTTTCTCTCTCTCTCCATCTCCCTTCCTGTCTGAAATCAATAAGCATATACTTTTTTTTAAAAAGCTTAACTGAATAAAGGCTACCACCAGGAGGCTGGTACACTACAGTAATAAGGAAGAGGAAAGATGTTAAGAAACTCAAAGAAGGATGGGTTATTGCATGCTGGGAAGAATCCAAAGGGGCAGGAGAAAACTACAGCTCCTTATGCCATTGAGAAAAAGAACAACAGCTATGTCCACTGCCAGACAGATTCAGAAGGCAAGGGTCATACAACCACCATTTTATAAGTTCAATATTTTGATAAAGAATTGACTTACTTTTTCTTAACATTGCCTTTCTTGTTACCCATGCTGGCAGGTTCAAAGAACAGTTCATAGGTTATTTCTTTTAGCAAGTTTGGAAAAGTAATTTAACTTCATATTAAGGAACAAAAATCTCATACAGAATTTCATAAGGTTACATGTGAAAAACATTTTATTTATCCTCACTATAAAATTATACATTTAATTATATTTTACCATGTCCAAAATTTCTACAGTTTATTTCCAAGTTTTAAGTGTCTAGCATTTCTGAATTCTACAAAATCCTTAATTGGTTTTCATATGTTTACAATGTCAGTTTATAAGTGTACTTAAAACTAAATTTGGAAATTTTACATTTTTTTAAGTTTTTTTTAAGGTAGATGTCTCCACATTATAAAAAGTTTATGTAGTGATTCAGAAAGATATTTTAAAACATATTTATATCATTTTGAAGTTTCCTTGTCTAATTGTTAGTAAAATTATAGATGTTAGCATCCCTAAATTGGGTTCACATGACTAAAACATTTTTTAAAATGACTTCTTTTTAAAGAAAATGCTTATTCAATTTTATATATATATATATATATATATATATATATATACACACAAATATATTTTAAAGGCTATATATACATATATAGCCTTTAAAATATATTTGTATAAACTTATATTCAAAACTTCCAACAAATTAAGTATTTAAAATATTTTCATTTACATAGTAGTGTTGGCTTTCTAGCACTGCACATGACATTAAAAAATTAAAATGATGTAACATCAGTCGTACAGACATTTATCACGCATACTCTAAAGTAAGCAATTTATATAATAAATGCACATACTTGGTAAACCTGATCAGGTTAAAGAGATGGTCTTATGGTGCTGGTTCAACTGTTTCTAACAAAATTATAAAAATGAAGAGGAACTTATTTTGCCAAAATACATTGGATATAATATTGTATGTCTCATGCCATCACTATGATTTGATTTTATATTGAAATCAGTGATAAATATTATTAGGTGATTAACGATAGGTCATTGGGGGGGGAGGGATATCTGTAATACTTTCTATAATATTTTTTTAAAAAAAGAACGTAGCCTTTATTGTCATTCTAAAATGTAACTGCTTGTGGATTTATTTAAACCTACCTCTGAACATAGTCCTTAGATTTAAATCAATTTGACAAGCATTTATAGAGTCTCTCCCTTGTGAGTGGCACTGTGGTTCGCACTGGGGATAACAATGTGAATAAGACCTCTGTCCATGCCATCACGTATTTACCAGTATAGAAAGTAAACAGCCAAGACATAATTATTAAAGGCACACAGTGAACCAGAAAAATGGGCCTAACGTGTGAGAAAAAAGGGAAGGGTACAGACAACTGTGACTTGAGGATTTGATGCATCTAAGCTGAAAATTCAGACTTTTTAATAATGAGAAAGAAAAGAGGGGAGGAGGAATCGATCAAGAGCACATGCTAGATAACTGTGTTATAAGATTTGTAATGAGGACAAAACTTTCATTTTCCTGACATTGGCAGAAAAGAGCTCTTGCTTTTAATCTCAACTCCTGAGCTTTCCTTTATTGTTAACAAAACAAAATCCCGAGTAATTAGTGAAGCAGACAGAATACTGAAGGAAATAAACAGGTTACACTTATGAACACTAAAATGTTGAGGTGGACTGCGTAGAACATAAAGCAATGATTACAGAGTTTCTGAGAGAAGGAAGGGTTGTTGTGGAAGACAATGAAAGACTGTCCCTTCAATCAATATAGGACACTGGGGAGACACTAATGATGGCAAGAATATTTAAGATGTTATCTATGGAATGTGAATACTTCCCCTTGCTACATTGGTGCTTCATTGTGAGAAAATTAATTCAAAATACTTTTATTTACCCTTCTGATATCACACTGCTTCCTTGATCTTGATATAACCCAAAGATTGGGTCTCATGAAGCCTAGGGATTATTTGGGTTAAACAACATTGCAGGGGATACAAAGGGGAAGATGAAGAACATGAATGAAACAAAATGTATGATTTTTGAGTGCCATTTCAGGAAGCTCTTATTCTCCAGGTGATAGAAAATCATAAAATTTTAAACATCAGCAATCATGTGCTCGAATGTGCTCTGTCCTTGACTCATGTATAAGTTAGTTGGGCCACTGTTAATCATGATTCTGACAACAAAAAACATGCATGGAATAGGATCAGTTCTTTATGCTATTTGATGTTTGAACTGTACTAAAAATAAAGGTGCTTTTCTAAATAAATAAGAAAATAAACAAGTAAATAGCAGTGTGTAGACTATAACAGAAACAAGAAAAATAATAGAGGTCATTGAGGTAAATGTTAGAAATAAAAGGTGATAGACATTCCACATACATCTTGGAGGTATAAACAACTAGAATACCAATACATATGGTTTAGTTGGTAAGGTAGATAAGTGAAAAAATTACTACTTCAGTGTTTCCAGATTAGTACAGTTTAATATGAATGACTGAGCATTACAAAATTACCTTGGGAAGTGGTTAGCCATAAATCTATAAAAATGTTACTCTGCAAATGTAATATCTGTCCACTAGCTCTTATTCAATCACATTTTATTTTTACAAAAAAAGATAATCCAAAAATGTCACCTTATGTTTTGCTGCATTTCCCAAAATGAAAAAGCAGTGTAAACCTGCTTTGAAAAATAATTAAATAGAATTTTTTCATTTATGTTAATACTAGCACTTGGGTTTAGAGAAAGTACAGATTAAAGCCTTAAATCTGGACATGGATTTCAAAATATTCGAAATATCAAAATATCCCAATCCTTCATGTTCAAAATTCCTGACTCTAACAGTTTATGAGTTAGCTCATATCAATCACTAAGTTTCCACTAGTACCACATATTCACAAATCTTTACTTTTGTGTTTTTGAATACATTCATTTGCTCTTAAATGTAACAGACAATTAAGTGCAATTAACTGACACCACTGTGGAAAACTAGTGATCAAGAAGTAACATAGTAATGCAAAGACATATGAATAAATAAGTGAATGCAACAAATTATAAAAATAAATGATGAAATCCTATCTAATAAAAGAGTAATATGCAGATTGACCATCACTCCAACACTCAAGAGGGCTGCCTTCATGTGGTCAAAGATCCTGCCCCCATGTGGACACAAGATGGCCACCACAAGATGGCCAGCAGGGGAGGGCCATTGGGAGGTCCAAGCCTGCAAGGGAGGGCAGATGGGGGTGATCAAGACTGCAGGGGAGGGCAGTTAGGGGTGATCAGGCCAGCAGAGAAGGGAAGTTGAGGGCAAACAGGCTGGCAAGAGAGCAATTAGACATCTATTAGGCTGGCAGGGTAATGATTAGGGGGTGATCAGGCTGGTAGGCAGAAGCGGTTAGGGGCAATCAGGGAGGCAGGTGAGCAGTTTGGAGCCAGCAGTCCTGGATTGTGAGAAGGATGTCCGACTGCCCATTTAGGCTCAATCCTACTGCATCGAGCCTAAACAGACAGTCAGACATCCCTCGTGGTGTCCCAGACTGGAGAGGGTGCAAGCTGGACTGAGGGACATCCCCCCACCCCCTGTGCATGAATTTCGTGTACCAGGCCTCTAGTAGAATAATAAGATTTGGTACCCAACTGAAGAGGTCAATAGTGGAAAAATAAGAGAAAATGAAGATATAGAGAGCATTAAAATATGCCCAGGCCTGTATTTTGTGGCTGATTTGTTTGGAGCATCATCTGTGCATCTGAAGGTCAAGGAGTCAAACCCAGGTTAGGACACATACCTGGGCTGCAGGTTTCATCCATAATTGGTGCATATTTCTTTCTCTCTCCCTCTCTGTCACCCTCTAACTCCCTCCCTTCCTGAGTCTCTAAAATATGCTCAGGATTATTAAGACTGAAAAAATTTTAACTGTAAATTTCAGATATTATAAAACTTCATATCTTTGGATATGTGTTACTAACACTCAGGAAGCACTTGTTAAATAGTTGAATGAGTCAATGTCTGGCTCTCCTTCAGCAAACTTGGAGCTTTTCAAAAAAGGAAGTGTGGATAAGTGTGGAATCTTTCACTGTACTTTTCAATATATGTTTGCTAAATATAAGTAAGATAAATCTAATTACCAGAGAGTTTTGGTATCCTTTTTCTTTTGATAGTTTAGTTTACTACTTGGGCTTTCAAAATGACCGAATTAATATATATATATATATATATATATATATATATATATATATATATATATTACTGTGAACTGACTCTTAACGCCCTCTTTTTACAGGCTCATGTTTTATATATTTACTAGAGACCTGGCACACAAAATACATGTAAGGGTGTGTGTGTCCCTCAGCCCAGTCTGCACGCTCTCCAATCTGGGACCCCTCGAGGGATATCCGACTGCCCATTTAGGCCTGATCCCAGTAGGATTGGGCCTAAACGGGAAGTCGGACATCTCTCACACAATTCAAGACTGCTGGCTCTCAACTGATCACCTGCTGCCTTCCCTGAATGCCCCTAAACACTTCTGCCTGCCAGGCTAATCACCCCCTAACCACTTCCCTGCCAGCCTGATTAATGCCTAACTGCTCCCCCTGCCAGCCTGATTGTCCCTAACTGCCCTCCCCTGCAGGCCTGGTTACACCTAACTGCCCTCCCCTACATGCCTGCCCCCCCCAACTGCCCTCTTTTGCAGGCCTGGTCCCCCCCAACTGCCCTTCCCTGAGGCCTGGTCGCCCCCAACTTCCCTCCTCTGCTGGCCTGGTCACCACTAACTGCCCTCCCCTGCAGGCTTAATCGCCTCCAACTGCCCTCCCTTGCAGGCCTGGAACCTCCCAATGGCTCTCCCCTGCTGGCCATATTATGGTGGCCATCTTGTGTCAGATCTTTGACCACATGGGAGCAGCCATCTTGTGTGTTGGAGTGATGGTCAGTTTGCATATTACTCTGTTATTAGATGGGATATTTGTAGATTAGTTTTTATAGGCAGTATGTGCAAATAAGTTTTCAACTATCTGTAAATCAATACACTGATGCATTTCACTTCAAACACTGAGCATTGGGCTGGCATTAGATGATTTGTTATAATTTATTTATTGCATACATCCTATTGTTTTATGAATACCCCTAACCCAACTCCTCTATTTACCTTCTACAGTCACTGAAAATCTGACTACACTGATTAGAATTTTAAAAATATTAAAAGTAATAGTGAAGCTTCTAAATAATTTTGTATTAATTGCAGAGGGATGGGGCAATCAGTGAATCAAGGCAATTGATAAACAGCTGAAATAAAGCATCTCGTTGAGGTCAGGGGGCAAACTTTAGTGAGCAGATCTAACGCCAAAGTCATTTTTTTACTTAAACACAAAATCTCTTCCTACTTCTAATTAGAACAATTCTAATCACGTCCTACTTTATATCTCAGTGAGATATTTTATTAGCTTGTTAAAAATATGCCAATAGTCTAGCCCAATGGTTGGCAAACTGTGGCTCTGTTGACTAGTGATTTTGCCGACCACTGACCTAGACTCTTGATTCCAATAATTACAGGCTGTTATTGTTCCTTGTGATATAGCCCCCATAAAGTGTTCTGCAAACTCATTAGTGAACAGAGCTGTAGTTTTCTGACCCCTGGTCTAGTCAGATAGACTCTGTGAATAGAGCATCAGCTAGAGGAATGAAGGGGCCGGGTTCAATTCCAGTCAGGATATGTGCCTGGGTTACAGGCTCAATCCCCAGTAGGGGGCTTGCAAGAGTTGGCCATCAATTGTTCTCTCTCATCATTCATGTTTCTCACTCTCTCCTTCCCTCTTCCTTCCTTTCTAAAATTAATAAAAATATATTAAAAATGCCAATAACTTTTCACTCAATTTGAACATTTCTAATTATTAGCTTACTAGTAGCTCATGCCCCACCCTCCACAGCCCATAGCTCTCTGTCACTAGTAGCCCGTGCCCTGCCCCATCCACCCAGAGAGCCACTGCTCATTTGGTTGTGACAGCATTATGGTGTCACAGCCACAGGCCTTTTATTAGCATAGACTAGAGGCCTGGTTCATGAAATTCGTGCACTTGTGGGGGTGGGGGTCCCCCAGCCTGGCCTATGCCCTCTACAGTGTTGGAGCCCTGCAATCCATCACCCCTAAAAGGTAGGCCTCACCCACCCATCCAGGGCACCTCGAAGGATTGCCCCAAAGAGGTAGGCTGGAGCTGGGGACCCCCAGGCCTCGCCTTGCAGAACTGCCAGGCCCCACCTCCTCCACACCATGCACACAGCATCAAGTCCCCACCCACATGCACATGCCTCGCTGTACACACAGCCCCATCCACCCACACGTGCCCACTGTGCACGCAGCCTCCTGGTAATGGACTGTGATGGTGTGAGCGCATCTTGGTGTGAGGGTGTGATGACCATCTAGGCCAGTGGTCAGCAAACTGCGGCTCTCGAGCCACATGCGGCTTGCGAGCCACGGTTTGCCACTCTGTTGACTAATGAGTTTGCCGACCACTGTGTAAGGCATTACCCTTACCCAAAAGTTTTGACATCAGGTTAAAGACATCAATACATTATTAAAATGTTTTTAAGTGTTTTTCCCTAAGGCAGTAGTCAGCAAACTCAGTCAACAGAGAGGCAAACAGCTGACCTATGCTTTTATTAGTATAGATTAGAGTGACAGTTCTAGTCAAAACCTTCCTGCTGCACTTAACTGATGAGCTAAATTGTAGACATTGATATTTTGAACAGAAAAATAGGAGCTGATTTGGTGCCTGGAGTACTTGAGTGGAAAAAGTGACCTGGATCAACAGGATTATATAGTTTATGGAATTGTGAAGATCAGCCACGAGTCCTGGAATGACTTACTTTAACTACTATACTTACTAAAAATAAGTGTGTGTGTGTGTGTTTCTACATGAATGTGGCTTTATGAACTGAAAAATCACATATATTATAAAATGCAAAGTCGTTATTAACTACTCAAATTGCCAACTGCTTATTCATTTGTAACCTCTTATTAAGTCTATAATAATATTATTTCATATGCCTCTTCTTTTTTTCTATTTTAACAACTAGACATTAGTTTCAATGTATAATTTTGTATGGTAAGTTAAAATATTCTAGTGGTTTTGCCTTTGCGATAGAACATTATCAAGTAATATTTAAACCACTTCTAGATTTCAACAAACAAGTTAAGTTACTACCAATAGAGCCATTTGAAATTCAAGGGTATAGCACACTAAAACCAGGAATCAATTAACCCTTTGATTAGCCCTGTTAGTTTTTTTTAAAGACCATGGGTTCTCTTGGTAATAATCAATATCCATATAACCTTCCCAAATCCACAAATAGGTACATTGACATTTTATTTAAGCCATTCATAGTGTGGTAACTAGTGTCTTTTGATTTTGGTAACTAGTATTAAAGATATAAAGTCAATACTAAAAGTCTTACCAAATTATGCAAAGACTTCTCAAAGGCATTCTTTTAACAGGATAATTAAGTTTTTTTTTTTTAATGTTTGATCTTTCAATGGAAATCCCATAAGTTTACATTCTAAACCTTTATTGTCTTTCCCCAAAAGTGTTTGTTCAACAAGCTTCAGATAACACTTCAGTATCTTCTCAATAAATTACTTATTTGTTTAACTTTTTACATTAAATTCGATGAAAGTAACTTTTAGATAGCTATGAATCAGGTTAGCATATTAGTTTTTTTAAAATTCTGAATCTATTTACTCCCATTTTATTTATTCTACTTTTTTCACGTACCTAAATTATTGCAGCTAACATTTTGGGTGTTGAGGAGGTTCTAAAAATTACAGAAAATTCTGTTGGCTATGGAGTTACAATTTACAATATTTGTTCTGGATTTCCATGGTATAATACACAAGCATATTAAACTGGGAAAATATATTGTCCAACATCAAATCTATAGACCATAAATCAACCACATAGGGAAAAAGTCAACCTAATCCCTATAAACTAAAAGAAAATGATGGTAGCCTTTCATCACTGGACTGCACAATAAAATTTTCCCTGTAGACATTTTTTCATAAGCAAAGTTCCTGCCCTGTCTGTGCTTTTCAGGTAATTCCTTAGTCTGATCACTGATGTAGTTATTTCACTTATCAAAACATTCATGGACACAATTTCTATATTCTACTGCTCCCGGATTCAAGACTGGCCACAAGTAATATTCCAAACCCTAAGAGAGTTGGGCAAATCAAAGTAATAAAGGAGCTATCGACTATCTTTTTGACAGGGACACAAACTATAAGTCAAGGAGTCACATGCCGCCTAGATAGTGGAACAGCTGTAGGAGACATATGGAGTTGCTGTGGAAGAGAAGCTGCCTGGTTCATGGAGTGAGACCCTAATCAAAGTGATAGATGCTGGAAAAGACGCAGAAATCCAGCAGATTCTCTTCTGGGGATAGTCAGTGCATATCAGTACAAAATGTTCTAATGAATGGGACAGGCTGTAGTACCTGTAATGCTCCAAGAATAAATGGTAGATTTACTTGAATGTTCTAATGGCCAGAAATCACTTTCTGCTCCTGCCACATATAGAAAACAAGGAAAACAATGATTTTTTAAGTTTATCATATTCAGAAATCCACATATAGAACTGCAATTAATAATGCTTTTATCCGAACAGGTGTTTCAATTAGAGCTGTGACATTTTACCATGGAATGATGAAAATGTACTTTTCCTTAATATTTTAACGTTAATATTTTGGTCATTTTCATGGACAGATCATTGTTAATAGTTACATCAGTCATATTACATAGTAAGCCAGATTAACTTATATATAATATCAAAGCTCAACAGAGATTAGGATTTTGAGAATTATCAGGTAACATGAAATGTTGACTCTCAGTGTTAACTTTAATGCTTTTTCTGGCTTCTACTTGTATTCCTAGCTCCCTAACTCTACTCAAATCTAAGTCACTGTGAACTACCCATCCAGCAGGACATGCTTAATAAAAGTGAATCAGTCATAAAATTAGGCTAAACAAACATGATCTACTTTGAGCTATCACAATTCATTCCCAAGATTCTGAGGTAGCCATTTCATTAGATTATATTGCTACCCTTGCAGTCCATTAGTACAAATTATCAAAGACAAAAAAAGAATATATATGAACCCAGGAGACTTGACTAACTGCATTAGGTAAAAATAAGCTATAAATAAAAAAATAAATGGATAAATGTGCTGCATGAATACCATGATGAGATCATCATTTTTTTTATTTTAATCACTGGATTCTGAACAGATCTCAATGATGTGCCATCAATTTACTTAGATATAATAACCAGAAATAAAATGAGAATCCTTTGGCACTTTAATTGTCCTAATGTGCACACAGCTGCTGGGATGGAAATTACCCCCTGAGTATTATTTTGAAACTTCAATTAACATTTTCAGATTGGTAGGGTAACACTTTCATACTAACATGGTCATTTATGAAAATGAATCCTTCTGGCTTAAAAGAGTTAATGTAATAATTTCATCTGATTGACTTTTAAAAATAAAACTTACTGTTCATGTGCATGGAATTTTGAAATATTCTTACAGCTTAAAAAGTAATGGATTATTTCTAAGCTTCAGAATGATTAAACTGTCATGATTGCTAAGTAAATTTTCCCCATGCATGATAACAAATAACAGGTTCACAAATGAAGACAAGAAAAATTATTTATTGGAAGTAATGTGTATTCTATTAAGAGGTGATATAAGTAGTTACTTTTCTGTTTAAATGAGTGCCCAGCATTACTCAAAGAAATGTAAAATAAACACTTACATTACAGAGTTAAACCAAATGAGCATTAGTATTTTATTGTCATTAAGCATTGTTATGTTAACTGGAAACTATAGAAGAATGCATATGTTAATACAAAAATTTCTTATTAATATTATACTAGAGGCACGGTGCACAGAATTCCTGCACTGTGTGTGTGTGTGGGGGGGGGGGGGGGGTCTCAGCCTGGCCTGCACTCTCCGGCAGTATGGGAGCCCTCAGGGGCTGTCCCACTGATGGTTTAGCCCAGCTTCTGGCTGAACAGTGCTCCCCCTGTGGGAGCACACTAACCACCAGGGGGGCAGCTCCTGCATTGAGCAGGATGGGGCTGGAACTGGCTTTCCAAAATCCCCCAAGGGGTCCCAGATTGTGAGAGGGCACAGGACAGGCCAAGGGACCCCACCAGGACACGATTGGGGACCAGGAGGTTAGCCAGCCAGGGAGGGACCAACGGGAGGGCTCAGGGGTGTGTCCAATTCATCTCATTTAGTCCCGACCAGCTGGACACCAGCAACAAGCTAACCTATTTGGTTGGAGCGTCTGCCCCCTGGTGATCAGTGACCCTCATAGCAAATGGTTGAGCAGCTTTAGCATATTATTAGCATATTACACTTTGATTGGTTGAACGAAGGACTGGACAACCAGACAACCAGGCACTTAGCTAATTAGGCTTTTATCATATAGGATATGTATGAATGTAATCTTATAAAATAATTCCCTTTAAATCATTCCATCATATAAAATAAATTATAAATTGATAACATTCAATATTAATTATCCTCTACTAAAAGCAGTGATTCTAATTGGATACTGATCAAAATCCCATTTTTAATGAGCTTATGTCTATATTGAAGCATCAGCTTCTACAGACCCTACTATAGTATCCAATATCCTAAAGGCCTTGCTAAACTGTAAAGAATGAGAAATACCTTATCAACAAATTTTATTTTTGATAAAGAATAAAAATTTGAAGTCTAAAGGCAATACAAAGCATTAAATGATTCCTTGAGGCAAAGTTATTATTTATTTGAAAGAAATGAACTCCTTGAAACATATAAATTAATTACTCAAGTGACTTTAATTTGCCCAAGGTAAACATTTATTTTTTAAATTTCTATAGCTTATTTCTAAAACTTCTAAAAGTTCATTTGGAAAGTGTCTTTTTATTCTTCATCTGTTCCCAAGCTTTCAGAATACTTCCTCCCTACTAATAAGGCACCTAAACAGAGTGCCAACACACCTCTTTTGAGAAGTGAAATAAAGGGCAGAATCAACAAAATGTATAATTTCATATCTCCTTCAGGTTCACAGAACTAATATTATGCCCCTGACAAAACTGGCATAGCTGGCTCTCTGAAAAATAAGGGCAATACCCAACAAATATGTTCCAGAAACTTAGGACTATATCCATATATTGTGGTTAGCATTGCCATATTAGGTAGGTAAAATTATTAATACTGTTTTACAGATGACTAATATGAAGTAAAAATATTAGAATATGGTAAATAGTAAGCCATGATTCAATTGTAAAAATTCTGACCCAATATACCATAGTACTTATGAGTTCAGGGTTTATTACCAGACTCTCTGGGTCCAAACCCCGTTCCTCAACTTACTCAAAATTATCCTATATCACAGTTACCCCATCTGCAACATAAAATAATAATAAATATTATAGGTTGAGAAAAAGTGGTTTTGTTACTCATAACCCTTCTCTAGTTATGGGAAGAACAGCATGCAAACCTAAATGAAAGAATGATCTACAAAATAATCAACAAGACCTCTTCAAAAGTGTCATAGGCATGGAAAACAAAGAAAGACTGATGCAATGGAGACATGATAACTAAAATTTGGATTGATTCAGAACAAAAAAGGGACATTAGTGAAAAACTGCTGAAATACAAATGAAGTATGGAGTTTGGTTGATAATATACCAAGGTTAACTTTTAAGTTTTGACAAATGTATTACAGTTGTGTAAGATGTTACCACTTGGAGAAACTAGAGGATGTGTATATGAGAACTCTCTATATTCAACTTTGCTCTAAATCTAAAATGAATCCAAAATATAAGTGTATTTTAAAGCAAATCAGTTAAATTTATTAACATTTGTGAGACAGACTAGTGCCAGGCACATAATGAATGCTAAGTAAATATTAGTTCTTAGAATCAGTAGTATTATGTGCTAGACACTGTGCCCATAGCAGAGGTTAGCAAACATTGGGGAGAAAGGAGATAAGAAAATAATTACAAAGGATCACCAGGGGAAACCTGGATAGTTTGCTGTCCTGCAACTGAAGGACTGCACGTCAATTACTCATAAAACAGCAAGTAACAGGACCTAGGATCCCCATCTCACTATTACATGGAATCACTATTATTGCATCACACCCTTCCTACTCTAATTGTCTGTTGAGATATATAGTCATACTCTCTTAGACTGCAATTAAATCTTAGAGACATTGCCCAGATAGCACAGCTCCTTGGTTGAGCATCGACCTATGAACCAGGATGTCAAGGTCCAATTCCCAATTGGGGTACGTGCCTAGGCTGCAGCATTGATCCCCAGTGAGGGCATGCAGGAGGCAGCTGATCAATGATTCTATCTCATCATTAATGGTTTTCTCTCTCCCTCTCTGAAAGTAATAAAAATATACCTTAAAAATCTTAGAGGCATTGTGAAAATACTTATTTTGTTAGCTAATTGAAAGTCAAATGCTTTAAAACTCTAGACAGTGGAAAAACTTATAAGGCAAAATTGTGATTAGTTAGAAAAAATAGGAGAGAACATTATATTAATGTTGCTAGATGCTTTGTATATTTAAGATATTTAATTGTTTTTGGAGCACAAAGTGTTTTGAGTTAGTCTATCACAGGATAGACCAATGAATGTTATGACAAGTGCCCAAAAGAGTTTGAAAACTTTGTGGGAGAGATGTTACCTTCTGGAAAGCTGTGCCAGCACATACTTTGAGTGTGTATGTAAGAAACTGAGATAGTGAACAGATCTTCACACATTTATAAATCAGAGTTGCAGTGACAGTTCTTGCAAAGCACACGAGGCTTTACTCAGCTTTCCAGAAGACTATGTGTTATGACCACCCTGTATATCTCTACCCTTCAACAAAGGATATCAATGTTTGAAGTATAGATCATTAAATATACACTGAATAAATACTTCTAAAATACCAGATTTCATCTGTGTAAAGACCCACACTCTTAATCCATTGTAATATCTTTGAAATCAAAATATAAACAACAACATTTTTTTTAACATGGCAGTGTTTTTTTTTCTTCCTCTGTGGTTCATAAAATTGTGGTGCATTTTGAAAATGATGGTACTTTACACTTGAAAAAAATAGGTAAATAATTCTTTATTATTTTCATATGTAAGTTGGTACTACTGCATTTAGCACTAATACAGAACCACTCAGGAAAAATGATTAATGCAAATTATACTTGTGAATGACTTCCACATGGATTGGCATCCTTCCCTAATTTCTCTCTCTACCAGACAGTTAATAGGCCAGCAAAGTTGGAGTTGGTAAATTATTTTGTAAAATATTGAAGAAATACAATACATGCTCTATTTTCTTTAAAAATAGGCTATAGGCTTAGATTGGTAGTAAATAAAAGATTTGTATACAAAAACTGGAATCACATTGAGAAGCATATGTAAAAGCCTGGGGAAGACTCCCTGAGTACTAGGAAAGTAATATTCACCATCTGATACCTAAACTCTGAGACTTGGGGTAATTATCATTGAAATGAATCATTGATGAGTGCAAGTTTGGGCACAAGATGCTAACAAAACATTAGGCTAAGAATCCCAGCACCCTTATGCAAAACAATCCATATATTATAGTAGAATGGTGGTTTTTATTCAAATTATAAAACTTAGCTTGCATGACCTGCTTCACTTGGTTCCACGTAGTACCTTAAAGTACATTACCCATTTAATTAATGACTTAATTATTTTCTTCATTCATCTCATGAGACACTAATATGAGACAAGCCCATTAGTATGTGATAGTCATACATGTTAGAGGCTTATGACATACACATTTACATAAAATTTCATAAATATCCTCTTGGAGAAATATCTACTCAGGTCTTCTGCCCTTTTATTGACTGGATGAATCATATTCCTTTTGTTGAGTTATATGAGTATTTTATATAGTTTATAAATTAATCCCTAATACAGTGGTTGGCAAACTCATTATTCAACAGCCAGTTTATCAACCAATTCCTTATCAGATGAATCATTAGCAAATATGTTCTCCCACATAGTAGGTTCCCTTTTCATTTTTATGCTGGTGTCCTTTGATATACAGAAGCTTTTTAGTTTGATGTAGTCCCATTTGCTTAATATTTTCTTTTGTTTATCTTGTTCTAGGAGATGCATCTGTGAAAATTCTACTATGTGAGATGTCTAATATTTTGCTGCCTATGTTTTCTTCTAGGAGTTTATGCTTCCATGACTTACATTAAAGTATTTTAACCATTTTGAATTTATTCTTGTGTATGGAATAATTTGATGGTCTAGTTTCATTTTTTACAAGTATCTGTCCAATTTTCCCAACAACATTTATTAAAGAGACTATGTTTACTCCATTGCATGTTCATTCCTCAATTGTCAAATATTAATTGAGCATAATGGCTTGGATCCATTTATGTGGTCTCTACTTTGTTCTTGTTCCATCCCAGGCTATTTGATAACAGTGGCTTTGTAGTATAACTTGATAACCAGTATTGTGATCCCTGTGACTTTGTCCTTGTTTCTCAAGATTGCTCCAGCTATTTGGGGTCTTTTTAAGTTTCACAAAATTTTTGGAATTTTTTTCTACATTTGTGAAATTTGACAAACAAAACAATCCAATTTTTAAAAATTAGGCAGAAGACCTGAATAGACTTCTCCAGAGAGGTCATACAACTGGCCAAGAGACATGAAAAGATGCTCAACATCTACTAATCATCAAAGAGATGCAAATTAAAACATCAGTGAGGTACCACCTTATACTTACCAGAATGTCTATCATCAATACATCAACAAACAACAAATGCTGGTGAAAATGTGGAGGAAAATTAACCAGGTAAACTATTGGTGGGAAGGCAGACTGGTACAACCACTAAGGAAACCAGTGTGGAATTTCCTCAAAAAATTTAAAATGGAACTACCAGTTGATCTGGTGATCTTACTTCTAGGAATACATCCTAACAAGCCTAAAACAACTATCAGATAGAATATATGCACCCCTATGTTCATAAAAGTGCAATTTACAATAGTTAAGATCTTGAAACAGCCCAAGTGGCCATCAGTAGATGAATGGATTTTTTTAAAAAAACACAAAAACTGTGGTGCATATACACTATGGAATACTATGCAGATATATACAAAGGATATCTTACCCTTTGAGACAGCATGGATGGACCTAGAGAATATTATTCCTAAATGAAATAATCCAGTCAGAGAAAGGTAAGTATAACAGGATCTCAATTATGTGTGGAACCTAATGAACAAAATAAACTGACAAACAAAAGTGATCCAGAGACATTGAAGCATGCAAGAGATTGATATATTTCAGAGGGAAAGGAGGGCAGGAAGAGGTTAACCAAATAATTTATATGTACACCAGAGGCCCAGTGCATGAATTCATGCATGGGTGGGGTCCAGCCAGCCAGCCTTCCCCAACTGGGGCCAGAGCCGATTGGGGCTGGCCAGTGGGAGGGGCTGCAGATAGTTGCATGGCGGACCCTGCTCTCTGGTGGTCAAACTCCTGGTTGAACTCCAGGTCAAGGGGGCAATTTACATACTAGCCTTTTATTATATAGGATATGCACAACCCATGGGCACAGACAATAGTCTGGGAAAGGTCTGAGGATGGGGCAGGAGCAGGGGGGAGGGGTCAATGGGGAGGAAAGGGGGACATCTATAATACTTTGAACAATAAAATATTTTTAAATAATTCATAAATACAATATTCTTAAGGAATAGCATAGAGGAGGGAGAGAGGAATGAAAGGGAAAGTTTGATACATAAATAGTTACGTACAAGGGTAGAATATGATGAATATGTAAAAAGATGCAGGTTACATTATATAAGAAATTAGAGATGGAAAACTAAGATGATTTCAGTTCACTAAAAGGATGAAACTAAGAAAAAGGTTCAATTTATACTGAAAAGATTAAAAGAGGTGTCTTCATTAGATAAGATTCAGGCTCAGTGGTCACGGGTAGTGTTAGGTGTTTACTGTCCACTATCCACATGCTCTCTAGTTTAAAAAGTATTAGCTGACTTTAGCCTTATTCCCAAAAGCCTCCTCCTTCCCATCAGCAATTTTTAGCAACAAACCTCCATGGCATTTAGAAAATGCTGGTAATAAATTCGTCTGTAATTCTCAAGTGTTTCATCTGAACAGTTTGAGAGCAAAATGAGATTTCATCCATAGCAGCATTTGACAATGTGCTATGTGGGTTGTATAACTGCTATCGATGGTTAGTGTGAATTTATAGCCTTAAGTACTAGAGAACACCAGTAAATATCTAAGAAACTGTACAGTAGATTAATTAGCAGTGGCAGTCATGTGATACCATGTATTGTCATTCTTCAAACAGCTACGGTTTGGCTTGAAAAAGCTGCACTGCAAGGCTTATTTTGTTTAGCTGCCATTCTTCCTTAACACATCACATAGACAGAAAAGCCTTTCTATAGAATGTCCCTCTTGATGGATTAAGAATATATCTGAAATAAAAGATATTCTGAAAAATATACAAATAGGTGTGTTTTTTTTAAATTTTCGATTCAAAGGCATTAGCAGCCAAGAAAGGACTATTAGAGCTCCATGAGGATGGCTGAAGATTACACCACAGCTACCATTAGGGCGCATGCCTTCAATTCCCAGATTTTGCCACACAAAAAGTCTTGTCTGCTTGAATACACCCTTTGATATCTATTAACCTCAGCAGATTTTGTTAACTGTAAAGTTATAGGTACTTTCCCACCTTATATCTAAGTGTCATCAATAGCAAGATAGGATGATGACTTTGATCATTTTACCCATTCTTGCCTCTTCACACTGAGAATGAATGAATGTAGGTCTTCCCTCTGCCATCAGCAAGCAACCTCCACTTTATGACAATCAAAGTTAATGATGATTCTGCAATTGTCATGCTTCAAAGGTGGTGGTGAGACAGAGGATCTGATGACACCAACTTCTGTATGTGACAAGGCTGAACAAGGCTGAGGCCAATCACTAGTACTGGAACTGGGGGTCAGGACAGGGTAGCTAGCTGACCAGACTCTCTGCATTCAGAGTGTACAAATTCAAATCTCAGTTCTATTGCTATGTGATCGTAGTGAGTTACTTGGCTTCTTTTTTATTGTTTTCAGAAAGTGGAGGAGAGAAAGATGGAAGCATCAGTGATGAGAGAGAAGCATTGATGGGCTGCCACCTGCACAACCCCCACTGGGGATCGAGCCCACAATCTTGGCACACGTCCTGACCAGGAATCAAACCTTGACTTCCTGGTTCATGGGTCAATGAACTACTGAGCCACACCAACAGGACTACTTGGCTTCTTAAAGAGTTGGTTTTGCCATCTATAACATGGGGTGATTTACTGGACGCTTGCTGGGAAAATTAAGTAAAAAAGTGCTGTGTCTGTTATGTTATGAGCACTTAGTAAGCACATGCTGCTACTCATTCAGTTGTCACAGGTAGTGTTACTTGTTCAAACCTTGTTTCACGACTACTTTACTTCAAAGATAAGACATTAAATCAAATGACATGCCACTTGGGAACAAAAGTTTAAAATAGCCTGAGGAGTAATTGGATTTTAGGAACATGATAGATTAATATGTAATAAGGGGCATACTGAAAGCCAAACTTTAAAAAAAAGAAAATTCAGCTGGCTTATAGTTTTAAAATGTGTTTTCATATGAACATGTGCATGTAAAAGGAAAATAAATTTAATGCAGAACAATAATTTTCTTGACAATCACACATTCTACTAATAAAACAACTCATATTAGTTTGCATTACTGTTTCATTTACCTATCTTAAGAATTTACAGTGAACTAAAAATTATAGTGAATTTTAACTGAGTGGAAAAGAGACCATAGCAGTTGGAAGTATTGAATTTAAAGCTTTAGATTCTGTTTTTATTGATGTCCACTGTATGTGGCTAGGGAAAAGTCTTTGACTATAGCCTGTCCAATTGCAATATGGTCCATGTGAGAGTGGTAACCAAATGAACTACCTTGAACCATTCAGGTTCCCTCCCCTGGCCAAGTTTTATCTGAAATCTTTCACTCCTTAACACTGAATAATAGTTTGTACCTCTTCTATTGAGCTGCCTCTTCTATTAAGCTACCTCTTCTACTGAGCTGCCTCTGGAGGGCAAAATAATCCCAATCTATCAAATACCTAACTGTTTTATTCATCACATACACAAATGCACGCACACAGTGTGTTACAAATTGGAAAACCATCATGTGTAAAATATGGTATAGGCGATCTTGTTTGTCTTGAGAAAAAATAATAAATGCCCTTGCTAGTCATTATGAAAAGCAATAGAATGTAAGGGGTTTTCTGTTGACATTAGTTCACGGCCTTTGCTAAACTTCCACTATATTATCGTTTCTAGACTTATTTGTTTCCATTGTCTCATTTTAAAAAAAATCAGTTACATGAGAATATTCCAAACACTGCCTACCTAATGCCCTCACATTCATTATGAAGATTAAGACAATGCTGGGAAGCATTTTCCATTACTGTGAAGAAATAAGATCTGCGAATACAATATAATGTTATTAATTTGCTTGTGCCATGGTTTGAATGAAAGATGCCCTGTTATTGGCTGCATATTAAAATCTTGAGAGTTAAAAGAAAGCAATGAGTTATTTCTGATTTTTAACTTGAAATAGGAAAAGTTATCATTAATATCTTTTAAATGGTTTCTGTAAGAAAACTTCTGAGTTCTTAAAATAGCAAGAAAGTTCTTTCAAAGTCCCATCTGGCTGTTATTTTAATAAAAATGCTTTGTCTAATTCAACTTATGCAACTGTCTTAACAGTGTTGCAGTGCCATAACCCAGGAGCTGTCAGAAGACATATTCCAAACTCAAGAAAGATAACACTTAAAACATGATACTCTCTGAGCTCCCCTGAGATGAGCATCCAGCTTGACAGCTTACAAGACATTTGGTTTTGTTTCCTCCACTAACCCTGTCACACACACACACACACACACACACACACACGCACGCACGCACGCACGCACGCACGCACGCACATGCACAAATACACACACAAGGAAAGCTTAAATTAAAGAAAAGCCACATTAAACCCAAAGCCTAACACTTTGAAATACTAGGTTTTAAGATTCTAGTGGGTATCTTGATAGTCATTTGAATAAGCTGTTTTTTTTTCTTTAATTAATTTCAGGAGGGTTCAAATTCGTAGATTAGCCAGGCTAATGAAGGCCACTGGTGTTCTGGCCCAGTCATGTTTTCATTAAGTAAAGGAGAACACTTGGGGTGAGTCTTCCATTCATGCCCAAATGAAGAGATGTCATGGAAGGAAGAAAGATTTCTTTAGTGGTGAACTTCAGCATCTCCCAGGATGAATTCTGGTTAGGGCTTTAAAGTCTTACTTAAGCAGATGAAAACTCCCATGATAAACTAGGAAAATAACTAAGTAGCAACATGATGTGTTGGCTTTCAAAACATAATTTGCTGGATGTAAGGACATGATATAAAAAAAGCATACTTGAGCCGAAGCCGGTTTGGCTCAGTGGATAGAGCGTCGGCCTGTGGACTGAAAGGTCCCAGGTTCGATTCTGGTCAAGGGCATGTACCTTGGCTGGGGGCACATCCCCAGCAGGGGGTGTGCAAGAGGCACTTGATCGATGTTTCTCTCTCATCGATGTTTCTGACTTTCTATTCCTCTCTCTCTTCCTCTCTGTGAAAAATCAATAAAATATATTTAAAAAAATAAAAATTAAAAAGGCATACTTGGGTATACCCTGGTAGTTGGAGAAGGAAAGAGAGAGGGAGAGAAAGAGAGACATTACTTTGACCAGGAAAAATAATGCAGTTTGAAAATGAAATATGGAAAATAGATTTTCAGAATAAGGCCAAGTAAATTGATCACATAGAGAAACAGATCATAGAGGTGAAAGATCTGATGCCAATATAAGGTGCCTTGGTGGCACTTTATATTATTACCAACAGCTCTGGTTTCCCAGAACAAGGGATGTGAAAGGACTTGGTAACCACCTGTTTCTTTTTTTAAATCATGCCGCCTACTAAACTGCTTTAGAGAGAAGAACAGGTGCCTGATACCCATAAGAATATTTTTTATCAATTTGCCTACTTCCACTAGGTAGGAAGTATATCCTAAGGCAATTGTTAGCTTTTAATTAAATGACTCCTAAGAGATTTTTCTTTTTTTTGCTTTTGCTTGGAACACAAACCCCAATTAAAACATATCATTTCCCTAAGTATTCATAGACAGTTCAAGTAATTATGATTTTCCCAAAATCGATTGAATTTCTTATACCAACAGTAAGATAACCTGCAGAAAATATCAATTTTAGTGTCTTATGTAATATACACAAATCTAGAAAGGAAAAAGAAAAAAAAGTCTTATGTCTCATCTGTTGTTCCCCAGTTCAGTAAAATTTTTCCTATAAATAAAATCAATAATATCATCATTACAAATATAATGAGGACTGAAAATTAGTACCAATCACTTTACTATTCACTTTATATACATGAGCTCATTAAATCCTGAAATGGGTCTATTCCCATGTTATAAATGAGAATCTGTGAAAAGACGGTTTAGAAATCTTCCTCAAAGTTACACAGTCATTGAACACGTTTATGTATAGCTTCAGAGTCAGTGGGAAATTGTCTTCAATGCTCCTTAGAGTCAATGGAAGTTGCAATGGGGATTAGAGAACGGAGCCTAGTAACAATTAAAACATTTGTGTGCACAACTAGTAGCTGTCTTCTGAGAGGTACAAGTGGAAGGAATCCGAGACACCAAGTTCCCTATGGTGGGCTTTTATGGGGTGAGAACAAGCTAAACCATGAACATATATTTTACTTCTTGTGGCAGAAATGGGCATGTGGGTTGAGGTTATAGACAAGCCCTGGCTATTACTGGTAAAATGTCAAAATGAAAATTGGTATCTTTTGCGGGGCCAAAGGGTGGGTATGTGTTGCCTACTCACTGAGAGAAACTACAAGTTGGATTCCACTTCTGACACTCTTTCAAAAAGTAATGTTAAGTTCCAGATAATAGTTTTTCTCATTTCCCTCTTGTCCACTCTTAGATATGATTGAATGGAAGGAAAACCAGAAACCAATTGTTTCAGCTTATTGCCTTTTGACAGTCTGCAGATGAAATATAAAACTAAAAACAGAATGTCAGTATTTCAGTGAACTGCTTGAGATAATATTCCTGAACTGTACCAGAAATACAGCATTATCATAAAACTATTATCTTCAGGGTTGTATACCTAGTATGTGCTCAATACATGTTTGTGGAAAAATGAAGAATTGACACATTGTGTGGGGTGAATTAGAATTCCTATCACCTCTAACCCAGTGTAGTTAATCTTATTCTTCAGCACACTTTCTCTTACTAATTGCCTAATCTATACTATTTAATTTTTTTTTCTAGAAATGTTAATGAGGAAAAAAGTGACAATTAATCTAGGAAGTAAATTCAAACAGCACATATTACTATCTTTTAGCTTGTGTAAATTGATACAAACTAGACTCTAAGCCCCTTCAGGGCAGGGTGTCTTTCCAGAGTCTTTAAGATGTTATCAGTGGGTACGCACACTGCCCAGTATATGTAGAGCCTGGAAAATATTAATACAGTTAAAATCTACCTGCAAATGAAGAAAAACAGATAGAAGCGATGAAGATAAGAATAAATTCCCACCAGTGCACATTTCCCATGGGATAGCAGGGAAAGAAGATTAGGATTTGAGAAAAGTGTACAACTTTCATTGCATTATATGCTTTTTGTAAGTGAAAAAAATAGTTTTTCCTTCAATACTCAAGGGTGCAGACGTTCACTGGGCTGCATAAAGACAAACACAGTGACAACAGTTATTGAAGTATGTATTCTCTTTGAGGAACAATGGAACAAATTAACTCTAAGATGGATTTATATACTGAGTTAGAATTCAATCTAAAACTCACACTTCACTTTAAAAGAGGAAAACTCCTATCACATTAGAAATGCTGCACCAGACATATAATCCTATCTAATAAAAGAGTAGTATCATAAGAGGTCTGGAGGCAAAAGGCTTTAAACCTAGAATCTTATATCCAGCCAAATTGGCATTTGATTTTGAGGGTCAAACAAAGGTATTTTTTTATATTGAAGAATTCAGAAAGTTTATTTCTTGCATACCCTCCATGAAAGAATCACTGGAGAATATATTTTAGCAATCCAGGGTCTGTGTAAACATACAATATCTATTTTTTTCCACACCCAAAATCAACGAAAACTAAGATGCCACAATTTTATCCAACAAGATTAACAGCTAACTATACTTGGGGCTGAGGAGAAAGGAAGATTACAAATAGTACCTACATGTTGGTAAATTTAAATGGTGTAGTAAAATTGCCAGTTATCATAATGTGAATCTTAAATTTTAATTAAACTATTTTCCTTTCAATATGTATTTGCTTCCTAAACATTTTTCTATTCTGGTTTTTTAAAAAAAGAGTAATATGCAAATTTGACCATACCTTCACCACACCCACAAGCCACACCCACAGCCATGCCCACCATCCAATCAGGGGCAAATTATGCAAATAAACCTCAACCAAGTTGGCTGCCACCACTGAGAGCAGATGGAAGGCTTGGGTTTCTCTGGCAACAGAGGAAGCCAAGCTTTCTGCCTCCCTAGGCCTCCACTCAATGTTAGAAAGTTTCAATTATAAAAGATACAGAAATGGCAGCAGCCACTGAGCTGGAGAGAAAGAGGCTTGGGTTTCCCTGGCAATGGAGGAAGCCAAGCTTTCAGTCTGCTTTTGCTGGCCTAGGCCTCCACTCTAGGCTACAATGTTTCAAACAGAAATGGCTGCTGCCCCAGAGCAAGCAGAAGGCTTGGTTCCTGTCTAGGCTACAAAGTTTCAATTGTAGACATAGATTAATCCCAGATTCCAGGGCCTCTGCTTGGGTTGTTGGGGTGTGTGATTGGCCTGAAAACCTTCACAGGCCCCTCGTCCAGGTGCCCCTCACTCCAAGGGAACCCTCACCCTGATCTGGGACACTCTTCAGGGCAAACCAGCTGGCCCCCACCCATGTACCAGGCCTCTATCCTATCTAATAAAAGAGTAATTTGCAGATTGACCATCACTCCAACACAGAAGAGGGCTGCCTCCATGTGGTCAAAGATCATACCCCTATGTGGACACAAGATGGCCACCACAAGATGGCCAGCAGGGGAGGGCCTTTGGAGGTTCCAGGCCCTGCAAGGGAGGGCAGTTGGGGCGATCAGGCCTGCAGGCAAGGGCAGTTAGGGGTGACCAGGCTGGCAGAGGAGGGAAGTTGGGGGCAAATAAGCTCTCAGGGGAGCAGTTAGACATCAATTAGACTGGCAGGGTAGTGGTTGGGGGGTGATCAGGTTGGTAGGCAGAAGTGGTTAGGGGCAATCAGGGAGGCAAGCAGGTGAGCAGTTTGGAGCCAGCAGTCCTGGATTGTGAGAAGGATGTCTGATTGCCCATTTAGGCCTGATCCCACGTGGATCGGGCCATGATGGGCAGTCAGACATACCTTGAGGGGTCCCAGATTGGAGAGGGTGCAGGCTGGGCTAAGGGACACCCCATGTCCCCCATGCACGAATTTAGTGCACCGGGCCTCTAGTATATTAAAAGAAATCCTCATTACATCTACCATGTTTTCCCATTCCTACTAACCAAATCACCTATAAATTCTATATTTAGCAGGCAACACTGAAAAGAGTCCCTGGCATTTAGTGATGTGAGCCTGGTAGGGAGACTGTTTGCAGGTGGTGTGCTCTGTTTGGAAATCAGCTTATCTGATCTTGTTCACAAAGAGCTGACCCAATTCCTGTTGTTCAAAGGAAAAGACCTGACATGATTAATGGTCCAGTGTAAATACATCTCACACTTCATCTCTCCATTTAAAGTGATCAAAGGATTTACAGTTACTTTTTTAAATTTTCCTTTCTTAGAGAATTAGTTATTGGGTGATAGCAGATAAATTTTAACAGCTGTAAATAGAAAATAAATATTAGTGACTTACTAATTTATTACCTCAATTCTAATGCCAAGAAGACAGAGCTGTTGAAAACTTGTGGATTTATATTGTTTAAACTCTGGTTACACAATGTGATCCCAGGATCAGCAATAGTATCAACAGGAAGCTCAAATACAGTCTCAGGCTCAACCTCAACATACTGAATCAGCACCTACATTTTACCTACTCCTCTTGCCCTCACCCAAGGTGAACCAATGAGAAGCAGCTGGTTCAAGCAAGAACACTACTTTGTGTGCAGGGGGAACAGTAAAGAACCTTGGAGGACACCTAAAGCTAAATCGGAAAGGTGGGTGAAATAGAGATACCACACTGAAGTGACTTTCTTATTTCTTCCTTGGTCTTGCTTGGACCATGCCAACCTTGTACATTCATGGAAAATCAGGAAATGATCCTCCTTCGTAATAAATAGGACACACCAGGAAGCTAAATATGCCCATGGGTTCTATTTTTATAGGAAGAAGAACTCCATTCATTTAAGAAGATGCAGTATCCAACAAATGGAACTGAGTGATTTAATGTGTTGGTTCTCAAGAAAGCAGTTGAGTAGAAAACATAACAGAGGACAGGGAACTACAATAAATTTGATAGATTAAAGGACATCTCCAATACATTAAAATTTTGCATGCTTCCCTAACCAGAGAATCATCTACTAAATAACAGTTGCTGTGTTTGTTCCAAAACTTTGTTTACTATATAATGTAACTATATAATTATAAATCCTGCAAAAGGAGAAAATATGAGTGAAAACGTTATTTTTATAAAAATTAAGTTGAAAAGACGATTAAAGTAAGTCACTACATGTGAGATCATGGAACATTTTTCTTTTTTAAAATTTTTTAATCCTTATTCTTCAGTTTACTAATTACATTGTTCCCTTTTTTTCCCCTATAGCTCACCTCCACCTGGTACCCATCCCACCCTCTGGCCTCACCCCCCTCCACTGTCCTCTCCCATAGTTGCATGATTTTTGTCCAGTCTCTTGCTGCACTTTCCACACCCCCTTTCTCCCCAAGAACTGTCAGTCCATTCCCTCTCTATGTCCGTGATTCTGTTACCTTCACCAGTTTATCCTGTTCATCAGCTTATTAATTCACTTGAATTTTATATTCATTTGTTGATAGATGTGTATTTGTTGTTCCTAATTTACACTTTTATCTTTTTCTTCTTCCTCTTCTTAAAGAATATCTTTCAGCATTTCATATAATATTTGTTTGGTGGTGATGAACTCCTTTAGCTTTTTCTTATCTGCGAAGCACTTTATCTGACCTTCAATTCTGAATGATAGCTTTGCTGGATAGAGTAATCTTGGTTGCAGATTCATGCTATTCATCACTTTGAATATTTCTTGCCACTCCAGTCTGGCCTGCATCATTTCGGTTGAGAAATCCGATGACAATCGTATGGGTGCTCCCTTATAGCTAACTAACTGTTTTTCTCTTGCTGCTTTTGATATTCTCTCTTTGTCTTTTGCTCTTGGCATTTTAATTATGATGTGCCTTGGTGTGGTCCTCTTAGGGTTCCTATATATTGGGGTTCGGTGTGCTTCTTGGACTCCTAAGTCAATTTCTTTCACCAGGTGTGGGAAATTTTAGGTCACTATTTCTTCAAATAGGTTTTCATTGTCTTGCTCTCTCTCTTTTCCTGGCACCCCTATAATTCGGATGTTGGTATGCTTGAGTTTGTCCCAGAGGCCCTTTACACTATCTTCAATTTTTTGGATTATTTTGGTTTCTTGCTTTTTCAGCTGAGTGGATTTTCCCTCTCTGTATTTCAAATCTTGAACTTGGTTCTTGGGGTGCTCCAGAGCACTTTTAGGTCTTTGTATAATATTTTTTATTTCAGTCAGTGTATGCTTATTTTCTGGTTGGTCCTTTTTCATATCCTTGAGAGTCTCCTTGATATCCTTGAAGGTCTCGTTAATTTCCTTGTAGGACTCATTCATTTCCTTGTCGGTCTTGCTTATTATAGGTCTCAACCTTTTGTAGGAGCCTCTTGAGAAGCCCTATAACCATGGTTTTGAATTCCATGTCCAGTCGTTGTTTTTTTTTCCCTCCATTTCTTTCACATCTGATTTCTTTCCATGTCTCTGCATGGTGGCTGCTTCCCTGAGTTCGTCAATTAGCTTTTTGTGATAGATGTCCTACTAGGGACAGTGGCTCAGCCTCCGCAATTACCTGAGGTGGATATGGGTTGCACAGTCTTACTAAAGTTAAGCTCAGGTTAATTGTTGTTAGCACTTGGAGGGGTTGACCTCCAGGCCAATTGTCTGTGACATTCATCTGTGCTCAGGTCAGATGGGCGGAGTCTCTGGGCCAAGCAGACAACGTTAGCTCCGCCCTGTGCAGTCCCAGGAACTCTGTGCCAGTGACAATGGCCATGGCCGCCAGCACCTCTGAGAGAGAGCTGCTGTGGAGCTCTACCAGCTGCCGGGGAATTCAGACTCTCCCCAAATGAGTCTGCACGCCCAACGTCTCACCCAGGGTTATAAAACAAAGCAGTCTGGTGGTTTTCCAAATGAGAGAGCAAGTAGTGAGCGCTCTCCACTAGGTCAGGCAGCTGCGCTGTTCCCAAGTTCATGTGCAAGCTGCCTTCTCCACAAGCTGGCAGATCCCTGCAGCACCCGAGCTTTGGCGTGCCCTCCCACTGTCCAGTTTTTACCCGTGTGATAGTGGCTTCCCTGGACTTCGCCCAGAGCTGGAGAATCAGTCATGTGGGACGTCTTTGTCTCCCCGTTCGAGAAAACTGGCCAGTTTTCAGCCGCCCGCCCTATCTGCTGGAACGCTCCCAACCTCTCTCCGTGTGAATCTTCAATGCTGTCCGCCACGGCTCCTCCGAGTCACAGTGTCTTATCTTCACTTTTATTTGTGGAATTTTCACTCGGCCAGCTTTCTGGTGATTCTGGACGGTGTCTGTTCTTTCGTTAAGTTGTCGTTTTAAAATTGCTGACTATGACGGCAAGATAGGTGTTTTACCTATGCTGCCATCTTGGTTCTTGAACATTTTTCTTTTTATGACTGGCTTACTTCACTGAGTATAATGTCCTCCATGCTCATCCATGTTGTCACAAGTGGCAGGATTTCCTTCATTTTAAGGTTGAGTAATATTCCATGATATATACATATCACAATTTTATACATTCATCTGTTTATAGGCATTTATACTGTTTTAATGTATTGGCCTAGTGTGAATAATGCTATAATTAACACGAGAGTAAAGGTATCCCTTCAAAATTCTGATTTAGGTTTCTTTGGATAATACCCAGAAGTGTGATTGCAAGATAATTTTTCTAAGAGGGTAACACAGTTACGTTTTACTCCATTAAAAGAAAAAAAACAAAACAAAAAAAAACCTGAAATTGGAAGCTGTAGATGATGCATTAAGAATAGCGTTTTTGAAAAAAAAAAAAAAAAAGGAGGAGGAGGAGGAGGAGGAGAAGACTTAGAACATTAACATGAAACTTTTTAAGAAAAAGTCTTGGCCATACATAAAAATGAATAACAAATGTATTTGTATATTTTATTAAACAAGGTATTTATTTAACATATACAATCTATTTTTATGATTTCCTGTTTTAGCCAAACAGCCATTAGTCTCAATCATATCAGATAAGTCAACACCTCTCTGGGAAAAGCTTTAAGAAGACATTTTCAAACCCCGTCCACCCCCACTTACTGACACCAGTGGCCTGTTTAATGACTGACCTAGCAAATTGCAAAAATCTACAACTAGTAAATATAAAAACAGAAAGGTTTTAATCTACACTTGTCTCATACTGCCCACAAACATAGAGTTCTAGATTAAAATGTTACTTTCCATAAATTGTCAGAAGAATCTCTTTGACATGTGTGTACTTGACAGGCCATGAAGTCTGAAAGTATCTGAAACATTGCCCCTCTGAGACAAAAGGCACCACATGAAAATCTTTGTGCAGAGCAGCTCTGCCTGGTACTTGTTCATTGCGAACAGACAGAGTTATCCAAGGGACTGTCCTGCACTGACTAGACCTGGGCACAAGCCAAAGGGAAGACAATGCACTAGGATACCAATTCCCTTTTTAAATACCTTGATTTGAAAATTTGTTGTTTTTTAATATATTTGTATTGATTTTAGAGAGGGAGGGAGAGAAACATCAATGATAAGAGAGAATCACTGATCTACTGCCTCCTGCACATCCCACACTGGGGATGTAGCCCGCAGTCCGGGCACGTGCACTGACTGGAATCCAACTGTGACCTCCTACTTCACAGGTCAGACCTCCACCACTGAGCCATGCTGGCCAGGCTGCAACCTAGTTTATCAAGGTGTTACAAATTGAAACACACACACACACAAAAACTGATCCCATCATGTCTGCTGAATGGAAAAGTATTGGAGATAGATGAACAATGAGAACAAGGGTCACTTGAGCTCCTGTTGTATCCTAATAAGACAGTGCTATCATTTCTAGTTCTTCCTGTTAGCTGATGCATAATCCTGTCTTAGAAGTACTATGCCTTTTATCCCACAATTCTCAAGGTTAACCAATCTTACTTATAGATTATTTGCCATACTATTTATGATAAGGTGAATATTATCCTTAATTTTGAACACATATAAAACATAATTCAAAAACATGGTAACTACTTTGCAGATTATAGAAATCATTATTTTATTCAAAGGTGAATTGATTATGAAAATAGAGAAGGGGACATTTTATAAATATATTTTACCTTATATTTCCATTACAATGAAATTCACATAAAAGGAACTTCTTAGAAGTTATAAATAAGTTAATCAATAGGAGAAAATTTTGTGCTGTCTAGGGACTCACCTTTCCCATATCAAATTTTGAAAGCAGGAATAATCAAAACATATTAATATGAAAGGCACTAAAATAAATTCAGGCATTACTTATTAACATGTTACATGTACAATGGTGAGTAAGAAAGTAAGACCAACGAACTGCGTTTTAAATTAAATTATCAAACATTAAAAAAACTCTTTTAGAAGGCATAAAATTGCTTTACCTGTCATATTTTTATGTGTCCATACATGAAGTATTGAATCTAAGTAACTGTATAAAGCTGAAGTAGAAGAGAATTCTAGTTACAGGGCCATTAATATGGCACCCTTAAGGGAGTATCCTCAATAAATATTACTTAGGTGAATTAATAGCAATGGTCATTATCATGAGATGCACAGCTTTGTCACAGCATATTCTATAAGGTCTTATTGTAGCATTTTCCAAATTATATTCCATACTAGAGGTCTGGTGCACTGGGCAACGTCGCTCAACCCAGCCTGCACCCTCTCGCAGGACTAAGCCGGCAGTTGGACATCCCCCAAAGAGTCCTTATTGCTGCCTTGAGCCCGGCTTGTGGCTGAGCAGCGCTCCCCCTGTGGGAGTGCACTGACCACCAGGGGGCAGCTGCTGCATTGAGCATCATAGCGACCAGTCGTTCCACTGTTCAGTCGATTTGCCCATTAGGGTTTTATTATATGGGAGAACACAAGTTTCTCAACAGATATTAATAGATATTATGCACAAAAAGGCTTATGTGTTCAAATTCTTGTAGGATATGTTGGATGCTATGAACATCTCTTGGGCATTTGAATGCACATTAAAAAAAAGGTTCTGAGAAGTCCAGTAGGCATTTAATAAACTTATGTATATTGATTCCAGTATCCACAAAAATTGTTTCTCCATAGAGCTGTTTACCAAGGAATACTTACTAATATCTCATAGGAAGTTGACATTCTATTATAGTTTAGTCCAGTGCCATCTAGATATTTCTCTTTAATTAAATGTTGGCAAGTAGCTAAGAGTATTAACTTTTTTGCAAGTAAGAAACTAAGAGAATAATTAGTTACCAATGCTTACTCAAAGATTTTTTAAAGTAATTACTATGTTTCTATCTATATGAATGCCAAAGTTTACTATGCTAGACTTTATTTAGAAAGACTTTCCAAACCTGACAATGTTTCCTAGCAATATTAAGAGTTTTAAGAATATCTAGAAGTAACCAAAATATTTTAACTAACTCATCTTTAAACACAAGATAATTTAAAGATTTTGCTTTCTATCTGTATTGATAGCTGTAAATGGATTCAAATCGCTTGTTTGCAAAATAAATTATTAGCTACAGATTCTTAAATATTTTCAGCTATGATAAAAATTGGTATTTTGCCCTTTCTCAATTTCTGCAGTTCCTTTTATTTTATTTTTTAAATGTTTGTATTTATTTTAGAGGGAGAGGAAGATAGAAACATCTATGAGAGAGAAACATCATCAATCAGCTGCCTCCAGCAGCCCCCTAGTCCCCCTACTGGGGATGGAGCAGCCAACCAGGGAATTGCCCTGATCTAGAATCCTCTTGATTCATGGATAGGCACTCAACCACTGAGCAACACTGGCCAGGCTGTAGGTTCCGTTTTAATTTTATAAGCAGAAAGAGTATAGGATGTTAGTAATAATTCTTATGCTGTGAACACTGTGTGAAAACAGGAAAAAAAAACAGCATCAGATCTTTGGTTAAACATGATTTTTTTTAAGTGTAACTGGACAGGAGAACCTCTTTTGACTAAATTGTGATCCTCGTTCAGAGGCACTTAGATGCCGAAGATAAACTGTTGACAGCTTCTGTCTCAAGTCTTCCTGTAGCTAACAAGAGATTTGATGCCAACTTGGCAGCACTGATGCCCTATTGAATAGGTGACAAGAATCCCTAAATCTGGGTAAGAAATTTGGCCTGGCAGCTGGTGTTAAATTCTACAGAAAGCAATCAAAGGAAGAACAAGAAGCTGCATTTTGAATTGCTAAAACAAAAAACCTATCATTAAAATATGACAGGTATATTACAATAAAATTACAATTTCCATCGTGGAATGTTGGCAATTTTGGAATTAATATCAGTAGTTCAAATATTTAAGAATAAACTTGAGCCCTAGCCAGTTTGGCTCAGTGAATAGAGAGCTGGCCTGCGGACTGAAGGGTCCTGGTTTGATAGCACATGCCCGGGTTGTGGGCTTGATCCCCAGTAGGGGGCATGCAGGAGGCAGCTGATCAATGATTATCTCTCATCATTGATGTTTCTATCTCTCCCTCTCTGAAATCAATAAAGAAATATATTTTAAAAAAGAACAAACTTGATAGGTTATGATATAGCCAAACCCTTTTGTCCTTCTCCAGAATGGCTTACTTCCTTTGCAGTTATATTTTTAAAAGCATTTTCTATCCAAATTTTATATAAATACTCATTTAAATTTTTTCTCTAGTACATCTGTAGTTTTAATTTTATATTTACATCTTTAACCTATCTGAAGTTAACTTTGGTATATGCTATATAGAAGGGACCCAACTTTTTTTTTCTTTCCAAATGGTAATATGTGTCCAAATGCCATTTGAAAAATAAACCATTTTTGACCATTTGAAATAAAATCTGTACAAAATGCAACATTTGTATTTAAACATTTGCAGTTTGTGTACTCATTATTCTGCTTGATAATTGTGTCTGATGTATCTGCCTATCCCCACAACAATACCTTAACTCATTGTAGCTTTAATATGTATTTTAATATTAAAATGTAAAATTGACGATTTCCTTCTTTTAAAAAATGAACACTTTACAAGGATTTACTCTAGGGTATTTTTTTACTGCATCTTGGAAATCACTAGTAAAACATTTTCCAAGTAAAAGCCTGGGTTTTGAAAATTTTAATATCTTGAAACGTTTCCAGAAACAAAATATTCCAAAGCCAATGAAATTCTTGAAAAGCACTAAAAAAAAAATGAACTCCCGCCTTGTTTTGTGAAAATAGTATAAGTGTT
Organism: Antrozous pallidus; assembly: GCA_027563665.1. Classification (NCBI taxonomy): domain Eukaryota; kingdom Metazoa; phylum Chordata; class Mammalia; order Chiroptera; family Vespertilionidae; genus Antrozous; species Antrozous pallidus. The sequence continues at coordinate 124,474,764 of CM050509.1, forward strand.
ATACTAAGATGATACATTTTAATCACCTATAGCCACATTCGAAATACTCTTGAAATCCCAGACCAAATTCCACCTACCTTCTCTGTAAAAATAAGACCCCGGCCCTGTCTGAAATTTAAATTCTTTCTCCTCGCCCAGCTGGCATGGCTCAGTGGTTGAACATCGACTTTAAGAACCAGGAGGTTGTAAACATACAACCAGGGGGTTAGGGCTGCCTGTCACTACTTGAGCCAATTAAGCGGAGACAGGGTTGAATCATATATGAGTGGTTATACCAATAATGCCAGCAGTATGGGAGAGCAATAGGTCACTCACAAAAATCTGCTCTAACCTCCCATGATGTTTGGCTGGTTATATACACATGAGGGAGAATATAGCTACATGCAGCTGTGAGCTACAAATGTAACATGGAAAGGGGAGTGTCGAGTCTACAATCTGGCCTTCAGAAGCTCAACGTCTGACAACAAGGTGGCAAATCTTTGATGTTACAAATAGCTCAGCCCATTTCTGGAACCGAAGAATGGTCAGCATTCCTGAGAAAAACTCCTGGACGGGGTCGGGGTCCAGGTGCAGCAACCAAATCAAACCGTGTCCTTTCCTTGGTCTGTTCTCAAAATGTATTTCTTTTCTGAGTAATAGACCCATCTGGGTTCTAAGGTGTCTTATGTTTTACATGCCTGTCTCATCTTCCAGTTTCCCAGGGTCTATAAGAAAACTTTTTATCTATAGTTAGTAAGGTGAATAATTATTAACAACTGTGGGTCTATTCTTATTATATGACCTTCCCCATTCTCAATTTCATTTTACTTTCATACAACTGTGAATTAGGCATTTAGTGGCCATATTTTTCAGTTAACCAAGGGGCCCAAAAGTAGCAGACTCCAAGTTCAAATCCAATTCAATGTGACTTTAAACCTCTGTGTTTTTTTGGGGGGGCACTCACACATGTAGAAGAAGAGGCAGGTATTAATCATAGCAATACAGAGATGTAATGAAAGTTACAGAAGAAATATCTACAATACAGTATATACAAGCATCTGCTACTGTGGATCCAATGAGTGACCAAGAAAGAGAAGGTCTGGGTACTTTTTAGTTCTGGCAAAGGGCACTAATCAAGAGAATTAGGAGAACAATGGTTCAGGGTGTTTAAGAAAAACATGGGCAAAACAGATGAATTGTATGCTTTGTGAATCATATAACAAAAAGCTATTAAAATAATTACTTGGGGACCTTTTAAAAATACAGATAGTCCAGTTGTGTGTCTCAGTGGTTGAGTGTCAACCTATGAACCAAGGAGGTCACTGTTTGATTTCTGGTCAGGGCACATTGCCTAGGTTGTGAGCTCTATCCCCAGTAGCGGGTGTGCAAGAGGAAGTCAATCAATGATTCTCTCTCAACATTAATGTTTCTATATCTCTTGCCTCATTTCCTCTCTGAAATCAATATATATATTTAAATATATACCTGTATGTTTTACTTCAAGAGATTCTGCTTAGAGATCTGGTGAGGAACAGAAGAAATCAGCCTTTGTGGAAATCACTTCTAGGTGATGAAGGAGTTTAACACAGTCCACTGTGAGAATCACTGGCATAGAGGGTTAAGAGTATAGAGACACTATATTTAGTTTTTCAAATCACATGCTACACAGCTCTAGTGGTGACATTTGTATTATTAGCTATCAGAATGCCACCCTGTGAAGTTGTGTAGTGCATAACCAGTACAGATGGTGAGCACCATCGCTATGAAAGTACATGGTATGATGGAAGAAGGGAAGACTAAAATTTTCACAGTGCCTGCCATTTCCCGGTTGCTGTGCTAGTTTTGATAGATAGATGAAAGATAGACTGACAGAAAAGTTATGTAATTTATACAATCAATTTTATCAACATCATTTAAAGTTAGGTATTATCACCTCTGTTGTACATATGAAGAAACTTATACTCAGATAACTTTAATAACATATTCCACATAGCATTACTATAAATAATTTCCTCATTCATTCGATTTATAAATAGCAATTAATGTTTACTGTATACCTGGCACTAAAGAAACTAAAATAAATAATTGAGAAAAAATTTTAAAGTAATAATGTCATTGGGAGACATTTTGCTCTATTTGGAATAGTAGAGGCCCAGTGCATGAAATTCATTCACTGGGGAGGGAGGGTGTCCCTCAGCCCAGCCTGCACGCTCTCCAATCTGGGACCCCTCGAGGGATGTCTGACTGCTGGTTTAGGACAGATCCCTCCTAAACTGGCAGTAGGACATCCCTCTCACAATCCAGGACTGCTGGCTCCAAACTGCTCATCTGCCTGTCTACCTGATTTCCCCTAACTGCTTCTGCCTGCCAGCCTGATCACCCCCTAACCACTCCTCCAACTTGATTGATTCCTAACTGCTCCCCTGCTAGCCCAATTGCCCCCAACTGTCCTCCCCTGCTGGCCCGGTCACTCCTAACTCTCCCCTGCTGGCCTGGTCACTCCCAACTGCCTTCCCCTGCAGGTCTGGTCCTTCCCAACTTCCCTGCCCGCTGGCCTGGTCCCCCCCTGAACTGCCCTCCCCTGCTGGCCTGATTGCCCCCAACGACCCTCCCCTGCTGGCCTGACTGGCCCCAACTTCTTTCCCCTGACAGCACAATTGCCCCCAACTGCCCTCCATCAATGGTCTTGTCCCCCCCCCAACTGCCCTCTCCTGCTGGGCTGATTGACCCCAACTGCTCTCTCCTGCTGGCTTGGTCACCCCCAATTTCCCTCCACCGCTGGCCTGGTCACCCCTAACTGCCCTTTCCTGCTGGCCTGATTGCCCTTAACTGCCCTCCCCTGCTGGCCTGATTTACCACAACTGCCCTCCCCTGCTGGCCTGGTCACCCCTAATTGCCCTCCCCCCCACTGGCCTGATTGCCCTTAACTGCCTTACCCTGCTGGCCTCATTGCCCACAACTGCCCCCCCCCAGCCATCTGTGGAGGCCATCTTGTGACCACATGGGCATGGCCATCTTATGACCACATGGGGGCAGCCATCTTGTGAAAGGGTGGTGCAGTCAATTTGCATATTACCTCTTTATTATATAGGCTAGGTTGAATAAGTCATCTGTGATCAGGTAATAATTTATGCTGATATTATCCCCAGGAGCATGATAATAGGATCCATATGAATGTATCACATTACTCTCTCACCATAAATATCTTCTTCTTGCAGCAATGACCAATATAGTTGTCATATATCATTTCAATTTTTTAAACACACCAACTGTCTCTGAGGATACACTGTGTGTGAAGCCCTTAATACAGATAAAAAGAAAGAGCTCTGATCCTAGTTGGTTTTGCTCAGTGGATAGAGCACCTGAATGCTGACTGAAGAGCCCTAGGTTTGATTCTGGTCAAGGGCACAAGCTTGAGTTGCTGGCTCAATTCCATTAGGGGCCTTGCAGGGATCAGCTGATAGGTGATTCTCATCATTGATGTTTCCATCTCTGTATCTCTTTCCCTTCCTCTCTGAAATCAATAAAAATATACTTCTTTTAAAAAAAGAAAGAGCTCTGTACCTTTGAGGAAACCTCAAAAGACCCCACTTGTATATTTGGATAGCCATGTAAATGGTTTCATAAAAATCCTAAGGCCTATAAAATGTTCATTTTTACAAAAAAAATAATAACTGATCCACAGTGGCCACTCTTCTCCATCTTCCTGAGGGAAGACATTGCTTGCCCTCTCTTCCACACATTCTTTATGTCACTAAGTAAACACAATACCCCACAAAAAAAGAAAAATATCTTTCAAAGACACTCATTGCCATGGGCTTATTATGGTTGGTTTTAAGCATACTTAATTTTTTTCTTGATTTGGAGTAGAACTGGCAATTATTGTGCTGAACCACTTATCTGAAATGGTTAGTAAAATTATAAAGGGAAAACAAGTAATTTTATTCTTACATCCAAGGGGAACTGAGATAAAAATAAGAAAGCATATCTCTGCTTTACCTTCATAAACTTTATAGTGTTTTCCTGTTTTCATAAAGAATATGCTATTATCCTCTTAAAAGTAAACCATTTATAATCAGAAGATTAAAAAGTACATGTAAATATTCTATGAGTTCAAAAAATAATTGAGGAAGTATTATTAATGCAAAACCAAAGTAAAATAATTACCAACTTTAAACACAATATTTGAAAAGCTAGCACTTAGCAAAAAAGTTATGCAAGATGATAAAAAGAGAAGAAATTGTGATGATACAATGGAGACGGAATTTAAAATAGTTACCCAGAAACACTAAAGTGTCCCTTTCACCTCATCAATACTTTATAATAGTCAACTTGTCTTTGGTATTCACACAAACTTTGCCCTTCTTCTGAACACTTGGGAATTACGTTTTTGCTCTTCAAATAGCAGCATTTCAAGATATCAATGGAATTATCATTGCACTCAATCTGGTCTCTTTTTCAAAGCTCTTTATCACCAAACTACCACATGCAACATTTATATTCAACTCCCCTAGTAGGAGCTTTGAAATTGAAAATTCAAAATATCAATTTATTTCTGACCTTTTTGCTGAGTTCTTGCCAAAAAAAAATTGCAGTCAAAAATAAAAAGTATCTTAATCCTTCATTATGGAAAAGTCAGACATATACGAAAATAGAGAAAGGAATAAATTAAATGTGTGTGTACCTATTACACAGCTTTAAAAAAATAATGTATAGACAATTTTGTTTGCCCTCCAATCCCACTTACCTTCTCCTATATTATTTTGCTATAAATACCTATATACATCTGTGATCCAAAAACTATTTATACTTATATATCTAAAAATCTAAATAGGTCATTTTAAACATACCCATTATACCATTATTTCACCAAAATAAGTCTTGAATACAATAATATATCCATATGTGATCAAAGTACTCTGAAAATACAAGTTATTTGATGAAATTTGTAACCTATAATAATTACAGTTACATGAATAAAACTGTAATATAATTTCATATAAGCATTGGAAAAGAAGACTTGCTAATGGTTTTCAGACGTTGATACAGTAAAAAATGTATTTTATCTTCCGATAATCAAATTATTTCAGTAGTCATACTATCACTTGATTCAATATACTTAACTAGAGGCTCTGTGCACAAAATTTATGTACAGGAGGAAGGAGGTCCCTCAGCCCAGTCTGCACCCTATCGCAATCCAGGACTGCTGACTCCTAACCACTGGCCTGCCTGCCTGCCTGATCGCCCCTAACCACTTTAGCTGCCTGCCTGATTACCCTTAACCATATCTGCCTCAGCCCCCACCACTGTGACTTTATCCGGAATGACATCTGGAAAATTGTTTGGCTATCTGGTCTAATTATCATATTACACTTTTATGATTATAGATTTAAAATTAAAGTTATAAATACATTAAGTCACAGCTATAAATACATTAAAGCATTTGTTTTAACCAAAAATACAAGAGAGGATAAAACATGAAGATCCTACTACCTGGTGTAGCAGGTGCGAGATAGAGAAAGAAGTTATCAGAGAAGAAAAAATTATTCTGATCTGGAAATAAATATTCAAAACAAACAATTTTTTCTTTTATTTATTCTATCTCACTTCAATTGGAATAAAATCTGTGAATGCAATAATGGACAAAATATCTCAATAAACTAAAAGATATAATGAAAAAATAACTTCAACAGACATAATGTTTACAAGAGCAAGTGCTATGCTCTGGTTACTTATTAAGTCTCAACATTTCTGCATGTAAGATAGAAATTAGTAATTTGCCATGCCCATTTCACAAGGATTTTGGAAAGTTCACATAAAATAAGCATCCTGTAAGGAGACTTAGAATAATATATCAACAATGCTACCTGAAAAGTGATATGAGTATCCTCTCATGTTTATCTTTATTCCTTGGCACCATATGTGGTGAAATCTGAAGTAGAAATGCATTTTTGTTATCAAAGCACGTACAAAATTTTAATTTTAGTATTGATTTATTCTAATGTGGCAAAAATTTTAGGGTGATACATGATGGTGCTACTTGTAATTGCCCAGTATTTCTAATGTGAGTCACTATTCTTTCAAATGAGTCTTTCAGGAATTATTAGCTTCCTGTTCTGGCAACACACACCATAAAGTAAGTTAAGGTTGTTGCCCTAGGTGCTCACAGTCTAGCGGCGAAGACAAACAATTTCTCCACTAAAACGGAATATGTTGTGGGCTATGATATGTGGTTGAAGAATGTTATGGGCTGGTTAAGAAGATAAATCTATATCTAAAGGGGATGAGAATTGAAGGAAGGGGTCTGTGTCCAAGAATATTTCTCATAGCAGGTCATATTTCAGTTGAATTTTGAAAAAGGTGGAGGTGTTATCATTGAATATAGAAAAAAAAAAGGACAAAAGTGGAGGTAGCATGGAGGTAGCAAGTGACAAAATGATAAAAACAATGATGTGAATGATGATATAACTTAAAGGGCCATCTATAGAGTGTGGCCTACAGGGTAGCAAAGATCTTGTTTTGGTTGATATACCTCAAGAAAGAGAGAATGAATCAAAGCCAGAATGGTAGGGATGGATAAGGAATGGAAAGTAGTTTCTTAAGTGAAGGGCGTTATGGAGCTAACTGGAAAATTTACTCCCATATGCTTTAAGAAATATATGAGCTGGACACATTTCTTAAAATGGAAAGAGATGGGTGCTACTTACTAAGCAATTATTAAATTGCAGGTTTATTTCAATTACTTTATGACTTTACCACATTTAATAGTCACAACAATCCAATGTAACCGTACCTATTTTTCAGATCATTAAACTGAGGAACAGAGCAGTTAAGTAATTTTCCTATGGTCACATAATTTCAACAGTCGGTGTCTACAACCTGTGCTATTAATCGTTGTGCAATTCAACCTATCAGGTTTGGTATAAAACAAATGCCTATCACATCTCTAAAGATTAAATAGAAGTGATTTCAGAAAAGTAAATCTCTCATCACTAATTAAGATATTTTAATGCTTAGGTGAATACACCTGATACCTTTCAAAATAAAATCTAAGATGCTCCTGGAGAAAACATTGATAGAAGCAGTGCAACCCTGCATAGTAGCTGCAATTTCCAAGCTAGACACACTCAGGTTCAAATCCATGTTCTAGGACTTATTAGCTGTGTGGTCTTTAGAAGGACATTTGATTTATCTGTATAATATATATCTCATACTACTTTGATATGAGATAACATATAGTATCTCACATAGTAAAAAACTCAATAACAGTGATTCATTACTATGTGGGCATCAGTTTTTATATCTCCTGGAGTATAACTATTTTCATAGTTTAGCTCCTGATTTGCTAATTCTCTGAAGATAACTGTCACTTAAGTACTAGGTAAAGCGGGTGTATTGCTAATGTATTAGTTTTATTGAAAAATCCTATAAAGGAGAAAGGTAATGCTACTAGATTTTGTAACATAATATGATGGACAAAAACTACTTTTCTTTCCAGCTGAAATTTAAATATTCACCTAATTAATATAGATAAGTCATAGATTCTCCATAGGAGGTTCCAAGACATAAGTGGCAATTTAAGTCAAATAAAAGATGCTATAAATGCAATTCCATTTCACATCCAATGTAAGTAATATTGCTCTTTTGCATAACACATCATTGACAGCATCTAAAATTAAAATAACTGTTTAAAGGTTCATAAAGAAAGCTTCTCAAGATCCAAGTTTTTATTTGTCTTGGAAAAAAATGAGTTGGATGTTCTGCTATTTTCTATTTGCACATGCATAAAGCAATCACTTTAGAAAATGAACACTTTGTTAAATTTATAGCTGGTCTGTTCTCATTTAGACTAATCTATGCTGGCTCAGCTTAACTCCTGGATTGTCAGTGCCTGTCTTGATAAGCACACCCAGCAAATTTCACAACGGCCAACCTTGCAATAACACATTATATATTTTCCAAACATTACATGTAGTTATACATTTTATAAAAAGGGAAAAATAGGAGAAAATTAAAAAGGGAGCAAGATGAAATAAAGATGAATTTCCATTAACAGCCAGTAACTTGAACATTGATGTGGTTACTTATTTCTTCACTTGCAGATTAATGACAGTGTTTTCTCCTTGATATTGACAAGGACATAATACATCCTGACAAATGATTAAAGAGGCCGCAGTCGAGTTTATTTCTTGGTGGTGTCAAACGCCCTTCCTTTGGCATGATGTGAAAAGCTTACATCAGCGGTAATTTTTAGTAAAACCCTTCTGAGGGGTTCTCTTACAAGTTTATAAAATGAGCATGATAAATTGATTATGCTAACAAATGTGGGCTGCAGTGAGTGGTTTGCTGGAGATTGCATCTGTCTTCTAAATCAGAAGAATGATGGCAATGTTATACATTAAAATCAATACTTACTTAATATCCCTATAAAGCCTAAAGATTTGTGATAGTTAAAGGTTATCTAGTCTCTTTTGTAACACTTGTTTCAGTATGCTTGTTGCATTAAATTATTGCTCAATAAGGAATCAAATAAACAAATGAAGAGGGGTTTTGGATGTTAGGAAAGAAAGAATAATGGTAGCTTTAAGCAGAAGCTGTCATTAAAGGGCATATTTTTATTCTGTTTTTGTTGTTGTTTCAAAAGAAGATTAGGACCAATAATTCAAAATAAGCAATGACAATTTAAGAAATATTTGAAACTAAAAATAAGAATTACTGAAAATTCTTCATTTTCTCAGTATCTACTTTTTATTCTGCTTTCTATGAACTGATCAATTCAATTCTATATTTGAAGTAATATTTTTCAGGTGTACATTATGATCAGTGTTGAAGCAATCTTTCTAGCAAGCAAGAAATCTACTTATCTATAAAACAGTTTTAGGTATGTAAATATTAAAGTTTCAGTAGGAATGATTAGTCAAAGTATTCAGGCTAAAATAAGAGAAACTATACAGGATCCAGAAGGGGGTGAAAGGTGGCTATATATTGCAAAACCGGTGATACAGAGGTGGTATGAATTGCTTTGAGACTGAAGGGGCTGAACAGGGAGAAAAGTGGAGAGGGTAAATACAAGTTATAGATTTGTATACATAGACGAGAGAAGAGAGGAACAATGAAGAGAACCATTGAGTGATCTGGCGCAGATGCCCATCGAATGCAAATAAAGAATCGGGAACCCTAGTTGGTATGGTTCAATGGCTAGAGGGATGGCCTGCAGATCAAAAAGTCCCAGGTTTGATTTTGGTCAAGGGCAAGTAGCTCAGTTACAGGCTGGGCCCTGGTTGTGCAGGAGGCAATCAATCATGTGTTTCTCTCACAGTGATGTTTCTCTCTGTTTTTCCTTCGCTTTTCACTCACCCTAAAAATTAATGGAAAAATATCCTTGAGTGAGGATTAACAACAACAAAGAAGGAAGGAAGGATCAGGAGATCAAACAGCTAAGAAACTCTAAAAACAAGTCCGTGATATGAAGAATGCAGTGATTAACCATCTCTACTTTTTTTTCCTTGAATTTCTAGGAGAATGGAGATCTATAAAATGCCACTAAATAATAAAGAGATCACTCTATTTCAAAAGTAGAGCATTATGCTAAGTGAAATGAGCCAGTCAAAGAAAGATAAATATCACATGATCTCAGTCATATCTATATCTTACCTAATAGACAAATATGTAAATTAACCTTACCTCTACTATGCCCATAGCCAATCAGAGTGAGTATGCAAATTAACCCAACAAAGATGGCAGATAATTTGCATTCATAGGCACTCAGTGCCTATGTCCCGGGAACATCCTGGCACCCGGGTCACTGTCAAGTAAGTCATCAAAGCCAATGGGGCAGGGGCGGAGCCAGCAATCTGAGGGGGCAGAGGCTTTTGGCCTGTGCAGGCTGAGTCAAGGTTGGAGCCAGGATTGCAGGGCACTGGGGTTCCCCTGGCCAAGGTCCTCTGCCCAAGGCCGAAAACCTCTGAAAGCCACTAGTAGGACATCCCCTGAGGCCTCCCAGTATGTGAGAAGGGCAGTTTGGGATGAGGAACCACCAACCCCCAGTGCACAAATTTTGTGCAGCAGGCCCCTAATATATATATATATATATATATATATATATATATATATATATATATATATATATATATATATATATATATATAAACCAAGTAAAAGGAACGAAGAAGACCAGAATGACCAGTCGCTGTGATGCATATTATGGCAGCCAACCAGCCCAATCAGAGCCCCAATTTCCCCCCTCACTCTGATCAGGGGATGGGCCAGCAAGCCAACCTCCCATGATCCCTCCCCTCCTGATGGGATGGCCTGGCCCCGATCAGCCCCCATCAGGGAGGGCCAACTGGACCCTACCCATGTGCGAATTCATGCATTGGGCCTCTAGTTTTGGATATAATGAACAATATAAATTGATGAATAAAAATAGAACCATAAAGAAACACTGAATAGACCATCCAACACCAGAGAGAAGTCAGGGGATGGGGGGGGGGTTAGAGATCAACCAAAGGACTTGTATGCATGCATATTAGGATAACCAAAGAATATTGGACTCTGGGGCAGTGAGGGCTCATCCTGGAAGGCGGGGTAGGGAATGGTCAATTTTGGACAATGGAGACATATGGAATACTTTAAACAATAAAAAATAAAAGAGCCCTAGCCAGTGTTGCTCAGTGGATAGAGCACCAGCCTGTGGACTAAAGAGTCCTATGTTCAATTCCAGTCAAGGGTATATGCCTGGGTTGTGGGTTTAATACCCAGTAGGGGACATGCAGGAGGCAACTGATCAATGGTTCTCTCTCATCACTGATGTTTCTACCTCTCTCCCTCTTCCTTCCTCTATGAAATCAATAAAATATATATTTTAAAAAAGAAAGGAAAGAAAACATAAGGACGGGAAAAAAGTACAGTTTAATGAATAGCTGCAATCAATGAGTTAAGGAGAGACTACACACTGAAAAAAATAGGAGCAACACTTGTACACATAATTCTGGGATTCTCCATCTTGAATGGAAGAAGAGGAAAATTGAAAATATAAAAATTTCGGATAAAATGTGTTGCAATTGTTGCACAAAACAGAAATTCAATCCTCTGCTTTTAGTCACAGACAAGGAAGATATTGAGTAAAATGGATTATAATTTTTAAATAGAAGAAAAGGAAGGGTCCTGGGAAGAATCAAATGGGATGAAAGCACAAAGTAGGAAAGTGAAAAGAGGCACCTCTCTTTAACAGAAATGCTGATTAAAATGTGTGCATAAATAATGCATACTGAAATGGCTTAAAATGTAAGCATCTATTGCTGTTAAAACAAATAGCTGTGGACCTTTGGTTTCTATGAGTTAAAGCATAGATGTAACAAGAATAACAAGTGGAATGAATAAAACAGCTGCAAAATTACTAATGAAACGTCATCAACTTGTGACAAGTCTCTTGCAGATATGACTCCACTAAAGTCTCAGGTTTTAACAGCAAATTTTATTAAAAACTGGTATGTGATTTTACATGGTTAAATAAAATAGGGGGAAGGGTTACATTTTGAAGGGATGATCTCATTACTACCTCTAAATTACACAAATAACCATATGATTTCACTGATGTGTTGCATATAAAACTAAAAGCAACAAACGCACAATAAAAACAAACAAACAAACCTCATAGACACAGAAAAGAATATGATAGTTACCAGAGGGAAGAGGGGTTGGAGAGTAGTAAAAGGCAAAGGGGTTCAAATATATTGGCACAGAAGATGATTTGGCTTTGGATTGTGTACACTTGAGAGCTATACAATTTTACAAACCCATATTACCCCACAGATTCAATATAAGTAAATAAATAAATAAGGAGTGATATTATTAGAAAGATGGACACAGGGAAATACTGATTTCATAGGAACTCTCCTATGGTCTGGGTACCACTCCTTTAGCATTTACATTTCTTAATAGTCCACACACATTGTCTTCTTCCCCCCCTTCTATTTCACTAGTCAGCTCTGAAATTCAACTCACTAAAGTCACCTAAGCCCTCCTAATTTTAAAATCCAAAGGAAAGATTTCAAATTCTACCTTACTGAATTTATCACTTGACTTTGAATTACCTGATAATTCTGTCTTCTCTAAAGTCCATCCATTTGGTTTCCTTGAAATCATACTCATTCACTTATTTATTCATTCACTACATCAATGGTGATGTTAAAAGTATGATTTACCAGGAATCTTTCTTATAGTTGCTCTTTATTTGAGCATTTTAGTATTGTTCTTCCTTATGTTATCCCTTAAATGATCTCCTCATTTGACATAAAACTCTGCTTGATCACATCTCGCATCATGGTTTTAGCCATCACTGACATCAGTAATTTCCAATGGAGTACACAGGAAGCATAGAAAAGTATTCCCTATGGAACATGTTAGCATCTCTAGTAGGCAGGTCTTTAAAAACTATAATTTTCTATATAGTAGATTCTAATCTATCTCACACCTAGAATGAGAACCAGTGACATGCAAAGAAGAATGCTACTAATAAGATTTTGTTGTATTTCTGGAATATGTGGAGACAGAAAACTTGGGGGAGTCACTGAAAATCTGATAGGTGCTACCAAATTTACATCTATCCAATAGGACAAATATCAGTTCTAATACCATTTGATTTTACCAAGACTTTAAACTCTCTGAAACTGAAATATAAGTTTATCTCACCGCCAATTTCACCCCCCCACAATGTCTTCTTTTCAGTGTCTTCCATCATGTTAGTAACATAATCATCTACTCAGAAACCAAACAATAAGCTTTGGAGATTCAAATATCTCCATCGCTATCTCTTTTTTAATTCACCAATAGTCCCTTTGTTGTTGTTTTTATTAATGAAAACCTTTGGGAAATATAAAACACACACTGTAAAATTCACTCTTTTGAAGTTTGCAATTCATTAGTTTTTATAAATATGCTATCAAATTCTAGAACATTTTTATTACCTGTACATATTAGAAGTCACTCTGCATTCTCCTCTATCCAAAGCACCTCACAACCACTAATATACTTTGTCTCTATGAATTGTGGGCAAATATGGTCTCTTGTTTCTGACTTTGTCCTGTTTTAACATAATGATTTCTAGAGTCAAGTTTTCTTCTCTCTCAGTGCTTGTCTGGACTGTTATGATGTCCTAGCACATCTATGTGACATATAGCCAGTGGATTTATCTAAAGCATACATCTAACAAGATGACTTCCTGCTTTAAATCTTTTAAGTGGTTAACAATTACCACAGATGAAATTTGAAATCTTTAATATGGCATAAAATTCACTCCATGATCTGGAACCTACCTAGTGCTCTTAACTGCGCAAAGAGACTTTTGTATATGAATTGCCTGATCCTTTGAAATCTAAAATTACCTAACAAACTGCAGCTGAGTCAGAGGGACCCAGAACACCCAAAAGAAGGCCTAAGGCCCCACAGCAGTTTGCATTGCTTCACAGCTTGGCCTCTTGATATCGAATGCTTCATGCTTTAAGCTCTGCCAACACCACATTACTAAGTTTTCTGCAAGTATAATGTTGCTCTTTCCCTCTTTACCTTTACTCAGTTCCCTTCATTATAGAAAGTTCTCACCTGGCCAATGATCATGTGCCCTTCAAGACTCAGTCTTTGATTACTCAAGAAGCTTTTCCTGATACCATAGGATTATGTTTCTCCCGAATGCTTGCAGAATATTCTTGAAGATGCATGTGAATGCATTTATCACATTACTTTATAGTTATCGGAATGTTTCTTGTTCTCATAAAACAGTGAGGTCTTTGAGTTGACATGAACACATAGTCATCTCTATTTTCCGCAGTATCTGTAGAATTCTTAGAATATGATAGCCCTTCCAAATATATTTGTAAATGTATGAATAAATGAGTAGAACAGTAAATTAATACTATATGTCAACTGAGGAGTGATTGATTGACTGAACTTAAACATTACTGGCCAAACTATAAAAAGCTGGTCTGGTCCATGAAGCATTAAAACAAATGACATAGATCAATTGCTGGAGGAAAATAATTATTTGGAAATCAACACACTGTGAATTCTCTTTAATCAGAAAATTTCAATGCAAGGGTAATCATGTATTGGAGATTGTTAATGGTGAAAATTATACTGAGAACTGAGTCAGAGTCAATTATTTCCATAATCATGCAAATTAGGATCCTATTACTTTTATTATAAAACAATAAATGACATGTCCACATAGATACAGACATTTTTTTTAATTTAATGAACAGCAAAGAAAATTACTTGAACAATCAATTGGGTCATAATTAGAAGGAAGGAGGTCTAACATATTGTTAAAACATATCAGTTATTTTTAAAATAAGCAACATATCTACCATCATTTATATGATAGGTATAAATCTTCCAAGTAGTATATCAGAAAAAAACTGCAATTCTCTATGAATACAACATTTCTTCAACCATTCAAGAGTTTTCATTATGTTCATGTAGTGGTAGTCATCATTAATAAACAGATTAAGATTATCTTTAAAGTTTAGCTATTTAATTTTACTTATATTGTTTTTTTCTTGCATAGATTAAAGGTCCCTTCATTTTAACATCCACCATGGCTATGCTAACACTCTAAAAAATCCTAACAAAGCCTTCAAACCTGGCTTTGTAAACCTCTGTATTAAAACCTTAAAAAAGAAAGCCCTTTGTTGCTATGGTAATGACTAGTTCCTAAATGCTCAGAAAAAAATAACTATTTTCTTGGATTCACTGGGTCCTGTTTTTGCATTAGTGATTAAAGGAATCTCAGGACAAAATAGGCAGGTTTAGGGAGTCTTAAAAATAAAGAGGGTCCATGAGAGAGGAATGTATAGATGGAGGCTTGGAGATGCCAAAATTCTTATTTTACTTGTACAAAGGCTAGAAAAGGTCATAGGATAAGAAGGGAATAAGACATACATTTGCAGAGGATAAAGAATAGTCACAGGGTAACAGAAAGAAGGAACCGTATTTTCAAAGAGAATAACGGAATGTTGCAAGATAGGGGAAGAGAAAGAGGGGGGCACCAGTTGCGCTTCGGCCTTTGAAACTGATACTATGTAACAAAATAACCAATGAGGAAAGCAAGGGGGTCCTAAATTAATGAAAGGTCCAATTAGAAAGGGTCAGTTTCAGGGAGAAATCAAGACAGTGGTATAGGTAAATACCTGAACTTGCTACCTTGCATAACCACTTCAAAACTACAACTAGCCCTGAGTGGCTTAGCTCAGTGAATAGAGCATCAGCCTGTGGATTGAAAGGTCCCAGGTTCGATTCCGGTCTAGGGAATGTACCTTGATGGGCACATCCCCAGTAGGAGGTGTGCAGGAGGCAGCTGATCCATGTTTCTACCTCTATCCCTCTCCCTTCCTCTCAGTAAAAAAATCAATTATATATATATATATATATATATATATATATATATATATATATATATAAACAAACAAACACTACAACTAAAAGACAAAATGGAAACTAGAAGGCTGGCTGAGTGGAAATTCTACAACTAGAAGGGAAGAGAAAAGCACACTGAGACTCAGAGGAGCTTCAGAAGAAAAGTGCAGAGGTACAGAGGCACGCACATGCCAATGGGGCTGGCAACTGAGTATGCGGCTGTCTTTTTCAACCCATAGGGAGACACAAGCTCTTGACTGCTCTGAACTCCAGTTCTGGGTGAGACTCTGGGAACCCAGATTCATATGGGGAGAAACAGAACTGTCTGGCATAAGGCGGAACTTGAGGGCGGCTTTCTCTCTGAAGTGCTTGCAGGGATTACTGATTACTGAGGAACACTGAGACCCGGAGGGGCCTCTTAGGGCAGGGCTGAATGGGAAGCCGTTGCTGTTTGCTCTACCCTGAGCCCCCACCCCACTCAAGCTGAGCAAAGAGGCTTTTGCATATGAGTGTCCTGGTCCTTTGAAATCTAAAATTACCTAACAAACTGCAGCTGAGTCAGAGAGACCCAGTACATCCTAAAGAAGGCCCAAGGCCCCATGGCAGCTTGCATTGCTTCAGAGCTGGGCCTCATCTGAACACCTCCAAATCCCAAACAAAGAAGAAGAATCTGCAGATCTCTCCATAGCTCCTGCTGGATGGCCTCAGGCAGAGGCTAAATTAGCACCTCCTTTGAGATCCAAGAGTCAGTGTACCCATGGATCAGAGTGGGACCGGATTCCAACTCCACAGATCCATAAGGGACACACTCAGAGAGCAGACTCAGTGAGCACCAAAGCCCCACTGAAGCAAGTCTTGCCTTATAAGGGTGTCTCCAACACAGAAGTTCTCCCAGCAAAGACACAGCTGATCCTCACAGCCAATTGGCCTGGAGGTCACTTCCTCTCAGTGACACCAGCAACAATCAAGGTTTAACTAAAATAAGACTGTGCACATAGCCCACAAAGGTATGCACCAAGAGTGTCCCCCCAGGTACCTGGGGAGGTTGAGCCACTGGGCCCTATAGGATACCTAACACACAATGCCACTCTATCAACTCAGGGAAGCAGCCAAAATGCAGAGACAAAGAAACAGCTCACAAATGAAAGAAATGGAGGATATAGAGTTTGAACCATGGTTATAAGGGTTTTCAATAATTTTCTAGAAAAGGCCAATAAATTTACTGAGACCCTCACAGATATGAAAGAGTACCAACTATAAATTCAGCATACACTTACTAAAAAAATAGTAATATCCAGATACCCAACAGCAGATTAGAGACCCAACATCAAGGATCAAGTCAAAGATTTGAAATACAAAGAAGCAAAAAACACCCAACTAAAAAAGCAAAAAGAATTTTTAAAAAATGAAGATAGTGTAAGGAGCCTCTGGGACAACTTCAGGCATACCAATATCTGAATTATGGGGTGGCAGAAGAAGAGAGAGAGCAAATATTGAAAACCTATTAGAAGAAATAATGACTGAAAACTTCCCCTACCTGGTGAAAGAAATAGAATTACAAGTCCAAGAAGCACAGAAAACCCCAAACAAGAGGAATTCAAAGAGGGCCACACCAAGACACATCATAATTAAAATGCCGAGAGCAAAAGACAAAGAGAGAATCTTAAAAGCAACAAGAGAAAAACACCTACAAGGGAGCACCCATATGATTGTCAGCTGATTTCTCAAAAGAAACTATGCAGGTCAGATAGGAGTGGCAAGAAATACTCAAAGTGATGAATAGCAAGAACCTACAACCGAGATTACTCTACCCAGCAAAGCTATCATTCAGAATTGAATGGCAGAAAAAGAGCTTCACATATAAGAAAAAGCTAAAAGAGTTCATCACCACCAAACCAGTATTGTATGAAATGCTGAAAGGTATTCTTTAATAAGATGATGAAGAAGAAAAAGGTAAAGATAAAAATTATAAACAACAAATGCATGTCTATCAATAAGTGAATCTAAAAACAAGTGAATAAAAAATCTGATCAACAGTGAATATAATAGAATCAGGGACACAGAAAGGGAGTGGACTGACAAGTCTCAGGGAGATAGGGGTATGGGAGGTGCAGGAAGAGACTGGCCAAAAATTGTACACCTATGGATCAGGACAGCGGGGGATGTAAGCGTATAGGGTCGGGTGGGAACTGGGTTGAGGGGAGCTGTTGGGGAGCTGTTGTGGGGGAGGAACAACTGTAATAATCTGAACTATAAATATTTATTTAAAAAAAAAGATCATTTGAAATCTAAAAGAAAAAAAAAGAACAGAAAGTGTCAGGTTCAAAAAAAGAACTGCAGCATATATAAACCAGAGACAAAGGGTCTCGAGGTAGATTTTTTCCTCTTAGAGACAGAACAGATTTTCCCTTTCGGGACTCGCCTTTCCAGGAGACCCCTTTGGGGACACCTCTGCCCCTATGGAGTTTGTATATGCTTCCAATAAATATCTACATTTTTATTAAATAAATTTTATAGTCCCCAAATTTGTTTTCATCTTTGACAAACATGAACCTACGAGAAGAAGCCTGTATGGTGAACCCCACATTTCAGTGATATTTAGATGATTAAAGGTTTTTGAGAGGTAAGTATTTGCTATAAGCAGGTAAGGACTCCACATTATTTTTTATTCTATAGAATTCACCACTCATTCAGAATGCCCTTTCCATATTTTCTTTCTTAAAATGTCCTTTTTCATTATTTTATCCGAGTCTAACATATTTATGCTGGATCACATCATTTGGTCAGTTTATATAGAAGAGTTATATTAATTTGGTAAAAACACTAAAAATACAGAAAAAAGTATAGCACTGATTTACTATCAAATATAATTTACAACCCTATTTTTTAAAAGAATAAAATAATACCTTTGCTTGTTTCCATTTCATCATTGAGTCTTGTACAAAAAATAAACATATGACTCTAGGTAATATATATGTACATATGTATTATTCTGTTTAAAACACATTTTAAAAATCACAATAAATTTTTCAAAACTCTGCCTGAATTATACTGATGCCATAGTAACACACACACACACACACACACACACACACACACACACACACAGAAAATGTTTTCTGAATAATTGATATTTAAAACCTTCCATAGCAAATGGTACATTGGCATGCTGAAATGACCCATCATTTCCACAACTATAAATTTTGTTCCTATTTTGTATAAATATATACATAAAACTTCTGATGTTGCCTAGAAATACAACTTGCAATGATATTTACAATAAGATACTTATTTTGAAGAGTATATAAGGTCTGTTCTAGTAACAAATATTGGTAAATTTAAAAAGGAAATATATAAAATTCATTTATGGTGTTTTTACCCACGTGACCCCATTGGACTAAAAATATCTACATATGTTTAATTGAGATAGGAACTATAATATAATAATCCTATATAATAAAAGTATAATATGCAAATCAAGCAAACGGCTGAACAGTGGAATGACCATCTGGATGACCATCTGGGACCACACTATGACACCTACTGGCACCAAGCCTTCCAAGGCAGTTGCAATGTGATTGGTCTGGGGCCCCAGCCATCACCCCATGATTGCCCCACAGAGGGAAGCCCAGGCCTCCGGCCAGCGGGCTGCAGTAGGTGGGCAGAGCCTCCTTCTGTGAGGAAAGCCCGGGTCCCAGGTGCTAGAGGAAAGCTGATGCGGGCAGCAAGGGGAAGGATGACCTACTCTTGCACGAATTTCATGCATCGGGCCTCTAATGTGTCATATATTAGAATACTCCCTCTACTGTACTTCTTACTTTGAAGATACGCCATATATAATAGTCAAAGCCGCTAGAAGTTCCTTAGGAACTTGCCACCTCTTCACAAAGGGAATGGAATACCTCTGCTTCTATATTCCCTACGTGTTTATCTCCCACTTTACAATGTAAGTAAGCTCTGAGAGACCAGGGACCATGCTTTAGGCTTTTTTTTATCTTCCCAGCAGTACTACTTGGCTGTAAATGTGTATTGAAATCATAAATAGTACTAAAAAATAGCACTTACACAATTTACTGTGTATTAGTATCAGCAGTATATGTCTAATGACCACTAAATAGTAAAATGCTTGGGAACTGCAATATTGTACTAAACATATTTGTATGTTTTTGGCTTGGCACATTAGATAGGTATTTGGTGAATATTAGATTTTAATTAGTGATGTGTAAAGTTTAGGAGTAGTAAAAGTAGGAACCACAGAATACCCTATTGTTGTTACATGGACTCCTTTAGAAAGTAACAACTATCCTATTGTCTGTATTTTTTTCTAAGTTACAATGGAGGAATTTTGCCCCTGAAAAGCATTAGGATTTTGATACACTTGGCTCTACTTTCCAAGATGAGCTTCTTTCTGAAGATAATACCTCTTGTCCTTTCTTTGGGAGATTTGAGAGGCCTTACAGATATACTGGATATGGCTCTATTTTGAAACCTTGGGAATATTCCCCAAATAGATTACAAGTCCTTTGGCATCAGTAGAGATTTAAATGTAATATAAAATCTTTCTTAGTCCTTGCCTTTAATTATCCTGTTGAGACATTTTCTTCTAATACTACAACTTTCAATTGAACCACTGTGGCATCTAATATCCTTAAAATACTTCTATAATACATTTCAAATTTTAAATAGAATTTTATACAATTACCTGTGATATTTAGAAAATGTTTTAAAATGAAGTAATATGATCAGAAAAGAATTTCACGGTGTCAAAGTTCCAATGTCATACTAACCTCTGACACTTTGGAGGATAATTTGTAAAAGAACATTACCATATAAAGTTGAAATAATACCACAATTTTCTTTAGAATTCATATTGAACTACCAATATGTAACTCCCGAGACTAATATAGACTTCAGAAATTCAGACACCAATCTGACATTGTTAGCCAGAGTTTAGAATCAAAGAAAGCATTTTATTTAGAGTTAAAATCTCACAAAACCTCATGAATATGTCAAGCAGTCTCTAATATACTACATCTGCTTCTATGGTTGCCCCATTATTTTAGAAGAAATGTCATTCAAACAGTGTTTTCCCTATTCCCTCATGAGTTCTTAGAATGTTCAGAAAACTCGTGGGGAGAAAGAATATTCATGTAAGCAAGGTTTCTTTGGCCACCTTAGATTTGATTGGCATTAACAGCAACTATGTCTGACTCCAAAGATTTAAATATTCATTATAGCATAATCATGGCTTTTAAATATCTAAGCACTAAAATTTCAAAGTAATTTTCACTATGGAATAAATGTAGCTTATTTTACATAAATGAGTCAGTATAATGATAAAGCATTACATTCCTGGCAAGTTAATGTTTGAGAAACTAAAATATATAATATTTACAATTCTGTTAAAACATGTTACCAAAGGTTGCTTCGATTATTAAAACAAGAAATGGTTTCCTACAATAACTGTATGCATATGCCTCTCTTTGACTGAATTAACTTTCACTGTAATTGCATACATAAATTGAAATTTTATGACTGGATAACTATATATAAATCCAAGGGTACTTCAATCACTTTTAGAGAATGGTTTCCTAAAGTATTCCACTCTCCACAGAAGTACAGTATGGCTGTACATGTGGTATAGGTATACACACACAAAGAAATAATTATTTCCCTGTATTGAGCTTGCTGAAATCTGTATAAAACCGACACAACATACCAAACTAAGATATTACCATATGAAATGTCACTTCCTCTACTTTATAAGTTATTATGGGGCATAAATAATGTTTTGCAGATTGTAGAAATCTAATATGACATTTAGTTTTTAGTGAGGAAATTCCTACTGAATTCAAAAATAAATGCAAGCAATCGAACAACACAAGAAAATGTTAGCTTAAAACAATCTATTTTATGGACAAGATGTATTTTTTAAAATAGCTTTGTTGAGTTATAATTGACATGTAAATATAAATGGCATACATATGTAATTGGTAGAATTTGATAAGTTTTAGTGTACCCAGAAAGCCATCACTACAATAAAAAGAATATGTCTATCATACTCAAAAATTTCCTTTAGCCCCTCTGTAATCTCTCTCCTTCCACCTCCTAACCACTGTCTCTAAGTTGCCACTGATCTGTTGTCTTTCTCTATATATTAGTTTGCATTTTCTAGAATTTCATATACATGGAATTATACAATGTGTCCTTTTTTAAATATATTTTATTGATTTTTTACAGAAAGGAAGCGAGAGAGAGAGAGAAAGTCAGAAACACTGATGAGAGAGAACCATCTATCAGTCCCCTCCTGCACACCTCTTACTGGGGATGTGCCCACAGCCAAGGTACATGCCCTTACGCGGAATCGAACCCAGAACCTCCCCCCCGCTCGCCTGCCCAGTCCGCAGGCCAATGTTCTATCCACTGAGCCAAACAGGTTTTGGCAACAATGTGTACTTCTTGTTTGGCTTCTTTCTCTCATCGTGAACATTTTGAGATTTACTCAAGTTATAACCAAAATCAGTAATTCATTCCTTTTTGTCACTGGGTTGTTTTCCATTGTTTAGGTAAATCAACATTTAAAAAAATCAATTCATCTGTTCATAAAATTTGGCTTGTTTCCAATTTTAGTTATTGCAAATAAAGCTGTTATACTCACATGTACAACTGTGGCTGGATACAGGCTTTCCTTTCTCATGGAAAACACCGAGGAAGAAAACGGCTGGGTCATATGGCAGGTGTGCTATTAACTTAACAAACCAGGAAGCTGATTTATTTTAACATGGCTGTACTATCGTGCATTCCCATCGGCAGTTGTCCCAATGGTCTACATGGACATTTAATCAGAGAGCATACGGGCTGTATGTACATTTATTGGGACAGAAGCATGCCTTCTTTGTGCAGTGCATACAGTGAGATCCATTTTATAGGAATGGGAACATAGGTTTACTATTTTAAATAATTATAAAAGTGAATTTTGTCTTTTGTCTCACAAGTAACAGACTATGCTGAAGAAAAGGACATAAATAAGAACAACTAACATTTATTGAGTGCTTACAATGTGTCTGTCTCTATTCCAAGTGGATAATATGTATTACATCATATAAATAAATACATCAATCTGTCTTATAGATGCGGAAACAGAAGAGATGAATAAGCTGCCCTTGGTCACAAAACAAAATGACAGAGCCAGGCTTCGAACCTGGCATCTGAGACCAGGGTTTCCTCTCTTATTCACAATGCAATACCCCCTCCCATCATCTACACAGTGTTGAATAGTTACAATTGTATTCTGCAGAGCTAAGAACTACTACCCCTCAGATTAATGTATGTCTATGGTCAATTTCAAAAGTGCTGAATTGATTCTTTTCACCACTGTTGTCTAGCATCATCAACATTTTTCATAGAGAAGGGTTTGCTGACCTCCATATGCTACCATAGCCAGAAATCGTGTCTACAAAAATGTATTTTAATAGACACTTAACTATAATATTAGGTTTTTAAAACTTATTTTATCTTATGAACTTATTACTGATATTTCTTAATTTAAAGAAAAGTTAAACATCAACATCATACTCCATTCTCACTAACCTGAAAGGGTATATGCACCCCTATGTTCATAGCAGCACAATTGACAATAGCTAAGATTTGGAAACAGCCTAAGTGCCCATCAGCAGATGAGTGGATTATAAAACTATGGTACATCTACACCATGGAATACTATGCTGTTTTAAGAAAGGAATTCTTACCATTTGCAGTAGCATGGATGGAACTGGAGAGCATTATGCTAAGTGAAATAAGCCAGTCAGTGAAAGAAAATTACAACATGATCTCACTCATTTATGGATAATAAATAACGTTATAACCTGATTAACAAAAAGATAGATACAGACACAGAGAAGCATCAAACAGACTGTCAAATTACTGCGAGAAGGCTGGGGAGAGGAGGGGAGATAAGAATCAATGGAAGAACTTGTAGGCATGCATATAAGCATAACCAATGGACACAAGACATTGGGGGTGAGAGCATATATGGGAGAGGGGTGGGGGAGGGCAAAAGGGGGATATGGACACATATGTAATACCCTAATGAATAAAAAAATGAAAAAATTGCTAAACAGTCTGAAGTTTTTGTTTATAATTTTTCACATCTAAAGAGAACAGAATTCTGATAACTTTTATTTAGTGTTAATGGTAGCAGAAAAAAAACCTTATCTAATACCTTCTCTCCAACAGTCACAGCAAAATTCAAACTTCAGTTTTTAATAATTACTTTTACTGTTTATATGTGTTTGCTTTAATAGACAATTTACCAGTGATCTTGATTATGCTAAAGACTGCATAAATCAAAGATGCTGAACTAATTCCCAGATCTTTGCCTGAAAGAAATTTTACTAGTTGAGTATAATTCTATAGTAAAACACACATCAATTTCCTCAGAGTTAAATTATAATTTTTGGAACAATCCACATAAAACATTTTATAAATCAGCAAAAATGGCATTCTTTTAAAACGACTTATGAATTACTCAATATATATTTTATTATATCAGACTAAAAAGATTCTGAAGAGCAAAAGAAACTACCAACAAAACAAAAAAGGCAACCAACAGAATAGGGAGAAGATATATGCAAACAACAGCTTCAACAAGGTGTTAATACCCAAACTATATAAGGAACTCATACAACTCAGCACCAAACAAACAATCCAATTTCAAAATGGGCAGAGGAACTGGACAGACACATTTCCCCAAAAGACATACAAATGGCCAACCAATATATGAAAAGATGCTCAACTTCACTAGCCACTAGGGAAATTCAAATCAAAACTACAATGAGATACTACTCCTGACACCTGTTAGAATGGCTTTTACCAACAAGATAAGTAATAACAAGTATTGGAGAGGTTGTGGGGGGAAAATAACCCTCATTCACTGTTAATAGGGATGTAAACTGGTAGTCACTGTGGAAAACAGTATGGAGGTTCCTAAAATATTAAAAATAGAATTACCATAAGACCAAGCAAACCCTCTTCTAAATATCTACCTGAAAAATTTGAAAACATTAATTAGCAAAGATATATCCACCCATATGTTCAATGCAGCATTTTCAATGATGGTTAAGACATGGAAATAACTAAAGTGTCATTTGATAGATGATTGGATAAAGAAGATGTGGTCCCTATATATACAGTGGAATACTACTCAGTCATAAGAAAATATAAAATACTGCCATTTGTGAAAATATGGGTGGATCTTGAAAATATCATGCACAATAAGTCAGACAGGAAAAGTTAAGAACCATATGATTTCACTCATATGAGGGATATAAAACTGAAAGCAACAAATGAACAAAAAATTAAAATAAACAAAAACTCATAGACACAGACAACAGAATGGTGATAATCAGAGGGAAAAGAGCTGCAGGAGGAGGTAGGAAAGGTAAAGGGGATCAAATGTACAGTGACAGAAGAAGATTTCACTTTGGGTAGTGGGCACACAGTGCAATATACAGATGATATAACATAGAAATGTATACTTGAAACCTATATAGTTTTTTTTCACCAGTGTCACTGTAAATAAATTTAATTTTAAAATAAATTTAAAATGATGTGCCTTGGTGTGGTCCTCTTAGGGTTCCTATATACTGGGGTTCGGTGCACTTCTTGGACTCCTAAGTCAATTTCTTTCACCAGGTCTGGGAAGTTTACAGTCACTATTTCTTCAAATATGTTTTCATTGTCTTGCTCTCTCTCTTTTTCTGGCACCCCTATAATTCGGATGTTGGTATGCTTGAGGTTGTCCCAGAGGCCCCTTACACTATCTTCAATTTTTTGGATTCTTTTGGTTTCTTGCTTTTCCAGCTGAGTGGATTTTACCTCTTTGTATTTCAAATCTTTAACTTGGTTCTTGTGGTCCTCTAGAGTACATTTAGGTCTTTGTACAATATTTTTTATTTCAGTCAGTGTATGCTTAATTTCTAGTTGGTCCTTTTTCATATCCTTG
The DNA here is from genome assembly GCA_027563665.1 of Antrozous pallidus. NCBI lineage: Eukaryota > Metazoa > Chordata > Mammalia > Chiroptera > Vespertilionidae > Antrozous > Antrozous pallidus. Next base: position 124,500,157 of record CM050509.1, read on the forward strand.
AGGGTCTCGTTCATATCCTCGTAGGTCTTGTTCATTTCCTTGTATGTCTCGGCCTTTTCTAGGAGTCTTGAAAAGCGATATAACCGTGGTTTGAACTCTATGTCCTGCCATTTTTCCCCTCCGTTTCTTTTACATCTGATTTATTTCCATGTCTCTGAATGGTGGCTGCTTTCCTGAGTTGGTCGATTAGATTTGTGTGGTAGATGTACTCTATGGGACAGTGGCTCAGCCTCCCCAGTTACCTGCGGTGGATATGGGTTGCACAGTCTTGTTGCAGTTAAGCCTAGCTTATTGTTGCCAGCACTAGGAGGATTTGACCTCCAGGCCAATTGGCTGTGAGAGTCAGCTGTGCTCAGGTTGGATGGGCGGAGTCTCTGGGCCAAGCACACCAAGACACATCAGAATTAAAATGCCAAGAGCAAAAGACAAAGATAGACTATTAAAAGCAGCAAGAGAAGAACAGTTAGTTAGCTATAATGGAGCACCCATACGATTGTCAGTGGATTTCTCAACAGAAATTATGCAGGCCAAACGGCACTGGCAAGAAATACTCAAAGTGATGAATAGCAAGAATCTACAACCAAGATTACTCTACCCAGCAAAGCTATCATTCAGAATTGAAGGTCAGATAAAGTGCTTCAAAGTTAAGAAAAAGCTAAAGGAATTCATTACCACCAAACCAGTATTATATGATGCTGAAAGATATTCTTTAAGAAGAGGAAGAAGAAAAAGGTAAAAATAAAAATTATGAACAACAAGTACACATCTATCAACAAATGAATATAAAAATCAAGTGAATTAAAAATATGATGAACAGGATAAACTGGTGAATACAACAGAATCATGGGCATAGAGAGGAAATGGACTGATAATTCTTGGGGAGAAAAGGGGTGTGGGAGGTGCAGCAAGAGACTGGACAAAAAGCATGCACGTATGGGAGAGGACAGTGGGGTGGGGTGAGGGCGGAGGGTGGAAGGGTACCGGTTGGTGAGGAACTATAGAAGGGGGGGGGGGAAAGGGAGAACAATATAATTAATAAACTGAATAATAAAGATAAAAAACAAATAAATAAATAAATTTAAGATGTATGAATATAGCCACTTTATAAATATGTAAATGATATACATTTAGTTTCAATGTATTAAAAATTGAGCCCCCAACTGTCACAAAGATTTTCAAAGCTAATTAGAAAAAAAAGTAGATCTCAGGAATATTCTTGTTTCCAGGAAACAAGGAGCATAATTAAACTGGGATACTTGAGAAGAGTTTAATACACAAAACAATAAACAAATGTTGTTAAGACAAGGAAAAGGGATAGAGCTAGAAGAGAGAGTTGGGTTGAGAGGGCTTCCTGACAGATGTGATATTTTTAAAATTATATCTTTATTGGTTTCACAAAGGAGAGGTAGAGATAGAAATATCAATGATGAGAGAGAATAATTGATTGGTTACCTCCTATATACTTCCCACTGAGGATCAAGCCCATTTTCCAGACATGTTCCTTGACTAGGAATTGAACCATGACCTCCTGGTTCATAGGTCGATGGTCAATCACTAGCAATTGTGACCAGGCAAGAAGATGCGATTTTTAATATGATCACTATACACTGCAAAAACCACTTGGTAGCCCTAATTGTTTGGGCTCATTGCATAGAGTATCAGCCTAAAGACTCAAGGGTCACAGTTTTAATACCGGTCAAGGGAATGTGCCTTGGTTATGGGCACATCCCCAGTAGGGGGTGTGCAGGAGGCAGCTGATTGATGTTTCTCTCTCATACACGTTTCTAAATCTCTCTCACTCTCTCCTCCACTCTGTGGAAAATCAATAAAATATAGTAACAAAAATTGAAACATGGTTTAAAAGCAAAAACACATGGCTGAAAGGGAGCCAAGAAAGTAAATTATATCACACTCAGTCCCGTCACTCATCTTCTGTTGCTCCTTACTGGCTATCCTCAGCTGAAAGAGGACAGGGAGTCCCTGGTTTACTCCTTATAGGCCCTCCTCCTAGCATACGTAGCATGTTGGGGAAGGATGGGAATGGAACTGGGACACTGAAAATATCCAAGATATCCCATGTGAAACATGACTAACCTCTCTTTTTAATGCATACATGTTAAGAGTAAGATTTATTTGAGTATCCTAACAAAAGAGTAATATGCAAATTGACCATAACTCCGATCAAGCCGCACCCACAGCTATGCCCATAAGCCAATCAGGAGCAAATTATGCAAATAAACCCCAACCAAGATGGCTGCATCCACTGAAAGCAGGAGGGAGGCTTGGGTTTCCCCGGCAATGGAGGAAGCCAAGGTTTCTGCCTGCCCATGCAGGCCTAGGCCTCCACTCAATGTTACAAAGTTTCAATTATAGAAGATACATAAATCCAACAGAAATGGCAGCAGCCAAGGAGCTGGAGAGAGCAGAGGATAGGGTTGCCTGGGCAATGGAGGAAGTCAAGCTTCTGCAGCCCTAGTGCCTAGGCCTCCACTCTAGGCTACAAAGTTTCAATTATAGAATTTAAATAAACCCCAACAGAAATGGCTTTCACCAAGGAGCAAGCAGAAGGCTTGGCTCTGCTCCAGTCTACAAAGTTTCAACTGTAGAACATGTTAATTCCAGATCCCAGGGCCTCCACTTAGGTCACTGGGGGGTGTGGCCAGCCTGCAAACCACCACAGGCCCCTTGCCCAGGCCACCCCATGCCCCAAGGGAACCCCCACCCAGATCTGGGACACTCTTCAATGCAAACCAGCTGGCCCCCACCCATGCACCAGGCCTCTATCCTTTCTAATAAAAGAGTAATGCACAGATTGACCATCACTCCAACACACAAGAGTGCTGCTCCCATGTGGTCAAAGATCTTGCCCCCATGTGGACACAAGATGGCCACCACAAGATGGCCAGCAGGGCAGGACAGTTGGGAAGGACCAGCCCTGTAAGGGAGGGCAGTTGGGGGTGATCAAGCTTGCAGTGGAGGGCAGTTAGGGATGACCAGGATGGCATAGGAGAGAAATTGGGGGCAAACAGGCCTGCAGGGGAACAGTTAAACATTAATTAGGCTTGCAGGGTAGTGGTTAGGGGGTAATCAGACTGGCAGGCAGAAGTGGTTAGGGGCAATCAGGGAGGCAGGCAGGTGAGCAGTTTGCACCCAGCAGTCTGGATTGTGAGAAGGATGTCTGACTGTCCTTTAGACCCGATCCTACCAGAAACAGGCAGTTGGACATCCCTCAAGATGTCCCAGATTGGAGAGAGTGCAGGCTAGGCTGAGGGACAACGCCACCCCCCCTGGCCACGTACACGAATTTCATGTACTGGGCTTCTAGTATTGTTATAATTTAATTTATTACAGTCTACTTACAAGATTTCATTTTAGTAAATTAGATTTCCTAAAAGGCTAATGACAGGACATATGACTGAATATTAATGTTTATGTTTTTACCTTGTATGTATATTTTTTTATATTTTAAACCTTTACTGTTGAAAGTACTATATATGTCCCATTTTTTCCCCACATTGACCCTTTCTGGCCCAGGCCTGAACCCCACCCCAGGCCTTCACCACCGTACAGTCTGTGTCCACAGGTTATGTATATATTCATATAAGGTTTTTGGTTGATCTTTTCCCACCTACCACCCCCGTCTTACATTAAGAACCAGAATGGAAAGTATGATTATTAAGGACCATATTAAAGAATATCTTTGGCCCTTCATTTCTATTTTCCCATATTTAATTTAGTTGCATGTTTTAAACATTTTAATTCAGATATGTCTTTATTCATAAAAATGGATAGATCCAATGGGAAAAAATGTGGACCATTTTTATTCCCCTAAGCATTTCATTTTTAAAGCAGTAGCTACTGGAATAATGTTCAAACATCTTCCTTGCTGCTACAAGAATGACTGTCGATTTTACTACTCTGTATCTATAATGAAAACTTGAGAGTTATAGAATTGCTTTCTGCAATTGCTTTTATGGAATTCTCAACATGCGAAGTTTACTCTTTTTGAAAGAACTGATAAAACATGACACAAAATATTCATTTTAAAAGGCCTTTAAGGAAAATATACACATCCTCAACAGCACTAGTTTTGCTGAAATTTTAAGTGTGAGAAAAAATATCTACATTCCAATATCATATACTCTTTAATAATGTATACAGTATAGATTTAGCTTCACTTCAAGGAATGCTTTTCATACATGATGAGTGAGAGATACACTCTCAGACATTATAACTTAGGCATTTATCATATTTCTTTTAGAACACTCCTAATCATTAGCAAACTTGTGGGAAATGTTACTGCATTGTTTATAAAAAGGCCATGTAAAACGCCAATAATACATTATTAAATAGATCATGTGAGTCAAGACTTGATTTTTGTATAATTAGTTCTAATGTTGTTTAATGTACCAAACTTTCAACGGCATGCTAGTCATAATTTTTAAGTTAGTTTTCTCCATTTTAATGGGAAGAGGTCAGAAACTCAATTTGATTTCAGATGGATAATATTAATTCACAGTTCAATACACTTTTATAACTCTAGTTGCTTTGTTCTTGAAAAAGTTCAAAATGTCAAATGGAATGTATTAAACAACATGATCTGGCTCACTACAATGTTTCACTGTTTCAACAAGACTCTGTACCTGTCATACCACAAGTAGTAGTCAAAACAGATGTTGCCTAGGAATTTTCTGTTAAGGTTTCATATATATATATATATATATATATATATATATATATATATATATATATATTAAGAGATTTATAAGAATTTTGCCAAAGATCTTAACTAAAATTGAAGGTGTTTTTGTTAGTAATGCTTCATGGATTCTTTACTCCCTCTATAAGGCCTTTGCAGTGTTTCTATCAAATACTCAAGTTAATTTATTTTCTACTAGAGGCCTGGAGCACAAAATTTGTGCACGAGGGTGTGTGTCCCTCAGCCCAGCCTGCACCTTCTCCAATCTGGAACCCCTCGAGGGATGTCCTACCAGGATCAGGCCTAAATGGGCAGTCTGACATCCCCCTCACAATCCAGGATTGCTGGTTCTCAACTGCTCCTCTGCCTGCCTTCCTGATCTCCCCTAACCGCTTCTGCCTGCAAGCCTGATTAATGCCTAACTGCTGCCCTGCCAGCCTGTTTGTCCTCAACTGCTCCCCCTGCAGGCCTGGGTCTCCCCCAACTTCCCTACTCTGCTGGTCTGGTCACCCCTACCTTCCATCCCCTGCAGGCTTGATCATCCCCAACTGCCCTCCCTTATAGGCCTGATCCTTCCCAACTGCCCTCCCCTGCGTGCCTGCTCACTCCTAAATATCCTCCCCAGCAGGACTGATCACCCCCAACTGCCCTCCCTTGCAGGCATGTTCCCTCCCAACTGCCCTCCCCTGCTGGCCATCCTGTGGCAGCCATATTTGGCCACATGGGGGCATCCATCTTGTGTGTCGGAGTGATGGTCAATCTGTATATTACTCTTTTATTAGATAGGATAGAGGCCTGGTGTACAGGTGGGGGGCAGCTGGTTGCCCTGAAGGGTGTCCTGGATCAAAGTGGGGGTTCCCTTGGGGTGTAGGGCAGCCTGGGAGAGGGGCCTGTGGTGGTTTCAGGCAGGCCACACCTCTGGGTGACCCAAGCTGAAGCCCTGGGATCTGGGATTTATTTATCTTCTGTAATTGAAACTTTGTAGCAGAGGTCAAGGCAGGCCAGGGCTATGGGAGCTTGACTTCCACCATCACTGGGGGCAACCCAAGCCTCATGCTCTCTCCAGCTCCGTGGCTGCTGCCATTTTTGTTGGGATTTATTTATCTTCTGTAATTGGAACTTTGTAGCCTTGATTGGAGGTCTGGGCCGGCTAGGGTGTGCATAAAGCTTGGATTCCTCCATTGCCAGGGAAACCCAACCTTCCTGCTCTCTCTGTGGTCACAGACATCTTGGGTGGGTTAATTTGCATACTCCCTCCTGATTGGCTGGTGGGTGTGGCTTGTGGGTGTAGCAAAGTGGTGGTTAATTTGGATATTTCTCTTTTATTAGATAGAATTAATGCTCACTTTTGGTAAGATTTTAATTATATTCTTTATGTGTTCACTGCATAAGAAAATTAGTGTTTTTTTTAAACAGATAAATTCATTGTAAGATAGCAATGTATTTTATATGTCAAGTCCTGTACCTTCTCTAGTTAATTTTTAGTACTTGAAGAATATCTGAAAGCACATTTTTTCTCTTTCTACTTTATTCAAGTGAACACATAAAACCAATCCTATATAATAAAAGGGTAATATGCAAATTGACACAAAGGCAGAACTACTGGTTGCTATGACATACACTAACCACCAGGGGGGCAGATGATCAATGCAGGCACTGCCCCCTGGTGGTCAGTGCACTCCCACAGGGGGAGCGCCTCTCAACCAGAAGCTGGCTAATGGCTGGCCGTGCACTGGCAGGAGCCTTTCCGGTCTCTGCAGCAGTGCTAAGTTGTTAGTCGGACATCCCCGAAGGGCTCCCGGACTGCCAGAGGGATGTTCAACTGCCAGTTTTGGCTGGATTCCCCAGGGAGCAGGACTAAGCGTCAGCCAGACATCCCCCAATGGGTCCCAGACTGCGAGAGGGTGCAGGCTGGGTTGAGGGATTTCCCATCCCCCACCCCAGTGCAAGAATTTTTGTGTACCAGGCCTCTAGTAGATCTATACAAACTTTGATTTCTAAGATCTGATATTGATTTAAAACCATCTTAAAATAATGAACATATACATTTTCATATTGAAGGATGGTAATATGCATTAGTCATATGCATTTATTAAACCAACTTGAGGCCTTATGCACAAAACTTGTGCAAGAGTAGGCCTTCCTTCCCCTGACTGCCAGCACCAGCTTCCCTCTAGCACTCAGGACCAAGCTTCCCTCCAGCTACAGGCAGGCACCTGAGATCCAGTTTTCCTTCACAACCCCAGCTTCATCGGGAAGGTTGCCCAGAAGGACATTTGCTCTAATTAGCATATTATGCTTTTATTATTATAGACTAGAGGCCCAGTGCATGAAATTTGTGCATGGGGAGGTGTCCCTCAGCCCTGTCTGCACCTTGTCCAATCCGGGACCCCTGCAGGATGAGGCCTAAACCGGCAGTTGGACATCCCTTTCACAATCTGGGACCATTGTCTCCTAACCAATCGTCTGCCTGCCTGCCTGATCACCCCTAACCACCTCTGCCTGATGGCCTCATCACCCCCTAATATCTCCCATGCTGGCCTGATTGCCATCTAATTGCTCCCCTGCCAGCCTGATTGCCCCCAACTGCTCTCCCCTGCAGGCCTGACTTCCCCCTAACTACTCTCCCCTGCTGGCCTGATCTTGCCCCTAACTGCTTGCTCCCCCATGCTGGCCTGATCTCTCCCCTAACTTCTTGTTCCCCTGCTGGCCTGAACACCTCTAACAACCTCTGCCTTGGCCACCACTTTGTCTGAAAGGAAGTTGGACATCTGGAAGATTTCTGGTCAACCTGGTCTAATTAGCATATCACCCTTTTATTAGTATAAACTAGTGGCCTGGTGCACAAAATTTGTGCATCGGGGGTGGGTAATCCCTCAGCCCAACCTATCCTCTCACACATACTGGTAGCCCGCAGGGGGTGTCGTACTGACCACTCACCCCCAGCCTGCCTCTAGTCAAGGCTTTAGGCCTTGGGCACTCAGCTATGACCCTGCAATGGGGCTGATGGCTGGCTCTGTCCCAGCTCTGCCCCCCCTATCCTGACCGTCATACCAGTTAGCTTGCGCCTGGCTAGCATGGGACTCAGCAAGCCCAGCTCTTCTCCCTGGCCAGCGCAAGCTGGTCACCTCGACCTTGCCCCAGCCCCTGTAGCCCCACTCCCAGCGGCCCCACCACGGCCCACGCCACCTTGGCCCTGCCTTCCTGCAGTCCCCCCACGGCCTGTGTCTCCTCGGCCCGCCCCCTCGCGCCAGGCCTGGGCCACATGCTCACTGGCTGGTTCTGCCCCAACTTCTGACTAACTGGTGGGCGTGGCTGGTGGGCATGACTTGTGGGTGTAGGAAAGGTATGGTCAATTTGCATAGTACTCTTTTGTTAGATAGGATTATACCTTAAATTTGTGACATAGGGACTTCTTTTATAGTACACAGTTTTCTTTTTTCCATTTCTCAAATTAATAGGTATGATGAGACCTATAATCTAAATTAGCTTACTGTCAGGTATATTTTCATTTTCAATTAAGTGAACCCAATAAAATGTACTGAAGCAGTAGAATTAAATAAAATCACTATAGTTTTCATCTATATTAGAACTAATATAAACATTTTGAGTAAAATTTGGGAAGAACTCAGATCACTTTAAAAGCATTTCCCCTTTATGTTTGTGACATACCATGTACCAAGTCCTAGAAAATAAAACCTCAGAAATCACCCTCAGTAGCTTTCATGCTCCCTTTCATCCATATCCTATCAAAATACAAGTTCCATCAATTGTACTGTCTCAGTGTCTCAGACTTGTACAACCACTACAGCTATATAACCCTTCCCTTGTTGAAATTCTTCTTGAAAGTTCTCTCTGCTTTTGGCTACTTGCCACTTTGATGTTTCTCCCTTGATTCAAGTCCCTTAGGATAAGTGATTTCTAAGTGAATTAATCCCAAACTATTTAGTAAATCATGCCTTTCCCAATCACTATCCACTCCCTGTTTCTAGTAATAATCACTATCATGGTTTTCTAACCACATAGATTTGAACTCTGTATCAATGAAATCATACAATACATACTCCTTTGACTCAAAGTTGTTTTATGTTTTAAAGTTTATTCATGTTATAGCATGTAATGGTCATCCCATAATTTTTATTTTCAAATAGTTCTCTGTTATGTGAATTTACCACAATTTCTTATTAATTTTACTCTCAATGCACATTGAAATTGTTTCAGTTTGGTAATATGAAGAACAATACTACCAAATGCATTTTTTAATAACTGATGATACCGGAAAGAAATTGCAATTAATGTCACTTTGAATAAATTTACTCATTTGCCATTAATTCACAAAATATTTCTGTCTTTCAGATGAACTTTTAAAGATCTTTTAAAATACATTATATAAGCTTATTTTCTCAGGCAGTTTTTTAAAAAATTCAAGTACATTAAGTTCGTTTATTTATTTGTTTTAATTTTTTAATTTATTAGGGTGACATTGGTTAACAAAATTATATAGGTTTCAAGTGTACAATTCTATAATACACATCTGCATATTGTATTGTATATTCACCATACCAAATCATATATAAGTATGAAAAAAAGATGTATGCACCAGAAAGTATTCACTCATTTAAGCTGTTCAATTTGAACAAGTCACACAAAGACAAGTTCAATGTGAACAAAGACATGACTCACTATGACTAATACGTGGCCTTTTAATTATACCACAAGATCTTGAATATATAGCCACTCTGCCAATGACTACTACTTGTGAGAAAATAAAGTAATTTCTTACCTACTATGAATCTTAGTTATATGCCAAGTAATCTCCCAGAGGCACTTTCTATAGCTCATATTCAAAGATTCTATTTCTTCCCTTGTTAAGTGAGGGCATCTTAGGAAGCAAAATAACTGAAAACTTATTATTGAAAGAACGATTTTCAAAAACATACTTTTAGATTACTATATGATTTATGGGATTATTCCTGCATATGTTATGCTTTATTTTCCAGGGCAAGCAATGCACATTATGGCCTATGTGACACTGTTCTTAAGGAGAAAGCCATCTACAGTTAACAAAGATAAATGTATGTTTCACTTGAGAAATGAGGAAAGAAAAGCGGAGTTGATAAAAGGGTGCAGAAGGCTGAGACAAAGGTACTGTGATGCACGGATCCCACAACAGCTCAAGACATTCTGAAAAGAGAATTGAAAGCTCATAAAAAGTCACCACAGAAATCAACCTCTACAAATAAATTGAGCAACAACTAGTTATTGAACATCATGCTAGGTCATGGGAATACTAGGAAATAGGGCCCATTTTGAAAAAAAAAGTCATAGTCTACTAAGGAGGCAAACTCATGAAAAGGGAACTAGCATAAACTAGGATAACTGCACTCCATAACAAGATATAATCAATGTATTTAAAACTAGTTCAAAGAAAATATGATGAACAGCTTAAATGAGTGAATACCTATGCAGCTGTGTTCATATGAATTTTCTGTCCTGATGTAATAATATGCTGTATAGTATGACTGGTATGACACTGACAAGAAAAATAAGGTCAGAAAATCTTTTTGTTAAAATAAAAGGAAATCAATAGAGTCCATAATATTGACTAGCTTTCAAAATTGACATAATTCTGTTCAGCAAACAGTTATTAAATACCTGCTGTGTATAAGGCACAGAAATAACTATAGGCACATAATATCTATGTTCAAGGAGCTCAAAATTTTGTAGAAGAGAATCACCAAGCAATGAAAAAGGAGAGAGGGTCATATGTGTGCCAGGTATCTATGGAGATCCTAGGGTGAGAACAAGAGAAAAAGAATTGTAATTTGCAAGATAAAAACCACTTGCAAGGGTTAGCCAGTTTATCTCCCTGGGTTGAGTGTAGGCCTAAGGACTGAAGGGTCTGGGGTTTGATTCAGGTTAAGCGCACATGCGTGAGTTGCAGGCTCAATTCCCCAGTAAAGGACATGCAGGAGGCAGCCAATAAATGATTCTCTCTCATCATTGATATTTCTTTCTCCCTCTTCCTTGCTCTCTGAAATCAATAAAATATATTTTAAAACAATTAGCAAATGAAAAAAGGGTTATGAATAAAAATCCCTATTAGCTTCACTAGACTGTGCCTTTTTACAATGGTGATACCTAATCCTTTTACTAGTCAAAAGAACACTCCAGAATGGTAATTATGCTAAGCAGAATCCTGAACAAACAATGGAAGGAAAATAAATTCACAAATTCTTGATCATATTATTGAAAGATTCAGGAAATGTCCTCTTTTTTTAGTCAATGCAATGTTTTCAGAACCATTAAAAACAGACTAATTTCTAAAATCTTCTTATAATAATCAACAGGCTCAAAACCTGCAATTACTTGTAAGGAATCTCATTTCTACAAGTACTCTGGAGGAATCGGAGGCTGCTGTGTGATTCCTGAAAGTTTAGAGTTAGTGGTTCTTCATGTCTTCAAGTTTGCAAATTGATATGATTTGAATTACATTTGATAAACAATGAATGCCACTTACATATACAATAGAGTAACTATCCCTTGAAAGAAGTAAATGAGCTAGAACATTTATTTAACTAAGGAGCCTAATATATGGTTGGTATTATAGAGTAAAAAATTTGTAAGCAATTTAGGAGGAGTGTACCCTCCTCCGTACAAAATGACAAGAGTATGATTACTAGGTGAGGCTGGTGTGAGGAGGATTGTGAAATAAGATGCTTTTAAAAGACCATCTTGCCCAGCTGGCAGGGCTCAGTGATTGAACCAGGAGGTCAGGGCTTCCTGCCAGGGCACATGCCCTGGTTGCAGGCTTGATAGCCAGTAGGGGGTGTGCAGGAGGCAGCCAATCAATGATTCTCTCTCAGCATTGACCTTGCTATCTTTCTTCCTCTCCCTTCATCTCTGAAATGAACAAAATACATTTTTAAAAGTAAATCTTGATGGAAATATACTTTGAGTTTGAGGAAAGAAGATATTTCCATATCAGAGGACAGAAAGAGAAAAGATCTATAAGCCTGAATGAGATATCAGAAGAGAAATGACATAAGAACATAAATTGCTGGGATTAAATAAAGAAGTTGCATGATCTTACAATGGAAAGAGCTTTTGGGCCTCAGAGAATGAAGTAACATACAACCTGATTTGGTAGGGAGAATATAAGAGAGGAAAAAAATCTATATAATATGCTAACAAAGGAACCAGTAGGCCTCATTGAATGGCATTGTATAAAGAAAAATATGAGGCAAGAGTCAATGGTTAGCTTTTTAAAACTTTACTACTGAAAGTATTACATAAATCCTCCTTTTTCCCCCATTGACCTGCCCCTACCCCCCAACCTAGGCTTTACCATACCATTATCTGTGTCCATGGTTTATGCATATACTAGTATGCATACAAGTTCATTGGTTAATCTCTTACCACCCACCCTCCTCTGCTCCATCCTTCTATGCTTCTATGTCTATTCCATGCACCTAAGTCTGGATCTATTTTTGTTCATCAGTTTATTTTTTTCATTAGATTCCATGTATGAATGAGATCACGTAATGTTTGTCTTTCTCTGACTGACTTATTACGCTTAGCATCATATTGCCATGCTGTTTACAATTAGGTTTTGATTCTGGATTAACAGTTGGACATTGAAACTGACACTCAAACTTGTTTTGTTCTTATACGTTTGTTTTCAGTATGCAGAGGCAAGATATTTTTTTAAAAAAGAAACAGGGGGAAGTGATTGATATAGAGGCAGGGTGGCCTCGAACAGGCTGTCAAGCTACAGGGGGAAGGCTGGAGTGGATGGGAGGCAGATGCTGGGGGAGATCAACCAACGGACTTGTATGCATACATATGAGCATAACCAATGAATCAAAGACACTGGGGCGGGGAGGGGGGCAGGTGGGGACATGTGCTGGGGGGTAAGGGAGGCTGGGGAGAGGATATTGGGGGGGAAGGAAAACATATGTACTACTATTAAATATAAGTTATATTGTAAATAAAAAAATAAAAGTTCAACATTAGTTGTCAAAAAAAATAAAAATAAAAAAATAAAACATAGACAAATAAATCTGTATAGGTGCCTATATGTGTGTATGTGCCTGCACACACACATAGGCACCCACAAGAGAAGGAGGGAAGGTAGAAGAAAGAGAAATTAAAGAGGATTTAGAAATATTTTAAGGTACATCTGTATAATGTATGGAGATCATTTTTCCTCTTTTGAACTGCAAAGGGCTCAAAATTATGAATATGTTATGCTATATAGCTCTAACAGCCTGCTTCCTTCTACGTGGCTGAAGAGTCAAGTTCATTATGTCGGCAGGGACTTGGAAGGCTGACAAATAACAATGGTCATTAATCATGCTGGCTAAATTCCTGAGCTAGAGACAGGAAAATATGGAAAAGTGTGAAATTCTACGCTTTCCATAACATTATTTTTACTTACTTTTTGTCAGATAAATTCAAGCTGGAGTTTACAATCTTCTGTTAAAAGAAGGTTTAGAATAGCACCTGCTTTGTATTGCACACTATAAATCTCAACAGCACAGAACACTGCATGTTTCACACACAACAGAAAAGATACATCATGGCCATTAGCTTTTCCCTTAGTTGCTGATAAAGTAAAATAGACCCATTCTTTATAGAAACAGTTAGGTATTTGTTCAGATAAATATTCTGCTATCTCCAATAAAGCCTATTATTTTACAACTCCAGGATCATTTTTGCAAAAATCATTGAGTGTCATTAAAGTCCAATATGGTGGGAATAAAAAAATAGCACCTTATGGGCAAAAGCATGACAGTTAATTATTTTTAAATTTATCACATAAACAAAATGAAAGTTCTCTGTCTCTCTTTATCTGTCTCTGTCTCTGTCTCTCTCTGTCTCTCTGTCTCTCTGTCTCTCTGTCTCTCTCTCTCTCTCTCTCTCTCTCACACACACACACACACACACACACACACACACACACACACACACACACTGTAAACCTCAAAGAATTAAATTCAGGATTCTCATTAGTAAGTTGAAGGAGATTTAAGATGACATATTGTTGCAGAAGGAGAATTGTAGCTGTCAAATGACTGAAGCTGGCAGAAATAATTCTCCTTTTCAATCTTTATGAATTCAAGAATTGTGTTGAAGTTCTCTTTCTCTTCTGGAATAATGCCATATTTCTTCCCTGAATAGTCTCAGTTGTTATTTCTGCTACTGGACAGAAAAGACATGCTAAGAGGTGAAAATATTTTAAAGGCAATTAAGCCATACTGAGATTTAAAAAAATTAACATTGGCTCATCTGTGCCTTTTTTTATCAACGTGGTTCAACAGAATTGATTTAGCATCTTGAAGTACAACAGACTTGCAAACGCCCGATGAAGACAGGACACTCGCCTGGGAAAAGCCTTCCTTGAAGAAGCCCAGCTGCACTGAGGGAAAAGGGGGGTTTTCCTGCCATGACAACTTTCTCACTGCAGACCAGCTGCTTTTGCCAAAGTAATCATCAGCTTTGTAGAATGGTCTGCACACCATCTGTTTCCCGTCAATGTCTTGGAGACCCTTCAAAACTGGCTTTAAAAGTGAATATTTTCGTTTGCACACCAGGTGTATTTACTATTGCCTGGGAAAAATATGCTTAGAATGGTGGGAAGATGGAGTTCCCTGAGATCTTGGAAGAGACTCAACTTTATAAAAAATAGACTGAGAACCCGAAACTGTTAGCATAATCAAGATCTTGGTTTTGTCATCATTTCCTTTTTAGCTTAGTAATAACTGTACAAATCTGTAGCTACCCATTTGCAAATAAATTTAGCTGTCTCATTCTCTTGCTTGGGTCAGCCCACTTGTTACCATTTATTTAGCATGTTGCATAAATTCAGTATGACAGTATGCCAATAAGATAATTTCCCTCTTTGGAAAGCACACAGAAATAAATAATCATTGGAACAGGGGACAAAATCTCCATTATATATCCTAGGTCTGATCTTGAAACACATTCCATTTAAACTATAGAAACAGAACGTTTAATTTAGCTCTGAAAACTTATAAACCAAATATCAACATATCAAATATTGGGCATCTTACAATAAGCACATCCATGTGAACACATGTGTAATAATATATCATATCCAAAAAATTTCTTCAAGATGATTTAAGAAAGATCGTCTTCAAAGTACTCTCTAGGCATTTATAACAAAAGAAATTCATATCCTATAAATTAATATTACACCACAAATGCTTCTATTGTTTAACACATTTCCTCATGTGTGTTTTTCAAAGATGGAGGTTTTCAAAGAGAAGGTTGTGAAAGTGTTTGCTCATTGTGCAACTTCTTCCACACTAGCCTTAGCATATAGGTACCCAACCTAAATGTTCTGATGTCAAAAAGATGTCCTATATGCATATTGGGTAAGCCCAGCATGACTGACAGTTATATTTAAACAAATAGCATAGGGCAGTTGAGATTTTCATGTTCACTCATAGATAACTTATGAATGAATATTTTAACTGTCATCCTATATAATAAAAGAGAAACATGCAAATTTGACTATACCTTCGCTCCTGATTGGCTGTGCTACCAGCCAATCAGGAGCGGGGGCGGTGCCAAGTGGCATGAGTGCCAGGCCCCAGGGGTGGAGATGAAACAGCGGCGGTGGCAAGCACCCAGCCCCCAGGTGCTGTGCAGGGAAGCAGCAGCAGCAGCTAGTGGCAGCAGCAGGAAGTGCCCAGCCCCCACTGCTGTGAGTGGAATTGGCAGTGAGCGCCCAGCCCCCAGAGCCAGGTGGTCACAAGCAGCCCAGGCTGAGCTGAGCAGGGCAACTGCTGGGTGCCCTAAAGACTTTCCAGAGGCTTTAGGCCTGGGGCAGGCTGGGGGTGAGCCATCAGTTGGACATCCCCTGAGGGCTCCCAGTATGTGAGAGGGGCCAGGTTGGGTTGAGGGACCATCCGCCCCCAGTGCACGCTGGGCCCCTAGTAATTCAATAGATGAAAATATTAATAACCCAAATTTAAAATGGGCAAAATATTTGAATACACATTTCTCTAAGGAAGATATATAAATAACCAATTATCTCATGAAAAGATTATAAAAATTACTACAAGTCATGGAAATGAAAATCAAAACCAAAATAAGATACCACTTCATACCCCCATGAGATCTGTAATAAAATAATTAAAAGTTCTAGGACTAGATAGTGGTGATGATTGCACAATGTAAGAGTGTACTTAATTCCACTGGATTATGTGTTTTAAAATAGTTAAAGTGGTAACTTTTACATTACCTGTATTTTACCACACAGAAAAGAAGAAATAATAATTTTTGGTAAGAATATAGAAAATTCAGAAGCATAATACACAGGTGTTGGGAATCTTACCTAATAATAGACAAACATTTAAATTGACCATACCTCTGCTATGCCCATAGCCAATTAGAGTGAGTATGAAAATTAACTCAACAAAGATGACATTTAATTTACATACATGGGTGCCCAATGCCTGTGTCCCGGGAATATCCTGGCACCCAGGTAACTGTGAGATAAGCCACCAGAGCCGAGGGGTTGGGGCAGAGCCAGTGATCGGCCAGTCACAGGGCACTGAGGGTCCCGTGGCCGAGGTCCCCTGCTTAAGGCAGAAAGTAAGCCATCAGTAGGACATCCCCTGAGTGTTCCCAGTATGTGAGAGGGGGCAGGTTGGGCTTAGGAACCACCCACTCCCAGTGCACAAATTTTGTGCACCAGGCCCCTAGTATAAAATAATGCAGTCACTTTAGGGAATTGCTGTGGCAGTACAAAAAAGGCTAAACAAATAATTATCATGTGACCCAGCAATTTCATTCCTAGCAGTATGCCAAAAAGAAATAAAATCATACATCTACACAAAAACTTGTCCTAAATGTTCACAGCAGCATTACTCAGCCTGAATTAGAAACAACGGAAATGACCATCAAGTGATGAACAGATAAATAATACGTAATATATGCATACAATAGACTATTAGTTGGCAAGGGAAATAATTGAAATAAGTACTGATACATGCTTCATTATCGATGAATCTTAAAAACCTGATATTAAGTGAATGAAGCCAGTCCCAAAGGATAGCATGTCACATGATTCCATTTATACTAAAGTCCAGAATAGGAACATTCACAGAACCAGAAAGAAGATTTCAGGTGAAATTGGAAGTTTCTGTTAATGGCTATGGAGTTTCTTTTTGAGGTAATTAAAATATTTTAAAATTGGTTGTAGTGATGGTTGCACAATTCTTGTGAATGTATAAAAACTGAATTTTATATTTTAAATGGGTGAATTGTATGGTATGTGGATTATATGTCAATTAAAATGTTATTTTTAAAAAAGAGAAATAGTCCCTTCTGGTTCATAGAATAAGTGTTATGTGGGAGCTTGTGTCAACACAAAAGAAGTTTTTTTGGATGGATGCAACTGATATTTCCCAAAATTAATAGTGTTCTATATCTATCCTCTAGTTGAGTCCTTTTTTGCCACTACATACTTTTCATGCTATAGTAAACATGTTCAAAGAAGAAAGAATCAAAGTAGGAGGGCATGACAGTGTCAGCTATATGAACAGGACTGATAGTATTATAATATTTTGCTTGGCATTGAGATATTCTAGGAGAACCTCAGATCTGCAGTTCATCAAAGAGTGTGGTAGGTAGATCAGGGCATTTAACAGTTTGTCTATCTTTCTAATTCCCTACACTAATTAATGATTGGGAAATCACAATACTCTGACAGCTATGAAGTGAACATCACTTAAAGGATCCTAATTGAAAACTTCAATTTTCAATGCCAAGCAATCTCTAGGTAAGTAATTTCTCCAGAGTTCCCTCTTTTCCTTCTACTTCTTCTTTTCAGCCTAATATATAGATGCTTTTAAAATAATTCCTATTCAAGAGTAGGATTTGAAATATTGTCCTTCACCCCAACCCTTAATCAAATGTCTAAACTTCTTTATTTGAAAATAATAACAATCTGTCCTGGTAAAGAGAGGTAGATAAAGATAAACAATAACAGATTTACTGGTTGTTCATTTGTTGTTTTCAGTTTAATATACCACTTATAAGTGAAATCATATGGTTCTTAACTTTTTTGACTGACTTATTTCACATGCACTTATTCTCAAGATCCATCCATGTTGTCACAAATGGCAGTATTCATCATATCTTATTATTGAGTCATATTTCATTGTGTACATGTACCACGTCTTTATTATCTAATTGTTTAATGAAAGATACATCAGTTGTTTCCATGTTTTGGCCACCATGAATAACAAATAAACAAAAACTCATCAATACAGATAATATGGTGGTTACCAGAGGTAAGGGAATGGGGGAGTAGTAGAGGGTACAGGGGGTCAAATACATGTGACAGAATAAGATTTGACTTTGGATTGTGGGCACACAATGACATATGCTGATGATATATCAAGGAATAGTACACTTGAAACCTGAATAATATTATTAACCAATGTCATCCAATAAATTTAATTAAAGATAAATAAAATAATTGTTATTTGAAATATATGTTTTATTGATTTCAGAGAAAGGAAAGGAGAGGGAGAGAGAGATAGAACATCAATGACGAGAGAGAATTATTGATTCTCTGGGGTTGAGTCCACAACCTGGGCATGTGCCCTAACCGGGAATCAAACTGTGACCTACTGGTGCATGGGTTGACAATCAACCACTGAGAACACTGGCCATAAAAAATACAAATAATTATTTAAGAAATAATTATTTGGTGTTTTTTAGTGTATTTTCATTGAAGAGTTAAAATATATTTACATTTATAGGTATATTTTTATTTCAAATAACTAACAAATATATGAGAGCTGGTGTTATTGCCTCCATGCATTCAAGTGGAAAACAGGGGGCACACAGGAACTTGAAGACTATCTCTGGTCACATTCACATGCAAAATTAGGTTCTTATACCATTTACAGTGTTCAGTGAAAAACTTCCAATCAAAGGCTTCAAAGATAATCCAAGCTAGCATTACATGGTTTCATAAATTTTCTTATATAGTGCCTAAAACTATGAAGTAGAAGAGATATTAATTTTAGTTTTCCACATTCTATTAAAAATGTGCTGATAAAGACATACAATTTGCTTTAAGAAAAAAAAGGCCCCTGTTATGATCACTCTCCTATAAAAAAGTAACATTTTATTAAATTTAATACATGCTTAAGTCTCTAATCTTTTAATAATATCAATGTAATTAAGCTATGTTTGATCTTCCAGATTCCTTATTGAAATAAAATTATCCTGAATAAAAATTTTATAAGAGTTGAAAAAAATCACTCTTCAAAGCATTTAAACCTAACAAGACTTTATTCTTACACTAGAGGCCCAGTGCATAAAATTCATGCATGAGTGGGGCAGTGCACCTCAGATTAGCCTGCACCCTATCCAATCTGGGACCCCTTGAGGGATGTCTGACTGCCTCATAGGATTGGGCCTAAGTGGGCAGTTGGATATCCCTCTCAAAATCCAGGACTGCTGGCTCCCACCTTCTCACCTGCCTGCCTTCCTGAATGCCTCTAACTGCTTCTGCCTTCCAGCCTGATCACCCCCTAACCACTCCCCTGCTAGCCTTATTGATGCCTAACTGCCCTCCTGCAGGCATGGTCAGCCCTAACTGTCTTCCCCTACAGGCTTGGTTGCCCCCCCAACTGCTCTCCCTGCAGACCTGGTCCCCTGCAACTGCCATTCCCTGCAGGCCGTGTCACCCCCAACGTCCCTCCTCTGCCAGCCTGATCACTCCCAACTTCCCTCCTCTGCCAGCCTGGTCACCCCCCACTGCGCTCCCCTGTAGGCCTGGTCCCCCACAACTGCCCTCCCTTTCTGGCCCGGTCACCCCTAACTTCCCTTCCTTGCCAGTCTGGTTGCCCACACTGCCCTCACCTGCTGGCCATCTTGTAGTGGCCATCTTGTGTCCACATGGGGGCAGCCATCTTTGACCAAATGGGGGCAGCCATCTTGTGTGTTGCAGTGATGGTCAATTTGCATATTACTCTTTTATTAGGTAGGATATTAAATTCTTGGCAACAACTAAGAAAACAGAACCACTTGAAATGTTACTGCTAATTACTCAAAGATCTGGTCCTCTTACTTGGTTTCTGATTACTTACAGTCTACTGCCCATTCTCATCTTCACTTGAAAGTTTAATAGGTATAATAAACACATGCATTCCAAAATGACCCCCTAACCATGCCCACAATTAAGGCCTACTCTTCCTGGCATCTTCTCCATAACAATAGATGGTAATGTCATCTTTCTAGTCATTCAAGACAACTATAAGGTCATCTTTGGAACCTGCCATTCTTTTGCACCTTATGTTGAATCCATCAGCAAATCATACTACCTCTACCTTCAAAATACCCACAAAATCCAACCATTCTGCACTGTCTTCGATTAATACCATCCTAGCTTAGATAATAATGTCTCTGACCTGATTTATTAGAATAGCCTAGCAACTAACTATCATGTCCACTTCAGCCCATGACCCCCTGGTGTTCTAGAGCAGGGGTGAGGAACAGCTGTAAAATCATTTGGTCTGGTTCTGCTAAGGAATTAGGGATGAATTAATCAAATGTTTGACCAAATACAATAGGGTAATTTTTAAAAAAAATTATTGTGTTTTTTAAAGAGTAGAAGAGAGAAGGATACAGAGTTAGAAACATCAATGAGTGAGAACATTGATAAGCTGCCTCTTGCACACCCCCTACTGGGGATGAACCTGCAACAAAGGTCCATGCCCTTGACCAGAATCAAACCTGGGACCATTCATTCTGCTGGCTGACGCTCTATCCACTGAGCCAAACCAGTTAGGGCAATAGTAGGGTAATTTTTAAGTTGATAATTGTGTATGGTGTACAAATCTATATTAATAAAAGTGTAATATGAAAATTGGTCATGATGCCCTCACAGTAATGACAAAACAGCAGGCTGCATGGGGCGACCAGGCCAGTGGGGGGTCAGTTGGGAGTGACCAGGATGGCATGGGGGGCAGTTAGGGGTAATCAGGCCAGCAGGCAGAGGCGGTTAAGGGTGATCAGGCTGGCAGGAGTGGGGGTAGCTAGGGATGATCAGGCAGGCAGGTGAGCAGTTAGGAGCCAGCAGTCCCAGATTGTGAGAAGGATGTCTGACTGCCAGTTTAGGCATGATACCCAATATTGAGCCTATACTGGCAGTTGGACATCCCCCAAAGGGTCCTGGATTGGAGAGTGTGCAGACTGGGCTGAAGGAAACCCTCCCCATACATGAATTTCATGCACCAGGCCTCTAGTAAATGGGCCTTGGCAGAGAAAATGTTCCCACTCCTGGTTTAGAGTATTATTTTTAAGTCAGGCCAATCATATAATATTCTTCTCAATACCTTTCAAGTCATTCAGAATAAAAGGCAAAGTCCTCACAGAGATGCATATAAATATCCTTATCTCTGCCTATTTGCCCATTTCAGACTTCTTAGCACTCTGCCCGTCCATCACTACATCCACCACTTACTCTTCTGTCTAAAATGCTTTATCTGCCTTATTTTTGTTCATATAGTCAGTATCATCTGCCTTAACAGTCATTTTACTTATTGTCTAAACTGTCTATTTCACAAACATACCATTCATTTAACTTATTTCTATTAAACTGTCTGTCTAACTTCTACTGGAATTTAAAGCTGATCAGGGCATAAATTTTGGCCTGCTTTGTTCAGTGTACATATGCATTGGCCAGAGAAAGCAGCCATTCCACAAATATCTGTTAAAATTAAGTTATATATGGATGTGCAAATTCATAAGAACAAATTAAGAATATCTGTTGATATCATTAGTTGTTTTCTTTAATAAACTCCAGAATTTCATATTTTAAAAAACTGATTCAATTAAAAAAAAACTCAGGATGAATGTGAGAATACCCAAATGAGTTAATATATTTACAGTCAATATGGCATTCATCAAGCTAAAATTATCACCTGACCTACTGATTTAAGTACTCGTGAAAATACTGCAAATTGTCTATTTACATTTGCTTTAATAATCTTCTTATAAAATTAATAAAGATTAATAAAGTGTCATTATTTGTCAACCTGCTACTTCAACCTTTGCCTTCTCAATAAATCAATCCAATGTCTCTGGCTTGAAACTCATCGGTTACTTCCTATTTCAAATAGTCCCTCTCACAATCCATCAGCAAGCCTTGTCAATTACAACTTCAATATCTACGACCATGAATCTGCCCACAGTTCTTGCCACCACTACCATCATACCAGTTCCTGCCAATGTTGACTGCACATACATTAACTGCCTCTTCTAACCCGTTTCCAAAACAATAGCAAGAACATTTTTCTTAAAAGCACACCAGATTACAGCATTCCACTTATTCCACTATTTAAAAACCTCCACTTTGCTTTTATAGTAGCTTTAGTTATTTCTTAAAACTTTCATTTGCAAATATTTTCAGATTTATAGAAAAACTGCAAGTACAGAAAAAGAAATCCTACCATATACTCTACATTCAACTTCCCCAAATGTCAAGGTCTTACTTAAGCACAATATAATTTTCAAATCACACACTTTGAGAATTACTACCCTAGTCACATTTTATTTATTTTGGATCTTTGACTACACCAAGCTCATTTGAGCTTTGTGGCCATTGTATTAGTGATTCACTCTGTCTCACACATTCTTCTCCACATCTTGGCATAACTAGCTCTTTTAGTCACTCAAGTTCATTTGGGAAAGACTTCTTGGCCATCTAAAGTAGTTTCCCTGATTTATTTTCAACATAGCACTTATCACCACGTGGTGGTATATATATAGCCACAAATCCTAATATGGCTATACGGCTAATAAACTATATTACTAGTATATCTCATCCTTGATCTTTCTGGTGTCATATAACTTCACTTATAGTGTAACCTGCATATGTAAAGACTTAAATGAATGTTCACTGGCAGAATGAATTTCGCTTATTTTGTTTTGTTTTGTTTTTTTCTCTAGCAGCTACATGGGTCAAAAGTGAGCAAGGATGGTGGAGGGGATAGTAGGAAACTTAAGCTTGAGATAATAGGCTAAAGAGAAATAGTGAAAACTTGTCTATTTCACTAAAATAGAAAGCTAATATGTCAAAAGATTTTAGATTAATTCTCATTTGGTGCAGATATCACCTATCCACATCTATGAAACTTCACTTGCCAATGATACTACTTCATGATTTAGCTTTAAGAAACTTCTGAGATCTAATACAACAAGATAAAGATTATCCTAGATATGATCTCAAAGGGAAGCTGGAGGATTTGGCTCAGAAATGAGACAGAATGAAACAAAGACAGAGAAAGTTGCAATATAATACCCAAAGCAGATTAAGGTTGTCCTCTCAGGAATGAAAGAACTGATCAATTGGAGAGTGAGAATGCTGACTTAGTATCTACTGATCCATACAATTTTTAATTTGGTTTGACCCTGGATAATCACTCTGAAATGTTTACCTCTGTGTGGCTGCTTGGGTATAGGTTCAACATTATAATTCAGAACATAAACAAAAATATCAGAAAAGACATCTGCTTGTTAAAACAGAAGAATTTACCAAATCAATAAGTGTCTTAAAATATTATGAACTTAATTTGTCTTACCTGACAGCCACTGTTTTGTTTTGTTTTTGTCATAACTGTTTAACATCACCGGTTAGAAATGATTTTTTTCTAGAATAAACTTCATTAGAATAAAGTTAGGCAATATAATCTATATAAAACTATAACAATCATGACCCACTTTAAGGAAATGTCAGCTTTTACAAGCATAGATTTTATTCCCAATATATTTACTACACAAAGAAATAATGGAAATTTTCATAAGGAATAAACATTGGATATTCTTATTTTGTTCTCATGGAAACACTGACTAAATTACCTGAGAACAGATAGTATTAGTTGTGTTTGCAACTTTGAATTATGGACATTTGAGTCTGTATAACTATTTTGATACAAAATTGAACTGTCATAGCCAATACACTACAATAACAATTTCATTGAATCTTGTATATGCATGAGGATCAGTACAAATATAAATATTGTGCAAAAACTATTAAGGTGTCTTAATATGGCATCTTGAATACAAATTAATACCTGACCTGGCCTTTGAAATTCAAAATTCTGATTTGTTTCCATGTGTTAAGGCAACTTGTTTCTTACATTAATAACTAAATTACATTTCCAAATTTATTTTTTGCCATTTGTGATCTTATTGGGACAATAAAACAAAAGATTTTGGCAAATTTAAGAGCAATGAGTAAGTAATGAACAGAACATAAAGAAAGTGAGGGCCGGCCGGCATGGTGCAGCGGTTGAGCGTAGACCTGTGAACCAGGTGGTCATGGTTCGATTCCCAGTCAGGGCATATGACTGGGTTGTGGGCTCAATCCCTAGTATGGGGCATGCAGGAGGAAGCCCATCAATGATTCTCTCTCATCACCGATGTTTCTCTCTCCCCCTCTCCTTCCTCTTTGAAATCAATAAATATATATATATGTAAAAAAGAAAGTGAAAAGTAGATAACTTCCTTTACAGTTGATAAGAGATATGCTAGGATAGAGCCATAGAAACAGTCCATAAAATGTTGGCCTTGCGACCAGCCGTTCCACTGGCCCGAACTCTGTGAATATTGGGCATCTATCTTTCCACTATAGAAGTCAGTGATAATGCTAAGAGGATAGTGAAATATGTCTTTGCAAGAATTATCTCAGTGACTAAATAAAATCCAGAAGCCAAAATCAATCCTAAAGCATACACACAGAAGAGATGAGCTTTCTTTGGCATGAAAACTATAACAAAACACTTCCAGATATATTGAACAACTATTGTCTCTGTGTACATTTTTGGGATACCTCGTGAAACTTTCTTTTATAATATCTCAGTTACGATGTAATATTTACACATGCAGCCCAACCAGACAAAAACACTCATTAATAAATGTGAGATACTATAATCCCTTGCAGTTTAAGAGTAATAATATCTCTGAACTTTTAAAATCATCTTCCATATGAATTTACACACACTATTGCTCCAAGATGAGAGTGTGAATTACAGATATTTGGCGTTTCCAATCTCCAATCTTCAAATGCTGTGTATTTAAAAATACAACTAACCACAGGTGTTCTGGGACTTCCTCCCAGGTCTCGTGATTGGCACCTCTTTCCACCAACGATCTAGCAATAACATATATGAAGGTTGTAGGTGAGAAATCCACCTTGAAGTGGCAGCAACTTCATGTATACTCCCATGTCCCCAAGCTGTGAAATTCTCCAGCCTGCTTGCAGGAGATCCTGAAGGAGCTATATGTAAGGGACAGTGATAATGCCAGATGGCAATTTGTGAGAAAATCTGGGACCAAGGCAGGCAGCCAAGACAGGAGACTGAATAAAAAGGATGATCACCAAGAATATGCCCTCTCCCCAACAACCACAAATGAATGGAAGATGAATTATGGCTCTCTTCTTAATAAAGGTGAAAATCCTTCTTGTAATTTTTCATCTGAGTGCAACAAATAAAACAAAATAAACATTTTAAGAAAGATTTGTATTGTACTGATTTACTATCATCTTCTTTTGGTTCATTAGTAGTAAATACACGAAAAAGGAAGCCCATTGATGAGGAATGTGCAGGCAAACTTACAAAGAAAGTATTTCAAAAATTGTAATTGCATCATCAGAAGTAGATAAGATTGCTTCAAGGAACCGCTTTCTACTTATTTGTAAGTAAAAGTAAGGAGGGTTTTGCATTGTATTGATTGTTGTGTGCCTTTATCACTTTTATTGTTTGCTGTCCTATATCCCTTTGAAGGTCTGCCAAACCACTGTGGCTTGCTCAAAAGCAGGGATGAATTTTAATTAAGCTGAGCCAAATAGACACAGAACAGTTGAACTTGATTAGACCACTTGTCCTGAAACACACAGAGAGGGCATTCAGTGCACTTATTCCAGTAAATGACAAAATCAGTTCATACATTTGGTGAAATTATCAAGATAAAAACCACCATTTGTCAACATATTACTTCTGTGTAAGACTTCTGCTCCTCTATTTTAACCCAAGAGCCACCAAGAAGAGTTGAGAAGGTAAGGTAGCCAGTGAGGAAAAATGTGTCATAAACAATAATATTCTATATTCCCTGAGAAGAAGCAGTATATTAGTTTAGTAATTAGGACTCAATAGCACTGTTCAAGTAAATAAATTATTATGTGAGTATTGATTTTATTTTCAAATATTTCAACCTGAAGAAAA
This sequence comes from Antrozous pallidus, assembly GCA_027563665.1. Classification (NCBI taxonomy): domain Eukaryota; kingdom Metazoa; phylum Chordata; class Mammalia; order Chiroptera; family Vespertilionidae; genus Antrozous; species Antrozous pallidus. Next base: position 124,526,134 of record CM050509.1, read on the forward strand.
GTTTACCACAGCATTTTAGACCAAATAAGGGAGCAGGTGGGACATCGGAATTTCATGAGTTTTTTTATATATATATTTCAAGAAGAACAAAGCACCCATGCTTCTGCTTTGAGAAGCAGAAATATTCCAAAATGTATTCCCTTGGTAACTTTTGAAAGCAGCCAGTGTAATTTTTCCACACAACTTGGAGAACTGATTCTGTGACAGGCTCATGTTTTCTGCAAAGCAAACTACTGTATAAACTAACTTCGCTGCTACATCACACTCAGTAATCTCTGGAATATTCTCCAAAACAACATCCCTATGTGGATTTTCAGATTTGTAGAAAAAGCCACACTTTTCCTAAAGGTGAGGTACTGATCACAGGCAATATTTCAAAACAAAATGCACAAAGGAGATACTCTGTATATGTGCATCCAGACTGATAGACAAATGATCCTAAAATATGAAGCTACTATTTCTTAAGGTATCTGTGAAAATTTAAAGTTAAGGTTTAAAAGTTGAAAGAGAACTTTGCTTCTACATCAAGGTGCAAATACATTGCAGAGTGGCTCTTCTGCTCATAAATTCAATCACTAAGTATTTAATAGAAGTTTGCACTTTACTTCCCAACATCCTACTACCAATTGGCTATATATAACCCAAAGAAAACAACCCTCCCTTCAGGATTAGCAATATAAAATTTCAGAAAATTTCTAAATATACTAGCAAATGGATGCATTTTGGGGCAGGAAAGCAAATTGGATTTTAAAAAGAAAACAGAAACTAAAGTTCTCCCCCTTGACAACAGCAAGAAAAATTAGTATATTTCAATGACTCTTTTGTCTCTTGCAATTTCACTCTTCATTCTTGTCTACACAAGTTACAAAAAAACCCCAATTTCTTGACAATTTAACTAAAATCCCTAGTAAATATACTTTTAAAAATGAGTCATCCACTAGAAAGAAGTATGGATTTTGAGGTCAGATCATTTTGAATTGAGTCTGAATCCTATATATGTAATTTCCTAGCTACATTATATTCCTCAAGTTACTTGAACTGCATTTTATAAAATATAAAATGGGAACACATAGCACTTTGGGGACAAATCTATGAGAAATATTCCATTTAATTGCTGCATAATGAATTTTGTGCAAAAGTTTAATAATACACTCACATAATAAAAAGCAGGTTTCTACTCCATGAGACACAGCATATATTTTTTAAATACTCAATTAGGTCTTAATACAAAGGTACTCTGAAGATGATGTGGTATTCACAGGTTGTAAGTATGTTTTGCATTTGTTGTTATTTTTCTCAATGTAGCCCACTATCTACCAATGTATGTCTAATATGGTTAGAATCACATGAGGTTAATATCACATGCATGGCTTTCATGTATCTATAGAATCAATAAAAGCATTTCATTTTTTCAATTGCTACTCATTTTCATAAAATAAATGGATACCTTTTAAAATGGAAATAATTGCTCCTTCGGCAAAGAGAGAAATGTTACTCAAACTCAACTATTGAGTGGCATTAAGAACATTCATAGAATCATCTGAGGTCTTCATTTCATATTTATTCTAAAGGCCAGGCTGTCTGTGGGTTTACCAAAAGCCATATATGAATGGCAATGTATACTAAAATGATAAATTATACCAAAGACAAATATGCAACACAGTAAAAAAAATATGTGTGCATATGTGTTACTCTATTTTATGCAGTACATGTTTTCTAATGGCCATGCATTAGTATAGCATCCCTATCATGCTACACACTTTCATTCAATACCATTCATACCTCCATCACAGTGATCACAATTGGGAATTCTATATTTACTAGTGGCCCAGTGCATGGATTCATGAACATTGAAAGGATATTAATTAGAAGAAATATTTCAATATTGCTATTCACCCTTTCTCTATAATAGAAGTGTCAACCAAATTCAAGATCCACAGTGACAGATTGAAACCCATGTGTGTGATTGGTGCCATATATATATATATATATATATATATATATATGAACAAACTTGCTTAATTAGAGCTGATTTCTAATTCAGCTAACCTTTTCACAGCCCAGTGAAGCACCCCAACTTCTGTTTCAGGTAATTGCCAGCAACACAACAATAAATATCAACACCTGAAGTCATTTTCAAGGCCCACCATTTCTTACTTATTTTCAGTCGGGTCAAGTTTCTAAACTTTCTAAATCTCCATTTTCCAGCTAATGAAAAGAAAATAAGATTCTACCAAGTCTCTTATCTACATACTCCAGGATTTCTGTGAGGATCAAATGTGATGAGGCACGGTAAAACCTTTCACAGATATTTGGTTAAAGTGTGAAATGTTTGCACCTGGCTATAAAGCAAGTCGTGTTCCTGGACTGAAGAAACTCCAGGGAGGTTAGTAGTCATTAGGGAGAGGAAGCCAGCTGTTGTTATGTGATGTCATTACCCAGTGCCCACAGTGACTGTTTCCAGGCTGGGATGGGCTGTGGGCCAAGGGCTTGGCAGCATCAGCTGCAATTTGGTGGACTATTGTTCCAGGGTGGTGGTGGGGCCTGTGTCCCAGTTGGGGGAAGCTGAATGTTGCTTTGTGGGTGCCAGGTCCGTGGTGCCATTTCTCTGTAAATTGTCAGTGTGTGTTATGGCAGGTCCCACATTGAGCGTCTGCCCCTTGGTGGTCAGTGCGCATCCTAGTGACCAGTCAGACAGTCGGACACTTAGCATATTAGCCTTTTATATATATAGAATATTATAGATTTTGCTGTTTTCTCTCTGACTCCCTTATACCTTCCAGGCTTTATGTGAGCAAGAGCCACTCTCATTTATTTATTTATTAGCAATGCATGTAAATTATTTTAAAAACAGTGCCTTACACACAGTCAAGGCTCAACAAATATTTGTTGAATGAGTCCCAAATGAATAAAACCTAAATTCTAAAGGACTGTCAATTCAGGAAGATGGAGGGCATCTGTTTGTGTGTGTGCATGGGGGGAGGGGTCCTTATACCTGTTAATTACTTTCACTTACAAAGTAATGTGCACATAGATTTCAAACATATCCAGTCCATTTATCACTCCATTTTCCACCAGATCAAAGAGGTAGAAGTGGCCTTGAGATGTTATTCTTGCCTTGAGGTACTGCTACTACTCAAAGCATTCAGTAAACACTAGCATTTCTTACAACTCCAGAGTCTCATGAAATCCAGATTAGAAATAATCTTGCCTAGAAGGTAGAAAAGGGGTGACATCTACAAATGATTCTAATATATAACCCAAAGTTAGACCTTACAAGTATTTATTGTTATGGCAGATAGCAAACTTTGAACTTGCAATTACAGCCTGCTCCATCCTCTCTCTGGGGATAAGGACTCTGTGTTTGATGTTCTAACTCAGGGGCCTGTTTATGGGTTGGTTGAGATAATGGTTACAAAGACAGAACTGAACGAGAGGAGGTGGAATGAGGGGGCCAGTGAGAGAGGGGAGGATGCATGATATGAAAGTATTGGTTTGGAGGAGTGTTCAGAAGGGAAGGGAGAAGAAAGCACTGAAACACGATGAGAGGTCTTTAAGGGGAGGGATGAAGAAAGGGGATCCTTAAATATTTTGACCACTTTTACAAAAAATTAATAAATATTAAAATTGTCTTTCAATGTTTGTTTTGATTGTATATTTCTTGGTTGTGTTAAATATAAGATTTTTGTTTACACTGGTCTAAGAATGACAAGGTGGCCTACTCTTGTGTGAGTTACCATCTTAAGGGTGGTTTGGAAATCTCTACAGTCTCACTGCTCTGTCCCATTATCATAGCCAATAGCCACAAGAAGCTACATACAATTAAATGAATAACATTTAAATAAAATTAAAAATTCAGTCTCAGGTCACTTGTATTAACTAATCACATTTCAAGTGTTCAACAGCCTTATGTACCTAGTGATAGTGACTTCAATATTGGACAGCAAAGAGAGAGAAAATTTCTATCATGACAGAAAAATCTGTTGCACAGCATTATTCTAGAACCTTTGGCTTAAGTCACACATAGGCTATTCAAAGGGTTCAGTTGTATTAGTAGCATAGATAAGCTATTTTATCATCATCAATTCTACTTCAAGTAGTAAATGTAAAATATTGACAATGATGGCATTTTTATGCCTTCAGTAGACTAATGTTCAGAAACCTCAGATTTATTCCTACTTCTATTGTTGAAACTTTTATCACACAGATTTTGTGCCATATCTTTATTCTTTCTCTATATTAATTAGCTACTTTATTCACTCAAAATTTTAATTTTAATATATTAAATTATTTGGATACATTTGTTAAAAGTATAGTCAAAGTTACTCAGTAGATACGATAACTAGAAAATAATAATGTTTTGGGTTATGATTTTTGTTAATATCAAAGTAATTTTTATGTAAGTAAAATACAGTCTCGATTAACATATGAAAAATAGTTTGCTTTTTATCCACTCTTCTGCTGATGGACATGGGCTGTTTCCAAATGTTAGCTATTGCAAATTGTGCTACTATGAATACAGGGGTGCATGTACTCTTTCTTGGTGTTTCAGGTTTCTTAGAATATATTCCTAGATGTGAGCAGATGAGTGGATAAAAAAGCTAAGGTACATTTACACAATGAAATAGTACATGGGTGTAAAAAAGAAGGAAATTTTACCATTTGTAATAGCACGGAGAGTACTATGCTAAGCAAAATAAGCCATCAGATAAAGATAAATATCACATGAGCTCACTCCTATGTGGAATCTAACAAACAAAATAAACTGATGAACAAAATAGATACAGCAAGCATGGAACAGACTGATGAATCTCAGAGGGAAAGGGGCAGGAATGAGGAGACAGATTAAGCGGGCATTTACATGCATATATGCAGAGCCCATGGACAAAAGCAATAAAATGGTGAAGGCCTGGGAGGGGCCAGTGTGGGGCGGAGGGAATCAATGGGAAAACAAACAAACAAAGGGGAATCAGTAATACTTTCAACAAAGACAGATTTTTTAAAAAGATTGTTTCTCCAACTACAATCTCTAGCAGATGTAAACCTAAGGAAGGAATGATGGAACTATGGTGGACCTGTTGGATTTGGCACAGTGACACTGAAAGAGCAAAGAAACACTCAGCTACCCCCTCAGGTTTTAACTGCTCAGTTCTGGAGAAAAATTAAAATAGAGCCCTTGAGTTAATGGGCTATCTGCTTTATCTATCAGTTCTTATAAAAGAATCTGAAGTATTGTATGCTTTTAATATATCTTTAATGCATATGCATAGGCAGGGTGGGATGGGGCAGGGACAGGAGCCAAGTAGAAACCCAAAAGAAGTCAGAGAGTGGGGCTTGGGAATGGAGGCAGGAAAAGTGAGAGGGAGGGCTAGGAGACAGCACTACTGTTAGGCTTTGAATTATTAGCAGGGTTTGAAAATCTGGGGAAATTAGTAATTGGTTTGGGACACTTCAAGGCTAGTGAAGAATAGGCACCAATGGGACGAAGTCCAGGCTTCTCTTCAGTCCTTTATCTAAGCTGCAGTGAACACCGACTCTGGGCCAGGCCCTATTCCACCACTAGAAAGCACAGCAGATCTACGTTCCCATCACATTCAGGATGTAAATAGGAAGCAAAAGCTGGAAAGAGAAGGGAACGCATCTCAACATGGACCATCATGCAAGGTGGACATGCTGCTAAGGAATGTGAGAGTGGCATAAACAGTTTGCATTATCTTGCCAACTAGAGGTTAAGTGCCTTGAGAGAGGAACATAACTTTTGAAGTTTAAAAATGCCTTAATATGTTTTTTTTGCATATAGCTAGTAGCAAATAATTATTTTTTGAAGCAGTATGGCATAACAAAAGAAGTATTGGTTTAGGAGTCTTGAAATATAACTTTGAATTCCCTTGTCTGTAAAAATCAAACATATCAAAAGAGACTGTCAGATCATTTTATGATTCTTTTCAGATGAAGTCATTAAAAATCCATTTAAAAATCTATGATTAGGATTGCCAGTTATTTAGCATCACTGTTAATAAGGAGTTTTCCTTTGAGGGGCAAGGCATGATGGCTGAGAAAGCACACCTGGCCTCTTGTCAAGTCAGCCTCTGAGAAACCCAGCTCACTGTACCTGCAATACTGGGTTAAGCACAGACTTTAATCAGATTTCAGATACATGACCCCCTGAGTCTTAGTAGCTTTGTTTGTGAAGGGGCTGGAAATAAGGAATATGTATGTTGTAAAAATAAATAAATAAAAAGAACAAGAAAAAAAAAGGAACTACCCAGGCAACTCGGATGCACTTGTCCTCAACCCAACTGCATATGCCCTCTTAACAGAAAACTCTTGTTCTATGTTGTTTCAGTTGAAAAGTCAAATTCCCTGGCTGGTGTGGCTCAGCGGTTGAGCATCGACCTATGAACCAGGAGTTCATGGTTCACTTCCAGGTCAGGGCACATGCCCAGGTTTCCATCACATTCAGGATGGGGCTTGCAGGAGGCAGCCAACTGATGATTCTCTCTCATCACTGATGTTTATATCTCTCTCTCCATTTCCCTTCCTCTCTGAAATCAAGAAAAATATATTTTAAACAAGAAAAATCAAATCTAAAAATCAGTTACAATAATAATATGGGGGCAGTGTAGCAGAGGGTGCTCAAGATCTATACTTAACTCCTGGTTTCAGCTATTGGATCAAGCGCTTCTGTGGGAGTCATATCATAAATAGTATTGTTAATACATGAAGAAAAAATTAAATAGAAAACACAGAACCAACTTAATATGATGAATTTCACATATGTTAACAAACTTTTGACTTGCCATATGATTGCCATATGGAGTGGGAGTATGCTCTACATTAATCTGTAGTGATGTGCTAGAAGAGACAGCATCAGCTGAAGTGGTGAAAAAATTGGAGTGGCAGAGAAATTGGTCTGTTCACATGAATAGCCTGAGTAAAGGATTGGAGATAGGAAAAGAGAACTCCCTTCCATTGACAGAGCCATTCCTTCTCAATGAATCAGCCATGGCTCTCCTGAGAGTCACAACAATTTGCATATTTGGTGATTGATGTGCAGTGAGATTGCAGATCACATTGAGTCTTACTTAGCTCAAAGGCTCTGTCTGCTATCTCAGACATAGAAAGATGAACATCTATACTCCATATCTCAAGAATTCACATTGTTCAAATGCACTATAATTTCAGGAAGGATCTGAAAATACCCATCAATCTGCACTTCTGAACTTGGAACACAGAGAATTCTATCATTGGGAAGCATTTACCACTTGATGGGGTAGATTGAGGGCTTCAGGTAACTTGTGAAATACTTAATAGGCTTTATTTCTTATCAACATGCTGCATTTTCCCCATAGCAAGTTCCCTTAACCAAGGGGAAAACAAAAATAAGCGCCACCACGACAAACTTGTTACCCAGGAGATAGGAATATATATAGTCAGTGTGCTGGTAATTTTTCTGACTCTCCATTTACAGAAATATAATTATTTTCTTTTTGCTTTAGGATTGCTGATTTTGTTTACAGATTAAGGCTAATGTTAGAAGTGAGATCACGAGAAACAAAATGTATTCTCCATGGAGAATAATTCTATTACTATTGCTGGCCCAATCTTATAGCTAAGAGGTATTTTTCTTCCAAGAAGAAAAATTGCCACTTTCCAAATACTGACTGCATATTCTATCTTTAAGTGTGGAAATCAATGATGACACAATTAACCTTACAAACTAGTGAATTACTAAAAGCCATTATAAAATAGGACAAAAAGAAGGCTGCTAATAACTGGCTACATGTGAAAGCATCCTAAATAAAGTACATGGAAATGCAGATTGTTGCATTGTTTAAAATGTTCTAAAGAGAAAATAGTTTCTGTGAAAGTAGACTAAGAAGCTGTCCAAATGAGGTCATGATGCCCCCTCATTCTCAAAGATTTCAGCTCCTGCCTCATTGTCACACTCTTCAATATATGACTCATCTTAATTTATGGGATTTAATTAATCACTGAAAACAATTTGCTCACTATATTGGCCGAATAAGTCATTGAAATCCTTGATTCCAGAAACCTTGTCCTCCGCTCTGTGTTGGCCACTTGTTCCCATGGTTTTAACCTAGATTTTTGTCATAAAATCAGCTTTAAGCATCACATTTTCTAACTTCCACCTCGTATATTACCAGATCACATTTTCTAACTTCCACCTCGTATATTACCAGATCACCTTATCTAGTAAGCCTCTTAAAACAATTTCTTGATATCCCTATACCTCCCAATGCATTCATTCCACTGGTTTTCCAACATTCATCAAACCCTTGATACTCTCACTTTTCTTCTTATCAAGAATAAGCTTCATAGTTTTTCATTATAAACACTTTCATGCATATACCCTTATATTCTTTTGCCCCCTCTCATTTCTGGACATCATATGATAAATCTCAATCCCCACTACACCCAACTGCATATTCATTACTTGCTCACCCTCTTGTTGTTAAATCTTCCATAAGAATACATATACTCTGCCGAACCGGTTTGGCTCAGTGGATAGAGCGTGGGCCTGTGGACTGAAAGGTCCCAGGTTCGATTCCGGTCAAAGGCATGTACCTTGGCTGCAGGCACATCCCCAGTTGGAGATGTGCAAGAGGCAGCTGATCGATATTTCTCTCCCATCGATGTTTCAGACTTTCTATCCCTCTCCCTTCCTCTCTGTGAAAAATCAATAAAATATATTTAAAAAATAAAGAAAAAAAAGAAAACATATACTCATTCTGAGTTGTCTCATTTTACATTCATGATCACTAACTACAAATTGGCTCTTAGCAAGGCCCAGCAGTCTTGCTATAGTTCTTAGTTGACACCTTCCCCTGTACTTCTAGATCAGTTCTCAAATTTACTGGTATTTGGAGAAAAAAAATAAATTGCTAAAAACAGCCATCACTCCAAGGTTCTGAGTTAATTGGCCATGGTTGCAGTCCAGACATTGGAATTTTTATAGTCCTGAAGTAATTCTAATGTGAAGCAATGTTCAAGAACTCCCTGTCCTGATGACTATTTTATTTTCTTCTTCTTCAAACATCCAAGACCTCCTTCCCCATTCTCAGTTGATGCCACTGATTTTCTTTTATCTGAGAAAATTGAAGCAATCAGTACAGAATTGCTCCCTAGCCTCTTGTCACTACATCTGCTCACAGGTTTAAACTAATGCCCAATACTGTGGATCACCAATGTGTGCTCCTATTATAGGCCACATCTCAGGTATTCTAGATTCCATCTATAGCCACAAGGACATGGCTCCAGCAATCAACCCTCCCCACCACACTCTCTCCTGCATCACCAATTTTTCCCTCACTTCTAGATCATTCCCAAGAGTATCATATGCTATCTTAAAAACAACCTCTTTTTCCCACCCAAGGTTAAGTTCCCATTTCTTAGTTCCCCTAAAAGTGACACTAAACATTATTTAGCAGTTGTTACTTCCTCCCGTTCTTCTTCTCAATTCTCTCTTGACCTAAATATTTATTTAAATTATGCTTTCACTCCCAACATTCCTTGAAACTGCTCTTTTTAAGATCACTAAAAACTGCCAAGTTGGTAATATAATGGTCAATTCTTAGTCTCATTTCTTTTGACAAATCAGCAATGTTTGATATAATCAGTAACTACTTCCTCCTTGAAATAGTTTATTTGGGTATTTGAATCGAGATCTGCAAAGTGGAGCAAATCAAGTCTGATCCTTCTTTGGTAAATAAAGCTTTAGTGGAACACAGATACACTCATTTTGTTTACCTTTTACCTGATGCTGCTAAAGGAGCAAAGTTGTATAGTTGTAAGAGTCCTTTTGGCTGGTGAAGCTTAAAATATTTACTATCTGGCCCTTTACAGAATAATTTTGCCAACGATCCCTTTCCTCAGACCTGCTCTTCATGCAGTATTTCCAATCTCAGTAAATGACAAATCTGTACTCCCAAATTCTCCAGCCAAAAATCCTGGATTGTTCATTTAACTCTTTGTCTTCTTTCGCACCATCCATTTAACTCCTCAGCAACTTCTGTCCTCTCTATCTTCTAAATATATTCACTTTCCAATCACTTCTCTCCATCTCCACTGCTACCATTCTGGGCCAAGCCTTTAATATTTCTTGCCTTAACTATTTAATGGATTTATAACCGGTGTTCCTTTCCTTTCCTGTGTCTCTCACCTCAACAACTGCTCACCCGCAGCTGGGGATCGAGCCTGCTACCCGGGCTTGTACCCTGATCGGGGATCAAACTGTGACTTCCTGGTTCATGGGTCGATACTCAACCATTGAGTCACACAAGCCAGGCTAACTATGCTCATTTATCCTAAGAGATCTTACATGATTTTTAAAACTTATTTTCTATTCCTCTTTTATCCTTCACTTTTCCCCAGACACTCATATCTCTTAGCTCTGTCTTGAACATTCCAGGTATCTTCATTCCTCATGGCCTTAGCCTTGCTGTTACCTTTGCCTGGGATGCTCTTCCCTGAGACTTCCTCACGTCCTGATCACTTAGCACCGCCTTTCTCAAATATCTCCTACTCAGATAAATCTTCCATGTTCATCCTACTTCAAACTGTAAGCCCTTTCTGTAGCCAATATCGCACCTTCCTGCTTTATCTTTCACTAATGTATTTATCACCATGTAGAATATTTTATATTTTACATATTCATTTTAATTATTGTATTTCTCTACATTGAAATATGGTCACCATGAGAGTAAGGTGGCTATATATTCTGTTTATTGCTGAATACCTGATGACATGAAGCTATGTAGGAGATGCTTGTAACCTTGTGTTGATAGAATAAACACTTGGAGTTGAAAGAAGACAATTAATTGGAAAGATGCTCAATTTTTTGTTTTCTTTTAACTTTCCCTCAATAAGCCCCAAAACAAAAACAATTGTATCCTAATGCTTTTGAGCTATTTACTAAACTTATTTTTATGACAAAATAACTTAGATCAATACCATTTATTGTCCTAGGACAACTAAAATACTATGATATCCAGGGAGTGTTTCATCTGTAAAGCTCAAAAAAGGCTCCACAAAGGGGGCAACCTATGAACTGTCTTCAAAGATCACTCAGTATTTCCCAGGACAATCCTCAGCTGACAGAAGGGCAGAAGTGAATATCACAGGAAAATAAGTCGAGGTATGAAACAATTACTAAGCACAATACTTCTATACAACTAAATCATACTAAGTGTTTGGAAAGAAGAGAAAATGGCAGGGCATGAAACTGAAGAAATTACCACCGAACAGATGACAAAAGACTTTATCTTAAAGATTTGAAGGGTGGAAATTTAATTTCTTGAATGCAAATTAACTTGACATTTATGGTCAAATATCTCTAAATAAACATATTTTGAGATGATATAGAAAACATTTGTGTTCAATTTAAAACGTGCATACACATTCCTTTTGTGTTTTCTAGCTACCTTTATTTCTACACAAATACTTGTCACCAGTACTTCCATCTCCATCTCCCTATACGCCTCTCCATATAAATACTCCATGCATATTATACTACATAAAAGAGCTGTTCATTTTCCAATTTTAAATTGACAGAAATTTAGGGAAAAGAGGCAGAAAGTACAATAGTAACTATACTTAAGTCCCATGACTGGGCCTGCCATTTAAAAGCTGAATGGCACAGGTCAAGTCTATTAATCCTCTGTGTATTAGTCTCTTCATTTATAAAATAAGGGAAATATCAACTGTCCTCACAGAAATTGCTCTAAGGATGAAATTAGTTAATGGAATAAATATATTAAAATGTAAATGCAGTAAAAATGATAGTATTTGTAACAGTAGTACTAAAGGAAACACTACTTCAGGATTTACATATAACAAATCTTGACAGAAGTTTTTTCTAGTTACAACTCAAAGTAGAGTTCAATTTTTACAAAATTACAGAGAATCGTTCAATGTAGAAGTTATTTATAAAAATAAAATTTCAATAAAAGGAATATACATGTAAAGCATTACAATAGCATCTGTGTTTATTTTTAATTAATTAATTAATTTGACAAATATGTTTTGAAAATTACACTTAATAATTAAACAGCCAAAATTTAATGTTTATCAAATACCACATACCATTTTGTGTTTACAGTAATTATCTGATTTAGTCACCTCAAAATCCCTCTGTAATAAACAGTACTTTTATTTATATTTTACATATGTTGTAAAAGAGTCTCAGGTTTTCAGTAACTTGCAGGCATCACACAGTAGGCCTATGAAAATGCGAGGAGTCACAGCCAAATTTGATTCTAACACAAACATCTATAAGGAATACACCAAGTTTCCTAAGCACATAACTTATTCTGAAAGCTTATGGTATGGCCTCAAATTTTTTGCAGTTAAATGAAATTATGTGGTTAACTCACTGATCATAGTACAACCATAAAGCAATTATCCCCATAGGAGTCTCATTCAACTTTTCAAAATTAATGTTTTCCTTGTGCTCTGTGCCAAACATTAAACGAAAGGATACACTGTGAGTTTCTCAAAAACTGGGTTGATCTTATCTAAATAGTTTTCATAAAATACACAAAATTCAGCAAGTCTTCATTAAATAAGAGGTTGGCATAACCCATGGATATGAGTTTTTAAAACAGTCATCCTATATAATAAAAGGCTAATATGAAAATCAGCTATACAGCAGAACCACTGGTCACTAAGACATGCACTGAACACAAGGGGGGGTGCCACTCAGGCAGAAGCCGGGCTCAAGGCTTGTGAGTGCAGCGCTAAAGAGGTCCAATTGGGAGCATACCTAAGCTGGCAGTCAGACATCCCTCAAGGGGTCCTGGACTACAAGAGGGTGCAGGCCAGGGTGAGGGACCCCTCCCCACAGAGTGCATGAAATTCATGCACTGGCCCTCTAGTAATTACTATAATAAGTATGCAGAAATACTCTTGCTAGTAGGTTCTGCAAAATTAAAGAGAATCATTCAATGCACAAGTTAAATATTTATAAAATAAAAAATACAAACAACTTGAGCCAAAGACAGAAATAGTATCATCTATTCATCTTCTGATGAAGAGAAGAAAACCAATTAAGAAATGTGGGTCCAGTCCAGCCACCATGGCTCAGTGATTGAGCATCAATCCATGAACCAGGAGGTGTGGGTTCGATTCCCAGTCAGGGCACATGTTTTGGCCATGGGCTTGATCCCAAGTGGGAAGCATTCAGGAGGCAACCTATAGATTTTCACTCATTGATATTTCTAGCTCTTTCTCCCTTACCCTTCCTCTCTGAAATCAATAAAAATATTTTTTTAAAAAAATAAATGTGAGTCCAGCTCCAACCCTGTTTACCTAATCAGGCAGAGAAGGTAGAATCAATCACATCCACTCTACTCAAGGCGAGAAGTTAAGTGTTCTTTGCAAAAAAGCTGATGAGTTAGGGAGTTGCGGCATTTGGGCAGGAAATAAATCTTAGGAATAACCAACTCTCAACTGTTCTAGCACATGCAAAATTACACTATTAATTAACATGATGATAATTTTGGTTTAATTTTCTAAAGTGACTTGCAAAAACAAAAAGTGGTATGTATGTTTTAATGACATTGACACAATGAATTGAATTTAGATGGACAGAAAATTTACTCATTCAATAAATATTTATGAGCAGGTGCAATGGGACAGTAACTGGGTTGTGAAGGAGAAAGTAAGAGAAGTTCTCTGTTCTTAAAAAAAAAGCCATGGTAGGATCTGTCTCTCACTCAATGGGATGAGTTGGGGCCTCCCTGGAGAAGAAACCTGAGTCCCCCAAGATATGTGATCAGTATCGGGACCCCACCAGCAGGCAAGGGAATTCCCAGGCAGGTGCTGGGTGTGGAGGCCATGGGGACATAGACTACCATGGAGAGAGGACTGAACCTCACATCACCCTGCTTGGCCCTGGAGGATGGCTGGTTAGCAAGAGATGGGTAAGATTCCTCAGGGAAGGAACAACCTAAGACAGGCACAGTCGCAGAGGGGCCATCAGGAGAGAACTTGAAGGTCAACAGAGGTGGGGAACAGACCCTCACCCCCCCAACCTTGCAGGGGCCTGAACTCTCACCCCTTTTGAGAGAGATCCCCTACCCTCATGGCTGCTTCGCCTCCCATGCACAGATCAGATCGGGACCCAGGTTGGAGACAGAGAATTGGCCAGCAACAGGTGCCATATATCTAAACCTAGTCTAGCACCAGAAATGCTCAGGACCTACTCAAGAATGCAAATAATTGTTTCCATTAATATTTACATGGTAAACTAAGATTATTGTTTGAGTATTTAATCTGACAATAAAATAGTAATCAAGTTTTCAGATTAATTTAAATTGGCCAATTGAAATAATTGAATACCCAAGAAAATTTTTAGTGTACTGGACAAAAAACTGTTCCTAAAATATTAACTAAAATTTCTATTAGTAGTTCATCTCATCATAAAGTTGCATAACATGCAAAGAATCTAAAGCAGTCATATTCTTGTGCAAAAATTAAAATTTAAAGTTACCAAGACTGCAACATAAAATTTCCAAAAGCCTCCACTAATCAAAAAGGGGGCTGGGGTGGGGTAATATCATGTAAGGAAAAACATCCTGCAAGTAACTTACATCTAGAAAATTCTTACTTCAGAAAATTAATTTCCATTTGTAATGCTAACAGCAGGACACCCATGAAAAACATACATGGTGTCAAACACGCCAAAGGAAAATCATTTGGGCAAAAATAAAAAGAATTCCAAGTCTAATTTACAGAAAAGATTCATTTATTAACTTTTGGTCGAGAATATGTTTGTATATTTTCAGTAAACAATTCCAAGACCACATGGATTCCTGCAACAAGGAGGAAATGTCAGGTCTGTTCCAACCACAAAGACAGTCCAGAATTGGAAGACACTGACGATACCTTGCCATACTAGCAGTGAGCAGATGTGCTTCGCTGCAGGTTGTCCTGTACCAAATCAGAAGGTGCGGGACCTGCATTGCCACCATTTGTCCACCATCCAGATATCATTGCTGACATGTACACATAAGGAATTGACATTGAAACTAAGACTCAAACAATTTTTTTCTTATATGTTTATCTGTAGCATGCTGATGCAAGATTTTTTAAAGAAAAGAAATGGAGGGGAAATAGATACAGAGGCAAAGAAACATTGAAAAGACTGTCAAACTACAGTGGGAAGACAGGGGAGAGTGGGGGGCGGGGGCTGTAAGAGATCAACCGAAGGACTTGTATGCATGCATATAAGCATAGCCAATGGACACAAGACACTGGAGGGGGGGCAGGTGAGGGCATGTGCTGGAAGGTAGGGGAGGCCGGGGGGAGGCCCATGGGGGGAAAAGGGAAACATATATACTACTATTTGTAATACTTTAAACAATAAAAAATAAAAAAAACATAATAATAAAGTTTTAAAAAAAGCAATGGTACCTTTCGAATACATAAATGAATAAGTGTAATAAAATGGGGTGGGTATAATAATCAAAGTATGAACCATGTGCTCTGAAACATTGTAAGAATAGAGGACAAACTCAAAAGAGTGAAAAAGACTTTAAGAGGAAGATACATTTACACAGAACATATAAGCAATGACTATAGACAAAGGAAATGCTAAGAGAGGGAAGGGCATAACAATGAAAAAAAAATTGTGACAGATTTAAACCATAGTGGGTAGGTTTGAATGTGTGTAAGGTGTGAAAGAAGATGAAAATGGTAGGAGATGAATCTATACAGGTGGGATGGGTCAAATTTAAACAGAACTACTTTGTAATGAAAAAATACCTGAGGTCTGAATTTACAGAACATGACTTTTCTTTTTTCTTTTTTTTTTCTTTTTTTTTTTTTTTTACAGCGAGGAGGGGAGAGGGATAGAGAGAAACAAACGAGAGAGAAATATTCATCAGCTTCTTCCTGCACAACCTCTACTGGGGATGTGCCTGCAACCAAGGTACATGCCCTTGACTGGAATCAAACCCGGGACCCTTCAGTCCACAGGTCGACATTCTACCCACTGAGCAAAACCGGTTAGAGCAGGACATGACCTTTTTTTATTGTTGAGAGAACTACAGGCCTTACCTAAAGGTCTGTTATTTTCCCCACAATTTGTCCCTCTCCTCCCAGCCCCCACTCTAACGTAGGCCTTCACTACACTGTTGTGTATGCCTATGGACTATGTACATATGCATACAAGTTCTTCAGTTGCAGTTTGATTTCTAGTTCTGTTCCTTATATCTGTTGTTGGAACTTGCAAATAAATTTAACACCTCTATGTATATCAAATCCCTATTTGGCAAAACAAGAGATAACAATATCCCATCTCCAAAGTTGAGCTTAATAAACAATAACAATGGCTATTAAGTGCGCCAAATCCATGCTAAAGGTTTTGGACTTCATTAGATAGATAACAGAGATCTCTGTACTATTTTTTCAATGTTATAAATAGAATGAAATACAGTATATCCTTTATTTTTATAAGTTCTTAGACATAGAGAAATCACATTTGCATTTGATTTGTTCACAGAAGGCATTAAGTGCATTTCTTTAAATGCTTACCTACACTATTCAGCAGTCTCTTTAAAATACACTCACAACAGAGAGTTCCATACTATTTTTAAACAAGAAAGTGACTGTTTAGGAAGATTTCCTGACACAATACTAATGATGGCCTGAGGAAAATGACAGACAAGCCAATCAGCAGTTTATTAGAACAATTCAGGAAAAAATGACATTGAAATAAGATGCCAGCAGTATGCATGGAATGAGGGGTGTAAACGAGCTATAATTTGATGGTAGAATTAACAGGATGTGTGAACAAATAGCTGTGAGTTTAGAAAGTTGATTATGGTTCCTGGAAAAAAAAACTTTAAACTGTTACAGAATATAAATATAAAGAGAGAATTGTTTTCTGTCTATCCATATGTTCAAAGCCATGAGTACAAGTCTGATCCTCAAATACCAATAGGTCCTATTTCCATCCTCAAGCACAGATAGGTCCAATTAATTGATATGCTAAACTTGCAATTCTCTCTCTCTTCCTCTTCAAACATACACACACCCTTTCACTTACGCCTCATTGATCGCCCTGCCAAGTCCTAGGTTACATTTTTCTTAGAAGCTGAAATGATTAATGAATTCTTCTATGACTAATGAGCTCAATATAAGAGAGATCTAGCATTGCTCAGTAATTTGGTACTCTACCCATGTATTAGTAAGAAAACACAGCCACACATTGATTATTGCTAATGATATCAGGTTGCCTGAGCACCTGCAGTCCTTGTCTTGTGCTTGTAGGTCATTGAAATTTATAGATTTCCTGCTAGAGATTACAAAGGAGAACCTGAATGGCAATGGCAGCACACCCCCATTGACTCCGATGTATTGCTTTACTGAGAATTCTGAATGTGTTTCACCAAAAACATTCACCTCTTTTGGTTCATGTATTTTAACAATATGGAAAAAGTCACTCAGAATTTTCTAATTGCTTGTACATTATGAAAACTTTATAAGTAACTTAGAGGTGAAGATGAGGCAGGAGGACACGATACTGGTTTCCCATGATGGTTTGCTTTGGTAGAATAATATAGCTCTGCAGTTGGTGGTTGCTAGTTATTGAGATAGTTGTGAAACAGGCAATCCATCACTTCAGCCAAGAAAACAAGTTAAACCTGCATCTCAAAGGATTTTTCAAAATCAGGGAAAGCAGTGTAGCTTAACAATATTGAAAATTCCATGCTTTCCTCTTTGATTTGTTTTTGTGGGACTAGATATTCAAGGTACTTGAATATGTATGTATACTCCTTTAGACTGGTATTACATTGCTGAAAAATAAATAGGATGCCTGGAAGGGATGAAAATGGTATATATAAATAGTTTTGATGAAATATGGCAGGATAAGTAGGGTATTTTAAGGGTAATTATTTGAAAATATTATCTTCAAGGCTTATAACTTCAATGCTACTGTTGCTATTTATGCCATATCCATAAGTTTATATAAACAAATAGTATTTTAATGATTATAATATTCCAATTTAATTAGATTTAAAAATTGATTAAGGAATTACAAATTTATGAACCATAGAAGTTAAGATTAGTAAGAATACCAATAGACAAAATAAAGACTTTTATTTCCTACACAATACGCATTCACTGTTTGCTGAATGAATTAACTAGCTTTTCTTAGTGTACCAATTTAGTTAATTTTTAAATTCTTATGAACAAGTGAAACTTGCTTACATGGTTTAGATCTCTATTTTGGTAAAACAGTTTCAAACAATTAATGCAAATAAATAAAGTGAGCAGAATCACTGTCTATTCAAAGTCCCAAATATACGGTGCTACATAGATAATGTGTACTCCTGATATCTGAAAATAAAAAGATCTTAATTTTATAAGGAAGTTAACACTGAAGAGTGATGCTACCACTGTGAATATAATAGCTATAATTTTTTCTAACTGCCTTGCCAAGGCCATTCAGGATTATAAACCTAACAAACATCATCATAGAAATTAAAGTACATGAATAGGTGGGATTAAGAAATCAGTAAGTGACTACTGAAGCATTATGTTCTAAATCTTCTAAAAACTGGACAAAAATGCCTACACAGAATAAAAGAGTTTCTTACATAAAGGCAAGCCAGCTTGTAACAATGACTTTAAATTCAATATTTTTGCCTGAATAACTCAATTTACATCTCTAAATCTCTTGTGATTGAGACTATGAAACATGTAAATGTAAGAGGGATATTCAGGAAGCCAGTTTGAGAAACAGCTTGCTTTAATAGTATACAGAAAGTTCTACAATAGTAAAATTAATTTTAAACATATATTTTCTGTGTAGGTTTCGGTAAGTAACCTAACTAGGTTTGGAAATCATTTTTAATGGATAGATAGCTGGCTCAATAGATCTATAAATACACCAGCATCACATCCAGCAAGATCCAGTTTAAGGCACATTGGAAACTATATGTATTAAACTTTCTCCATACTGAATCATACACTCTCAATTAGTTCGCTTGGCCATACAGTATATGGCCTTGATTTTTAAAAAAAGCCAAAGTATGTTGGATAGATGGATGTATTAATGGTTAGACAGATAGCTTTTATTTTTTTAAAAGTTATATTACCATTAATAAAAATGACTTCTTTTTATTCAGTAGTCAATAAAAGTACATACAATACCTAATCAGTTTAACAACCAATCCCTTCATAAGATGCATATAAAGAAAAAATTAAAAAACTTGTATTTCCACCATTATTACTAGTTGGGTATTGACTCCTGAAATGTGTTTCTTTCTATGTGTGTATGCATGCATATCAATTTGCTTAACATTTTTAGTATTTAAAAATATTTTTGCTGAATTTTAAAGAGATTGGAAGGAAAATGGACAGAGAGATAAAAATATCAACATCAATTGGCTGTGTCCAGCACAACTGCGCAGCTGGGGATCAAACACACAATCCCAGGATGTGCCCTGACCAGGAATTGGAACCAGTGACTTCTTGGTTCATAGGTGGAAGCTTAACCACTGAGGCATACTACCTAGGCCATTTGTAGACTTTTGATTCCTGCATTTTTCATATAAAATTGGATTTGGGGTATTACCTTCATAATTATTATATACTTGAATGTTATTGCCCTATGTAATACTTCACTCATATTTTTTGTGCACTCAGGGCAGTCCCTCAGCCCTGCCTGTGCCCTCTCACTCAGTCCTGGAGCCCTTGGGCTTGGGAGCCAGCAGTTGGACATCCTTAGCACTGCCGCTAAGGCGGGAGAGGCTCCCACCACCTTCATTGCACTTGCCAGTCTGAGCCCAGCTTCTGGCTGAGCAGTGCCCTCCCTGTGGGAGCACACTAATCACTAGGGGGCAGCTCCTGTGTTGAGCGTCTGCCCCCTGGTGGTCAATGAGCATCATAGCAACCAGTTGTTCAGCTGTTTGGTCAATTTGCATATTAGCCTTTTATTATATAGGATTGTAGAAATACTTTGATTTAATAACCATTTATCTTGCTTACTATGGAATCTTCTTAAAAATGTATTTTCGAATTTTATCTTCCTAGTAGTCCTGTGAAACAGACCTTACTACCCCCATTTTGCACTTCAGCTAAAAGAGGCTATGGATATAAATGCCTGGCTAGGGTCACAGAGTCAGGAAATTCGAGATCAAACCTTCCATACAATGAGTTGTAGAAATGAAGTAACTGAAGATTTGCACTTCTGAACTTTCATAAATTTGTTATACATTGCATCATTTTGTATTTGAACCCCATATTAATAATAAACTACACATCATTATCTAAATAATACTTCCATACAGAAGTAATTAACTAATGACGTATGGAAGTAATAGCTCCTAACTAATGGTTTTCAGTATTCTAAGTACATAGAGGCCAATGGCTTCTAATTCTACATTAGGTTTTATAAAGAAAATATTTGCCTAAGAAACACTCAAAAAGTTAACTCTTGTAAAGAAGAAAATTTTCTTTTGTTTCTTCATAAGCAGAGAGCATGCCATCTCGCCTCACTTCCCTTAGCAAAACCTGAGAAAACCATTCAGAAAGCTACTTACAGTAAGTAACTAAGTGCAGACACACCACAGGGACCAAAGATGCCTGCCACTCTCCCCAAAGTACATGATTGCTGTGTTTCATCAATATTTTTTTTTACTCTTTAAAAATTAAGATGTATGCAAAGACTATTTTTACTTCCCTTAAGATTTTGAGTGGAGAGTATTTTTTTACATTATAACAAAGATGTTGAATATCTTCGTTAGTTTTAGGTTGTGCATGCCTATATTGCAGCATTCTAAATTATACATTTCAATATCTCGCCAGACAACTAGAAGTGTTCAGTGAGGAGTTTGAAATTGGCTCTGGAACTTAGGAATGGTTTGAACTAGGTGTGTGGAAGTCAATTGCTCATAGTGTGGTTTTGAAAATAAATTCCCCCAAACAGTGTGCCTTGAAAGACAAGAAAATTTGGAGACAGAGGCTTGGGAGGATGCCTTTAAGGGATAAGAAAATTATGTATCCATTACAAGTAGAAAGTTTTAAAAAATGGCTTTTCTCACTGGCCCATGGAATTATGTTAAAAAAGTTTTGACCTACCAAACAGAAATAAGAAAGAAGAAAATAAAAACTTAGATATAAACCTAAATATCCTATTTGATATTGAACATTTGTGTGGCTGATTAAAGAAGAATGTGAAACTTCAGATATTGATTCTGGCCATTCTGCTGTTATGCCATAGTGCATATATTATATGTCCTCAATGAGGACTAGTTGGGTCAAGTCCAGTTGGGATGGAGCTACCAACTGATCTGTGCAATGGAAGTCTGATCTTTGTTAGGGAAACCCCAAATATTTTGAGTGATTGAAATCAGAAACTATCCAAGCACTCAGGGAATTTGCCCGAGTGAATCGTTTTTTGGGTCATTGCTTTGGCTTAGTGTGTACCCTTTGTTGGTTATGCTATTTAATAGCAATAATAAATTTGCAAGCCAAATGGTAAAACTTGCAACTAAAATAATACTGGTAAAAATTAGATACCTCCTAATTGAGTTGGCCACCTCTTGGGGAAACCATTCAGAAAACATCCAGTAAGCTATAATCACTATACTATAATTACAACGGTTTTGTTGTGATGCCACAAATTACAGGTAAAGCAAGAAGAAATCATAATTATAACTAGGAAATATTACCAATCTCAGGGAAGAAAATGAAAGTGTTCCCCTCAATCAGCTATAATTGTTCCTGCAAAACTTTTATGCAGATGGACACATTAAAATTTAGATGATGATACTAGAACAAAATACTTGATGAAAGTCAAGTATTCAATATCTGCAGTTATATTAATACTAGAGGTTCAGTGCATGAAATTTGTGCACAGGTGGGGTCCCTAGGCTTGCCCGACATTCAGGGTCAATCGGGGCTAGGTCAATCAGGGCTGGCCAGAGAGATGGTCATCAGGCCAGGTGCAGAAGGAGGAAATGCCCACATCATCAGTGTTCGACCACCATGCGGTTCCCCGCCTCTCCCCCTCCTCTTTCCCTTGCCACTGCACTGCCACTGCAGTATGCAGGTAGGTGGCAGGCTGATTGGGGACAGCTGGCCGGGGTGGAGGGACTGCGGGAGGTAGGCGAGCCATGGGGGGGGAGGGACCGAGGGAGATTAGCCAGTCAGGAGAGGTTGGTTGTGGGAGTGCACTGACCACCAGACAGCAGCTCCTGCATTAAGTGTCTGCCCCCTGGTGGTCTGTGTGTGTCATAGCAACTGGTTGTTCCAGTCACTTAGTCTTTTATATATATATATATATATATATATATATATATATATATATATACACACACACACTAGAGGCTCAGTGCACAAAATTCGTGCACAGGGGTGGGGTCTCCTCAGCTCAGCCTGCACTCTCTCCAATCCAGGACCCCTCACGTTATGCCCAACTGCCGGTTTAGGCCCTGGGGCCTAAACCGGCAGCTGAACATCTCTCTCACAATCCAGGACTGCTGGATCCTAACTGTTCATATGCCTGCCTGCCTGATTGCCCCTAACTGTCCCCCTGCCAGGCTGATCACCCCTAACCACCTATGCCTGCCCCCCTGCCAGCCTGGTCAACCCCAACTGTCCTCCCGCTGGCCAAGTTGCCCCTAACTGCCCCAAGCACTGTCCTGGTTGGCCCTTACTGCCCCCTGCCATCCTGTTTACCCCCAACTTTGCCCCTGTGCTGGCCTGGTCACCCCAAACTGCACCCCTTGCTAGCCTCATTGTCCATTACTTCCCCCACTGGTGTCCTAGTCACCCATTACTGCCCCCACACTGGCCCATTTGGTGGTCCCTCACTAACCCCCCTGCCATCCTGGTCGCCCCATGAAGCCTGCTGTTCGGTCATTACTGTTACTGTGATGGCATCCCAGACAATTTTCCTATTTCTCTATTATTAGTATAGATAACTTTGGGGTTTGCTAAATTAATATATTACACCATGATATTTGTATAACATATCGACAAAGATCTTAAAATAGCACTGTGTCATATAAACCTTAGATTACAAGGGGTGAAGGGGGGAGGAAAAACTGGTACAGAATTTCAATACTGAAAGTCTACATAAGGAAGCCAAAGCATTGACTGTTATAATAAACACGAATTATTCAAGAAATAATAATGTTCTACCTTCCAGAGTTTGGCATGCTCTCAGACACCCCCCTTCCCAGTTATAGATGGCATCTGAATAACTCAATATATTTTCTTTGTTGAAATTCTCATTATGTAAGCTAACTGGAGAAGAAACAAGAAGAACAGGATCAAAAGGAAAATTATTAATGCAATCTAATCAATAAGTAAAGCTAAATAGACTGGCCAGTGTGTTTCAGTGGTTGAGCAATATTAGCCTATCAGGAATGCAAGTGATGAATTAGGAGGTCAGGGTTAAATTGCCTGTAGGGGCCATGCCTGGGTTACAAGCTCAATCCCCAGTTTGGGGCATGCAGAAGGCAGCTGATCAATCATTCCCTCTCATCACTGATATATCTATCTATCTCTCCCTCCTCATTCCTCTCCAAAATCAATAAAAAATATATTTAAAAATAAATTTAAAGAAAAGAAGAGCAAGAGTAGTAACTTCTAGCTCTATGTGGCTAATAAAGAATATTGAATTATGCTTTAAAAAAGCATAACCATTTATTATTCCAAAAATAAGAGAAACACAATTTGGTCATTGAAATGCTAAGAATTTGATTAGTTATAATAAACATTACAAGTTTCTTTAGAAGCCTAATTATAAAATAGCTGGTTTTGCTCTAAATTGGGATGAATGTGTACATATGCTTGGAAACCAAGATAACTTATCTTAATCACCTTAATGTTTATTTACCATCTATGACATGGCATGGCCCCACCCCTTATCCCGTTTCAAAGAATCACATGGGTTATGCAGGTCTTTTTGTACATGCTTAACATACAGCCCCCAAGAATAAAAGGCTCAAAATAAACGTTTACCAAGAGAATGAATTGTTACCAAAGAGGTTGTTTTTACATCATTCATCAAGAGAAAATTGAACAGGACTCTTCATGATATATGACGTTACTAAACAACTTCATGGTATGAAGGTAAATGAAATCTTGTAAAAACACAGCTGCTTGAGAATACATAGACTTTTTTTTTTTTTTTACCATTTTAGCACTTGCATTCCTGATAGGCTGATATTGCTACCCAGGCCCATATGAAAGTTACACTGAAATCAATGTGAATCCTACAGGCAAATAACTACAGGGTTTAAAATGAAATCAAGTGTAAGCCTCTCTGGTGTTATGCCAGTCCAACGACTTGTGAAGTTTTGAAGCTGTCCTTAGAGACTATAAATTAATTCCTAAGGATTATCTTCTCTGTTGGGTAAAAGGCAAAACTGAAACTGAGGGGGGAGGGTTTTGAAAGCTTTTTTCAATTAAGTAAATTGCTTTATGTAAAAGGGTAGTTTCCCCAGGCCTTCAGAATTGTTGCCTAGCTTCTGAGAGGGAAAAAAAAACTGACTTTCATTCCATAAACTCAACATGTTCTCAAATAAATGATCCAACTGGAACCCACCTAAAATTCTGTATCTCAAAATACAGGTGCAGATTTCAGGGTATTAAATAGCAAAGGAAAAAAATAGGTACTGATATGTACATTAACAGCTATCTCAAAAAGCCAAATTAAATTATACTTATTTCCCAACTCAAATTGTCAGGAATGAAAGTTCTGTAGTTGCAAATATAAAAATTGTTGCTTAATACTGCTTTGCATGTTACTTAATGGACTTTGAATTCTCAGCTTATGTAAAAACATGAGCCTGAGTTTTAATGGTTAGACTTTTTCTTAACATTTTCTTATAACTACACGAGTGGACAGTGCACATTACCAAGAACAAGACAAACAAGCTGTTTAGTGATGAGCATCAAGCCAAAGTATACATACTAGGAATAGTGAAAAGAAATACACACACACATGCTGGAAGCCGATTATTGTTTTAACGATAGAGAGTTGTGGACAGGGAATTTGGAGGGCTGGTCAACCTTATTTGATCGAAAGGGTCGAGCTAATAACTAGATATTGGTAGCTGAAGCAGCACCGAACCTGTTAGTCCTAAGTAGATTGATTCACTGATTGGCTTTTACTGGTGTTTCCCGCCTGGAGGATACATGGGTGTATCTTATGATTTTAATCTTTTTTTAAACTATATTTTATTGATTTTTTACAGAGAGGAAGGGAGAGGAACAGAAAGCTAGAAACATCAATGAGAGAGAAACATTGATCAGCTGCCTCCTGCGCACCCCCTCCTGGGGATATGCCCACAACCAAGGTACATGCCCTTGACCAGAATCGAACCCAGGACCCTTGAGTCCGCAGGTTGATGCTCTATCCACTGAGCCAAACCGGTTTTGGCTTATGATTTTAATCTTAATAAAAGGGATAGTAAAGCCAGAGTAAGAAGTAGTTCTCCCACTAGAGTTGGACTACTGCCTGGCCCCCATTTTCTAAATTAATGTTTTTCTGAGTCTTTATTCATTTTGTGTGCGGCCTTCTCCAGAACCCGAATCCTGAACCAGGGACCCTGAATCACGCACGACGTGAAAGGGGTTCCCACACACACATTATTTTAAAAAATACTGAAAAGCAATAGAACGGGGCCCTTATTGCAAAACCTAGAGGAAAAGCAGAGCTGTAGAAATTATTTCAAAGCTACTTGGCTAACTTAATAGAATGTGAAAGAAGACCTCAACCCCACAAAAGGGGAAAGTTTAAGATGCTACAATCACAACATTAAAATTCACACTGTCAGATCAAACAAACATATCTGTACTATATAAATTAGTGCTCTGTCTTGGGAAATTTAGCAATATTTAGAAAGACAAAGTACGTATACTCTTTGTCCAAGAAAACTCAATACTATAAATTTATCTCACAGTTAAATCCACATGAATAAGCAAAAGAATGTGCAAGTGTGTGGATCCCAGAGCATGCTTCATAATGACAAAAAGTATACACAAAACAACCATTCATGAGGAAATTAATGGCTAATATGGCCAGTAAATGAAAAATATATATTTTTACTGTATAGCACAACACACACACACACACACACACACACACACACACACACACACACACACACACACACATATAACCCACAGACACAGACTACAGAGGGAAAGGGGGGGTGAGGACTGGGTGGAGGTGGGCAAAATGGGGAGGGAAATGTGGACATCTGCAATAATGTCAACAATAAAAAATAAGTGTTTATATGCAGAGATAAATTTATCTTATTGTGTGAAAAAGAAGTGAATTGAAAGACAGTATTGTGCAAATAAGTAAGAACATATGTCTGCATATGGCTAGATAATTTATGGGAAAACAGGCAAGTCTCAACTCTTTATTCCTGGGCAGTAAAAATGGTTTCAGTAAATGGGGGTGGAAGGTTAGGGTGGCTTTTTCTTACTTCACGCCATTCAGTTCTGATGAAATTTTTAAACACTAGCATTTTTTTAACCACTAGCGGGTTTTTTTTTTTTATAAAGTTAGAAGACGTATTAAAATACTGTCAAAGTTTTCTTTATGTAATGTTATATTTTAAATTTTTTAAATTGATTTTAGAAAGCAAGGGAGAGGGAGAGAAAGTTAGAAACATCGATGGTGAGAGAGAATCATTGATTGGCTGCCTCCTGTATGCTCCCCCCACTGGGGATCAAGCACTCAACCAGGCATGTGCCCTGACTAGTAATTGAGCCATGGCCTCCTGAGGTTCACAGGTAGAGGCTCAACAACGGAGCCATGCCAGTGGACTAAGTGATGTTATATTTCAACATACAGCCATGAAAATTTTTCCTAGGTATGTAATTATGTCACAGCAAGACAGAAAGACATGTAGAGTATAATTATAAAAAAAAAACGTGTGTACATGTTTATGCACAAAGACACAGAGAAAACTGTTCAGAATTGTACATACAAAAATGTCATAAATTGTGATAGAAATAACATTGTGCCAGAATAAGGAGTAGTGTGGGTGGAGTAAGGTAAAGCAGGCTATGACTCATGTTTTATTCTCCTATACTTGCCTATTTTGATTTTTTTTTATTTATAAGGGGCATAAACTACTGACTGTTTCTGTAATTTTGAAAGTTAAAGAAAACACTGATAGGAAGGAATGCTTTGATTAAGCTTCTAAATCACAGAGGTGGCAAAAACTGTCAAAAAATCAGCCCAGCTGCTATGGCTCAGTGGTTGAGCATCCACCCAAGAACTAAGAAGTCACTGGCCGACTCCTGGTCAGGACACATGCTGGGTTGCAGCTTGATCTCCAGTATGAGGTCTACGGTGTGGGAGGCAGATGATCTATGATTCTCTCTCATCATTGATGTTTCTCTCTTTCCCTCTCCCTTCCTTGTTCTTTAAATATTAATTTTAAAAAACATATTTTTAAAAAGAAATCAGAGAAATGCAAGAATGTAAATATACCCCACACCACAGAACTGTACACTTAAAAAAAAGTGTTAAGGTAAACACAACCAATGGACACAAGACACCGGGGTGGGGATGAGGGCTTGCAACAGGGGTTAGGGGAGGCTGGGGGAGGCCAATGGGGAAAAAAAGGATATATATGTACTACTATATGTAATACTTTAAACAATAAAAATTTTTTAAAAAGATGGTACATTTTAGGTTTTATGTATTTTTACACAATTAAATGATTTTTAAAAGACAGGAATGAGAAATAAGAGAAGATGATAGAAGTGGTTGCACACAAAAATGAGACAACCTAATGATTACAGAATTTTTCAGATGAGGCAACAACATACAGCTGAAACTCTCCAGGAAAAAAATGATCTGAACACGTTATGTCTTTTTTGTCTTTTATCCAGAACTGTGGTCTCCAAAAGGGGACAAGTAGATTCCTAGAGGCATTATTGATCAGTTGTTTGTATGATAGAAAGAACATATTAGAAGTTGTATTTTTATTAATTTTAATCATTGATGATATGATTTATAGATATAGCAAAAGAACAAAACATGTGCATAATTCATAAATAAATGTACATAGACTGAGGGCATGATGAGAGGAGTATATAATGTAAAATATTTAAAGCTCACCAATTATAGGCAACATTTATGATAGGCAACTAGAAATGGATATATTCTGGCTGGATATTTAACAGAAAAAAGACAAAAGCAAAAGACTCAAAATCATGTTACATATAAAATAATAAAAATCCAAATTGTTTTAATTTTCTTCTAAAACATTAAATGTCAAATAATTTTGAAGATATGCCTGCAAAAATTTTTTCAGAGAGAACTGTTGTGATTCAATAATTATATTTCCAGACAAGAAATTACAGAAGAGAAATATATGTTCCAATTATAGCATCTTAGAAATTATATTGACCATGTATTTTTTTCTCAAACAAAATACTTGAAAGAGTATTTCATCTGAGGTAATTATCAGAATTATCGATCAAAAATGCAACGTTATAAAAAGTTGTCAGCAGCTAATAAAACCAAGGATCAATATGTATAAAATTAAAATCAAATGTAGTCATTGGGAGAAAAAATAACAAAAAGTCTCAATTCCAGAATCTTAGTCTTAAATGCCAAATGCTACTAACTAAAACTTAGAAATGGGAAGCTGAGAAGAAAGCAAAATCTAAAAATATACTGGTATTGCCAGGAAATGAAGCTAAAGCTAACACAAAAAGAAAATTTTGTTT
This sequence comes from Antrozous pallidus, assembly GCA_027563665.1. Lineage (NCBI taxonomy): Eukaryota > Metazoa > Chordata > Mammalia > Chiroptera > Vespertilionidae > Antrozous > Antrozous pallidus. Next base: position 124,554,877 of record CM050509.1, read on the forward strand.
GTAAAATATATGAACAGTAAAATTATGAATGATTTTATTTAATGATTTGTCCTGAATTCTCTTTTTCAAAAATTATATTGCATTCATTTATAGTACAACTAGAGGCCTGGTGCACAAAATTTGGGCATGGGGGACGGTCGGTGGGGGGGGGGGGCGGGTGTAGATCAGCCCAGCCTGAACCCTCTCCAATCTGGGAGCCCTCAAGGGATGTCTGACTGCCCGTTTAGGCCTGATCCAGGATTGGGCCTAAATGGGCAGTCGGACATCCTTCTCACAATCCAGGACTGATGGCTCAAAACTGCTCGCCTACCTGCCTCCCTGATTGTCCCTAACCACTTCTGCCTGCAAGCTTGATCACCCCCTAACCACTACCCTGCCAGCCTAATTGATGTCTAACTGCTCCCCTGCCAGCCTGTTTGCCCCCAACTTCCCTCCTCTGCCAGCCTGGTCCCCCCTTAAATGCCCTCCCCTGCTGGCCTGATGAGCCACAACTGCCTTCCCTTACAGGCCTGGAACCTCCCAACAGCCCTCCCCTGCTGGCCATCTTGTGGTGGCCATCTTGTGTCCACATGGGGGAAGGATCTTTGACCACATGGGGTCAGCCCTCTTGTGTGTTGAAGTGATGGTCTATCTGTGTATTACTCTTTTATTAGATAGGATAGAGGCCTGGTGCATTGGTGGGGAACAGCTGGTTTGCCCTGAAGGGTGTCCTTGATCAGGGTGTGGGTTCCCTTAGGGTGTGGGGCAGCCTGGGTGAGGGGCCTATGGTGGCTTGCAGGCTGGCCATGCCCCCCAGCGACCCAAGTGGAGGCCCTGGGATCTGGGATTAATTTATGTTCCACAATTGAAACTTTGTAGCCTGGAGCAGAGCCAAGCTTTCTGCTTGCTCTGTGGGGACAGCCATTTCTGTTTGAAACTTTGTAACCTCAAGTGCAGGCCTAGGCTAGGGCTGCAGAAGTTTTGCTTCCTGCATTGCCCTGGCAACCCTAGCCTCTTCTCTCTCCAGCTCCCTGGCTGCTGCCATTTCTGTTTGGATTATGTATCTTTTATAATCGAAAATTTGTAGCATTGAGTGAAGGCCTAGGCTGGCAACAGTGGAAAGTTTGGCTTCCTCCATTGCCAGGGAAACCCAAGCCTCACTCCTGCTCTCAGTGGCAGCAGCCATCTTGGTTGGGGTTTATTTGCATAATTTGCTCCTCATTGGCTGGTAGGCATGGCTGTGGGTGTGGCTTGATCATAGGTATGGTCAATTTGCACATCACTCTTTTATTAGATAGGATAAGCTCGTTGTTATATTTTTGTTTAAACACCAAAGAGAAAAATGCAGGTTAATTTTATAAGAGCTAAAAATATTTACCTTCAGATTTTTTCTCTTTTAACAAAAATGACATATAATAGTAAACAACATTTATGTTCCCACCTTATTACCAGATAGACTTCTTCTAAACCACTTTAACTATATTCCTTCATCATCCTTAAAACAGATGTTGGCCTCTTCTACTCATCACTTCTCTCCCCTTTATTTCTAAGGCACAAAGTACGGGCACTAGAGATGTGCAAGAGTGCCCATAGAGTGTTGCATGGAAAGGTTACCATCCAAGCATTTATATACATTCAGACTTTTAAACACACCCATAGGAAGTGAAAGGACAACTATAATGAAATGTGCACAGCCTCATAAAATTTGTAAGACAATAGGGTGGTGAAGGCCTGGGGGGAGGGGCAGGAGGCTAGAAGAAGTCAATGGGGGAAAAGGGAAACAAATGAAATACTTCCAACAATATTTTTTCAAAATAATATTCTGTAAGTGGAGATCAGCAATGAACTCAATCAGTGATATATTAACAATAAACAAAATGAACTAACAAGCAAAATATTGACAGATTCATAGATAAAGAGTAGACTGATGGCTGTCTGGTTGGGGGAAGTGAGGGGCTGGTTCAGTAGTGGGGGGAATGACCAAAAGAGACAAAAAGGAAAAAAAAACTCATGGACACAGGGGGAGGGGCGAATAGAAGGAGGTGGAGGAGGGTAAAGAAAGGATAAATGGTGGAAGACAGAGACTGCACAATAGTTTACAGATCATATATTGTAGAATTGTACACCTGAAACCTGTATAATTTTGTTAACCAGTATTATCCCAATAAATTCAATAAAAAGGAAAAAAGAAGGAATAAATTCAAGATGTTTTTGTAGAAAAGAAATAGGAATGAACATTGAAATGAGCAAAAAATTGAGGAATAGGTAAAATATATGTAAATAATGGTTACATATTTAATAAGGATCTATAATAAAATTTAACAATATCTTAAGAGAAAGGATAGATTAAAATAAAAAAGGTACTTAATCTCAGTTATAGTTAATGAAGACTAAAATGAAATGTTAGGTGGGAAATACCAATAATCAATTTAATACTAGGTTTCATTATATGAAATTTTCACTCTAATAAATCAAAATCAATTGAATGTTAGCAATTTCAAATGATTCAAAGTATTATTTTGAAGAGCTAGATTAGACAAATGCCTAAGATATGTGAAGTGCTTTATTAAAAATCCACAGTGACTGTAAAACAAGTTGACAGCTCTCCAAACTATCACAAAAGAAATAAGAAAAAAACAATTTTCAAGGGGAATAAAGTACAGAGCTGGAAGTTGTGATACAATATCCTGATTTCATTGTTAAAATCACTCTATGGTCATACATGAAGATATTATTTAAATTACAGACATCTTTCATTATCTCAATTTAACCCATTTTGATCATAAATTGGATGAAAATGTTTGGTTACTGCGAGTGTGTATTTCATTATTTAAATGATGGAAACAATAATGCCTATACAGGCAGTCCTAGCACCTACATAACAATCTACCAAGGTTTCTTCATAAAATAGAATATTTAAAAATCAATTATATTTAACATCAATAATAAGCTAATATGTTTTGTTAATGCATTAATTAATATTTTTGTATGATATACAATAATACAATGAGGTTTCACTTCAATGACCATATATTCTACTGTAAATAAACCAAGAAAATACATGGTGTTAACAGGAATATATGCATGGGGTAAATGAGGACATGTGAATTGACATGCTTACATCTTAACTGCACTCCTTTCCATTTTACTCGTTATACATAGCCATTTTTAGATTTCTTAGGCACATTTCCTTTCTTGATCATAATGTCTTCCATTTTCTTTGAGGATGTGTTCTCTTAATAATGTGGAAATTTGACAATGAGATTTTACATATTTAAGTAATATGAGCATGACATGTTAACTTATTGTTAAACAGCTGAGATATTTTTGTAGACACAATACAGTCTTTCTTATGAAACTGCCAGCAACCTAAATAATTCTGCTAAAAGGTGGGTAAGAATGTATTATATATAGATGATTACTGATTTAGGTTTAGGGTAAATATTATTTATAGTTAATAATCAGAAACTGACAATTCAGGTAGCAATAGATTTCTTTAAAAAATAAAAATGTAATATATGCAAATAAGAATAAAATATAAGCATTCTGTAAGCATGAGGCAGCCTGATATATCTCAGAAGGGATAGCGAGGGATGGGAAGAGAAGTCATAAACTATGCATAAACCAATGGACACAGACAATAAGGTAGTGAAGGCCTGGGTGGGGACAGGAACTAGAAGGAGGGGGGTAAAGCAAGGGAGACTGGGGAACATCTGTAATGCTGGCAATAAAATAAAATAAAACAAGTATAATTTTTCCATATTCTTACTGATAGGTTACTTCTTTGCATCATTTGCTTTTTTTCTTACCTCTCATAAATACTTGTATGCCCGATTATTACTTCTGCTATCATGGGTGGGGAACCTTTTTTTCTGCCAAGGGCCATTTGGATATTTATAATATCATTTGCGAGCCAAACAAAACTATCAATTTAAAAATTATCCTGCTATATTTCATCAAACATTTAACTAACTCACCCCTAATGCCTTGGCAGGACCAGACCAAATTATTTTGTGGGCTTTAAACGGCCCGCATGAAGGACATTCTCCATGTCTATCAGCTAAACAGTAAGTTTTTGGAGGGCTTTCTGATGGAACAGACCATGTTCTCCCTATTTTTGTACCTTTCTCAGCACCTAACATATTAACCATACAATAGGCTTTGAATGAGTAAGTAAACTTATATACACTGGTATGTCATGAAATTTACTCTAATAGAGAATAAAACTTCAAAGTGATAAAAATTAAAACCCCATTCCCTAACAACCTAGCCAAATAAATTCTTTTACACATATGTGCGTGCGCACACACACACACTCACATCCTTAGTATTGCTATGGGACTCCTCTCATCACACAAACATTAAGTTTGAGACATGCAAAACAGACCAAAAAAATGATATTTTATGTAATCGAAGTATCCACCATTGCATAGTAAAAATAAAAAAGGAATGACTCGTTAACCTTGGTTCAGATTCATGTTGACTTGGCCTGCAGTTCCAGATACAAGTTTGTCAAAGGTTGTTAGTGCTTATTACCATTCATAATTTTCCCTTACTGTTCCTCAGTGTTCAAAATTGTTAAACAGATAACAGAATTGGCACCATTTGAATACTAATTAAACTTATTTTTAATTTTATGGATCTCAGAGAGGGAGAGTGAGAGATAGAAACATCAATGATGAGAGTAAATCATTGATTGGCTACCTCCCACATGCTCCACACTGAGGATGGACTGGACCCCCCAAGCAGGCATGTATACTGACCTAAAATCAACGATGATATCCTGGTTCATAGTCGATGCTCAACCACTGAGCACTCTGCCCAGCCTAATTGAACTATTTAGAAGGAAAGAGACATTGTGATAAATGAAGCAAATGGCACTGGGCTTTTATTAAACGTTAACACCCATGCTATTTAATACTCATCAAATGCTGCAGATTACTAAAATATATGGGCACTGCCATCAAGGTGTATACTAAATTATTTAACATTGATAGTGGAAACCCTGATAGATTATATATATGTGTGTGTGTGTGTGTGTGTGTGTGTGTGTGTGTGTGTGTGTGTGTGTAATTTATTTCAGAGAGGAAGGGAGAGGGAGAGCGAGAGAGAGAGAAAAACATCAGTGATGAGAGAGAATCATTGATGGGCTGTGTCCGACACACCCCCTACTGGGGATCAGGTAGCAACTCAGGCATGTGCCCTTGACCAGAATCTAAGCTGGGACCTTTCAGTCTGCAGGCATACACTTTATCCACTGAGCGAAACTGGTTAGGGGGTTACTCATTTTTATGTTCCTAATTGAGCACGGTGACATGAATATAAGGGGGACCTAAGAAATACTGTTTGGCCGAAACTGGTTTGGCTCAGTGGATAAAGGGTTGACCTGTGGACTGAAAGGTGCTGGGTTTGATTTTGGTCAAGGGCATGTACCTTGGTTGCAGGTACATCCCCAGTAGGGGGTGTGCAACAGGTAGCTGATCGATGTTTCTCTCTCACTCATGTTTCTGACTTTCTATCCCTCTCCCTTCCTACCTATAAAAAAAAAATCAATAAAATATATTTTTAAAAAAGAAAAACTGTTTGGGTTAAAATAGAAATTTTCTATTGGATATTTAATGTTCCAGAATTATCATTCTCTGAAAGGTAAATTCATTCTCTTTAATAATTCTGTCTAACCTGAATGCTTACAAGGTAGCAGCCATTCTTGAAAGTAGTTTATATAGGTTATTTCACACATTTCCACATATTTTTATTCTCACAAAAACAAATGAGAAAAACGAGGCATTGAGAAGGTAATTTTCCCATAATTGCATAATAAATTAAGTAGTGGAGCTAAGATGTCAAATAAGATAGCATCATTTCAGAGACTGCACTTTCTTTTAAATCCTTACCTGAGTATATTTTGCCATTGATTTTAGAAAGAGTAAAAGGGAGAGGGGAAAGATAGAAATATTGATGAGAGAGAAACACATCAATTGGTTGCCTCCTGCACGCACCCGACCAGGGCTTAGCTAGGGAGGAGCCTGCAACCCAGGTACAGGCCCTTGAATGGAATCGAACCTGGGATCCTAAGATCCACAGGCCAATACTCTATCCACTGAGCAAAACCGGCTAGGTCTCAGAGAGCATACTTTTAATCACTATTCTTTGTTGCGCTCTTTTAAAAACTTAACATGCAAAGAGAATTTTGTTTCATTAATTAAATAAGGCAAGTAAATTATTAAACTTGTGCACACATGAAAAATATAACATAAAAATGACTGTTAAAGATCCATTAATCAATCTTTAAAAATCTGAGTAAATATTATTATAAAATATATGAATTAATGATCTGCTATTTTGTATTCATTCAAACCATTTGTGGATTAGAGTAAATATATTCCTCAAATTTTATCAAATCATAATTGATATGCCATCTATGTCTGTATCATACATACTCCATCAGTTAGAATGTCCTTCTACCCCATTTTCCACTTCCAGAGCCTATCAGTTATTCGTAAACACTCTTCATTTAAAAGTGCTTTAGATATTAAAATTTATTTTTCTACTTATTAGACAAATATATGAATTTAAATACCTAAAAGTAGTATGTATTTGTGAGAGTGAACACACACACATACTTATATCCTATAATTAGCATTCAATACTTCCAAAAATCTAGATCTTGAATGCTAATACAGCCTACATTAACAACTTATTATGTTCAGTCAAAAGCCATTGATAAGCAAGAGCACTTTATAAACACATACATATATCAATACTACATGCAAACTTAGTGAAAATGCCAATCACAAAATTGAACATGACTGGGTAATTAATAATTTTTAAAACCTGCTGTAAATTGTATAATTGAATATATTAAAAGCTACAGTCAGATTAAAAAATGGTCTGCTTTTGTCTTATCTTAAAAAAATAAATCCTTCTGTCCCAACATTAAAAGTATTTTTTGCATTTTAACTTTTTAAATAAAAATCCCATGGAATTTGCTTTTAATTTGTATTTTACCTTCAAATAAAATTCTAAACATGCTAAATGTTAGACGTAGACAAAGATATCTTTTCTGTTGGATAAATTTACACTTTTAGCTACAATAATTATTTTTTACACAATTGGAAACAAAATAAAATCAAAGAAGTTCCAGAAACTTCTACTTTATCACTGGCATCATAAAAAAACAATTTTCCATTATATGCAAACTATTTCTTGCTATTTGTCATCTGAACACATAATGCACTGACTAGAAGCTAAAAACAAAGTGCATTGTAAAGTCATTTAACATCAATTGTGTTCCCAGTGGACATAAAAAATGGTGCAGGGGGGCCAGGCATAATGAGATTTTCTTAGAAAGTTTGAAACAAAATGTAAAGAGGACATAAAAGAGAACTTTTAAACCATTATCCTAACGTCTCATTTGTGACACTAGACACCACATTTAAGGAAGTATCATAAATCATCACATAAAATTGACCAAATCTTAACTGATCTGAGCAGTCTGTTATTTTTTGTTTTATCAATGATTATTTCAAAATAATATTATGAACTTCTGCTACCATACAAAAAAAACACAACTATGTTAGCCATGATTTATAAATAATAAAATTATGAACTTCCTGCCATATTTAAAAATAAAAACAACTAAATTGACTTTTATTTACAATACGTGTCCACAGAAGTAATCTCCCTCCTTTTAAGTGTGTGTGTGTGTGTGTGTGTGTGTGTGTGTGTATGTATATATATACACACTGATGAATTAATCTTACTTTTTAACCTTACTGTCCTGATCAATAGCTCATAATACTGCTCACATTCAAATTTTTCAAAATGGCACTCATACTATTTCTTAAATGACCTCACCTTTATCTTAATTCTGTCTCCCTATTCCCCTGCCAAGGTCTCAGTTCCAATAAGTTGAACTACCAAAGCAGATTCCCTCTGCTATAATGAGTCAAAAACTGTTAAAATTAGCAATCCTTCCATTGTCAAATATATATTATTATGTAACATATCTAAGCAATACAGAGAGAAAAAGATTCAATCAAGAAATGAAAGGTAGTTAGTGCTTCCATTTTTGAATTCTAAGTCAATGCTATAATACAAAGTTAAACCTTATGCATATGAAGTTATCACAAAATGTAGTGATCTTCAGAAATAAATTTTAAGGAACTTGAATATTTAAAGAGAAAAAAAAACAAAAATTTTCATTAGCTTCCTGTGTATTTTATTCACTTCCTTGACTTATTATATGGCATACACTACTCAATTTAGTTTTTTTTTATTACACGGAAAATCAAAAGAATTTAGAGATAACTTTTCCTAATATCTCAAAACATATTGGATGTGTTCTACATGTTTTGTTTTTCATTTTGTGCTTGAAAAATATCTGGTAAGGGAAAACTATTTGAAGGAACAATGTATTTTCTAAGAAAACACAAAAGTTAAAAATATTTTTCACATATTCAATAGAAAATTGTATCTTGTTCATCTTTAAACCCATTATTCCTAATTCTTCCACTACGCAGAACAAGCTTTTTCAAACACCTGATGTCTCTCTGTCATTGTAAATCTTTAATTTTCTTTAATTTTAAATATTTTTGCTATTTAATGTTTCATATTACTACTACATGGCCTAGTTCCCAATAAATTTTATTACGGTCAACTTTTTCATTTAATCAGATATGAAAAACAGATAACCATGCATGTATAAATTATTCTAATAAAATAGTAATATTCAAATTGACCATCACTCCAACACACAAGATGGCTGCCCCCTGTCATCAAAGATGACTGGCCCCATGTGGACACAAGATGGCCACCACAAGATGGCCAGCAGGGGATGGGAGTTAGGAGGGACCAGGCCTGCAAGGGAGGGCAGTTGGGGGCAATCAATCCTGCAGGGCAGGGAAGTTAGAGGTGACCAGGCTGGCAGGGAAGGGCAGTTAGGTGCAAACAGGCTTTCAGGGGAACAGTTAGGCATCAATAAGGCTGGCAGGGAAGTGGTTAGGAGGTGATCAGGCTGGCGGGCAGAAGCGGTTAGGGGCAATAAGGAAGGCAGGCAGGTGAGAAGTTGGGAGCCAGCAGTCCTGGACTGTGAGAGGGATGTCTGACTGCCTGGTAAGATCAGACCTAAACAGGCAGTCAAGACATCCCTTGAGGGCTCCTATATTAGAGAGGGTGCTGACTGGGCTGAGGGACACACACACACACATGCATGAATATTGTGCACTGGGCCTCTAGTATGTAAAATAAGTAAAAAACTGAATAATTGAGGGATACTAATGAGAACTTACAATCAGGCGTCAATGATACCCTATGTGTTTATTTTCAAGATCTTAGCTCAAAAACATTAAAATTGTTATGACTAAAATGGACTTGGAATAAAATGTCACATATATTATATATATATATATATATATATATATATATATATATATGCTTTTATGTTTATAACATGTGTTCATACATACATAAAACTGTTATAATACAGGGTATGGCAAAAGTAGTACAGTTGTTTGTGTGGGAAATAATACAATAATCCTATCTAATAAAAGAGTAACATGCAAATGTGACCTACCTTGGCTCCTGATTGGCTATGCTACCAGCCAATCAGGAGCAAGGGTAGGGGCTGAGGGGCGGGGCTGAGCGGTGCGAGGGCTGGGCTGCAGGGGAGGAGACAAAGCAGTAGGGGTGGTGAGTGCCATGGTGTCCTGGCCGCCATAGGTTGGACATGGCCAAGGTGCAGGGCAGGGCAAGCACAGAAGTGCCGCCGCCCAAGCTTGGAGGTGGCTGGGGAGGTTGGGTGGGGTGCGGCAAGCACGAGCGCTGCAGTGCCCAGGCCGCCAGAGCTTGGAGGCGGCCAGGGGTGGGGAGTGGGGCGCTGCGAGCACAGGAGCACTATGGCGCCCAGGCCACCTGAGCTTGGAGGCAGCGGGGGGGGGGGGGGGGGGGGGGGGAGGGCGCTGTGAGTACAGGAGCACCACTGCTGAGCTTAGAGGTGGCCAGGGAGGGTGGAGCATGGCAAGCACAGGAGGCGGCCAGGGGGCAGGGATAGTGGCCAGGGTGTGGGAGCTGGGGTGAGCACCCAGCCCCTGGGGCCAAGTGGTCACAGTCAGCTGGAACTAAGCTGAGCAGGGAGATGGCTGAGTGCCCAAGACCTAAAGCCTCTAGGCCTTGGGCAGGTTGGGGGTGAGCCATCAGTTGGACATCCCCTAAGGGCTCCCAGTATGTGAGAGGGGGCAGGTTGGGCTGAGGGACCACCCCCCCATGGACGAATTTTGTGCACCGGGCCACTAGTAAATAAATAATAATACAAGAATAAAATGTTTATTGTACTAACAACTGTAAACCTATGTTTGCCCAAACCTATGCTTACAATAGAAATTATGTTATTACATTTCATTTCTTTATAATTAAGCATCAAGTATATCACATTTCAATTAGATGATTAAATCCCCTCTAGAAAAGTACTCTGAATTCTAGTCCAGCCTGACTGATCACAGCATGCCAACACTTCCCATGACAATTCATTATGGCTTTGAGCACATTAGAATTCATCTCAGCATAAGAATCCTCATCTATCATCTGATTCTCTTCCTGATCCTCTGTTGTATTTTACTCTGAATCTTTTGAGCATTTTTTTTATCTTTTGCTATATAACCGTCCTTCAAATTTTGCAGACTCGAATATTTAGCCTCTGGGACAACCAGCAACAGAAGTTCGCGGTACTCTTAATTAGATTTATTAAAGACTTATTGTTTACAAGTTGAGAATGTAGTAACTCTCTAAAAACTTACAAAGCATGGTATTTCCCTAAGTAATATATAATATAGTACAGAGAAAAGAAGTTTTATGCAAGTAAGCAAGAGGAGAAAACATGTGATATATATCTGAAAGGTTAAGTGGATTCAAACTAAATATTCTAGTTACTTCCAAAAATTGTAATAACCTTTAATCTTTAAAAAATAAAACTTAAACAATATTGAAGCACCATCCTTAAAAATTTTCGTCATTTATGCCCCTTCTTAATAGTGCTTATGTTGAGGTACAGATGTGTTTGCTCAGTATACAGTATGGAGCTTTACTACAGTCAATCAGATAGAGGCCAGTTGAGATGAAATTACAGTTGATGGGAGTTCCAAAAAAGTGGTACCAAAAGGTGAAGTAAGATGATTCTAGCCCTAACAGGTTTAGGTCAGTGGATATAGCATTTGGCCTCCTGACTGAAAGGTTTGATTCTGGTCAAGGGCATGTACCTTGGTAGCAGGCACATCCCCATCAGCAGGAGACAGCTGATCGATGTTTTTCTCTTATCTATGTTTCTAATTCTCTATCCCTCTCCCTTCCTCTCTGTAAAAAATCAATAAAATATGTTTTTTTAAAAGATTCCAAATCATCTCCTCCCTCATACATTTCTTTAAATCTTCCAGTTTCATTCAAATCTAAGTAATTGTCATGCAGGGAGTTGGTAACGAGAGAGATAGTAAAAAACAAAAAGCACTTACCCCTACCCTTTAAAAATGCTAAGCATTCCCCAGGGCTTTGTACAGCTATGTATACAAATATGAATATTTGTTGAGTAGAAAGAAATAATACCCAATCAATGGGTAAGACTAGCATACATCTAAGATTGTTTTTTGGAAGATAAAACTGACTGTCATATTTTCATATTATAATGGTATTCCTAATATTTTTATATTTAAATCTATTCAAACTATTAATACTTGAAATATTGTCCTTGCTGGTATTGCTCAGTGGATAGAGCATTGGCTTGCAGACTGAGGTGACCCACATTCAGTTCTGGGGTATTTAACTTGGCTTTTGGTTCCCCGGCCCTAGTCAGAGTGTGTGCAAGAGGCAGCCAATCGATGTGTCTCTCTCACATCCATGTTTCTGTTTCTCCCTTTCCTTTCACTCTCTCTAAAAATCAATGGGAAAATATCCTCTGGTGCGGATTAACAACAACAACAAATACTTTAAATATCTGCTTGAATCAGTACCTTAAATAAACTTGAAGTAATACTATGAAGGAAGAGAAAAATAGTAAACAAAATAAAAACAAAGAAAAAAATTATAATGGCTGATCTTTTCCAAAGTGGGGAAATTTAGTTCTCATCCCTGCTCAAATCAATTACCCATTCATCCATTAAGGCATTTATGGAAAACCTTTGGTATAATGATTGACCATGTCATGTCAATTTTCGTCACCTACAGATATATCAAAAAAGCAGTGGGTAGGTTTAATATGGCACAGTGCTGATATCTATCTGCTCCTTCAAATGGCAGAGCAAGGGCCAAAGGCAAGTACAATCAAACATGACTGACAGAAGCAGCATTATTCTGGCTGTGGTTTTCCATTCCCTAAGCAATCCTATATAATAAAAGAGAAATATGCAAATTTTACCGAATAGCAAATCATGAGCAGGGGCAGGGCCAAGTGGCATGAACGCTGGGCTTGAATTTCATGCACCGGGCCCCTAGTAAATATAACCAACACATTATTTTTTTCCTTAGATATTTCTAAAACATTTAAACCAACCACATCTCCATCTGGAATGACACATAATGACATATTCTAAAACTTCTAGAAAGAAAACCATCTCTGATATTGCAACAGTTTTATGTGATAAGAAGACCATTTTCCAAACTGTTCATAAAAAAGGGAACACTTCTTAAGAGAAAATGTATGAAAACATATCTTAGAAATATGCTTTTATCAATAAATCATTTTTATTTACAGTGGTTAAAAGAAATCAATTCAAATGAGTTTTGCAATCCTTTTTCCAAATGCTACTCCATATTTTTACTGTCATAAATATATGCCTTCTTTGCTCTTATTACTAAACTTCATAATAATTTACTGTTTCTCATTTTACCCTTATGAGAACAGTACCTTGAGAGTCACATAAAATGAACGTTTCAACTGGTTTCATCTTTTCTGCAGAGATGAGGAGAAGGTAATAAGAGGTAGTTATATGAATGTAATTTTCTTTGCATTTACTGAGCATATTTATCTTTTTCCCGTTATTTCTGTATCCACATATTAAATATAAAAATATTATCATCTTTTAAAGTGATTCTTTACCACATGTATTGAAACATGCTATGAAGCTGAACCTGCTTTAAAGAGGAAGAGACGTCAAAATGCACGTATATGTATAGTCAAACCTCAATCATTATAGGTTGATTAATCAGTGTAATTTAGAGAACCATGTTGCTATTTGATGAACCTAAGACATAGTCCAAAATTTGAGCTCTGTGGTTCCATGTGTAAATATGACTTTGGATATAGAAATTTGTCTCAAGCCCAGACATTTTGGTGGCATAATTCAATGTCATTTCACATTCAAGTTAGGCAAAAAAACAAAACAAAAAAAACTATTGATAATTTATTATAAAATAAGATATATCCTAATTTCAAAGATGCTAAAATATGAGGGAGAAAATACATCTTAGAATCTATGATATACATTATGTCTTCTTTAGCCTGAAGAATGTGTGTGATGGTCCTAATCATGTGTTTATAGCAGATTGTAAGATATCATTTATTTTTTGTTTGTTTTTCTGTTGTTATTTTAAATATAATAGGATTTTAATTGATTTTCAGAAAAAAGGGAGTAAAAGAGATGGATAGAGAGGTATAAACAACGAGAGAGAAATAGTATGTTCAAGTGGGTTACAGGCCCTTCTCTCTGAGCTGACCAGGGAGAGGGGATGTGGGAGGTTTGCCTGCAGGCCCTGCACCCAGTCAAGGTAGGGGAGCGATCAGGGCTGGGCCAGCTGGGAGTATGGGCCATAGGAGGTGTACTAGAGGCCTGGTCCTTTCAGCTCAGCCTGCAGCCTCTCCAATCTGGGATCAGGCCTAAACTGGTAGTCAGACATCCCTCTCATAATCCTGGACTGCTGGCTCCTAATTGCTCATCTGCCTGCCTGCCTGGTTGCCCCTAAATGGGCCCCCTGGTGGTCTTATCACCCGCCATTGCCTCTGTGTGCCAGCCTAATCACCCCTAAACGCTCCCCTCTGCTGTCCCCTCTGCCACCCCAACTGCCCCCCCACAGCTTAGTCACGCCTCACTGCCCCCCTTAGCCTTATCATCCCCAACTTCCCTGCCTGCTGGCCTGGTCACCCCTCATGGCCCCCCACTGGCATGGTCAACCAATACAACCTGCTGTTCAGTCATTTGTCATCCCTCACTAACCCACCTGCTGGCCTGGTTGCCCTACACAGCTGCTTGTTCAGTCATTTGATTGTCCCTCACTAACCCCTGGGCTGGCCAGGTTGTATGCAGCCATCTTGTGTGGGTGTGTGGGTTAATTTGCATATTACTTCTTTATTATATAGGACTAGAGGCCAATTGCAGGAAGATTCCTGCAAGAATAGGGCTTCCTGCAGCTAGAGCGAAGCAGAGAAGGGGGCGAAGCCCACTGAGGTGAACTCCGCTCTCATCTCCACTGCCTCAGCTCGCTTCATTCTGCAGTGCTTGGTTTCCTTCTACTCTGTCTTCTATATTTGCTCAGCACCTGTGTATGCAAATTAACCGTCGTTTTTGTTAATTTGCATACTTGCTCTGATTGGCTGGTGGGTGTAGAGGAGGAATGGTCAATTTGCATGTTTCTCTTTTATTAATGTAGATTGTTATCCATAAAAAAGTACAGCCTTCATATCAATAGCTCCTACTTGTGAGTGCTCTTGTTTTTTAAATATCAATAGAATATTTTGAGGAAAAACAACTAAAATATAACATGGATTATTCTTGCAGATAATTTGAATCTCAAATAGTTTTGTAATTCTCAAAACAGCGTGTTATGTTTTGAGAAGTTTACTCTTTAACAAAATGGAGAAAATCCTAGGAGAATTGCTAGCAATTGAGAACAGGCTGTTTAATAGAACTTTTTTCAATAATGGCTTGTCTTTCTGTGCTCTTCAGTACAGAAACCACTAGGCACATAGGACTATTGAGCACTTGAACGTGGCTAATGTGCAAATGAATTTTCTATTTTATTTAATTATACATTACATTTAAATGGACACAGGTGGCTAATGGCTACCACACTGAACAGCTCAGCTACAAAATCACCTATCCATCACCCATCTACTACTAGGTGTTTGCTAATTATTTAAAAGTAAAGAGTTAAATTGTTCAAATAGCTGCAGGAGCTCTGCTGGCATGGCTCAGTGGTTGAGCTGCGACCTATGAACCAAGAGGTCAGGATTCCATTCCAGATCGGGCACCAGATCAGACTCATGCCCAGGTTGTAGGCTCGATCCCCAGTGGAGGGAAAACAGGATACAGCCAATCAATGATTCTCTCTCATCAATGATGTTTCTATCTTTCCCTCTTCCTCCCACTCTGAGATTAATAAAAATATACTTTATAAAACAAATAGCTACAAGATAGATTTATTTTGGTCAATTAACTTAGATTTATAGTTCTAAAACTTCAGCTGACTTAATAATTACTGTATGGGGTTGTATATATAGAAACCATAGCTACTCAAAAAGAGGCAATTTATAAGATTTTCTATGCTAGTTTTAACTACTGGAAATTTTCATATTATAAATTCTAAATTGACATTAACATCTGGTTCTCCACCCCTTATTGATAATACTATAAAATCATGCTGGGAATTGACAGAAATATTTGGCAAAAAGATAATGAATCAGGTGGACAGTACTATCTTGTACCAAGAATGACTTAGACCTACAAGTTATAAATACATAGTTAATTGTATATGATTATCTTCTCATTAGGGAATTTTAAATATTCATTCAATATATTAATATGCTTTATCTTTTGTATTAAATTTTGTTTCAATATTAATGCTGCCTTCCAGCTATTAAACTATGTGGAAATTTTAAAACATCGTAATAACACTTAAAAATACAACAAAAAATCAAGCATTTGGTGGACCTGCAAGTTATGTTTCTTTTTTCAAAATATATTTTTATATATTTTTATTGATTTTACAGAAGAAGGGAGAGGAAGGGAGAGATAAAACATCAATGTTGAAAGATAATCACTGATTTGCTGCCTCCTGCACACTCAAGTGACAGATCCATTAATAGCAGAAACTAAAGAACAATGTATCTTGCCCTAGCTGGTTTGGCTCAGTGAATAGTGTTGGACTGCAGACTGAAGGGTATCAGATTCAATTCAGGTCAAAGGCACATGCCAGAGTTAAGGGCTTGATCTCCAGTAGGGGGTGTGTAGGAGGCAGCTGATCAATTATTCTCTCTCATCACTGATGTTTTTATCTCTCGCTCCCTCTCCCTTCCTCTTTGAAATCAATGAAAATATATGTTTTTTTTTTTAAAGAACAATGTATCTTTAAAATTTAACACATTGCACAGCTTAAACATAAATGTTTACCAGTATTTTGGGGACTTACATAAAATGATCATTACTTCATGTTTTACATGTCTAGAGTTTAATATTCATGCTTTGTAACTACAAACTGTATATAAGACCAAATACATAAATCCTAAATGAATCAACCATTTCACAAATTTTGACAATCCAGTATAAATTTTATTCATTGGCATTTGGATGGCATATAAATCAACGTAAAAGTCAAAAGTAAATAATACTCTGTTATTAATCTGTTATTTTTACTCCTGGGGTGATCCAAATGTTCCCACAGAAACTGAAAGTAAATTTACTTTCAACCATTTCATTTAATAGATTTGTAACTCACATTTACCATGGTATACTTAAGAAATATATAATAACCACAGAAGTTGTCTCAATATTTAATCACAACTATATTTTTCAAATGTCATGAATTTCAATTCTAACAAAATTCACTAGACTAAACTTTCCAGGTCCAGATTTCAGGGTTAATTGAATCTACTTATTTAAGTACTAAATAATATCAATTTTCTCATTCAAAAGGGGACTGTCATTTTTTTTAAATGGTCTTTTTTCGGTTTCCAGCTCTTAAGAATTGATCCAACTGAGAGTGTTACTGAAACTTTGTGAGCAAAAGGCCGAGTTAGCTGGAAATGATCAATTCCTGGCCAAGTGCTTTATTTTTTTTCAGTGACAAAGGAATATTAAAAAGATAGCCCATTTCTGAATTGAATCAAGAGAGAATTTTTACCTGGAAAAGGCAGTAGGAGTCTGCAATTGAAAGTTGTGAAAAATATTTTAAATTACAACCAAAATTAAGACTTCAAGTTCTTCACATTCTCAGCAATGTGTTTACGATGGAGGCTTTCTATTTTGCTTCATTTTAAGGAGCCTCCATACTTTCATGCATAGTGGGTTCTACCAGTTTATATTCCAACCAATGGTAAATTACCTATTGATTGTAACCATTCTAATGGGTGTGAAGTAATATATCATTGTAGTTTTGATTTTCATTTCCCTGATAGCTAGTGAGGTTGAGCATCTTACATCTGTTTGCCATTTACACTGAGTGGCCAGATTATTATGATATCTGAACGCAAAATAATCTGGCCAATCAGTGTATATCATCCTGTCTAATAAAAGAGTAATTTGCAGATTGACCATCACTCCAACACACAAGAGGGCTGCCCCCATGTGGTCAAAGATCCTGCCCCCATGTGGACATAAGATGGCCACCATAAGATGGCCAGCAGGTGAGGGCCATTTGGAGGTTCCAGGCCTGCAAGGAAGGGCAGTTGTGGGCGATCAGGCCAGCAGAAAAGTGCAGTTGGGAGGGACCAGGCCTGCAAAGGAGGGCTGTTGGGAACAATCAAGCCTGCAGGGGAGGGCAGTTAGGGGTGACCCGGGCAGCAGAGGAGGGAAGTTGGGGGCAAACATGCTGGCAGGGGAGCAGTTAGGCATCAATTAGGCTGGCAGGGTAGTGGTTAAGGGGTTATAAGGCTGGCAGGCAGAAGCGGTTACGGGCAATCAGGGCAGCAGGCAGGTGAGCAGTTTGGAGCCAGCAGTTCTGGATTGTGAGAAGGATGTCTGACTGCCTGTTTATGGGCAGTTGGATATCCCTCGAGGGATCCCAGATTGAAGAGGGTGCAAGCTGGGCTGAGGGACATCCAACTACCTCCTGTGCAAGAATTTCGTGCACCAGGCCTCTAGTATATAATAAAAGGCTAATATGCAAATTGTCCCCTGGACCAGGAGTTCGAATAGCAGTCAGGCTGGTTCAGCCAACCGCCCATGTCCCCTCCCCCTGGCCAGACCCCACTCATGCACAAATTCATACACCGGGCCTCTGATACACACACACACACACACACACACACTGAGTGGCCAGATTATTATTTGTTCAGTGATCATAATAATCTGGCCCCTCAGTGTACATATATTCTTGGGAGAAATGTCTGTTCACTTTCTCTGCTCATTTTTCAATTGGTTTGTCTGTTTGCTGTTGAGTTTGATGAGTTCTTTATTGCCCCAATAAATTAAATTTAAAATATTTTTAAAATAATTAAAAACATAGTGGGTTAAATAAGGTGTATTTTTTTTAAAAAAAGAGGAACACACACATAATTTTACATTAAATGACTACACCACAAAAATGAAAAGCATTCAGTTATAAACCTCTGTAGACTTCTGACCTTTTTTTATTGAAACTTGATTCTAGCTTTCTGAAATGTGTAAATGAGATAATTGGTTTTAATTCTCTGGATTCCATCATGTTAGAATGAAACTTGACAACCTGGTTTCAAAATGCTTGTTATACAAGAAACAGGTTGTGAGGGGTAACTTCTTGGGTAAAAAAACAATGGTTCCCAATCACACCGGACTTTTTGAGAGTCTTTCTTCTGTTATGATGCTAAAAAAAAAAACGATAGTTGGGTCTTATACCTTAAAAACAGCAAAGGCATAGATACCATATGTGGGGCTTCTTGCTTACAAATTAAATATTACAGAATAGCTGTGATGTGCTGAGCAGTAAAGGAGATATAAAAATGTTTAGTGGCCATATTTAGGTGGGATCAAATGCATGCATTAAAATGCAAGGAAATATATATAATCAATAGAAAAAGTACAAAGGAATGAAGACTAAATGCCTTCACAGAGGATTTAGGGATTTCACATTCTATTTTATGAACAAGTAGTACTTAAACTTGAACACAATTTACATCCAATGTAATCTTAAGAAGGGTGTAGACTTAAAGTTGAAAGTCTAGGTACATTTAAAATAATAAATCTTTAATAAATGCAGTGTTTTAAATAGCTTCTTTAAAATATAACAGATAAAGACAGTTTTATTTTTAAAAACTTTACATATTTTGGGCTATACCACTCTCTTAACAAAAGTGCTATATTTAAACTAACATTACATTCTTTCCCATATTAAACATAGAAGTAGGAAGAAAGTAGAGCTGGAGAAAAAAGCAACTCCGAGTTTCTTTGCCATTGACCATTTCATTAAAATCTAAGGCCAGTTTTTTCCTCACCAAAAATCAACTATCATGATCACAAAATAAAATGTCACAAGTGCAGTAAGTCCTCGCTTATTATCAGCTCATTCTGTGACTTAAAGCAAAATGAATTATAATGAAAACATGGACTGATATAAACAAGAGTTGAGTTCCTGTGGCCTCTCATCAATGTCATAATGAAATGGCTTTATTTGAGAACCTGCTATATAAGGCCTTATTCACTCCAGACCAAGATTTTTGCCTCAGGAAAATTGTTAAATTGTGGTAATTGAATCTAATTTGATATATCTGTTAGGTATTGAAATGCCACAAATTCCAGTTGCCTCTTTTCAAAAGAGCCAACAGTGCTTATTTATTTTTGAGGGCTAAATGAAAAGAATTAAACCCACAGAGTGAATCCAAACATGCTGTTTGCAGAGCAATTAGCCAGGAGTAGGCAGGATAATGTTCTTACTTAATGTGAAAACCCCGTTTCTGCCCAGCCCCTCAACATGCTTCTCCATACTTGGAATGGAATGGTAGCTTATTTCTTTTTTAAAAATTTCTTTATTGATTAAGGTATTACATATGTATCCTTATCCCTCTATTAACCCCCGCAACCCTCCCCCCACTCATACCCTCACCCCACTGGTGTTCATGCACATTGGTTAGGCTTATATTCAGGCATACAAGACCTTTGGTTAAGACAGATGATTTCCTTAAACTAGATGACCACAGCAAGATGCTTTTTAGTGAGAAAAGAGAGCAGGAGAGTACAGGGAGGAAGAGGGAATGTGGCTTCCACCAGACAGAGCATATACTTCCTAGTAGTTTTAGAAATCTTTCAGTTTAACATGGCAATATTTACAATTCCATTATTCTAAGAATCATTTTTATTATTTCCCATTATTACATTTTGAAAATCAGGTTGCATCTTATAATTAACTAGAGGCAAGTTGCACGAAATTCATGCACAAGGGGAAGCGGACGTGGCGGGATGTCCCTCAGCCCAGCCTGAACTCTCTCTAATCTGGGACCCCTCGAGGGATGTCTGACTGCCCGTTTAGGCCCGATCCCAGTAGGATCAGACCTAAATGGGCAGTCGGACATCCTTCTCACAATCCAGGACTGCTGGCTCCAAACTGCTCATCTGCCTGCCTCCCTGATTGCCCCTAACCGCTTCTGCCTGTCAGCCTGATCACCCCTTTACCACTACCCTGCCAGCCTAAATGATGTCTAACTGCTCCCCTGACAGCCTGTTTGCCCCCAACTTCCCTCCTCTGCTGGCCTGGTCACCCCTAACTGTCCTCCCCTGCAGGCTTGATTGCCCCCAATTGCCCTCCCTTGCAGGCCTGGTCTCTCCCAACTGCCCTCCCCTGCTGGCCTGATTGCCCACAACTGTCCTCCCTCTGTACTCCCCTGCTGGACATCTTGTGGTGGCCATTTTGTGTCCACATGGGGGCAGGATATTTGACTTCATGGATCTCTGGAGTGATGGTCAATCTGTGTATTACTCTTTTATTAGATAGGATAGAGACCTGGTGCGTGGGTGGGGACTGGCTGGTTAGCCCTGAAGGGTGTCCTAGATCAGGGTGGGGGTTCCCTTGGGGTGTAAAGTTGCCTGATGAGGGGCCTGTGGTGGTTTGCAGGCCAGCAATGTCCCCAAGCGACCCAAGGGGAGGCCCTAGAATCTGGGATTAATTTATGTTCTACAATTGAAACTTTGTAGCTTAGAGCAGAGCCAAGCCTTGTGCTCGCTCCAAGGCAACAGCCATTTCTGTTTGAAACTTTTCAGCCTAGAGTGGAGGCCTAGGCACTAGGGCTGCAGAAGTTTGGCTTCCTCCATCACCCCAGCAACCCTAGCCTCTGCTCTCTCCAGCTCCGTGGCTGCTGCCATTTCTGTTCAGATTATGTACCCTTTATAATTGAAACTTTGTAGCATTGAGTGAAGGCCTAGGCCAGCAATGCCAGGTGGAAATCTTGGCTTCCTCCATTGCCAGGGAAACCCAAGCCTCCCTCCTGCTCTCAGTGGCGGCAGCCATCTTGGTTGGGGTTTATTTACACAATTTGCTCCTCATTGGCTGGTGGGCATGGTTGTGGGCATGGCTTTATCCCAGGTACAGTCAATATGAAAATTACTCTTTTATTAGATAGGATATCTCCTATCTAATGTAATTATTATTTCCCTTAAAATATGAATTAAATGTTGGTGTGATCTAGTTAAAGAACTGTGGGAATTCAAATTTTGTGTTTAGGTTACAGTATGTCTCAACTCCGTAGCATTTTAGAAACTGTAGTTTTGTTGTACTATTTTTTGAATATTTTTATTGATTTTTAAAGAGAAAAGATGGGAGATGGAGAGAAAAGATAAACATTAATGTTAGAATAAATATCGCTAGGCTGCCTCCTGCATGCCCCATAACGGGGATGAATCTGGCAATCAGGCGTTGAATCAGCAACCTTTTGGTGCATGGGATGATGCCCAACTAACTGAGCCTTGCCAGCCCAGGCTATTGCTCTATTTTTTACTCCAGTTTCTAGATTAATCCACATAGCCTTTAGTTGAGTGAATAGGAAACTTTCTGCTCCTCTCTTCACATTTTTGCCTCAGTCCCACCCTCAAACAGGATACTTTGGCTCTATTCCACCTCTACCTTCTTGCCTGCCCCTCTAAAAAAGGCAACATACCTATTCTTATTGGTCAGAATATGACATGAAAAGAACAATAATTTATTACTGTACTGGGTTAGTTTTTCTCAAAGTAAGAACCAAGCCAGGGGATTTCTCTTTCCAAAACACATGCAAGGAAGTGCCCCGTAGTGTAAAAAAGTATGTACATCTCCTCATTCCTGTTTGCGCTTTATCATCAGCCACTGCTAGCCCATTTTCTTCAATTATTGGACAGGCAACAGAAGGCCTTATTTTAGGCTTATGCAGAGCAGACTGCTCTTGATCCAGCTATTGTTAAGAGAGAGTCTTGCATTCTGGTTGGTGTACATTAATAAATCAAGTGTTTTGGTCACCATGTACCTATCTGCTCTTTGAATATAAGTTTTGAAGGAAGAATAGGTAAACTTCTGCCTGCAACCACAACACCCAAAATTACAAATGATGCAAGTTTAGTAGGACTTTTTTTTTCCTGCTGCTGCTACCAGAAGAAAGAATTTTACTGACATTTATAGCTCTGGTTGAGAAAAATAGCACTTTTAAGGCTGAATGATATCTGAAAGACAATACGGTTTCTGCCTTATTTGGAGCAACTCTACTGCAAACACCCACATCATTAAAACTGTCATCACTGGGGTAACCTAGGAAGACTTGAAGAAGCAATAGGTCAAATGACACATTCAAAGCAACCCTCAACTATACAGAAAAAAGCTGGTTTTTCAGTTTAATAGAGTACCATATTTTAATCCCACTTAAGCATTATTTGTATTTTAAAATATAGGTGTTTAGAAATCTGTTGAAATGTATAACAAACTTTTATGTTTATTAAATTTATTAGGGTGACATGGTTTAATAAAATTATACAGGTTTCAAGTGTACAATTCAATGATATATCATCTGTATATTGTGTTGCGTGTATACCACCCAAAGTAAAGTCTCCTTCAGTCACCAGATATGACCCTCTTTATAGGTTGATTCAAAAAGAAATGACAGATCTATTAGATGCAAAAAATCAGAGGAGGAAAATAATTATCTGATATTTTTCACTGAATCTTCAAAAAGAACAAGCATTAGAATCAAATTACCTTTTTTTCTTCTTTACATTTTAAGTCTAGTAATATGCTTGTCAGTTCATTAATGCAATAAGATAACTTTAAATAAATGTGCATACAAATATGTAAAGCTAACCAAAGAGAACTACATTTAAAGTTAATATATTTTCTGAAGCCTGAAAATCTAATAGCCATGCTTGTCTCTAGTATACTGATATGTTCATTTAGATATATTTTATAAAAATAACTTGCATTATAGACTTTAAGCTTATTTGGGCATCTCTCACTTATTAAATGTTTTATGTGTCACTAGTCTAAGCTTTCTTTTAAAATATTTTTATTGATTTCAGAAAGGGGAAGAAAGATGGAGACAGAAACATCAATAATGACAATCATTCATTGGCTGCCTCTTTCATGCCCCACACTGGGGATCCAACCTGCAACTTGGGCATATGTCCTTACCAGGCATAAAACATGACCTCCTGGTTCAATCCTTGAGCCACACCGGCTGGGCTAAGATTTTTTTATTATTATTGGTGGCTTTAAATGAACAACTTTACAAGGTAAGTGTTCTTATCCCCATTTCCAAATGAGAAAATTTGGGTTTAGAAAAGATAAATACTTTATTCAAGTTCAAATGACTGGTAGGTGGCAGAGACAGAATTCAACAAAAGCATGATTCAAAAGCTTCTTATCTGTTTTCAGAGATAAGATATTTCTTTTTAATTTTTGCATTTGTAAACTATGACTACAGAGAGCAGCTGGGTGTTCCACGCTCATACAAAGAACATGGTAGTACTGAGTGAAGGGCTCACAGTCAGATATATAATGCCTTATGAGATAAGTTAATAAGGGTTGAAACACTGTATGCTTGATGAAATAAATTTCCTAAGGGCAACAGACATTAACAGCTGTTCAAGTATTGTTAATGTCCCTGTAGGCAAGTATATCACTCTGTCAGTTACTGAACACATGCAGTGTTCCTGTAGTATCTTTCATCTCATTTACACCAAGAGAGAGTAAATAAGTATTCCTTCACTTCTGCAAGAACTGTCTAACTTTAGCTGTATAAACATTCTTACCTCATATTCATAATTTAGTAGAAAAAGTTATTTTTCTAAAAATAGAAATTAAAATAGGTTCATTTCATACTTAAAATATTTCAGTGGTGCCTGGCCAGTGTGGCTCAGTGGAGCAGTGCCCTGTAAAACCCGGAAGTCATGGTTCGATTGCCTGGGTTGCAGGCTGGATCCCCAGTGTGGAGTGTGCAGTAGACAGCCGATCCATGATTCTCTCTCATTATTGATGTTTCTACATATCTCTCCCTCTCCCTTCCGCCCTGAGATCAATAAAATACTTTTTAAAAAATCTTTCAGTGGCTTCCCCTTGTACCTAGAGATCCAAAAAGTTTAAAGCTCTCTACAAGATTTTACATGATCTATTACCGATGTATCACAGACCGCTTTCTCCTTCCTGACCCAGCCTTCAGCCCTGCGTTCTGTTGTCTTCCTGACTCCGGGCTTTGGATCAGGCGTTCTGCTTTACCAAGAAGGCTTCACCCTTAGCCTTTACTTGGCAAACATATATTTAGTATCAAGTCTCAGTTCTAAAATTCAGGGAAATTTCCTTGATCTTTGACAATTTGCTGGAAGCCATGATGAAAGGTGAATCACCCATTTTCATTTCCCTAGCATCCTATATGTTCCCTTCCCAGAGACTATACAAACCATAGTTGAAGAGGAAGTCATCAGCCCTTCAACTAATCGAAACAGTTCCTCCATTAAATTAACAAATACTTTAATTTCCTTACTCCGTAATTTTTGGGGGGAATATTAACTTGCATGGAGTATTGAGCCTGTCACTTTAAGTTCCCACAATTTTATCAGTAGGATCTATTCCAGATGAAAATGTATTCATTTTATTTAATTTACAATTTATTTAATTGGTTTGGCCACTGTCATTATCAAAGAAAAAGAATGTGCTCCTTTCTGAGTAAATGTCTTTAGTCCTCTAATTTTTTATTCAATATGATTTTTATGAGAATTATTAGTCAAAGAATTTTACATTATTAGTGTTAAAAGGAGATATCCAATATAATAAGATAGGATGATTAATACTATTTGTACAAAGAAGAAAATTACTCATAGAAAAGGGGGCATTTGCCAAAAATGACAACTTGTCAAATTGAATGTCAATGTGTTGAAAGAAAATATTCCTATAAAGTGGTAGTTACGAAGAACAACAATAGCCACACAAAAATCATATTTTTGAAAGTCAAATTTTTTTCAGTGCTCTCAGACAGATAGATCTCAATTCTATCATTTAAAAACCAGTCTCAAATTTAAAATATGTATACATTTCACTGAACGTGGGTAATAAACTCCAGAAACCAAGAATCTAACTGGGGGAAAAAGCTTTAAAAACAGTTGTCAGTTCTGGAGATGGGTGGTTGTGATGATTTCACAATACCATCAGTGTATTTAATGCCACAGAACTGTACATTTAAAATATCATTATGTATGTCATACCACAATTTTACAAATACAGTAACTCTATAGTTTTTATTATCACTTAACCATTTGGAAAAAAAACAGAGATTTCTAACCAAGATGCTATTTATCTAAAATACAGGCTTGGTGAAGTAAGCTTAAAGTTAAGGTTAGGGTTAGGGCTAGATCACAAGTAGCGCTTTCATCTTTGAGAAATCTCCAGAGATTATCTGTGCCTCCTTTTCACCCCTACTAAGAATCACTGTACTTGAATCTCATTATAACTGAAATGTATTGTGATCAAAGAGTTACTTGGTCTCAATAAATTTCAAGCAGACACTAGGTCTACACTGAACTAAAATAAGAAAATTAAAATATTGTTGCCCCAAATTGTTACAAATAATGTATCATGTCACAAATGAGGGATTTAATCTGACCCCAAGATAAAATAAGTTGTGATCCAAAATTATGATTAATATTGAAAACATTTTAAAAATTGTAAATAAGCCCTAGCTGGTTTGGCTCAGTGGAAAGACTGTGAGCCTGCAGACTGAAGGGTCCCAGATTTGATTTGGTCAAAGGCACGTACCTGGGTTGCAGGCACATCCCCAGTAACAGGTGTTCAAGAGGCAGCTGATCAATGTTTTTCTCTCATCAATGTTTCTAACCCTCTACCCCTCTTCCTTCCTCTTTGTAAAAAATCAATTAGATACATTAAAAACTGTAAATAAGTTGTTACCATTTTTCTTTGCAAAAATATTATTTTAAAGAGTTGGCTTGTGTGAAGCTGATTTTATATTAATGATACAGTGCAAAAACAATTTTTATTATATTTTCTGTATCAAGAAACAAACTGGGAGCTTGGAAAAATGGCAGCAGAACAGAGGGATGGGATCTGAATCTGGTCCCAGGGCAGAAGGAGGGAGCAGCTGAAGATCGTGCAGGGAGTGTTTGTTGGCGAGTAAGGGGACAGCAGTGCTCCAGGAGAAGATAGGGGACTACTGGACTGGCTTCCCCTGCCTGAGCAACCCCAGTACTGCTGGGTACTCTCACGGAGCCACCAGCAAGGAAGCGGACCACACCATCTTGAAGGGGAAGGATCTGAAAATATACAGCTGCAGTACCCACTGGACAGCTGAGACCCCCGGAACACCAGAACACCGGCGCCCAGTTGGCACGGACACGCACAGTCTAAGGAGCTCTGTGCTCCAGCACAGAAAGGTCAGATCTCCCCTGGGGTTACTTTGGGAATGAGACCAAGGGAACTGGCAAAACAGAGAGGTCTGCTCCTTGGAACTCAAAGCCGGGAGATCTGCTCCTGAAATAAAATCTGTAGCTGTTGGAGGTGGTAAACGTGGGAGAGGGCCCTCGGAGCTGGTGGCTGAGGGAATCCCTGGAGTGCAACCAATTTGGACCTGACAGGGGAGGGAAACCCAGAAGATTTTGGGAGGGTCCTGGCTGGTAAACCAACAGTCACCATTAGAGAGGCAGCTCTGGAGCAGCCCACCCCCACAAATCAGCATTGAATACCACAGGGACAGTGAAATTTTAGTTCAGGCTAGAGAGGACCAATAGACCCAGAGGTCAATCTAGAAACACTGGCATCCAGGGGCTGAATCACAAATTGACTCTTGTGTAACACAAGGAATTGACTTTATTTTCTCTTTATTCAACCTTGGGATTAGTGTTCTAGAGTCTATATTCATCTATCCTTTCGTATCTTTCACTCTACCTCAACTTCACCTTTATACCACCACTCTCTTGCTAACCTTTCCCTATTTAATGCCTTGTTTCCCTTACACTTTTCCTGCTTTAGGTTTACCTTAATTCTTTCTTTTTACCCCGTTAAAATTTCACCCCACTTATATATCTAATCTCCAACCACCTACTCCAAGTCCATATATATCTCTTGCTTATCTGACTTCACTATCCTAAATTGTTTTTATCTCTGTCCTGTTGTTGTTGTTTACTTGACTGTTGATTATATCGATTTTTTATGCAGGCTTTTGAGATTGATTTGCTTATTCTTTTAATTTAGTTTGTTTTGTAGGTTTTTTTTTTTTTTGGTGTTGTTTCTAGTTTTGTTATCCTCATTTGCATTGTTTTTTAGATAGATTTTTGCTTCTGTGTTCCCTCACCTCCCTTGATATTAGTAGTTGTATGTTGTTTGTATCAATCTCCAGCTACTTGTTGCTGGTTTTTCTTCGGATTAGTGGCTGTCCCATAGGTGTTTTAACAACACATTTATAGTTTATTCCCATTTTCTTTTTTTTTTTACTTCTTCCCCTTTTCCCAGGGGAAGACAAGCATTCCTGGCTCTCTTTTTTGTGAGTGTGTGTGTGTGAGGGGGGTCTCTTTCTTTTTTCAAACCTATCCCCAAATTTACCTTTCTATGGCGATCACCTTTATTTGGAGTTACCAATACTGTGACTACATTCCTGTTCAATGCCTGGCGCATTGCACCTGGTTGTGTTGTATTTTGTGCCTTTAAATCAATGCAGGAGAGTGAGAACCGCATAACCACATACACAGAGAACAGAGACTATTGGGGACACAAAGAAACAGCCCACATATGAAAGAAAAACAAGCCTCACCAGAAAAGGAGGTAAATGAAATGGAAGCTAACAACCTATCAGAGAAAGAATTCAGAGACATGTTCATAAGGTGGCTGAAAAGAATGGAATACAAATTTGACAATATGAGTAAGAACCAAGAGGAATTGAAGAACCAAGAGGAAATGAGGAAGACCCAGGAAGAAATAAAAGGTGACATTGCTGAAGTAAAGAACTCAATAGAAAGTATTCAGAGTAGACTAGAAGAAGCAGAGGACCGCATCAGTGAGCTAGAAGACAAGGTAGGAAAAAATAACCAAGTAGAGCAGCTTCTAGAAAAAAATTTGAAAAACAGGAGGGGAACCTAAG
This sequence comes from Antrozous pallidus, assembly GCA_027563665.1. Lineage (NCBI taxonomy): Eukaryota > Metazoa > Chordata > Mammalia > Chiroptera > Vespertilionidae > Antrozous > Antrozous pallidus. The sequence goes on from CM050509.1 coordinate 124,583,333, forward strand.
GGAACTTTGGGACAACATGAAACAAAACAACATCCGTATAATTGGGCTTCCAGAAGGACAGGAAACTGAGCAAGGAATAGAAAAACCTCTTGGAAGAAATAATGACAGAAAACTTTCCTGATATAGAAAAGAAAAAACCCACACAAATCCAAGAAGTTCACAGAGTCCCAAGCAAAATGAACCCCAAAAGACCTATGCCAAGGCACATTATAGTCAAACAGCAAACACCAATGACAAAGTAAGAATCTTAAAAGCTGCCAGAGAGAGACAGAAAGTCACCTATAAAGGAACCCCCATCAGACTAACAAGTGATCTATCAACAGAAATGTATCAGGCCAGAAGGCAATGGAGTGAAATTTACAAAGTCGTGTAAAGGAAGGGTATGAATCCTAGAATACTATACCCAGCAAGGCTATCAATGAAAATTGAAGGTCAAATCAGGAGCTTCACAGACAAAAAAAGGACTAAGGGAATTCATTACCACCAAACCAGCAATGGAAGAAATGCTAAAGGGTCTGCTGTGAAAAGAAATGGGAAGTGAAGAAGGAACACAGGGGTAAAGAACAAAAATGGCAACATGTAAGTACCTATCAATAATAATTTTAAATGTAAATGGATTAAATGCTCCAATCAAAAGACATAGGGTAATAGACTGGATAAGAAAACACGACCCATGTATCTGTTGTCTACAGGAAACTCACCTCTGAAAAAAAGATGCACACAGACTGAGGGTGAAAGGATGGAAAAAGGTTCTTCAGGCGAAAGGAAATGAAAAAAAAGTTGGGGTAGCAATACTTATATCTGACAAATTAGATCTCAAAGTGAAGGACATAACAAGAGATAAAGGAGGTCACTTCATAATACTAAAGGGAGCAATCCAACAAGAAGAAACAACTATGGTAAACATACACGCACCCAATGCAGGAGCACCCAAACACATAAAAAAAAACTCCTAGAGGATAGCAAGGGAGAGATAGACAGCAATACAATCATAGTAGGAAACTTTAATATCCCACTATCACCATTGGACAAATCCTGTAAACAAAAAATCAGTAAAGAAACATCAATCCTCAATGACTTACTAGACCAGATTGAATTAATTGACATCTTCAGATCATTTCAACCCAGAGCCACAGAATATACATTCTTTTCAAGTGCCCATGGGTTATTCTCAAAGACAGACCATATATTGGGTCATATGCAAAGTCTCTCCAAATTCAAGAAAATAGAAACCATATCAAGCATATTCTCAGATCACAGTGGCATAAAGCTGGAAATCAACTACAATAAAAACAATCCAAAGAAATCAAACACATGGAGATTAAGCAGAATGCTTTTAAACTATGACTGGGTTACTAGAGAGATCAAGGAAGAGATAGAAAACATCATGGAATCAAATGACGATAGCACAACAATCCCAAATCTATGGGACACAGTGAAAGCAGTTCTGAGAGGGAAGTTTATAGCTCTACAATCCTACTGCAAAAAACAAGAAACAGCGGCAATAAATTATCTAACCCAACAACTCAAAGAGTTAGAAAGAAAGCAACAAGAAAAGCGCTGTGTGAGCAGAAGGAAGGAAATAGTAAAGATCAGAGCAAAAACAAATGACATAGAGACCAAACAAACAATACAGAAGATCAAGAAAACCAAGAGCTGGTTCTCTGAAAGGATAAACAAGATTGATGAACCTCTAGCCAGACTCACCAAGAAGCATAGAGAGAGGACCCCAATAAATAAAATCAGAAGTGAAAGTGGTAAAATAACAACAGACCCCATCGAAATACAAAGGATTGTTAAAAAAATTCTATGAACAACTCTACCCCAACAAATTGGACAACCTGGAGGAAATGGATATATTTCTAGAAAAAATATAACCTCCCAAAACTCAATCAGGAAGAATCTAAACTGCTCAATAGACCAGAAACTGTGAAAGAAATTGAAGCAGTCATCAAAAAGCTTCCAGCAAAACAAAAGCCCAGGGCCAGACAGCTTCACAGGGGATTTTTACCAAATATTCAAGGAAGAACTAAAACCTATACTCCTAAGACTATTCCAGAAAATTCAAGAGGATGGAACACTTCCAAACTCCTTCTATGAAGCTAGCATGACCGTAATACCAAATCCAGATAAAGATGACATAATGAAAGAGAATTACAGGTCAATATCCCTCATGAATATAGATGCCAAAATCCTCAGTAAAATTCTAGCAAATCAGATCCAGCAGTACATCAGAAAGATCATACACCATGACCAAGTAGGATTTATCCCAGGAATGTAAGGATGGTACAATATCTGCAAATCAATAAATGTGATACATCACATAAACAAATTGAGAGATAAAAATCACATAGTCATATCAATTGATACAGAAAAAGCATTTGACAAAATCCAACACACTTTCTTGATAAAAACTCTCAACAAGGTAGGAATAGAATGATCATACCTCAACATAATAAAAGCCATATATGATAAAGCCATAGCAAATATCATACTCAATGGGCAAAAACTACAATCATTTCCCCTAAGAACAGGAACAAGACAGGGTTGCCCACTCTCACCACTCTGTTTGACACAGTATTGGAAGTACTAGCGATTGCAATTAGACAAGAAGAAATAAAAGGCATCCAAATTGGAAAAGAAGAAGTAAAGCTGTCCTTATTTGCAGATGACATGATATTGTACATAAAAAAACCCAAAAGACTCCATAAAAAAACTAATAGGCTTAATGAGTTCAGCAAGGTAGCAGGCTAAAAAATTAACGCCAATAAATCTATGGCATTTCTATACACTAATAGTGAACTTACAAAAAAGAGAATAAAAAAGCGATCCCATTTACAATCACACCAAAAAATTAAGATACCTAGGAATAAACTTAACTAAGGAGGTAAAATACCTATTCACGAAAAACTAAAAGCAGTAAAAAAAAGAGACAGAGGAAGATGTAAACAGATGGAAGAACATACAATGTTCATGTATTGGGATAATCAACATCATTAAAATGTTCATACTACCCAAAGCAATCTATAAACTTAATGCACTCCCGATTAAAATATCAGTGGCATATTTCACAGACCTAGAAATAACTCTCCAAAAATTCATCTGGAATAAAAAGGCCCCGAATAGCCACAGCAATCATGGGAAAGAAGCACAAAGTCGGTGGGATTTCAATACCAAATTTCAAGCTGTATTACAAAGCTACTGTTCTGAAAACAGCCTGGTACTGGCACAAGAATAGACATATAGACCAATGGAATAGAATGGAGAATCCAGATATCAACCCAAACCACTTTGCTCAATTAATATTTGACAAAGGATGCATGAACATAAAATGGAGTCAAGTCATGCTCTTCAATAAATGGTGTTGGGAAAACTGGACATATACTTGAAAAAAAATGAAACTAGACCACCAACTTACACCACTCACAAAAATAAACTCAAAATGGATATAGGGCTTAAACATAAGACGGGAAACCATAAAAATATTAGAGTAATACACAGGAAGAAAAATCTCAGACATATGTCCAAAGAATTTCTTCGATGATACTGCTCCTAGGGCAATGGAAGCTAAAGAAAAAATAAACAAATGGGACTACATCAAAATCAAAAGCTTTTGCACAGCTAAAGAAACCATCAACAAAACAACAAGAAAACCCACTGTATGGGAGAACATATTTGCAAATGTTATCAGTGATACATGTTTAATTTCAAGCATCTACAGGCAACTCACACAACTCAATAAAAGGAGGACAAATGATCCAGTAAAAAAATGGGCAACAGACCTAAATAGAACCTTTTCTAAAGAAGACAAAAGGAAGGCCCAGAGACATATGAAAACTTGCTCAAAGTCCCTAATTATCGGAGAGATGCAAATCAAAACGAATATGTGGTACCATCTCACACCTGTCAGGATGGCTTACATCAACAAATCAAGAACAAGAAGTGCTGGTGAGGATGCGGAAAAAAAGGAACTCGCGTGCACTGCTGGTGGGATTGTAGACTGGTGCAGCCACTGTGGAGAAGAGTATGGAGTTTCGTCAAGAAACTAAAAAATGGAGCTCCCTTTTGACCCAGTGATCCCACTTCTAGGTATATACCCCAAGAAACTAGAAATGCGAATTAGAAAGGATATGTGCACCCCTATCTTCATGGCAGCACAATTTACTATAGCTAAGATTTGGAAACAGTCTAAGTGCCCATCAGCAGATGAGTGGATTAAAAAACTATGGTACATCTACACAATGGAATATTATGCTGCGGTAAAAAAGGAGCTTCTACCATTTGCAACAACATGGATGGATTTGGAGAGCATTATGCTAAGTGAAACTAGCCAGGCAGAGAAGTTAAATATCACATGATCTCACACATTTGTGGAATATAATGAACAACATAGACTGATGAACAAGAATGGATCCAGAGACTGAGAAAAGTCCATCAGAATGTCTACTCTCAGGGTAAATTGCAGGTGGTGGGAGTAAGGGGGAAAGTCAATATATTTGAACTCTTGAACTACAGTAAGTAATTTGTATTTTTACATCCCTGACAAAGTTTATATAAAGTTATTAAAAAATTGGCAGCTAGTTTGAGATTGAATTGACATGGCCTAGATCTTGTCATCTCCTATGGACACCAGTCCTTAGGCTAGGCAGTCCTTAACCTCCCGTGACACCATAATGCTCTTACATGATATTATTATACAATGTCATTATAATTTTTGATATTTGACAACAGCATATTATACAATTATCCCAAATTAACTTACAGACTAATTATTTGAATGTTGGGCAGGATAGGAAAAGAATTAATCCCTTTCAGAAGGAATTAAGGCACTCAGAAGGCACCTGAGCATTCTATATTGTCCCCTCTGGCCCTTTTTGCCAAGAGGGACCCTCTTCTTACTATCCAAATACACACGGCTGTTGGCTGAGCTTTCAGTTCATCCTGTGGCTAAAGCCTCTGGTGGCTGGCCCCATAGATCTGTCTCTTACCTAATGGTGTGAGCTGGGCCCTCTCTGGAGAAGAAACCTGGGTCCCCCGAGTTATGTGATCACTACCAGGACCCCGCCAGCAGGCGAGGGGACCCCAAGGCAGGTGCTGGATGTGGAGGCCATGGAGGCATAGACTACAAAGGAGACAGAACTGAACCTCACATCACCCTGTTTGGCCCCAGAGGATGGCTGGTTAGCCAGAGACGCGAAAGATTCCTCAGGGAAGAAACAACCTAAGACAGGCACAGTAGCAGAGGGGCAAACAGGAGAAAACTAAAAGGCCCCTTGCAGGGGCCTGAACTATCACCCTTTCTGAGGGAGGTCTCCAGCCCCGATGGCTGCTTCGCCTCCCATGCACGGCTCAGATCAGGACCCAGGTGGCAGACAGAGACTCGGCCAGCAATAGCTGCTCTATATCTAAATTTAGTCTAGTACCAGGAATGCTCAGGACCTACTCAAGAATGCAAATAATCCTTTCCAATAATATTTACAGGGTAAACTATTTTTGCTCAAGTATTAAAATTGACAGTAAAATAGTAACTTTTCAGATTAAAATAAATTGGCCAAGTGAAATAAGTGAATACTTAAGAAAATTATAGTGTACTGGACAAAAAGCTGTTCCTAAAACAACAACTAAAATATCTACTATTAGTTCATCTCACTGTAAAATTGCCTAACATCCAAAGAACCTAAAGCAGTCATATTTGTGTGAAAAAATTAAAATTTAAAATTACCAAGACTGCAATCTAAAATTTCCAAAAGCCCCCATTAATCAAAAAAGGGGGGGAGGTAGTGGGGTAATATCATGTAAGAAAAAATATCCTGTAAGTAAAATACATCTATAAAATTCTTACTCCAGACAAGTAATTTCCGTTTGTAAAGCCAAAACAGGACACACATGCAAAAACACACATGGTGTCAAATAAGCCAAAGGAAAATCATTTAGGCAAAAATAAAAAGAATCCCAAGTCTAATTTGCTGAGAAGATCCCTTTGTTAACTTTTGGTAGAGAATGTGTTTTGTGTGTTTGCAGAGAACAACTCCAAGACCATGTGGGTTCCTGCGACAGTGAAGAACTGACGGGTCTATTCCAGCCATGATGGTCCAGAGATGGGGACACTGACGACACCTTGCCATGCTAGCAGTTGGCATCTGTGCATGGCTGCAGACGGCCCAGGACCAAACCAAAGAGGATGGAACTTGCATTGCCACGATGTGTCCACCATCTGGATACCACTGACATGTACATGTAAAGAACTATTTGACATTGAAACTGGGACTCAGAACAGTTGGACATTGAAACTGAGACTCAAACAATTTTTGTTCTTATACATTTATTTCTAGTATGCAGAGGCAAGATATTTTTGAAGAAAAGATACAGGGGAGAGCGATTGATATAGAGGCAGGGTGGTATTGAACAGGCTGTCAAGCTACAGGGGGGGAAGGCTGGGGTGGATTGGAGGCGGATGCTGGGGGAGATCAACCCAAGGACTTGTTTGCATGCATATGAGCATAACCAGTGAATGAAAGACATTGGGGCGGGGAGGGGGCAGGTGGGGACATGTGCTGGGGGGTAGGGGTGGCTGGGGGGAGGATAATGGGGAAAAAAAGGAAAACATATGTACTACCATTAAATATATGTTATACTGCAAAAATAATAAAAAATAATTTTAAAATAAATAAATAAAAGCATAATTGAATCCTAAAAATAAAAAAGAAAGATGAAAGAAAGAAAGAAAGAAAGAAAGAAAGAAAGAAAGAAAGAAAGAAAGAAAGAAACTGAAGAATACTATGCAGCAGTAAAGAAGAAGGATCTCTTGCTTTCTGAGATAGAATTGAGCGATCAACAAAGCATTATGCTAAGTGAAATTAGTCAGAGAAAGATAATTATCACATGATCTCACTTATGTGTGGAATCTAATAAACAAAATAAGCTGATCAACAAAATAGATACAGAAACATAGAATCATGGAACAGACTGTGGTTGATCTCTTGCAGCACCCTCAAGGACATGTATGCATGCATAGCGGCATAACCATAGGATACAGGACACTGGGGGGGGGGCAGGTTGGGGTATGTACTGGGGGGATGACAGGGTTGAGGGGATGTCAAGGGGAGGAATAAACATATGTACTACTATTTGTAATACTTTAAAACAATAAAAAATGAACAGACTATGGAACCTCAGAGGGAAGGTGGGAGTGGGTGAGTGGGTGGGAAGACATTAGCCAGGGAATGCATATGCACATATGCATAACCCATGGATACAGACAACAATGTGGTGAAGGTTTGTGGTGGTTGGGGATGGGGGACAGGAGAGGGGACAATGGAGAGAAAAGGGGGACTTACGTAATACTCTCAACAATAAAGCTAAAATTACAAAAAGAAACAAAATACATTACACCAATAATGCAACCTCCCTCAGGCAATGAGGAGAGTCTTGTTAAAATTAAAATACATTCAGAGTAAGTTGTGATCTTGGACTCATGCTCCAATATTTAAGTACTATCATTCCATAGTGGGGGGAAATAATGGTGTTTATCAGAGAGGACTCAAGAGAAAGGAGTTTTTCAGGAGAAAAAACAAACTCTAAATTCTATTATTTATACTCTGTGATTTCAACAATAATGATGAACATGGTTGATGGACCTGAGAACGCCAATATATACACTACGAACAATTTTAAGAAAACATTTTATGTATCTCAATTAACATAAACTAGAGGCCTGGTGCACAAAATTCTGCACAGGTGCCCTCAGCCCAGACTGTACTCTCTCCAATCTGGGACCTGTTTGGGAAACCAGGCCTAAACTGGCAGTTGGACATCCCTCTCAAAATCCTGGACTGCTGGATCCTTACCATTCACCCACCTGCCGGCCTGATCACTCCCAACTGCCACCCATTGCCAGCCTGGTTGCTACACGCAGCCTGTTGTTCAGTCATTTGGTCATCCTCACTAACTCCCTGCTGGCCTGGTTGCCCCACACAGCTTGTTCGGTCATCCATCCAGATGTTTCTGTCTTTAGGGCCCCTGGCTTGTTCTATATATAAATAAAGGACCCCTGAAATAGAAATTATAACTTAAAAAACTGAACAACACACATTAAAAATATAATGTCCAGGCTCTGAGAATCAAGACCAGAATAATCTTGGATACTCCTTATGGATATGTGAAACCCACCTAGTAAATGCATCATCTGGCTTTAAAGCTTGCTATTTGAAGTATTGTTTGGTGATAAACTGCATGGACATTATCTGAGAATTTGTTGAAATGCAGAGGGCACTCTCCCCACCACAGGCCATTTGAATCACATCCTCATAACAAGCTCCCCAGATGCTTCCTATACAGTCCTGGATTGTGAGAGGGCAGTTGGACATTCCTTGAGGGGTCCCAGATTGGAGAGGGTGCTGGCTGGGCTGAGAGACACACACGGACACACACACACACACACACACACACACACACACACACACACACACACACCATGCACTGGGCCTCTAGTCTTCCATAATGCTAAAATGTATGAGTAATATTGATTTACTGCACAAATATCATAAAGGCATTCCCAATGCCAACATCTCTTGTATTGTGTTTGCCACGTCATCTTCAAAGTGAATTGCCTTAAGTATTCTAACAGGTTACTTCCCTCAAGTCTTGCTATCCTCCAAGTTTCTTATATATACAATATGACAAGATCTGCTTTCCTTTTGTCAATCTACTGCTACAAATTCTTGACTCCCCAAATGAGTAAAGACAAAAAAGTTTTTTTAAAATCTAAGTTCATGATGATTTGAATACAATATTCTTTCTAATCTCATTTTTTCATCTCCTTTCTCATTCATCCAAACACTTATTGAGCTATATGTTTTTTTAAATATATTTTATTGATTTTTTACAGAGGAGAAAGAAGAGGGATAGAAAGTCAGAAACATCGATGAGAGAGAAACATCGATCAGCTGCCTCTTGCACGCCCCCTACTGGGGATGTGCCCACAGCCAAGGTACCATGCCCTTGACCTGAATCGAACCCGGGACCCTCCAGTCCACAGTCCAACGCTCTATCCACTGAGCCAAACCATTTTCGGCTGACCTTTATGTTTAAAGCTCTGTTTCTATCCATAGAAATATAACTGTGAACAATGTATTCATGGCCCATGCCCGTGGGAAGCTTTCCTTTGAGTGATAATTAACCAAATTAGACAATTAATCTTTAATTGTTTATGTGATAAGTACTAGATAGAAGTGGTAGAAGTATTATTTAGGCCCTGGCCTCATATGAGAGTCTGAGAATGCTTCTCTGAGGAAGTGATATTTGAACTAAAATTTAAAGATGAATGAAAGGAGAAAAATGGGGACGAGCTTTTATAGCAGCAAAAATGGCACAGCATGTGAGATTCACAAACCTTATACTTCAAGCCAAATAAATTGCTGATATATGCAAAATCTGTATTTCTCTGCTCCTCAAATTTGTGCACATGGATTAACCATACTGAAGACACTCATATATGACCCAAATCACTTTCAAAAATATTGATTAATTTTTACTGAACAATACTTTTAATCACATAAGCAAATAATGATTTGATATGTGCTACTGTGCTAAACTGAAAATCAACTTGTTCTATGGTAGAAATATTAATGATTCATAGGATTGTTCCACTAAGGACCTTCTACTTCATTTCAAATATTAATCATCTAATTTTAGTATAACATTCATTCAATTCAGAATCCATCTGCATTTTCTTTGCTAAAAAATAATCACCCATTAGTATTCTGTACTGCCTTTAAGAAATCATTGGTGTATGACTGTGTCAAGTGATTGAGTATCAGTAAGTAATGCTGATATCTGAAATTGGTTTGAGAAAGACATTTTGAATACTATCAGATACCCTTTCCCAATAAATTTTATAACCTTTATCAAAACTAAATTATATTTTCCATTGCCAACATGCCAAAAACAAGACAGACTGTGTATTTTAAAAGCGTGCACATGGTTTTTTAATGTAGCCACATTAAAGCTATTAACCATTGGACAGTGATGAATTAGGGCTACACATAAGCACACTTAAGCAGCAACCATTATCTATATTACTTATCTAAGGATTTCTAGGGTAAAGAAGTTTTTCAAAGACAAGTATAGTATAGTAAAACTCATTCCGCAAGCTTTTAGAAATATGTTCACTTATTAAATGAACATGTTTTTAATGAAAAAATAGTGACCCTAACAATGATGATTAATTCTACCTTATTGAAACTCTCATCTCCTGACTCTGTGGCACTGTATTTAGAGCCTTAGTATGTAAATAGCATTATGCTTTTTCTATACAGTAGGGATTTAATAAATATTTCTTGTCCTATAAAATAAAAAGAATGCAACAGATCATAGGATTCCATATATTACTAACATCAAATGAGATTTTCTGGTTGAAATCATGACAAAAACCCTAAGGGATATGTGTTCAGACTAGGTTGACAAAGGCAAGGTTGTCAGTGATTCTCAGATCAAAAGAATAAAATCCCTTGAAGAAGGTGAAATTTCGAGTTTTGCAAAGAAAGGCTCCTTTTCAGGTCAGAGGGCCAAGAGAATCATGCTGAAATAACAGCATTCTGAATAGTCTTTCTAAATGATTACTCTGACCTACACATTCTCAAACTTTACAGAATAAAGATAATTAGATATACTTTATTTATTAGTTTTTTTAAATAAAATTTTCCTGTAATTGATAGAGTTGATAGAATTGATTATATTAGCAGGGTTAAAATACAATAGTTCAATTTTTTAGCTAGTGATATGAGTAAAGAATAATTTTAAAATACAGTAACATAAAAGAAATCCAGATGAAGCTAATACACATTTCTTAAAAACAATAATTCTTTTAAGAATTCAATAGCAAAGTTTTGATATATCTTTGTGGTAAAACAGATTGAGGACTTTTAGTGAGTTTGCAAAACTGTGAAGAAAAATGAACCAGCTTTCTTTATGAATAGAGAAAATTTCCCCAACACCAAAAAGCTGTTACTAATATACATGACAATACTTTAGAAAATACTTTAAATTCAAAATATGAATAATTATATTTTATAAAATAAAAGCATTAAAAACAGTATCATTAATCACTTCAAATAAGTATTATTGGGTAGTAACATTTTTCAAAATTTGATTATCTTCCTAAAAGTTTTGATTAGCCTTTCAAGGAAATTCAGAAGTAAGTTAAATGCTATGTTTAAAATATTAAAATGTTCATAAAAGAAAAAAAGCAAGGTTATAAAAACCCTCTAAGTTGAAAAAGTTTGGAACTGACAAATATTGGCTAAAAATTGTCAGAAAGCAATGCTTTATAAATTGTTTCCATGTTTCTTCATGGATAGAGCTTTCTGAGAAAAGAAAACTGGAAGTCCAAGAAAGAAATGTATAAAGAGGTCTTCATATATCTCCCCTGGAGCTATTAATTTATATTCCGAGGAGCAATAAATCAAGGGACTTTCTCCTTCGCTCCACAAAGAACAAGTGCAATGAACAGAAAATAGTTAAGCAAGATAGATATTAATCCAACTGTGTCAGTAATTACTTTAATTGTGAATGATCTAAGTATATCAATAAAAGACAGAATTTTAAATAGAGAAAAAAAAACCAACCATATGCTGTCTACAATAAACCCACATTAAAGACTGGATTAAAAGGAATGGAGAATTACATACCATTTTAGCATTATTTTTTTTAAAGCTGGACTAGTTATATTAATTTTACAAAAAGAAAACTTCAGAACAAGAAAATTGTCTAGAATAAAAAAGGACACCACATAATGATAAAATAAATTCTCCATAACATAGTACTCCTAAATGCATATGCATATAATGTACCAAAATATATGATATAAAAACTGATAGACTTGAAAGAAAAAATAGACAAATCCATTAATAAAGTTGAAAGTTTCACTTAAATAATTGTTAGGTAAAACAAGCAGAAAATCATTAAGAAAATAGTTGATCTGAATAGTACCATCAATTGATATTTGTGGAATGTTCCATCAAACAAGAGATTACACAACCTATTAATGTAGGAATGGTAGATATTCTTAACATAATTACACATTTTGGCAATTATTGCAGAAATACAAATTCATTCGAAATATTCAGAAGTACAAATGGTAAAAAAATAAAATACATTTTGAATCTACCCTTCAACTGCCATCCTTACTAAGGAAAATCATTGCTCAACATTTGGCAGATAACATTCTATCTAGTAAAACACACACATACACACAAATCATACCGTCATTTTGTTCTTTTGTTGTTGTTGTTCAATTATCTGGCAAATATGAAAAATAATATTTATATATTTATGGTCATAATCTATATAATAAAAGCCTAAGCGACCATTAAGGCAGAACGGCCAGAATGACCAGTCACTATGATGTGCACTGACCACCAGTGGGCAGATGCTCAATGCAGGAAGCCAGGCTCATGGCTGATGAGCACATAGGTGGTGGTGGGAGCCTCTTCCACCTCTGTGGCAGCAATAAGGAGCAATGAGCCAAGCAGTAAGCAGCAACAAGCATGCAGGCAATAAGAAGCAAGGGGTACCAGAGTGCAAGAGGTACCGGCGGAGGTGAGGGACTCCCCCTCACCCCCCAGTGCACATATTTCATGCACCAGGCTTCTAAATAAATAATAATAGTGAGATGAAGGCCTTCAGCAAAAATAATTATATGATACTTTTTTGAATATTCACTTAACTAGAAGCCCTTTTTCATCATTGTGTTGATATGATCCACAAAATTAGAAAAATACAACTATATACACTACAAATTAAAGATTAGTGATGACAATTACAATATATAGAAAAATGATACTTTGTCACTTATTTTTAAAGATCTAGTCTAGTGAAGCCTGTTACATTTTGGTAATAAATTAAAGTGTAATGAAAGATAAATGATCTGAAACTAAATGTAAGAATAATAAACCTAACTTCAAAGAAGTAATGGATACTTCAAAGCAAATAAAAAGAAAATATGAAGGCAGCATACTATATTTGTTTAATTATTACACCATTTAGAAACAAATTTAATTCCCTAACTCACAATACATGATTTTACTTAAATGGTAAGCATTAACAATCTGAATTGAATGTATGCATACATGTTGAAATATTATGTGTTAAAATAGGTATTTCTCTATTATGTAATATACTAGAGGCCCGTGCACAAAATTCGTGCATGGGGGACCGGGGATATCCCTTAGCCCAGCCTGCACACTCTCCTATCTCGGACCCCTCGAGGGATGTCCGACTGCCCATTTAGGCCTGATCCCAGTAGGATCAGGCCTAAATGGACAGTCGGACATTTTTCTCACAATCCAGGACTGCTGGCTCCAAACTGCTCACCTGCCTGCCTCCGATTGCCCCTAACCACTCTGCCTGCCTGCCTGATCACCTCTAACCACTCGCCTGCCTGCCTGATTACCCCTAACCGCCTCTGCATCAGCCCCCAATGCCGCAGCTTCATCCAGAATGACATCCAGAAGGTTATTCAGCTGTCCAGTCTAATTAGCATATTATACTTTTGTTATTATAGTTAATATTAAATAGTATATATTTATATAAATAAATACTTATTTCCTATTTTTTTCTCTCTACAGGACTTCTAGATTTAATGCAATCGAATATCCACTGAATAAAAATCTTATAGTAATTTAATTTAGCCTTATATAAAATTAGGTTTGATTATGAAATGTTAAGTAACCCGGCTGGCGTGGCTCAGTGGCTGGGTGCTATACGAACCAGGAGGTCACAGTTAGATTCCTGGTCAGAGCACATGCTCAGGTTTGGGCATGATCCCCAGTAGAGGGCATGTAGGAGGCAGACAATCTCATTTTCTCTTATCACCGATTATATATATATATATATATATATATATATATATATATATATATATATATATATATATCCATCTCCCTTTCACTCTCTGAAATCAATCAAAAATTTTTTAAAAAGAACACATGCTTAAGGAAAGGAAGCAAGGAGAAGAATTTTCTCTAGTTCTTTTTAAAGACCACATGCAGAAAGAATAAAGGCTCTGAATATCTATGTTAGTTATGTGGCAATGACAATCTGTTTGTATTGCAAGTTTGTGACTGACGCTGACCTCACTACTTGGATATTTCACCTAAATGAAATATAGGTGACAGAGTTTATTTCATTCATTAAATAAATATATTTGGAAATTGCTAGAGGGTAAGCTATGAGTAATAAATTCCTCAAACCCTCATTTTCTTTCAGTCTTGAAGGATAGATAAAACACATATTATTATTAATTTATCAAATAACTATTGAAAATGATGTAAAGATGATAGCATTCAAAACTTATTTAGTACAAAGTCTCCACATGGATGTCTCACAACAAAAATTAGACTGAGAGAACTACTATTGCCTGGAGACTTCTTTAACTTCTCTCTTTGGGAAACCCATGGGTTAAGGGTGAAGCATGGAATTTGTGAGTTCTCTAGGAAGTAGGAAGCAGTAGAAGTTCCAATGACTACTTCTGACAGAAGATAGAGTGTCACAAAGTGATAAAATGAAAGAGAAAGGTGAGATGGTATTATGTAGACAACAAGAAAAATGCCATGGACAAAGGGAAGCTGGAGAAATATATATATATATTTTGTGGTGGCATGAATGTAGAACTTTGCAAAATCTTAAGAGTAGTAGATTTCTGGTGAACTTTCTGCATGTCATAATATAATCTGGCAAAAATAAATACACATTATACTTTACAATCACTAGATGCAGATTTTTAAATGTTATTCTATGCAGAGTTAGGGCTATGTGTAGCCATGTGGGGTGGGCAAAAGTAAGTTTATAGTTGTGAGTATGCAAAACACAGTTTATTCTACTATTATCATTAATTAATTACTATATTATTTTCATATGAACAGCTGCAAACATTCTTTTACCCACCCCTGTATACATACTTTGGTAGCATATAAATTAACCCAAAGGACTTTAAGAGTCAAATGAAGGAAATGAAGCTGAACTCATCTCGGAAAGTGTCACAAAGGTGGCCTTTGCTCTATGCATGAAGGGCTGAGCGATATTTCAGCAAGTGAAGTAGGAAATTGTCATCCTATTCAAGGGGGAGTTTATAAATGAAAACAAGGTAAAACTTATATGGTGAATTTGTATAAATGGATTATATTCCAAGTGTGCATGAATGTAGAGGTGTAAAAGGTAAGACTGAAAGTTTGATTGGTGTCATCTTTTAGAGAGCCTTGAATCTCATCCATCAGTGTTTCAGATGATAAGGCAAGATTCACAAAAATGATATTCTTTAAGAAATATTTCAAATGGTAATGTGAAGAAAGTTTTAAAGAAAGGCAAAAAATATGTATGAGACAGAAAGAGATTTTTGAACACAGGCAACAGTGCCAGAAAAAAATAATTAAATGTCCAAATAGAGTGATAAAATAAATTGAAAAGCAAAATGGCAACAATTATAAGTATATATTTTTTTTCAAAAAGAACCACTATCTAAACATTTACATTAATATTACATATGAATCCTATTTGAAGTGACAGGATGCTGTATTCATGAAGTTGTATTTTAACCTTCCAAATTGAAAAAGTAACAATAAAACAAGGCAACATTAAATTTAATTTTATTAAAGTATTATTTATTTTTACTTTAAACTTTTATTTTTACGGTGTTAAACCAGTTGGTGTTTGTTAAACAAATCCTAAAAGGTGGCTATATGTTAGTGTTTGGACATGTAAATCAACATTCTACCTATTTTTGAAAATTTTTTATAAAAAAAAAACCCAAAGATTTCAGATATAAGCAAGCTATGGCCCATTGTTTTATTACTCACTATAATTTCATTAAACTATTAAAGTAATTAACTTTTATTGAAACCAAGACAATTGTCACTGGCTCCATTAAGCGTTAGCAATGGTGGCCGAAACCGGTTTGGCTCAGTGGATACAGCATGAGCCTTCGGACTGAAAGGTCCCAGGTTCGATTCCGGTCAAGGGCATGTACCTTGGCTGCAGGCACATCCCCAGTAGGGGGTGTGCAAGAAGCAGCTGATTGATGTTTCTCTTTCATTGATGTTTCTGACTTTCTATCCCTCTCCCTTCTTCTCTGTAAAAAATCAATAAAATATATTTTTAAAAAGTTAGCAATGGTGGCAGGAATTAAAGCCCTATTCAGAAGTCATGTTATTATATATCTGAGGTTAAGCATACTTACACGTTAGAATGGTTGCTAACACAGGAGACTCAAGTACACAGATAACAAGTCATTCTGCTGTTTAGACGGAAGAAATTTTAAGGAAATTAATGCAATTCACATATTTGCATTTAAGTCTTTTCCACACTCAGAAACCAACTCCAATCTAATACTAGCATCTTAAGAGACTTCTTGTATGTCTTTAAAAAAACAAACACAAATTTCAAGGCAACATATTCTTACAGAAGGATTAGTTGGCATTGATTTAATACAGGTATCCCATTTCTTTTTCCTTTAAGCTTCTACAAAGAATTGGCAAATTATTGTTCAAATTTAAAAGCATTTACAAATAGGAGATAAATAAATTCAAATATTTTCTAAATAAATAACATACCAAACTCTAGGCCTAAACCATAACTCTGCCTTTACTAACAGGAAAACTGGGATATATTTTTAAATAAATTAAACACAATAAAGAAAAAAATTTTGACTTCTAAGTCAATGTCTAGGAACATTATCATTTAAAGAAATAACAGCCCTGGCCACTATGGTTCAGTTAGTTGAGCACCATCCTGAGCAATAAAAGGTTACTGGTTGGATTCCCCTTCAGGGCATACCCGGGTGGTGGGTTCAATCCCTGATCAAGGACTGAAGAAGAAGTAATCCATCAATGTTTCTCAGTCACATCAATATTTCTATCACTCTCCTTTCCTATTTCTGTAAAACTAATCTGTATACATAAAAGGCTAATATACAAAGTATCCCCTCAGGAGTTGGACCAGGAGACCTGGGGGAGAGAGGGGGGAAGAGGGGAGTTCAATCACACACTATGACGTGCACAGACCACTAGGGGGCGATATGGAACAAAGGAAGGCCCTGGCCTGCAGCCAGCAGCTAGGGAAGGGGAGCCTGGCCAGCAGCCAGAAGGCTCTGATCAGCCCTGATCACCAGCCAGGTCTAGGGACCCTACTTGTGCACTGGGCCTCTAGTAAAAACATATTTTAAAAAAGAAATTACACCAAATTGTTGAAGTTTTTTTTTATATTTGTGATATGTAAAGCCAAAATATAGTAACTCAGGGGTATATTTTCTCTTTCCTTTAAAAATAGTTAATGATTATTATGCTATCACTTGCAACTGAGAGAAATAAATTGCTATGCCAATCTATGATTGTTTTTCCCCCTTGGTTTGAAAACATTGACAACATCTTTAAGGTGTATTAAGCATGAAATTTTATTGTCCTCCCAGAACCTACAACTTCCTCTTTTACTTTAATCAACATTTTAATCATTTTCATATTACATATCCAACATTTATTTATTTATTTATGTATTTAAATATATTTTATTGATTTTTTACAGAGAGGAAGGGAGAGAGATAGAAAGTCAGAAACATCGATGAGAGAGAAACACCGATTAGCTGCCTCTTGCACACCCCCTACTGGGGATGTGCCCGCAGCCAAGGTACATGCCCTTGACAAGAATCGAACCCGGGACCTTTCAGTCCGCAGGCTGACGCTCTATCCACTGAGCAAAACCGGTTTCAGCATCCAACATTTATATTCTACACTGTAATACTGAGTCTTCCATACATTCATTGTATGTATGTAAATTAGCTTTAAGATTTTAAACTCTAAAGCACAGACATGTACAGTCTTATTATTCTGTGAAATTGATTTTGTATAGCAACAAGTTGTATAAATAAACCCATAAAGCCAGGAACATAAATTTTTATCACTAAACCATTGGTATTTGAAAGTAAATGTTTTCAGACTTAGGATCCAATATAACTTACAAGTTTTTCATGTCTCTTTACCTCTAGTTTATAACCAGCAGGTACCATTTTTTGGAATCTCAGCTAATTTTCATTATCCTTTCCCTTGAATAAAAGTAACAAAATAAAAATTTTAATGAGAATACTGAATAACAAATTAAACAAAGACAAGCAGGCAATATGATTGATAATTTTGATAAAAATTTCCATAACTTCAAGCAAAAAAAAAATGGCGACATAAAAATAAAAGTTAAGTAAAGAGAAAAAGAAAATAAATAAGGAGATCCGGCACTTATCCAATAGTTATTTATGGAAACAAACAATAGAGGCAACACCGGGCAGAAAATAATTACATAAGTGATATTACAAATTCCGGAAAGATGTGTGGCTCAGTGGTTGACCACTGACCTATGAATCAGGAGGTCACGGTTTGATTCCCAGTCAGAGCATATGTCCAGGTTGTGGACTTGACCCCAATATGGGCCATGCAAGAGACAGCAGATCAATGTTTCTCTCACATCATTGATATTTCTATCTCTCTCCCTTCTTCTCTGACATCAATAAATGTATGTATGTGTGTGTGTGTGTGTGTGTGTGTGTGTGTGTGTGTGTATATATATATATATATATATATAGACAAAATATTCCTGAAAGTAAAGAACATGCTGACAAATAATTAACTTCATTGAGAATAAAGGAAAGCACTATGGATAAATTAAAATCTTCAAGAGAAGTAAATTCATCAGGGAAATATCAAGAATATTGAGTAACTATTCAAAAGAACCACATGAGAAAAATAAAAGTTTTGGTGAAGTAACAAGATTCAGATATCTCATAATTAATCTTGGAATCTGGAAGACTGGGAAAGCCCTGAAGACTCTTGAAAATAACAATAATTTTGTACCCAGAGTTCTATCCAAAGTATCAATAAGTCATAAGGCCTGTGGGGCACAGACCCTCACCCCCTAACATTGCAGAGGCCTGAACTCTCACACCTTCTGAGGGAGGTCTCCTGCCCCCATGGCTGCTTTGCCTCCCATGCACAGCTCAGATTGGGACCCAGGCTACAGACAGAGACTTGGCCAATAACAGCTGACATACATCTAAATCCATTCTTGCACCAGGAATGCTCAGGGCCTACTAAAGAATGCGAATAATCCTTTCCACTAATATTTACAGGGTAAACTAAGATTATTGTTGGAGTATTAAAATTGACAGTAAAATAGTAATTAAGTTCTCAGATTAATTTAAATTTGGCCAATTGAAATAAATGAACACTCAAGAAAATTTAAGTGTAATGAACAAAAAGCTGTTCCTAAAATACTAACTAAAATTTCTATGAGTAGTTCATCTCATCACAAAGTTGCATAACATGCAAAGAACCTAAAGCAGTCATATTTTTGTGCAAAAATTAAAATTGAAAGTTACCAAGACTGCAATATAAAATTTCCAAAAGCCTCCATTAATCAAAAAAGGGGGGGTCGTGGGGTAATATCATGTAAAAAAAAGCATCCTGCAAGTAAATTACATCTAGAAAATTCTTACTTCAGAAAATTAATGTCCATTTGTAATGCTAACAGCAGGACACCCATGAAAAACACACATAGTAACAAAATAAGCCAAAGGAAAATCATTTGGGCAAAAATAAAAAGAATTCCAAGTCTAATTTACAGGAAAGATTCCTTCATTAACTTTTGGTCGAGAACATGTTTGTATATTTTCAGAAAATAACTCCAAGACCATATGGATTTCTGCAATAAAGAGAAACTGACAGAGCTGTTCCAAACAAAGATGGAAGACGCTGATGACACTTTGCCATGCTAGCAGTCAGCAGCAGTGCATTGCTGCAAGTGGCCCAGGACCAAACCAGAGAGGGTGAAACCTGCACTGCCACCATTTCTCCACTATCCAGATATCATTGCTGACATGTACAGACAAAGAACTATTTGACACTGAAACTGGGACTCAGAACTACTGGACATTGAAACTGAGACTCAAACATTTTTTTTTGTTGTTGTTCTTATATGTTTATTTCTAGGATGCAGATGCAAGATTTTTTTAAAGAAAAGACATGGGGGAAATAGATACAGAGGCAAAGAAGCATTGAACAGACTGTCAAACTACAGTTGGAAGGCAGGTGAGGGTGGGGGGTAGGGGCTGTAAGAGATCAACCGAAGGACTTGTATGCATGCATAGAAGCATAACCAATGGATACAAGATACTGGGGGGGGGGGTAGGTGAGGGCATCTGCTGGGGGTCGGGGAGGCTGGGGAAATTTAACAGGGAGGGAAGGAAACATATGTACTATTATTCGTAATACTTTAAACAATAAAACATATATTAAAAAATAAGTAAAAAGGCCAAAATAATATTTGGACATAAAAGGACTTAAAATGTTTAATGCCCAAAGACACCTGAGGTTCATTTTTTGGCAGATAACAACAACTTTAGTATTTAATACAGATTATATAAATTAATATGAAAAATAATATTTTATCTAGCATTTATATAATACATTTTAAGATGTCAGTATTATATAATTTGGCAATAAAATATAATCTGCTGAAACAAAGCTATAAGCTGATTGAATATTGACCATATCACCAAAAAAAAGAAGTTTAATTAGAATTTGGCAGAACAAAATCAGAAGCCATCCTATCTAATAAAAGAGTAATATGCAAACTGACTGTACCTCTCTTCAAGCCATGCCCACAACCATGCCCACCAGCCAATCAGGAGCAAATTATGCAAATAAACCCCAAACAAGATGGCTGCTGCCACTGAAAGCAGGAGGGAGGCTTAGGTTTCCCTGGAAACAGAGGAAGCCAAGCTTTCTGCCCGCCCTTGCCCGCCTAGGCCTCCACCCAATGCTACAAAGTTTCAATTATAAAAGATACATAATCTGAACAGAAATGGCGGCAGCCAGGGAGCTGGAGAGAGAAGAGGCTAGGGTTGCTGGGGCGATGGAGGAAGCATAGCTTCTGCAGCCCTAGCACCTAGGCCTCCATGCTAGGCTACAAAGTTTCAAACAGAAATGGCTATCCCCACAGAGTGAGTAGAAGGTTTGGCTCTATTCTAGGCTACAAAGTTTCAATTGTAGAACATAAATTAATCCCAGATCCCAGGGCCTCCAGTTGGGTCGCTAGCGGACGTGGTCAGCCTGCAAACCACAACAGGCACCTTGCCCAGGCCACTCCACACCCCAAGGGAACCCCCACCTTGATCCAGGACACGCTTCAGGGAAAACCAGCTGGTCCCCAACCATGCACCAGGCCTCTGTCCTATCTAATAAAAGAGTAATATGCAGACTGACCATCATTCCAACACACAAGACAGCTGCCACCATGTGGTCAAATATCCTGTCCCCATTGTGGACACAAGATGGCCACCACAAGATGACCAGCAGGGGAGGGCCATTTGGAAGTTTCAGGCCTGCAAGGGAGAGCAATTGTGGGTGATCAGGCCATCAGGGAAAAGCAGTTGGGAGGGACCAGGCCTGCAAGGGAGGACAGTTGGGGGCGATCAAGCCTACAGGGAAGGGCAGTTAGGGGTGACCGGGCTGGCAGAGGAGCAGTTAGACATCAATTAGGCTGGCAGGGTAGTGGTTGGGGGGTGATCAGGCTGGCAGGCAGAAGTGGTTAGGGGCAATCAGGGAGGCAGGGAGGGGAGTAGTTTGGAGCCAGCAGTCTTGGATTGTGAGAAGGATGTCTGACTTCTGTTTAGGCTCGATTCTACCGGGATTGTCCCTAAACAGGCAGTAGGACATCCCTCAAGGTGTCCCAGATTGGAGTGGGTGCAGGCTGGGCTGAGGGACAGCCCCCCTAGCCCTATGCACAAATTTTGTGCACCGGGCCTCTAGTATTATCATACTATTGGATTCAAATAGCACCACTTATGAGGTGTATGATCTTAGGTAAGTTTCTCTTTGCCTCAATTTTCACTGCAATCAAAGGTGCTTGGCTTGTACTATCTATCTATCTATCTATCTATCTATCTATCTATCTATCTATCTATCTATCTATCTATCTATCTGGCTAAGTATCTGTCTGTTGACCAGTACCTATGATGCACATTGACCACCAGGGAGCAGACACTCATCCCAGGAACTGCCATGACGTGCACTGGCCATTTAAAAATAAATGGTACCACAGACCTGGTGCCCACAAACCAGCCATCGGCTTCCCCAAAGTGGAACACAGGCCCTACCACAACCCTGTAGCAACAGCCCATCAAATCGCAGCCAATGTTGCCAAGACCCCAAGGCACAAAATGCGGCCCACAGCCCAGCCCAGCCCAGCCCTAAAAGGGTTGCTGTGGACGCTGGGTAAGGGTGTCATGTAGCAACCCCCAGTTTCCTCTCTCTAGGGACTAGCCTCCTTGGAGCTTCTTCAGCCCAGAAACTTAACTTGTTTTATAGACAGGTGCAAACATTTCACACTTTAACCAAATGTTTGTGAAGCATTTTCATGTGCCTCATCTCATTTGATCCTCACAGAAGTCCCAGAATAGGTAGATAGGAGACTTGGTAAAATCCTATTTTCTTTTCATTAGCTGGAAAAATGTTGATTTGGAAAGTTTAGAAACTTGATACGACTGAAAAGAAGAAATGGTATAACTTGAAAATGACTTCAGGTTTTCTCACTCCAAAGAATATAGTCAAACACTGGTATAGTTAAATATTTTACCCTTTTTCTCCCTGAATAATAATCTGCTTCGTGTTGATATTTACAGCTGTGTTGCTGGCAATTACCTGAAAGAGAAGTTGGGTTGCTTCACTGGGCTGGAAAAAGGTTAGCTACATCAGAAAGTAGGTCTAATTAAGCAAGTTTATTCTATATCTATAAATAGTTAAGTTGACTATTGCATGTATAGTACATATAAAGCTCTCGCTGTTGCCAATTGCATGTGTGTGTTTTGATCTGTCATTGTCCACTATGAATTGGATTGACACTTCTATTACAGAGAAAGGGCGAACAGTGATATTAAAATATTGATTCTAATTAATTTAATTTCAATGTGCATGAATCAGTGCACTCGGACACTACTATGATATATAAGTGTTTGTTGCCAGGGTTATTGTTATCATCATTATTTTTAACCTGACATATTTGATGCATTTTATAATAAATGAGAGGCCTGGTGCATAGATTTGTGCACTGGTGGGATCCCACAGCCTGGCCTTCAACCTCTTGCAATCTGGGACCCACTAGGGGACTGCTGGTTTTGGCCTGATCACCAGAGTCCAGGCCAAGGGACCCCACTGGTGCACTACACCTGTAGTATGCATATATAGGATCTTTGGTTCAACTCTTCCTACCCTTCAACCCCCTTCCCTCTGAGATTCATCCATCTGTTTGATGTTTCCAGGCCTGTGCATTGAGTGTCTGACACCTGGTGGTCAGTGCACATCATTGCTACCAAAAGGTTGAACAGTCAAATGGTCAATTTGTGTATATATATATATATATATATATATATATATAGAGAGAGAGAGAGAGAGAGAGAGAGAGAGAGAGAGAGAGAGAGAGAAGGAGAATAGAGGGCTGGTGCACAAAATTTGTGCTGTGGGCAGGAGTGTCCCTCATCCCAGCTTGCACCCTCTTCAATCTGGGAGATGTCCAACTGCTGGCTCCTAACCACTTGCCTGCCTGACTGCCTGATTGCCCCCAATCACTCTCCTGCCAGTCTGATCACCCCCAACTGTCCTCCCCTACCAGTCCTGATTGCCTCCAACTGCCCTCCTCTACAGGCCTGGTTGCCCCCAACTGCCCTCCCCTGCTGGCCTGATCATCCACAACCACCCTTCCTTCTGGTCTGATCACCCACAACTGTCCTCCCCTGCTGGCCATCTTGTGGTGGCCATCTTGTGATGACACGAGGGTGAGGGGGCTACCTAGGCTTTTATTAGTATAGATTATTTTAAATGAGAATATTTTTAAATGCGAAATAAAAAATATTTGTATCATTTTAAGTTGAAAGTAGATTTTTGTGTCAATAAAAATATTTTAAAAATCTATTATGGACTTGTATTACTCTTTCCTCCCAATGAATCAATTTTCTTTTCATGCCATGTGAGCCAAACCTCACTACTGCATCTCCAATATTAGATGCTCAATAGATGAAGAGTGGATAAATGGATAAATCCTAGCAGCTGTTGATTAGCAAATGTATTTACATGCTTATTGACACTGCAGCAACTTATTCATTGTAGTATAAAAGGGATAGGGCATAGTTATTATGTGATATATAAAAGTCAATATCCTTTCAAGAAGTTAGTATTTGTTTCATCTTTTTAACTAAAAGACTACTGATTTACATTCATGAGAGAAAGAGAAGGAGAGTGTAAATATTAACATTAGACACATGAGGTAAAATTGGTTATTCAAATGCTTCTAAATTAAAAATTTCAGTCTTGCCTCATGCAATAAATATATAACTCAAGAGAAGACAAATTGAGACAACTACATTTAAAAATGGAAATGGGGGCCAGGGTAAATATGCACTTCTCTCAAATCTCTTAATTCTTAGAGTATGTAAAACTATAAAAAGCTATCTATTTGGATTATATTAATTAAACTCCTTACGAAATGCTTTACGCTTCCAGAATTGAATCTGATGAACATAAATCTTATTAAAGATTAGTATAAGTGGTCATTATGGTAGACAGATTAATGTACCCCACCAAAAGAGGGTCCCGAATTCTAATCCCTAAAATCTGTGAATGTTACTTTACATGATGAGACAAGGTAGTAGATGGAATTAAGATTACCAACAAATTGAATTTAAAATAAGAAGATTATTCTGCACTGGCTGGATTTCTCAGTTGGGTGGAGCTTTTTTCTGTGCACCCACAAGTAGCAGGTCCTTGCCAAACCCTGTTTGGCTCAGTTGATAGAGCATTAGCCTGTGGATTAAAAGGTTCCAGGTTTGATTCTGGTCAAGAACGTATACCTTGATTTCGGGAACATCCCCAGTATGGGGTATGCAAGAGGCAGCTGATTGATGTTTCTCTCTCATTGATGTCTCTGACTTTCTATCCTTCTCCCTTCCTCTCTGTCAAAAAATAAAATAAAATATATATTTTTAAAAAGTAGTGGGTCCGATTCCTAGTCATGGCACATACCTAGCGCGCACATTTCATCCCTTGTTGAGGTGTGTACAGGAGGCAATCAATCAAGGTTTCTCTTGCACATTGATGTTTTTTTCTCTCTCTCTCCCTTCTACTCTTTCTAAAAGTAAATAAACCAGTGAGTGAGGATTAATAATGATGATGAGATTATCCTGGATTCTGAAATTGGGCTCAATGTAATCACAAAGGTCCATAAAAGGAAAAGATGAAGGCAGAAGAGAACCAAGAACTAGGGCAGAGTGATAAAGGCTAATCTGATATTTCAGGTTTTGAAGATGAAGGGAACCACAAGCCAGTGAACGTAGGCAGATTCTATAAACCATAAAAGATAAGGAAATAAAGCCCCCCCCCTAGAGCTTGCAGAAAGAACTCGGCATTCTGATACCTTTATTTTAGTCCAATGAAGCCCATTTTAGGTTTTGGATGTCCCAAACTGTAAGATGATCAACTTCTGTTTTTTTAGGCCTGAGACTTTTAGTTACAGCAACAATAAAAATTTAATAAATATTTTGTTAACTAACTAGAAGCAGAATGCTAATGGTCCAAATACCTAAAAATTTGAAATCAGGCAGTGGGAAGAGGCTAGATGAATTTTATGAACCATAAAATATATCATCTATCATTTGATATTTTTTAAACATTATAAAGTAGGTCATTCTATTTTTTTCTGAATCATCTTAACTAATAGACAGACTTGTAAATTGACTGTACCTCTGCTATACCCACAGCCAATCACAGTGAGTATGCAAATTAGAAGGCCAAATATGGCGGCCACCCAGCTGCTCCAGACATGGAGTGGCCAGGTGGGGCAGGATGCTTGCTATGAGAGGGAGGGTGGGGGTCAAAGGGATCTACAGGAGCAGAGTGCCATAGGGAAGATAGACTGCAGACTTCTGCAGTGAAGACGAAGATGGCACATTCTGGCCAGAACTAAGGCCTGGGTCCCGGGTGCTGGAGGAAAACCAGTGCTTAAAGCCAATGGAAGGAAGGCCTATTGCACAAATCTCTTAGTGCAATGGGCCTCCAGTTTGTAATAATCAAACACAAATTTAATGCTAAGAAAAAAATTTACTCTCTCCTAACAAACTAGTATGTCTTTTCATCTTTACATATTAAGAGTTGTTTAATTGATTTTGTTTCCCTTCCTATTATGTTTGCAAAAAAGCTCAGTTAAATTTTCAGCCAGAGTAACCAGTTTTAGCCTAGATTTTATAGAAAAACTATGTTCTCTTTTCCATTAGATGTCTCTTGTTGTATCCTTAATTTAATGGCCCTATTATACTTGGTTATTTATATGTAAATCAAGAGAAAATCTTTTCTCAAAGTAGGAGGGAAGGAAAACTAATATAGATTCAGCACTTACACTCTCTTCCAGAAACAAAGTAATTAAAATGTCTCTATAGAAGAGCTGTTATTCTCAGTCTATAAATGATAAAGCATTCACAAAAACTCAGTACCTTACCAGTGACTGCCTACTCCAAGGTCTTTGTGATACCACTGTAATTAAGCTACTTACAAATAACAGGAAAGAGGCAAAGAGAAGGCCAAATATTATAGGCATGTCATTTGGGCAGCTTCACCAGGAAGCTACAACTTAACACGCCCCTGGGGTCCAACAAAGTGAAGATAGATAGATGTCCAGTAAAGTCAGAGGACTAGCAAAGGTGTTTGATGTCAATCACACTTGGGAACAGGTCATTGGCCAGAATAGGCACGGCCACTGCACAAGCACGAAATTTGAAATTTGGGATATTTATTACCCTAAACCAGTGGTCAGCAAACTCATTAGTCAACAGAGCTGCAAACCGTGGCTCGCGAGCTGTAGTTTCCTGACCACTGCCCTAAACTAAGGAATTTGTTCTGTTAGCATATTGAGCTTGACTCCTGGCTTGTGGGCTTCTCTCACTCTTGTTTCCTGGCATTTGCCCACACACAATGGACTAATGGACTGAAACTAGCCTGATGCTGAACTGGACCCAGCCACAACATGGAAAGGAAACTCTAGCCACTGGCTTTGCTTCTAGCTCTACTGAAACCCTAGCTATACTTCTTCTATAACTGGACTAAGGGAAATGGGACTTTGGAAACCCAGATATGTAATTCCATGCAAATAAACAACACTCATCCTCCTGTGCAAGTCCCAGAAAATTATTTTTCTCAAGATGTAGCAAGGGCCCCACCCCCAGCACCAGTGGGGAAGAGGACACCCCAATTTCCTGGATAACATTTGCACTAGGACTATCTGTGTTCCAATAGGAGTCCAGACTGAAATCACACAAGCTATTCATTATTGCTAAAGATGAAACATGAAGGAGAGATGGTATTCTAGGAAAATTCTATTTCCCCTTATCAAACTAGAATTTCTCATTAACTGCCACTTGAAAATTTTCCAATTCTTACTAATTGCCATTTATAAATTCTCAAATTTAAATGTAAATAAAAATCCCAGATATCTCTGAAATTAGAAGATTATTCATTCTCTGACTAGCCTAAGACCTTCTTCTCTGAGAGCTGCCTCCAACACCCTTAGCCACAACTGGTTATAAGAGCTAAACACCTGGCTCCAATATACCTAGCCAGATGATCTCTGCTGGTTAAAATGAAAAACTCAGACTTAGTGATGCTACTTGATGAATCTCATTTTATGGCTTGACATAATAGACTATTATCTTGAAAGTAGTGGAAAAGTTATAGTGTCCCAGATACTAGGACCAGTAAAGAAAGTCATTCCTCAGGTGTGATCAAAGCAGATGCACACTTAGAATTTATTTGCAATTCCTTGTTTATTATTGTTTATTATCTTGCTATTCAAAATATAGTCCCAAGAACATATTCAATAGCATTACTTGGAAATTTTCCATAAAGCAGATCCTCAGGGCCACTAATGAAGCAGAATCTGTATTTTAACAAGAATCCCAGGAGATTACTTTTTCACATCTTAAAAAAATAACAAATAACATACACACATAACCCATAGACACAGACAACAGTGTGGTGGACAGAGGGAAGGGGGATGGAGACTGGGTGGAAGGACACAGGCAAAGCGGGGTTGGGGATGACTGTAATAGTGTCAACAATAAAAAGAATGGGGGGGGGGGAAAGCATGAATCTGGGAAAACGGAATATCCACATGTAAATAAATAAAATTTGACCCTTTCCTCATATCAAATGCAAAAATTATCTCAAAATGAATTACAGACTCAAATGTAAAAACTAAAACTCTTACAAAGAAATTTAAGATATGTTTCACGATCTTCGGTTAGGCAGTCTTCTTAACGATAAACTGAACAAAAAACACAAGAAACAAACAAAATATGCATACATGGGACATCATCATAATAAAAAACTCTTGTGCTTTAAAAACAATCATCACTCAGACAGTGAAATGACAACACACAGAATGAGGAGTATTTTTACATCATATATACAAAAGGCTCTTACAATGCAACAAGAACACAAATAACCCAATTTAAAAATGGCCAGAGCATATAAATGAACATTTCCCCAAAGAAGATACACAAATGGGCCAATAAGAACATAAAAAGCTGTGCCCAGCCAGCATGACTTAGTGGTGGAGTATTGACTTATGAACCAGGAGATCACAGTTTCATTCAATGTCAGGGTATATGCCTGGGTTGTGTGTTTGATCCCCAGTGTAGGCATGAAAGAAGCAGCCGATCAGTAATTCTCTCTTATCATGGATGTTTCTATCTCTCTATCCCTTCCTCTCTGAAATCAATAAGAATATGTGTGTGTGTGTGTGTGTGTGTGTGTGTGTGTGTGTGTATTAAAAGAACATAAAAGTTGTTCAATGTTATTATTCATTAGAGAAATGTGCATTAAAACCAAAATGGCATACCATTTTATATTCACTAGAATGGCTAAAATAAAAAAGACCAACAAGTGTTGGCAAGGAAATGGAGAAATTGAGACATTCGTATAATATCAGTGGAAATGAAAAATACTAGAGCTTCTTGAGAAAATTCTGACAGTTCCTTTAAAGGTTAAACACAAAGTTACAATATGAACCAGAATTCTGCTCCTACATATATACCCAAAGATAAATAAAAACACATCTCCAAACCAATAACTTGCACATGATTTTCATGACAATATTATTTATAATAGCCAAAATTTAGAAATAACCCAGATGTTCATTAGCTGATGACAAGATAAGTAAAATGTGCTGTATCCATACAATTAAGTATTAATTTACAATAAAAAGGAATAAAGTACTTTGTGTATATTATCCTAAGAGAAAGATCAGTCACAAAAGATCAGATATGATTCCATTTATATGAACTATCCAGAATATTCATAGTGACAAAAGCAGATTTGTGGTTGTTAGGGATGAAGGGAAGGGAAATAGAGAGGGACTGCTAATATATACAAAGTTTCTTTCCTGGGTAAAGAAAATGCTCTCAAATTGTTTGTGGTGATGGCTGTGTGAGGGAGGAAGTATAATTTTCCTTCCCCAGAGATCAAGAGCAAAAACAACCACATTTATTAAATACATACACATGCTCAATCCATACGAATAAGATGGCTGAGGGCAGATCCAGAAAGTTAAGGCTTATATTACATCTTGAGCTAAAGAGAAAGGAGGCATTGAGTTTGGGGACATCGAAGGGCAGAAAGACAGTTCACAGGGAGATGGGAAAGCAAATGTTTGACAAACGTTTGCTGAGCAACCTTTAATAATGGGACACAGAACTTTGATCAAATGGTCCTTGCTAGGTTCTTCCTTGTCTGCCTCACACTAGTTCATATTTAACACTTCTTAGAGCAGATCCTCTAAATTCATTTAGGCAGTTGAGGGAAGCTCAAGGACTTTCCTGAGTCTTTAATTTCTTAAAAATAATCAGCACAAATAATCAATATCCCAAAAGACTTATTTTCACAGTGTCAAACTCTGCTTAATCACAGTTGAACAATTCTGTGCATATCCTATATGACAAAAGCCTAAAATTCTAAGTGTCCAGTTGTCCATTCAACCAACCAAAGTGTAATGTGCTAATGATATGCTAAGGATGCTCAACCACTCATTATGACGTGCACAGACCACCAGTGGGCAGACACTCTGACTGGTAGATTAGCTTTCTGCTAGGGTCCAGCCAATCAGGACTGAGCAAGACAGGCCAGACATGCCCTGGTGCCTTCCTGTGGCCCCTCCCCACCAAGTGTCAGATGCAGTGAGCTGAGTGGTAAGTAGCAGCGAGCAGGTGGGCAGTAAGGGGCAAGGAATCCCAGACTGCAAGAGGGATTTCCAACTGCCAGGGATTGGGCTTAATCCTGTAGGTGGACATTCCCCGAGGGTCCCTGTGAGAGGGCACAGGCCAGGCTTAGGGACTTCCCCCACCCAGTGCAAGAATTTCATGCACCAGGCCTCTAGTACTGAAAATGATTGAATTGTAGGCTTTAAATGGAGGAATTGTAAAGTATGTAAATTACATATTGTGCATATTTAAGACAATAATTCTTTCTTGTTCTATGATGTAGTTCCAGTGTCTAGTCCAGGCACACAGTAATAATAATAAAAAAACACTTGTTCAATGAACACATGCATAAATGGATGAATACAATCAAGAGACCAAATATTCCTGAGACCAAATTGAGAGTTCTACCTTAGTTCCTGACACCATTCCTATCCCACCTTGTTCTTCTTTATGAATCCTACCTGTGTTAACTAATATTGGATTCCATAGAATAACCACTAACCTATTATGATAATGAATGTTAATTAAGCATTTTGGTTATTCACAGCTGTCACCTAAAAGTACTTAACCCAGACAAATACAACTCCCTTAATGAAAATACTATTTGCAGAGAGGTGATTCTGCATTCCACGAATGAGTGCTGTCCACTATGAAAAAATCACCTTCACTATTTTTCAGATTTATTAATTACAAAATGAAATACTATTATTCATTCATAAAAAAAAAGCTACCACAGTGCCTGGCATGAGGTTACAATGATTATCTGTTAATTGATTGATGGACTATAATATTTGGATTTAAACTGAGAGTAATTTTTAAGTCAACATCTCCTCTAAGAGATCCTATCTAATAAAAGAGTAATATACAAATTTGACCGTACCTTTGCTATACCCACCAGCCACGCCCACCAGCCAATCAGGAGTGTGAGGGCTTGTCTGAGGCAGCCCGGGTTGTAGGGTCGTGTCTGATGCAGCCCAGGCCAGGGGGGGCGTGGCCCAGGCAGGCCTGGCCTGAGAGGGTGTGGCCAAGGTGGCCTGGGCCTGTGTGGCCTGAGGGGGCATGGCTGAGGAGGCTGGGCCTGTGGGGTCCTGGAGGGGAGTGTCTGAGGTGGCCCAGGCCTGGGGGGTTGTAGCCGAGGCGGCCCAGGGCTGGGTGGGCAGGGCCAAGGCTGTGCTAGCCAGGGAAAACTGGGTGGGGCTAAGACCCTGGCTGGAGGGGTGAGGGGTCGGGGCTGGGATGGAGCCAGCCATCTGCCCCTTGCAGGGCGATGGCTGGGTGCCCAAGGCTTAAAGCCTTGGCCAGAGGGCTCCCAGTAGGTGAGAGGGGGCAGATTGGGCTGAGGGATTACTCACCCTCAGTGCACGAATTTCATGCACTGGGCCTCTAGTTTCATTATAAAATAATTAAGATGCACCCAGCTAAGGTTGTTCAGTTGGTTAGAGATTCATCCCCATATGCCAAGGTTGTGGGTTGATCTCTGGTCAGGGCACATAGAATCAATGAATGAATGAATAAATAAATGGGTCAACAAATTGATGTGTTTCTTTCTCTCCCTCTCTCTCTAAAACAAATAAAGAAAAAGTAAAAAGGGAATAAAAATTTTAAAATAAAATAACTAAAATGCATATGTAGCCTTAGCTGATTTGGCTCAGTAGATAGCGTGTCAGCCTGCGGACTGAAGGGTTCCAGGTTTGATTCTGGTCAAGGGCATGTACCTTTGTATTATTACTGTGTGCCTTGTGGGTACACCCCATTAGAGGGTGTGCAGGAGGCAGGTGGTGATAGATGTTTCTCTTGCATCGATGTTTCTAACTCTCTATCCCTCTCCCTTCCTTTCTGTAAAAATCAATAAAACATACAAAAATAATAAAATGCAAATGTAAAAGTACCAAATGATTTACCAATGATTCAGTCGTATTTCTAACACATTTTGATAACACATTTCTAACACATTCAGTCATATTTCTAACAACTATATTGTTTAGAATTGTTAAGCTAATGGAAAAACAACTAATTTTTCATGGTCATTATATAGTAAGTACAAAAATAAATTTTACCCAGTAGAAAAAGCAAGTCCATCCTGTATTACAGGACTTTGAATTAATAATAGAAAGTTCTCTACTAGAGGTCCAGTGCACAAAATCATGTGGGTCAGGTCCCTAGGCTTAGCCTGCAATGAGGGCCATCTTCTGTCTGTTCGCCAGTCCCCAGGCCAAACACTGCCTCCACTGATGGGGCAGGTAGGTCATGGGAAAGCCCCACAGCTTCTGTCAGCTTTGCAAGCCCCAGCAGCAGCTGCAGTGGTGGTGGCAGTGCCCAAGTGTGCGTCCCGAGCAGGCAGTGCGTTCCATCAGCGGCCAGCCCGGTGCACACACATGGAGGTGAAGTTGCTGGCACCTGCTTTCCAACCAGCCTGAGCCCCTGAGCAGCAGCGTGCACATAGAGGTGAAGTTTTGCCAGCACCCGTTTCCTGCCAGCCTGAGCCCCCAAGCAGCTGGGGATGAGCTGGGGAATCCAATGGCCTGACAGCCAGCCTGGCCCTCCTGCCACCCACCCGTTCCCTCTTTCACCATCGCTGATCCATCAAAGCCTGAGGGCCAGGGGGAGGGACAAAGAGGTCACCCATTCAGCCCACTCACCAGTCCCAAGTCCCACCCTGCCATCACCCACCTATTTCCCTATGGTTCCCCATTTGCCTGCAGGCAGAGGTAGAAAGGGAGAAAGGAGAGGGACTGAGAGGTGATCAGTGTGCCTCATGGCAATTGGTTAAGCGGTCATTCTGGTCTTTATGCTTATGGTCCCTGGCTTTTTATTATATAGGATACTATTCCTTGGTGCTTTGAATATTTGAGAATTTTTTTTAAAAAACTGAATCACTTTCCCAAATGAA
Source organism: Antrozous pallidus (assembly GCA_027563665.1). Classification (NCBI taxonomy): domain Eukaryota; kingdom Metazoa; phylum Chordata; class Mammalia; order Chiroptera; family Vespertilionidae; genus Antrozous; species Antrozous pallidus. The sequence goes on from CM050509.1 coordinate 124,616,551, forward strand.
TGTTAAGATATTAAGTATAACAAATTGTTCTATATTGAAAATTACCTGTTATACCATTCGAACTCAATTACAGATAATATGTAACTGAAAAAAATGTAGATGTATATATTTTATGGAGACACAAAGAGTAATGAACCAGCTCTGAAATATAACATACTCTTTAACAATGTATGATCAAAAACAAAATGTATTCTAAAAGTGCCTGAGAGTTTCAAATCCTACTCGATTCAAGACTGTGGACAAGCATTCACAGACACCAAAGTACTTAAATATGTTAAAAAGTGGCAAAGACATTAACGCTAAGATGTTTGTTCCAAAATGAATGAGGATTTCATGGCTATGCAAGATTTTATTTTATCCATCTTTCCCCATCACTTACCATTAAAGCCTAGCAACTGAACAAAGCACACAAGAAAGGCAAGTTCTCTTCAATCAACTATCAAAGTTTTTATAGAGATTAGGAGGAAAAAAAAACACTTACAACTAAATTAAGTACTGTGGCATTAGAACTGGATTCCTAATATAATCTGTCCTATTTAAGAAAATATAGAGGATTTATATATAGCAGTGGGAAAGCAGCATAATAGGTGCTTATAAAAGGCTTCTTTCAGTGAAGAAATGTTTAGCCTAAGAAGAAAGGAGTTGGACCTCACTGGATATTGTGAAATGCCTGCAGGAAAGCTTTGTTACAATGTCTCCTTTAGAAAGGTGAACTTATTAGGAAAGGTAGAAGAAACTGAAGCCAAGGTATTATAATTTTTCAAGAGATGTTTTCTCCCTTAGGCAATCTGGTTAATAACTTGAAAAATGCTGGGGAGAGGAAACGAGTGAAAAAAATATATTCAGGAAAAGAAAAAAGAAAGTTAAGTCCTTTGGTCCAAAGAACACCAACTACCTAATTTCTAGTCTAGCCTTTCAAATTCAGAAGGAAATGTTTCACTTGCATAGTAGCATAGCCAATCAGGAGTGAAGGTACGATCAAATTTGCATGTTTTTCTTTTATTATTTGGATATAATTTTGTCTTACCATCTGAGAAATATTAGGTTTTGTAGTAATATGCTCCTTATACAAATTAAAAGTCAAATATATGTGCTAATATCTATAGGCAAAACAATTAAATCCTCATAATATAAAATTATTATCATAGTACTAATGATATAGTAAAATGACATAGTATTTTATGTCATGTTCTTGAACCCAGAAAACACTGGAATAGGAAAATTCAGACAGTACCTTTTCTGTATAATTAAAAACAATAAAGCTAACAGAAAGAACATATATTCTTAACCTAAAAGTTTTAATGTAAATATATTAGAAAAATACACACTGTATAAAGAGTTTTTGCTCTTTTATGAAATAAGAATGCATTTGTCAAATGGTAACTAAAATGGAGATTGTGAAATAGGTAATAAAAGAGCTCTATTTGTTAACTGTTGTCAGTCTAGTTTTCTTTCCATTACAGCATCATAACCACTACCACATTAAACTCATGTCTGAAAAAAGAAAAAAAAAGTTTTATTTGGATTATAATACAACAGAAATATATATTGTCATATTAGTATCCTATCTAATAAAAGAGTGATATGCAAATTGACCGTACCCTCACTACACCCATAAGCTATGCCCACAAGCCAATCAGGAGCGATATGAAAATTAACACCCAACAAAGATAGCTGCTGCCCAAGGCTTTTTCTGGCCATAGGGATGCCGGGGCTGGGGTGGAGCCAGCCAGCCTTTGGCCCCATCACAGGGCAATTGCTGGCTGGGGTGCACTGGCCGAGGTCCCCTGCCCAAGGATGGAAAACCTCAGCCAGAAGTTTTTGGCCTTGGGAAGACTGGGAGTGAGTCGTCTGTAGGACATCCCCTGAGGGCTCCCAGTATGTGCAAGGGGGCAGGTTGTGCTGAGGGACCACCTGCACTGGGCTCCTAGTAGGAACATAATTGAATGATACAAAAAAAAATCTCCTAGTAAGAAATGACATGTACTGATAAGGATTTTTGCATAATGAGTAACATACATGAATATCCATGACCGGGATCTATGATATCTCCAAAATTCCTGTCTCTACAATCCTAACATGGTTACTCCCATTCATGATGGAACATGGTGGATGACCAAAAGAATAAATGTTCTCTCTGTATTGTATTCACTTTAGCAATGTAATGTGCATTCTTTTACATGCTTATTCCCCTCCATATTATAACAAAACCATATATGGCATGTCAATCAGAAGTAATTAGCAGCATATACTCTCCTCAAACAGTTCGTTTCTCTACTTGTGAAAGCCAAGATGAAGTAAAGACCAAATGACCAGAAATATTTTCTGGGCTGAGGTTCTGGCTGGCTAATGGCTTAGCTTTTGTGAGATATCATTATGATTAACTTGTTTTTATGTTTTCACCAGTGTGTGGCCAATTGAGATGACATAACTCATTAGACAGGGTCCTTAGGTACATCAGAGCAAGTCACTTCATCATGATTGAGACCAAAACCTCACTGGCAATCTCCAACCTATTTTGCAAGTTGTCTGCCTCACATCATTAATCAATACTGATAATCTAAGTTTCCCTACATAAAGTATTACCTCCAAATTAAGTAGAATTGAGATAAACAGCACCTTACCATTGAATCAGTACATTACTTACATATTTTAAGTCACTAATGCAAAGGCAATTGGAAAGTTGATTTATGCTCATATTAAATAGGAATATTTCTTTCTTCCTTGCTAACTGGTTCATAATAAACTTATTTTAATAGTCCTGAAAGTAATTATAATTATTTGAATATTGTTTAACTTAGGTTTCTCACATTATTTCTATGTTTCTCAGTCCTTACAAGATATGCTCCAATTGATTTTTAGAGAGAGAGAGAAAGGAAGGGGGGAGATAAATATCACTGTAAGAGAAAATCACTGATTGGCTGCCTCTTATATGTGCCCCAAACAGGGATTGAATCCGCAACCTGAGTATGTGCCCTATCTGGGATTCGAAACCACAACCTTTTGATGTATGGAATGACATTCCAACAAACTGAGCAATCCAGTCAGGCTCTCACCATATTATTTCAATTGCTTGGACAGATGATAATTTGATAAATGTACCCTAAACAATGGAATGTCACGTAACACTGATAATGAATAAACTAGAGCTACACATACCAACTTGAATAAATCCCACAAGTACAAAGAACCATTCAGAAGTATGTTACAGAATACTTGTTTTTATCATGCTATTTATATAAAGTACAAAATTTCAAAACAATACTACATTTATTTAGGGATATAAACTTATAATTAAAAAATAACACAAATGCATGGAATGATGAACCCCCATTTTATAAAAGGTGAAAATGCTGGTAACAGGAAAGACCAGATGTGTAGGCTTATTAGAAAAATGATGCCCTGGCCAGTTTAGCTCAGTGGATAGAGCATCAGCCTGTGGATTAAAGGGTCCCCGGTTCAGTTCTGGTCAAGGGCACATGCCTGGGTTGCAGGCTCAATCCTCAGTAGGGGGTGTGCAGGAGGTAGCAAGCAGACCAATGATTACCTCTCATCGTTGATGTTTCTATTTCTCTCCTTCTCCCTACCTCTCTGAAATCAATAAAAAAATAATATTTTTAAAACAACTATTCCAAGATTTTAAATATCCTCACCAGTAAAATAAAGTATAATTATGTAATGGGATGGAGGAATTAGCTAATGTTATGATTTCAATCATTTAATCATTTATATCAACTCAAACTTATACAATGCTATGAGCCAAATATATCTCAATAGAGCAGGATAAACCTCTTCCTGTTTACATTTCTGCCGCTAGTTTATATAATCAATTACACAAATTTTATATTTCATATTATGTTTTTATTATGTAAAATATATGTTTGTTTTAATTTTCCTTTAAATTTTATTTCAGAATTAAATGCACCAATAGTACAATGCTGTAGTCTATATGTCTATATATTTACCTTTACCAGAAAGTTTTATGTTGTCATATGCTTTAATGTTACTGTCTAGCATTCTTTTCTTTCAACTTGAACAACATCCTTTAGAATGTCTTACAGGGCTTGTCTTGTGGTGATGAACTGCCTCAGCTTTTGTTTATCTGGCAATGTCTTATTTTCTCTTTCATTTTTGAATGACAGCTTTGCCCAATACAGTGTTCTTATTGGTAGTTTTGGTTTTTCTTTCAGCACCTGAATATATCACTCCCACTCTCTCCTGGTCTGCAAGGTTTCTGATGAACAAACCAGCTTTGTCTTTATAGGAGCTCCCTTATTTGCAATGAGTCACTTTTCTCTGGCTTTCAAAAATCTGGCCATGATTTTAACAATTTGATTATAATTTGTCTCTGAATTTATTGTAGTGGATGTTGTTGATCTTCTTGAATTTCTAAACATTTTCCTTCTAATTTGGGGAAATTTTCACTATTATTTCTTTGAATCACCTCTCTGCCCCTTTATTTCATTCTTCTCTTTGTGAGACTCCTGTAATTTACATTATGGTCCACTTATGTCCAATAACTACATCAGGCTCTCTTCACTTTTATTCATTCTTCTTTTCCTTTGATTTGATCATTTTAAATGACCTGTTGTTTAAGTTCACTGATTTCTTTCTTGCTTCCTCTTGGTCAAGTTTGTTGAATGCCTATAGTGATTTTCCCCAATTTATTTTGTACTTCAACTCCACAATTTCTATTTGCATCTTTTTTTTTTTTATAATTTCTATATCTTTGTTGACATTCTGATTTTATTTCCCATCACTCTCTTGACTTCATTTAGTGTTGTCTGTTTTCTCTTTCAGCAAATTAGGCACTGATTATTTTTAAGTCTTTCTCAGGCAATTAATAAAATCTCTATTTATTTAGAGTTGGTGCCTGGAGGTTAATACTGTTCCTTTGATTGGCCCTGATTCTGTTTCTTTTCATGCCATGTGATCTTTGGTTGAAATTTACGCATTTGAAAATAAAAAAAGGAGCCACCTCTCTGAGTCTTTATGGATGGGCTTCATAGAGAGGAAGATCTTCATCAACTAGGCTGATAAAGATCCTGGGAACCTCTGAACCCCTTTCTGAGGACGCATCTTCTCGTGCCTGTGTATGGAATATACAACTTAAAAAGTTTTCTCATTCCTTCTCAGGAGCTTATAACCTCATACTCTTCCTGGCATCTTTCTACAGTACTAAAGATTTCTGGGGCTGTAACAAGCCATTGTACTCTCCATTCTTTATAGAACCCAAAACCTGGTGTTCAAATTGATGTTGCCCAAAGTACTTCTACCAGATGAGACAGTAACAACCAGTCCCTTGGACAGCCTGCAAAAAGCCAGAACATTAGAAACATGTTCTACTCTTCTTCTTCCCTCCTGAGGGGGTAGCCAGGAATTGGTGGTTTCCCTGTCATTCTGCACTATTACCAGAAGGTAAGGAACTAGGGCATGCAAAACGTCACTTCTTATCTACATAGATGCAGCTCTTCTTGACTTTGTGCTCATTTGAAATGCTACTACCTTTTAATTGCCTTTAAAAGCTCCACAAAAATAATTTTGTCCCTCTATTGTGTTTAAGTCAGTGTCTCCATGCCTTCATTTTAAATGACCTGTCGTTTAAGTTCAACTTTCTATTCTACAATCTTTTCGCATTCTTAAATAATTTTAAACATGTAAGTAGAAGTCATGTTTACTATTCAATCAACAAACCTCATATATTTAGGAAGAATTCACCCATGTAAAATAATCAATGTATATATGCATTGTTTTAAATACTGATAACTAAGAAAAGAACAGCTTATTCTTAGTACAGAAAATTAGTCTACAGTAGTCTCATATGCCAAAGATTTACCTAAATTATGTGAAATTAAGATTTTTAATTATCTCAAGTAAGTTTCTGTAAACATATATTTTGCCACATTGAAAGTATTAGAGGTTCATATTTTTAATTTCTGGGAATTTTAGTCAAGTTCTATTTACACAACCAATTGTTTATCTCTAGGTCAACAGAATAGATCTCCTTTAAGAGATTTTATAGTCTAATTTTGGAATACCATCCAGAGGTAAGAAACCAGTACACACATTCACACGAGATGTATATGCTTTATAGAGCTAGTGACATAAACTTACACACAGAGAAAGTTTATGACTTGAACCCTAAACTTTCAGCTATGGTTCCACCATATACAGAAATATAGAACCAGTCTATATATCCACTTTCTGGTGGGCATGAAATTTAGACACTAAACAAGAAAGACAAATAGAAATGCTTTATAAATCAGATTCTCTGCTATCTTGCACACAACAGAAATAAGATCTTTATAAAACATTAATGCATTTACATATCTCATATAATGATAAGAATTTGAAATCCAATTAAAAGGATTTTAGAGACTGGAGAAGCAAATTAGAGGAAAGGGCGTCCATAGGAGAGGAATGCATATGTGACAAGCAGATATGACTCCAAGTCATCAGATTGTTTATAAGAATGTTATAAGATAAGGTGAAGGCAAAGAAGGGGACATCAGATGAGCTTTGAAACTTTGAAACTGATACCCTGCAGGGAAAAGGGAGAAAGTGGCCAATTAGGAGAAGCATGGGAAAACTTAAAATAAGGAAGGTCCAATTAGAAAGTAACATGGACAAGACAAAGAAGCAACCAGCATTTATAAACCTGTAGACAAAGAGACTCACTGGACTAGTTTTTCCCATTGTGGAGGAGAGAACAAGGCTCTCCCAATTGGGGAACCCCTCCCCAGGGGGAGTTTGTACACGTTCACGATAAACTTCCACACTTTTGCTTAAAATCTTTTAATACTCGAATTTGATTCTTCAAACTCAGTAGGACAAGAACGTGCAGCGAGTCCCAGCTTGCCATTCAGGGTATCACAATTACCAACCGGTGTTGCCAGTGGTGGCAAATAACTTCACTATATGGTCAGATCATAAAACAAAATTCCCAGCTTCTCCTGCCAGTAACAGAGGATAACTCACAGGCCAAAAGGAAAGCAAAGACAAAATTAATAGAGCAGAAAAAAAAAAGAAAAACAGATTGCTGCTGCTACTAAGTATTCACCTTTGGGAGCCTGGATTTGAATCAGCCATGGCATACCCTTCTCTAGTGAGTACATTTACCAGGCTCTGGTAGGTGAACCCACTGGGCATCTTCTTGGAAGATATCCCAACCTTTTAAAAGTTAGTTTTTCAGAAAAAGATAATATTATGACTAATACAGATATAAAAATGAAAATGAATACATATTAAAAATTTTAGTTTTACTCATTAAATGAGAAAGCCACACAGATTTTATACTGGTTCAGAGGAAAAAATCAAAAAAGCAGAAATTTCTATAGAGTAAATGATCTGAATTGCAAACGAAGGCAAAACTGCTTTTTGCTACAATTGGGAGGGAAGTCAGTGGAAACTCCCTGGAAAAAGACAGAATTTACTTTGACTTGTACAAGAACTCAAAAGCAGTATCAGGCCAAGAACCTATGCTATTTTTGACATGCGTATCTTTCATTGAAACATGCATTCTACCTCCCTAAAATTTATTTTGCAAACAAAATTAAATAGGAAAGACCTGTGTTGCAGGCGTTATGTTTTATGAGGAAGCAGTACTAAGACTCACTAAATAATGAATGAGAGCAGGATTAATTCTGTCCCCTGGAGCTGGTATTCAATTTGGAGATTATTTGGTATTTTGCATTTATTTACTTGTGGATTTCTAAAGCAGTGATGCGAATAAAGTACTCCTATTTCACTAGATAGCGATATCTCAATCCAGCATGAGAACATTTTCAACAATTAGGGCTATTCAAAAATGACATGGCCCCTGGAGTGAGATTGCCAACACTAAAGATATTCAAACTGCGCTTGGATGACCGGTTACTAAGAATTGTTTACAAGGGAATTCCCGCACTGTGTGGGACATTGGATTCCATGACCTTGAAGTTTTCTTGCAATTCTAAACTCTATGGTTAGATGCTAGCTAGATGTTCCAATATCACATAGTACTCTCCCTAAAAACAATTTCTTTTGAAGTCACATTTTTATTTTGTTTTAATTCAACCTATTCAAAAGCATACACGGATAAAAATACAATCTGCAGGTCCTGGATACAATATGCTCCTTCATATATGAATGGAATAATTTCAAAATCCCACTATAAATGTCCATTAGCAGACTGCAGAGAGAGCTTCCCCAGCATGATCTCACAGCATGGTCCAAAGGAAAAGAACAGAGCCTGCCATAATGTTTAAAACCAAGAGAATCAGAGTTCACTTGGGAGGTGAATTCCTTTATAGTCAGGCTTTTCTAAAGAGTTCGGCCTTGGGGTTGTGTTCATCTGTGTCTCACTCAATTCTGTGTTTCAGAATACAAAATACATAGCTGTTTAAGATTGTATAGATTATTTTTCTCTGCCTCAATATGTAATTAAATAGTATCATTAAAAATTGAGTGCCTTTTTCTTAAACATATGTTCCACAGCCTATATTTGACAATGTTGAACTTTGCCCATGTCCTACAATCCTGGAAAATAGTGATGGTTTAATAAATATCCCTTTGAAAAGGCCACAAAGACACAGATACCCTCCAAATTTCCTTTCCTTGTCACATAAATGATTAGTTGAACTATTGGTACCTACTGACCAACCTAGATAAAATACCTACTACCTTGGTTTGACCAAAATAGTTAAAGCTTTTCTCCTTCTCCCAGGGCTCTGAACTTCTGAAACATTCTCAGCCCGAACCAGCATACGACCATTCTTTGTTAAAATATATTTTTAGTGATTTCAGAGAAGGGAGAGGGGGAGAAAGAGAGAAACATCAATGATGAGAGAGAATCATTGATTGGCTGCCTCCTGCATATCCCACACTGGGAATGAAGCCCAAAACCCAGGTATGTGCCATTACCGGGAATCGAACAGGGACCTCCAAATTCATAGGTGGGTGTTCAATCACTGAGCCACACTGGCTGGGTCAACCATTGCTTAAGAGTCCCTCAAGTGCACTGACTGACCTTAGGGGAAAACATTCCTTGACCAACTATTTGATGTTTCAGTCATGCCACCCTTCCATCCTGCTTTTCCACACCTGTTTTTTTTCTTAGCACTGTTCACTCACCCTTATAAAAGAAAATACCTTTTCAGCATGACCATTTTCTACATGCCTCATAGTTGGAACATTGTCCCTTTGTAATAGTTCCTCTTGAAATAAGATTCCGAATAAAATATCATTTTGCCTATGTCCAGATTTGTTGTTTTCAACAATATCAGAATTATGTGGCTTACTTACTATTTACTTCTATTGGATGCTCCATAAAAATTGAAAAATACTTGTAAGATTCACTGACCGTCTTTAATGCATGTGTATTTTTATCTTACAGAGAACTACGACATCAGAAAGATGTTCAGTTATACTGACTTTCAAAATGACACACCTGCAACTAGCACTCTTGAAAAAAATGAAGCAAATGCCTTTTTAAAAACATACTTTTATTGTTTTCAGAGAAGAAGGGAGAGGGAAAGATTGAAACATCAATGATGAGAGATAATCATTGATTGGCGGTCCCCCGCACACCCCACACTGGGGATTAAACCCACAACCCAGGCATGTGCCCTTGACGGGAATTGAACTGGGACCCTTCAGTCCACAAGCCAACACTCCATCCAATGAGCCAAAGCAGCTAGTGCAAAGCAAATGTCTTCTTAACATATGTGGACCAGTAATTTTATTGCTAGCTTTACCCAGTGGCCAGATATTAGTACGTTTCTATTGAGCAAGTACCAAAAACATTATACATAAATGTTAAAGGCATGCTTTAAAATTAAATACCCATTGCATTTTGAAGTTATTTATTACATGTTCTTATAAGCTAATATCTTTTTAAAGTATGATACTTTGTAAAACACTGTGTAAGATGAAGCAAGAATTTTCATGATCCATCTGCAATGTGTTAAGAAGAAACACTGCCCATATACACTGAGTGGCCAGATTATTATGATCTCTGAGTGCATAATAATCTGGCCACTCTGTATGTGTGTGTGTGTGTGTGTGTGTGTGTGTGTGTGTGTGTGTGTGTGTGTTAGAGGCCCGGTGCATAAATTCATGCATGGGTGGGGTCTGGCCAGCCTGCCCAGGGGGAGGGGACATGGGCAGTTGGCTGACCTATCTACTGGTTGAACTCCTGGTTGAGGAGACAATTTGCATATTAGCCTTTTATTATATAGGATATACACTGAGTGGCCAGATTATTATGTGTTCAGAGATCATAATAATCTGGCCACTCAGTGTAGATTCCTATAATTAGTGGCTTCATAATTGCAGTTTCAATTGCTTTCTCTCTAACAATCATTTTAACCCTATTAACCAAATTAAAAATGTGATTTTAAAATGTATGTCATGTTTTATTACAGTGTTTTAAAGGAAGAGATTAGAGCAGGCAAATCAATTGTTAGTTATAACATTTTCCCCATTCATTTGATAGAACATATACTAGGATAACTATGGTAATGTGATCTGTATGCATTTAATATGACATTGTGTCAATTATGTTGAGTGACATAAGAGAAATGGCAGCATGAAAGAGGCCATTGGCCTCTCCTCCTGAAATTTCAACAAGATAACCAACTATAATTCAAAAAAGAAATCTTTGTTCAACACAGACACCAATAGATATATAAAAAGATCTTTAACCTTACTGTCAATTCATGGAAATGCAAATCAAAATTATAATGAGATACCACCTTATACCTGTTAAGAGTAGCCATTATCAGTAAGACAAGCAATAACAAGTGTTGGACAGGTTGTGGAAAAAAATGAAACCCTCATTCACTGCTGTTGGGAATGTAGACTGGTATAACCACTGTGGAAAGCAGTCTGGTGATTCCTCAACAAATTGATAATAGAGCTACCATACCATCCAGCAATCCTTATCCTGGGTATATACCCGAAAGTCTAGGTTACTACATTGTTTAGAGACAGCTATACTTCTCTTGTCCTTAACATGAACCTCTCAGGAAAATATATATACTGCAAAATTGTTCTGCCCCCACCCAAGTATCAAAAATGAATTACATTTGGAAAATAAAATCAGTTTCAGTCTTGTTTAAGGACCATCAGGATAAAAAATATATATAGAAAATCTTGATATAATATTTGAAGCTTTTATGTTGTCATTTTTTTCCAACAAGAAAAAAATGAGTACACATTTCATTCAATAAGTATTAAATGAAACATTGAAGCACAAAGGGGCTGCAACTTGTAGGTCATGCTACTGCCAATATTCGATTCAGTCTGACCAGAGAAGCATTATCCATGTTTGCAAAGACACAGCTGCCACTGGAAGAACAGAGGTCAGTGTAAGCTCAGAATTGGTGGCTCTAGGATTAATTATGTTTGCTGAGGTGGGGTGCCTAGATGTTTGTTCTGACAGTTAATGTGTTCCTCAGATGTGGTAGAGATATCTAATGCTCTTCTTAGTCTGATTCTTTTTTCCCTTCTGACCACAAAAGGCAATTATACTTATTTGCCACCTTGTCACTGGCAGGATATTGAGAATAATACTGGCCAAAGAGTTGAGCACAGAATTACTGCAGGTCACTTCTGGATTATGGCATTTAATTTAACTGCAGAATTTTTCAGTCCTGCCTTTCCTCTTGCCATAGTGACCAGGTGCATGCTATTTGGAATCTTTGTCTGGCATGAGTGTGAAGGAGGCCAAAATTCAGGGCAGTCCACAATCCTGTCCCTATTGAAAATGACATGTAGCCAGAGCCAAATGAACAAATACATTTTTGGTTGTTCAGTTTTAGCCCAATGATATATGGGGACTATTTGTTTCTGCAGCATAAACCAGACTATTCTGACTGATACAGCAATCTGGGTTGGTGGAAACCTTTTACCATGATGCAAGGTATCAGAAGCACATGTATCTACTTTTGGAATATTCATCTTCACTTTTATATTTTTTGGGGGTGGTGGAGTTATTATTTAACTCTTTAGAGAAAATATGAACCTAAAAGTAAATGCTAAAGCAAGGACTTGAAAATAATCATATATGCCAAATTATGAGTTAAAGCCAATGTGTTCTTTCTTATCACATATTGCATTTTATGCATTATTCATAATTTTAATCAACCCTATTCCTAAGAACTGCATCATTAATAATTCCTAGAAATTATTTTCTAGGTTGAATGAAATTCGTAACTGCTAAAAATCCACAATCATCAATCTATAGGAATACCACCATCTATTTTCCCTGTGACTCCTTAATCAAAGTATACACCCATCAATAAGTGATTAAATCAACATGGTGCCTTCTGATTACATGCTAAGGAAATTGTCTTGATGTTCAGATATAGAAAACACTTACATCTAGGTAACCTCAATGGAAACTGATTAGAGTTCTGAATTATTCCCATTCTTTCCCATGAGGTATGTGATAAACAAATTTAACACAAGCCAGCAGATTCCTATTTACTGCTAATTTATGCTAACTTGGAAATGAAACCAAGAACATCTTAAATCTAAATGAAAGCATGAAATTAGAAAGCACAAAGTACCACTTGTATGGCCAGCTTCGTTAGAATAACACCGTGCTCATTATAAGGATGCTGGTTCATTGAAAAATATTGCAATGGAAGAAACATTACTGAAAAGTGAGGCTTACACACTAAACATAGGGTTCTCACATAGTCACTTAATTTTGGCACAAAATAATTAAGCATAATCTATATGGGTATGATTGGCAGCCAGGAAATTGATGATTCAAAGCATTTCTGATTTACCATCACTTGCATATATTTTAAATATATAATTTTATTATGCTAGTCATACAAATTGCAATTTATGAAAAACAATACCTGTAGAAGTCTATGTTTCTAACTTTCTTCTATATTTAATATCAGTAGTATATAAGAAAATATTATGGAGAATGATTCAGGTTATACTACTTTTAAAAATATGTTTTCTAATGTATTTTTAAATTAAATGTTGATATTATTGCAGATGTTCTCCCCCTCCCTGATTGCCCACCTCAATCCACCTTTGCCTATGCTTCCCTTGGTCTTCACCACACTATTGTCCAAGTCCATGAAGTATATTTTTAGAGCAGTTTTCTGTTCACAAATAAACTTGAGAATTACAGAGATTTTCTATATAAACCCTGTCGCCACACGTGCATAGCTACCACCATTATTAACATCACTCACCGGAGTGGTAAAGTTTTTATAACTGATGAACCAACACTGACTCATCATAATGACACAAGGCTCATAGTTTACATTGGTGTTGTACATTCTCTGGGTTGGGACACATGCACACTGACATGTATCTACCATTATAGTATCTCTAGAGACACAGTCCATGAAAATTCATGCACTGGAGGGGCAGTCCCTCATCCCAGCCTGTACCCTCTCACAGTCCAGGAGCCCTAGGGGGTGGGAGATAACCCAGTGATCAGGGGAAGGCGATGCCCCCATCACACCTCTGCTGCTGCCACTGCCGGCAGCACAAGCCTCAGGTGGCCCTGCTACCTGAGCCTCAGGAAGCTCTGGCCAGCTGGGTAGCCTCCAACTGAGACGTGCCTGCACCTCGGGCTGGCCCTGGGCAGCTGACATTCAAGGCGTGCCTGCACCTTGGGCATTGGCTAGCCATCCAACATCCTAGGCTTACCTGTGCCTCAGGTTGGCCCTTGGTGGCTGGGCAGCTGACATCTGAGGCTTGCCTGTGCCTTGGGCGTCAGCTGGGCAGCTGCCAAGCAAGGCTTGCCTGCACCTCGGGCTGGTCCTGGGCAGTTGGGAAGCTGAGGGAGGGTCCAGCTGCACTGTGCACCTGCAGCCCTCACACCCCTGGCAGAGCTGAAAGGACTGGGGGACTCCGGTGGGTCTGAGGGGACTGAATGCTGCCATCTTATGGCTATGGGCGCTGCCATCTCAGTGATGGTGTGATGGTAAATTTGCAAATTCCCTCTATATTAGATAGGATACAGAGTTTATCTACTGTCCTAAAACTCCTCTGTTTTCTGGCTAGTCATCCCTCCGCTTCACCCATCCCCTTAAAACCACTTATCTTTTGCCAAAACTGGTTTGGCTCAGTGGATAGAGCATTGGTCTGCAGACTGAAAGGTCCCAGGTTTGATTCCGGTCAAGGGCATGTACCTTGGCTGCAGGAAAATCCCCAGTGGGGGGTCTGCAGGAGGCAGGTGATTGATGTTTCTCTCTCATCGATGTTTCTGACTTTCTATCCCTCTCCCTCTCTGTAAAAAAATCAGTAAAAATATATTTAAGAAAAAAAAAAACACCATTTTACTGTCTTTATAATTTTGCCTTTTTCAGAATGTTGGCAACATAGCTTGCAGTCTTTTCAGATTGGTTTCTTTCACTTAGTAATAATCACTTAAAGATCCTCGATTTCTCTTTGTAGCTTGATAACTCATTTCCTTTTAATTCTGAATAATATTACATTGTCTGAATATGTTCTGTTTTATATACTGCTTCAACTATGGAACTACATTTTGGTTGATTGCAAGTTTTGGCAATCCTATATAATAAAGAGCTAATATTCTAATTAGATTGAATAGCAGAACGACTGTCCAGACCTTCTGTACAACCTTCCAAACAAAGCCAGGGCTGAGAGGACCAGCCAGGGCAGCTGGGGCTGCGAGGGCCGGCCGGGGCCTTGAAGAGCTGTGAGGGGCTGTGAGGCACTGTGAGGACCAAGATCTTTGCATGAATTTCATGCATCTGACCTCTAATTATAAGGAAAGCTGCTATAACCACCCATTTAAAGATTTCTGTGTGAACAGATGTTTTGAATACCTTTGGATAAACACCAAGGATGCAACTGTTACGTTTATATGTCAGAGTATATCCTGTATAATAAAAGGCTAATAAGCAAATCAACCCAACGGCAGCATTACCAGTTACTATGATGTGCACTCACCACCAGGGGGACAGACACCCTGATGGTCAGTGCACTCAGCCAGAAGCCCTGAGGCTGGCTCATGGCTGGGGAAAACAGCAGTGGTGGCTGGAGCCTCTCCTGCTCTGCAGCAGCACTAAGGGTGTGCAACTGATGGCCAAGAGGGCACAGACTGGGCTGAGGGAACTGCCCCCCTGCCAAGTGCATGAATTTCATGCACTGGGTCGCTAGTTTAGTTATATAAGAAACCCTCAATTTATCTCCCAAAGTAGCTGTACCATTTTGTATTCCAGTAATGAGTGACAGTTCTCATTGCTTCACATCCTCATGAGCATTTGACCTTGTCAGTGTTCTGGATTTTGGCCATTCTAATCGGTATGTAATGATATCTCATTGTTCTTTTGACTTGCATTTCCCCAGTGACATATGAAATCAAGCATCTTTTCAAATGCTTACTTTCCATGTATATATCTTCTTTGGTGAGGTGCCTGTTCAAGTCTTTGACCCATTTTTAAATTCAGTAGCTTTTCTTATTGTTGAGTTTTAAGAGTTCTTTGTATATTTTGAATAATAGTCCTTTTATCAAATATCTTTTGTAAATATATTATTCCTGTCTGTGACTAGTATTCTCATTCTCATGAAACTGTTTTCATAGAGCGGACGTTTTTAATTTTAATAAAGCCCAGTTTATCAATTATTTCTTTCCTGAATTGTGCACTGGTGTTGTATGTATATATCATCATCCATACCCAAGGTCATCTATGTTTTAGCCTATATTATCTTCTTAAAAGTTTTATAAGCTTTGAGTATTTTAATGTTTTTTTGACAAATAAAAGTATATACGTTTTAGAAGTACAACAAGATGTTTTGAGATATGTATACATTGTGAAATGATCACACGATTATCAAACTAATTAACATACCCATAATGTCACATAGTTACTATTCGGACAGGGGGGAATGTCCATGTGAAGAGGAAACTTGAGATCTACTCTCTCAGCAAATTTCAAATATATGGTATATTTTAATGAGCTACAGTCGCCATGTTATACATTAAGTCTCTAAAACTTATTTATAACTGAAAGTTTGTTCCCTTTGATGAATATTTACCCTCCCTTTTTACCTCCCCCTCAGGTTGTGGTAACCACCATTCTGCTCTCTTTTACTATGAGTTTGATTTTTTCTTTTGTCTTAGATTCTGCACATAATGATATCATGAATTTCTTTCGGTGTCTGGCTTATTTCACTTAGCATATTGTCCTATAGGTTCATTTGTTTATGCAAATGCACATTTTATCTATCCTTTAATCTGTCAAAGGCCACTTAGGTTTTTGTACATATCTTGGCAAACAGAACATGATTAGAAAATAAGTAACAATGTTGCAAAGGACATAGGTTTGCATATATCCCTTTGAGATGAATTTATTTAGGATTTTTAGAGTTTTGTGTTTAATACTTAGGTCTATTATCTACTTTCAATTATCTTTGAGAAGGGATAAAATCTATATCTAGATTCTTTTTTTGCATTTCAATGTCCACTTGCTGCAGCATCATTGGTTGAAAAGACAATCTTAGCTTTATAATGCTCTACTATTTTGAATACTTTTATTTCCATGGTAACCACAAAATTCTCCGCATTTCATTGATGATAATGCCTTAATTTGAATTAGAATAAAAGCATTTTAAGTGGCAATGAAATAAGGCTTTGAATATGAAAATCTCAATCACTCACTGGCATGAGTTGACAACCCACCACTTCAAAACACATTATGTATCTGCTGTGTCACATGACCTATCAATTCTTGAGTTCATTTCTCTTAGATTTTTAGAAACTGTGATTTATTTTTTCCCCTTATACTTTACTTTTTTCTCCTTCTCAGATGGAAAAGCAATAGTTATAGAACATAAAAGAAAAAATCTGAATGGGGAAGAAAGAAGGTAAGGGGACAAAAACATCACAGGCTGCAGTCTTCAAATCTACTGCCCACACAATCTTAAGAAAACCATCTTCAATATTCTTCTTAATGATAGTATTAGACAATAATAACTGAGAGCAGAAGCAAACTGTAGATGTATTATCTCTTCACAGCATCATGAAGAAGTAGACACTAATAATGTCCTTATTTCACTGATGAAGAGAAAATAAGTCAAATGACTTTCCCTTCAGAAAAGTGGCTGAACAGGGATTCAAACAGAGTTTTGTCTGGGTTGAGAGTCCAGGATTTTCATCTACAAGATGATATAATATGAAAGAATTAACGTTTCACATCCCTTTCCTCTTATAGAAATAGACTTTCTTGGAAATGAAAAGTAAATTTTAAAAGGCAACATAATGAGGTTTTCCATGAAGAAATTATTAAGAGAAGAAAAATGTTATATTTCTCTTTTGTAGATAACTGGTCTAACAGATAATGGTATTGTTGTCATGTTAGAGTTACAGTTTAAAGAATTTTATTGTCGACTGCTAGCATGGCAAGTGATTGATATAGAGGCAGGGTGGCCTCGAACAGGCTGTCAAGCTACAGGGGGAAGGCTGGAGTGGATGGGAGACAGATTCTGGGGGAGATCAACCAAAGGACTTGTATGCATACATATGAGCATAACCAATGAATGAAAGACACTGGGGCGGGGAGGGGGGCAGGTGGGGACATGTGCTGGGGGGTAAGGGAGGCTGGGGGGAGGATATTGGGGGGGGGAAGAAAAACATATGTACTGCTATTAAATATAAGTTATATTGTAAATAAAATAAAAATTAAAAAATAAAATAAAAAATAAAGAATTTTATTGTCCTTCTCTTGAATGTATTATTTGCCAATGTCTCTATTCCAAATGCATTTTAGCATGAAACAGTGCCAACTGACACACACAATCAAACTATTGAAAATAAAAAATAAAAACAAAGACAAAATGACTAAATTTAAGGACCTTTCCACACAGGACAAAACTTGCCAATAATCAATAATCAATGACTTCCTCACAATAAAAATCCATTTTTAAAAGTAATTAAAGCAGTAAATAGTTCTGAGTATCCTGTTAATATCCTATCTAATAAAAGAGTAATATGCAAATTGAGCATACCTTCACTACACCCAATAAGCCATGGCCACAAGCCACGCCCATCAGCCAATCAGGAGTCCTATGCAAATTAACACTCAACCAAGATGGCTGCTGGATTCCAAGAGGCTTTTTTTCCAGCCTTGGGAAGGTAGGCCAGGGCTGGGGTGGAGCCAGCCAGCGATCATCTGGATCACAGGGCGATCACTGGCTGGGGTCCATTGGCTGAGGTCCCCTGGGCAGGCCAGGGGTGAGCTGTCAGTAGGACATCACCTGAGGGCTCTCAATATGTGAGAGGGGGCAAGTTGGGCTGAGGGACCACCCACTCCCATGTACACCGGGCCCTTAGTATATAAATAACCACTTATATAATTTGCTCTCTTAAATTAGCATTATTTATAAGAACATTTATTAAATATGTATTACCTTCTAATTATGTTAACTTGATTACATGTGTCATCATATAATCATCACAGGCTGGAGTGATCATATGATTTATAACCCAAACTAGAATCATTTTTAAGAATGAAGATGCTATTAATAATTGGCAAACACTTAAACCTCTATTTTCTCAAGCAAATATGAATATAGTCACCTTTCATCTCAAACATTATAGCTAAAGAAAGTGAAAGTTGACAGAATTCAAGTGGCTTGTCCATAGTTATATCAGGCTGAAAATATTTACTAACTTGACATTTAGAGAGTTTGCCAGCTCCTGGTTGAACCTAATAATGCAACCCCAGCCTGAATTTTTCATGTGCAAGTTGTTAATATATACTTAGTTGATTGGTTTTACTAGTGTCATGGAGGTAACCAGAAACTCGCTATCAGACACTAACTTTTGGTCATTTTACATTGATAGCTTTAAAGCTAGCCAAGCCACTTGAACATACAGAAGGTCAAATAGTTCAAAGAAAGCAATTTTTTTCAGTTTTAATAATTTATTGGGCAAAGCAATGTATTCCTTCTGAAAAGTAGGCAGCCCCCCTGGAGGCTGACCTGTCCAGTAGCTGGTGTCTGCTTTAGATATACTTGAACCACCAGTACTTAGTACATTACATGGCATAAAGCTGGAACTCTATGAATGTGTGGCACAGATCCACCAAAATATAATTGGAACTCTTTTCTCTGTCCAATTACATATTGTATTGTACAACTGAATATTACACATTATAGCCTACGGTTCTCATGCTCTTAAGCCCTGCTTATAAATTTCAACCCAACTGAGCTTTT
This sequence comes from Antrozous pallidus, assembly GCA_027563665.1. NCBI lineage: Eukaryota > Metazoa > Chordata > Mammalia > Chiroptera > Vespertilionidae > Antrozous > Antrozous pallidus. Next base: position 124,635,748 of record CM050509.1, read on the forward strand.
TAAAAGAGGACTTTATTTTCTATAAGTAAAAAGGATTAGCATGACACAAGCTTTGAGAAACAAATACCAGTTGCTGCTAAAGTTGATGGCATTACACAATATCTCCTATACATCTTTATATATAATTCCATAATGACATTTACAAGCATAAAATCAATTGAGTGAAAAAAATATATATGGCTAAATGACTGGCCAACCAACCAACCGGTAGGTATGATGCCCACTGACCACCAGGAGTCAGATGCTCAACACAGGAGCCACTGAGTGACAGCAACTTTGTAGAGTGCTTTCTCATACTCCAGGAACCCTTGGGGGATGTTGGACTGCCAATTTCGGCCTGATCGCCGCAAGCCAGGCAGATGGACCACACTTGCAGAGGGACCCCGCTCACTCCTCAGACACCCTTCAAGTCCTGGTGTCACCCCAGGTGGGGCCTGCCTGGGAGGGACCTCAGGAGGTTGGCTCCAGGGCGTGCCCAACCCACCTTGCCCAGTCCCGCCCTGCTGGCCACCTTCTAATTAATTTCCTTTCAATGTGCACCAGTACACTAGATGTAAAATAATGTCCCTGGAAGAAAAAAAAAAGCTGTTGATTAATCAGATTGTTAGTGGTTTTTTAAAAGGCTTATAACATTTTAGATATGAATTATCTTTCTAAAATTATTTCTTCAAATGTTCTTCTTGGCCTTTATATTTCAAGAGTATAAAAAATTAATCAGGCTTAGTTTTTTAAATAAAAAATTCTTCATTAATTGCGTTGCTGCAGGGTACTGTGAATTTTGCCTGTCTTTGCCAAGCCATTTCTAACAAATTACATTTAGAAAAAATGCCCTCTTAGAATATAATTCCATGATCTAGGTCAAGGAGAAAAATAAACAGAAGGGAAAAAAAAGGTAAGTTAGCAAACGCTAAAACATGAAGAAGATATAAGACCTTAATAAACGAAGTTGGAGAATTCTTTGAGAAAGCGGAAAGGGCTGAAGGAAATTGTTCATCTTTATATATATATATATATTTTTAAGTCCTGGTGAGGATATGTGTGAGGAGAGATGGAAAAAATGCTCAATGAAAGTAATGGTGTCAACCCCTCAGCTGCCTTCAGGGTGCAGGAAATCTGGATGTTCTTCATTCTGTTTCTATTGTTTTCACTTCCTTATGGAGCTCCCAGTGATTTCACTTTAGAGACCACCACAGTACATTACAAGGTACATTTCTCCTTGTAGACTGAAGTGTTTTTTCAGCCAACCATCACAGTCTGAGTTTATTGCCCTAAACACCTAAATTTTTTAGTTCAAAAATCCAATTCATTTGTCTTTTTTAAAAGAATTTATCTTTATTGTTGAAAGTATTGCAGATGTCCCTGTATTTTCTACATGTAATCCCCAGACCTTCCCCATATTATTCTTTGTGATCATGGGTTATTCATATAAGTTCTTTAATTTATCTCTCCTCATCCACTGGAATATTCCCTCTGAAATTCATCAGTTTGTTTTATGCTTCTTTGTCTCTACATCTGTTTATCAGTATATTTTGTTCATTAGATTCCACACATGAATTCTCTGACTTATTTCATTTAGCATGATATTCTCCAGGTCCCTCCATCCTGTCTCAAAGGGTAAAATACCTTCTTTTTCACAGCTGCATAGTATTCCATGGTGTAAATATATCATGGCTTTTTTATTCACTCGTCTCCTGATTGGCAATTGGGCTCTTTCCAGATCTTAGCTCTTGTAAATAGTGCTGTTATGAACATAGGGGTGCATATATTCTTTCATATTTGGTATTTGGGTTTCTTAGGATATGTTCCTAGAAGTGAGATCACTAGGTCAATTGGTAGTTCCATGTCTAATTTTTTGAGGAAACTCCATACTGTTTTCCATAATGGCTACACTATTATGCATACCCACTAGCACTGAACTAGTCCATCCCCTCTTCTTCACATTGTCACCAGCACTTGTCATTTTTTTATGGCTTTGATGATTGCCATTCTGAGAGGTCTGAAGTGATACCTCATCATCATTTTAATTTTCATGACCCTGATGATTAGTGATTTTGAGCATTTAGCATGTTTCTTGGACATGTGTATTTTCACTTTTGAGAAATTTCCATTTAGGTCATTTGCCCATTTTTTTAAATGGGATTGTTAGTCTTCCTTTTGTTAGGTTGTATGAGTTTCTTACATATTTTGGAAATTAACTCCCTATCTAATGTATCATTGGCAAATATATTATCCTATATAGTTGGCTCCTTTTCGTTTAGTTCATGGGTAGCTTTTTATTTTCTGTCGTCCCATTTGTTTATTTTATCCTTTATTATCCTTGCCCTTGTTTCATTAAACATATTGCTTTGAGATGTATTTTCACTGCCTATGGTTCCTTCTAGTATTTTTATAGTTTCATGACTTACATTTAAGTCTTTCATCCATTTTTACTTTATTCTTGTATATAGTATATGTTGGTGGCCTAGGTTCTCTCTCTTTTTTTCTACGTATCTGTCCATTTTTCCCAACACAATTTATTGAAGAGACTGACTTGATTTCATTGTATATTCTTGCCTTCTTTGTCAAATATTAATTTAGCATAACTTGTTCTCTGTTCTATTCCAGTTATCTATATGTCTAATTTTTTAACAGTACCAGGCTGTTTTGATTACAGTGGCTTTGTAGTATAATTTGATATCCAGTTTTGTGATTCCTCCAACTTTGTTTATATTTCTCAGGATTGCTGGGCTATCCAGGCTCCTTTTTGGTTCCATATAAATTTTTGGAGTGTTTGTTCTAGATCTGTGAAATATTCCATTGGTATTTTAACAGGGGTTGCATGGAAAATGTATTGTTTTTTGTAGTGTTGACATTTTAATGATGTTAATTCTACCAGTCCAAGAACATACTATATTCTTCAACTTGTTTGTATCTTCACCAATCTCTTTTTTCAATGTCCTGTAGTTTTCTGAGTATAGGACTTTAGCCACATGGTTAAGTTTTTTTTTTTCCTGAGTATCTTAATTTTTTGTTGCAATGGTAAATGGAATTTTTTGTTTGGTTTGGTTTGGTTTTTACAATTTCTCTTTCTGAAAATTCATTGTTGGTGTACGAAAATAATATCAATTTCTGGTTCTTGGTTTTTTGTTTGTTTGTTTGTTTTGTATCCTGCAACATTGCTGAATTCCTTTACTAAATCTCATAGGCTTTAGGGTTTTCTATGTATAATATCGTGTCAAATGAGTATAATGACAGTTTTTCTTCCTCCTTTCCCATTTGTATGCCTTTTGTTTCCTTCTTCTCTGATTATTGTGGCTAGGACTTCCAATATTGTGTTGAATAATAGGGGTGAAAGCAGACACCCTATCTTGTTCTATTTCTTAAAGGAAATGGTATTAGTTTTTTCCATTGAATATTGTATTGACTGTAGGGTTGTAAAATATGGTCTTTTTTATGTATGACCCATTTATTCATACTTTGCTGAGAGTTCTTAGCAAAAATTGGTATTGGATTTTGTCCAATGCTTTTTATGCATCTAATGATATGGCCATGTAATTTTTGTCTTTCAATTTGTTTATGTGATGTATCATATTTATTGACTTGCAAATATTGTACCAGCTTTGTACCCCTGGAAAAAATCCCAATTAGTCATGTTGTATGACCTTTTTAATATAGCACTGGATCTTATTCACTAATATTATGTTGAGGATATTAGCATCTATGTTCATCAGGGATATTGGCCTGCAATTTTCTTTCATTGTATTGTCTTTATCTACTATTCGAATTAAAATAATACAGGCCTCATAAGAAGAGCTTGGAAGTGTTCCCTCCACTTGAATTATCTTGGAATTGTTTTAGGAGGAAGATGTCAGTTATCCTTCTGATATTTGTTAAAACTCCTCTATAAAGCCATCTGAACCAGGGCTTTTGTTTGCTGGGAGTTTTTTTTTTTAATTTCATTTGTTTGTTTGTTTATTTATTACTGCTTCAATTTCATTAGCTGTTATTGGCCTATTCAGGTTTTATGTTACTTTGTGATTCAGTTTGGGAGAATTTTATTCTCCTAGAAATTTGTCCATTTCATCCACATTGTCCACCTTTTAAGCATGTAACTATTCAGAATATTTTCTCTTTTTAATATATTTTTATTGATTTCAGAGAGGAAGGGAGAGGGAGAGAGAAACATCAATGATGAGAATCATTGATCGAGTGCCTCCTGCACACCCTTCACTGGGGATTGAGCCCACAACTTGGGCATGTGCCCTTGACCAGAAGCAAACCTGGGACTTTTCAATCCTCAGGTCGATGCTCTATCTACTGAAATAACCAGCTAGGGCTTCAGAGTATTTTCTTACAATCCTTTGTATTTCTGTAGTGTAAGTTGTTACTTCACCTTTTTAATTTCAATTTTATTTATGTAGGTAATCTCTCTTTGGTTCTGATGAATCTGGCTAAGGGCTCATCATTCTTGTTTATCTTTGCAAGAAAACATCTCTTCCTTTCATTGATTTTTTAGGAATATTTATTTATTCTCTAGCTCATTTATTTTCACTCTCATATTTAATATTTCACTAGAGGCCCGATGCATGAAATCCATGCACGGGAGGGGAGGTGTCCCTCGGCCCAGCCTGCACCATCTCCAATCTGCAACCCCTGGTAGGATCGGGCCTAAATGGGCAGCCGTCATCCTTCTCACAATCCAGGACTGCTGGCTTCCAAATACTTGCCTGCCTGCCTTCCTGATTGCCCCTAATCCCTTCTGCCTGCCAGCCTGATAACCCCCTGGCTGCCAGGGGTTCAGAGCAGGGAAGGATGAATACGTGGGCCACAGTTGATCTTTAGGGCAATGAAACTCTTCTGTCTGATACTACATTAATGGTACATTTGTCAAGATCATAAGATGTTCAACACAAAGAATGAACCCTAATGTAAACTGCAGATTTTACTTTTGTTAATAAAGGCTCATCAATTGTAATAAATGTATCACATTAATTTAAGATGATAATAATAAAAGAAGCTTTAATGTGGTGTGGCCAGGCCTGGGGGCAGTGGCGCAGGTCCAAACCCCCTGCTGGGTCCAGGGTGGCCATCAGGACCCCCGCCGGGCCTGGGGCGGCTATCAGGACCCCCATCGCCGCCCTAGGTTTACCGAGGCTGGGCCTGGGGGAGGCGGCGCGGGTCTGGACCCCATGCTGGATCTGAGGCTGCAATTGGACCCCCACGAGCCCAGCGGCTGCCTTGGCCTGCTGGCACTGTGGTAGCCCTGCCCCTTGCACTGGCCCTCACCTTGCTCGTGCCTTGGTCCCACCTCAGCCCCACCCACTGCTCCTGATTGGCTGGTAGTGTAGCGAAGGTACGTCAAATTTGCTTATTACTCTTTTATTAGATAGGATTCCTTCTACTTACTCTGGGCATTTCTTGTTGTTCTCTTCCTAACTGCTTAACTTGTAGGGCTAGATACTTTAATAATATTTTTTTTTTGGTTTTTGCTGTATGCCTGTAGTGCTATATACTTCCCTCTCAGGACTGCTCTCAGTGTGTTCCATAGATTTTGTGTTGTTGTGTGTTCACTTTTCTTTCTTTTCTGGAAGTTGCTGAATTCTTCCTGTATATCATCAGTAACCTGTTCATTGTTTAATAACATGCTACTTAGCCTCCATATATTTGTAATATTTTTGAATGTTTTTAGTGTAGTAGATTTCTAATATTATGCAATTGTGACCTCCCACTCATGCTCCAACCTCCCTGGTGTCTGTGTCCATTGCTTATGCTTATATGCATGCATACAAGTCCTTTGGTTGATCTCTCTCTTTTACCTCCATACTCCCCTACCTTCCCTCTGAAATTTGAGCATCTGATCGATGCTTCTCTGTCTCTGGATTTGCTTTTGTTATTGTCTCTTTTTGTTTAGTATAAATCTATTTGTAAGAAATTTTCTCAGTAATGCTGCTGGCATAAGAAAATACTATTTTGAAACATAGCATTAACTACACTAGAAACTAACCAATTTCATTTTAAAGGCAATAAAAATATTTCTCCTTAAGGAAACAAGATAGCCACTTAAGACGTAACTGAGTAAGAAAAAAATGTCAAAAAGGCTCTCAACATATCTTCTCCCAGCATAAAAAGTGAAGATCAGTGTTACTTTCACAAGAGGCTCTCTGTAAAAGAAGACTGTATGAATAGTAATGTCAGGAATCCCATTTAGTTATTTACACTCCTATTTCTCTGACTTTCCCATTGATTAAAAGCTAGGATGTTTGACCCATGGCTCATATTAATGATGACTAGAACACACAATAAGAGGGCAAAGCATAGAGGGGCCTATAAAGATAGACCATTTCAAATGTAAAGGAATTTATTTATTTCCAGACAAGTGAGTTGGGGGTAAGTTTTTAGAGAGACAGAGACCCAGTGAGCCTGAAGCAAATTCTAGTGGAGCAAGGAGACAAAAGAAAACAAAAACAAAAACAGAATTAACAGCTACTTAACAGGAAACAATACAGATAGCATACTCTATATATTAAGCTCTAATGTTACAAAAATATAGCTAATGTAAACGTTAAAATGTTATTGCTTTAAGGTATATCTAGATTTGATAGGAGGTATAGCTGTCTCAGTCAAAATGAGCCAGATTAGTAAGGTCTCAGAGACAATTAGGCTAAATATGGGCTATTGCCACTTTGCAACACAAACGGGAAAAAAAGAACCAATAAGTAATTAGTACTATATACTCTTTCCTGAAATAACTCCACATATTGAAACTTTACAATATGCTAAACACTGTTGTAAGAAATTTCTATGTTTTATTTCTTAACCCTCAAAACAACCTAATGAGCGATCTAATATTATTGGCCTCATTTGACAGATGAATAATAAAACACAGCAGCACATACAGAATTTTATTTTGATCATTTTCCACCAGAGTCCATGCTTTTCACCATTATATTAATAGTTTGAATTATGTTTTCTGCATTATAAAAGACTGAAAAAAAGAGATGAAGTAATCATAATATGAGCAAAGCAATTTAGGTTAATATCTAGCTAACATCAGTTTCCTAAAGGGTAATTATTTGAAAGAAACACACAAAAATAATATACCACAAGTGGTATACCTAAATAGTTTTAAAAATAGCATAAATTACTCATTTAACTTTAGATTATAAAAATAAAATAAAATGGATGCCAGGAAATTAGAGAATTTGAAATATAGTTAAACTAGAGGCCCGATGTACAAAATTTGTGCATGGCAGGGGAAGGGGGTATCCTCAGCCCAGCCTGAACCCTCTCATAATCCAGGACCTCTCGGGGGATGTCTGAATGCTAGTTTAGGCATGATCCCTCAGGGACATCCCTCTTGCAATCTGGGAACGCTGGCCTTCCAGTCTGCCTAATTGCCCTTAACCACTTGCCTCCCTGCTTGATCGCCCCTAACCACTCCCCTGCCTGCCTGATTACCCCTATATACTCCTCTGACTCCCTGATCACCCCTAACCCTTTGCCTGCCTGCCTGATCAAACCTAACTGCCTCTGCCTCACCCCCACCTCTGTGGCTTCATCCAGAAGAACATTGGAATGACATCTGGAAGGTCATTCAGCTGCCTGATCAATTAGCATATTATGCTTTTATTATCATAGATAGTTGAGATATATTTTAGAATATAATTTATGTGTACAATACCTTCTGTATGATTAACTAGTATTTTACATTTAAAATGCATTTCTGTGGACTATAAACTACATAAGAAATCAAATCTAACTAACAAGAAGGTACAATGTCTACCCTTCACAGAATGGTTGACTTTTTCAATAGAATTTGGAAAGCATGGGTAAATAATATTAGTATAGATGGCATAAAGGTTTCAGATCTTGTATATTGTATCAGAGAAGCTGTTTAAGAAAATAATGTTGATCACTTAAATGTAAACACTTTTCCCCCAATAATATCATGTAGTATCAAAGACCAGGCAGATAAAGCAGGAAATAGAAGTATTTGCTGAATATAATTTTTAAATATTAAAAACATCTATTTAAAGGTACTCTGCATTTTATTATCACTGTGTTGACAATTCTAAATACTATCCATGTTAAATTATCCCTCATTGAAAAAATAGCCTTTGTTGCCCCAAGTTCTAACCAGTTGCTTATGTTCCTATTAATAATATTTATATAAGCATCAAATTAGCACATTTTAATGATTTATCCTTGAATAAACATTGAATTCTTCATGGAATTTAATTTTGAGAACCCCAAGTTATAAATTCAACCTCCCAAAACATGCAGATTTAGTTACACAGGTTCATTTTAAGAATAAGTTATTGACTATAGCTATGTATGTATGGTGCCAGATGGGTACTTGAAATATGTATGTATGGTGCCAGATGGCAACACTTTGTAAATTATGGCTAACAAATATGCCGTACACCTGAAACTAATATAAAGTAATATGGAATGTCAACTGTAGCTGAAAATACAAATTAAAAATAAATAAATAAATTACAATAAAAATATTAAGTTCTTAATGGCTCAAAATTATAGCCACTGAAGCTCTCTTTGGGTAGAGCAGCTGTCTCCAAATTCTAGTTATTGGATAATCTTATCATCAACATTATATTTTAAATAAACAATTATCTTGTCATGACTGTGATAACCAAAAAGCAGAATTTGAGCTACTTCACTGATGAACCTTTATGTGGACATTTAGAGATTTTGTGTTTAAAATTCTTTTGATTCTGGAGACATGTGAAAGCCACTAGAATTTTTCCCCAAAGAAACAAAGACATGGATTGTATTGCAATTTCTAGAATTTATTATGAAGTGGAATTTTTAAAATGTCTATCAAGCTTACTCTTACAGTTAAGAATTTTCCTTACTCCGTATGTGTGTATCCACTGTTCATGTGAAAGATGCTTTTCAAAACTAAAATTAATAAAGAGGGCTCTTTAGACAAAGTCATTGGCAACTTTGCAGAGTTAAGGCTTGAACCTAAAACCATAATGTTATTAAGCACTACAACAGATCAATAAGTAGGTATGTATTTTTGTGTTTGTTCAGAAAATACATGAATGCAACTAAAAGTATTATTCCATTACTTTCTCCCTCTTTGTTGGACTTTAGTATTTAATTTATTCAATCATTAATATTTTCCTGGAATAATATATATCATTTTTCTTTTTGGTCATTATTATTACTTAATTTCATGATACCACTAAAACTAATGTAGAGGAGAGGAATAAAAATTGATACACTATGTATATGTGTGCCATATACATTAAGCATGCCATTGCAAGATAAAATGATCTGAGACAACTTTGGAAGTGAGGACATCAAAATAGCTGTTCATGAGATCAGATAAGATCAGATGCGTTCTGAGTGGTATGGCTGTAGACTGACAGAGTGATCCCACTTCTAGGACTATATCCCTAGAAAGTAGAAATACCAATCAGAAAGAATATGTGCACCCCTATGTTCACAGCAGCACAACTTATGATAGCTAAGATTTGGAAACAGCCTAAGTGCCCATCAGCAGATGAGTGGATTAAAAAACTGGTACATAAACACAATGGAATACTATGCTTCTGTAAAAAGGAAGGGATTTTTACCATTTGCAATAACATGGATAGAATTGGAGAGCATTATGCTAAGCGAAATAAGCCAGTCAGAGAAAAATAAATGTCACATGATCTCACTCATTTGCGGAATATAATGATCAACATAAACTGATGAACAAAAACAGATCCAGAGATAGAGAAGCATTGATCAGACCTTCAAACCTCAGAGGGAAGGTAGGGGAGCGCGGGGATAAGGGGGAGAGGTCAACCAAAGGACTTATATGCATGCATATAAGCCTAACCAATGGACACACCCACTAGGAGGGGTGAGGACATGAGTGGGAGGGTGGGGGGGCAATAGGGGAATAAAGATACATATGTAATACCTTAATCAATAAAGGAAAACAATAAATTAATAAAATAAATAAGTGATGAGCTTTGTGTCATGAAGATATCATTCACATGATGTCACCTTCTACACTTGCTGACACCACTTCATCTAATCTCTCCCTATTCAGCATGACCATCAGATTTGTGCCTTCTGCTCACCAGAATTGGTCTTGCCAAGGTCACTAATTGACCTCATTTTATTTAACTTTGGTACAACCCTCTGCTATATTTTCTTTTACTTGACCTCTCTGCACTCCCAATTTATGTCCTTTAAATGTGGGGTTTCTTGGATTTTCTAGTTGATCTCTCCTCTGTGCATACATTATCAGTGTACTATCACATGTATTCATATTATTTTAGCTACTAATTACTTGCTGAAACTTATATATCCCCCATATCTCTTGAATACACCCTCCACCCATGAGTTATGCCTAGGTAGCCCACAGGTTTCTTAAATATAGCATCAAAAGTAAAACTTACATTTTTTCCCTTAATTACTTCTACTCTCTAAACAAGAAAACCTAAAGGCACCCCAGATCCCTTTCTTTTCTCCACCCTGATGTGCTATTGATGATTAAATGCTGTTGAATCATTTTTCAATTTTTTTTTTGTATTCCCCACACCACCAACTCCATTCCACTTGCTATTACTTCAGCCTCATTTTCTCTCACCTGAATTAATTGGTATTTCCACATCCAGACTCAAATCCTTTCAAATGGGTCTTTCACTATATTCCCAAAGTAATCTTACAAGGTGCATATCCTATCAAATTACCTTTATGGCTTTGACTTCACAACATTCACTGTAGAAAATCATCACTCCTCATGAAGGCATATAGTCAGACTCTGATCACACCCTATCTCTTGTCATACCACTGCAAAAGCCCAATACTTTACTTATCTCAAATTATTTAGAATTCTCTGAGTGATCCTTTATGTTTCATATCTTTTTATTTTCATAAATAGTGTCACTTAAACATAGAGATTTTTCCCCAAAAAACATCATGTTGTTTCAAAGACCAGGCAGATAGAGCAGGAAATAGAAGTATTTGCTGCATTCTGTCCATGATCTCCCATTGTCTACTCTGAAAACATTACTATTCTGATGATCAGATCAAGTGGTATCTTCCCTTTAAAACTTTCCTCATTACCATGATCAGTAAAATTAAACATTCCTTCCATATAGAGTTTCTATGACAATCGCTACTACACTTTGAAACATATATTTATACATCTTCTAACTATTTCTGTACGAAAATCCCAGAGGACTGCTACCCTATCTTAATTATTTTTATATCTCTAACACTGAGTACATTTAGTAGGTAGTTGATGGATAATTACTGAATAAAAAAATAAATCATTCCTGTTAGCCTTATTTTTCTAATTTTAATCTTTATTTTCCTCATATAGGTTATCTCTATAGCTCTATTTCATTTCCTCACACTAATTGCAGGCTAACAAGCATACATTATAGCTGCCTTTATTTAACAGTCACTGAGAATCTTTATTATACTAACATAATTTTGTTAGGTGTACACTGTGTGTCTGGGGTGTGTGTGTGTGTGTGTGTGTGTGTGTGTGTGTGTGTTGGGGGCAGGGCTGAGTATAAAGGTATAAAATTTTGTATCAAATATTTGCTTATTAATCTTGGCCCTACCCCTAGCGGCCTTTATACACTTATTCCATAGACAAAGTGAGTATCTTCAATGGGGTTGACAAATACCCTTTCAATGGTAGATTTATTGAAGCCAACCACACATAAATTTCAGTGCCCTTTCATAAGCATGGACCCTTCCCAGGGAAACTGCAGCAGTTATATTCATAATTGATTTTATGCAAAAGCATTGAAGTTGCTGGAGGCACTTTAAAACCATAATTTTGCTTCCTTTTTTATAAAGTGCCTACTCCCAATGTACAAGCTTCAGAGACTTAGAAAAGCTGGATCCATCTATTGCCTCTATTTTTAGCAGAAGCTATTATTTACTGAGTGCTTCCTATGTACCAAGCACTGTTCTACAATTGATTATACACACACACACACACACACACACACACACACACACACACACACACACACACACACACTAGTGGCCCGGTGCACAAAATTTGTGCATAACTGGGGGGGGGGGGTTCCCTCAGCCAAGCCTGCACCATCTCCAATCAGGGACTCCTTCGGGGATGTCTGACTGTTGGCAGTCGGACATCCCTCTCACAATCTAGGAACACTGGCTCCTAACAGCTAACTGACCTGCCTGACTGATCACCCCTAACCCCTCTGCCTGCCTGCGTGATCTCCCCTAACCATCTCTGCCTGCCTGATCACCCCTAACCACCTCTGCCTGCCTGCCTGATCACCCCTAAGTGCTCCCCTGCTGGCCTGATTGCTCCTAACTGTCTCTGCCTTGCCCCACACCTGGGACCCAGACTTCCCTCCCTCTGGCCAGCTCTAGGCACCCAGGACCTGGGCCAGCTTCACTCAGGTCAGCCGAAGCCACAGGCAGCCTCAGTCACCCAGGACCACAGGGCATGTGGCCTAACCCAAGGGCCGGAAAGGGCCCCCACCCATCGCGCCACTGCCCCCCCCTTTGCGCACTGCCCCCCCACCCCTTGCGCCACCATCACTCCTGCCCCTCGGGCCACTGCCCCATTCCACACCCCACGGGACCACACGGAACGTCCTGGGGAATGGATGCTGTGCCGGCAGTCCCGTACTGTCTCCCCACAGGACCCCACTGAGCAGCGTTGGTGTCGGCACAAGGGTTGGGTCTGCGTGTCACTTGGCTCCGCCCCCAGCTCTTGATTGGCTGATAGCCTAGCAAAGGTATGGTCAAATTTGCATATTACTCTTTTGTTAGGATACTAGAGGCCTGAGGAAGGATTCATATGCTGGTTGGGTCCTTTGGCCTGGCCTGTGCCCTCTCGCAATCCAGGACACTTTGGGGGATGCCAGACTGCCAGTATTGGCCCAATCCTCACAGGCCAGGCTGAGGGACCCCACCAGTGCACGAATCCATACATGGGGCTTCTAGTATGCAGTTCATTTCTTCCTGCCCTCCCCACTCCCCACTTCCCTCTGAGTTTCATCAGTGTGTTCCATGTTTCCATGCCTGTGCAATGAGGGTTTGCCCCCAGGTGGTCAGTGTGTGTCATAACTACTGGTTGAACAGTCACTTAACTTTTAAATATATATATTCATTCATCATCCCATAATAATATTTCTCAGTGCACCATATATATTGTGCTAACTGTAATTCAAATGTCAATGCACTGATTTCTCACAAACATCCTATCATCCTATGTGGAGGTGTTGTCATTGTTCTCTTCTTTCAAGTTAAAAAAAAAAAGGAAACACAGAGAGATTAAGGAATTTGCCCCAAATCACCCAGCCAGGATCTGAAGATAAGCATCTGGGCACAAACTCTGCATACTTAATCATTACCTTAGATAGCTTGGGTCATAATCCAACCTCTCTGTGGTTTTTGATGAGTGTAAGTCCAACAAAAATTATATTTCATTCCTTCAGTATCTTACTTGAAACATCACAGAGAAATATACCTGAGCAACTACCACACTGATTTATAAAATTTATGCACACAAATTACGCCTGCATATTAAAATTAAGAGAATGGGAAAATGAATAACAAGAAAATGTGGAATTAATAAAAATCTAAAATACAAGCTTTGCCAACATCATCATATTAAGTAGTTTTGGTCCTGAATGTTGAAAACTGCAAGCTGTCAAGGTTAATGTGGGAGCAAATCAAAGCTTTATGTGAACACACAGAAACTTTCCACTGTGAAATACAAATTTGTTATAAGGATATATTTTTAGGCGATGTATTTCAAATATCAGATGCTACTATTTAGCGACTTAACTTCACAGGTATGGGCTGTATTCCTCTTGGGAATAGAATATTTTAAATGATCATTATATATATATATATATATATATATATATATATATATATATATATGCCTAATACACAAATTGTTCTTGGAGGGAGTTCAACCAGGAGAGGGATCACTTGCTATGATGTGCACTAATCACCAGGGGGCAGTGTGAAATGAAGGAAGGCCCTAGCCAGCAGCTGGCAGCCTGGGAAGGGAGGCGCTGGCCAGTAGCTATGGAAGAGAGGCCCCAGCCAGTAGCTGGGGAAGGGAGGCCCTGGCCAGGAGCCAGAAGGGCCCAATCGCCGGCCAGGCCGAGAGACCCTACTTGTGCAAGAATTTTGTGCACTGGGCCTCAAGCACATAATGTTGTCTTAATAGCCTTATTTGTATAAAATACCATTCTGTTGTCTATTCTAAAAATTTGTTTGTTTTCTTTTCCAAACATCTAGTAGCATTTACTTCTTAAATTTAGATTAATTTCCAATTTTACCAAAATCCTTGTGTGTTATTGTTCACTGTTATAAGTAGCTATTGAGATTGTAAAGGTTATGTGTAGCAACTGAATGGAACAAAGGTTCCCAAATACCTTAGATTGCCACTTTAAGCAGGTGTCACTAAATAACTATATTTCTAGCCAGCTCAGTGTGTCAGATTAAAGGATATAATTTTCTTAAGCTATAAAAGTATTTTCATTGGGGTAATTTGTCTTCAATGCATGAGATGTGAATTGCTCAGCTAGCTCCAGATCTTATCTGAGAAATCAAGCAAAGGCACTGTCAAATAGCAGCTTTAACTATTTTGATCAAAGGTAAAATGCAATACAATTATAGTATTTACATAAAACAAATTTATAATTGATATGCCACTTGTGGCCACTGGAGTTAATGGACCTTTTATAAAACCTCTTCTTAATAACAATGAAGTACCATTTTTACAAGACCTAATGCTGGAAGAATTAATGCACCTCATAGCATGACATTCAACTGCTCCTTTGACGACTACTACTGTATTGTTTCATTCCAATTCTCCATATTTAAATTTGACATTATAAAATCAGCAGTCTCAGAAGCTTTTAATAAAATTGGGGTATTCATTGTGAATGCATAGAGTGGGCTTTTTAGTATGCAGATAACACTTTAATAAGGAAAGAATTTTCACCAAGGTTTAGGTAATACTCAACCTCCAAGCACCCATATGATTTGTATTGATATCCAGGTGCTAGAAATGATAGTTGAGGCATCACACTAAAGCAGATCTGGGAGGCTATCTTAAAACAAATATCTCTTTCTGCAAACTAATATGCAGCTAAAGCATTAATAACAACCACCTCCCTTAAGTCCCTCACAAAGATACATACCAAGATGAGATATAGTGGAATGGTAAATATCCCATTGCCCTCATCATGGACAGACACAACAAAACAAAGCCTGGACAAATAGCAGGGTGTCAAGCCTCTTCCTAGGCAAGTGGGAGTCATTAACTCAAGTCTCCCTTACAAAATTTCATAATTGAGGCTAGTAGCCTGTGAAATGTGTTTTCCAACAAATCAGCATAACAGAAGACCTGGCAAAGGGTTACCAAGTCATGTTGATTTGCCAAATAAGATAAATAAACCTCTTTTGACTGGCAAATACAAGAGAAACTATACTTTGCTATACTGGTTGGCAGAGTTCAAATTGAAGGTATGTGAATACTAGGTTAAAAGTAAATAAATTAAAACACGTAAAGAACTATTTGACACTGAAACTGGGACTCAGAACAGTTGGGCATTGAAACTGAGACTCAAACTTTTTTTTGTTCTTATACATTTATTTCTAGTATGCAGAGGCAATATATTTTTGAAGAAAAGAAACAGGGGAGAGTGATTGATATAGAGGCAGGGAGGCATTGAACAGGCTGTCAAGCTACAGGGGGAAGGCTTGGGTGGATGGGAGGTGGATGCTGGGGGAGATCAACCGAAGGACTTGTATGCATGCATATGAGCATAACCAATGAATGAAAGACACTGGGTCGCGGAGGGGGGTGGGTGGGGACATGTGCTGGGTGGTAAGAGAGGCTGGGGGGAGGATAAGGGGGGAAGGAAAACATATGTACTACTATTAAATATAAGTTATAATGCAAAACAATCAATAAAATATATTAAAAAAACAAAGTTGGAACAAATTTTTAAAAGTAAATAAATTAAAAGGATGTTTAAGCTTATCTAACAGTTCTTGAATGTTAAAGTTTATCTAACAATTTCTGAAAAAGTAGAGGGTTATTTAAGTCTATTAGAGGCCTGGTGCACGAAATTTATGCACACACAGGGTGGGAGGGAAGGTGTCCCTCAGCCCAGCCTGCACCCTCTCCAATCTGGGATCCCTCTCACAATCCAGGACTGCTGGTTCCCAACTGCTCACCTGCCTGCCTTCCTGATTGCCCCTAACCACTTCTGCTTGCCAGCCTGATCACCCCTAACCACTCCCCTGCCAGCCTGATTGATGCCTAACTGCTTCCCTGCAAGCCTGTTTGCCCCTAACTGCCCTCCCCTGCAGGCCTGGTCACTTCTAGCTGCCATCCCCTGCAGACCTGGTTACCCCCAACTGCTCTGCCCTGCAGGCCTGAGTCCCCCTGAACTGCCCTTCCCTGCAGGCCCTGTCACCCCCAAATACCCTTCTCTGCTGGCCTGGTCACCCCTAACTTCCCTCCCCTGAAGGATTGATCACCCCCAACTTCCCTCCCTCATAGGCCTGGTCCATCCCAACTGCCCTCCCCTGTTGGCCTGATCGCCCACAACTGCCCTCCCTTGCAAACCTGGTCCCTCCCAACTGTCCTTCCCTGCTGGCCATCTTGTGTCCACATGGGGGCAGAATCTTTGACCACATGGGAACAGCCATCTTGTGCATTTGAGTGATGGTCAATCTGCATATTACTCTTTTATTAGATAGGATAGAGACCTGGTGCATGGGTGGGGGGCAGCTGTTTTTCCATGAAGGGTGTCCAGGATCAGGGTGGGGGCTTCCCTTGGGATGTGGGGCGGCCTGGGAGAGGGGCCTCTGGTGGTTTGCAAGCTGGCCACATCCCCTGGCGACCCAAGCCAAGGCTCTATTATCTGGGATTTATTTAGATTCTACAATTGAAACGTTATAGCATTGAGTGGAGGCCTAGGCTGGCAAGAGCAACAGGGAAGCTTGGATTGCTCCATTGCTGGGGAAACCCAAGCCTCCCTCCTTTTCTCAGTGGCTGCAGCCATCTTGGTTGGGTTTATTTGCATATCCACTCATGATTGGCTTGTGGACATGGCTTGTGGGTGTACTGGAGGTATCGTCAATTTGCATATTACTCTTTTATTAGATAGGATGATGAAAGATTTAAAATTAGAGGCCAATTTTTGGGGTTTTCTTGTGTGTAAATTATTTTTATTGATTTTTTACAGAGAGGAAGGAAGAAGGATAGAGAGTTAGAAACATCTATGAGAGAGAAACATCAACATCAATCAGCTGCCCCCTGCATGCCCCCTACTGGGAATCAAACCTGAAACCCAGGCATGAGCCCTGGCCAGGAATCAAACCCAGGACCTTTCAGTCCATGGCCCAATACTGTATCCACTGAGCCAAACCAGTCATTAAGAGAACAAATTTGAATAAAGGGGCACAAATGGGCAATTACCTGGGAAAAGCATCTTTTAATGTATGTGTTAATACAGGAACCCTAATGGAGAAGCTGACACAAAGATAAAATTAGACAGGTACAAATAATGGGGGGGGGGCAGAGTGCCTATGGAAGAAAGGAGTAGGAAACCTGAGGAGGCTGGGAGAGCTATTTTGCTATGACACCTATGCCACTAGGAAGCAGGCTTTGCACTATAGCACAATCTAAGAAAGTTCTGGCCAATCTTATGGGAATCCTGCGTCAAAGTCACCTCAAAGGATTCTAGAAGACTTCCAAATTTTGAAAGAATTTTGAAAGAATGGGCCTGTCTTAGTATCACTGCTACACGTAGTCATTGTTTGGGATAGGCTCCTGGGAAGGGGCTTCAGCATCAAAGCCATGATGGACAGAGTACAGCATTTGCAGACAGCAGTCAACTACACTCCCCAATGTAGTTGTTAGAGGGTGTTTTTACGACCATCACAATGCATTTAGTCAGTTACTGTTTTCCTGGGATTAATCTTTTTTAAAAATCATTATTTATTTGAGAGAGGAAGGGAGAGAGGGAAAAAAAAACAGCAATAATGAGAGAGAATCATTGATTGGCTGTTTCCTGCACACCCACCACTATGAATCGAGCCTACAACCTGGGCATTTGCTCTGACCAGGAATCTAACCATGTCCCCCTGGTTCATAAGCTAACATTCAACCACTATACCACTCCAGCCAGGCAGGACTAACCATTTTAACAAAAGTCTGCCCTTCAACTGTGTATACAAACATGACTGATTTTATTTCACACTTACAAAAATCAAATACTTTGCTCTTACTGATAAACCAGAAAAGTTCAACAAGAATAAGCAAAATATTCAATTGTCCATAAAAATAGAAAATAATCCCAATTAATTAGGCCCTTCAAATTTTGCTGTTGTTTGTTGACATAAATGTCTTTAGTATGTGTAAGGACACATTACTTTTAAGATCATAACCCAACAAGAGAGCAGTGACTTAAGGAAAATCAGTAAAGTCCATTATTGACAATGTTCAGGTAATGAAAACAGATTTTCACAGGACAGGGGATAAAGGGTAAACAGAAATTTATGGGACTAACATGTGGAATATCAAATGTGTATGTCATTATGATATGCGTTTTATGAGACTAAGATGAGCAAGAAAGACCCCCAGGTATTAACCTAAGCATAACAGAGTAGCTCCCTATCACGCTCTGATATTGCAAGCTATCAAAGGGCTGGCTTGAGCTGATGATATCTGTGTATCTTGGTCTAAAACTGAGTAAACTGACTTTTGCATGAAAAGGAGCTACTTTGGGACATCCTTCTTCCTGAATACACAGAAAGTAGTTCTCAAAATCCTTAATGGAGTTAAGTGATACACATTCGTGTTGATATTGATAATTTGGGGCTTTCAAAATAAACATGCTTACGTGTTTTTGGAACCTTATGACATTCTAAGTTGCCTCTGTGATATCCAGAAATCTAGGCCAATAGTTTAAAGGGTTTCTCTGATGTAAATGTGGTAACCATATGCTATGTGGAAACATTCTCTTCCATGTAGAGGCATCTGAAGGTGGTTTGGTGCAAATAACAGTGGATATAGAGGATTTATTCCCAATCTTTCTGAGTGATCTTTGGAAAAACAACTGTCATGTTATGAATGTTGATTACCTGCCACCAATGAAATGAAGAGATAAAGACTAAACAAATTTTTTTCCAAACAGCTTCAAAGCTTCAAAGAGGCCTAGAATTTTTCAGTATACTTTATGGGGACACCGTGGAAAGGGGGAAAATTAGACAGCGGGGCAGTGTTGTTTGCTGTTTTATATTTGTGTTCTATAAAATCTCTCATCTGAAGGAAAAAACTTAGGATTAAAAATATGTGCATTATGTGATTTCTAGTCTATGTAGCAACATAATCCTAATATTTTTATTTAAATTGTGCATAGAAGTACAAAGAATGTAGTGAGGAAACACTAGAAAATAATTTTTCTACACTAGTAAGTTGTTGTGTCAAGTGTACCCAAACAGCAGCAGTTGGTAAACAATACTACCTCATTTACATCCTACTGAGTATCACATAGCATAGAAAGCTGAAAAATGACTCCACAAAATTTATCTTCATCCTAATCTCCAAAATCTATGAATGTTACTTTACATAGAATTAAATAATCTTTGTATGTGTAAAAAAGTTAATAATATTGAGATGTGAATATTACCGTAGATCATACAAGTGAGCCAGAAATGCAGTAACATTTATCCTTGTAATATAAAGGATAGTGGGTGATATGACACACACAGGAAAAAATGGAAGAAAGAATTTGAAGGTGATGGTTGGGCTTGTTATGGTATGCCCAAAGGAAAAGGAATGCTGCCAGCCACCAGAAGTTGGAAGAAGCAATAAACGGATATGCCTCTTGGGCCTTTAGACAGAGAATGACCCTGCTGACACCTTGATTTCATCAAGTGATACTGATTTCACACTTCTTGCCTCCAGAATGGTGAGATAATAAATTTATTATTTCTATTCTTTTAAGCAACTAAGTTTGTGGTAATATGTGTAACAGCCAAAGGAACCCAATACACATAGGAAAGACTTTTTTAAGCCTTATTTTTTACCTGCTGAAAACAACACAGGTTAGCAGATTAAGAAGAGTTATGATGTCCTAGCCAGTTTGGCTCAGTGGATAGAGCATTGATTTGTGGATGGAAGGGTCCCAGTTTTGATTCCAGTCAAAGGAACATGCCAGAGTTGTGGGCTCAATTCCCTCATAGGGGACGTGCGGGAAACAGCTGATCAATGATTCTCTCTCATCAATGATATTTCTATCTCTCTCTCCCTCTCCATTCCTCTCTGAAAAATCAATAAAAATACACTTAAAAAACAAGAAGATTTATGCAATGCTACCTGGAAAGACTACTGAATTAGACATTTGGAACACATTATGCTCATTTGTTGCAATCACTATATAATCACTAGCTTGACTCTAACACCCAATATGTTATTTTCCCTTCTTCTGTATCTTACCTTGATCAGTGATAAAATATATACTTTTAGGTTCTATCTAGTTGTGCCTAACATTGTTTGCATTATCTTATAGTGTCACATGTAGTACTAAACTCTTCTTATTGCAATATATTATATGTATTCCTATTGCTGTGTCATGATACCACAAGTACCATATTTATCTCCTGGTGGTCATCTGGATTGGTTCCACTTTTAAACTATTATAAATAGCATTTCTCTGAACATTTTTAGAAACAAAAGTAGTTATTACTGTTGGGTGAGCAGTGCCTGGGTTGAAAAATGCTGCACCATAGGGTATGCATATTTAGAACAGATGATTTTATAAGAGAAATATAATTTCAAAATGATCCATGTTTCATTATGCAGATATCACTCAATTATTTTTCTATTCTTTGACCTTCTGAACAGACTAAGTGCTTTGATTAGATGTTCTTAGAGAAATTGGCTATGCTCTGAAGTCTCAGTCTTATATTTATGTTTATCATTTATAAAGGTCATCTTAATATAGTGAAGCAATTTTTAAAATCAGGATAAAAAACTCAAACTTGCTATTTGTTGCTTTTGAAGCTTCTCTTTCATATGATTCTCTTGGAGAGAGACTATCAGACCCACAAAAGTCCTTAGTAAAGGTGACATGTTATCCCTAGAGGAGCATCCAAAGCATCTTGATAATCTTGCAACTCTTCCTATAGTCCAAAAAAATGTAAAACTACATTGAAGTACATGTTCTCAGACTTGAATGCATGCAAAAGATGAAAATATAATTAATCCAATTGTGTTCCTTTGGGACATTTCCAACACTCCTGCCAACAGAACAATGGTAATTTTTCCCCTTTCAGCAGAAATAGGTTCTGTTTTAAACATTCTAGTTTGAATATATTTTTGGGTGTTTTGTGGGGGGGGATTGCTCTTCCATCCTCCTCCCTAGAATAATAAAGCTCTCAGCTTCATACAGGCTTGCATAAAAGAGTTTATAAAACACTAAACGTTAAAGTTACAAAGAAAAGAACTAGGTTTTAGACTAACACAATCAACTTAGGGCTGAAAGAATAAGAGTTCTAAAGGTCTGTAGACTCAGAATGAAAGCACATATAACACCTAGCTCTGGAATTTAGGTCAAGTTAACAGAACCATTTGACTGCTCACTTTGCATCTGAAAGTCCAATATTTGAGGAAATATGCTATTTTAATGGCAGGCTTGTGTCAGCAGTTATGAAAATGAGGCAGCCTGATGCACTGAAAATAGCCCCTTTCCTGTTGTATTTGCCCTTCTAACTATTCCAGATTGAGATAGAATTTCTGTCTTTATCCTTCGTTTTACTTCTCATCCAGCAGTGGTCCCTAATTCAGAACTAATTTGTAAAGGTCAAACTAATGTTTGGAAATATCCCAATTGACCCATGATTATGCACCAATATTATTGATTTGTTTAAGAGTACACAGCTTTTGACTTAGTAGAGGGGATTTTTTTTTAAACAAACAAGTTCAGTAAATGGGAAAAATAAAATAGATGAATCTGTTAAATAAGAAAATTCACATTAAAAACAAAGACTCTATTGATTGCTTTCTCTAATGTTACACAGTTCAGAAAAATATATATAGCAAATACTTCCCTACTATTTAACATTTATTAGAAATAGTTCATTCTATCAATCAACACTCTTCCAGGGGATATTAAACAAAACAAACAAAATTCCCCTTCCCCTTACTGAAGCTTACATTTTAAGTGGAGACAGACAATAAAATTATGTCAGTAGTTATAAGAGTCAAGGGGAATAGTCTGAAGTTTTGAATAGGTAGCCAGAGAAGGCCTCACTAAGTAGTAATATGTGAGCAAATATCTGAAGGAGATAACAGGATGAGGAGGTTGAGAGATGGGGGTGAGCCATGAGGCTAGCTGCAGGGAAAGTATCCCAGGCAAATAAAATAGCTACTGGTGGCCCTAGCCAGTTTTGCTCAGTGGATAGAGCACTGTACTGTGGAATGAAAGGTCCCATGGTTGATTCTCATCACGGGCACATGCCCAGGTTGCAGGCTCGATCTCCAGTGGGTCATGCAGGAGGCACCCAATCAATGATTTTCTATCATCACTGATGTTTCTCTTTCTCGCTCCCTCTCCCTTTCTCTCCAAAATCAATTAAAATCTATTTATAAATACATACATACATACATACATACATACATACATAAAAAATAGCTACTGGTGGTCAGTGCTGATGTAGAAAGAAGGGTATAACAGAGGATCATTGTGCCCTCGAGTGGAGCAAGTAAAAGGAAAGCACTAGGAGACAAACAGTAGCATTGACGAGCTAGGTTATTATACAGATAACCTTACAAGAAACTGTTGCAACTTGAAAATTTAGTCATAGAGAGATGAGAAACCATTACAAGGAGATTTGAAACACAGGAAGATGTCATACAATTCGTATTTTAAAGAGCCGTACTTCCTGCCATGTTGAGAGGGGAAAAAATGAAAGGAAACAATGGTGAAGGTAGAGAAAAACAATTAGGAGTCTATTGAAATAAAACAAGTGAATAGCTAGAGGGCATAGACTAAGATGGAGTGTGAGATGTGCTGAGCAGCAGTCAAATTTTGGGTCTATTTTCAAGGCAGGATTGACAGAATTTGGTGATGGGCTGGAGAATTGGAGAAAGGGGGGTGAAGCAGAATCCAAGGTTTTTGAATTGAGCACCTATGGAGGAATTACCTTTGAAGATTGGGAAAGGCCAGGAATTAGGTATTGGATAAGTGCAATGGGCCTATCCTATGTGATAAAACAGTAATATGTGAATTGACTATCACTCCAACATACAAGAGGGCTGCCCTTATGTGGTCAAAGATTCTGCCCCCATGTGAACACAAGTTGGCCACCACAAGATGGTCAGCAGGGGAGAGTAGCTGGGGGTGACCAGGCCTGCAGGGGGGGTCAGGGGCAATCAGGCTGGCAGGGGAGTGGTTAGGGGCAATCAGTAAGGCAGGAAGTCGAGCAGTTGGGAGCCAACAGTCCTAGACTGTGAGAGGTATGTCTGTCTGCCCATTTTGGCCCGATCCGAATCGGGCCAAAAGGGGCAGTCAGGCATCTCTTGAGGAGTCCCAGATTGGAGACAATGCAGGCTGGGCTGAGGGAGACACACCTCTGTGCACAAATTTCATGAACTGGACCTCTAGTTTAAACTAAAAGTAAAGTGGACTAGACAAATGCCTATGTGAATCAGGAGCTCAAGGGAAAAGTCCAGGGTAGTGATGAAAATCTGGGAATCATCAGCATATAGATGGTATATAAAGTCATGGTGTTGGAAGAGATCCCCAAGACAGGATGTATACACAGAAATGATGTCAAAGGATTGAGCCCCGGGGCCTGCCAGTGTTTAATAGCATACAATTTTTCTGGAAGTCATGACAAGAAGTATTCCACAGATACACTCAAAAGAAATCTGATTGAAACGATCCCTTAAAACAAAATGTTATAAAGTAAGTATCATACACTGAGTTGTGATTTTAATAGGTTGCTTTCTTAAATTTTTTTCCAAATGCTGTATGATTTTTTATGACAAGAAGTGAAATCCCTTTATCGTCATAAAATTCTAATATATGAATATTTAATATAAGTATGTATAAGTATGATTTACTTATTTCTCTTAGATGAATTATAATAATATAAAGATAAGAAGTGACCCTGTTTTAAAATAAGGCTTGAATATCCTCAAGAACTGACTCGAACCCCAAGTGAGCCCAGCCAACACTAGAAGGTTTGTTAATCAAGAACAGGAATGGGGAACCTTTTTTCCTGCCAAGGGTCATTGGTATATTTATAATAACATTCGAGGGCCATATAAAATTATCAACTTAAAAATTAGTCTGCTTTTATGTGGTGAAACATTTAATTAACTCATGCCTAATACCTTGGAACGACCAGACCAAATGGTTTTGCAGGCCTTATATAGCCTACAGGCTGGATGTTCCCCATCCCTATTCCAGAATGACCTTACTCATGTATGAAAGTGGGTTACTTGTTGGCTGGCATGAGAGAGCCACATTGTTCTCCTTATCTGTAGAAAATGAAAAGACATCACAAATGGGTGTAGGGGTGAAGCTGTTAACTAAAGTTGGAGCAAGAGAGGAAATGTTACGAGATGAGGACACATAGTTTAGCAGGAAAAAGACCAACAGGGGAAGCCAGAAGAACATTTAACAGGCTATTGAAATAATGCAGTGGAGAAATTAAACCACTGATTTTCAAGTAGCTACCTCCCAATACACACTGCCTGAAAAAAATGTCATTATAATGGGAAAGCATCTGAAACTCAAATAAGACATGCCTTACCAACATACTGCTCTGAATAGCTTGGCTTTTCATGTTCTAATCCTCAGATTCTGTCACCAAAGAAAGTTTAGTTTGTTATTTTTTTGCAAGATAAAATACAGAAAAATAATTATAGAATAAAATTTAAGTAAAATTTGAATTTATAACAATTCCTACAATTAATTCTTAATTTACATAATATGTTTTTTAAACTCCAAAGGTATATTCAAATTGGAGGTATTATAATTATTTTCAGAAAATTTAAAGATTCAAGTTATTAAAAATATCCACAATAAATGATTCACTAAACAGCCAATCTAGTGACAAGGAAATTAACCGCTGAAATAAAAATAGGAACAAACTGTTCATAATGATGAAAGCCATGCACTTGACAGCTAGCACATGCAGCAGGAACATGCTTTAATGGATGGTACTTTAGACATGTACAATAAAATTTTTATAAATCCACCGATCTTTTAACTTCACTTCATTAATTACATTAGAAAATGATCCTGATAACTAGGAATTCCTTTTCACATATTTCCTTTATGGGTATAGAAGATAAGTCAAACTCTCTAAAAAGAGTTTATAAAAACAATGTGCTGCATAACTAATCTTCAGACCCTTGAAACTGAAGAGGACAAAGTGGAAATCGTATTTCCACTTTTTCCATAAACATGAGCTCTAGATTTACTCAAGCTAAAAAGAGGGGGGGGGGTAAATAAGAAAGACAAATATGTAATACTAGAGGCCCGGTGCACAAAATTCATGCACGGGATTTGGGGGATTGTCCCTCAGCCCAGCTTGCACCCACTCCAAACTGGGTCCCCTTGAGGGATGTCTGACTGTCTGTTTAGGCCCGATACCAGTGATATCAGGACTAAATGGGCAGTTGGACATCTTTCTCACAATCCAGGACTGCTGGCTCCCAACTGCTCACCTGCCTGCCTTCCTGATTGCCCCTAACCACTTCTGTCTACCAGCCTGATCACCTCCTAAACACTCCCCTGCCAGCCTGATTGATGTCTAACTGCTCCCCTGCCAGCCAGTTTGCCCCCAACTTCCCTCCTCTGCTGGCTTGGTCACCCCCAACTGCTCTTCCTTGCGGTGGCCATCTTGGGTCCACATGGTGGCAGCATCTTTGACCACATGGGGGCAGCCATCTTGTGTTGAAGTGATGGTCAAGCTGCATATTACTCTTTTATTAGATAGGATACAGGCCTGGTGTATGTGTAGGGGTCAGCTGGTTTGCCCTGAAGGGTGTCCTGGATCAGGGTTGGGGTTCCCTTGGGGCGTGGGATAGCCTGGGTAAGAGGCCTGTGGTGGTTTGCAGGCTGGGCATGCCCCCAGCGACCCAAGGGAAGACCCTGGTATCTGGGATTTATTTTATGTTCTACAATTGAAACCTGTAGCCTGGAGCGGAGCCAAGCCTTCTGCTGGCTCTGTGGTGGCAGCCATTTCTGTTGGGACATTTATCTTCTATAATTGAAACATTGCAGCCTGGAGTGGAGGCCTAGGCTGGCCAGAGCTGCAAAAGTTTGGCTTCCTCCATCGCCCAGGCAACCCTAGCATCTGCTCTCTACAGCTCCATGGCTGCCACCATTTCTGTTGGGATATATCTTCTATAATTGAAACTTTGTAACATTGAGTGCAGGCTTAGGCCAGCAAGGGCAGGCAGAAAGCTTGGCTTCCTCCATTCCCGGGGAAACCCAAGCCTCCTTCCTGCTGTCAGTGGCTGCTGCCATCTTGGTTGGGGTTTATTTGCTACTGATTGGCTAGTTGGCTTGGCTTGTGGGCTTGGCTTGATCACTCTTTTACTAGATAGATCTTAATCAATAATGAAATTAAAACGCTAAAAATAAACATTATCTTGACACTAAAAAAATAAAATAGAAGGAACACACAATAGTAGGGGGAAGTAAGTTTGTACTTTGTGACGTAACCGATTCCTGTTTCCACCACAGATGAACTAGACCTTCCTATAATCTATTAACTCCATTATGCTAACTCTGGTGCATGCTTAGGTAGGCTGGATCAAGGTGATTCATTTCAGCCAGTTTTTAATGTGTTGTTTAATGAAACATAAATTCCTCTGTATCTCTTTCAAATGATCCACTATCAGGTATATTTGCTGCAAAACCTTAATTTCAATAAAACAGGAGCATCAGAAAAAAATAAAGTTCTATAACTTGCTTGCTTTCCTTGTAACCTATGTCTTTCTTGTTTCAAACATTTCTGTCTATGATTCAGAGCATCCTTGAGAAGTCATCATGAGCATGCCATAATCTTTAAATGGAATTATTCTATACAAATTAAAGAAGAAAAAAATAAAAAAAAAAACAAGAAAATAGCTCATTTAAAAAAATTCAGTGAAACATTGCTTTTCTGCCTTTTGGCTAAGATCAAGTGTGGTAAAAGTTCAATGGAAAAAAAATTCTATTCCATACACTTGTAACCATATCCCAATAATCCTCATTACCACCAAATGAGTGGCATTGATACTTCCAAGGTTTTACTAAATGGAAAACATCAGATTTATAATATAGCCAATTTAATCTATGATCTCATTCATTCAACAGCATTGAGTGAGAGTCCACAATATGCAAAGTTTGGTATGTATGGATTAAAAGTAATTGTCTTTTGTGATAATTAGGGGCAAGAAAAATAGAGCACTTGCTGATTGTCTGCCATGTGTTACACTATATTGGTGATGCATTTTAATTTCTCACAGGAACCACAGGAGGTTCAAAAGTTAACTAATTTACCCAAAGACACAGATAAATGTGGCTGAGCCTGAATTAGAGCACAGAACTATACATTGTCAACAACTATACTTCTTCCACTGCAGCATATATTTTATTTATTTGATTGATCTGAGAAGAAGGAAGGGAGAGATGGGGAGAAACATCACTGTGAGAGGAACATCGATCAGTGGTCTTCCACATGTGCCACAATCAGGGAACAAACCCCCAACCTGGGTATGTGCTCTCACCGGAAACACCTTTTGATGTAAAGGACATTGCTCCAACCAACTGGGCCACACAGGCCAGGGCTGCATCACATTTTTAATTCATGTTGACCAGTTCATAAAGGTAATAGAAATTATTTTTATATAGCCTTTAACACTGTATTTTACATTCACACCGTAACACATACCCCACAGCTCTGGTTACTTCAGTTAAAGGCTCCACATATGTCAGGCCCCTTCAATAACATGATCATAACATATTTATCCTTGAAGTGCATCAATAGGTAAATATACGAAGGTGAAAATTATAGCTAGAAAAGCTTTACATTTTTTCTAATTACTGAGAAATATCATGCGAGTAGTGAGAAACCAGAGCAAGCTATTATGTTATACTATCAGCAGAGAAAGCTTTGGGAAATCAGACTACCTCTATCTCTGCATTATCCACTTTTCAATCCTAGAGCCACTGCTCGTTGCTATGTATAGAACCCAGCATTTAGGTAGTTCTGATTACTACATTATGTACATTATTTAACTTCCATACTCATAAGAATATTTATTGAAATATATAATCAAAATTAACAGTGTCTAAAGTCAAATCAATATAACTGTTTAGTAACGTTTTTAACTCTTAGGCCATCCACAAACCAATCCTAGAAAAAATAAACTATACTAACAATACCTTTGATAGCTTTTCCCTGTCCTAGAAAAATAAGTGTTTTATCTTATAAGTTTTAGAGAACCACTTAGTAGGTTTTACCTGATGCATTCTGAAATCATCCCCAGGTAATTAATTATGTGCACCAAAGATAAAGAACCTTGACTTATATGATGTAAATTGCATTGGCATTTACTTTCTTTTTAATGTATATTACAAATATAAAGTTTTGTGAGCATAAGGCTTTTCTCTGTCTATAAACCAATTTTAGACAAAGCATTCTTAGTAATATTCTAACGTGTTTGCACTAAAAAGCTTTTGCTATTATCTCTAAAATGTCTCTCTGTGATTTCTAAATTTAAATATGTAGAACATAATTCTTGGTGATAAGTTTGGTCTATGAGTTAGATTTTTCTTATGTAAATTATTATGTTAAGTTATGCATTATGATATTGTACGTATAAGAAGTTCTCAAGCTCCTAGTCATAAAAGCCTTTGTGGTAAACATAATATGAGTAAATGTATCTACTGGTAGACTATTGGAATATTAAGTATTGCATACTATGCTACAATAAAAATTGGAAAGATATTTTTAAAAGATTTATAGTTTCCCTTCAAGCTTAGGATATTAGAAAATTCAAATAGTCACATTTTGACAAACATTGACAATATTCTTCATATTACATTGGAAATTATTCTACTCTGAAATCATCTGCTCAAATTCAAGACTTAATATTCAGTATATATAATATTATACTGAAGTAGATTTGCTAAGAAACAGGACTACTGTGCCAGAATACATATAAAACATATTTCCATTGTAAATAAGGTTCTATGCCAGTTGCCATTAAGAAACAGATTTGGGGGACATAACCTAATGTTTCTCTACCCCGCCTATTTATCTGTCTCATTCTAGCTTCAGTGGTTTTAGTCTTGGTGATGACCACGTTGGGAAGTACAACATGGACACAGCTGCTGAAATCTTCCTAAAACATGGAAAAAAGAGATGTAGTTCAAAGATATTGCACCCTATACTCAAAGGATTAATAAAGAAATATATGTATATTTATAATAAAATAAATTAAATTAAATTTAAGTGTTTCCCCCACATATGTACAATAAGATGTCTAAACAGGATTTTTTTTTAGAAATCCTTTAAAAGTTTTAGTTTTAAAATGTTGATGAAATCTGAATAATGTCTGTACTGAGTTAACAGTACTGTAACAATGTCAATTTCCTGGTTTTTATAATGCATGATAGTTATCTAAAACTGTTATCACTGGAGGAAAATGAGTGAAGAGTACAGGATAATTCTAATAGTTTTTATAAAATATGTGAATATAATAGTATAAGCAAAATAATCTTTAAAACGTGTTTGGTGAACAGTCCAATATAAAGTTGTTTCCATACTTTCTATTGTTTTAGAATTATATTTTCATAAATCATCTTCAGGTGATAATGAGGTCTCTAATAGCCAATATCATTTTGGTACAAAAAGATACAACTAGCACTTCTTAGTTTCTATGATTTGTTTTCTCTATGAAGTAACATTTATAAACAAATATTTACTGGTTTTAAACTCTTCTACATTTTGTAAAATGCCCTTTTACTTAGTGGAACTTTTCAGAGGTTTATTTAATGGAGATAATTGATTTCATCTTTGCTTCCTCATATTTTCCTAATGAGTTAATTCATCTATCTTTGCATGAAAAGACATACCCTGAGTTTTATGAAAACAAGTTATTGAAAAATGAAATAAAAAATAAATAAAATATCCCCCATTTAAATAGAAAACGTATTAGTTAAATAAATCTATACTGACACTCCATATTTAACATCATCATTATAATTCAATCCTGTCTCAACTTGATGTCTAGATATAGCTCCTAGCACTCACTGTTGACATGGATGTGCTCTATGATCTGAACACTGCAATTGTTTAATAAACATTTTATATACAATTTAGTACTGTGTATAATTAAAAGTTTTTATTTACAAATATTATTTCAAAAGTGTGTCTAATTATATTTTTATTTACTCTCTTGTATAATACTTTAAAGCAATATTATATGTCCATCTTGATATTTCTAAAATTAAATTCATTATTTTTAATAATTAAGGTTGTATATTAGTGTAAATAAAATATATGAGTATACTACTTTACTTCTAAGCATATTTGCTGCCTAGCATATGTGCTAACATATAAAGCACAATTAATATTTATAAATATTACTTAAACTCAGTAAAATAATTCATTTATCTCCTAAAATTTGCATTTACTAAAAAAAATTCCAACTGGTTTGTATTCTGTGTCATTATTTTAAAGCACACATAAAAACTATATGTGGTTACAGAGAATAACAAGATGTAAGAAAATAACCCAAATTATTTTCCTCACTTTTATAATCAACTAGAGGCCCCATGCATGAATTTGTGCACCATTGGGGTCCCTCAGCCTGTTCTTCTGGATAGGGCCAAAACTGGCTCTCCAACATCTTCCAAGAGGTCCCGGATTGTGAGAGGGCACAAGCTAGGCCAAGGGGCGCCACTGGTGCACAATCAGGGCTGGGCAGGGACATGGGAGGTTGGCCAGGCAGGAAGGGACCCTGGGATGGCTCCAGGGCATGTCCAGCCTATCTTGCTCAGTATCAATCGGCTGGACCCCAGCAGCAAGCTAACCTATCAATCAGAGCATATTCTCCCTGGTGGTCAGTGCAAGTCATAGTGAGTGGTTGAGCAGCCTTAGCATATCATTAGCATATTATGCTTTGATTTGTTGAACAGAGGACCAAACAACCAAACACACACCATATTAGGCTTTTATTATGTAGGATGAGATAACTTGATTTATTTAAAATCTATGATTCAAATGCAGAATTATCATAGTACTACAGGGATTGGAGACATGAATTCTACATGACACAAGTTCTAATGATTTGAATCATTACTAAATTTATTCTCAAGATGAGTTTTTATCTCTGATTGTGTCTGCATTGGGGTTACCTGTCTAACTGGGAATTTTTGAATGAATTTTTGAGTAGATTCAATGTCTATCCAAACATATGAGTAAAGAATATGTGTGCATTTAAAGATTACATATATATTGTTGAACATCAATAAAAACTGTAACAATTATTTAAAATAAAAATATTTTAAAGGAGGAATAATTTACCACTGTCACTGTTTGGAATAACCAGGGCATAGTAATAACAACAGAAAAGTAGACAATATTTAAGTTGATTTGTTTTTTCATCGTTTTACAAAAATAGCACTCCCCATTTGTGTCCTTTATCACTGCCCTTTCACCCAGCCTTGGTACTCAATACTACAGTGAATCATATTCTCTTCCTGAAAAAGACAGTATTAATTTCTCTTTTCTGAATCTTTACTTTGTCTACTTCTTATTTGGGAACTATTTACCCCTTTTACTTCTCATTATTTCCAAATGTCAAAATAAGATTTTTCAACTTTGTTCAAGTTGTTCAAATATTATAAGCCATTATTAGTCTCTGTGTAGTATTGTGTAAATTATTATGGATACAGATTTATAAGAACTAATTTCTAGTACTTCTGTTAAAAAAACAAACATGCTACTGTTTACCAGATGTGGAAACTCTCTGGACCTCTGTTTCTAGAATTCTCCATTGAAGAATTAATACTACATTGATTCTAAAATCCTTTCAGGTTTTTTATTAATTGCAGTTCTTTGATACAACATCTGCCCTTAATATATTTTTCTCTTCTGCCCTGGCCAGGTGACTCAGTTGGTGGTAGGATTATCCTGCACACCAAAGGATGTGGGTTCAATTCCTAGGTCACATGTAAGAGGCAATCACTTTGATTTTTCTCTCTCAAATCAGTCAGAGTCTCTCTCTCTCTCTCTCTCTCTCTCTCTCTCTCTCTCTCTCTCTCTCTCTCTCTCTCTCCTTCTAAAAAAACTCTCTTCTTTCAACACAGTAACCAATAGTGTAGAAATAATGAATTCTTCCTTGAGTGATTCCAGGGCATTTGCTTTTGGTGGTAAAGTAGAATTAACAATAGGAATCTATGATTACCTGAGGATACATAATCTACAGATGCTGATTTGATGAAGACAATAACACCTAAGAAATGTAAGGATGAGAAAGCCATAGTAGTGTGTGAACACTTCGTTGGTGAGAGGGAAGTAGAACTTAATCCAAAAGAATAGCAGAGTTTGAGGAGCCAGAAATGGAACCACAAAAAATAAGGTAGTGTATGGTCTCAGTAGGTGGAAAAGAAAGAAATGGTGATGAGCAGGGGTGCTGGAGTGGGAGATAAGGTAGGGGGAAAGATCAAATTGTAGTGAAAATGGACACTTGGTAAAGCAAAGGCTTAGTAATCAAGTAAGTCTCAAAAAGGAAAATGAGGTGAATTTTCTATTAATGGTGGTAGCACTCTGTGAGAGAACAGTGACTTATGATCCATCAGGCTTCTCGTGCTGCCATTGGAAACTCTCCTCTTATTACCTGTTAACTTTGAGTGGCGGGGCATGAGGACACAAGAATGGTATTTCCCATCTGTTGCCTGTCCCAACTGTAATACTCGAATAAATCATTTCAGCTATTCCGAAACTGCAATCTATTTTATTTAAAACAAACAAGCATGTGTTCCTGAAACACATTTGTTACAACTTCATGCTCCTTTTGAAAAAGTGTGGCCAGCACTTTGAAAATGGGTAGTATAAGCCATCCTCTCTTTCCAGCTCATGCTTAAGAAGAAACATGTAAGTAGGTTTAAAACACTTTAATGCACAATAAAGTGTAATCACATAACAAATTTCCATTGTGATATATAAATTAACCTGAGTTCAGCTTATAGTCCTATTAAGTAAGAAGGAATTATCATGTAATATTTGAAAACTACATTCCCCATTCTCATCCCTGTCTCCATTTTTTCTAGGTCTCCTTCCCCATCCCCACTACCCAAGGAGCCAAACACTGGCAAAATTAGTTTAAGAGAATAATATATTTTTCCCATTGCAAAGTTTGAGGTAAGATACTAATAATCAGTAAAGAGACCTAGCAGAGTGAAAATGAGATGAGATGCCAGGCAAGCATCCTTTGAGTCATGATAATAATAACTGGGGATAATGGTGAAAATTATGCTGCTGATCACATTTACCAGGTAGCAAAAGTGTGCCACATGGTAAGGGGAACATTTCTTAAGGATTTCAATCCCTCATTAGGAATTTTTCTTGAGGTTTTTTTTTTCTTACAGATATGTCACCTTGGTAAAACATAAGCTTCCTTTATTTGAAGACTAGCATTAGTTATGAAAATTAATAATATAAGAGTGAAATATAATTCATCTACTAGATTGTGATACTCTGCACAGCACCATAAAATAAACCTTTATCTAAATCAGTTTAAATGGCCTATTTTCCTCTTAATCCATCAACTGCAAAGAAAGAAGTGAGTTAATATCCTGTAATTCAGGCAAATAATTTCAATACTATTTATTTTTAATTTATATTCATGTGTTTATATATGTGATATATATGTATGTATAAACTGGGAAGGCATCTTATAACTTTTGAGCCCTTTGGCATACTTCCTGGAAGTCTCAGTAACGAATATAGTTACTCTTAATTGCCTTCAACACACTTACATGAATGCTACATTCAGTTGAATTATTTCCTGGATTCCCTCTAATTAATCTGATAGCAGCTGCTTTCAGGCCTGTGCTGATTAACAGTTTCAAGACAGCTAAATGCTTAGTACAAGAAAAGCTCTCTGAAGCTTACGTATGTTCATCCACATAATTTTGTCTTTTAAGCATCAACACTTCATAGAGGATCTTCTATTTTTAGTAAACCCTATTATTTGTTTATATAACTCAAATGGTTTCAAACTAACATATAGAAATATTATCTCAATATATGTAATCAATATTCTAATATATTATGGAAATGCAACATTTCAAAAATAAATATAAATATATGTTTTAAAGATTTAAATAAAACAGAGAAAACAACAACCAAGGCAGTATTACTGGTTTCCTTGTCCTAATTGGGAAAACAAATTAACTTTATAAATAATAAATTAAATAAGTGATTAAAGTAAAATTTTACTAGGCAAACTTTTAAGGTCAAAATGTACATACTTGTTGGTATTTTATTCCTTTTGACCTACAAAACATGACAATTTGATGTGTTTCAACCACATGTTCACTTCAAATAACCACAACTGAATGGCATTTATGCCATTAGCTATTGTAGGCTACATTTTCCCTGTTAAAAGTTAAAGGTCTGATTCTTCATTCCTCTATATATGCATTCAAGACACAAGATTTCCTAAAGTACTGAGGTCTGGCCTCACAGTCTGGCATAGCCCTCCTTTCCATCCTGGTCTTTGGCCAATGCAGATTATTCCTGCATAATTCCCATTCCTTGAGTTCTTTCATTCAGTTGTACTATTTCCTCATTCAGCCTGGAAGAATCCTTCGAAGGAAAGCTTAAAGCCATTTACTCTAAAAGCTATGTCAAGATTCATAAACTCAAATGCCTCTCTGGAGGAAGTATAAGTAAGTTACCAGGGCTGGAGGTAGGCCCAAGAGAGGTACCTCTAGATCAATGCAGTGGGTAAAGTTTTCATATATCATGATTTCATGGAGTACTCCAAAAGTCTAGAATTTAATGTGTGACATCCTGATTTTTAAATGTTGGCCACAAATAAAATATAAACTCTAAATACTTTTCAGGTCAAACAGTTCACATCTGCTGACTGGCTTCTACCTCTTAAAAGCCAGTTCAGTTTGTGACCTCTGCCTCATATAATCCTCTGAGGAGAAAGTGACCTCTACGTGGAGTATTCAGCTTACATATACGTGGACTATCAACAATGTAATATAGGTGTGTGTGTGTGTGTGTGTACATCCCACTGATGTTAGGCATACAGCACAGTTCAATAAACATTAATTATTAGGAAGAAGCAGCCATAGTATAAGGTTTGCCAAACAAGATGAGACAAAGAGATAGCCAAAACACTTAAAAAGAAGATAGGGAACAACAGATAGATGATAGGTAGGTAGGTAAGTAGGTAGGTAGGTAGGTAGGTAGATTGGTAGGTAGATAGGTAGATAGGTAGGTAGGTGATGATGATGATAGATAGATAGATAGATAGATAGATAGATAGATAGATAGATAGATATAAATAGAAAAATGTGGAGAATAAGATGACCATTGGCAATTTTGAAAAGCCATGACATATTGCAAGGGAATTAGTAAGTCACATGCATGTGTAGGGCTATGTACATGCCCATAAAAATCCTCTGACTGACCTTGAGTTTCTAATAAGCAAGAAATGAAGGCTACAGCAAATCTGTCAAATGCCAAAGGACTAAAAATTTGCCCAACACAATACAGAGGGGGAATGGGATGGGGGAGGGGGAAGGGGGAGAATAAAGGAAATCCTGGGAAAAGTCCTAAAGACTTATTGGTTCAAGGCAATATTTAAAAATTATGTCCAACCATTATCTGACCAAAAAGCAAACTAAGCAGCCTTTGGTGGAACATTTAAATAAATAACTAAATTTGATGGAAAACATTAATGTATATAGCCAGTAATTTCAACAAATTCCAATGATGATAAACAAATATATTCACACCTAGGAATGTTAGTAAAACTGCCAAAATTCAATGAGCAAGAGAGAATTTTGAAATTAGGAACTGAAAAACAACTATCACATACAAAGGGGTTTTATAAAGATTAACAGTTAGGACTTCTCATCAGAAATCATAAAGGCCAGAAGGCAGTGAGATGAAATGTTAAAAGTGTTGAGAGTGAAAGGAAGTTATATAAGAATTCTATATCCAACCCTAACTGGTTTGGCTCAGTGGATAGAGTGTTGGCCTGAGACTGAAGGGTCAGTTTTGATTCTGGTCAAGGGCATCTTCCTCGGTTGAGGGCACATCCCCATTAGGGGTTGTGCTGGAGGCAGCTCTTAGATGTTTCTCTCTTATTTACGTTTCTAACTCTCTATCCCTCTCCCTTCCTCTCTGTAAAAAAAAAGCAATAAAATATATTTAAGAAAAAATAATTCTATATTCAAAAATAATTCTTCAAAAATCAAGAACAATTAAGGCATTCTTAATTAAACAAAACTATATGCACAAAAAGAAATACTACAGTAAGTTCTTTGGGCTAAAATAAAAGGACACGAGACTGTAGTAACTCAAATCCACATCAAACCACATAGGTAAATATAATGGACAATTTAATTGTATTTTTGCTTATAACTCTCTTCTTGTTCAATGTCATTTGAAATAAAACGCAATTAAGGAAGGAGGGAGGGAGGGAAAAAAGAGGGAGGGAGCCGAGACCGGTTTGGCTCAGTGGATAGAGCGTCGGACTGCGGACTGCGGGGTCCCGGGTTCGATTCCGGCAAGGGCATGTACCTTGGCTGCGGGCACATCCCCAGTAGGGGGCATGCAAGAGGCAGCTGATCGATGTCTCTCTCATCGATGTTTCTGACTTTCTATCCCTCTCCCTTCTGCTCTGTAAAAAAATCAATAAAATATATTTAAAAAAAAAAGAGGGAGGGACACACACACACACACACGGACACACACACACACACACACACAAAGACACTTCAATGAGGATAAGAATGGCCTTTTCAACAATGGTCCCTATCTCCCATCTCATACAAAAGTTAACTATTAATGGATCCAAAACATAAAAGTAAAAGGTAAAACTATAGAACTCATAGTAAAAAGCACAAATGTATCTTCACTACATTGGGTTAGGAAATGGTTTCTTACATGTGACACAAAAAGTACCAGCAACAAAAGCAAAAAAAAAACATATAAAGCAGGTATTATCTAAATTAAAACCTTATATTATTCAATGAACACCATCAAAAAAGTAAAAATACAACTCACAGACATATAAAAAAGTCCTTTCCTGTCAACCCAAATAAAAATGGGCAAAGGGCTGTGGCTCAGTTGGTTGGAGCATAATACCATACACTGAAAGGTTGTGGGTTCAATCCCCAGTCAGAACACATATGAGAAGCAACTGATCAATTGTTCACTCACATTTAGATGTTTCTTTTTGTCTCTCTCCCTCTCCCTCTCCCTTCCTCTTTCTCTAAAATTCAATAAAAAGCATGCCCTCAGGTGAGAACTAAAACTGTATTTTTAATGGGCAAAGGAATTCAAAAGACATTACTTCAGTATACATTTCTTAAGAAGGTACACAAATGACCAGTAAGCCCATGGAAAGCAGCTTTTAATATCTCTCTATATAAAAGCCTAAGTGACCAGTCAACCAGTCACTTTCACGAGCACTGACCACAAGGGGCAAATGCTCAACACAGGAGGTGCCCCCTAGTGGTAAGTATGTTCCCACAGGGGGAATGCAGCTCAGCTGACCAATGGGCATCAACACCGAGCTCACACACTCCCCCTGCACGCCCCTCCCCAATCTGGACTGGAACCAGGATCAGGTCCAGCATTGGGACTGACTGGGCAGGAGCCCACGGCGTCTTCTGGATCATGGGCCCGTGATATCACCCTAGGACTGGCGCAGAGACCCCAGCAAAGCAGAAGAGAGCCTACTGAGCAGCAGCAGGTGCAGCAGGACCAAGATGAGCGGGAGCGGATGAGGTGCCCAGCAGCCTGGGCTTGGGCTCCTCCCTGGCTGCTTGCCACTTAGCGCACTACTACTACATTCCTCAGGGGACGTTGGATTTAGGTTTCACCTGGATCCCCACAGGCCACACCGAGGGACCCCACCAGTGCAGGAATCCGTGCACAGACCTCTAGTTCTAAATAATTTTATGATGTTGGAAAAGTGTTATAGTAACAATTACTTGAAATAAAAGGAGTACTCATTAATTCACAGTACTGTGTTAAATTTTTCACTCTGATGGAAATTGATGTTTATAAAGACTCATGTTCAGATACTAGGATCTTTTTTAAAGATGTTAGTTCAGCCCTAACTGGTTTGGCTCAGTGGCTAGGCCGTTGGCCTGCAGACTGCAACGCCCCAGGTTCGATTCCGGACAAGGGCATGTACCTTGTTGTGGGCACATCCCCAGTAGGAGGTGTTCAGGAAGCAGATAATGAATGTTTCTAACTCTCTATCCCTCTCTCTTCCTCTCTGTAAAAATTCAATATTTTAAAAATAAAGGTGCTAGTTCTTTTAATGTCTTCACACTAAATGCTGACCTTGACTGATCTCCTTCTTGTGTAAACTCATTGGTTGATGATCTGAAATGACTAATTCTATGTCAATCTCTCAATTTAGAAAAAATGAAACCAGTACACAACTCTAAAAGTAATTAAATGAATTGTATCAGTAAATGTACAAACCAACCTAAGATATAGTTAAACGCCAAAGTAGACAAGTGACCTTGTGAAGACATATGAACACTGGAAATTCCCTGGGCCTCAGCAAAATTATAATGCCAAGGCGTTATAGTACATGTAAAGGCGTTATTACAGGAAAAAATATGTGAATTACTAAATGAATATATATATATATATATATTCTTTACAGGTAAATTAAACTTTTGAAATTACTAAAACATACAACTCTTGCTTAAAAGAATTCAAGTCTTAATTAAGCTAACAAAGAGATACGAAAATGTTAATGACATTCAATATTTGTAGGAGAGCAAAACAACCCACATCTTAATTACTTTTCTAACTTCATCTTTGCTGCAAGTATTAATAAATGAATAGATTTTTTTTCAATACCGCTGACAGAAAAAATTAATTAAATGCACAAATAGCTAGCACATAATATAAATCCTCTTCTCTTCAAAGCCATAGTAGGAGAAGATAAAATTTAATTGTTCAAATTTCAAGGAAAAAAAAACAAAGACACTAGGGGATTCTTTATATAATGATAAAATAAGTTAATTGTCTGAAGATAATCTTTTCACAGAGACATCAAAATATCTTCCTATTTCATATTAAACTTATTTTTACATATTCTATTTTTGGTTCCATCCATGATGTTTTATAATGAGTGCACACTCAACTTAGTCCAGTATAGTTTTGATCAGACTAATGAGTCCAACGCAAACAAATTTTCCTATATATGCTTTCAGCTCCTAAACCTAGCTAAAATAAAATTAATTCAGGTTTTTAGATAATATAAATATTTAGGAATTTAAGAAGTGGGGCTATTTAAATAAAATATGTAGCTAAATCTAATATTTATGGTCCAAATATATTTCTACTGAGTATGAAACTATGGTGGATGTAAAAATCTTCTTAGAAAATATTCTAATTAATGATTTTTTTATTTTTGCACAAATAGCAACTTCAACAGCCAATGTAAAAACTGCCTATGCTCAAATAAATTCAATTTAATTATCCACACTGCTCTTCTCCAACATTTACAGATAATTAATCATTTTCTCAACCAATTTAGGACCACAAATCTGCTCCTCTTATAACTGAACTGTCTCTCAAGCCATCTGAATATGCAAAGAATCTTGTCATGCAAAGTATCCCAGCTCTCTTTCCCTATCCCCACTGCTCTACTATTATGGTGAAAATAAATGTGTCTCCATTACTAATGGGGCTAAAATATCTATGCATACAATAGCTATATAGTATCTGGGGGCAAGAGTACTGCTGCTACTTGAAGAAGGTTACAAAACCAGTGGAGTTTTTGCCTGAGGAACCTGGCCCCATGTCAAAATTTTAATATGTTGGAACCTACCCATAAGGACACTCTGTGTTGCTGAGGTATTGTTTGTGGACCAGATATTCCAGATAGTCACCAAAAATCAAGACATCTTTTTCTGTTGAAAAAGGAGTAACCGGTCTCAAAAATGATGAACCTTGAATGTTGTCAACTTCAGAGTAAGTCTAGGAGACTAAAATGTGGACACACCATATACTAATAGTATAAATCAATAAGGTATAATGTAATTTTCATATACAATGCTTATACACAAAGTATATTATCACTTATACACACATTACACTGTATTTAAACAATGTTCTCCAAGTTAAAGATCTTCATATGTACTTTGGGCAATACCTATCTTGCATGTAGCCAGTGATCATTTATTAAATAGTAAACAGTCTTGAGTCTAAAACCTAACTGCTATTACTTATAATAAAAAGTAATCTATGTTAAATATTCCTGTGACATTGATGTGTAGCCACAGTACCAACACACTGCTTTTGATAGAATCTATCCTAAGAAACAAAGTTTATTTTATTTGTTCATAACCCCCTTCACTCTATAGGCTTTGTGATGGCAAATAATTTTATTTTGTACATGTAGAGATGAGCACTGGTATATAGGACCAATTCAATAAATAACTGAATCCCTTCAAAGTTAAACTACATGAGTAAACAGAAATAAAAGTTCATATTTTAGAACCAATGGCTATTTTTGGAATTTTTGTAAGTTTACTAGTCTATATTTCAAAGTGAAACAAAATATATTAACCTACAGAGATAGGCAAAATGATATGAAATTTTTTTAATAACAGAAGGGACATAACTAATGTATTTTTGCATCTGACAACTCAAATAAGATTCTACTTTCTGAACATTCTTAAGCACATATATAATTTTTAAACCAATAAGTTTAAGTGGTGATTTTTATGACAGCTCATATTGGTAATTTGTGCCTATATATATGCAAACTCATTCTCCTTCAGCATTCTCTCTTTTTTTGGTATTTTTATGTTGGAGCATAGTATTATTACTCAGAGAAGCTAAAATTTAAATGTCTTACTATATTAAATTTATGTCACTCAATTCAGCCTTACCAATTCAAATAATTTACAAAAAAATAATCCTTGAAATATCTACAGGTTTACATGAATGCAAATAAACCTCATTGAGTCACTGCCATTATATTAAAAATAGCACAATAATACAATTATTTATTCATTCATTATTATCAGAAAACCAGCATGGTTATTCAAAAGTGCATTTTCAATATATGAGGCTTTATTTCAATACATACTATATATTCAAATATCAAAGATTATTCAATATGCTGGTGTATAATTTCAAATGGAATGTCACCACCATAATAACTTATCTTGAGTAGAAAGCGTAAAATGTCGATCTTGAACAATAAGAGCAAATGTAGGTAATTATG
Organism: Antrozous pallidus; assembly: GCA_027563665.1. Lineage (NCBI taxonomy): Eukaryota > Metazoa > Chordata > Mammalia > Chiroptera > Vespertilionidae > Antrozous > Antrozous pallidus. The sequence continues at coordinate 124,677,263 of CM050509.1, forward strand.
AAGTTTGGGGGGAAAGTAATTTACATTTACTTATTTGTCAACACCACAAGAAGTGGCACATTCCAAAATTTGCATAGATATTCAAGTTTTAGGCGCAATTAATTTTCACAACATTCAACTAATACTGCAAGCACCAGAATGATACTACTATATCAAACATCTTTAGATAAATCTTTCCCAGCTCCCATGCTATTGTGCTATTTTCCATCAATGGCACTGCCAGATCAGAATGCCCACTGAGAAGCTTACAGCAGAACACAGAAACGTGCATGGCTTCTGACAGCAATTTCACTTCTGATAAATATCATATAATAAAAACATCTTAAAAGAAATATCCTAACATACATCAAGTTCTCATTGGCCTCACCAAAGCATTTTTAGTACTGTAAAGAAACTGGGCCTGGGCAGTATGGCTCAGTGGGAGAGTCAGAGGGAAGGAGGGAGTGAGGGAGGAAGGAAGTGGGAGAAAGAAGAGAGATAGAAAGAGGGAGAGGGACACGGAGAGGGACAGGGAGAGGGAGAGGGAGAGGGAGAGGGAGAGGGTCAGGGACATGGAGAGGGAGAGGGAAAGGGAGAGAGAAAGGGAGAGGGAAAGGGAAAGGGAGGGAGACGGGGAGAAAAACATTGATGTGAGAGACACATCAACTAGTTGCCTCCCACACATGCCACTATCAGGGTCAGGAATGAAGCCTGCAACTGAAGTATGTGCCCTTGACCAGGAATCGAATTCAAGACCCTTCAGTCTGTGTGGCATACACTCTAACCATTGAACAAAACAGGCCAGGGAACCACCACTTTTACTTAATAAATCTCAGAATACCACTAAGCCATCCTAGTAAGCAGCCAATAATATCTAAATGAAGCTAGGGCTAGTGAAATTCAACTACTGGGGAATTAGAAAACTGGGAAAATCTTAAAAGGATTAAATGAGATGGGCTAAAGAAAATAAAGTATAATGAAAGAGAAAACCCCTTTAAGGAAGTTCTTGGTCATTCTTTCCTGCAGTAACTATGACTGCTGAGAAATTTTTAGATTAAGAAGGCAGTCCGGACGGTCCTAGCATGGACACAAACTGAGAGTATGACTGGGTTGGCTGAAGTCAAAGATTCAGCATCAAAAAAATCAATAATGGCAGTTGGTAGAAGTGGTACGGAACCACGATGTTTGGCCCTAATGATAAATCTTACCAGCAACTATGTCCTTAAGGCAAACTCCTCCTATCCCTTGGCCTTATCCCCACTACTATAACAAGATCCATCTGAACCAGGTGCTCCCTAAAATCCTTTCAATTCTCAGGTCCTTTAAAATTGTTGAGAATGTTCAGCTCATCTCTCTGGACCAACCATTTCCTACAAATCTTCCCTTTCCTAAATTAATGAAATCTCTCCTGGGAATATCTCATCTTCAAAAATGAGGAACACTTGGCCTAGGAGAGTAGATGGAAAGAACTGTTTAAAGATGAGAGTGCTATGTAGAAAGAATTGCGTTAGACACAACGTGAATGTGTCAGAAATAAAGGGGATTTTTTTGCATCCCAATAATTATATTTTTGTACATCTAGAGACGAGCACTGGTCTATAGGACCAATTCAATAAATAATTGACATACACTGAATCCAGTTGGCAAGTATTTGCTATAAAGAGCCTGACAGTAAATATTTTAGGGTTTGTTGGTCATGAAAGGTCTGTGTCATATATTATTTTCCTTGCTTCTGAAACACTTTAACAAAAACCACAAAATGTTGCTAGCTCATGGGCTGCACAAAAACAAGCTGTGGCCACAGACTACAGTTTGATAACCCCTGGTTAACAGGCCATTATCAATGTGTACACAGAGAACAAACATAAGATTTAAGGTAGTTAAGGTAAATGTAGACATGCTACTATGGGACTGCAGATGAATCTTCTTCACAGGAGGGTTTCCATGTACACGATGAGGAGCTGTTTGAAGAAATTCTTTCTGTATACAATGTAGTATCTTCCAAGTGAATCTTGATCATCCCAAAATAAACCGAATGAGTGGTGAGAGGGGAAAGCGGGGAATAGAGCCAAAACAACCATAGGAATAAAGCTGGAGAACTAATGCTATCAAAACGTCTGGCTCAAAATATTAACCATGCTTAAAGCCTACCTTAAGTGTGTGCATGTTGGTTAAATAATAAATCTTCTCATTCCTGTCAGATTTTAAGCCGGTTTTATTCGGCTTGTCTGTTTCCTCTGATCAAAATCATGCTAACTGATACAATGTGAGAGATGCCTCCTTCCATCATTAAACCACACCTAATTTCTGGCCCCCATTGCGTGGCGCACGCCATCTTCAGATACACAACCCATCAATTACCTTGTCCTGGGGCCTAAGAAAGCCAGGGGTATGGTGAAACTTAGAGATAGAGCAAGACTGGAAAATATCTTGGTAATACTGCTCACAAAGGAAAAAAAAACACGTTTATTTTTGCCTAGGTAAAATGTCTCAAGTCAAAATAACCCACATTACAATATACTGCTTTATCATATAGATCCGAACTTCTGTGTACATTCATGAAACTACTTAAAAGGTTAGTCCTCTAAGAAATTTCTGTTTTTGAAAAGTTTAAAAGGCTTTTCAATTTTGAGAATATTATGGGAACTACAACTTCTATAATAGGTTAAAAAAATGGCTTTCAAATGTGTCCACATCCTCATCCCCAGAACCTTTGAATGTTACTTGAATAGCTATTTTTCATTTTGAAAATCCAAAATGTTAAGAACACAAACAATAAGAAATACAATGGAACTTTTCTAGCTTTCACATGTATGTATGTACATGCATTAATCATATCTATTAGAGTAAATACCTAATCTTTCTTGTTTAGATAGTTTTTAATTAGGTTAAATGTCTCAATTAATCCAAAGTTCCCTGTTTTTGTTTTTGGTTGTTTTTTTTTTTTTTTTTTAATTTTGAAACAACACGGAGCATAGGAGTTAGTCCTATTTCTTTTTCCCTTTTCTTTTTTTTTTTTATTTCATTCTGATCCTCTTTTTTGAACTAAATGTTATTGGGTGACACTGGTCAGGAGTCCTAATATAAAGTGACAGGAGATTTGACTTTGGGTGTTAGGAACATGGCGCTATATACAGATTGTGTAACCTATTTCTTTTTTAATCCTTTACTGAGCACCTTACTGTGTTTGATGTTTTAAGTGTCATTGCTTTTTGCTGGATTGTTTGTTGCCTATTGCTAACTCAACATCATCATGATGCTTTTGCACTCTTCACTATTTTTGAGAGGAAACCTGTAACTAAATGTTCTTGAATACCTTTCCGTCTATATTCCAGAGTTGATACAGCCAAACAGAGGTTCTTGAACTTTACTGGGAAGTTGACTAGAAGGATAGGCAATTAGTCTCCACAGCAGTTACAGTAAAATGTGATGTCACATGGGGAGTCGGAGGAAGTTCCTGAATGTTTCTTTCTGTGAATCACCCACTAAGGTGCACTGATAACAAGCAACGGTTTCCCTCCCTTCCAACAATCAGATTTCCCAGATTCCATGAATTCTGTCTCAATCCTCCAATGACCTTACAGTTCTCTAATTCCCTGAGTTAAAACTCTTGCAATTTACAAAACCTAGGGTGTCTTCCTCTTTCCTGATGAAACCCATACTAATACAAATATTTACTGTATTTATTAGCCCTTTTAGATCATGCTTTGTTGCTATTTAAATAACAAAGCAGCTAGATCAAGCAGCGAATGGTGAAACTCAACATTGCACTAGATGATATATATCACTAACGCTTAGGTAAAGGGCAAACATAGAGATTAACAGTCAATTCTAACCCAGGCTGTGCAACCAATTAGTTGTATACCATTAAGTTACTTCATGGGACACAGTTTATCTCAGCGATTTCTAACCCATGTGTCTCAGGAATGCTTAAAACATATAATACCAGACCTTCTTGATGGGCACTCACCTCTCTTCCCCTAGACTGTCAAATAAAAATACAAAAACGGCCAACACAACAATAACTGATGTGACTGAATCAAAATTATACCTATTTTTGTCAGATCAGCATATATATATATATATATATATATATATATATATATATATATATATATTTATTTTGGTGTGCCATAGAATTTCAGTAATTAGTTGGTGTGCTATGAGATGAAAAAGGTTGAAAATTGCTGGTTTATCTCAAGGGTCATTTCCAGGAATAAAAAAAAATATGTATACATCAACACTATGTCAATGGCAAAATCTTCTGGTTCCATGGGGAAATAAAGTATCCATTTGGGCAAAATAAAAACACAATCCCAAACTCCCAAACTTCTTTAATATTTTCATTCATTTTTAGATTTTGTTAAGCTACTGTGTTTAAACTGAGAGTACACATGAGCATAATTTGAATAGGTAGTAGCATATGAAGTATCCACTATCCACTGATAAAGTGCCTTAGTCCATTAAAAACATTTTTATTTCTAAATATACAATCTACATTACTATGCTTATGTGTTAAGTCCAGTGGTAAAAGTGGAGCTAAAGTCCTTCAATCATAAGAAGAAAACCAAAGAATCAGATTTAATTAAAGATGTTCTAATCCTTTTCCTTCATATAAATCAAATTTAGTAAATGATAAGTACTGAACAACAATGCACAGCTATTATTAAGGTTCCAAAATAGAAAAGAATGCATGCAGTTCTCATTGCAACATATGCACATATAAATGAATATATAAAACCTGATAATAGGTATATTTCCTTTTGGCTCAGAGTTATCCTTAACAAGTAACACTGCAACCTATGTTTCTGGGATAATTCTTATCTTATACAAGTCTTTTTAATTTTCTACAAAGATGATTCACTACTCATATAACTACATGGGATTTTGAATGCAGTTAAACATTTATAAACATTTACAACTAAGAAAATCACTTGCCAGAGATGCATTCCTTTTTTTAATAGAAATATTTGGGCTTCATAACAATATATGCCTAGCTTAAATTTCACTTTAGTTTTTCCTAATATTGTATATTTGTTTTAGCTAATTTGCTAATAGAGAGAAGCTCAGGGAAATTTTTATAATTGTGCAATATACTCTACTGGATACTTTTACTGGTAATACAGATATTTACTAAACATTCCTTCATAAAGAAAGAAAATATTAATCAGAAAGAAGAAATAAAGTCATTTGATCCAAATAATACATACATACTGGAAACATTTTGAATTATTTGATATATTAAGATTCTTTAAAAAAACAAACTTGGATTAAAGTATTCTAATATCATGTGTCTGTATCTTCTTAGCCAGGAAAAAACTGGAGGGGGGCTGTGTACAGTGTACTTTATTGGTGGTGAATGACAAGGTAGGGCTTCCTAATTGCCTACCCCATCTTCAGGTCCAGGATGAAAAAAACTGTCAAGATAGAGAAAAATTTCAGCTTGTGGGGGAATCATGTTGGAGTAAGGAATCCCAGAAGCTAAGGTCCTCTTTCTGGGACTTGTGGCTCCTTGGAGGCTCTTAGTCCTTGAAGGCCATATAGACCATAAGGTACACCACACTGTCGCTCAAGGCAAATTCATTGCCATACCCAGAAAAGAATTTGTCATAGTGGTCTTTGAGGGCATAAGAGGTGAAAGAGTAGGTGTCACTATTAAAGTCACAAGAGACAACCTGGTACTCAGTGTGATCCAGGATGACTTTGAGGGGTCATCCGATGTCTTCTTCACCACCTTCTTAATGGTGAATTATGTTTCCTTCAGGGAATAATTGACTGTTTTTATAGAATAACTAGAGGCCTGGTGCATGAAATTCGTGCATGGGGAGGTGCCTCAGACCAGCCTGCACCCTTTCACAATTTGGGACCCCTTGGGGGATATCTGCCAGTGTAGGCCCGATCCCTGCAGTCAGACATCTGACAGTCAGACATCCCTCTCACAATCCAGGACCACTCTCCCCTAAAGGTTCGCCTGACTGTCTGCCTGCCTGCCTGCCTGCTTGCACCTAACCACTCACTTGCCTGCCTGCTCACTCCTAACTGCTCATCTGCCTGCCTGCTTAGTGCTCATCATAGCGACCAGTCACTCCTCCATAATGGTCACTTAGGCTTTTATATCTATCTATCTATCTATCTATCTATCTATCTATCTATCTATCTATCTATAGACTAGAGGCCCGGTGCACAAAATTCTTGCATAGCAGGTGGGGGGGGGGTGTCCCTCAGCCCAGCCCTCTCCAATCTGGGACCCCTTAAGGGATGTCCGACCAGATATCCCTCTCACAATCCAGGACTGTTGGCTCCCAACTGCCCTTCCCTGCAGACCTGGTCCCTCAACAGCTCTCCAATGCAGACCTGCCTCCCCCCAACAACCCTACCCTGCAGGCCTGGGTCCCTCCCAAGTGTCATCCACTACAGGCCTGGTCCCTCCCCTTGCAACTGCCCTCCCCTGCAGGTCTAATTCCTCCCAACTGACCTCCTTTGCAGCCTGGTCCCCCTAAACTGCCCTCCCTTGCTGGCCTGGTCCCCCACAACTGCCCTCCTCTACCGGCCTTGTCACCCCCAACTGCTCTCCTCTGCTGGCCTGGTCACTCCTAACTTCCCACAACTGCCTTTGCCTGCATGCCATCATGTGGCAGCCATCTTGTGGCAGCCATCTTGTATCCACATGGGGATACAAGATTGACCATCACTCCAAAACGAATAGAATAATATGCAGATTGACCATCACTCCGAAACACAAGATGGCCGCCCCTATGTGGTCAAAGATCCTGCCCCCATGTGGACACAATATGGCCACCACAAAATGGCCAGCAGGGGAGGGCAGTTGGGAGGAATCAGGCCTGCAAGAGAGGACAGTTGGGGGTGATCAAGCCTGCAGGGGAGGGCAGTTAGAGGTGACCAGGCCGACAGAGGAGGGAAGTTGTGGGTGACCAGGCCTTCGGGTAAAGGCAGTTGTGGGGGACCTAGGCCTGCAGGGGAGAGCAGTTGAGGGGTACAAGGCCTGCAGGGGAGGGCAGTTAGAGGTGACCAGGCCTGCAAGGGAGGGAAGTTAGGGGCAAATAGGCTGGCAAGGGAACAGTTAAGCATCAATCAGGCTGGCAGGAGAGTGGTTATGGGGTGATCAGGCTGACAGGAAGAAGCAGTTAGGGGCAATCAGGAAGGCAGGCAGGGGATCAGTTCGGAGCCAGCAGTCCTGGATTGTGAGAGGAATGTCTGAAACAGGCAGTCAGACATCCCTTGAGGGGTCACAGATTTGAGAGGGTGCAGGCTAGGCTGAGGGATCACCCCCCACTCCATGCACGAATTTCATGGACCAGGCCTCTAGTGTGGGATATAAAAGAGAACACAACAAAAGAACAAACAAGACAAATAGAAACTCACAGACACAGACAACAGTATGGTGGTTAACCAAGGTAAGCTGGATGGAGGGTAGCAAAGGTAAAGGGGATCAAATATATGTTGACAGGAGATTTGACTTTGGATGGTGAGTACACAATGGAATATACACATGATGTATTATAGGATTGTACACTTGAAACTTATATAATTTTATTAACCGATGTCACTCTAATAAATTTAATTTTAAAATATTCAAAAATACTCAGTCTATGATTTCTCAGAGAGTACTGAGGGGAAATTGAATCTCAGAGGCTAGAGGTGATACTCAAGACATCTGTCAGACTATAAGCCAAAAGAAATTGAGTCTTATTTAGCTCAGGAACTTAAATGTAAATCTTATAATCACTTTAAAAATCCCATGAAACATTTGAAAATTAGCTTATTTTATATAGAAAATTATGATAACCAAGGTATAAATTATTAGCCCTATGAGAAACAATAAACCTCAAATAGGACTCAAAAATTGTCAGGTGTCAACCAACTTTCAGAGTCTGTAGCCAAGTACGCATGATGTATCTGTGACCATACATTCCCATATAAAATACAACTAATGTATTAACGTTAATGAAATAAAATTTCTGTTTTAGCCACTCATTTTGTGAAATTGTTTACAGAAATGTGCCCATGCTTCCATAGTTTCATAACATAGGATAATTAGTTGTTATCAACCAGTGTCTTTCTATGCACAGAATGTGGTTATGCTACAAATTACAAACTTAAGATCACATATCTCTCCCTTCAAGCTCTGAAATTTGTGTTTGCCCCAAAATATTAATCATAATTCTTGAAAAAGGAGACTTAAATGTTCCACATCCCAAAACAAGCCTTCACAGTTTAGCAATCCCTCTTCTTCTTAAAGTTTTGTAAATCCAAAATCAAGCCTTCAAGTGAGTTCTAAACCAATGGAAACTCTTCTTTCACAAATATTTCCCATTATATTAATTCAAGTTCCCCTCATAAAATCCAATCTACAGCTTGCTGGCATGACTAAGCTATGCCTCTGGCATCATGATTTATCTTCCTACCACTGGATTTGTAATTTAGGCGTCAGCAGTTGAAATCATGATCAAAAGTGAAAAGTGGCCTAGAGCTTTAAAGCAGTCATGATAATTATGTACATTACTAAAGTGCTCAATCATACCTAGACCAACAATCCTGTCACCATTTACAAGTGTGATGATATTAAAACTCTTCCCCACCAAGAGAGAAAACCGCCTGCCAGCAAATGATATGTCCATCATTCAGTTATATGTCAGCTCAACTTTACAAAAGGTCATCTTCTGGGGGAAGCTTAGCAGAACCTCTCAGGTGCAAATTAATTATTTAGCTACCCACCTAAATCCTAAGATAAAGTGACTAGTGATGTGCACAAGGGAAAAAGTCAAAACACTTAGAGAAGGGTACTCAAAATAACGCCAAAATAGACCTTTTCCAGTTTGTATAGTCTTGTTTAAGACAACATGTCTCCTGCTTCATGATAAGTGTTCACATTTCTTTACATAGCTTGTGCTTGTGTGACAGATAAAATCACTTTAGTGATATCTCCAAACACATTATACATGATGTTAATATTGATATTAGGCTCCTGTTAGTATTGGTCCAGGAGATTATGGCAATCTACTGTTCTGCCAGCATGGGTGCTTCTAAACACACTCACACACTCCCCCTATCCATTATTTTGAAGGATCTGCCTTATATATGGGTGACCTACTGCAAATAAACTGATGTTGGGAGTTCATGGCTACTGGCTCATAGGTTACAGAATATGAAATCTAGTATCTAATGTCCTAGAAAGATCTTAGAAGGGATAGAGTGAGAGGATAAAAGGTCATAAAGAAAACTTGATTTCGTCTGTGTTTTCCTTACACAAACATTGCCCATAAAATATTTCTAGAAATATCACTGAGTATATGCAAGGAAAGGATGATGATCTATTTATTATCATCATGATTCTAGATAAGATGTTTTAAGTTTAAGGACAACTGTCTGACCAGATTCCAAATGTGTATAATTAAATAAATGTCTTGATAGGACGAACCAAGATGGCAGCATAGGTAAACACCTATCTTGCTGTCCCACACAACAATTTCAAAACTACAATTTCACGACAGAACAAACATCATTCAGAATCACTGGAAGGCTGGCTGAGTGAAAATTCCACAAATAAAAGTAAATATAGGACACTGTGACTCAGAGGAGCGGTGGAGGGCAGAGATGAGGATACATGCGGAATCAGAGGTTCAGAGCTATGTGCGCATGAGCAGATAGGGTGGGCGGCTGCAAACTAGCTGGTTTTCTCGAACAGGGAGGAAGACAAAGGTGTCCCACTGCACTGATTCCTTAGTTCCGGGCGAGGTCTGGGGGACCCACACTCATACAGGGAGAAACTGGACAGTAGGGAAGCACGCTGAAACTCGGTACTGCAGAGGCCTGTGAGCTTGTGGAGAGGGCCCATAAACTTAGGAACAGCAGAAGCACATGAGCACACAGAGAGGACTCATGACTTGCTCTCTCATTCTGGAAACCATTCGGGAAACCATCAGACTGCATTGTTTTACAACCCTGGGTGAGACTGTGAGTGTGCAGACTCATTTGGGGAGAGGCTGAATTGTCTGGCAGCAGGTAGAGCTTAGCCGCAATTTTCTGTCAGAAGTGCCTACAGCGATTAACACCAGACACAGAGTCCCAGGTGCCACATAGGGCAGAGCTGATAGGAAATCAAGGCTGCCTGCTCAGCCTGGAGACTCCCCCCATCCAACCTGAGCACAGCTGATCCTTACAGCCATGGCCTGGAGGTCAAACCCTCCTAGTGCTAACAACAATAATCTAGGCTTAACTTCAACAAGACTGTGCAACCCATAAAGGGCTGCACCAAGAGTATCCACCTCAGATAACTGGGGAGGCTGAGCCACTGTTCCTTAGAGGACATCTACCACACAAAGCTAATCGATCAACTCAGGGAAGCAGCCACAATGCAGAGACATGGAAAGAAATCACATGTGAAAGAAATGGAGGGGAAAAAAACAACAACTGGGCATAGAGTTCAAAACCACAGTTATAAGGTTTTTCAAGAGGCTCCTAGAAAAGGCTGATGAACTTACTGAGACCTTCAAGGAAATGAACAAGACCTACGAAGAAATGAACCAGACCTACCAGGTTATGAACGAGACCCTCAAGGTTATGAAAAAGGACCAACTAGAAATTCAGCATACACTGGCTGAAATTATATATATATATATATATATATATATATATATATATATATATATTATATAAAGACCTAAAAGTAGTCTAGTGGACTGCAAGAACCAAGTCAAAGATTTGAAATACAAAGAGGCAAAATCCACTCAGCTGAAAAAGCAAGAAGCCAAAAGAATCCAAAAAAGTGAAGATAGTATAAGAGTCCTCTGGAACAACCTCAAGCATACCAACATCGGAATTATAGGGGTGCCAGAAAAAGAGAGAGAGCAAGATAACGAAAACCTATTTGAAGAAACAGTGACTGAAAACTTCCCCCACCTGGTGAAAGAATTTGACTTAAAGTCCAAGAAGCACACAGAACCACAAACTATAGGAATCCAAAGAGGACCACACCAAGACACATCATAATTAAAATGCGAAGAGCAAAAGACAAAGAGAGAATATTAAAAGCAGCAAGAGAAAAACAGTTAGTTACCTATAAGGGAGCACCCATACGATTGTCAGCGGATTTCTCAACAGAAATGATACAGGCCAGATGGGAGTGGCAAAAAATATTCAAATTGATAAATAGCAAGAATCTACAACCAAGATTACTCTATCCAGCAAAGCTATCATTCAGAATTGAATGTCAGATAAAGTGCTTCACAGATAAGAAAAAGCTAAAGAAGTTCATCACCGCCAAACAATACTATATGAAATACTGAAAGATATTCTTTAAGAAGAGGAAGAAGAAAAAGATAAAAATAAAAATTATGAACAACAAATACACATCTATCAACAAATAAATATAAAAATCAAGTGAATTAAAAATCTGATGAACAGGATAAACTGATGAATATAATTGAATCATCGGCTTTTCCAGCCAAGTGGATTTTGCTTCTTTGTATTTCAATCAAATCTTTGACTTTGTTTTTGTGGCCCTCTGGACTGCTTTTAGGACTTTGTGTAATATATTTTTTTTTATTTCAGTCTGTGTATGCTTGATTTCTAGTTGGTCCTTTTTCATATCCGTGAGGGTCTCGTTCATATCCTCAGAGGTCTTGTTCATTTCCTGGAGGGTCTCATTCATTTCCTTGAAAGTCTCATTCATTTCCTGGTTGGTCTTGTTTATTTCCTCATAGTTCTCATTAAGTTCATCGGCCTTTTCTAGGAGCCTCTTGAAAAGCCTTATAACCGTGGTTTTGAACTCTATGTCTTGTCGTCTTTTCTCCTCCATTTCCTTCATACCTGATTTCTTTCCATATCTCTGCATGGTGGCTGCTTTATGTGGTAGATGTCCTCTAAGGGTCAGTGGCACAGCCTCCCCAGTTCTTTGAGATGGGTACTCTTACTGCAATCCTTTATGGGTTATATAGCATTTTTGAATTTAAACCCAGCTTTATTGTTGTTAGCCCTAGGAGGGTTTGACCTCCAAGCCAAATGGCTGTGAAGGGAGACTGTGTTCAGGTTGGATGGGCGGAGTCTCTGAGCTGTGCAGGCAGCCTCAGTGTCAGTTATGTCCTATGCGGTGCTCGCACGTGCATCTCTGTTGGATAGGAATGGCTGCAGGCACCTCCAAGAGAAAGCCGCTAGTCTCATCCCCTTGCCAGACAATTCTGCCTCTCCCCAAATGAGTCTGCACACCCAAAGTCTCGCCCAGGATTGTAAAACAAGTGGTTTTCGGGACCAGGAGACAAGTTTCCAGGGAGCAAGTAGCGCGTTTGTGCGACACTTGCGCGCAAATTTCTTTTCCCAGCTGCCCGGTTTCTCTGCAGACTAGGAGACCTCTGCGATGCCCAGCTTCCAGGGTGCATCCCCCGGACCTGAGACCTCGCCTGGCACTGGGGAATCTGTGCAGTGGGACGTCTCCACGTACCCCGGATCTCAGACTTTGCCTGGCGCTGGGGAATCCGTGTAGTGGGACGTCTCTGCCCTCCCTGTTGGCGAAATCCAGCTGGGGTTGCTGCTCCTAACCTGTTTCCGTCTTCAAGGCTGCGCTCCCGCTGCTCTTCAGAGTCTCAATGTCCCACCTTTACTTTTATTTGTGGAGTTTTCACTCAGCCAGCTTTCTGGTGATTCTGGGTGATGTTTGTTTTGTTGTTATGTTGTAGTTTTTGAATCGTTGCACGGGGCAGAACAATAGGTTTTTACCTATGCCGCCAATTTGGTTCTCTCTGTAGGGTAAATTTTTAAAAAAATAATAGTTCTCAGCCCTGGCCAGTGTGACTCAGTTGCTTGAGTTTTGCCCCGTTCCAAAAAAGGTAACTGGTTGGATTTCTGGTCAGGGCACACACCAAGACTGTGGGCTCAATCGCCAGTAGGGAGCATGTGGGAGCCAACAATTGATGTTTCACTCTCACATTGATGTTTCTCTCTCCCCCCTTTCCATTCCTATCTCTCCCCCTTTTCCTTCCCCTCTCTCTAAAATAAATTAAATAAAAAACATAAAAAACAATAACAGTTGTTGTTGAGCTCACTAGATGTGTTTTTTCCCTCTGTTTTGCATCATCCTTTATCCCAACTATTGACTCCAACATTCCCATAATACTTTTCCTCCATTCACCCCACTTTCACCTCTTATTTCCTTCTTTTCAAAACTGATGGACATAAAGCATCGCTCTTCCAAGAAGCATCTGCATATTATAGAAGAAGTAACCATTTGGCTTGAAGAATAAAGGAGTCAATTTAGAACGCTAGTCATTTTTAAGCTTGTATAATAGGCTATAATCAAAAGTGAGGAAGACTTACTTGGAGTTCATTAAGTGATACCAAGTAGGCCACAACCCAAACAGAAGACAAACATAATGTAATACAGCACAATACTATTTCTTGTTCTTGAAAACACCATTTCCAGCACTGAAGGATAAGAAAAGATGGGGTCCAAGGAGAAGGAACAATAGCTGTCTGTTCTTGGTTTCATCAATACTTTATTAGAATTTAACTCTATAGAATAAAACTTAAACTCACAGATATGACACATTTGAAAACTTAATTGAAAAACGATTATTCCCCTAATTTCAAAATGATGGTTGTCAGATTGGAGGGAGGTTAGGCGGGCTGGGTAAAAAAGTTAAAGAGATTAAGAAGTAAAAATTGGCAGTTACAAAATAGTCATGGGGGGTGTAAAGTAAAGCATAAGGAATATAGTCAATAATATAGTAAATATGTATAGTGCCAGATGAGAACTAGACTCATTAGTAGGATAATTTCATAAGTTATATAAATGTCTAACCATTATGCTATATACCAGAAAATAAGATAATAGTGAATATCAACTGTAATTTTTAAAAAATTAATGTGATTTAAACATAAGATTATAGAATAATTTTCTTCCCCATACCATACCACTACACCAACAGGATCTAGTATAATAGTAGATTACATATGAAAGTGTTGCAAGACACTGACTCTCCCTGAAGAGGAATGCTTAGGCAACGGATATAACAAGACAAGAACACTGGAGTAATTTGCAGTCTTTGGCACCTATAGCTGCAACTAATATCACACACAGCAACTATCACTCAGAGTAATATAAATCCTAATACTAAAAGGCCTGCTTACCTCAGTTCCTAGTACCTGATACAACATGTATAGCTTTCACCCAAAAATCACAAAGCCTATCAAGAGGCAAGAAAAAAAATACAGTATGAAGAGACAGTGCAATAATTAGAACAGGACTTAGATATGACACAGATGCTGAAATTATCAGGTAGGAAATTTAAAATAACTAGGATTAATATGGTAAGGTCCCCAAAGGAAAAATAAACAAAAGATAGAATCTATGGGTAATGTAAATACTGAGATGTAAACTCTAAGAAATAATCAAATGGGAATACTAGAAATCATAAACACTGTAACAGAAATGAAAAGTTCAGTTAACAAGCTCATCAGTAGGCTTGACAAAACCAAGGAAAGAATAGCTAAACCTAAAGATACATCAATAGAAACTTCCCAAACTAAAATACAAAGAGGAAAAAACAATGAAGCGAAGAGAATATCCAAGAACCAAAGGACATATCAATATGGGTAACATGTAATTGAATTACCAGAAAGAAAGAAAAAGAGGATGGAGCTGAATAAACATTTTAGGTAATAATCATAAAGAATTCTCTATAAGTATTTATGGACATGAAATCATAGGCCTAGGAATCCCAGTGAATACCAAATAAATGTCAAAATAGCTACATGTAGGTAAATCATATCCAAACTGCAGAAAGCTGAAGAAAAAGAAAAAAATCTCAAAAGACACCGTAGTGTGGAGGGGAATTCATTATTAGATCAAGAACAAAAATTACAGCTGAATTAACATCAAAAACCATTCAGACAAGAATAGAGTAGCATTAAATATTTAAAGGATAAAAGGAAAAAAAAGATCACCAATCTAGAATGCATACCAAGTAAAATTAAACTTCAATTTTAAATGAAAAATAAAGTAGCTCTTTGACAAACCAAACCCAAGGAATTTCACTGCAGCAAACCTTCCCAGTTAAAAACATTTCAGGTTTTTCATACAGAAGTTAAATTATGTACATCCAAAACTCGGTTCTACATAAAGAAAGGAAGAGTAACAAAGAATGGAATAAATGAAAGTAAAATAAAATATTTTCATATTATTATTTTATCTAAACTGTTCACTACTTAAATTAACAACAGAAACAATGTATTGGGTTACTATAACATGAAGATAAGTAAAATGAATGACATCAATGTCACAAGGGATGGAAGAGAAGAACTGGGAGTACTTTAATATAAAGTATCATCACTACACAATTAAGTGGAGAATTAGGTTTGATAAAAATGTATATTTCAAAATAGGGCAACAATTATTTTTCAAAGAAGTGCAATATGCATGCTGAGGAGATCAAATGAATCATATAAACAATCTATAAAAACCACAGAGGAAGGGAAAAGAGTAGAAAAAAAGCAACTAACAAATGTCGCAAATAGAAAAAAAGTTACAAATATGTAGCTATTGATCCTACTATTTCAATAATCACATTTATGGTGAATAGTCTAAATATACCAATTTAAAATAAATATTGTTAAAGTATTTAAAAACATAAGGCACAAAAATATGTTTTCTACAAACAACCCACCTTAAACATAAAGACTCATATAGGTTAGTACAGAGAGGAAGAAAGACACAGGCATACTTTGTAGATATTGTGAGTTTAGTTCCAAACCAACCAAATGAGCTATAATCTTCTTGTCAGTACAGTGTCAGCATTCTACTTGTAAAAAAATGAAATGAAATAAAAAACTCAATGTCTGTGAAGTTCAATGAAGCAAATAAGAATTAAAAGGTTGACCTTGTCATTTTTTATCCAGCTCATTCACAGGAAAGATTCCACATTTCCGTTTTTTTCTTGGCATTCTGCAGAAGAAGTAATACACAAAGACTGGTCTCCAACCTACAGTTGTGACTTCTCTTTATACCACATATAATTCTTCCTGAACAGTTCACACTATCTCTGATAGTTTAACCTAGCTGGCCACACTAAGTCATTTCCCCCCATGTGAGAGTTATAGCAAATGACCTCTGACATTCTAGGCTTCAATATAATTTTGTTCAACGTGTTACTTGGATTATTCTTAGCATGTTTCTGCTCCTCTCTTAGCTTTTGTCATCTAACACTTGCATATCTCAGCTCATTTTATTTTCACTAAGAAAAATTGGTATCTATTGTATTTGGTACATATGTGGGTCTGAGTGTATTCCTAATCATTTTATTCCTCATCAGTAGACTTAACTTATTCATATATAATTTTTATATCCAGTTCAACTAATTTTTCATTCATATCTTCAACTCAGGTAACTAAGCCATGTCTTTTTTTCTTATTCTGTCATCTTACCTTGATATGACATTACAAGTCTGTCTGAACTCCTAATTTTAGCCTGCATCTTCCCACAGCCATCCAAATCCCAATTTTAACAAACCTGGCATCGAAACTATTGGCAACTTTCTGTGCAAAATGAATAGAATTTTGACCATTATAACCACATATTTCTATTTCCTTGGCAGGATAATTAATGTTTACAACTTGTCAAAAGTACACATTATTAATTAAAATAGGCCACACCTTTTCTATTATCTCTATATATAAAAGCCTAAGCGACCAGTCAAATGATGACCAGTTGCTATGACATGCACTGTCCACCAGGGGACAGACACTCAACACAGGAGCTGTCACCTGGTGGTCAGTGTTCTCCCATAGCCAACCTCTGGCCAACCTCCCATGGCCCCAATTGGCTCCAATTGCCAGCCATGCCGAGGGACCTCACCTGTGTATGAATTCGTCCACCAGACCTCTAGTTGTCATTATAATAACATAGGAACCATTTTATTCAACAGTACATATAATATTCTAGCCTTATTTTGCATGTATCCTGAGATTAAAATGCACTTGCATAAAATTTACTGAATTAAATTGAGAGAGGGTTATTATGTTTTTGGTTGAAATAATTCAACTAGGTTCAATCTTTACCTTAGTTTTAAACCACAATGTATCAATGTAGTACACTTGACTGAATATTATTTAGGCTTTAAATATAAATAAAACAAGTTTATTTGGGATTGAGGAAGTTGTCAATTGTGCTTATTATCTGCACTTATGAAGAAGGGTGGTAATTCATTTCATTGTCTGAACATTTCTAATTTATGAGATTTGACCAGTTGATAGAAAAAAAAATAGCCCGCCCTCAAATAGCCATTGTGCCTATTAGAAGTTTCACATCTAATTTCATTAGACAAATGTGGTCATTAGATGCAGGTGGCAGGAATAACTAACACAGCTTTTCACTATATAATAGATTGAACAACACAGTGGACCTAAGGAATTGACATAAATTTCAATCTATTTGAGGCTAACTAGTTTCCCCCCGCTAAAATAGTTTGAGCAATATGTTTCTCATTCTCCTCATGTCTGCTTTTCACTTATATTTTGACCTTGGGCTATTTAGTAGCACATATTCACCTCCACAAGCATTATTACATACAGTGAGGAATATGAATGTGCTGTATTGTTACACTAGTACTACAAATAAAACTTCCAGGCTGGCTCCCTTGGTCTCTACATAGCCACCATTCTCTACATTTCTAGCACATTTGTGTATTGCTTTCCATTACTAATCCTATATAATAAAAGACTAATATGCAAATTGTCCCCTCAACCTAGAGTTCAACCATTCACTATTATGTGCACTGACCACCAGGGGGCAGCTCCTGCATTAATTATCTGCCCCATAGTGGTCAGTGCACTCATAGAAACCAGTCATTCCAAAGTTCAAATAGCATATTAGCCTTTTTTTTTTTAGATACAATTTGTATACACTAGTGTATATTCTATAATACATGTAGTGTATATAGCATATAGTATATAGTGTATTTTATATAATATATTCCTCATATATTTCTCATTCCCCACATCCAATCCATCAAGTCCTGTTTGATTCAACATCCAAATTATCACTTAAACAAGTCTTTAGTTCTACATCTTCACTGATCCTCCTAGATCTAGTAAGGATGATTTCAATAGCCTCTTACTCCAGAGCAAAACTAATATTTATAAAAATGTAAATCAGATCTTGTAATTCTTCCATTTACTAGATTCCAGGGGTTTCACATTATACTAATAACAAAATACAAATTCCAAATCATGCCCTCCAGAGTCACAGTTTATTCTCCAACATTTTCTACCACTTCACTCCACTCATTGCTCTATAGCATTTGAAACCTCCAGTGTTTGATGCACAATGAATTGCTGACTACCTGTCAACCAGTGAACAAAAATGTTCTGACTTGAGAGAAACTAAGATGGTGGCATAGGTAAATACCTAAACTGCTTCCTTGCACAACAATTTTAAAACAATAACTAAAAGACAAAACGGACATCATCCAGAACAACAAGAAGTCTTGCTGAGTGGAAATTCTACAACTAAAAGGAAAGAGAAAAGCACACTGAGACTCAGAGGAGCTGTGGAAGGCAGAGGTACTGAAGCACGCAAACAGAGAGGGCTGGCAACTGAGTACCTGGCTGGCTTTCTCAACAGGGAGGGAGACAAAAGCTCCCAACAGTTTTGAACTCCAGTTCCAGGCGAGACTCTAGGGACCCAGACTCATTTGGAGAAAAACTGGACTGTCTGGAAGCGGAAACTCAAGGGCAGCTTTCTCTCAAAGGTGCTTGCAGTGATTACCATGGGGCAGTGAGACTCAGGGGCCTCTTAGGGCAGGGGTGATAGGAAGTCATTGCTGTCTTCTCCACTATGAGACTCCATGCATGCAAGCTGAACACGGAGGCTTTTGCAAGTTTTGTCTCATAAGGGTGTCTCTGGCACCAAATTTCTCCCAGCATAGATACAGCTGATCCTCATAGCCAATTGGCCAGGAGGTCAATTCCTCCCAGTGATACCAACAACAGTCAAGGCTTAACGATAACAAGACTGTGCACACAACACAAAGAGTTGCACTAAGAGTGTCCACCTCAGGTAACCGAGGAGGCTGAGCCACTGGGCCCTATAGGACACCTAGAACACAAAGCCACTTTATAAACTCAGAGAAGCAGCCAAAATGTGGAGGCAAAGAAACGTGTCACAAATGAAAGAAATGGAGGAAAGCAAATGACTGGATACAGAGTTCAAAACCATGGTTATAAGGTTTTTCAAGTATTTTCTAGAAGCTGCCGATAAATTTAGTGAGACTCTTGAGAATATGAGAAAAGACCAACTAGAAATTTAACATACACTGACTGAAATAAAAAAAATAATAATATAAAGAGATCCAACAGCTGACTAGAGAATCATAAGAATCACGTCAAAGATTTAAAATACAAAGAAGCAAAAAACACTAACCAGAAAAGCAAAAAGCAAAAAGCAAAAATAATAAAAAAATATGAAGATAGTGTAAGGAGTCTCTGAGACAACTTCTAGCATACCAATATACAAATTATGGGGGTGCCAGAGAAGAGAGAGAGAAAGATACTGAAAACCTATTTGAAGAAATAATGACAGAAAAGTTCCCCCACCTGGTGAAAGAAATAGACTTACAAATCCAGAAAGCTCAGAGAATCCCAAACAAAATGAATCCAAAGAGGACCACATCAAGACCCATCATAATTAAAATGCCAAGAGCAAAAGACAAAGAGAGAATATTAAAAGCAGCAAGATAAAACGAGTTAGTTACCTACAAGGGGGCACTCATACGACTGGCAGCTGATTTCTCAACAGAAACTATGCAGGCCAGATGGGAGTAGCAAGAAATATTCAAAGTGATGAATAGCAAAAACCTATAACCAAGATTACTCTATCCAGCAAAGCTATCATTGAGAATTGAAGGGCAGATAAAGAGCTTCATATATAAGAAAAAAGCTGAAGGAGTTCATCACCACCAAACCAGTATTACATGAAATGCTGAAAGGTATTCTTTACGAAGAGGAAGAAGAAGAAAAAGGTAAATATAAAAATTATGAACAACAAATATATATCTATCAACATTTGAATCTAGAAATCAAGGGAATAAAAAATCTGATGAACAAAATAAAATAAACTAGTGAATATAATAGAATCAGGGGCATAGAAAGGAAGTGGACTGACAATTCTTGGGGTGAAAAGGTTGGCGGATCTGGAGAGACTGGATAAAAACAGTACTCCTATGGTTGATGACAGTGGTGGTGGGGGGTGTTAAGGACAGAGGGTGAGGTGGGAACCGGGTAGAGGGGAGCTATGGGGGGGAAATAGGAACAATTATAATAATCTGAACAATAAATATTTATTTAAAAAAAGAAAAAAGAAACATCAATGATGAGAGAATCAATGATCAGCTGCCTCTTGCATGCCCCACACTGGGGATTGAGCCCGCAACCTGGGCACATGCCCTGACTGAGAATCGAACTGTGACCTCCAGGTTCATAGGTTGATGCTCAACCACTGTGCCATGCCAGCTGGGCTAACCTATTTTTCTGACAGATCACTTCCATTTGCAAAGATAATGCATGTCAATTAGTGACTATGGAAAATATGAATACACCAAAAAATGTTCTGTCTTTGCTCTTGCTGCACATCTTTGGTATTCACTATTGCTTCTGTTTAGAATGAGCTTTTTTTCAGATTTTTGATAAATCCACTTCTTGAAAGTACCTGTATGAACTAAGAGGCTATTCAAAAGCAAAAACAGCAGCAACTAAAACATTCTACCCATTGATTCTGTAATGCTGAAAGTAGTAAATATCTTCCTCCTTCTACATATTGTAATTGCGAAGGTAATGTAACCTCTTTGTTGGTTACAAAGTAGGGTACAAGTTTAATAGGCCTTATAACTTAGATGCTTCCAGTAAATTCCAAATTTGTTTTTTCAGAAAATATTTAACTTTTTCTTATTAAAAACACAGCTGACTTAATACCCATTCCAATTCAAGTATCATATTACATATATATTTAAATATATTAACATATAATAATTAAATTATTTGCATAAAATAGTAGAATATCCATTCCCATTCATATACACAAGAAATCAGATTCTCATGAACTCTTAATTTATTAGTTCACTTCTTTTTTATATTTGCAATTCCCAGAGATGCAGGCATCTAAATTAAATATAAGTTTGAAGTTTTAATAATTTGTCATTGAACATTCATTTATAGATAGTGTTGCATAATCACATAGCAACATGAACTAAGAGTTCTCATTTCGAGATAACCTCAAACTGCATCTAGATGTTTTCCTTAATTCAAAACATCTGGTTGAAACCTAATTTTTCCTAGTCTTGAACTTCTCAAGGTTTCTTCATGAAATAAGCATGTCTGATGTAAGCCATATTAGCCACGAACATTTTCCATTCTCTTCCTCATAATTCCTACCTCATTCTGCTGTGAGGAAAATCGACTTGATTTTAAGACAAAATTGTGTGATGGCAAAGTGTGACACAAGGCACAGAAAGGAGAGTTTGGAAGACATGGGGTCTCCAATCCATGCTGATGTGTTACTTGATACTCTGCCTCAGATACTTTCCCGACCCTGTGCTCTCAGCTGCCTCCTTCTTGGGAATCTTCTCCCTGCCTAACACCTGATGGAGAGTTTTCCTACAAATTTGTCAGACATCAGAAATTATGTAGAGAGGAGAGATTTGCACAAGAGAGTTTTCAAGAATACCTTCCAACCACATCCGAAAGGTCTCAATATGATTCTATTTCCCCACTCATTAAGCAAAATATTATAAACTATAAATAAAATGTAGGAAGATAATAGAACTAAATCATGCATCAATAAAGTTTAAATATTTTATTGCAATCATACTAAACCTCATTTATTCAAGGTAAGATAGCATAAAGTCTGCATGCTAAGTTGCCAAGTTTCAGATAATTCTTATTTTCAGGGCATGAAAAAACAGATTTGGCTAAGCATAAACAACATAAAACTAAAACCAAAGAATATAATAAAAAATTAAAGTAAGTGCACAAATGAACTTCATTATATGCAAGATTCAATGTGAGGCATCAATTTAGTCAAGTATATGTTCTTATCTAATTGAGAATATGTCAGCAGTGTAATCATCCAGGTGGTGATCATAAGAAAATGTGATAAATACTATTCAGATCCCACCAGCTGTAATTCAGAACACAAACATTAAATTCAAACAGAATTCAGTATCACATGCAGGTAAAAATCAAAGGGATACAAGCCCATCAATAACAGTTAATTAATGCCATAATGAAAAATATAGAAGTGGATTTAGGAACATTATGCAAAATTTGAAATGAATGTATGTATGTAAATCCAAAGCCTGAAACTTATCATTGGAGGATGAGTTCAAATTGAAAAAAAATTTTCCTTAAAAGTACTGAAAGAAAACGTAGACCAAAAAAAAAACAAAAACAAAAACAAAAAAACAAACAAACAATAACAAAACAAAAAACCTCCAAAAACAACACAAACAAAAAATATGCAAAGCCATTGTTGTATAAACCTCATGCATACTGCAGAATGAGACTCCAATTAGCTTCTGTAGATCGTCTCATCTCAGACAATTAGAGCTAGCTGCACAAAAACTGTCTCATTCAGAACATGCTTTGAGAGAGTTTACAAGATCCCAATGGAGCTTCCAAACTTGCTTTGTTTTCCTAATTGAAAACTTAGAAGGTAATAACCCCCTCTCAATCCAAAGAAAGCCGGAAACCCTAGGATACAAAGAAGTTTTCAGAGAAATTTAAAATAAAATCATGTATCATTAAAAATTGAACAAAACAAACCAAGCACGTCTTCCAAAGAAGAGAAAACATGCCTTTGAGACAAACAGTAAGTCACCACTGTTCATTGCAGAGTGGCATGTCAGTTACAGAGTGGCAGAATGAATGTGCAAGTTGCCAAATTGAACTAATTCATGTTCTGAATTAAAATAAAACACCCACAATGTTGTAGGCCACTTCTATTCACCAGCATTCCTAGGGTTTGCTGTGATCTGCTTTGAGAGACATGGAGGCATACAGCAGCTGTTTGGCTCATGCCCCACTCTTGGCAGGCACACTCCAATGTAGGATTCCTTTCTTGCATCTAGTCCTCCTTCACTCTTTCATGTAATGACCTACATATGCACATATGTGTCAAAAATTATAAAGACAGGGAAGAGGATAAAGCTGTGTAATCCCCATTACAATGAAGTAATGGAAAAGCTGCCCTTTTCAGCAAAAGAACTGCCATCTCAACATCCACTTCCCAGGGTAGCTACAGTGTTTCTGGCTTCAGCTATTGCAATTCCAGCAGAGAACATATACAATAGCCATGAATGGTCAGGTCATCCTGACTGCTAAAGATAAAAATATAATTCTCCCTTTCCAGAGAAATGTAAACTCTGATAAAAGTATTTATGTCATGTAAGTTAAATTCATTCATTTGGTTATGTAACCATTCATCACAATGCTATGTGTAAGGCCTGAATGAGGACTTATAAAGGTTATGAAGTTGAACTATATAGAGATAATTTCTCAAGGAGCTTCTAATACTTGAGAAGAGTTATGACATGCACATAAATTGCCACAGGAAAATATAGTGTTGTGATGAGATTCATCAACATTCTTAATCCAGAAATCAAATACAATTATGTACTGAGCACTGATTATGCAATGACTCTTTTAGACGCAGTGATTCTAGAAGACACACATAAACATGTATAAGATAACTTTTAAAATATTTGTATTGCTTTTAGAGAGTAAAGGAGAGGAGGGAGGGGAGAGGGGAGAGGAGAGAGAGAGAGAGGGAGGGAGGGAGAGGAAGGGAGGGAGGAAGAGAGGGAGGGGGAGAGGGAGGAGAAAGAGAGAGAGAGAGAGAGAGAGAGAGAGAGAGAGAGAGAGAGAGAGAGAGAGCGAGTGAGATCAATAATGAGAGAGAATCATTGATTGGCTGTCTCCTGCACACCAAATGTTGAGGATAAAGCCTGCAACCCAGGCATGTGCCCTGACCAGGAATTGAACTTGGAACTCCAGGTTCACAGGCAACATTGAACCACTGACCCACACCAGCCAGGATGTGTAAGATATTTTTATACTCAATGAGCTTATACTATGTAGTTGGGTAAATAAAACACAGATTTTTTTTTAAATCCAGCAATCACATGCCCTCATGATTTTTGACTCCCCAGAAATTGGCACATAGTGGTTCATTGATAAATGTGTTTTGTGAATTAATAGTTAACTCTATGTATATTTATATGTATGCATGTAGGTATGTATATATCTATCATACAATACACTACATTTCAAAAGAAGCCTGTCATATTTTAAAATGCCATTCCCTATGTTTCAGTCGTTTCTCTGAAATTAACAAAGGAAGACCCAATGATGCGATCTTTCATTATAAGCACACATGATAGAAGAAACTTGAAAGACATCTAAGAAGTAAAAAAATGTACTTTAGGAAAATGCTCGGGGTGAGAAATCAACTGCAAGGGAGGGATTTTGTATTTGTCCAGGAATAAAGTAGAGAAGAAATGCCACATTAGCTATTACCGCTCAGGAGAATTTTAAATTTAATGAAATCAACTGGAATCACCTTTCACTTTTCCCTCTTCCCACTGTATAATCCGCCACTAAAATTTTTAAACAATTCTATACTGTAATCCCTTTCTTTCTATTTCTAATGCAATTGTCTCAATCCATGACTTCCTTGCTTGAACTATGGGTCTCATTTCCCAACCTCTGCTCTCAGGGCTCTTTCCAACCTATCTGGTTAGGCTACCCTGCTATACACCTGCTAAATTTCTTCAGTGGTTCCCGATTTCCTAGTCACATTTCTTGTTATAGTATACAAATCCCTTTGTACTGTGGCTCCCATCTCTTTTTCCAGCTTTCCCCCCAAGACATTCTTTCTTCCTGTCACCAATGCTGTGCCTAAATGAACATGTATGGAAGCCATACCCCATTCTTAGATCTAAAAGCTACTCTAGCCCAGTCGGTGTGGCTCACTGTTTGAGCACTGACCTATGTACCATGAGGTTACAGTCAATTTCTGCTCAGGGCATATGCCTGCATTGCAGCTGATCAATGATTCCCTCTCATCATTGATATTTCGCTCTCTCTTCTTCTCCCTTCCTCTATGAAATTAATAAAAATACATTAAAAATAAAAATAAAAGCTCTTCTAGTGTACTTCTAGGATAGAAAGAATGACCCCAAAGGGTTTCCCTGTGCTAATTCCCGGAACATGTATGTTACCTTCCAGGAGTGAGAAACTTTTTTTTTTCTGCCAAGGGTCATTTGGATATTTATAACATCATTAGCAGGCAAAATAAAATTATCAACTTAAAAATTTGCCCACTATATTTGGTAAAACATTTAATTAACTCACCTCTAATGCCTTGGCAGGGTCAGACCAAATTATTTCTCAGGCCTTATATGGCCTGAGGGCCAGAGGTTCCCCCATCCTGCCCTTACATAGCAAAAAGGACTTCAAAGATGTGATTAAGGATCTCAACATTATTCTAGATTAACCTTGTAATGAAAAGGGTCCTTATAAGAAGTAAACAGACAGTCAGCATCAGAGAAGATGTGACAATGAAAGAAAAGGTCACAGAGAAAGCTTGGAAGATGCTTTGACTCTGGATTTGAGTTCAGGAAGAGCCACAAGCCAAGAAATGCAAGTGACTTCTAGAAACTGGAGAAAGCAAGGAAACAGATTAATCCCCTTGAGCCTCTTGAAAGAATGCATCCCTGCTGAAATCTTGATTTCAGGACTTCTGACCACAAAAACTCTAAAAAACATTTGTGTTGTTTTAAGCACTAAGTTTGTAGCATTTTTTTTATAACAGCAATAGGAAACTAATACACAAAACTGTATCTCATATCTCCTATTTATGTTTTTCAAAACCATTAACAGTAAAGATGATAGATAGTTCGTCTTTTCAATTTCGTGCAAAATTCTTTCCAACTGCTTGTTTATATTGTTTTGTTTAATAAATATTTGACACTGGTTGGCAAACTGTGACTCGCGAGCCACCTGCAGCTCACGAGCCAAGATTTGCAGCTCTGTTGACTGAGTTTGCAGACCACTGACCTAGACTCTTGATTCCAATAATTACAGGCTGTTGTTCCTTGTGATTAAGCCCCTATCCAGTGGTTGGCAAACTCATTAGTCAAAAGAGCGGCAAACCACAGCTCACGAACCAAATGTGGCTCGGGAGCTGCCGTTTGCCAACCACTGGATATGACTGGACGATGCCTAATGTCCCACCAGTTTCAAAGTTTTAACAGATACATGGGATTTATAATGCAAAACAAACATGCAGTTTCCTTGTCAGGGTAGTTCAGAGTGTTGTCCCAATATGTCAAAGTTGCAGGTTCAATTCCCAGTCAGAGCACATACATAAAGCAACCAATGAATGCATAAATAAGCAGAACAACAAATTGGTGCATCTTTCTCTGAAATCAATCAATCATTTATTTAAAGTTTTATTTAAATTAAAAATAACATGCAGCTACCAATACCAAAAAAATAAAAACACTCCATAATTTTCCAAAACAATAATTACCAAAGCTACGGGGAAACAAAATAAACAACTTTCAGAATATAACTCATGGATATGGAAAACAAAGAAGGAAGTGACCAAGTCTAACAAAGATTAATCATTTCACTTTGTTTCTTTTACTAAAACTGCCCATAATTTTGTTTCTAAATAAGGAATCCAAAAGTCAAATCTCTACAAACCTTTTACCCTTTAACCTACAAATATTTTAACCCTTTTCATAGCCAGGTATAGCTAATGTCAGTCAATATTATTGAACACATAGTACAGTAGGAATTAAATAAATGGTTGTTAATAGTTGTATACCGAATCTATTCATGGTCCTTTGGGAAGATGCAGGAGCTTCCATATGACATTAAGTCAGAAGTGCAAAAAAAAAAACACTAAGAGAAATTCACATAAACAAATACAGCTGTATACATTATACATATGTAACTACTGGAAATAATTGGAGACTCTATTCAAAGTTTAGAAAGACCATTAGTATGTTAGTATGTATGTGTGCGTGTGTGTATCTGTATCATATGCCATGTATTTGAAAAGATATAACAGCTGAGACCCTCTAGAAATTGTTTTTCTTTAAAAAACCAAACAGTACCAACCAAGAATTTCTCTTCAACTTGCACCTCATTCTTCTGAGATATGCAAATAATGTAAATTGCTTTCCAAGGTCACTGCTTGGTGACTAATGCTTTACATTAGCCTGATTATCCTCACTTCATATTCCAGGCCCAGACCTTTGGCAGGAAAATCTAAGTGGTTTAGCACAGATCAATCCTCACTGATTCTTCACTTCCGTATTTTTACCAGCAGCTCTTCCTCAGAGTAGTGAACAAATGAAAAATCTTTAATGACTTTTTCTCCTATTGATGCTTGAATCATTACAATGAATACTTTTAATGGCACCAGCGCAATAAATACGGAATTTTAAAAATACTTTATAATATGAATGGACTAGCCTACATAATTAAACTCCATTCATACAGAGCTACAAACTGACGTGATGATTATATCATTAAAAAAAGAAAAACATTTTTGTCTCCCTAAAAATGTCAGTGAAAATTTCTATTATAAAAATTTTTTTAAAGAATAGAACATATACTTTTTAAAGACATAGGCCAATGATTTGGAGACAATGGTTAGAAAATATTAAGATCAATTAAAATAATTTCTGAACAGAAATTCATGTTTATTTCCTCTCTGCTTTTTGTATTTATTCCTGCATTTTCACCAACTCTGAAAAGCCACCAGATGGCATTAAAGAGTTCAATTACTTTATAGAACATATTTCTAGGAAAAATCCTCTCTTTAAGTCAAAGTTGCTCTTTTTTCTGATATGCTAATAAGTTGAATAAAAGAAATTAACTCATCAGAATATAAAGATCTTTCCTCATCATTGATAAAAATTTTCCTTTATCTTTCGCAACAAATTTATGTGACATAGGAAATATGCTTTTAGAGATCAAAATAAAATATCAATGATAGAACTTTGCTTAAATCAAGTTAGTCATATGAATTGGGAAATGAATTAGTACATTAGTAAAACATAAGTGAGAACTGAATGGTGTTTAGGATACCCACAAGAGACTTACTGATACTTTTAAAGAAATGTTTATATACTATAACCCTCAGAGATTTTAAAACTTGGCAAAATTATCTATTGTCATTGCCCTGAGCAACATTTTCCATGCAAGGCAACACTCTAGCTGTCTTAAGAGACTAAAACTCTATTAAAGGAAATTGGTTATAAATAAGCTAAAACACAGTTTAGTATTTTGAACTATCAAACCTAATTTCACTTAGACACCTCACCATGTGCAAGGAAAAGTACCTTATTTTTACTCTAGTTTTATAACTATATAGCATGTTTTTTTTAAATAAGACCAATATATTTAAAAGATCAAACCTCTGTTTTAACTGATTAACACCCTCTGCTCTGTGGAGTTGGGACAAACTGTGAAGCATAAAGTTCATTGTAGTCAAGGTTTGACCTCAAGTAATCTGTCTATAAACTTCAGCCATCTCAATTTGATAAATTTGCAAATATGGAAAATATATTTTAGAAGAAAGTGTCACTTTGTGTACTGAGTATTCATTAAAGGTATTCAATAAATGCTTATGAGATGAACAAAAGGATAAATTTGTATTTCTACTGACAATGTTGTAATTCAAAACATTTGCTTTATGAAAAGGGAAAGCGAGCTCCTGAAATGTTCAAGGACTTGTTCCAAACAACAAGGCTTATGAGACGCTGGATTGAAACTCAATTTTCTTAATTTCCTATACTATGGGTTTCATAATAATCATATCAGAACAACCTAAACCACTTCGGGAAAAATAACTCAAATGGTGTGTTTTTAGTAATCATCACTGTAGATAAAAGTTTACGTGTCAATATTAGCTGTCTGTGGAAATATCCTGCCAATTTATGACAGTCAACATGAAGATTAGCCATGGCAAATTTCAGTACACTGTAATCCACCTTTCCCATTGGTTTGTATGAAGGAAAAAAATTGAATCAGTATCCCCCTACCTTCAGGAGATTAGTTCATAGCAAATATATTTTAAATCTAGGTAAAATAATTTTTGATTGGCAAAAGCTTTATCATTTATATAATACAATTATTCTCATTATCATGGATGACCAAGAGTTTTACCCAAGTAAATAATGATAAAAAACAGCCCAGCCCTAGCTGGTTTGGCTCAGTGGATGGAGCATCGGCCTACAAACTGAAGGGTCCTGGCTTTGATTCCAGCCAAGGGCACATGTGGTCTTATTCCCCAGTAGGAGATGTGCAGGAGGCAGCCAATTAATGATTCTCTCTCATCATTGATGCTTCTATCTGTCTCTCCTTCTCCTTTCCTCTCTGAAATCAATAAAAAAGAAACATATTTTAAAAATAAAATAAACAGCGCTTATACTGATATTGTATAAAATACACTTTTAAAAAGCTGACTTCTTTCAGATATCTAATGAGATCGCACTGGATTATCCAAATAGAGCCTAAATCCAATGATGTGTCTCTCTTTAGAGAACCTCACCTGATAATATGTTTTCACTGATTTTAGAAAGAAAAAAGGTAGGAAAAGAGACAGATAAACATCGATAAGAGAGAGAAACTTTGGTTGGTTGCCTGCCATATGTGCCCCAACCAGGGAACAAATTAGAAACTCTTCAATGCATGGGATGATGCTCTAACCAACAGAGCCACACTGACCAGCGCCAATGAAAAGAGCCTTTATAAGAGAAGAACAGAGGGAGATTAGAGACACAAAGAAACCATGTGAAGATGAAGGTAGAGATTGGAATGATGCAAATAAAAGCCAATGAACACCTGAAGCCAACAGAAGCTGGAAGAGGCAAGGAAGGATTCTCCCAAAGAGCCGTTATAGGCAACATGGCCTTGCCAACACCTTGATATTGGAGTGAAGTCCTCCAGAACTGGGAGAGAATAGATTTCCATTGTTTTTAAGTCACACAGTTTGTACTGGTTTGTTACTGTAGCCACAGGAAATGAATGCAACTCCACACCAATGAATCCATCAGCTCAATATTTCCTGTGATTGCCACAGTTCATACATTCCAAACTGAATTCATTCCATCTCCTCTGCCTGAACAAACCACTAGCCCTCTTCTCTCTGGAACTGGCAACACCGTCAATGTAACTTTTTTTCAAATTATTTCACAATCCAGATCCAAACATTCATTTCATCCCAATATTCTTCTTCAGAAATATGTTTTCAGGCCCTTTGATTACTTTTCTGGCCCTGAATATAGCTATTATATTTACTGAGTCCTTGATTGGTCACTCTGAAATTCACTGTAGTCTTTGTACAAGGAATTTATCTGTCCAAAAACAGATCTGACCATGCTATTCTTATGTGTGACCTTTATAGTGTGTATGGGTGTGACTTTCCTTTGTTGTAAAGACAGTTTTACTGACATTTGTGAAGCACTATCACATATATACCAAGGAGTTTCATCTTTATGGTGTATAGAAGACATCATAATGAACAGATTTGCCAACTCAGAGCCCCAACATCACAGACCAACTTTTCTGCGAAAGCGATCTGCAAAGTAATTAAAAACCTCGGTCAAACTTATTTTCCTGCAAGATAAAACTGAAAATTCCTTGCAAAAATGAAAGCCTTCACACTCTTTGTCCAATATCCATTTTGGGCTTTGTCTTACAAAGACCTACCTTCTGTTCTCTTTAAATAAGTGGTTCTTTCAAGTGTCTGTTCTTTGTGGACCTTTAACATAATTGATGGCAGAATTATTTTCTCCACCTCTTTTTTTTTTTTCAAACATCGCCATCTAATCATCAAGCTCAATGGATTCTAACTTACAGTTGGTCTATCCTCTGTCTTCCCTTCTCTCACTACTGTTACTTTGAATCAGGAAGTCATTTTTATCAGATATTTTTTTGTTCAAAGGAGCACAGACCCCTTTAGGACAGCACAAGGAAAGTGGGATATCTTTGAAAGTATATTTGTACAGTGAAGATGAATATTAAGTTATCAAAACCCAAAGCATGCTTAGAGTCTGTTTCTTCTTTTTCCTTCCCTGCCTCCCTTACCTCCATTTTCTCCGCCCTGTTTTCTTTTCACTTTTCCTCCTTTTTGTCCAACTCCTATCTGTCTCTCTTTTTAAATCATGTAACACAGATCACAGGGTCCCTTCAGTAAACATTTTTAACTTCCTTGATCTTTCCCATTTCTACCTAGCTCCTTTCTAATCTCTAGTCTAAATTCAGTCTGTTTGTTTGACTGACTTAGCCAGTTGTGGTAGGAAGAATAAAGCACTTATTTCCCCAAAGATGTCCACATCATAATTGCTAGAATACGTGACTATGTGACATTACATGTCAAAGGGGGCTTTACTGATTTGATTATTTTAAGGATCTTGAGATGGGGAGAATTTTCCTGGCAAGTCCAGTGTAATCACTGGGCCCTTAGAAGGGAAAGAGGGAGGTGGGAAAGTCACAGCCAGAGAAGATGTGACAACAGAATCAAAGTTTGGAGTGATAGGGGACAGGAAGCAAAGAATGCAGTCAGTCACAAGAAGTTGAAAAAGGCACTGAACATATTCTCCCCGAGAGCCTGCATTAAAAAAAATTAAAAAATAACAGAGCCCTACCAACCTATTTCATATATCTGATCTCCAGAAGTGTAAGATAAATTGGTGTTACATTAAGCCACTAAAATTTTGATATTTTGTTAAAGCCGTGATATGATACTATTACAACAGTGCCCCTACTTTCCAGGCCACCTTAAGGATTACCCTCAAGATAATAGTAAGCCTGCCCATGGATCGGGGTTTTCATCCTCTGGTCCAGTAGGGATCACCTCTCTGCTGTCTCTAGAATGAATATTAATTCCTTAACATAACCTAAAATGTCCACCAATGACTGGCTCCATAACACATCCCTCTACACCCTTCACCCCTCCCATTAAATATATAAAAGACTATATATTTTATTACACCCATGATACACTACAGGGTGCTGTATTTATTAACTTGAAAAATTCCCCTCCCTACTGAATCCTATTTCACTTGCAAGATGCATCCATATTGACTTTTTTCTTCTCCAGCTAAATTAACCACGAACAAGGCATCTGTATGCACAATTAATGTTAATCTATAAAAGTGTACTGACAACTTAAATGGAATAACTAAGTTTTAGTGAAATTCGTAGTTATCTTAAATTATTATTAAAAACAATGTTAGATAATTTTATTTCACTTGTCAGGGATAAGTTTTGTTTGTTATACTTACTCTAATTAAATTCATCACTTCAAATAAATACTAAAATTATTCTAGATCTAATGTCACAATTTATTTTTTTAAAATTAGATAAATAAAAGAGAGGAATTTTTTCCAAGAAAAATTAAAGTGCATTTTATTTTCACTTCAAAAAGTAAAAGAACAAAGCCTCATAATTTTGGTCTTGTAAGCTATCTCGACGGAGACCCTCTTCATATTTCATGACATTTTTGACAAACTGAGAATAAACACCTGGTAATATAATAAAAGGCAGATAATGGGGGACTAGGTTGGCTCTTAATCATATGGAATTAGGCTCATTGACTTCCAGGAATGCCCAAGAGAGTGGATGCACATAAATCACATTGGCATGAGATGGAAGCACCCCGCTAGCCTTTCTCCTTCCTATTCCATTAAATCTCACTTTCTTTACGCACTAGCATAATTTGTTTAAAGAAATGATGATGCAGAAATAAAAAATGCAAAGATTAGAATCTAAAGCACCCTTATATATTGATAATTTAAGAAAAACTATTTTAGTAACATTTCCTAATCTTTACAAGTCCTTACAGCCATAATATTAAACATATAATAAACAAACCCTTCAATACTTATTTAAGAATAGGACATTTTTCCTAATGGCTAAAGTAAATTATTCTAACAATTCAAATTATTTTCTTGTCTTATTCTTCAAAAATAACAAACACAAGATTAGAAGCTAAACTACCTTATCTTTTATAAATTATTTCGGGGCAGAGTTGTGAGTTTGGGATGCCTCCTGAGAGCCTTGCCTTCTTCTTGCTGTTGAGAAGGACTAAATCTAAATAATTTTACACAAACAGGTGTCCTTCATCAGGTTCTAGAAGGAAGAAAATTTTAACCCCCCTGTGGTAACCCTTTAACTCTCTAATAGCTACCTTTTTAGGTTGCTTTTATGTATCTTAAATAAATTAAATAATAAGAGGTACTCTTTGATTTATGTAATACAGCCACTTATTTTTTGCAATATACTCCAATAATATAAATACCTTTTTCCTATACTGAAATAATTTGTTTATTTATTGTGCATCAGTAACGATGAATGACACCCTTTTCATGGTGATCTGTATTGAACAATATAATTAAAACCAAAATGTGCATAAATGACAGTACTTCTTTAAAGCAGCAGTAAAGACAGTAAAATTCAATGTAGTAATAGTTAAAGAATATTTTTTCTTTCCTTCTAACAAGTTTTGAACTGCATTTCAAGTTCATGAAGACATGATTTTCCTTCATATAAACCCTTATAATCCTTAGATACTGCTTAGTCCTAGTTTATATCTTTTGCTTCGAAACTTCATATTATACATTATACTAATTTCTATTCACTTAATTTTTTGTAAATACCTATTTTATTTTACTTTTATTTTGCTAATAAAGTGTTGGTTTTGTAGCATCCTCGCCCATGTAACCCAGCCTGAACATTAAAGCCATTCACTCATTCATTCATGTACTCATTCCCTCATTTAGACATTTCGTGGAACCCTAACTCTGAAACACACATCATATTTGGCACTGTAGAGGTTACAAGCATATATAAATTAGGGTCCTTGCATTCACTATCTAAGGATGGATATGAGAGCAAATAGAAACAGACAAAGGGTCTTGATGTTTTTTATTCCCTTATCTCTACATCCAGGGCCTTCTAGCTTCATTTCTTATCAGTGTCCCAAACTCTTGGGCCAAATCACAACCCATACTTCAGTTCCCCAAAAGTAATATGCTCACACTTTGTAAATAATAGGCTCTCAGCAGTTTACATTATTTACCTGCTCCTGAACCCTATCTCAAATTCTCTTAGCTACACAAAAAAAGAAATATTTTATAGCCATTATTGACAGAGACTATACTATCTACTAGCAAAAACCTTGCAAACACATGAGCTTTAACCCTTCAAATAATGTAATGATAATAGTTTGAAAAGTTCTACAAAGGCGCAATGGAAATATTCAATATAGATTCTTTAATTTGCATACAAAAACACTAATTAAGAAGAATGAAGGAAGAATGGAAGAGAAGGAAGAGGAGAGGCAGAAAATAGAAGGAGGGAAGGAGGGAGGGAGGGGCAAAGAAACCAACAAGAGCATTAAGCTAAACTTTCTTAACTGGCTGTGATACAAAACTTTCAGGCAAGCATTTGTTTTAGATGTGGTTTTTGTACAGAATTCAATGAATTCAAATTTGACAATGAATTCAAATGTTTACTTACTGAATTGCTACAACGCTTCACACACTGGAGGAGAATAGGTAATATTGATAGTCTGCCTTTCTCTTCCAGTGCTACTTATAAAAACTAAAAATAAAGTAAAAAATTGTTTCAATATAAAATATATTTTATAACAAAGGCTTAATATTTGCTCCCACAGATTAAAGACATTGATTCTAAATTTATGCAAAATTTTAGACAAATACCTGAGACTAGAGTTACAGATTCAATCCTTAATTTTTATAGTCATGTATATAGCTGAGGTGATATTTAAAACAAAGCATTATAAAGTTTAAATTTTTAATATTTCAAACTAGAATGTTATGATGATTTAACTGCCTTATTATATTTAAATTGTTCCTTAAATTAATAGCAATGAATGTATGAGTCAATATGATAAAAAATAATAACATTTCCATTTTGTATATCAAGTGCTCCTATTGCTTTCAAATTATTTAATAAGGAAAAATACCTACTTCTAAATTTTTTATGGAATGACTATATATGGTTATCTGAAGTAAATACTACACACAATTAACATGCCATAAAAATTCAACATTACTGTGTGCATTATAATCATAGTTAATGTGCTCTTGGTTATTAAAATGTCTAGTGCTGGTTTTATAGTGGTCACAGTAAATTAAAAATAATCTTCCAGAAAAACATATGAATAGCATTGCATTTTGAATCAGATTTAGTGATGTTCCAAAAACAATTTATAAAATTGAAAATAAAGAGAGAATTAAATGATAAGAAGAAGAAGGATAAATAGCCCTCTTGTTTAATATGCAAGATTGGATATCAAAAATTGATTTTTACTTCCTGGCCTTGATGCCCCTGGCTTTATAGGTTAGGGTGGGCATGAAGATTGAGCCATTAATCTCATAGATGCCAAGTGCACTCCACTTTTATACTTGATCTATGGAGTTCAGTAATGATGCTCTTTGCAAGCTACATTTCTGCTTCTCTAAAATAAAGGTGCCATGGTAACAGACATCAGCTACAATGTGTTCAAGCTACCACAGTATATGAGTAAAGCAATATTATTTATTCCCAAATTGTACACTTAATATTCTCAGTACCTGCGTTGTCATTTTTACATTTTGATACAGAAAGCCATAGGTTTGGGAGGTAAACGACAACAGTATTCATAAGTAGAAGAGAACAAAATCTCAGAACTTCTGTCAAACTTAGGGCAGCATTTTATTACCACCATCCTAAAATAATTATATCATTAAAATAAAAAAATTAAATTTGACACAGGTCACTGACTTTTCTCAAGTCTCTGGAGCACAAGGAGGTATAGATATTTTAACTGTCCCACATTTCTAGCACTGCTCCCATTCTTCTCAAACATAACAGTAAGTCCCAATTTAATAAAATATTTTCCCCAAATTGGAGTTTGTATAGAATGAACCTGTCACCGATACTATTTGATGATGGGAAAAAGTTACATTTGCATTTTGATAAATAAATCATATATTTGGCATACACAAAAAATGGAGAAAAACAATTTTATGTAATCAAGTATGATAACCAGAAAAATGAGTTTTTAAGAGTCAATCAACATTCCTATTCTGGATAGTTTGGTGTTATAATATTTGGACAGGTAAGTGTTTCTCTACTATGTGGATAGTATCTCAAAAATCCATGTTAAATACTTTTAAATTAAAGTACTATATTCTAGAAAATATCACTGTTGTAGAAATTATCAGCTTTCATCACAATTTACTCCCCTTCTACTTTCCCATGAGTATGCTCAACTTTCTTTGCAAATCAAGATATATCCTATTTGCCAGTAATCCATTCAAATTACAACACACACACACACACACACACACACACGCACACACAACCACTATATCATAATCCTGCCCTAGGGTTTCCTGTCATTCAAAATGATTCACCAAGAGGAACAGATAAAATAATGCCTAAACATAGAAACACTATTTTTTCACATGGCCTACATCCATATAAATGGCAGATACATCAGATAGACTGCAACAAAAACGTTCTAGAGCCAATAGCCTCAGTAAAACTCCTTTTACACTTAACCCTGCACCCCCTCCATATATGAATAAAGTATTTCTCAATCCATCCCCAGACTTACTCCCAAGTTGGGGCTCATGAGAGCAGACTTGCTCTCTACTTATATGTGATCATTTTCATTATATAATCAATGTGCGTTCAGAGCCTCGTGACCTAAGGGACAAAAATCACCGCTACTGCTCCTTTCATTATGTCTCCTTCCCGAGTTCCAGATACTTTTGTTGTGCAATTCTTAATGTGCCGATACTTTCCTGTTGCTTTCATGCATAACACCTCTTGTTTTTCCCTCACTGTCTCTCTAGAACTTATAGATAAAACAATTTAGTTCTAGCAACTGAACACACTGCATTTTTTTCTTGAGCTATATTAAAAAAACTATAGCTTCAAAAATTTTGTAACCCCACATTAAATGTGGTTATTTTCAATATCTTACTGTACCAGATATAATCTCATGTTAATTGTCTTGTATATTTCACTATATCCAATTATCAGCAGTCAACTGAACACCAAGATGTGTTAACATGTAAAGTTTTCCGAAAGTTTCAACATTAATCCCTTTAGCAGCTCCTTTAATATCACCATTATATTTTACCTCTATATTGCCTACTAACATATTAGCATGTTTGTTTGCCCATGACATTTTCTTCAATAATGCATGTGCTTTTTTAAATCCTTGCAAAATAATCCAGCAAATCAACTGAAATGCAACCCTAAAAAGAATCTGATAATCATAGATGGCATTGAAAAAGTAGCAAAGTCAACATGAAAAAAATCATATTTCCACATAAAAATTGAAATGGCACACTTTATAAAAATGTGAAAAAATCGTGTAATAAAACAAACAAACTACAAGCTTTTGAATTGAAGCCATTCCAATTCTGAGTAATTAATGAAATAAGCCACCTTTTTTTCCAACCTATTCCCACCTTTCTAATTTCCTATTAGTATGCTCTACGAATTTAAAGAGATACCCACAATATTTACACAATATGAATTCCCATTAATTCTCAATCCCTCCACAAATGGCACATGTGTAAATATAACACCATCACTTCAAGAAATAAAAGTGAGAGAAAAGGAAGAAATGCTGCTTACCAGAGCCTCTTTTGGTGACAACCTTCAAACTCTGAGTAAAAGTAGCATATAGGAGAATCAAATGAGGAATCGGAGGTTTCATCTTTCAGCTCTTAAAGGCTGTTCCCTATAGCAAAGATAAAAAAGAAAAATAAACATTTTTAAAAATAAATACCAATATT
Organism: Antrozous pallidus; assembly: GCA_027563665.1. Lineage (NCBI taxonomy): Eukaryota > Metazoa > Chordata > Mammalia > Chiroptera > Vespertilionidae > Antrozous > Antrozous pallidus. The sequence continues at coordinate 124,715,146 of CM050509.1, forward strand.
ATAATATTTTGTTAGACTTCTGATCATGCACAATTGGGGCAATGAGTTTCACCAAAGGGTAGAATATGAACAAGATCTGCATATAATATGTTCCCATATACTATGGTTCCTAACTTAAATCAAAACCAGTAATGTAAAATTATATCTCAATGGGATATCCAAAATGATTTTTTAAATCTTTTAGTTATTTAAAGTTTAAAGTTTTTCTTTATTTAGAGGATCTAATTGTATTTGACTAAATGGAAACAATGCCTTCAAAATTACTATTTCACTAACAATTTATTTTTAATATAAATTGCCAAAAGCTGACATCTTAATGTTCTATGCTGCAATAAAATGTGCCCTTATTCAGTATCACTCTTTCCAATGGAGAAGAAATCATAAATCCCATGTCTCTAAAGATTTATTCATAATTTTATAATTCTCTTTAAAAAAATCTCTAAGATACTTCAGGAAAATTTAAGACTGTCTCTATTGAAAGAAAGTCCATTGTCTATGAAAGCTACAGGAAGATACATCGTTTCTTCCCCTAACAAGGCTCTAACAGGGATACTAGAAGGGACACTAGCTTAGTGTTTGGATTTCAAAAGGGCATACTATTTCATTTGAAATTAACTGAAATGAGCATTGTCTTCTGCATAAAAGCATCCCTCTTTATTTGTTAAAATACTGAGATAGCAGAGCTGAAAGACAGAATTTCAAAAAGTAGCAAGTCAGAACACAGTTCAAACATATTGTCAATCCACGACAGTACAAGTTTCTTTGCAAGAAAGTTGAAGAATGATCATATTCAGCTTTCCTTCACTATGACTTTATTACAGATGAGGAAGCTGAAATGGTGATTTGACAGTCACACATTTTTTTTCTGTGCTGAGCCTCAGATACCTCTGAATATTTTTTAAATGATTAATCCATTCCCAATAATAAAAGTCTGTTAAAACACATTTTAACACATAAAACAAAATCAAAAGCCACTGACTTGCAATAAAGTGTTGCCATCATCATTTTAGTCAGAAAGTTAGTGAATTAGTAGTGCATTTTCAAGCACTGAGGATAAGCTATTTTAATTCCCGTTCCTTTAAATGATGATAACCTGCTTCAGTTTTCTAATCTAGGACCCTGAGTTCACATAAAGTCATAAATGAAGACTAGTCCAAAAGGCCAAGTCATCAGCCACATCTGCCAAACTGCCAAGCTGAAGTGCAAGCCTGATTCATGGATTCCTAAAACCCAAATCCCATTTCCCAGCCACAGCACTAACTGGAGCTGCAGGAAATCTTAAAATTGACATCTTCTGCCTTCAGGTTAGCAGTGAGAATCGGTTCTTCTCTTAGTGTGAGTTTAATCAGTGCTGCCCAAGAAACTCTAGGATGCAACCACACACTACAAGACCTTCCAGCTTAACTATTTTATTACTTTACTCTGTGTGTGTGTGTGTGTGTGTGTGTGTGTGTGTGTGTGTGTGTGTACACTTCACATAGAAAGGCATAGGGAAAGAGATAGAAACATCAATGATGAGAGAGAATCATTGATTGGCTGCCTCCTGCATGTCCCACACTGGGGATGGAGCCTGTAACCCGGGCACGTGACCTCCTGGTTCATTGGTCAACACTCAGCCACTGAGCCAAACTGGCTGGGCTTATTACTTTACTCTTGTTCAAAATACTATTTATTTACTTGTTTCATTTCTGTAAGGCATATAGGCTAGTTTGTAATTCCATTTCTTAAAATTAAACTGGTTTGGAAAGCATCAATTTGGAAACATCAAGATCCATAATTGAATCTCTTCCAACTTTGTGTATCAGGGAAAACAAAAAAGGAATTACATAGCATTTCACAGATTTAATGCCTTGATCAATCTACAATCATCTTTACAAATCTCCTTGAGGAAATGTATTTTACATTGAAAGACAGATAGATTAAATATATCTAGTCATAGACATCCTACTTTTACTTCACTTGTCACATAATTAAAATTCTTACCCAGATATCAAAATGCAAACTATATATAAACATTAACTGAGGTCCCTATGTGCTTTCTTAGTGTCACACTAATTCATACTATCAATGACATAATTTCAGGAAGCTTTCATTTCTAGGAGAATGGACCTGAAACAATACGCCAAATTCCTGTTAAGAATACCCCTCACCAATTGGCTTCATATAAACCGCTACTAAATCTTAGGCAAAACGACAATGTCACTGTGGTTATATGCAATCAGTATGTCTGGATTCTTATTTTTAATCCTCACTCAAGGATATGTTTTTCTTTATTTTAAAGGGAAAAAAAGGGAGAGAGAGAGATGTGAGAGGGAAATATTTATTGGTTGCTTCCCATATGCACCCCAAGTTTTGCCATCTGTGACCTGTGTGATTTTGGGCAAATAACCTCTCTGTGACTAGCTCCTTCATTTACAAAACATGTACTATTGCAGTACATATACCATAGCACCTAGAACAGCATTGGCACCAAGAACAAACTACATAAATGAAAGTTACCATTATGGTTTTTATTTATTACAGGTGATTGTTGTTGCCATTATTATTATTATTAACGCTATTATAAACTCGACTCACATTGCCTCACCTGTGAATCTCTCTCTCTATGTGTGTGTGTATACATCTACTCTCTTTACATTCTACCCCACACTATTAGTTTATATGTTTAATTATGTCTTTCTATTCTACCAGACTTGAACCCCTCCAAGATAAATGTGTGTTTTATTCATCTTTTTATATTCAATGCTCAATAAATGTTTGTTGTAACAAATGAATGGATTAAAAACTGAATGTGGCTGCTATTATATGAAGTTGAATTCTGGCATTCAAACTCATCATTTGATAAACACTTATTAAGCATATACTTTCAAGAGGCTGTGCTATGGTAAAGTGGGGACACAGAGATAATGTAACACACTCTAACAAAGAAGGCTCACAGGCCAATAAAGGAGACAAATGCTTACCTACTTAATTAGACTGACCCTGTTGCCATATGGTGAGTATAATATGCTGAGGGAGTAGAGGGAGATATTAATTCTGCTGCAGGTTAGGTGAGGTGAAGTATTAGGAAAAGTCCTTCAGAAGAAGAAGCAATTCCGCTTGGTCATAAAGGAAAGGCTTTCAAAGGGAAAGAAAATTATGGGTCTAGGACAAAGGATGAGTGAAATCGTCACTCTGGCAAGAGATGAATAATGTCCACTGCCAAACATGTCCATGTCTGAATTTCTGGATCCTGTGAAAATGTTATCTTACACGGCAAAGGGACTTTGCAAATGTGGTCTACGTTAAGGTCTTTGAGATGGGTGATTATGATTTTCATGAGCCCAATATAATCGCAAGCATCCATATAAAAGGGTGGTAGCAGAGTCAGATTCAGAGAGAGTAAAGTAAGTTTGAAAGCAAAGGTCTGGCTCTAAAGTGATGCACTTCATTTTTTATTATTTTTGTTATTTTATTTGTTAATCCTCACCCAAGGATATTTTTCTATTGATTTTTAGAGAAGTGGGAGAGGGAGAGGCAGAGATACAACCATTTGAGAGAGACACATTAATTGGTTGCTTCTCACAGGGGCCCCAAGTCCCAACCAGGGCCGGGGATCAAACCTGCAACCAGAGTACGTGCCCTTGACCAGAACCGAACAAAATTATATTTTGGGCATGAAAATTCTAAATTGCCAGGACCCTTCAGTCCGAGGGCCAATGTTCTATCCACTGAGCCCAACAGGCTAGGGCGAGTGATGCACTTTAAATGGGGAGGAACAGGACATGTGCCAAGCATGTTTGTGGCCTCTAGAAGCTGGAAAGGTAAGGAAGTAGATTCTCCCCCTAGATCCTCCAGAAGAAATACAGGCATGTCAATGCCTTGATTTTTAACTAAGTGAATCCAATGCATTTGGGACTTTTGACCCCCATAACTTTAAAAGTAAAATCGTAAGTTGTTTTAAGCCACTCAATTTTTAGTAATAATGACAACAGCAACAGAAAACTATGACAGGAAGGAGGGAAAATGGCAAGTTTCAGGACTGAAGTGTAAACAGACCACAGGTTGAGGACATTAGTGACAGAAATTGAAAATGTCAGTATAGGACTATTAATAGTAAGATATGCTAAGTACAAACGTGGAACATTTCTCTACAATGTTTTTCACTCATATTCTAACTCCATCATCCAATAATATTTAATGCCTCTTCACTTTCTTTACCTTTTTCTAATCATGAAAAAAATACGTCTCTTGAATACATTTCCTCAGAATACACATAACTCCCCCCACCTCGAGATTCTGATCTGCTCTCTTTTACACATTCCGAAGATTATTTGCAATACATACAAATAAAGAACGAGTGGAAGTTTATAGATGAATAATATAAACTGTCTTAGTGAGCAAAGTTTGAAGGTAGAAGAAACTATTTAGCAGCCAGTGGTATGTAGACAGATGAGAAAGAGTTAGGCCAGTATTAGTACAGGAATGGTGAATACTCCGAGAACAACATACACTGAGTGGCCATATTATTCTGATATCTGAACGCATAATAATCTGGCCACTCAGTGTATATCTTAAACAATAAAAGGCTAATATGCAAATTGTCCCCTCGACCAGGAGTTCTACCAGCAGGCAGCCTGGCCAACCACCCATGTCCCCTCCCCTGGCCAGGCTGGCTGGACCCCACTCATGCATGAATTCATGCGCCTGGCCTTTAAAATATATATATGCACACACACACACACACACACACACACACACACACACACACACTGAGTGGCCAGATGATTATGCATTCAGAAATCATAATAATCTGGCCACTCAGTGTAGATCTGGGAATAAATAGAGATTAACTGCTATTTTTTTAAGTGGCATTAGAAGGAAGACTTGAAAATGTATCTGAGGCAAATGGTTTGAGCAACTAGGTCCATTGTAATACTATTTACCAATATTATAGAAATAGAGAAGACATTTTGGACAATGAGTGTGGAGAAATATGCAAAATTATATTCGGGGCATGGAAATTTTAAATTGCCTGTGGAATCTGCTATTTGAACTATCTTGTAGTTAATTGAAATTAGTAGCCAGAAGCTCAGTATAGACATGGAAGATAACAACACTGTAATTATAACTGAAATTAAATACATAGATTAGAATAAACAAGAAAAAAAGCTTACACTTTCAACTCTGGAGCCTACAAATATTTATGAGACAAGCAAATGGAATCAAAGGGGAGAAAAAGTGAGAAAATCAGATATTAAAGGGAATATAAGTCAGGAAGGAGTTGGATCAAGGAAGGAACCAAGGATTTTAAGGACACAATTGACACAGTTTATGTATTGTAAGGACAAAAAAAAACTGGTTTAGAATTAAGATGCTGCTGTTGATAATGGCCAGTCTTTTAATTAGACAAATAAGAGCACAGTCAGAAAATTCAAGGAGGAAAAATAAGGTTCATTTGCTTGTTTCTGAATGGTAGGTACTTTTAGAAGTGAAATGGAGGGAATCTGTACTCATTTGTTTTATTCCACTCACATCATAAAGCAGAGAATTGGTTTTAGAATGAGAATGAACTGAATTAATAGTCTTAGGGAAAGTTAGGTTAGGCAAGCTACTTCATCTCTATAAGTCCGTTTCTCATCCATAAAAATGGACATAAGTATGTGCCATATTTATTCATTTTAGTTTATTTCATTTCTGACCTATTTCCCTTCAACATATTGATGTAGTAAATACCTACTTCGAAGGTTTACAACGTTTAAATAAAATTATTGTCATTATGTTGTCTACCACAGTATTTGATGACATTTAACTGTAAACATTTTCAAATGCTAGCTCTTTGCATTCCTGGCTGGTATGTAATAATTTTTATGCCCCCAAAATGATCCATAAACTGTGTCAATTGTGTCCTTAAAATCCTTGGTTCCTTCCTTGATCCAACTCCTTCCTGACTTATATTCCCTTTAATATCTGATTTTCTCACTTTCTCTCCCCTTTGATTCCATTTGCTTGTCTCATAAATATTTGTAGGCTCCAGAGTTGAAAGTGTAAGCTTTTTTTCTTGTTTATCCTAACCTATGTATTTAATTTCAGTTATAATTACAGTGTTGTTATCTTCCATGTCTATACTGAGCTTCTGGCTACTAATTTCAATTAATATTTATTTAATCCTTAAAGTTTTTGCATTACTAAACTCAAGATTATACTAATCATTTTCTTCACTATAATAAAATAAAAAACACACTAAAGTACCCATTTGTGAGTGAAACAAAGAATTTTACCACGTGCTCAATTTACATAAACCAATAATATTACAGTTATGGAATATATTTCATACAGAGAGGATAAACAGTGGCTCTTACACTGCCCTAAACGGTTTGGCTCAGTGGATAGAGCATTGACCTGCAGACTGAAGGGTCCCAGGTTCTATTCCTGTCAAGGGCATGTACCTTGGTTGCAAGCATATCCCCAGTAGGGGGTGTGCAGGAGGCAGCTGATCGATGTTTCTCTCTCATGGATGTTTCTACCTCTCTATCCCTCTCTCTTCCTCTCTAAAAAAATCAATAATATATATTAAAAAAAAACAGTGGCACTTACATACTGCAACTAAAAGTTACTAAAAATGTATGATATTTAAAATTAGTCCCAAGTAGCCGAGATCGGTTTGGCTTAGTGGATAGAGCATCGGACTGCTGACTGAAGGGTCCCGGGTTCGATTCCGGTCAAGGGCATGTACCTTGGCTGTGAGCACATCCCCAGTAGGGGGTGTGCAAGAGGCAGCTGATCAATGTCTCTCTCTCATCAATGTTTCTGACTTTCTATCCCTCTCCCTTCCGCTCTGTAAACAATCAATAAAATATAAAATTAAAAAATAAAATAAAATTAGTCCCAGGTAAACTTGTTTCCTATGTTATGAACCTATGAAAATTATCTTAAGGAAAATCAACTGCTTACAGATTATAAAAATATCTACACATTTATTTTAAAATATTTTGAGTAACTACCATGTTTCAGATGCTGTTCTAAGTACTGGGGATAAAAAAAAAATCATTATTGTAGCCAAGGATCACATGGAAAAGAGGCATAAAATCAGCAGTTTTAGCAATGGGATAGATGATATAAGAGAAGAATTCTCACTGAAATCAGTTTGGCTCAGTGGCTAGAGCGTCAGTCAGCCTGTGGACTGGAAGGTCCCAAGTTCGATTCCTGTCAAGGGCATGTACCTTGGTTGCAGGCACATACCTGGTGGGGGGTGTGCAGCAGGCAGCTGATCGATGTTTCTAGCTTTTGTCCCTCACCCTTCCTCTCTGTAATAAATCAATAAAATTTATTTTTTTCAAAAGCTTTAAAAAAGAAAGGAATTCTCAAGTCTATAGAAAGTGTTCAGCGATACCTGGAGAGGTCATGAAATCATTCCACTTGACAATATAGTCATTACAGGTTTGTAAGTAGGACGGGTATATATTTAGATCATAAAAAACACCTTTAGTCACAAGGGTAATTTTTTTATAAACTGATCCAAATACAGCTATAGTTGTTATTTATTTAATATAATACTAAATAGAAGATCATTCATACCTATATAGCTAGTCTGGCAAGGGAACATAAAGGTTCCAGATCTTTATAACTGTATTCATTGATTATAATAAAGTTAATCAATGAATTATTTGATATAAAGAAAATATTTTTAAGCTTAAAGAAGAAATTTAAATAAGCTACCTTTGGTTACATTTTGTATTCAGAAATCATACGAACAACAATATAGAGATACCTTCGAGGCAGTTAAATAAGAGATCAGTGGACTTGCAAGGATGCATAGAAAAAGCCTATTTCCATAATAACATCATCAATAATAACTAAATATATTTTGACAAACTAGGCTTTTCTCTCAGCTTTGGAAATATCTGCCCAACTGTAATGGTGGTGGGGCACAGCTTGCTAGAAGAAGGCTTCAAGGTCGTTTGAAATTTATGCAGTCATCCATTGCAAATTCTAGAGTTGCTATGTAACCAGCTATAGCTTAGAAAGTCCCTGGCACTAGCTGATGTTTCTCTGCAAAGATAGTCATTTTACCCAGCCAGCATAGCTCAGTGGTTGAGCAGTGACCTATGAACCAGGAGGTCAAGGTTCAATTCCCATTCAGGGCACATACAGGTGTTGTGGGATTGATCCCCAGCATGAAGCATGCAGGAGACAGCTAATCAATGATTCTCTCTCATCACTCATAATTCTATCTCTCCCTCTCCATTCCTCTCTAAAATCAATAAAACTATATGTTAAAAAAGAATACTGTAAAAAACAAAACAATGATGACCATTAGAGATGTATAATGAAGGTAGTTTAGTACACACATTCAGGACTAGAACTATCTATATTTAAATCCCAGTTCAACTTCTCACCAGTTGTGCAAACTTGGACAAATTAATAATACTTTACATCGCTATACCTCTGTTCTCTAATCTATAAAGTGAGCAAAAATATAGTCTTCCCCTCAGAGTATTCCTGCAAAAACAAAATACAATAATGTAAGATTAGCAGTAAACATTAATTAGTGCTTAGTTGGGTGCATATTCCTCTTTACTGTTATAAAGCCACTGAACATTTCCTGGGCTGTGTTGATAAGTGTAGTGTTAACTAAATTAACTATTCCAAGCTGAAATGACTGGGAATTATTGGTTCAATAGAAATATTCCATATGCTAGCAGAAAATTCAATAAAACTCAATATAACTCACATTTATTTGGTGACAAGAAAAAAATCCAGTAAATGGATGAACCTGACCAGCTGAAATGGAAAGTGCACTGTGCACCAGAATAGAGAGCATAAATAAAAACACTACACAGTTTCCATCTGCCACTTTTCTAATTCACCTTTCTTACACCGTTCGTATTCATCATGCCTTCCACTGTAATTCAGCTGCAAAAGCTCATACCAAAGAAATTTTTGGGTTCCACAGTCAGCAGATTGGATGAGGCAAGTGACAAAGCCAGGGAGGAAAAGCAAATATATCCGATCATGATTCATGTGGGCTGCAAACATGATCCCAGCTGAGAAGATTTGACCCCCTTTGTGAGTTCTCCCTGACAATATATTTAACAGAGAGTTGGGTAAACCTGTCCCTTATCACATTTCTGGACATTTAAAATTCAACATACTGAAGAAGCCTACTGCAATTCTCAAGAAAAAGCGGCTTTATATCAATTAGCATCCCAATATTTGATGATTATTATGTGTGGCAAAAAAAAGTCTTTAAAAGTATCATTTTTCCAGTTAAGCTCAATGTACCCTCAGCCATAACAACTTATTTTTTATTTATAGTATTGATTTCAGAGAGGGAGAGGGTGAGAAAGAAACATCAATGATGATAGAGAATCATTTATCCACTGCCTCCTGTACACTCAATACTGGGGGGTCTAGCCCACAACCTGGGCATGTGCCCTGACTGGGAATTGAACCCGGGACCTTTCAGTCTGCATGCTGATACTCTACCAACTGAGCAAAATCAGCCAAGGCAGATCATGCTATTTCTTGGCACAGCATGCGCTTAGAGAGTATATGCATGAACTGAAATTCTTTCCATGTGATATTTACGTGGTTTTCAATTAGGCATTTGCTAGAATAACTCAAATATTTTCACTATCTCAGAGCCCTGCTTCTTTATCAAAGTTGTTGCACTATCTGCTCAAAGAGAATAAATTGTGTTATGCCTGTCCAATCTGCTTGCTTCTTAATTTCCCAGCACTTAGCATATACCTTTCCTTGCTTGGGGTTCTTCTAAGAATTGAATTCTAAGATTGAGTATTCTTTTTCCTACCACATCTAGAAATACTACACATAAATTCTTGCTACCTCTACAAGTTTAGAAGAGCAAAGATAAATCAACATTTGGTATCAACTTATTTCCAGAATATATTTAGCAGTCTGTATATCATCTTCATCTCTGAGGTTTCAATAGGTATATAAATCCCTTTACCAACATATACCACACACTACCCCAGACATTGGAGTCATAAAAGGAAACAGATAGTTTAAGATCCTTCCTGCATCAAGCTTATGTTTTCCCCAGACAAAACACAAGCAGACAAGTAAGTAATATATTTCATTTAAGGATAAATTTTATGAGGAAAATGAAAAACAGCCTTCAGGATAGTGTGTTATATGGTAAAGAAGCTACTGTTTTAAGTTACTGTTGTTTTTTTTTTAAATATATTTTATTGATTTTTTTTTTACAGAGCGGAAAGGAGAGGGATAGAAAGTCAGAAACATGGATGTGAGAGAAACATCGATCAGCTGCCTCTTGCACGCCCCCTACTGGGGATGTGCCCACAGCCAAGGTACATGCCCTTGACCGGAATCGAACCTGGGACCCTTCAGTCCGCAGTACGACGCTCTATCCACTGAGCCAAACCGGTTTTGGCTTAAGTTACTGTTTTAAAAAGTTAAGGTTTTGCCTATTATAACTTGGGATATAAATCGTGAGATAGAGGCAGTCACATGTAAATCTGGGTGGAGGGAGGGTAACAGCCCAGCAAAAGAAAGAACATGCAAAGGCCATGAGACCAGAAGGTACTAGGTATAGTTGTATGACAGAAAGATCAAAATGTGTGAAGCAGATTGGACAACAGGAGAGTGGAACTAGGTAAGGCCTGAAAAACAGGCTGGGACCAATTCAAGCAGGGACGTCTATTTTATTTGTAGAAAAGTCAGAGTTTAAAGGACTGCTGTGGGTGGAACTGTGTAACCTAAAAGGTATGTTGAATTTCTAGCCTTAAGTACTTACACTGAGTAGCCAAATTATTATGATCTCTGAATACATAATAATCTGGCCACTCAGTGTATATATGGCCTTACTTGGGAATAGGGTCTTTGCAGAAGTTACCAAGTTAAGAGGAGATCATACTGAGAGCAGACTCTAAGTCTGATTACTGGTGTCCTTATAAGGAGAGGAAGACACTGATAGTGAGGAAGGCCATGGATTGATGAAGGCAGAGATTGTAGTGATGTGTATACAAGCCAGGTAAAATACAAAATTTCCAATAACTGTAACAAAACAGAAAGATTCGAGAAAGCATCGTGCCCTAGAACTTCCGAGACAATATGGTCCTTCCAATACCATGATTTTAGAATTCTATTATCCAAAACCATGAGAGAATAATTTCCTATTGTTTTAAGCCACTCAATTTGTGGCAATCTGTTGTTGCAGCCCTTGGAAACTAATAAAGGTACTAATAAGATTATATACATTATGTAGAAGTTCACCTTGACTGCTAGGTGAAGAATAGACTATAATGGAGCAAAAGTAGAAAAAGGGATATTAATTAGGTTGGGGGCTAATGAAGTAGTTCAGACAAAAATTGCTATTGCCTTAGACGAGAGTTGGAACAAAGGTACTGATGTAAAATCATCAGACTTGTTGTATAACTTGGAAATAAGAGCAAAAGGAGTTATTAAAGTATTGGGTATGGTCAGTAAGTAAATATGAAATCAAAGGTCATTTCCAGGCTTGTTCGGAGAATAGCGATATCTTGTGCTACTAGTATCTAAGACAGGAAAGAGCAGGAGAATGCCAAGTTTGGGAAATTGTTATGAGGATGTTACCCTTTTTGGATACCTTAAGTTTGAGATGCCTAGAAAATACACAAATTAATTTGATACGTTAGTGTACTAGCCTCAAATGACCTCTGCCCCGTGCTATTCATGACCTCTGGTAACCGCCTTCTTTGGAGTGCATGTTGGACCTAATGACTGGCTAATAAGGCAAAAGTAATGGGATGTCACTTCTGCGATTAAGTTACAAAAAACTGATTGCTGATTTGCTGATACTCTCTTACCACTCAGTCTGATAAATCCAGCTGCCATGCTGAGAGCTGCCCTATGGAAAAGCCTGTGTAGCAAGTAATTGTGGGTGGCGTCTGGCCAACAATAACAAAAAAACTTGGTCCAAAACTTTTAAGAAATTGAATCCTAGCCGGTTTGGCTCAGTGGATGGAGTGTCCACCTGGGGACTGAAGGGTCCTGGGTTCGACTCCAGTCAAGGACACATGCCCAGGTTATCTGCTTGATCCCCAGTAGGTGGCGTACAGGAGACAGCCAATCAATGATTCTCTTTCATCATTGATTTCCCTCTCTCTCTCTCTCCCTCTCCCTTCCTCTCTGAAATAAATAAAAACATATTTTTAAAAAACTGAATCTTGCCAACAACCATTGAGTGAGCTTGGAAGAAGATGCTGCTCCGATCACACCTTGAAATGACTACTGCCTGGACCAACATTCTGACCAAAACCTGTGAGACACCTTCAGCCAAAGACCCAGCTAAGCCATGTCCAGATTTCCAAGCACAGAAACCATGAGATGATGTTTCATTTGAAGACATTAAGTTTTAAATAAGTTTTACATAGCAATATATAATCAAATACAGATTGGAAGAATGTGAGGAAAATTTGAGCTTCAGGCATATTTAGGAGTCAGCCCATATAGATTTTATCTCAAAGGAACTAGGTATGGTCGCCTCTGGAGAGAAGCTAGAAAAGAGAGCTCATGGTTAAGGCCTTGGACTACAACTAAATGAGACCAAACAGAAAAAAAAGAAAGTAAGCAAAGCAAACTAGGAATTAATGAGGTAAGGGGAAAACCAAGAGAAACTATGTGAGATGAAAGTTATGGCAAATTGTGTCAAATTAAGCAAAGGGGTCAGATAAGATGAGAACTGAAAATTGACCATTGGATGTGATAATAGCTTTCATTTGTTACCTCAGCATAGTCATTTTGTTAGAAATAAAAAAAACCTCATTGTATATGGCTAAGAAGAAAATGGAAGGCAAGATAGCAAAGATTCTGAATACTGAAAACTGTTCGGAGTCTTTCTGTAAAGCCAATAGAGTCATGGCTCAAGGGAATATTTTCCTTAAGATGTGTGAATAGAAGCTATATCTGTAGGCTCGTGGGAATATTCTATATTGGGAGATATTCTGGTGATATAGGAGAGCTAACAATTGAAAGAGCAGTCTTTGGGAGAGTACCATGTATTTGAAAACATACATATTGGGGTTGGCTTTAGACAATACCAGGCAGAATTCACCTACACAAAGTGGAGGGAGGAGTAGGCTGGTAAATTCCGTGATAGAAATGTAACCCTGTTCTTAATATATTTTTATTGATTTCAGAGAGGAAGGGAGAGGGAGAGAGACAAGCATCAAAGATGAAAGAAATTATTGATCAGCTGCCTCACACACACACCCCACCAGGTATTGAGCCAGCAACCTGGGCATGTGCCCTTGACCAGAATCGTTCATAGGTGGATGCTCAACCACTGAGCCACTGCAGCCTGGCTGTATCACTATTTTAAGAAATAAATGAAGTAGGTGTAAAGATAAGCTAAGGTTTTCACAGCTGAGTTGAGAAGGTATGGAAAGAGAGTAGAAAGTTTAAAGATAGAGGAGAATGGGCAAAATAATATCTCATCGCATAGAACAGTAAATGTCCTGTGTGGGGCGCAGCTACAGTGTTTTGGACAGCCTTGGGCTAATGAGAGGGCACAGTTCTCTTCTGGCCATGCGCAAGTCCCAGCCTGGAGGGCAGAACCCTCCCAGCACAATTATAGCCAACAGCTATAGTTGTAAGCTTGAACCTATGGTCTGAACACGTGCCTAAGTGATATAGGCTGCAAGTAAACAAAGCTTGATCAGGTGCATGTCATTGAGTAGGATTGAAACTCACAAGAGAAGGTTGTAAATATCTTGGCCACACCCTCACTTTGCCTCCTGGCATCTGGCTATAAAATAAAGTCATGACTTTTAGTCTGTGGCGCTATTGGGTCTCCATCACGGGAGCAGCATCCCACAGAGACCCTACTTTCCTTCTCTTGTCTATATTGTCTCAATCCTTCATCACCCCCACTCAGGTACTCTGAACCTGGCTGAGCTGACGTAGGGCACCCTGGGGCTGAGTATGCCGTGGCCATTCTGGTTCCCCACAGTCCGAGAGAAGGAGAAGGATTGGAAAGCACTACTGTGTGTCTACTGGGGCTATGTAATCATAAGATTAAGTCAGGCTTGACTGGCATGGCTCAGGGGTTGAATGTCAACCTATGAACCAGGAGGTCATGGTTTGATTCTCGGTCAGGGCACGTGCCCAGTTTGAGCTCCTTCACCAGTTGAGGGGTGTGCAGGAGGCAGCTGATCAGTGATTCTCTACTATCATTGATGTTTCTATATCTCTTCCTTTCCCTTCTTTCTGAAATCAATAAAAACATATTTGTAAAGACTTAAGTCAGAAAGGTAGTGTGATTTACTTCACCAATGCTCAACAATTTGGTGACAGGCAGGAAGCAGGTAGATAGTTGAATTTAACTCAGTTTGGAGTTTTTCCAAAGTGACTAAAATAGAAATGTAGAAAGGCAAGGGTTTTAAGAGTAGCAGGTTGTAATAATGTTGGACCATGAAAATGCACCAATAAATTGATGTATATGATGTCCATGAAACACACACACACACACACACACACACACACACACACACACACACAATATTTTCATAATAGTTTAGACCTGCCAATATAATGTCATGCTAATTGAAAGCTAACTTGTTCAAGTAGTCCCAAAGAATGATTTCGTGATCATGATTAAGAGGCAGACACATAATTTGACAGGCTGAAAAGAACCAGTTCCCTTTAGCCGCCTGTGTCTTAACTCCCTGGGTAATATAGCCAATGCTTGCACTTAAAAAATGCTTTCAGGCATGATGGGGTCTAAATACTCTTCATACTGCCTGCATGGTAGCTAGTGTACTATGCTCTCTATGTTGACTTCAATGCAAGCTATGGGTTTGACATTGCAATTTAGCACGATTTACAACTTGTTCTTGGAAAAAATAGGCACAAATTTAAACTCAGTAGGTATTATTGGAATCATGCTAGCAGAAAACCTAATTTTGAGAAACCTATGGGCATCATAGAACATAGATCAAAAAATGGTGTCTCATCAACATCATGCAGCGAGCCATGCCATCACCTATTTACTAGACAAAATATGTACTTGAAATACTGTATGGTGACATGATGAAAAAAACCACATGACATTTTCATCCCAAATAGCAGGATCTCACCTTCCCTGTTAAGGGCATTTCTCAATAGACTCCACCATCCCTGTGTTTGCCATCTACCAATAATTAAATGCTTTGAGCCCAAAGGGTAGAAAGCTCTCTTAATCCATAGCTGTCAGTTTCATTAAAACAATTGTTTTTTCACCTAGTATTTAACTTTTTATGTTCTTTTAGTATAAAAGAACTTTTATAAAGTTCTTTATAAGAGCTAAACTACATTGCATAAGCAACAGTCAAGCCCCCTGTTTTTAAAAATGTGTTTTTATTGATTTTTAGAGACAGAAGGAGGAGAGGGATAGAGAGAAACATTCATAGGCTGCCTCATGCATGCCTCGTACTAGGGATTGATAGAACTGTTGACTTCTTGGTTCCTGGGTTGACTCTCAACTGCTGAGCCACACCTACCAGGTGATATTCAACACTTTAAAATGAAAGACAAACATCATATGATCTCACTTATTTGTGGAATCTAATGGAACAAAATGAAATGACCAACAAATAAGATCAGAAGCATGGAGGCATGGAACAGACTGACATGCCTTGATGTGGGGATTGCGGGGATGAGAAGAGGTAAACCAAACAACTTACATATATACATATACATATACATATACGTGTGTGTGTGTGTGCATATATATATGTGTGTGTGTGTATATATATATATATATATATATATATATATATATATATATATAATCTCATGGACATGGGCAATAAGGTGGTGAACACCTGGGAGCGATGAGTAGAGGCTGGGAGGAAAGAGGTAAAGGGGGAGTGGAAGACATTTGTAATACAATCAAAATTTAAAAAATACAATCAGCTATATTACTTCTAATATCCTATCTAATAAAGAGGGAATATGCTAATTGACCAATACTCCATCAAAAAGTTGGCTGCACCCACAGTTGAGGCCAAGTTCCCTTAAGGAGCCTTAATGAGCAATCAGCAGGGCCCTGAGGCTCCACCCTCCCCCACCTGGCAGGGCTTTATGGGGACCTCAAAGTGCACCCCCAATGCTGGATTGAGGGAACTTAGGCCACGCCCCCACCCAGCTGGGCTTGATGGGGGACCTTAGGCCATACCCCCACCCTGCAGGACTTGACAGGGGATCTCAGGCTGTGTCTCCCACCTGGCTGGGCTTGATGGAGGACCTCAAGGCATGCCCCTTCCTGGTCTAGGCTGGGGGACCTCAGGCCATACCCCCTGTCCTGGCACTAGGCCAGGGGGCCTGAAGCTATGCCCCCTGCCCAAAAGGGCTTGATAAGGGTGTGACTGGCTAGGTCTGGATCTAGCCCAATGGGGGCAGGGCTGGCTGGGTCTGTGTCTCACATGATTTTGAGGTGCATGTGGGTGGGTGGGGACTTGACTCTGGGTCCCATGGTATGCCCCAGACTCTGACAGGAGGAAGGTTTCCATATATAGTTTACTAATTTTCTTTCATCTCTGACACTTATATCATAAACAAGGGCAAATTGCAATATTTAATTATTTCCTCTAGTTAATCAATCCCCTTTTAATGTGCACAAATTTCATACACCAGGTCACTAGTCTATAATAATAAAAGGGTAATATGCTAATTAGACCAGATGTCTTCCAGACATCATTCTGTACATCCTTCCTGAGGAAGCCGGGTTGGAGGGAAGCCAGCCTGGTCCCAGGTGCCTGCTGGAGGCCAGAGGAGAGAAGCCTGGGTCCCTGGTGTCAGAGAGAAGCCAGTGCCACAGCCAGGGGAAGGAAGATCTACTCTTAATACAAATTTTCGTGCACCATGCCTCTAGTCTATATATAAAAGGCTAATATGCAAAGTGTCCCCTTGGGAATTCAACCGGGAAACCGAGAGTTCAATTGCTCACTATGACATGCACTGACCATGAGGGGACACAGTGGAATGAAGGAAGGCCCTGGCCGGCAGCTGGAAGGAAGACCACAATTGGCCCTGATTACCAGCCAGGCTTAGAGACCCTATCTATGCACGAATTTCATGAACCAGGTCTCTAGTTTTATATATATATATATAAAATGCTCAATGATATTATCCATTGACCTACACTGATTTATTCCAAAATGGTATACATATTAACTTGCTTTTAAAATCTTATTTAACTAATAGAAAAGCCGTTCAAGGCTTCAAGTCTGAATAGGAATGTTTAAAGGTGCCCTTGGAAAGCGTTTTCCAAGATTATTCTACCAACAAAAGACCCTCCCCCTCTGCTTCTTAAAGTTCTTCCATTAAAAAACGACAAGTTTGGTAGAATTCCAAATCTTCTGTACTATGATACGCATGCTTTGCTCCGTCCCATTCTTGTTTTCCAGGCCACTTCACTTAAAAACGTAATTCATGGTGACGGACACTCCCACTAAAATTGGTCTGCAACTAATATATTCTAGCAGCTACTATCATGCATCCCTTCTCTTCTATTTGCTCACTTGGACTTTCTCCCCTAAAGACATCACTTGTTAGAAATATGCTGGGTTGACTCTTTTCCTGCCAAAAGCTGCAGATTCTAATTAAATAACTCACAGAAAAGTCGTCATAACAAAAAGCTAAATTACAAGGCCTTGGGAATGCAATTTTTTCCAAGTGGGGAAGGACAGAGAGGATGGTATATACTTCTGCCAGCCTTTAAGAAAAATAACAGTCTCATAATTAAAAGCCTGTCACCCTTTGTGTCCTAATCCTGGGCTTGAATCCTGGCTACATTACTTCAGGGAAAATAAGTTCATATCCTGCAGTTGATTTTCTTTACAAGAATGGGAAACATAATAAGAGCCTTTCCTACCTCAGAACACTCTGCAATGTAAAATATTGTCCTTATTTCCTCTGTGCCTATCATGCATTCTATGCGGGGCATATTAACACTAGAAAGTGACTGAAAATGCTATTTTATATTTGCATCATTTCTTTGAACAGTTACATTGATCCCACTCATACCAACCATTTTCAACAGACATAAGATGGTACCCTTATTTATCATCATACTGTAAATGAGGAAACTGAGGTCAAATACTGTATAATTCCATGGCTTCTAAAAATAAGCAAATACACAAGATTGCTTTAACATCAAATTAGTACATAAGTCTTCATAGATTAATAGCTCTGCTTCTGACCTAAACATTTGTAGTTGGAGCCACATTGTCTTAAATCACTATAAAATGAAGCATCATATTTCTTAAAACTAGAAAGCATTATCTGAATTATCTTGCACATGATCATACATATAAGAAAGAATGTGTGTAAACTCCACTGTAAATGATGAAAGCACATCACCTTAAGTCCAGAAAAAAGATTACCCTTCAGTAACAACTTTGTCTGAAACAACAAATGTTTTTTTCCAAAAGTTCAATCACAGCTCTATTATTTCAATAAAATTAATTGATTAACCACCAGAGGCTGATGAGGCAGCAGCTTGAGGGCCCTTAAATTACACAGGCCTCTTTTAAAGCCCTGTAGAGTAAGTTTACTCACTTAGCATCATTGATAGGTTCTTGGAACAATAGCAAATCAACATAACAAAATCAATTTTACCATAGGCTAATTGATATAAACAAAAGTTAAGATCCTAAGGCATCTAAACAATGTTATAAAAAAAATAATGTTGAATGAAACATTGAGGACCTGCTGTACTTTTGCATCTTTTTTCCTTATAGCGTGAGGCCAAAATTTTATAAGCTTCATGGCTACATTCTCTGCAGCTCACCAGATGTATATAAATTACTGTCATACTCCTATCAGGTTGACTAAACATTTGCACTTTTCTAGTGATCCAAAAATCATTGAAAATATCATCCTATATAATAAAAGAGTAATATGCTAATGTACCGTACCTTCACTACACTACCAGCATATCAGGACTGGGGGCGGGGCCACATGCCTCACAGCCCCTGTCCCTCATGCCTCTGCCACCACTCTGCGGGGCGCTGCAGGCAGGCTTGGACCACCAGCATGCAGCCTTAGCTCCCCAGGCTGCTTCAGAGGCCCCGCAAGGGAAGGGAGCAGGCGCCGTGCAGAGTGGCCAGGACCCCAGCGTGTGGTGTCTGCTCCCCAGGCGGCTCCATCAGGCCCTGCGGGGGGAGGGAGAGGGCGCCGGGGTCTGGCCATGACCGCCAGCACATGGTGTCCACTCCTCAGGCCACTCCGCAAGGCGGGCGTGCCAGGACCGCCAGCATGCGGCATCTGCTTCCCAGGCCACTCCGCAATGGAACAGGTGGTGCAAGGTGTGACGGCACAAGGAACTGGGTGGCGACGCAAGCAGCAGTGGTGCAAGGGGTGGAGCAGTTGCATGCAAGGGGCAGGGCGACGGCTCGAGAGGGGCAGGGTCCCTTTACGGCCCTGGGGTTAGGCCACATGCCCTGTGGTCCTGGGTGCCTGTGGCTGCCTGTGGCTGGGGCCAGCCTCAGTGAAGCTGGCCCAGGTCCTGGGTGCCTAAAGCTGGCCAGAGAAGGGAAGCCTGGGTCCCAGCTATGGGGCAAGGAAGAGGCAGTTAGGGGCAATCAGGCCATCAGGGGAGCACTTATGGGTGATCAGGCAGGAAAGAAGAGGTGGTTAGAGGTGATCAGGCAGACAGAGGTGGTTAGGGGCTATCACACAGGCAGGCAGAGGGGTTAGGGGCGATCAGTCATGCAGGATAGTGAGCAGTTAGGAACCATTGTTCCTAGATTGAGAGAGGGATGTCTGACCCCGAAAGGGTCCCTGATTGGAGAGGGTGCAGGATGGGCTGAGGGAACCCCACCTCCATGCACAAATTTCATGCACCAGGCCACTAGTATATAATAAAGGCCTATTATGTAAATTGTGCCCTCCACCAAGAGTTTGACCGCACACTATGACATGCGCTGACCACCAGGAGGTGGCACAGAACATGCTGGGCATCAGCAACGTGGTGCTGGCAGAGGGCAGCAGTGGAGGCACTGCCAGCCCTGATGAGAGTGGGAACATGGTGGGATAGTGGAGCAGGTGAGTGGGTGATGACAGCCAAGGCGGGTGCGAGCAGGGCTACCAGGCACTGAGGGAGCTGGGCAGGGCCCAATGACTCAAGCACAGAGGGATGCACCCAGGGCCCACAGGTCAGCTGGGACCTGTCTTTCCACACCAGATGCTTGTGCTTTGATTGCCAGCCATACCCAGGGACCGCACTCATGCATGAATTTCATGCACTGAGCCTCTAGTAATAAGATGAGCTCTAATTCATTATTTGTAGAGGACAGTGCTTCAGAATTTGGAAAAGGAGTCTTGATGTGTGGAATAATGGAAGAGCAATGACTTGGCAGTTACGATACCTTCATTCAAGACCAGAGTCACCAACAAATTTACTTAACTTGTCTAAGCTTTAGTATCTTTATAGTCGTGATAAAAAAATGGATAGTTATCACTATAATTTCTTAGGACATTTAAAATTATATAATACTAGTGGCTCAGTCCACGAAATTCGTGCATGCAGGGAGTGTGGGGGGGTTGTCTCTCAGTCCTGCCTGCATCCTCTCCAATCTGAGACCCCTGTGGAATCAGGCCCAAAATGACACTGCTTGCTGGCCTGATTGCCCCAACTGGTCCCCTCTGCAGGCCTGCTCAGCCCCAACTGCTCCCCACCACCAGCCTGATAACCCTCAACCTCCCTCCCCTTCTGGCATGATCACCCCCAACTGCCTTCCCCTTCTGGCCTGATCACCCCTAACGGCCTCTGCCTTGGCTTCGCCACTATGGTGATCTGGGACCCCTGCTGTGTGTGCCAAAGCGCGGTGGTGGCCGGTCTTCCCCCAGGCCTCTCACAGTCCCCCCTCCCCACCTCCCGCAGCCCTGCCCTTCATACACGCCAGTGATCTGGGACCCCTGCATGCAGGCCCTTCTCAATCTGGGGCCCCCGGTGCCCATGGCAAAACGCAGCGGTAACTGGTCTTCCCCATGCCTCCCAAGGCTCTGCCATTCGCAGGCACGCGCCATCTATCTGGGACCCCCCCCCCCACGTGTGCCCTTTGCGATCTGGGATACCCGGCTCCCGCAGCAAAGCACGGAGGTGGCTGGTCTTCCCACCAGCTTCCGTGAGGCCTGGGGAATGGGTGCTACGGGCCAGCCAGGACTGCCATCGCAGTGTCTGCTCTCCAGGCCCCTGGCACCCGTTCCCCAGGCCAAGTGGAGGTGGAGTGAGGGGGGCGGGGTCGCACATGCGACCCTGCCCCTTCCCTCACAACCCCGCCCCCCCCAATCCTGATTGGCTGGTAGCGTAGTGAAGGTATGGTCAAATTTCCATATTTCTCTTTTATTGGATAGGATAGTAACATTCTTCAAAGTCATATCATTTTGGATTCAATCTGACATTGTAAAAAACAGACATCATGAAAATAAGGAATTATCTCATTTTAAATGTGGGCCTATACTAGGAAGTGTCCTCCCAGAATGATAACTTCGGTCTTCTGCTTCATCAGCTTGAAACACAAGAAGACACACTTACTGTGCCACATTACACGTCAACAGATGGTCAAATATTATCTCTATGTATTACTTTACTCACGGGGATAAGTGAGTAAACAAATTATTTTCTATGTTTCCTTACTTGCCCTGGTGATAGGGATATTCAATATATACAAGTATTATTGAATAATACATCTTGAATAGGTTATTTCTAATATGATTGTCAATTTCATCCATTTTACATGCACACATCATTCCTCAATTGAGAGAGTCTGTTCCTCCCTTCATCTAGCATCTGGGCTGCCTATAGAGGCTCATGTAATCAGTAGACTGCAACAAAATGACATTCTCTGTCCCACATTTTGTATCAGTGGATAACTAAAACATGTCTTATGTTAAACCAAAACTTTTTCTAAATCTATCTATACAATATAAATACAGGTTTGTAATTCAATTTAGATCCTATATTGTCATTTATTTTTACATCAGGTGTAAAGGAATAGGTCTATGCAGTATTTCATTTCACAATCAATGATCTCATTTAAACATTGCATTTTTTTTTACTATGAGACTCTCAATTCTTCTTCATTTTTGATTTCTTAAATATTTTTTAGGCCTAACATCTTAACCTGAGATATACAACAAACACATAAATATACAAGCTTTAGAGTCAAAACAAATCTGTGATTGACTGCCATATATAACAGAGAAGCAATTCAATAAATTACAAAAACTTCATCTTAAAAGCAATGTTACAATGAATAGGAATTTTGATGAATTGATTGTCATATAGGCTGCTGCCATGCAATTCCTAATCACAGTATAAAATTGATATTGACACTCTAGAATCAAAGGAAATATACAAACAGAACAAAGACCACCTGTTTCTCATACAATTTCTAACCAACACCTTTTCATTCTATACCTACTGATATTAAATGAGAACAAAGGGAGCTTCCTTCACGTAGATCTTGGAATTTTTTCATAAGGTTTATGACTGAGAAGTGCTGACAAGAACACACTGTATCAATTCTGTGTCACAACTGCGATTGGAAAGAGAGCCAATTTTAAAATAACTACTATCCAAGCAGCAGATGTGTTTGTAGATCAACATATTGACTTTCATATAACACAAAATAAAGATCAAAGTGCACAAAATCAATGTAGTCAAGATGACAGAAATAAGAATTTTGTAAAACGAGACCTACAGTTAGAACTCCAACTATGCCGAGTTATATTTTCATGATCATCAAATCAAATATGGTAAATAAAAATCTATTATCATATGTTTATTATTCATGGACTATTTAGGACACTCAAGATAGTAAATCCTATGTCTTTTTAAGTACAGAAAAGACTGCATCGAGGGATTTGTTCAACAACATTATGATATTTTATGTAACGGATATATTCTAAGTATGATATTTGCATGATGCTAGCACTGAGCAATGCTCTTCAGCTACTCCAAGGTTAGTTATATGGATGTCCAAAAGAGCGAGAATTGACCTATGGTCAGAGATTATTTTTTCCACATTTTGCATTGTATTTTAGATAACTTCAGAATTATAAGGAATTTTATAATTCCTTGTATAAAACCCATGCTTAGATCCTGAATATATGTATACATTTATTTGCAAGTGAGTGCGCGTACACACACATACCCTATGTTCACACAATATTCAGATTTTACACAAACACACACACACACACACACTCAACTAGTCCTTAGTTCCTTCCCTTGTACCTATATTCATTGGAAATTCAACTGAGAAAATATCCAAAAGTTCATAAAATTATTCAATTATTCATGTATTTTTTCCTATCAGGTGTAATTGCAAACAAGTGTCAAATTGGACCACTGATAACAGTAAATTTATAGGATAGAGAAAAGGCTATATCACTTATTGCATGGTCAACATCGATGATGTTGTTATACTAAAAATTCAAGAATTGGGCATTTGTGCCCTGCCTGGTTGGTGTGGCTCAGTTGGTTGATGCACCAAAAGGTCACTAGTTCAAAGGTCAGGGAACATACCCAGGTTGTGGATTCAATCCCCAGAATCACATCAATGTCTCACTATCTCTCTCTCTCTCTCTCTCTCTCTCTCTCTCTCTCTCTCCCCTCCCTCCCCCCTCCCCTCCCCCATTCCCTCTCTATCTCTCTCCTACCTCTCTTTCTAAAACTAATAAAAACATTAAAAAAAGAGTGGGGCATTTAAACCTACTTAACCTAATATAAATCTATTGTAAATTAAGTCCTAGTGATTGCAGGACTAATTTCTTATTTGATTTCTAGTTTTCTAGAAATTACTAGTATTTGGGTGACACTGACATGCAAGTCCAGATTCTTGGACTTGGTCTCCTTCTAAACACCTTTTTTCCCTCAGACCCTGTTTAGTGAATCTAGTCTCTCTAGAAAGCATACCATTCTGTAGTATTTGTGAAAAGGTAAATGGAATACATTTTACTTTGCCCTGTCATAGGGTCAATTTGGAAAAGAATCACAAAAGGTCAGATGTCATTAAAATTTTTCATTAGGAAGAAGAAACTCCAGGCATGTATTTTTCTATTGGGTACAAACAGGGTACAATAAGGTGGTGAGTTCTTTCTGTCCAAAGAACTATGCAAAAACTTTCTCAGATGGGTGTTTTGCCTTCTCACTAACTTGTAGTTTTTTTTTAACCGTTTTAAACACATTTATTTCAATTTTCCTGAGGTATGCCAAGGAGGAACATTGGAAAAAAAGAAAGACAAATTAATAAATTTGTCCATATGCTTTTCAAATTGTATTCTATGGAATCCTGAATCTCTAAAAAAATCTAGCTACTATTTCATGGTAATTTTCAATATGAGGACAGATCTTATATGAAATTAGGAATACTTTAGCACTTTGTCTGTGTAATAATATTAAAATTATATCTTCATCTTTGGAAAGTACATATTATCTGAAGAGCAAAACAAACAAAAAAAAACACAGAAAGTGGTACCAATTAAGTGTTACTATTAGCTGTTTTTCCCATTTACTTTATTTTATTGATGATACTGTTTTACCCTGTAACTTAAATCACTGCATCAAGTTATATAATTTTTTCATAATGATTATGAAATCATCAATATGTGATTAATCTTACACAATTTATATATTTTCAATTACTTTAATTGTAAAAACCATTGGTAAGCTATGTTTTAGAGCAGTGGCCAGCAAATGAGAGCCAAAGGACAAATGTGGCCCACTGCCTTTTTTAAAGGACCATAAGCTAAAAATGGTTTTCCCATTTTTTAAAAGTACCTGTTAGTAGATGAGTGGATAAAAAAAGCTGTGCTACATTTTCACCATGAAATATTATGCAGCAGTAAAAGAGAAGGGTCTTTTACCCTTTGAGATAGCATGGAGGGACCTGGAGAATATTATGCAAAGTGCAATAAATCAGTCAGAGAAAAACAAGTATCACATGATCTCACTTACACTTGTAATCTAAACAACCAAAGAAACTGATGAAAACAATAGATATGGAAACATAAATGCATGGAACAGATGGTTAAAACTCAGAGGGAAGGTGTGGGATGGGGGTGGGAAGAGATTAACCCAATAATTTATATGCATACTAGGGAATCGGTGCATGGATTTGTGCACTGGTGGGATCCCTAGGTCTGGTCTGTGTCCTATCTTAATCCAGGACGCCTGGAGGATGTTGGAGAGCCAGTTTCAGCCCAATCCCCACAGGTCAGGCCTAGGAACCCCACCAGTGCATGAGTCCATGCACCTGGCCTCTAACATGCATATGAGATCTTTGGATAATCTCTTCCCGTCCTCCCCCCAATCCCCATCGCTCTAAGATTCATCAGTCTGCTCTATGTTTCTATGCCTGTAGTTTCTGCTCTTGCTTTGAGTGTCTTCCCCCTGGTGGTCAGTGTGCATCATAGCTACTGGTTGGCTGGTCATCCAGTAGCTTAGGCTTTTATATATATACTAGAGGCCCTGTACAAGAAATTCTTGCATGGGGGGCAGGGGGATGTCCCTCAGCCCAGCCTGCAACCTCTCCAATCTGGGACCCCTCAAGGGATGTTCAAATGCCCAGTAGGACTGGGCCTAAATGGGCAGTCAGACATCCTTCTCACAATCCATGACTGCTAGCTCCAAACTGCTCACCTGCCTGCCTCTCTGATTGCCCCTAACCACTTCTTCCTGCTGCCTGATTACCCCCTAACTATTACCCTGCCAGCCTAACTGATGTCTAACTGCTCCTCTGTGAGCCTGTTTGCCCCCAACTTCCCTCCTATGCCGGCCTGGTCACCCCTAACTGCCATCCCCTGCAGGCTTGATAGTCCCCAATTGCCCTTCCTTACAGGCCTGGTACCTCTCAACTGCCCTCCCTTGCAGGCCTGGAACCTCCCAATGGCACTCCCCTGATGGCCATCTTGTGGTGGTCATCTTGGGTCCACATGGAGGCAGCCCTCTTGTGTCTTGAAGTGATTGTCAATCTGCATATTACTCTTTTATTAGAGAGGATAGAGGCCTGGCACATGGGTGGAGGATAGCTGGTTTCCCCTAAAGGGTATCCCAGATCAGGGTAGGGGTTTCCTTGGGGCATGGGATGGCCTGGACGAGGGGCCTGTGGTTGTTTGCAGGCCAGCCATGCCCCCCAGCAACTCAAGCAGAGGCCCTGGGATCTAGGATTAATTTATGTTCTACAATTGAAACTTTGTAACCTGGAGTGGAGCCAAGCCTTCTGCTCGCTCCGGGGTGACAGCCATTTCTGTTTAAATTCTATAATTAAAACTTTGTAGCCTAGAGTGGAAGCCTAGGCCCTAGGGCTACAGAAGCTTGGCTTCCTCCATTGCCCAGGCATGCCTAGCCTCTGCTCCCTCCAACTCCATGACTGTGGCCATTTCTGGTGGAATATATCTTCTATAATTGAAACTTTGTAGCACTGAGTGGAGGTCTAAGTTGGCAACGGCAGGAGGAAAGCTTGGCTTCCTCCACTGCCAGGGAAACCCAAGCCTCTCTTCTGCTCTCAGTGGCCACAGCCATCTTGGTTGGGGCTTATTTGCTCTGGATTAGTGTGTGGGCGTGGCTGGTGGGCGTGGCTTGGTCAGAGGTATTTTCAATTTGCATATTACTCTTTTATTAGATAGGAGGACTAGAGACCTGTTGCAGGAAGAATCTTGCAAGAATAGAGCTTCCTGTGGCCTGAGGAAAGCTCCCTCCCTTCTCTGCTGCCTCGCTCCCTTCTCCACTAACTCACTCTCTCCTATCTCTGCTGCCTCACTCCCTTCTTTGCTGTATCCCTTCTCCCCAGGCCTGCTTGCTTACTTCTCCACAGCTTTGCTCACTCCTGCAGTGTCTGGCTTCCTTCTACGCCGTCTTCTGTGCATGGACATGCAAATTAACTACCATCTTGGTTGGGTTGATTTGCAAACTTGCTCTGATTGGCTTGTGGGTGTAGCAAAGGTAAGGTCAATTTGTATATTACTCATTTATTAGATAGGATAGATATGCATAGCACATGGACACAAACAATAGTTTTTTTAAGGCCTGGGCCAAGGGTTAGGTGAAGGTGAGAAGGGGTCAATGGGGAAAAGAAGGGGATATCTGTAATACTTTCAATAATAAAGACAATTTTTAAAAAGTTATCAAATTTTATTAAAGCATTCTTAAAATAATGCATCACTGTTTAAATGCAAAAATATATAAATAAAATAAAGTCTTTGGAGTTTCCTTTTTCTTTATGGATATAAGCTAGCATCCAATGGTTACTGAACTATGGATTCAGTACATCTAGGTTTGAGTCCACTATCAATTATTGTGATCTGCCAAAGTCTACTAAGTCCATTTGTAAAATGAATATAACAATAGAAGCTACCTCATAGGATTGTTATGAAAATTAAATGAGTTAACACATGTACAGTCTCTGGCATTTGATAAACATTCAGTATGTGTTAGCTGTTACTAGCATTTATTGCTTTCTAAGGAGTTATGTCTTCTTGATATTGAGTCACTCATACAACTTCCCCATAATAGCTAAGCAAGGTAACTTGCTTATTTTTACCCAACAAGTTGATATATTTTCCTTCAGTAAACGCTTTGTTCTTCTACCTATATTCACCTCTTAACATATGATCAATCTAAAACTGTGTAGCTCTATTTCTCAGGTAGTCAGTCCTAACCCAGTATCATACTCTCCTACCATAATGAGAGAATGGACTTCGCTTGTGTTTTGAGAAAGGCTGAGTTTGGAGCTTGGGAGAAGAAATGAAAAGGTTTCATTCAAAATTATCTTGTATTGTTTCAGGCGTGTAGCATAGTGAGTAGATAATCATATACTTCACAAAGTGATCCCACTGCTATTTCCATTACTCACTTGTAGCATGACTTATTTTAAAAGTAAATCAGTTCTTACCTTTACTACTTTAGAATTATAAAGTATCAAATAAAATGAATTATTCATTAGGTAATTTTAGTTAATTAAATATTCTACTGAAGCGAGCCCACTTTACCTCCAAAAATAATTAACTTATTAGAGCCATCTACAAAGGAAAAGGACACCCTAGGGTTTTATTATAGATGCTAAGATCATACTGTGGGTCCTACACAAAACTTTTTAAAAGGGCAAACTAACCTTACAAACTAGAGACGGTGGCTACAAAATCCTACTTTAGAGTGAACGATGCAAAAGTTTCCATAATGTAATAGTGGAATCAAATTTGACTTTGGAAATTAAATTATTTAAAAATGTCCAGCATACTAGAAGTATTTGGATGGACCTGAGCTAAGGTTGGATAGATTAATATGATACATTAAAGAAAAAGATTTTTTCTAAAATTTTAAAATCATTCTAGCATAATGCCATAAGATGCTAGAGTATTTATAAGGATCTGATCCCCTGAAAAATAAATCAGCTTTGTTGATATTATGGTTCTGGGCTTCAAGGTGAGAAGACAGTAGCGATTTTATTTTCCATTTATTTAGGGAAGTTGTAATGTAATAGCATTCTCACTGCTATTAATTCATAAAAAGAAAATGTGACTGTCAACACTTGTATTTAATTGCATTAACTAGTTATTTTTCTTTTTATTAAGTAGATATTTTTCAAACCTACTTTAAAGAGTTTCAACCCAGAATAAAAAAGGATGGGATGAAATCTGATTTTACATACTCTGTAGTGGGGATATAAATTGGTATAAATTATCTGATCATTATTAAGCAATATAGCAGAGTTGCATCTTACTTGTGGAGTAGGCTTTCAAGTTCGTTTGGAAGGTAAAGAGCAGGCATATTCAAAATTATTTTTGAGAAAGCACTTAAATTAGGAAAAAAATATATAGTATGCCGATTTGATAAATATAAGTCAGCCAAGTTTTCTTCTAGTGTTGAACACACTGCTGTTTCTTTTTGTGGTCTACTAGACAAAATGCTTGGCATATATTTAGGATCCATGTTGTACAAAAATAATCTCACTTTAATCACAATAAAACTCAGCTTGATACAAATCTCATATTATGAGAGGCATGTCAATGAGAAATGAGACACCTCAGACTAGAAAGTCCTAGCTCATTTCAAGAGTAAGTTCAATGACTTTGAGGTAAGTACAAACCAGCTACTGAATTAGGTTTTACTCTTCTCACTCTTCTCTCTTCCTCGCTGTCTTTCTTCACTATTTCTTTCTTGTATTATCTTGTCATTAATTATTCCTGATTAGACATAGTTGAATCTGTGTAAGTATGTGAATTATGTAGGTTCCAACCACGTATTAAAAGCCCCATTGGTGTACATGTGATTGAATAATATAATTTCAATTATAGTAAAGTATCCTGAAAAATAAAACCAATAAAAATTCCAGCAAAGCTTCACGCACAAGGACTGTCAGCATAATACATTAATTATAAGATGAAATGTTAGAAAAACCTAAATGTCCATCGAAGTAGAAAAGATAAAATGAATTATGGGATATTTTTTAAGGTTTATGACAATTGCACAGTTTTAAAAATATATTTTATTGATTTTTTACAGAGCAGAAGGGAGAGGGATAGAAACTCAGAAACATCGATGAGAGAGAGACATCGACCAGCCGCCTCTTGCACGCCCCCTACTGGGGATGTGCCCGCAGGCAAGGTACATGCCCTTGCCAGAATCGAACCCGGGACCCCTCAGTCTGCAGTCCGATGCTCTATCCACTGAGCCAAACCAGTCTTGGCTATGGGATATTCTTATTGTGAAAATCAATCATTGTTTTTTGTCTGCACAGTATCTTTCCACCCTCTTCTTGTTATAATAGACCTTATAGCTTGATTAATGCAATATGAAATATTTCCTATATACCTCTGGGCATATAATTGGTCCAGGAATAAGCAACTGACCCAAATGTCCAACAGAGGTCTACCCGCAATTCCTCTAATTAGAGTTATAAGAGAATGTCTTTTATTCCCTTAATATGGAGGCACAAGGATGCTAAACTGGACTTATTTGTGCCCAGGTTTCCTGCGAAACCAGGAAAAACCTGTCTAAAAATTTGGCATTAAAAGTCAAATCCAAAAATGGTGACCACTGATGTGTTGTAGTCCTTCTTTTCTATAACTCCTAATGTCTTTCCTCTGCTTTGGCTACATAAATCATACTATACTCTATATTTTTGACATCTAGTTCAAGTTGAGTTTCAGAAACCTTCAACCAGAAATCTCACATACTAATATTCTGTAGAATCAAAAAAACATTCTGAAGACTAATTCTGAGACAACTCATGAAATAATGCAAAACAAAGCAAAATGTAGATAGGATGCAAAGAATGTGTGTGTGCATATGTTAATGTATGTGGATATGTCTGAAAGAGACTATCAGTTTTGAACATTGGTTATCAGGTTTAAAGGGTGGTTTTTCTTCTTTGCATTGTCTTCTGAATGTTATTTGGCATTTTGTATTTCTTTTGTCTTTTTCTTTGTGATTGCATATGTTAAAAGATTTATCTATTTATACCCTTTTATTTCCATTCTGATTTAAGTTTTTCATACTGATTTGTAAAAGTTCATAATATATTAAGGATGTTAAATATTTTTCAGTTTTCATTGTAATAATATTTCCACTTAGACTTTTTCTGTTTTATATTCAAAAGTTTTTCCTATCATGTTCTTTTTTATGATGTCTAGCTTTACAATATTTTTTCTGCTCATAAATCATCAACAACCAAATATTTTTACTAGATTATGTTATATTTTTATTTTTTAACTTATTTAGAACTCACTATGATGATAGCTATTAGTCATAAAGTTACTATTTTTAATGTTACAATGTGTTAAGAATTTTGCTAAGCCATTTACATATATTTTTCATTTATTTTGACATCTGATTAAGAGTTCCTACCATTATTAGAATCATTTTATGGATGAGGAAACTGAGGCTTAGAGATGTAATGTGATGACTTGCTAGGATTCAGACCCAGGTATTATTGATTCCCACAACTACACTGTCGAGGCTATAATCCAACTACCCGTTTTTTACATTCACAAAATTCCCATTTTAAATTATGAATGTTGACCTGTAGATTTTCTGAACATACTGAAGTATACTTAAAAGAGAGGTTTTTTTAAATACAGTTTATTGTACTTTATTTATAATAATTATTCTTGTAAAGCTAAACTGAAATGTCCTACATTGCTGGTTTTCAGACTCATTCATATGAACTCATATAGGGCTGGTGCCACCTGGGTCTGAAGAAAGCTTAGGTACTTTGACAGTCACCAATTTAAAATAAAGTTTGTTCTTTATTGGACAGTATAATGTTTTATATCTGAGACTTTTGGTTGGTTAATCTGCCAATTTTCAACAACCTGACCTCCCATTCAGTTTTCTGGAATTACTGAAGAAAACCAAGGACAGCTGGGGCTATCTAATAGATCTAAGACTTTACGTGCCAGTAATTATGTCAGTTTCCAATTATTAATCATTTTGACTTATAAATATTTGGCTAGACTAATATTCAGACGTAAAGACAGTATGTGTTTTTTTTTTAATTTTTCACTAAGTAATAATGAGAATCAAACTGTTATAAGCCACAACTACGAAGTAAAAGACAAAAGATCCATGAAGGGCCAAATAGCATTCAAAAGAGGATTAATATGAGAAGAAAAGAGAAAATTATCTGTAATTTAACCCTTTTTATTAACCACTATTTGAATCCTTGTTATGCTTTAAAAAATGTGAAGTTAGCTTTTCTTTTCTTTATTATGACCTGATAGTTCTCATTCTGTAACTCCACAGAGTAAAGTTTTTTAAAAAAAACTTTTTCTCTTTAAAAATTGTTTGTTTTATCCATTTGAATCCTACAATCATAGATGAGAATTTTTTTTAATTCCTCATGAAAAGTTGAGTAAGGGGGCTAATTAAGCAATCATAAAATATCTAGAGGACATCTTTTACTTTTTAAAATGGGCAAAAATAGCCCAGCTAGCATGGCTCAGTGGTTGAGTGTCGACCTTTGAACCAGGAGGTCCCAGTTCAATTCCTGGTCAGGACACATGCACAGGTTTCGGGCTCGATCCCTAGAGTGTGGGGCACGCAGGATGCAGTAAATCAATGATTATCTTTCATCATTGATGTTTCTGTCCCTTTCTCCATCTCCCTTCCTCTCTGAAATCAATAAAAATATATTTAAAAATAAGATAAAAAATAAAAATGGGCAAAATAACTTGCTAGGTGCAAGACAAGACCTCAAGAAGTCTCTGATTTAAGGCTGTAACGCCTTCATGATGCCAAGATTAATCAGTGATTCAGGAGCTTTCAACCTGATCCCCCCATGTTCAAGCAACACATCAATCTAATCTTGCTGATCATTTCATTACAAGCTGCAAACCGGTGATGTTCTCTCAGGCCTTCTGTATTTATTAGTTGTAACTATTCTTCAAAAATACATAAGTTTTACTTCTTTCCAATACAGTAAGTCTAAAACACAGTTGTTTCAGAAAAGGTAGGTCACATGTGTTTCTTTCCCTTTGTCTCTTTTCAAAATAATGAAATGGGATCCTAGTAACCTCCAATGATAACGAACAAGGTATTTTTAGCATCTTATGAGCTGATGAGTTTTTAAATATTTGACGCATCCCAATTCACTGTAGTTGTTACTGCTACTGATTCTCAAACTGCCTCAGCTTATGTGTTGCCCTCATTTTTAATTGAAAACAGAGAGCACTGCATACAGAGATCCTTCCCCGCAGGAGATAATGAGGTGCTGATGAATGTGTGTGATTCTTTAAAAGTTTTTTCTGCCTTGGTGGATAAGGAGAATGTATATTTTTATACTTACGTGGTGTGAAAGGCCTTCCTTTTAAATCTAACCTCTCTATTTCATAGAAAGAGGTCAGGTTAGAAAAAGAGGGCATTTGGAAACCTGTACCTAAGGAGAGAAATAAAAAGATGTTTGGGGTGGGCTCTCTTAAAATGAGAAGTTCTCATGAGGGCTTTAATTTACAGTAAACAGCAAGATATAATAAAAATAAATTACAAAAAA
Source organism: Antrozous pallidus (assembly GCA_027563665.1). NCBI lineage: Eukaryota > Metazoa > Chordata > Mammalia > Chiroptera > Vespertilionidae > Antrozous > Antrozous pallidus. The sequence goes on from CM050509.1 coordinate 124,748,127, forward strand.
TCACCAGGAGATGAAAGCAGTACACACTACAACAATCCTGAGCATCCTTCTTTTCATAAGAACCTCTGTCTCTAAAACATTCGCTGGCAACTCAGCCTCCTATTCCTTACATAGAGGAGTTCCCCCATCTGTGCACTTTGACAATGCTAGACTCTTTTCATTCTTGAAGAACGATATCCCTTTGACATCTTTCAAAAGCACTTCTACTGAGTTACCTGTAATATTTTATTCCATCTCTAATTTTCCTTCTAGTTGGCTGTCCCGTCTTTCTGTCACATAGGTGATTTTTCCCTAGAAGTTCACCTCTCTTCAAATATTTTCTATTTCTTTGTAATCTATACTTTTTTTAAATTTCTCTTGATGACACTATCATCAGCCCAGTTATCTGGACTCAGAAACTTTGTGTCATTTTTATTCTCCTTGGTCTTTTATAGTCAACCAACCACAAAATTTTGCAATTAGCTTCCTCATAGAACCCCTTATATAAACCAGATCATCTCCATTATAAAGTTGTGGTCTGCCAGCCCAGGTTATCCTGGTCCCATACAATGACACCTACAGTAGTAGCCTGAGTCTTTTTCATCTCTAGTCTAACTATCTCACATTAACAAATAAGCTCCCTTAATTGTATCTTCCTGTTTATAATATATCAGTCATCCCACAGGGTCTAGGATGTAATGGCATGCAATCATGGTTACCAGGCTTTTCAACAGCTTTACATGCTTTTCTTTTGTCTTCCCAACTAAACTGTAAAATTATTTTTCTATATGACAAAAAGAAAAGCAAATAGGAAGTTGAGGGGGAAAGACTGATAAAAAAGAGGATACAAAGAATTAGAAAAGGGAAAAAAATGCTACATACATTCTTTCATTTGTTCTACTCAACAGAGCTACAAGATAGGTGCTAATACTAGCCCATTGTGTAGATAAGATGTAGAATAGGGTAGAGGGGGCATAAATGGTGATGGAAGGAGACTTGAGTTGGGCTGGTGAACACAATATAATTGACAGATTATGTATTATAGAATGGGTGGGGAATGTCCAGCACACAGGCCTTACAAAGCCTGCAAAAACATTTGGCTGGCCCTGCCAAGATATTAAGGGTGAGTTTGCTAAATGTCTGACCACATATAGCAGGCTCATTTTTTAAGTTGATAATTTTATATGGCCTGTGAATGATGTTATAAATATCCAAATGGCCCTTGGCGGAAAAGAAAGGTTCCCCACCCCTGTATCATAATATTGTACACATGAGCCCTATATAATTTTAACTGATGTCACCATAGTAAATTCAATTAAAAATGAGAAACAAAGACAGGTTGTGTTTCATGGTGAATAAAGAATAAACTATAAAGCAGCCTATGTGTGTTGAGTTTTCAGGGCCAGTGAGAGCCCCTATAGTATTTTGGGGGAAACTAGAAATAGGAGCCTCTCTTTAAGGCAGTGGTTTTCAACCTTCCTAATGCTGTGGCCCTTTAATACAGTTCCTCATGTTGTAGTGACACCCAACCACGAAATTATTTTCGTTGCTACTTCATAACTGTAATGTTGGTACTGTTATGAATCATAATGTACATATCTGTGTTTTCCGATGGTCTTAGGCTCTACAGCAGCAGTTCTCAACATGTGGGTCACGACACAAAGATATTTACATTACAATTCATTAACCGTAGCAAAATTACAGTTATAAAGTATCAATGAAAATAATTTTATGGTTGGGGGTCACCACAACGTGAGGAATTGTATTAAAGGGTCGCGGCATTAGAAAGGTTGAGAATCACTGCTTTAAGGCAATGCTGAGACCATCTTAATATGTAAAAAAATCAGTGATGGTTCCAAGGTGGAGGCACCTCTTCAGACTGAAGTGCACCACCTGAATAGCCATGAACAGCATCCCTTTTTACACTCTATGATTATGCTGTCATTGCTAAGTCATGTCTGTCATTTGGGCCTCCATTTCCAAACGTGTAAAAGAGGCACGGTAATTCATACTCTAATTGCTTTACTCAGTTATTGCAAAGATAGCATTGACCTGAACTGGTGTGGAGTGCACATTGGAGAGAAATCAAGCCATGATAAAAACAAAACTTTAAGAACATTTGAAACTGTGGGAATTGGAAAGTGCTGAGATGTCATTATATATGTATTTGTATTTTATTGTTTTGCATTGTTTTATGTAGTGGTCAACAGATTATGAGTAAAGAGGTAAAGGCTATAAAATCTGAGATATATGAGGAAAAGGCAAAAAATAATGGAAAAGTAAAATATTAGAAAAAATTTTAATGCCAATTTACCTACAAATTTGTATATCGCATCCACGGCAAAATTAAAAAAAGAAAAAAGAGAAAAAGAAATAACTTTGCTTGTGGGAAGATATGATTATATAATAATATTAGTAATATCTAAGATTTACTAAGCTATAGATAAACTAGGCATAATGCTAAATCTATTCTTTCATTTGTTCTACTTAATATTCTTCTACAAGATAGATACTAATATTAGTCCATTGAGTAGATGAGCAAAATGATAAGCAGAAGAGGATGTGAAAACAGATTTTCTAGCTCTAAAGGCCCCTCTTCAACAACACTACATTGTATCCTAAAAGGATGTTTCACGGGGAAGGAGTGTTAGAGTCTAGCAAGAAATAAAATTGAGATCTGCTTACTAATTCAATTGCAACTAATCCATGGTTCACAAATTCATTAATTCAAATGCTAGGAAGTATAAAGCTTGATGTAAGATCCATTTCAGTATGAAAACAATACGTTTTAGAGACTCTACAATAAGAAAAAGGGTCAAGTTTTAGGAACAAAAGAGAGATGGTGTGATATTTTTTAAAGGTGAATGAGTATGAGTCCAGTCAGTAAAAGATGGAAATAGTTGAAGAAGTAGAATGCAGAACACATGGGTAAACAGATGACAAAGTGGGGAGGGTATTGATTATTTGCCAAGAGATTTTCATTAAGTTACAGAGGAATATCATTACTACCACATGAAAAACAGCTAAAGACTTGACCCAGCAATCAGGGGAAGGCTAATCACTTAAGTGTAAAATACAATTGAGAAACATAGTTTTAGTCTGGAATACAGGGATACCACAGTGCCTCCTCATAAAAGAACCATGAGTAAAATTTAAAAAGTAGCCCTGACTTTTTGACTCAGTAGACAGAGCATCAGCCTGCAAACCAAAGGGTTCTGTGTTCAATTCCGGGCAAGGGTATGTACCTTGGTTGTAGGCTCCTCCTTGGCCTGGGCCCTGGTGGGGCTCATGCAGGAGGCAACCAATCAATGTGTTTCTCTCTGTTTTTCCCTCTCTTCCACTCTCCCTAAAAAAATCAACGAAAAATATTCTTTGGTGAGGATTAACTAAAATTAATTTAAAAATAAATAAAAAGTAAATGTCCAAGGACATATAATATTAAGATCATTCTTCACTGTGAACAAACATGTTCCACCAAATAACTTGTTAAAACTTGTATAGAATATTGCTGGTCACATATGGTTACTGTAGGTATTTATTTTGTATTAATCATTCTTTATAAGAAAACTATAAATCTATTGAAAACATTCACTTGTGAATTTTTGCGTAACAGAAAAAGTCATATTCTGTCAGACTTTATCCCTTTTATTATAACTAGAGACCTGGTGCATGAAAATTCATGCACTGAAAGGGGGGTCCCTCAGCCCGGCCTTCCCCCTCTCACAGTCTGGGAGCCCTCAGGGGCAGGAGGCAACCCAGCAATCAGGGGAAGGCTGCATCCATCACACCACTGCTGCTGCCACTGCCGGCTGTGCAAGCCTCGGCCAGCCCTGGTTACCTGAGTCTCCGGCAGCCCTGGGCGGCTAGTCAGCCACTATCTGAGGCTTGCCTGCACCTTGGGAGGGCCTTGGGTGGCTGGGTATCCACTGTCTGAGGTTTGCCAGTGGCTCAGGTCGGCTCTGGGTGCCTGAGGGGCTGAGAGGACTAGGGGACTCCAGAGGCAGGTGCATAGCAATCGGGCCCAGCCTTGTCACATACCTGCTGCCCCAGCAGGGCTGAGGGGACTGGGTGCTGTCATCTATTGGCTGTGGGCGCCACCATCTTTGAGGGTGTGACAGTCAATTAGCATATTCACTCCTTATTGGCTGTGGGCACCACCATCTTTGCGATCGCATGAGGGTCAATTAGCATTTCCCTCTTTATTAGGTAGGATTCTGACTTGAAAAGATTTTTTAGAAATATTATGAAATAGGATATCAAAAGTAAATCATTAGAGATGTACCACTCATGAAAAGATCCTGTTTCCTTAAACAGCTTATTATATATATATATATATATATATATATATATATAGTCCATGAAATGCACCTTTTCAACCTATTATGCCACTTGTAGAGATCTATTTATCACTTCTACATAATCTCATAAGTTTAGTTCCATTAGATAAAATGGAACTTCCTTTCATTTTGTCCTCAATGTAATTCTTTCAAACCTCAGAGAGTGCTTCTTAGTTCTCGTGTTCTGAATTTGGTAAATAAGAATGTATTTATCCTATCCATACACTCTTTTTTTATTTTATAAGCTTTCATTATATCTTCACTTAGGCCCTATTTTTAAAAATAAAGTATTACTTCTTTAAGTGTGTCCTGGTATAAAAGTTTTGTTTTCTCCACCAATATGTTCAGTCCACTTTAAAATTTAGATTATTCCCAACTCTAATTTTTATTTTAGTTAAAGATGTAGAACGTCAATAGTTTTCTGTAAACAGTGTTTTTCAGATTATTTCTAAGATATTTCATGTTAAGAATTCTGTACCTCCACTATTATTAGTCTGTTCTAATTCAAAAGGTTTGAGTGTCTAAAGCTCCGACATAAAATCACTTCTCTTTGTTGTCTACCTTTTCTTCCTTGGTAATTTCATTATTCCCACTGCTCTAAATACCATCTTTATGCTGATGACTCACAAATTTATATTTTTAAAATAAACTGCCCTTCCCAATTCCAATCTCATATAGCCATACAACTGCCTTTCTTAACATCTACATGTAAAAGACTAAAATTTCTTAAACTTATCATGTCTTTAGAAAAAAAAACACCTTTTTGTTCCCCTTCTATAACCTGGTCTCTCCCTGCCATTTTCCTATCAGTAAGTGGCACCATACGCCAAAAGGTAACTCAAGATAAAAACCTAGGAACCATCCTCAATTATTTTCTACTCTATGTATTTCAGACATTGCTATAGAACAGTAGTCTCAACCATGTATATTTCATGACACAGAGAATAAACTAAGGAGGCTCCAGAAGGTTGGAGTTAACCAGTCTGGGAGTTTGGACTGCCTCAGTCCCACCCAGCCACCCTGAGATGATCAGAATCACAGTGCCCATTAACCTGTTTATTGCTACCAGTTGAGAAACTGTTGTAGGTTTTACATACAAAAGATATACTGAACTTAACTCCTTTCCCCCATCTTCATTGTAACCACTCTTATGATCCCCCCAGTTCAAATGTCTCAGGAAGCTGAGATTTATTGGGAAACCCAAGTGTCAGTGCTAAGTACTTTCTTCATGTGCTTTGATGTTTTTCCTGAGTACATGTTTCTTAGTGCTATGATCCTTATTGTGAAATATCCAGACTTCATTTTCTGGCACTCCTAACAATGCTGTGGGCTATCTAATTGACTTTAATAAGTCTCCTTTTGCTTAAATCAGCTAGAATGACCTTCTAATACAAAGTTCTCAGCTGAGAAGCCATTTATGAAAAGAAGCCTCCTGACTACCCAAGCCAAAGTAAAAACTCCAGTAAATCTATTTCAGTACCATGATTTATTTCATCATACGACTTGTCAGTATACCATATTTTTAATTTATTTATTATTTTGCTGTCTCTTGCCAACTACAAGAATATAAGAATATTTTCTATTGAAAATATAAGAATATTTTCGAAAATATAAGAATCTACACTAATAAAAGAGAAAATGCTAATTGACCGTGCATTCGCTATTCCCACAGCCAATCAGGAGTGATATGCAAATTAACAAAGCAAAGATGGTGGGTAAATTTGCCTATGCAGTTGGGGCGGGGGACAGTGCCCTATGCCTCCCACAGAATCCAAGGGGACCTGAGCAGGTGGTGGTTGGCAGTGCCCTAAGCCACGCCTGCCTGGGTCCAACCTGCCTGTGATCACCTGGCAAAGAGATCAGGCTAAGCAGAGACCTGCCATCCCAATCATGGGGCAAACTGGTCAGGCAGAGCTGAGACCCGCAAATGCGATCCCGCTGTGGGGCCAACAGGACAGGCAGATCCCAGACTTGCAATCGTGATCACAGAGCAAACAGGACAGGCAGAACCAAGACCCAGGATTGCCCATCACAGGGCAAACTGGACAGGCAGAGCCGAGAAACACAGGGTGAACACAACCGGCAAAGACCAGATCCACAACAGTGATCATAGGACAAACAGGACAGGCAGAGCCAAGACCCTCGATCACAGGCGAATAGGAGAAGCAGAGCAGCCCTGAAATCCCAGGGGTAGAAGGCTCTCTGCTGACCAACCTGCACTAAAAACCTGTTTGGGTGTGTGGTGCAGAGTCCAGGGCCTCTAGACTGCAGCCATGGGAAGTCTCCCTCTCCCCAGAGTTAGGAGCACCACCCAGGTCTACCCAGCAGCCTGGTCCTGATTGCTGAGGTGAGTTCCTGCAGACTGGGGTTTGATCCCCATGCATTAGCAGTAGGAAACCAGTGCCTTTGTTATTACTGTGTGTCTGGGTTTTAATTGAACAAATGCCTGGAGGAGAATTCTGTCTGGGTTTCCACAAATTCCCTCAACCCCTACTCATCCCTCTGTAAAGGCACAGAACAAATGAAGCCCTTAAATAAAAATCAGAGGTCTTAAGCAAAGGTGGGCCTCTCTCATCACAAGTCATTTGGACTGGATGGCCTCTGAGTATTTATCTAGGCACCATGACAGAGAAACACAAGCTCAAGTCATGATCTCTGCACTTAAAATCTTATTACAGGGAGTGGATGATAAAAGCGCAGTAATAACATCAGAATGTAAGGCAACAATACAGAAAGGAACAGAAGCAATTGCTAGGATGATTTTCTAATAATTATTACAAAGAGTATTTGCTATGAATTAAATTTAAAAAATATGTTTGGAAGTAGCTGCTTCATGAGTATGGCCTCCCTTCCCATTTTAAAGGAAACTGAGTTCTACCTGAACTGTGAGGCACAGGACAAGAGAGGCCCTAAGTGTACTATGCTTTGATATTTGAGTCATTCTTTATTGTTCAATGTAATTTCTTTCTGTACACCTCGGTTTTGTAATAGTTAAATTGCTAGAATAATACACCTTGCTATCAAATATTACTAGAAGATCAAATGATCAGGTGACATTATTGTTATTTTCTGTAAATGAACACAATCTCTAGTATGCTAAAGTGATAGGTATTATAGAAATATCACATAGAGAGACCTACAGGCTTGATTACAAGTGAGGCTTACTATCACAACCCAAATTTATTGCTTAAAAAAAAAGTAAGGAGCCAACTAGAAACTAAACCAAATATAAGCCCTTGCAGGGCAAATGCAAATTGGATAAACTTTGCTATTACTAGAGCAAGAAGAAAAAATTCAGATGCAAGCATGAAAACCACATTGCATCCACTCTAAATAGCTATTAAAGAGGTTAGCTAGATAAGAAAAAGGTGTAGGGGTCCTGAATTTCAGAGGGTACAGGCAGGGTTGAGGGAACTCCCACCCTGCTCTGTGCACACATTTCGTGCACCAAGCCTCTAGTATTTTCTATAAGAAAATATATTTTCTATAAGAAAATGAGAATATGTTCTATTGTTTTCATTATTGATCTCCAGTCCTTAGAAGAGTGTCCATGAATCCTTGTTAAATGAATTTATAGTAATCATTATTACCATTTTAAGCACAGACACACAATAGGACCATCTTTTGAGAACAGTATCCAGTATCATAAGGATCATTTTTCTATCTGCATAGGTATCAGGGCAGTTTGGTGGTTAAAATCATAGGCTTTGATCATGTGCTTGAGTTCATAACCTACTTATACAATTTACTATCTGTGTGAACTTGGGAAAGTTACCAAACATCTCTGAGCCTTAGTTTCTACATCTTATAGGACTGCCATACAGACTAAACGAGTTCAACTAGGCCAAATTCTTAAGTGGGGACTAGAACACTAACCATGGTAGCATCTTCTTTTATTAATCCCATAGCACAGAGATCATTAACTAATATTGATTCACCCCTGTTATAAGTACATGGGAATATATAAACTCATTTCACCTTCAGGAAATTACACTATACTGTATATATTAAGAGCCAGGGTTGTAACATCCCCAACAACTAGAGGCTCTGGTGGGGGAAGAGAGAGAGAGAGAGATGATGAGACTGATGAGCCACAGTAGTGACTGCTGATGAGGCCCAGACAGAAGCAGGATGATCAGAACCTGCTTCTCTCTCCAGGCCTCACCAGCAGCCAAGCCTTTCTCTCCCAGAGGTCAGCAGTTCAGGCCACTCACCAGCAGCCTGGGTCAAATTCCAGGCTTTGCACACATCAGGTGAGCAGGCTGAATTGCTGACCTCTTGGAGAGAGAGGTAGGGCTGATCAGCAGTGGCTGCTGGTGAGGCCAGAGAGAGAAGCAGGGTGGTCAGACTCTCCTTCTCTCTCCCAGCCTTGCTAGCAGCCAAGTCTCTCTCTCTCCCAGAGGCTAGCAGTTCAGCCTTATCTCCAGCAGCCTGGGGAGGCTGCTGATCAGCCCCACCTCTATGATCAGGCCTGGAGATGCTGACTGGCATAGACCTAGATCAATCAGAATCAAATCTGAGTGAACTGCAAGGAGCCAATGGCTGCCTAGGAGGCGAGGCTTTTGACACTGACTGGCATAGAAACTGACAAATCTGAATCTACTCAGGGTGAACTGCTAAGGCAGAATCTAAGGTGGGGGCTAAGGAGGGGTTTTAAGGGCAACAGCTGTTCGGTGTAAGGTATAAGAAAGTGATTCAATTTTTTAATGATTAGTTTGGCAGGATAGTGCATATGGCTGGCTATCAGTCCAGATACAGGGATTTTGTGTTTTTGTCTGCTAAGAGCATCTCCTCCTGATGAAAAATGCTTATCCCCATCATTTAAGCAATCCTACTCTATGTGAACTATCCATACTAATTAAAGGTTAATATGCTAATTAGACTGGGTTGACCAGCCATCTTCCAGATGTCCAACTTCCCTCTGGACAAAGCCATGGTGGTGGGGGCCTTCTGGTGAACAGTGTACTCCCATAGCCAATCCCCAACAGTGGTCCAACCTCTCATGGTCCCTCCCCCCAGCCAGCAGGCCTAAATCAGCCCTGATCAGCCCCCATCTGGACTGGATGAGATGGCCCAAATCAGCTCCGATTGCCAGCCAGGCCAAGGGACCCCACCCATGCATGAATTCATGCACAAACCTCTAGTGTCTAATTACTTGTAAGCACAAAATATCACTCCTTCCCAAAGTGATCTTCCTGAGCCATTCTAGAAAACTGCAACAATCTAAAACCCTACCCAAATAATCTATTATCTCCTCACTTCCTTTTTTATGTCCATAATAGCATTTACCACCCACTAATCTACTAAACACTTCACTTCTTTTTAAATAAGATCCATGAGTTCAGGGGCTTTGTTTTATATTCTGCCATATCCCTGAAAGAGTACCTGATAGACACTTAATAAAAATACTTATTAAATGATTATAATGATTATAATAATATAAGAATGAACCAGATTTCTGAAACTATGTTTTTGAGCCAGATTTGTATGTCTTATAAGACATCCTTCATACCACAAATTAATTTTTAGTGACATTTTAAGATTTTATTCTAAATTTTTGGATATTTGGAAGAGTCACATAATTGAAAACATTATGTAAAAGAAATGATATACGTGGAAATAATTTTCTGGCTATAAAGTACTCCTCACAACATGTTTTCTTCTACTTTATCAATTATCTGAATACACATATTTATTTCCTTTTTCTCTTATTTATCTTTCCCTTTGCCCCTTTCCTTCTTTCCTTTCTATTTTGACTTTTAAAAACTTTCTTACACTTCTATTTGACTGTGAAATATAAGAAGACTGGAACATGGTCTGATTCATTCAATTAGCATAACCAGTGACTAGCAGAATGCCTAGCAGGAGGCATCTGATGCATTTTTTTAATTAGTTGTTTTGTAATAAAGGAGTTATACATCCAAGTTTCAACATTACATATTTGTTGGATCTCTCAGAACAGAAAAAATACTCAAGAAGTGATCACACATTTTACCTAATACTCTCTACCTTAAAACAAAATGTTAAAAGTTAAAAAAATTGAGATATAACCGTTCCTATAAATAACTTATTAAGTTCATGCAATGTTACTCTTTAAATATTTTGTTCTCTTAATACAGAGATTCTCTCTCATTAGAGAAATGAAAGGACATCAGAAGCATTGAGTGCTCAGCGACCTCCTCCGTATCCATCTCTCTTCAGTTTCTCTAAATGCTAGGTCTGTATTCTGAAGTGTTTGATAAAACTCCTTCATCATAGTCAAAGAAGTTAATGTGATAGAAGAATCCATGACACTTGGTAAAAGAAGAATTAAATAATCTGGTGGATATATATTACAAAGTAGCATCCACGCAAAAGTCATTCCTGAAGGGAAAAAATAAAATTAAAATTTTCTCTGTAACCTCTCCTCAGACAATGTTCATATATAAATATTTTCTCTATTTTTTTCCTCCAGAGAATGTTTATGCTTCTGGAATACTGAACAATTGTACAGGCTGGCTTAACAATGATAATCATTAGGTACAATAGGAGAAATTAATGGTATACCAACAGCACAGACTTTATTTGGTTTTGTAAGTTTGAAACACAAACTAAGTCATTTTAATGTTTAATGTGCATATGTTCCATGAAATTTTAGGAAATGTACTGTGTAAATTAAAAGATAAGTAGAAGTGTCAGAAAGTAAACAAACCTATTCATGAATCTCTTCTATCACCACTTAGTAAACAAGCATTATACACATTACAATTGGCCATCCCTTGTTTCCTGTTTTTTCATTTGATTCAGCAAATACATAAATGCTTTCTTGTCATATAATGCCTTAAATTTCTTTTAAAAACATAAAAGGGCATATTACTGTATGGATAGCCAATAGCTAATATTTGTAAAACCCCCAATAAAAGGTACTTGATATTACACGTTGTTTTCCCAGACATGAAAGAGAAAATATTTTAAAGAAATAATTCTACCAAATTTCTGATATAGTTTCCTATTATGTATTATATTTTGTGATACTTTATATTTTCATGGTTTTTTTGTTTTTTGTTTTGTTTTTTGTTTTGTTTTTTTGCCTCTTAAGGTAATTTACTCCAAAAGATCCTAGGGAATCTTCCTGAAAAAATTATGTCTAAGTAAAGATAATAGGACAAACATATTGAAGCATGAAAACTTAACATTGCTTTGCCAGCAAAAAGCATACACTGAGTGACCAGATAATTATGATCTCTGAACGCATGATTATCTGGCCACTCAGAGAAAGAGAGGGAGAGGGAGAGGGAGAGGGAGAGGGAGAGGGAGAGGGAGAGGGAGAGGGAGAGGGAGAGGGAGAGGGAGAGGGAGAAGGAGAGGGAGAGGGAGAGGCCAGGTGCATGAATTCGTGCATGGATGGGGGATCCTGCCAACCTGGCCAGGGAGAGGGGACATGGGCGGTTGGCCAGCCTGCCTACTGGTCAAACTTCTGGTCAAGGGGACAATTTGCATATTAGCTTTTTATTATATAGGATACACACTGAGTAGCCAGATTATTTATGTGTTCAGAGATTATAATAATCTGACCAGTCCGTGTAATAGATTATTTCATCCTTCAAGACTTAGAAAACTAGTTAAGGAAATAGAACTTATTCATATGGAACAATGGGACTTCATATAAACATGATGGCTAAATTGTACAAAGAGAAAATAAATGCTATATCAGTTCTGAGAGACTGGAAATCACTGGCAAAAACAAAGAAGGAACACTTCACAGGTTACCTAGAGCTTAAAGGACAGGCAATGTCTAATGACATTAAGAGTAGACATTCTAGATGAGGAGGTCAACACTGAATAGTGTGCTCAGGAAATTTCATGTTCAGATATGCCTATTAAGAGTGAAAGTAATATAAAATGCTAACTGTTATGGCATCTATGTATCTTGGATACTAGTAGTGTCTGCATTTATGGAATACCCTCTTCAACATTCTATTTGCAGAGAAGAACAAAAACCAGCAGAATACTATTCATTTTTTCACTCATTAATCCAACATATATTTATTGTGTGCCTACTACATGACAGATACCAATCTAACCATTAAATGAAAAGCACTCCCTTCCCTAATGGAGTTTACTTTCTAATGGGAGAAGACATAAAAATATCAGACATAATAAAATAAGTAAATTGCATACGATGAGGAAAGATATATTAAACTCTAGAGCAGAACAGGGGAAATGAGAGTCTTAGAAGAGGGAGTGGAGGGTTGAAGGGTTATAGTTTAAAATAAGAGGATGAGCCACATTGAAAAGATGGTATTTGAGCAGAGACCTGAAGGAGGTAAAGAAATTATAGGATTATACCAGGGGCCCAGTGCACAAAATTCATGCATGATGGAGTGAGCCCCTCAGCATGACCATTAACCTCTCCAATCTGAATTTGGGAGCCCTCATGGGATGTCCTACTTATGGCTTAGACCTGCTCCCCGTGGTTCTCTGCTCTCTGCAGATCTGCCTGCTTGATGCAACTTCAGGCCTTGGTGTCTGCTCTCTGTGGAGGCCTGCTTGCCCTTCACTGCCAGGGCCAGGGGCAAGTAGGGCCCTAGTGTCTGCTCTCTGTGGGGGCTCTGCAGGGTACTGCCTGCTCTTCACTGCCACATCCAGGGGCAAGCAGGACCCTGCTGTCTGCTCACTCACTGCAAGGGACTTCTGGCCCCTTGCCACAATGATGAGGGTCAAGCAGTCCTCCACAGTCTGCAATCTGCTCCCTCACTGCGGGGGACATTCCCGCCCCGCCCACAGCTTCTTGTGAACATGCTAGCTCAGAGGGCCTGGGTCCTAGGAATGTTTCTGCCACGTGCCCAACTGATTAGCACCTGCATACATAGGCCCGCAGTGGCTGGGGGTCATTCTGGGACCCTGGCCACTCTGGGCCACTGTGAAGCCCTACAGGCTCAGAGCGAGCTGGGACCCAAAGGTCCCCATCTCTAGGACCCAGGCTGCTTGGTGCTAGCACATGCATAAGCAGCCACCCTGTCCACAGCCACTTGGCCCGCATATGCAAATTAACACATCTTTGTTGGCTTAATTTGCATACTCACTCATGATTGGCTGGTGGTTGTAGTGAAGTGATTATCAATTTGCATCTTTTTCTTTTATTAGTGTAGATATGGGACTAATGTTTTAAGCAGAAGGAAAAGTGTAAAAGGTAAGAGCATGCCTAGAATGTTTTATCAACAGTGAGGAAGCACTATACATATGGTAGCATGGATAATAAGGGAAGGATTAGGAGAAGACATTAAAGAAATGGAGGCCAGTTCATATTAGGCTATGTAAGCCATTATAAAGATTTTGGCTTTTACTCTGAGTAAATTGGAATCCACTTCAGGGTTTCAAGCAGAGCTTGAATATCACTGACATGATTTTACTGACATTTTGGCTTTTGCATTAAGAATAGATCAGAAAGAAGGAAGAATAGAACCAAGCAGACCAGATATCACTCTAGTAATCCAGGAGAGAAATGATAGTGATTAAAACAGGATGGAAGCAGTTAAGGTAGTAAGAAGAGGTCACCATCTTGATCTATTTTAAAGGTAAAGACAGCAAGGTGAAGATTGTTTGATGTGAAGTGTGGCAGAAAAAAGAAGTGAAGGATAACTCAAATCTATTTGTTCAGAGTAATTGGAAGGGAACCAATAGAACCAGCTTTAAGGGGAATATCAGCCATTAAAATTTGGGACATTTTAAATTTCAAGTTTCTATTAGACCCCCAAAGGATAATACTGAGTAAGAAGCTAGATGCACAAGTCTCAAATTTTGAATAGGAGTTGGAAACAGAGATATTGATTAGTCAGTTGTCAACAATACAGTTCTTAAAACCAACTATAGTACTGGGAAAAATTACCAAGGAAGTGAGTTGAGAAGAAAACAAAAGAATGAGTCTGACTTCTTTCATCATTGAGATCTACAAGATGAGATAAAATGAGCAAAGAAGACAACAAAGAGAGACCAATGAGTTTGGAAGGAAACTCAAGAGAACATGATTTATGAAAGATAAATGAAGACAGTGTATCAAAGAAGTAGTGATCCACTGTTGAGACAAGTAAAGGAAAAATAAAATGGGAAAACTGGATTTGTCAAGGACAAGAACAATTTAGGTCATTGTCAAGGGCAAGTACAATTTAGTTGAAGTGGTAGTTCTGCAAACCAGATTAGATTAAAGAGAGCCTGGCCAGCAACGCTCAGCAGTTGAGTGTGGACCTATGAACCAGGAGATCACAGTTCAATTTCTGGTCAGGGCACATGCCCAGGTTGTGGGTTCTATCCACAGTATGGGGAGTGCAGGAGACAGGAGGCAGTAAATCAATGACTACTTCTCATTACTGATGTTACTATCTCCCTCTCCCTCTCCCTGCCTCTTTTAAATCAATAAAAATTTTTAAAAAATATTTTTTAGAAAATAAAATAGATTTAAGAGAAAGGGGAAGAGAGCAAGCATAAGCAACTCCAGTTTTACTGCAAAGTGGAGTTCAACAGGAGCTAAGAATGGTATGTGAAAATATTAAGATTAGAATTGGATTGTTAGTACTATTCTTAGGAGTACTGTTAGTATACAAAATATTGTTAGGAATGCTAATAGTGTCCTAGTTGGTTTGGCTCAGTGTATAGAGTGTCAACCTGCAAACTGAAGGGTCCCAAGTTCCATTCCCACCAAGGGCAAATGCCTGGGTTGTGGGCTCAATTCCCAGTAGAGAGCGTGCAGGAGGGAGCCAATCAATGATTCTTTCTCATCGCTGATGTTTCTCTCTCTCTCCCCCTCTCACTTCTTCTCTGAAAAAAAAAATTAAATGTTTTTTAAAAAGATTGCTAATAGTTATATTTAATAAGCAGTTTCTGTTTCTGTTATTGTCCTAAGCATACATGTGAGTATGCATATGTATATGTATACTAGAGGCCCGGTACATGAAATTCATGCACAGAGGAGAGGACCTCCCTTCAGCCTAGCCTGCACCCTCTCCAATACAGGACATTCCTCTCACAATCCAGGACCACTGGCTCCTAATAGCTCACATGCCTGTCTACCTGATCACCACTAACCGCCTCTGCTTACCAGCCTGATCACCCCTAACTGCCCCCTGCCAGCCTGGTCATTCCTCTCTAACCCCCCACCCCATGGTAGCCCCATGCAGCCTGGTGTTCAATCCTTTGGTCATCCTTGATAACCCCCGTGCTGACCTGGCCACTCCACACAGCCTTCTGGTCAGTCATTTGGTCGTCCCTCCCTAACCCCCTGATGGACTGGTTGCCACATGCAGCCTGCTGTTCAATTGTTTCATCATCCCTCGCTAACCCCTCTGCCAGCCTTGTCACCCCACAAAGCCTGCTGTTCTATTGTTACTCTAAGGGCACCGTGACCAATTTGCATATCATCCTTTTATTAGTATAGATGTGTGTATAATAAATTGTTCCCACACTTTATGCAATAGGCACTACTGTTAGCCCATTTTCCTTGAGAGGAAAATGAGACCTCATGCAGAGGACCAGTGTCCTCACACAGGTAGAAAACGGCAGAGCCAGGATCCAGTCCAACTAATTTGGCTTCAGAATTTGTGTGTTTCAAACTAAACCATCCTGCTGCTGTATTATGAAAAAAAATAATTAATACAAATGAGGTGTCAGAAAGGATACTTAAACTACGTAGGTTATCAAATTATTCTAATTGCCTGAATTAAGTAAACAGGTGTTTGCAAAACCCTTCTGATACACAATGTACACATTAAGACAGTGGTTCTCAACCTTTCTAATGCTGTGACCCTTTAATACAGTTCCTCAAGTTGTGGTGAGCCCAGACCATAAAATTATTTTTGTTTCTACTTCATAGCTGTAATTTTGCTATTGTTAATGAATCATAATGTAAATATCTATGTTTTCCGATGGTCTTAGGCAGCCCTGCTAGAGGATCTCAACTTGTGGGTCACGACCCACAGGTTGAGAACTGCTGCTAAGACATATTGCAAAGATGTTCACACAATATCAAAGGTTAACCTGACCCTCTTTATATATATACTAGAGGCTTGATACATGAAATTCGTTCAAGAGTAGGCCTTCCTTCCCCTGGCTGCCAGCACTGTCTTCCCTCTGGCACCTGGGACCCAGGCCTCTCTCCAGCCACTGGCACGTACCCGGGACCCAAACTTCCCTCGGATATTATGTTTTTATTATTATAGATAAGAAAATTCTACCTTCTTCAGAATGTTCATAGATTTCAAATGTTCTTCCAACAGTCTAAATGAGGCTGTACTACACAACATAATGCAAATTAAAACCCTAACTAATAAAGATGGAATATGCTAATTGACCACCACTCCATCACAAAGATGGCTGTACCCGCAGCTGAGGCCAAGTTCCCACAAGGAGCCTTAATGAGCAATCAGCAGGGACCTGAGGCTATGCTCTTCCCTGCCCCCACAGGGCTTGTCAGGGGACCTCAGGCTGTGACCCCCACCTGGCAGGGCTTGACAAGGGACCTCAGGCCTCACCCCCCATGCCAGCACTGGGCCAGAGGACCTGAGACTGCACCCCCATGCCTGACTGGGCTTGACAAGAGACCTCAGGCCATGCCCCCCACCCAGGGGGGTTTGGTGGGGGACCTCAAGGTGAACCCTCAGTGCTGGGTTGGGGTACCTCAGGCCATGCCTCCACCCAGAGGGGTTTGACGGGGGACCTGAGGCTGCGTCCCCTTGCTGGTGGGGCTTTATAGGGGACCTGAGGCTGCGACCCCTCCTGGTGCCAGGCCAGGGGATCTGAGGCTGCGCCCCTTGCCCAGCAGGGCTTGACAAAGGTGGGACTGGCCAGGTCTGGATCTAGCACAATGGGGTGGGGGCAGCTGGGTGTGGGTCTCACACAATTTTGAGGCACACGTGAGTGGGTTGTGAGCCCCAGACTCTGACAGGAAAAAGGTTTTCATATACATTTTACTAATTTTCTTTCATAGAGAAAGGGCAAATAGCGATATTAAATTATTTCCTCCAGGTAATCCCCTTTTAATGTGCACAAATTTTGTGCACCAGGTCACTAGTTTGATATATAAAGAACAACTATCCTAAAAATAAAACTTTTAACAAAATCTAAAGAGAAAAATTTTCTTGCACGTGAATACTTAATGACTTCTTCATAGTTCAGTATAATTACAATTGCTTGTTTACTCAGAACAACTTCCACACAGACAAATGTAAACTACTCTTGGGCCTCCTGAGCTATTTCTCCTCCAGTCTAAAGTCTGGCAGTGGAAAAGATCTTTTTCTATGTAGGTCACCCTGTGTCTTAAACCTCTTTACCAGCCTTGCCTTTTCTCCCGCCTCAGACTGCAGTTCCTTATGATTATCTTCAGGGCCCTCATCCCTGCCTGTAGTGTTTCTTTGATTCTTGCCCCAGTTTCCTAGGCTTAACTTCTAAATAGTGCCTTTATCACTTTCCTCCACTCTGGACTCGTGCTGCCCCTTTTCCTCGTTCAACAATTTCTTTTGACATCATTCTTGAAAAATTATATTTGCTTTGACATCCTTCTTGGAAAATCTTTTTACGAGGAGAGTCACCTGGGGTTAGGAGGCAGAGGAGAAGGGAGAAAAGAACATACACAGGGTACATTTGGATAAAGGACAAAGGCTATATAGTATTCTTGGCTGTGTAACTCCTCACTGAACAGCCACCTCAGACTCTCTTGATCTGGGACTTTGCCTCTCTCCCTCAGCCAAAGACCCTTCATACACTGTTATGAAATGAATGTGCTTTGGCTTTTCTAACCATTCAGCTTCATCACTTCATCTGAGCTTTTTAACCTATCATTCAAAGCATTAGGAGCTCTTGAGAAAAGAATAAATGTAATGGCATAATAGAAGCCCCTTTCTCCTTTCTTTCCCTTTCACGTTTTACCATAAAAGTAGTGTGAAGTTAACATGGCAACAAAAGCAGACTTAATTAATGGCAGAGAAAATGGAATAATACTAGCCAGTTGTAAGTCATTGTTGTTGCTTTTTCTAGTACAGGCACTTGATTTTCCATACCCAGGCCTACAAATGCAGTTCAATATGAATATTTCAAAGTAAAAGTAAAACAGTTGTATGCTTCCTCTAGGAGATTTTTGTGTGTTTTTTTAATTATTAAAAAGAAAAAAACCATTAAAATTAAATAGACGACAAATTAATGTGACAAATAATTTTTTAAAAGATTATATCTACTATAAAATTATATACAATTAAAAGCTTTGAAGTTGGTGATCCTATTTGGAGACATCTTAATATGGAGATATCATTATTACATCAGCCACCTATTAGTTGATCACTAATACACCAATTAATCTTTCTCATGGTGAGCACCCTTACAACTGAGTCACTTCCTACTTGTTGTCATTTCACCAACCCTGAAGTTGATATCTGTGGCCCTAAGATCAATTACACTGAAACTAATGTGTAAAGCCTGGCATTTTGATTAATTAGAATCAAATTTATACATCTGTAATTGAGACTAATTATTTGTTTGGTTTAACTATGCTCTTAGGCATCCATTCAAGGCATTGGGCATAGGCCTTGAAGTAACATAGTTTCAAAGTATATATGTGAAAACATCAGGCCTAGAACTTCAGAGAAAGGAAGTCTTTCTGAACTGATATCTATAAATAAATCTTAGGATCTTACTCAAATTAATAAAAATTATGAGACAACTTAACATTTCGATGACATAAGCATCACACATCCCATCACAGTTCATTACATATAATTCATTATCCAATAAATTAGAAAGTATCATGTGTTTTCTTTGTTCATTTTACTTATACTGTAGCTTTCTCAATAAGGCATGGTTATCATATAAGAAAATTTATTCTATATTAGGTAATATTGTAGAAAATATAGCCAAAATATATTTAAATAGTCATTAATTCTGAAACACTTTGAACACATAACAGCTACATACCCAGTAAAAGGGGAAGAAATAATAATTAAAAAATTTAAAGTTCATATAGCCCCTACAAACAACATTGTATGTCTAAGGGACAACTATGTTAAAGAATTAATATTTCATGTCTTCTAATTTATTGAGGCAAATATGGGCTGATTAAGTAAAGCAGGAAAGTTTCCAATGATAAAAATTATCATTATTATGCTGCAATCTCAAAGTGCTCAAAGGAATAGCTGAGAGAGCAATACAAACGTCAGCAAATAGATGAGCTTCCCAAAACAGCAGTATGCAACTGGATTTACAAATGCTAAAACAAATATAAAACTGGTATTTTTAAAATCCCTATATGTTCATGTTGACCACTGTCACTCCAATCAAATAAAAAATCATAATTGAAACAAAAGAGGGAAATCTATTAGAAACTATCATAAATCAATGTCAAGTCATGACTGTAGTTTTTTAAAGATAAATCTTAAATCAAATAGAATGATGCCTATTAATAAAAGTAAAGTAGTAAGATGTATTACTACTGCCGTCTGGGGTTGACTTTCATATGTTTGACTTTGAAACAATCCATCCTCTGGCACATTATATAATTTCAGCCTAAAATGACAATTTCATGTGCCGAATTTAGACTTTCATATATCAGCTGAAGAATAAGTATTTCAAGCCATGGTTTGCAAGCCCTACTTACCCACAGATAATACCATAGCTAGTGGTGCCATTTTTACTTGGAAAGTGGCGCTTTATAATTGCTTGAATGTTTTATCTCAGTGGTTTGCAACCTATGACATACTGAACATTGGAATTGCCTCTTGGACAAAAAGAAAGCCAAGTTTGAGGCGCCCAAAACATCCTATATAATAAAAGAGAAACATGAAAATTATGTACCTTCCCTACTCTACCAGCCAATCAGGAGTGGGGGGCGGGGCCATGGCGTGAGGTAGGGGGGTGGGGCTGAGGCAGTGTGTGAGAGGCTGCCAGTGTGGGGTGCCTCTGGGGCTGGGCCAGGGGGCCTGAGCCTAGGTGGCTGGGGCTGGGGGCGTGGAGGGTTGGCCTGCGTGCTGTGCAAGACAGGAGCAGCAAGGGACAGGAGGGGCCAGCATGCCGCATGGGATGGGAGCCTAGCGGGACAGGAGGGGCAGGCCAAAAGGAGCTGTGCAGGACAGGAGCTGTGAGAGACAGAAGCTACACGGGACAGGAGCCACGCGGGATGGTCGCAGAGTGACGCATCCTCACAGGCCTGCAATCACACAGGGCCCTCAACTGTGTCACCTATGCTTCCCTGGACTTCACCCTCCAGCTCTGATCCTCCAGGTCAAATTTAGCAAGAGTTTGCAATTTGCCCAAGGAACATTGAACAGTTTTCTTCTAACTCATTTGTGGGAGTGTAATCTGACTTAAAACTAATGGGCAAAACTAGAAAGTCAATTTGGAAATGTGGATCAAAATTCAAGTGAATTAGCTTTGGGGCAGGAGTTCCATGTCTGTGAATGTGTCCTAAGTAAACAGTCAAATAAGAAATTATGTTTACTGTCATTGTTGATGCCTAGGGAAGCCACAAGCAACCTGCCCCACAATAAAGGGTTAGCGAAATAAACCATAGTAATGTCAAACAGTAAGGGATAACACTGTAGCCATTAAAACTTATGTCTGTATATCCAATTCATTGACATGAAAGGAAGGCCATAGCCAAATATTAAGTGGAATGCAGGGGAACATCAGAAGTAGGCATGTATACTTATATGTATGTATATTTTAATTGTCAGGTAAATAATAGTTTTAAAACCAGTGATTCTTCCTAAGCTCTGAAATTGTGTTAGCAAATTGTGTTTTATGTGTGACAGTGTCCTTTGGTGTCCCATATACACAGACATCCTTGCCTGTGGGACAGCCTGACCCTTTGCTGTACCTGCCCCACTCTGGTGTGGCAACGGCCCAATCAGACATTCCTTTTTATTGGTCTGGTTTCCTTTTCTCCAATAAAAGAATATTTACCAAGCAATCCTAACATGTTTTGTTGCCGACTTATGCCCTTTTATGCAAATGTTGTTGCTTTCAAGTCTACTAGGTTGTATTTCAAAACTTTTATTTTTCTGCAACTTGACCATTTTTTATTCGCATAAAATATTCTGGAGTATTTTAAATGCATATAGAAAAGTAGAGGATAATATGACAAATACTTATCTATACCAATAAAAGGGTAATATGCTAATTAGACCAAATATCTTCTGGACCTCCTTCCGGATATCCAAGGACTCTGTGTGGGTGTGGGTGTGTGAGTGTGTGTTGCTCAGGTTCATGCTCATGCACACAGGCAGAGGTGGTTAGGGGTGACCAGGCCAGCTGGAGAGGGCCGTTAGTGGCAACCAGGCTGGTAGGGGAGGACAGTTAGGGGCAAGCAGGCAGGCAGATAAGTGAGCAATTAGGAGCCAGTGGTCCCAGATTATGAGAGGGATGTCCAACTGCCAGTTTAGGGATGGGGCCATCCCCTGAGGGGTCCCTGAATGAAGAAGGTGCAGGCTGGGCTGAAGAGACTTCCAACAACCCCTTCTCCCCCGCCCACCCCCCACACAAATTTTGTGCACCAGGTCTCTAGTATTTTATATAGATTACTAGAGGCCAAGTGCAGATTCATGCATTGGTAAGGTTCCTCGGCCTGGCATACAGGGATTGGGACAAAATCAGCTCTCCAGCATTCCCTAAGGAGTCCCAAATTTCGAGAGGGTGGTTCTTGGGTGACACACCCCAGAATCCACCTCCCTCCTCTCTAGTTCCAGGTATGTCAGCCAAGAACTGCAGCTGCCAAGTCACGGAAGCTCAGCAACTCCTGTGTTGAGTGTCTGCCCCCTAGTGGTCAGTGTGTGTAATACCTACCAGCCAGTCACTTAGCCTTTTATATATACAGAATAGAGGCCCAGTGCATAGATCTGTGCACTGGTGGGGGTCATGGTCTGTGGGGATCGACCTCCTGTGAGAGCGCCGCTCATCCTGGTCAGCTGAGTGGTGCTCCCACTGAGGGAGCACACTGACCATCAGGGGGCTCCTGTTGGGTCATTCTCATCATTCCACCATTTGGTTGCTGGGCTTTTACATATATAAATATCACCCTTTATCTGTGAAACTTACTATATATCTACAAAGACTTTGAGGAAATGATTCCATGGCCTTAAAAAAGGAAGAAAGAAACTTAAAAGAGTGGGAGAAAGAAGGGAAAAATAAAAGCAGGAAGAACTGAAGGGAAGATAGGAGAAAAGACAGAGAAGAAAGACAGGAAGGAAAAAAGACAAAAAGGAATGGAAGGGTTTTAAAGGAAGTCAATGATTTGTGTGTTATCCTCCTTCATTTATAATGTTAATAAGGCAATAGAAAGTGTAAAAGTGATGGCTCAGTGGTTGAGCATCAGCCTGTGAACTAGAGGGTCACAGTTCAATTCCTGTCAGGACACATGGTCAGGTTGCTGTCTTGATCCCCAGTCTGAATGGAGCATGCAGGACGCAGCCAATCAATTATTCTCTCTCATTATTGATGTTTATCTCTCTCTAGCTCTCTCCTTTCTTCCCTAAATTTCTATATAATAAAAGCCTAATAGGCTAAGTGTTCAACCATTCATTTGACTGTTTGACCAGTTGTTATGATGTGCACTGACTACCAGGGGGCAGACACTCAGACCGGTAGGTCAGCTTGCTGCTAGGGTCCAGCTGATTGAGACTAAGCAAGATGGGCTGGACGCACCCTGAAGCCCTCCCATGGTCCCTTCCCTGTCCCGATGGGGCACCGGTGGGGTACCTCGGCCTGGCCTATGCCCTCTCGCAATCTGGGACCCTTCGGGGGATGTCAGAGATCCAATTTTGGCCTGATCCCCACAGACCAGGCTGAGGGATCCCAAGACCCCACTGGTGCACATGCACCAGACTTCTAGTGTCTCTCTATCTATATATATCTATATATCTATATCTATAGATATAGATATATAGATATAGATATATTTAAAGTGTACAAGCAATAAGATACGTGTCTTATAAACTTGCTTTAATTCATTCACTGATTTACTTATTTTGCCACTACTCAGCATAACCATGAAGGGTCACTCTAGCTCCAGAGCATCCTGTGGTGCTGGCTGAGGTAGTCTTTGAGCATTTTAGCATATGCTGTCATCTCCTTCTCTCCACTGCTGCTTCCTTTCCCTTCTTCTCACCAATTCTGAACCCCCAAACACTTTCTAATAAACATTCTGCACAATAAATTCCAATTTAGAATCTGTACCCTGGGGAACACAAGCTAAAGTATAACCTTTACATATAGATAAACAGATATATAACTCTTTTTCCAGAGTATGGGTTCTACTGATACTCAGAGAATCATTTCTTTTTCAGGAAGACTCAGGCTAATAATTCTTCAGACAGAGGCAATATTTTAAATTGTTCCAACTACTATTATGTGAACAATGACTAATCAAAACAGACTGCAGTACTAACAACAATAGAGTCCTGCCAGTATGTATTCACTGATCACTAACTCTGCCCTCACTACTATTACAGGAAGGAACTTAAGCTAGGGGCATCTTCCAAGTCTAGGGTTCAAGATGATCATATACATGAAGAAATCCAACCCCTCGTTGCTCTGGTCTATCTGGTCATGTTGTAGACAGAGTTTGTACATGTCTGGTAATGATATTCTACACACAAATATATATGAATAAAATAGTATATGTCTGATGTATAATGAATACAGCCTCCCCAAAGAATTTTGGTCCATCTGAAAAACTCTTAACTGGAAAATAAAAGTCAGACACTTTAAACATTCACAAATTAAGTTTTGAAATGATATAATTACAGTCATTAATGTAAAACATTTGAGATAAGCAAATTAGAATACCTAATAAGGTGGTTAAATTGGGCTGTAAAGTTGTTTTTAAGTTAAAAAATAGAAACAAAATAATACAACATGAAAACTTCCTTAATGCCTACTTAAGGAAAAATATTTTTCGAGCAACAAATACCCAAATATATATATATATATATATATATATATATATATATATATATATATATCACACACATACATACATACATACACACGCTATAATATCTGCAAACAAAAGCAATATAATGCACTATGGAAGGACATGATTCCTGAGAATCTGAATAAGTTTCATACTTCTTTGCATCTCAGTTTCTTCATCTATAAAATGGGTCTATTCATTATATAAATTAAAATTTATTCTGAAATGAGGCACTATAACAAAGGAAGGTTTCAATAAATATACATTATTGTACTATTTTTGGCAAATATATATGGCTACATTGTATTTGTACTTTCCACAAATATTACATAACATTTTTTTGCTAAGGCTCTACATGTTCTTTAATGTTTGAGGTTCTTTTTTATTTTCTTAGAATAAAACAGAGTCATGAAGTTTCCCTTTCATAAAAGATCAAATAATTTCCTCCAAAGAAACAAGTTCTTTTAGAAATGTCATCATTGTAAACAGTCTCAATTCCCTAAATAAGGAACCTACATCTCCAGACTGCATGTTGGGCTGTGGGTGGCTGTGCAGCTGGTATCTATAGAAAATAAATTATTATCCCTCCCTCTCTGAATTAAAGGCATTGCCAGCAGAAATGTGCAGAACTACAGATATCAATTCTATATTGTGACTTCAGAATGGTTTAACAAACTATTGAAAGCATAATCTCTCTACTTACTTTGAATAGTCATGGGAATATAAAGTTCAACATATGAAATATAGCCAGTAACATTGCAATAAATATGTATGTTTCCAGGTGGGTAGTGGAAATATCAGGGGGAACACTTTGTGAAGTATATGTTGTCTAACCACTATGCTGTACATCTGAAACAAATGCAAAATAATATTGAATGTAAAAAATTAAACAAAAAAATGAGTTGTTAAACTGAAATTTATGTGTGAACATTTCTACACATAACAGAATAATATCCAACAATAACCATGTAGCATTATCTTGAACTGACCAAAATAGTTACATCTGTTATAACAGGAAATTCTAATCTTATATACACTGTAATGAAAATAATTTTCTTTATTAAGGGATTAGAAGAAATAAAAAGAATAAAGGTTATCAGTCCCATCGATAATCTATAAAATAAAACTGAGGTATAAGTCTTATGAACAAATGACTACTACTTTCACGGAATTGAGCTAAGAGTGTTTGCAATGAGATTCTTGTTTCTGCAATAATATCCCAGTGAAGAAGCAATACAGGTCAGCGATTATACA
This sequence comes from Antrozous pallidus, assembly GCA_027563665.1. NCBI lineage: Eukaryota > Metazoa > Chordata > Mammalia > Chiroptera > Vespertilionidae > Antrozous > Antrozous pallidus. Next base: position 124,773,621 of record CM050509.1, read on the forward strand.
TGGAGACTATAGAACTCCAGGTCCAACTCACACCCTGTCATTTACCAATATCAGGAGCTTGAGCAAATTGTTTATTTCCTCTATACCTCATTTTTCTCATCTATGAGCTAGAGAAAACAACAGCAATTACTTCACAGGATCACTATCAGGATGGCCTGAGGTAATCACTGCAGAGCACATGGAAGGAACCTTGCCTCGTGGTAGCACTAGCTAAAACATCAGTGATATGCTACATGGTAAAATTTGTTAAGATACTGTTTAAATTTCAATTTCTAGTTTTATTCATTGTGAGGGAGTTTTATAATAAGCTTTGGCCTAACATTTTAATTCTATCATAATGCCCTCATATAACAGGCATTACAAAAATATTGGTTTAATGAAAGAATGCCATCACCAAGCACCACAGTTTCCATCTGGAATAAATGAGGTGCACAAACACGTGTGTAGTGATATTAATCATCATATAATGCATATTATTAAATAGGACCAAGTTATTATCCTTGATTTCCCTTCCCCCTACTTATTTCTTCAGCATAATATCAGTATGTGCATAATGCTAAAAATTTGGAGTCATTTCAGACCCCATTTTACACATGAGAAAAAGAAAACCCATTATCACATATACCATGGTCCTATCCTAAGTAGAATGGTCACATTGATAGTTTTTAAAATTAATTTAAATTCACTCTACAAATATTCCCAGTTCTCTTTTCCCAGTGTTTCCAACAGTGAATCAAAATACCTCTCTTAAGCTAGTATTAACTATGTTTTCCTCACAAATCATAAAAAATGAGTGAATTGTAACAGTTGTAAGCATTAACTGTTACTTATTTGATATAAATCACTTTTAAAATAAGCAAGGATTTATCTCACCTCACATAGAGATAATTTTTCTCTTTGTTTCCTTCCTGTTAACTACACAATGCTATACTAAATACAAGAAAATGCATAAATGGTCTCAAATTTTTAAATGTGCTTTTAAAGCTGTCATAAAGGAGGTTGCCAGAGTATTCCCTCGAGAGGCCTATGCCACCATACAGACTATTTCATAATACCATCACAGCCATCATACTTTACTTTTGCTCAATATTTAGTCCTAGAATATTCTACCCCACTACTCTATCTTGCTGATTATCTTCATGTTAGCTCTTCTACAAAGGAATTGGGGGTTTTCTGATCCCATGAGAGATAAAGTAATAAAATGGAAGCTCTTGTAAGAGTTTTCAACCTTTAAAAACATGTGTGAAATTATTCTCAACAAGAAAGATGTGTGGGAGTGATCACATATTGGCATGGAAGGTTCCAATTCTTCTAAAGGTCCTGTCTACTTCAATGACTTCTTGGCTTTCTGCATTTCTTTGTATATTTTTATGTATCTGATTGTATTACTAAAATCAAAACTCATTTTGAATCATCTAAGAAACTTTAGCTTTCCCAGAACACACAGAGTTGGAACTACAAGCCAAATTAAGTTGCTTTTAACAGAAATTTAGAAATAAGCATTTGATGGCTTTGTATAGAAAAATCAGCAGTTTATATTCTTATACATATAGTTTTTTAACAGAAGCATGGATGAGTCTCCAATAATTAGTATTCCATATTTTATATGAGTGAAGCAATATCTCAAGACAGAAATTAAAAGATATTGTTTACACTAACAAATAGTAGGTCATCTGGTGTGCTTAAAATGCAGAAAAGTAGGGAAAAACTATAGGGAAAAATATGTGACTGACAAGATACTAGTAAATTCCGCTATTTCTCCAAAACCAGAAAATAGATATAGCTACAACTATTATAACACCAGCATTGTTCCCTGTGTTAATTTTACTAATAGACACTTAATGCTAACTCTTCCTGTGGACTGTATAATAGAAATCAACAGGAGTATATGTGAACAAGTTAGTTTTCTTGGAGACAGCCTAGGTTGGACAAGAAAATTCACTTCAGGAATGTCTCCATGCTTCATAAATATGCATCTTGCAATTACATGGTAGGGTGGTTATTTAAAAAAAAGGAAAATAAAAGATAATGATTCCAGGTGCAGGGATTTTATTACAACAAATGAATACATTTCAAGAGTTTAGGGGCAAAGAAAATCACAAATTACCTAGGACTATGCAGAGCTATTTATCTTCTTTTTTCTTCAATAACTGTTCAACAAAATTTTCAAGTAGCCTATGCTCACTCAGTAGGAAAAAACAAACTATGATCAAAGTTGCTGGATAAAATTAAAATCTAGCCCAGCCAGCATGGCTCAGTGCTTGAGCATCAACCTATGAACAAGGAGGTCATGGTTTGATTCCCAGTCAGGGCATGTGCCCAGGTTGTGGGAACAATCCCAGTGTGGGGGTGTGCAGATGGCAGCTGATAAATGATTATCTGTCATCATTTATGTTTCTATCTATCTCTCCTTTTCACTTCCTCTCTTAAGTCAATAAAAAATACATTTTTAAAAAACCTGAAGCCTAAATAACAATATTCCTAATATTATGATCTCTCTCTCTCTCTTTTTAAAGATATATTTATTGCTTTCCACAAAGAGGAAGGGAGAGGGATAGAAAGTCAGAAACATCAATGAGAGAGATACATCAATCAGCTGCCTCTTGCACATCCCCTACTGGGGATTTGCCCACAACCATGGTACATGCCCTTGACCGGAATCAAATCTGGGACCTTTCAGTCTGCAGGCTGACACTCTATCCACTGAGCCAAAGCAGTTTTGGCTATTATCTCTCTTGATTTTCCTGAACAAATTAGACTAAAAGTTATTCCCTCCCTCTCTCATGTGTGCTAGAATGTTCCTGTTAGAGAGAGACACATATGGCATGCTGGACTGACCTTTAATCTGCTCCACTTGGCAGCAACAAGATGTAATACCTTTCTACTTTTCAAAGAGAAACTGGCAAAATTGAACTGCCTCTTGTTTTCCCTTCCCCCAGAAGGTAGTAATCAGCCCAGGCCAGTGTGGCTCAGTTGGTTGTGCCTCATCCTGTACACCAAAAGGTGGCAGTTCGATTTGCAGTCAGGACACATGTGGAAGTTGTGGGTTTCATCCCCGCAGGAGGAAACTGATGTTTTTCTCTCATATCTGTTTCCTTCTCTTTCCTTCCTATCTCTAAAATAAATTAAAAATCATTTAACACACACACACACACACACACACACACACACACACACTTAAAAAAAATATAAACTAGTGGCCCGGTGCACAAAATTTGTGCCTACTAAAAGGGGGACCCAGAGTCAGGTCTCTGCCCAACCACATACACCTCAAAATTGCATGAGACCCAGACCCGGCTGCCCCCCCCACACACACTGGGCTAGATCCAGACCCGGCCAGTCCCATCCTTGTCAAGCTCTGCCAGTCAGGGGGCATAGCCTCAGGTTCCCTGGCCCGGCACCAGGGTCCAAGATAGGGGGGTAGTCTGAGGTCCCCCAGATGGGGCGGGGAGCATGCCTTGAGATGCCCCATCAAGCCCCACAAGGTGGGGGACATGGCCTGACATACCATGTCAAGCCCCGCTGGGTGGGGGCCATGGCCTGAGGTCCCCATCAAACTCCGACAGCCAGGGAGGCACAGCGTTGGGTCCCCTGGACCAGCACTTAGAGGGGGAGTCAGCCTCAGGTCCCCCATCAAACCCCACTGACAGGGGGGTGCAGCCTCAGGTCCCCCAGCCTTGGTGCTGGGGCTGAAAGTATGGTTTGAAGTCCCTTGGCCTGGTGCCAGGGTGGGGGGCACAGTCTGAAGTCCCCTGTCAAGCCCCACCTGCTAGGGGGGGCACAGTCTGAGGTCCCCTGTCAAGCCCTGCCAGGTGGGGGACACGGCCCGAGGTCCCCTGTCAAGCCCTATGGGGACAGGGGAGGGCATGGCTTCAGGTCCCTGCTGATTGCTTATTAAGTCTCCTTAAGGTAACTTGGCCTCAGCTGTGGGTGCAGCCATCTTTGTGATGGAATGATGGTCATATTGAATATTCTCTCTTCATTAGATAGGATATTTTATCTATGAGTTTTTTTTACTTAAATAAACAGTATAAATGAATAGTATTATAAAGAAATTTAGATTTTTTTCAGGACCCTTTAAAATCCTATCTAATAAAATAGTAATACACAAATTTGACCTTACCTTTGCTGTACCTACAAGCCACACCCATAGCCACACCTACTAGCCCATCAGGAGCAGATTATGCAAATAAACACCAACCAAGATGGCTGCCACCACTGAGAGCAGAAGGAAGTCTTGAGTTTCCCTAGCAACAGAGGAAGCCAAGCTTTCTGCCTGCCATTGATGGCCTAAGCCTCTACTCAATGCTACGAAGTTTCAAACAGAAATGGCTGCCACCATGAAGCAAGCAGAAGGCTTGGCTCCACTCCAGGCTACAAAGTTTCAATTGTAGACATAAATTAATCCCAGATCCCAGGGCTGCCACTTGGGTCACTTGGGGGCATGGCCAGCCTGCAAACCTCCACAGGGCCCTCGCTCAGGCTGCCCCTCGCCCCAAGGGAACCCCCAACCTGATCTGGGACACTCTTCACGCCAAACCAGCTGGCCCCCACCCATGCACCAGGACCCTATCCTATCTAATAAAAGAGTCATATGCAGATTGACCATCACTCCAACACACAAGAGGGCTGCCTGCCCCCATGTGGTCAGAGATCCTGCCCCCATGTGGACACAAGATGGCCACCACAAGATGGTCAGCAGGGGAGGGCCATTAGGAGGTTCCAAGCCCTGCGAGGGCAGTTGTGAGCGATCAGACCAGCAGGGGAGGGCAGTTGGGAGGGACCAGATCAGCAGAGGAGGAAAGTTGGGGGCAAACAGGCTGGCAGGAGAGCAGTTAGACATCAATCAGGCTGGCAGCTTAGTGGTTAGTGGGTGATCAGGCTGGCAGGCAGAAGCAGTTAGGGGCAATCAGGCAGGCAGGCAGGTGAGCAGTTTGGAGCCAGCAGTCCTGGATTGTGGGAAGAATGTCTTACTGCCCATTTATTCTGGATTCATGCCTAAATGGGAAGTTGGACATTCCTCAAGGGGTCCCAGATTGGAGAGGGTGCAGGCTGGGCTAAGGGACATCCCCTGCCCCTCGTTCACAAATTTCATGCACCGGAATCCAAACTTTACATGCAATAAAAAAATTTGTCTATTCTCATCCATTCCGTTATTTAAAAAAATATTTTTATTGATATCAGATAGGAAAGAAGGGGGAGAGAAAGATAGAAACTCCAATGATGAGAAGGAATCATGGATCCACTGATTGGTTGCCTCCTGCACACCCAACACTGGTTATGGAGCCCACAACCTGAGCATATGCTGTGACCAGGAATGGAAACATTACCTCCTGGTTCATAGGTCAATGCTCAACCACTGAATCATGCTGGCTGGACCAAACAGCTTTGTTTTCAGTTATTATTCAAGTGTATAGTCCTTAGTTCCCCAACCAGAGGTTACATATGAAACCAAAGTTCAATCCAATATTCTGAGTATTATTCTCAAACAAACACCTAGTAGGTGCCTAATAACAACATAAAATGATTATTTCCTAATGAATCTTTACTATGAGACAGATCTTGTGCTAAACCATCCTCATTTTCATTATCTTAATGATTTCTAATAACTCTGTGTATTAAATATTAGTATATTTATGTGATGAGAAAACAGAACCAAAGATGATAAATAATAGAGCATGAAGGTCTACAGTAAGTGGGTGCACCTTTGTTAAATCCAATTCGATCTGATTCAGAGCTTCCGTTCAAAGGCATTATATGAACATTTCTTAAATTCCTATGAGCATATAGCCCTTTTTTGTGAGGGAAAAAAATCTGAAATTTTGTCTGATGCCATCTCCATGCAGAAAATAAAGAAAAAACCGACTGATCTTTATGAAATGCATACAGTTATTTTATGGACTATTTTTGCAAACAAGGATGGGAAAGGATTCCTGTTCTTGGTTCAAGAATATTGTGAAACAGCACATTAGACATCTCTAAAAGCTCAACTGGATGCACCAAATAACAGATAAGTAAATGTTATATATCGCCAAAACCAGTTTGGCTCAGTGGATAGAGCCTCAGCCTGAGGACTGAAAGGTCTCAGGTTCGATTCTGGTCAAGGGCATGTACCTTGGCTGCGGGCATATCCCCAGTAGGGGGCATGCAAGAGGCAGCTGATAGATGTTTCTCTCTCATCAATGTTTCTGACTTTCTATCCCTCTCCCTTCCTCTCTGTAAAAATTCAATAAAATATATTTTAATTATATATCTGTATCTATCCATCTCTCTGTATGCCCATATGCTTTTGTCTCTGTGTTTGCAAGGACCCACTTGTTCATTCACTTAAAACCGAAACTGTTCCAAGTCAACCAGCCAACAGAGAAGATTGTTTCATAGTTAGCCTGATAGAATGGGCCATGCTACATTCATAATATTTATAAAATTCCAATAAAATCATTATTTGCAAAGGTAAATTTTTTTTCTAAAATATACAAAAAAATGTATCTCTTCAATTTATTTCAGAACTTGCTGTAACTTCCCCATGGCAAAAGGTTTACCCAAAGAACTATGAAAAAGCTTTTGGTTACAAAGAAATTTCATGAATGGACTGTCTATCTCCTGTTTGTGACACTCTTTTAACTCAAATGTGTTGAAAAATCTCCAGGTTTCATATACATCCAACATTGTATCATACAGAAAAGAAATTTAAAGGACAATGAAACAAATTCTATTAGAAATGATCAATACCTAAATTATTTTTAACTTTATACATAGATTAAGTTAAACTCATTTAATTAATATAATTCATTCATAATTTTATGGGCTAATTAAAAATATAAGATGTATCAGAAACCAAAACCATCAAATAGAAGGTAATTTATAAATGCTATAGATTTAAAGTCATTAATACATTTCACCAATGTATCTCAAGCATCTCAACAGTACCAGGCAAATAGTACGTGCTCAGAAAACTATTGAACAATTCAAAGCAATGAATGACTTCTCATTCTCTTTTGTGGCATTCCTGATTCCATTCTATTTCTAAAGAAAAAGTTTTATTTGAGAGTCAGAGTTATTTAAATTTACTTAGTTATTTTCTCACATGCAGTTTTTATTATATTTTGAAAGAAATAATATTAAATATATTTAACACTGACTCATAAGAATTTATTAACATTGTCAGAGAACACCACCAATTCAAGGAGTTCATTTCAGAAAATGCTGCATTAGATTATTTTGCCTCTAGATGTAATGGAATGCAATTTAAAAATTCTTGAAAGTATTTTGAAGCTCAGTGAATCCCTAAATATAGCCAAAAAGGGGAAATATTTATTTTCGCAGTTCTTGCTACTTTCTCAACAACTCTGAAAAAAATCCCTCCACCCCAACACTTTAATTTTTCAATTCTGAGGCTGATATCGAGGTTTTGTGAAGTTCCATGAAGGATTTTATATTAATATCTAATGTTGAAGCTGACAGGTATATGGGGAAACCATGGGCAGGATCTTTTTGCAAAATATCCCCTTTTTTTCCTGCAAATCTCAGGCATCCATACAACTAATCATATCTCACAGCTTACTGTGCCATGTGCAAAAGGTATTGCTTGTTTTCTGTAGGTTTGACTGGCAATGTATTAATACTAAGTTTTCTATCTGTAAAACTGCTCTTGGCGGAGGGTCTTTCTTTACCTAGTAAACTAAAACTCCCAACCAGTCATTTTATAGATATTTGCACATTTTAGTGTGTTCTTTGGGTTTGTGTTTGGTTTGAGCGTCTGATTTTTAAAAAGATATCATACAGTATATCATTATTTTTAAATATATTTTTAATGTCAGAGAGGGAGGAAGAGAGAAAGAGATAGGAAAATCACTGATGAGAAAAATTGTTTGGCTGCCTGCTGCACGCCTCACACTGGGTATCTGGCCCACAACCCAAGCATGTGCCCTGACTGGGAATCCAATTGTGACTTCCTGGTTCATATGTTGACACTCAACCACTGAGACACTCCAGCCAGGCTATAGTATGTATGTATGTATGTATGTATGCGTGTGTGTATGCATGTGTGTATGTGTATGTGTGTGTATTAGTTGTACTGGTTAATAACAGCATATTTTGTAATCAAAGAAAACATAATTTCAAGAGAAACATCAATTGTGCTTTATTCAAAGTAATGTACATCACTAGCTACACATTCCCCTCCCCCATCTTACAGGTAATATGTGAATACCGTCCCAATAGAACTTCTCTTGTTTTGAGGCAAACCATTCAGAGACCAAATTTTCCACTTATACGTATGTTTTGAAATGCTGCTCAGAAAGTGCATGTGCCATCCATCTGAACAAGTGGTAATCTGAAGGAGCAAGGTATGGTGAATACAGTGGGTGGGTTAATACTTCACAGACAAGATCTTTTAACATGTCTTTAACAGGTTTTGAAGTGTGTGATGGTGCATCATCATGAAGCAAAATTATTTTGCCATGTCTTCTGGAACATTCTGATGGTTTCACGATCAAAGTGTGATTCAAATTGATAAATTTGTTGTCTGTAGCAATCAGTATTAATGGTTTCACGGCTGGTTTTAGAAGCTCATAATACACCACATCTTCCTGATCCCACCAAATGCAGAGTATTGTCTTCTTCCCTAAGCAATTTGGCCATGCAGTCAATGTTGATGATTGACCTGGATCAACCCATGATTTTGTGCATTTTGGATTCTCAAAATAAGTCCACTTTTCATCAGGTGTCACAATTCGATGCAAAAAAAGACTATTTCTTGCTGTTGAAGCAACATTTTACTGATGACTTTTTGGTTTTCCATTTGTCTTTCATTCAGTTGATATGGCACCCATTTTCCTGCCTTTAAAATCTTTCCCATTGCTTGTAAACGATGAGAAATTGTTTGCTGAGCAACGTTTAATCTTTCTGCAAGTTCTTTTTGAGTTTGACATGCATCTTCATCCAATAATGATTTGTAATTGTTCGTCTTCAAACTTTTTCAGATGACCTGGACATTCTTTGTCTTTCACATTGAAATCATCACTTTAAAATCATTTAAACCAGCATTCACAACTATCTTGAGATGGAGCATATTCACCATAAGCTTCTCAAAGTATATGATAACTTTTTCTTCAAAATAAAGTAATAAATTAAAACTTCCCACAAATGCGCCTTTTTGTCACAAAATTTGACATTTTTAAGCATAAAAATATCTATGATGTTAACTGTAGGGAGCGGCTCTTGGGTCAAGCCTCGGATTGACCTGTGGAAGGGCCACAAACAAGTCCCAGTTTGGAGGGCAGAGCCCTCCTAGCATAATTAAACTTGACTTTATAGCCCTCCCTGATTCCTTCCTAGGTAGCTAATGCGCTGTGTGAGGTGCAGTAAGTGCTGCCAAAACAAGGTAAAACTCACAAGAACATTGGAAACGTGTTGACCACTTCCCTTGTCTTGCTTTGTGTGGTTTGACTATAAAATAAAGCTTTGGCTTACAGGCTGTGTCACTGTGTCCTTATTCAGGCACAAGTGAACCTACCTAGCCCCACCTGTATTCTCCTTGTCTATCTTCTTTAATCCTTCACTGGTTCTCCTCAGGTTCACCCCTGGCCATACTGGATGCTCTTCAGTTAATAGCTTCAGCAAATTTGACATATGAAAATTTGAAGCTTGTTGCAAATACAACAAAACAGCATGCATATCAAATTGCATATATATCAACATATGTGTAACTCCATCTATTGAGAAATATCCCATTATTAACTGGTACACCCACTAAAAGGCTAATATGCTAAGTGGCCTTCCCTCCATCCGATGGGTTACTATGATACACACTGACCATGAGGGGGTAGACACTCAACGCAAGAGCTGCTTGTGATACACAGAGAAACGGCACCATGGACCTGGTGCCCATAAGCAACATTCAGCTTCCCACAAGTGGGACACGGGGCATACCACCAGCCAGAAGCAAGAACCCACCAAATTGCAGCTGAGACCCCATGGTGCAAAATGCAGACCACAGCCCAGCCCAGGCCTGAAACGGTGGCTGTGGGTGCAGGATAATGAGGTCATTCAGCAATGCTCAACTTCCTCTCCCTAGCAATCACTAGCCACCTTGAAGTTTCTTCAGCCCAGGAACACAGGTGGAAGAGCTTAACCAAATGTCTGTGAAGCGTTTTCCCATGCCTCACCACATTTGATCTTCACAGAAGTCCTAGAGTAGGTAGATAGAAGACTTTGTGGAATCCTATTTTCTTTTAATTAGCCAGAAAACAAAGATTTAGGAAGCTTAGAAACTTAACCCAACTGAAAGAAGAAATCATCAAACCTTAGAAGGAAGATAGGAGAGGGTGGGGGTAAGAGGGAGAGATAAACCAAAAGATTTGTATGCATGCATATAAGCCTAACCAATGGAAAAAGACAACAGGAGGGTGACGGCAATGAGTGGGGGGGGGGGGGGATGAAGGGTCATGGAGGGATAAGGACGCATATGTAATATCTTAATCAATAAAGAAGATTTTTTTTCAAAAAGAAGAAACGTTGGACCTTGAAAATGACTTCAGGTTTTCTCACTGTAGAATATAGTTAAACACTGCTAACAGTTAAATATTTACCCTTTGTTCTCCCTGTGTGATCTACAATAATAATCTGCTTCGTGTTGATATTTACTGCTGTGTTGCTAACAATTATCTGAAAGAATTTGGGTGCTTCACTGGGCTGAGAAAAGGTTAGCTAAATCAGAAAACAGGTCTAATTAAGCAAGTTTATTCTATATAAAAGGCTAAATTGACTCACGCATGCACAATACATATAAATCTTTCGCTGGTGCCAATCACTCACATGTGTTTTGATCTGTCATTGCCAATCATTAACTTGGTTGACACTTCCATTATAGCAATATTAAAATATTTCTTCTAAATAATTATCTTCCAATGTTCATAAATTCGTGCATCAGGCAACTCGTATTATTATTAAAATATGAGGCATTGAAGTTTCACTCAGAATGAGAGGTACTATTTCCTTTCTTCCTTCCTTCCAAAAAAATTTTAAGTCTATACTTTGCCCAGCTCTCTGCATGTTCTGGGCATATACAAACATAAGAGAATAAATCTGTTCTTGAGTTTAACAATAACAAAATATGGAAAAAATAGTATCCAAAATGTTAGGAAAAACTGAATGTCCCAGAAAGGTGCCTTGGTTTCTAAAGGAGGATGAGCCCTAACTGGTTTGGCTCAGTGGATAGAGTGTTGGCCTGAAGACTGAAGGGTCCCGGGTTCAATTCCAGTCAAAGGCATGTACCTTGGTTGTGGGAACATCCCCAGTAGGGGGTGTGCAGGAGGCAGCTGATTGGTGGTATTTCTCTCTCATGAATGTTTCTAACTCTCTATCCTTTTCCCTTCCTCTCTGTAAAAAAATCAATAAAATATATTTTAAAAAATAAAGGAGGATGATGCAGACTGTAAGCTAGAAAAAGGAGATAGGTTTTATTTAAACAGTTAAATAAGGATACAAGTTAAGAATTCTCAAACAAAATAATAATTAGAAAGAATATCAAATCACTGAGAAAGTTCAGTATATTTTAGTGAAGCATTTATGAGATAATCATAAAAATATAGCACTAAAGCAATAAAATTAGGTATGAGTGATAATATTGACCTCCTTAAAATGTGACAATACTATTCAGAAATCTGTGCAACTTCAATGAAATTCACCTTTACAAGATATGTCTATTAAGATGATACTGGCATTTCCTGCTGTGTACTTTACTCAGCTTCTTATAAATTGAAACTTTATATCTCAATCTAGGTTCATCTTCAAATCACTAGAAATTTATAGGGAACAGTAAGAATGTGAAGCTCTCCCAGTTGGCATTGCTCAATGGTTGAGCATCAACCTATGAAGCAGGAAATCAAGGTTTGATTCCCAGTCAGGGCATCTTTCTTGATATTTAGTGTTGTACTTGATATTTATCGCATAATATACATATACATATACATATATATATATATACACACACACACACATACATACATATATATCTTTTTTAAAGAATGCGAAACACAAACATCTTTTATTGGGGGGGCACTTTATATTTAATCTGTTATATAGTGCAATTAATTGTCTTCCTTGTACTATTCTTTTATATGTAGACTAGAGGCCCAGTGCACAAAATGTGTGCACTTGTGTAGGGGTGTCCCTCAGCCTGTCCTGCGCCCTCTTACAGTCCAGTAGCCCTCGGGAGATGTCCGACTGACACCCACCACCACTGCTACACTGGCCAGCCATCAGCCTGGCTTCTGGCTGAGCAGCACTTCCCCTGTGGGAGCACAATGACCACCAGGGGGTAGCTCCTGCGTTGAGTGTCTGCCCACTGGTGGTCAGTGTGTGTCATAGCAACTGGTTGTTTACTGTTCAATTTGCATATTAACCACTTATTATATAGGACAGGATTTCCTTCCAGACTCTGATTAATTAACCAAGAATAGAGTGCTTTGCACTCATAACTGTCCTCAATATTAGCTTATGAAAAACGGCATAGAAAATGTAAAATCTGTGGCAAGATAAGAAAATTCTAGACCCAATCTCTCTTGCTCTTGGTTGCTATGATTCAGAACCCAACTTATATAACATTTCAGGGCTTTAGATTCTATTTCCTCCACAGAGAAAATATAGACACAATATTAAATTACTTTATCAAAGGCATTTGGAGCATACATCAAAATTATTTCTGAAGCCAAGGTCCTTTTCTCATAAGGTAAAAATCTCTACACCCTTATCTAATTAAAAGGCCATTAGACTAGACATATATTTAATAAATAACTACTTTGAAGGGCATTATGGTAAAAGCAATTTTTATCCTCTTTGGATAACATCCAATAACAGAGAACTACATTCTTAGATAAATATTATTTTAATGATAGACATTGAATTATAAAATAGATTGAATTACTCAACAAGAATCATCCTGTTATTTTATAGGAAATCATATAAAGCAGTTAAATACAATTAAAATCGGGAAACTTATAAACATGCTTTAAAAAATACCCTCACAAAAAACTATGGTACATCTATACAATGGAATACTGTGCAGCTGTAAAAAAATAATAATATAAAAACTCTTAATATTTGCAACAGCATGGATGGACCTAGAGAGCATTATGCTAAGCAAAATAAGCCAGTCATAGAAAGATAAGTATCACATGATCTCACTCATATATGGAATGTAATGAGCAACATAAACTGATGAACAAAAATAGACCCAGACACATAGAAGCATCGGAAAGACTGTCAAACCTCAGTGGGAAGGCAGGGGAGGGTGGAGTGGGGGAAGAGATCAACCAAGGAACTCATATACATAACCCAAGGATACAGACAGTGGTTGGTGAAGGCTTGGGGGGAGGGCAATAGGGAAAATAGGGAGACATATGTAACACTTTAAATAATAAAGATTAAAATGTTTATATTATGTTGAGAGTATATATATTCATATATATATATATATATATATACACACACACACACACACAAACACATACACACACACACACACACACACACACACATATACACACACACTCCCAACATAATAAAAAAAATCTGGACCTGGAGATTATCATGCTAAGTGAAAGTGAAATAAGTCAGTCAAGTGAAATAAGTATCACATGATCTCACTCATATGTGGAATCTAATGAACGAAACAAAATCTATAAACAAAATAGATCCAAAGACATAGAACCATGGACCATACTTCGGGATCTCAGAGGGAAGGCAGGGGACAGTGGGTGGGTGGGAGGTAATCAGCCAAGAACCTTGTATGCATATATGCTTGACCCATGGACACAGACAATAGGGTTCTGAAGGCCTGGGGTGGGGGGCAGGGAGCGGATGCAGGCTGGAAGGGGTGAATGGGGGGGAAATGGGGACATATGTAATACTTTCAATAATAAAGAATTATTTTAAAAATACCCTTGCAAAATATATACAGCTAATCTATTATTTAATACTATAAACGGGATCTGGCATTATTTAATTTGGGTTATTATTATTATTCTAATAAGTAACTTTAGACACGTATTGGAGCCAAGGGTGAGAAATAGTTCAGATAGCAAGGCATATTTGCTGTATACTGCTAATGAAATAGGCAAAGAACATGGTTTTATTCAGTAATTCAAATTACTCTTCTTCTCAAAAATATCCAGTAGTTCCCCAACATCCATGTAACATAAAATATCAAATTTCCTCATGCTGCCTTTCAGGAATCATCATCATAATTGCACTGCCATCTTTTTGTTTTTCTCTTACTAAAAAAAAAATCAGCTTATTTCTCACTCACACTGCATGTCCATCACAGGTAGGTAAGGTACTTAGATCTTCAGTAACTGAGGATCTTGGGTGGAGTGGAAAAAAAAAACAACTGCCAACCCAGAATCCCATCTCTACAGAAAATATCCTTTACCAATTTCTTCAATCACCAGGGCAGCAGAGAGAAAGGGGGTGAGTGGCATTCTTGGAACCACCCCCACATTCCCAGTGAGCTTAGTGAGGTTCCTGGAGCAAAAGTCCTCCCCATCATGACTGTAACCCAAAGAAGTAGCATACATTCAGCCTCCAGCAGTTCATAGGAATTTCCAGTTTAATGTTACTTATAGGCATTAGTGGTCTCTGGAGGCTACTGTACCAGGTAAGCAAATGCCTCTGCTTGTGTCTCCTGGCGAGCATCTCCCTTTCTAGGTTTTGAGACAGAAGGTTGCCCCAAAAAACTGTTTTCTGGTGGGTCCAAGAAATACATTGATAACGTGTTTGTCGACTGTTTCTCTTGTTGTAAGGGCAGGAGTGATAAGTCCTCAGCTTCTGTACATGTCCAAGTTGAAACAGGAGTTCTCTCTAGACTATTAGCATATATTTTTAAATCACAAAATTATTATGCATTTATGATAAGTCCATACAGTTAGATATAGGAATTTCCCTTTCTTTGTCAGGCCCCTGAAGTTCCCCTACTTAGTTATAAAGATCACTATCAATATACTGTAAATCCATCAGACTGGTCTTGGATCTCATACTATTTGGAAATTCCAAGGCATAGCCCTATTCTCAAACTACCCTCATCCCTTTGATGATCTTATTCAATCTTATTGCTTTAAATATGTTTATTTACGCTGACAGCTCTCAAATTTTTATCTTCAGTCTAGATTTAGCTCCCAAATTTAGAATAATATAACCAACTGTCAACTCAAATCTACTAGGAGGTCTAACAGAAATCTGAGACTTCAAGTTTTCTCATTCAAACCTGCCTCACCTACAGAATCACCATTTCAGTTTAACTACCATCGTTCTAGTTACTCATGCTAAACACACCTTGATATCAACCTTATACTTCCCCTTCCATCACAAGCTACATTCAATCCGTCAAAAAATCATACTGGCTCTATCTTCAAAAGAAATCTAAAATCTGACCACTTCTCTCAATTTCCACTACTAACATATAAGTCTGAGTTACTATCATATGTTGCCTGGATTGGCACAACAGCTTCTTTGCTTCTACCCATCTTTTCCCTCTCTTTCCCCAACTTGGATGTTCTCAACACACCAAGAAGAGTTATCCATTTAAAATGTAAGATAGCCCTAGCCAGTTTATCTCTGTGGTTAGAGGGTCGGCTCACGGACTAAAGAGTGCCAGGTTCAATTCCAGTTGAGGGCAAGTACCTCGCTTGCAGGCTTGATCCTGGCCCTGGTCAGGGTGCATATGAAGGCAACCAATTGATGTGTCTTTCTCACATCAATGTTTCTGTGTCCCCACCCTTCCACTTACTTTCAAAATCAATTTTAAAAAAGTGTCTTCAGGTGAGGTTTAACTATCGTATCTAATAAAAGAATAATATGCAAATTTGACTGTACCTTGGCCACACCCACAAGCCACACCCATAGCCATGCCCACCAGCCAATCAGGAGCAGGTTATGCAAATAAACCCCAATCAAAACGGCTGCCACCACTGAGACCAGGAGGGAGGCTTGGGTTTCCCTGGCAACAAAGGAAGCCAAGCTTTCTGCCTGCCGTTGCCTGCCTAGGCCTCCACTCACTGTTACAAAGTTTAAATTATAAAAGATACAGAAATGACAGAAGTCACTGAGCTGGAGAGAACAGAGGCTTGGGTTTCCCTGGCAACAGAGGAAGCCAAGCTTTCAGTCTGCCATTTCCAGCCCAGGCCTCCACTCTAGTCTACAATGTTCCAAACAGAAATGGCTGTTGCCCCAGAGCGAGCAGAAGGCTTGACTCCACACCAGGCTACAAAGTTTCAATTGTAAACATAGATTAACCCTAGATCACAGGGCCTCCACTTGGGTCGCTAGGGGTCGTGGCCAGTCTGTAAACTACCACAGGCCCCTCGCCCAGGCTGCCCCTCACCCCAAGGGAATGCCCACCCTGATCTGGGACATTCTTCATGGCAAACCAGCTGGCCCCCACCCATGCACTAGGCCTCTATCCTATCTAATAAAAGAGTAATTTTCAGATTGACCAACACTCTAACACACAAGAGGACTACCCCCATGTGGTCAAAGATCCTGCCCCCATATGGACACAAGATGGCCACCACAAGATGGACAGCAGGGAAGGGCAGTTGGGAGGGACCAGGCCTCCAAGGGAGGGCAGTTGGGGGCAATCAAGCCTGCAGGGGAGGGCAGTTAGGGGTGACCAGGCTAGCAGAGGAGGGAAGTTGGGGGCAAACAGGCTGGCAGGGGAGCAGTTAGACATCAATCAGGCTGGCAGGGTAGTGGTTAGTGGGTGATCAGGCTGGCAGGCAGAAGCGGTTAGGGGTAATCAGGGAGGCAGGCAGGTGAGCAGTTTGGAGCCAGCAGTCCTGGATTGTGAGAAAAATGTCTGATTGCCCGTTTAGGCCCGATCCTACTGGGATAAGGCCTAAGTGGGCAATTGGACATCCCTCGAGGGGTCCCAGATTGGAGAGGGTGCAGGCTGGGCTAAGGGACATCCCCCGCCCCCTGTGCATGAATTTCGTGCACCGGGCCTCTAGTACTATATAATAAAATCCTAATATGCTGTGTCTGGTCATCTAGTCATCCATTCAACCAATCAAAGCATAATATGCTAATGATATGCTAAGGCCACTTAACCACTTGCTATGACATGCACTGGCCACAAGGGGGCAGAGAGTCAACCAGCTGACCAGTTGCTATGATGTGCACTGATCAACAGGGAGCAGACAGTCCAATGGTAGATTACCTTGCTGCTGGGGTTTGGCAGATCAGCAATGAGAGAGATGGGCCAGACATGCTCTGGAGCCCTCCCATGGTCTCTCTCCAGATGGCCAACCTCCTGCGCCCCTCCACAGTCCTGAATGTGAACCAGTGGGGATCCTCGGCCTGGCCTGCATGCTCTCGCAATCTAGTGTGTGCATGTGTGCACATTAAAAAGGAATTAATTAGAGAAAATATTTTAATATTGCTACTTGCCCTTTCTCTATATTAGAAGTATCACAGATGAAAGAAAATTAGTAAAATGTACATGAAAATCTCCCTTTCAGAGTCTGGGGCATGCTGCAGGACCCAGAGTCAAATTCCCACACACTCATGAACCTGCTGGTGGCCAGAGGGAAGCCTGGGTCCCGGGTGCCAGAAGAAAGCCGGTGCCAGCAGCTGAGGGAAAGGAAGGCCTACTCTTACATGAATTTCATGCATCAGCCCTCTAGTTATATATATTTTCACCAAATCACTTTTTTTCACTGCACAATAAATCACAACCATATCTCAGTGTCAATCAAAAATAAGTAAATACTCCATGGTATGATAAACTAAACTTGAACAATTCTCTTTCTGAAAGTAATTTATGTCAGTCATTCCCTCACTTTCACAAACAATACAATATAAGGATTTCTTATGCATTCCTAGATGTAAAAAGGCTGGGTTAAAAGCAACCAACATTTTAAATTTCAGGGTTCTGCAAAACTGCTTGCCTAGAAACTTGTATCACTCTGTTCTTACATACCATCAACTAATCTCCTACTCAAAATTGCCTAAATTAGAGTCACTACTCATTCTTCCACCCACATATACACCTAATATGCCATTTTAATTTCCACCTTCAAGCTGCTACTTGAAACATTATCACTTTGTACCATTTCCTCACAATCCCACCCCCTCACAAGACCCCACCCCACTCCCCTTTCATTCATCTACATCACATCCTTCATTCAAGATTATGAAAAGTCCTTCCTGTTCTAAACACACACACACACACACACACACACACACACACACACACACACAACACTGGCAATTCTCTTCTGTGTCAATACAAACTAATGTTTTAGGCACACAGACTATAAAGTCAGATTCCCTGGGTTCAAATTCCTGTTCCACTGTTAAACTCTGTGACCTTGTGCTTGTTAGTTAATCTCTCTATGCCCCCATTTTCCGCATTAGTAATCAAGAGTACTTTCTACTGGAGAACCAGGATGGTGGCATAGGTAAACACCTATTGTGCTTCCCCGCACAACAATTCCAAAACTACAACTTAACAACTAAACAAACATCATCCAGAATCACCGGAAAGCTGGCTGAGTGAAAATTCCACAAATAAAAGTAAAGGTGGGACACTGAGACTCAGAGGAGGAGCGGAGCGCAGCCTTGAAGATACGTGCAAAATCAGAGGTTCAGAGCTGTGGGGCGCATGCAGGCTGTAGGGCTGGCAGCAGCATTCCTGGCTGGATTTCTCCAATGGGGAGAGTGGAGACATCCCACTGCACAGATTCCCCAGTGCCAGGCAAGGTCCGAGGTCCTGGGTATGCATGCTAAAATTCGGGCACAGCAGAGGTCTCCGAGTTTGAGGAGAGTGCGCACCCTAAAAGCCGGGTATGGCAGAGGCCTCCGAGTTTGAGGAGAGTGTGAGTAGCTTGGAACAGCAGTTTTGTGAGTAAAGTGTGTGACAGCCCAGACGCATGACTTGCTCCCTGGTGACTTACTCCCTGGTACGGGAGACCACTGGACTGCTTTGTTTTACAACCCTGGGCAATATTTTTGGGGTGCAGTCTCATTTGGGGAGAAGCAGAGTTGTCTGGCACCCGGTGGAGACCAGCGGCTGCTTTCTCTTGGAGGTGCCTGCAGGCATTACCACCCAACACAGAGACCCTCATGCCACATAGGGCATAGCTGACGCTGACTCTGCCTGCTCAGCTCAGAGACTCCGCCCATCAAACCTGAACACAGTTTCCCTGCACAGCCAATTGGCCTGAAGGTCAAACCCTGGTAGGACTAACAACATAAACTGGCTTAAATTCAAAACTACTGCACAACCCATAAAGGATTGCAGTAAGAGTATCCACCTCAGGTAACTGGGGAGGCTGAGCCATTGTCCCTCAAAAGTCATCTACCACACAAAGAAAATGGACAAACTCAGGAAAGCAGCCACCATGAAGAGACATGGAAAGAAATCAGGTGTGAAAGAAATGGAGGAAAAAAGATGATTAGACATAGAGTTCAAAACCACGGTTATAAGGCTTTTCAAGAGGCTCCTAGAAAAGGCTGATGAACTTAATGAGAACTATGAGGAAATGAACGAGACCTACGAGGAAATGAATAAGACCAACGAGAAAATGAACAAGACCTATAAGGAATTGAATAAGACCTACAGGGAAATGAATGTGACCTACGAGGAAATGAATGAGACCTGAAAGGATATGAATGAGACCCTCAAGGATATGAAAAAGGACCAACTAGAAATCAAGCATTCACTGACTGAAATTTTAAAAAAATATTACACAAAGTTCTAAAAGCAGTCTAGAGGGCCGCAAGAACCAGGTCAAAGATTTGAAATACAAAGAAGCAAAACCCACTCAGCTGGAAAAGCAAGAAACAAAAAGAATCCAGATAACTGAAGATAGTGTAAGGGGCCTCTGGGACAACCTCAAGCATACCAACATCCGAATAATAGGAGTGCCAGAAAAAGAGAGAGAGACCAAGACAATGAAAATCTACTTGAAGAAATAGTGACCAAAAACTTCCCCCACCTGGTGAAAGAAACTGACTTAAAAGCCCAAGAAGTACACAGAACCCCAGAATATAGGAATCTAAAGAGGACCACATCAAGACACATCATAATTAAAATGCCAAGAGCAAAAGATAAAGAGAGAAAATTAAAAGTGCCAAGAGAAAACAGTTAGTTACCTATAAGGGAGCACCCATATGATTGTCAGCGGATTTCTCAACAGAGATGATGCAGGCCAGACGGGAGTGGTAAGAAATATTCAAAGTGATGCATATCAAGAATCTACAACCAACATTACCCAGCAAAGCTATCATTCAGAATTGAAGGTCAGATAAAGTGTTTTGCATATAAGAAAAAGCTAAAGGAGTTCATCACCGCCAAACCAATATTATATGAAGTGCTCAAAGATATTCTTTAAGAAGAAGAAGGTCAAAATATAAATTACGAACAAAAAATACACATCTATCAACAAATGAACCTAAAAACCAAGTGAATTAAAAATCTGATGAATAGGATAAACTGGTGAATATAACAGAATCATGGACATAGAGAGGGAATGGACTGACAATTCTTGAGGGAGAAAAGGGGGTGTGGGAAATGCAGCAAGAGACTACACAAATATCTTGCAACAATGGGAGAGGACAGTGGGGAGGGGGAGGTGAGGGTGGAGGGTGGGATTGGCACAGGGTGGAGGGGAGTTATAGGGGGATAAAAAAGGGGAACAATGTAATTAATAAACTGAACAATAAAGATAAAAAGAGTACTTTCTACTGAATTTGTAATGATGATTAACTTAGGGCTATTATCTATGAGTATCCTAAATGTATTCTATCCTTTCTAATAAAAGAGTAATATGAAAATTGACCATCACTCAAATACACAAGATGGCTGCCCCCATGTGGACACAAGATGGCCATCACACGATAGCCAGCAGGAGAGGGCAGTTGGGAGGAACCAGGCCTGCAAAGGAGTGAAGTTGGGGGCAATCAGGCCAGTAGGGGAGGGTAGTTAGGGGGTGACCAGGCCGACAGAGGAGGGAAGTTGGGGGCCACTGGGCCTGCAGAAAAGTGCAGTTGGGGGGATCAGGCCTGCAGGGGAGGGAAGTTAGACACAAACAGGTTGCCAGGGGAGCAGTTGGGCATCAATCAGGCTGGCAGGGTAGTGGTTAGGGGGTAATCAGGCTGGCATGCAGAAACTTTAAGGGGCAATCAGGAAGGCAGGCAAGTGAGCAGTTGGGAGCCAGCAGTTCTGCATTGTGAGAGGGATGTCTGACTGAGGTTGGACATCCCTCGAAGGGTCCCAGATTGGAGAGGGTGCAGGCTGTGCTGAGGGACACACACACACCCATGCACAAATTTTGTGCACTGGGTCTCTATTATTATAACAAACTTGACAATTACATATTGTTAATTTTATTCATATAGTTTTTAAAACTGCTCAGATAATTGCAAATTCCTTAAGGATGGAGATTATGCCTTTTAATTAAATGTCTTACAACACCTAATACTTCATCATACATATCTGGTGATCAACTAACTTGCACCATCTTTATTTTTTCTTCTTACCGGAAGAACGATGCCTTAAGGACCTTTTTTAGGTAGAAAGAAATGACACATTTTTACACCTGGTCAAAGCCCTAAATAATCTGCTATACCTTTTTCCATGGAAAGACATGTCTTATAAGTAAATATGAAAATCTGGGAATTCAGAGATTTTACCCAGCAAAAAAAATCCAATGCCAATGGAAAAGTCTTCATTGCTGGGGCACTTCTCAGATTCTCTTTCACTGCAATTACCCAGAAACTTGCAATAGTTCCTCAATGTTTTAGGATGATCCCATTCCTACTAAAACTGGTGGAAACTTTGTGCTCCCCAGGTCAACAGGCTTTCTGAACAACACTATTTTTTTTATTCCATGTCCAATATTCATTGAAACTTTAGACTAATTCTTGATGCTTTGAAAAAGACATCCTGCCAACTGCACTAACGCATTTAGCCATACACATAACTCAAAGTCAGTGAAAAATGTGCTACAGAAATATCTATTCATGGCACCACATTCTCTCCTCACTGTATGTATATCATTCCTATTTATACTAAGTCAATGGAGAGGAGGAAAAGACCTTTAAATATTTCTCTTTTAGTCATCAGCTCAGATTAGTTGTTTTATAAAAAGCCTTCTTTTTTTTCTTACTTTTAATTAAATATGAAGCAATATACTGTAGTTAACATCACTTGGGTCAAGCTCATTTACAGTGATGTCACCATTTCTCCTCAGAAGCATTGCCACATCTTACCATATCCGCTCTGGATTTCTACAAAGCATTTTTTAACTAAATCAAATTGAATTTTTAAAGGACAAATCAAATCATGCCACAAATCCTACTTAACCTTCCTATTATATTTAGAATAAGATGTAAGTATATATCCAGTGTCCAACATAATCTGGGTGTTGGATTTTGCTGGATGTTTTTTCTGCATCTCTTGATATGATCATGTGGTTTCTGTCTTTCAATTTTTTATGTGATGTATCACATTTATTGATTTGTGAATATGTACCAGCCTTGCATCCATGGAATAAATCTATTTGGTAATGGTATATGACAGTGGTCGGCAAACTGTGGCTCACAAGCTACATGTGGCTCGTGTGCTGCATTTTGCAGCTCTATTGACTAATGAGTTTGCAGACCACTGGTGTATGGTCTTTTTTATATATTGTTGGATCCAATTTGCTAATATTTTGTTGAGGGTTTTAGTGTCTATGTTCATCAGGAATATTGGCCTATAATTCTCTTTCTTTGTGGTGTCTTTATCTGGTTTTGGAATTAGGATGATGTTGGCCTCATAAAAAGAGCTTGGAAGTCTCCCATCTTTTTGGATTTTTTGGAATAGTTTTAGGAGGATATGTACTAGTTCTTTATGGATGTTTGGTAAATTCCCCTATGAAGCCATATGGTCTAGGACTTTAGTTTACTGGAGTTATTTTTATTCATCAGAAATTACTGGTCTACTCAGGTTTTCTGATTCTTCCTGATTGAGTTTTGGAAGAAAAAAGTAATGGCAAAAAGAAGGGATATAATTAAACATATTATCCCCTAAAGGAAAAGAAATGTGCAAGTACTATTACTTTCCATAACTTAATAGATTGGACAAGGCTACAAGCCATCCCAAGGTATAGATAAGTGTTAATCAATATTCAAGAATTGATATGTGTGTGATATTTGACACTAGGATACTTACTGAGTGCTGCCTATTATTTCATGGAAAGAGACATTTATTTGGGATACCGTATTATAGACTATTTCCCATTTCTGCTATTAGGTAAGGCTTCACAGCCTCCACTACTCACTGCCAAGAGTCCATGAAGCATGTGGGAACCTGAATGGACAGAAAAGCAAGCAAGATAACTAGGGAAGATGGGAGGGATATATAGGGAAGGTAAAAACTGGAGAAAAGCTAGTGGTAATGATATTTATCGATAGCATAAAACACAGACAACAGTACCTAAGTTCCCAATGTATTCCTATTAAAAGATTAGCAAGATGGTTTACTTTACAGCAGACAGACAAGGTGATTTTGATATTTTCTCCAATTAATGAGGGAGCTGTAGCTTGCTAGTAACTGAAAACAGTGACGACAAAGACATTGCAAAAATGGGTGTTGGATTTTGCTGAATGTTTTTTCTGCATCACTTAATATGACCATGAGGGAGAAAGAGAAACATGAGATGTGAGAGAGAAACATCTATCGGCTGCCTCCTGAATGTCCCCTACCAAGGATCAAACCTGCAACTCCAGCATGTACCCTGACTGAGAATTGAACCAGCAACCGACAAATATTGTATATATTGTGATTAAACTCTAAATACCTTTTGTGAAATAAAGGTGAGAGCCCAGGAGAGGTTAATGTTTACTTGTTTACCTGCAAAATGTCCTGGTATCCACTTTATATTTTGGGCAAAAGGGAATGGAGAAAAGAACTACATATACCCTATATAAGCCTCAATTATCAACCTACTGTCCCATCTATACAGAGTGAGACAAAAGTAAGTTTACAGTTTTGAGTACATTAAACAGTTCAATCTTATATTAGTATTTATTCATTACTGCACTGTTTTCCATATGAGCAACTGTAAACCTACTTATGTCCCACTCTATATTTGTATAATGGATCCTATGCCTTTTTAAGAGAGGTTAACAGTGATGCCACACAGATTGTAGAGATAAGATTTTCCCTGAAATTATCATCTTTGCCACTACCATCACGACATCACCACCACCACAACTTACATTTATTGGACACTTAACTATATTCCAGGCAGTTGGATTAACCATTTTTTGTCAGATATATTATCTCCTAAAATATTCACATTAACATTAAGCGGCAAATACTATCCTTAAGCCTACTAAGGAAAACTGATCTTAAAATCTGTTAACTGCCTCAATGGCACACACAGATACAAAGTGTTGACTTCCTAGCTGGCTTTCATAAGAGACCAGATTCCCAATTCCTTGGAAATTTAACCAATTACTAAAACTAGCTGTGTACAGAAATCCCAAGTTAAACTTGTCTGATACAGGGTAAGAGAGTTGAGAATAAAGAGTAGAGAGCTGGCAGACTGTTCCGGTGAAGGGGATGGGGTACGGGTGGGTGGGGGAATTTAACAAAACAAGGGACAAAGAGAATACATAGACATGAACAACAGTGTGGTGATTGCAGGGTGAAGGGAAGGAGATAAAAGAGAGCATAGACTGGATAAATGGTGATGAACTTTTAAAAAATAACAATTTAGTAAAGAGTAGACACCAGACTGACCAATTACGATGTGAAATCTTGGGCAGTATTAGAAGATAAGAAGTGAGAATTTTATTAACATAATTCAAGTTGACCTGGTCAGTGTGGCTCCGGTGGGACCAAGAGATTGCAGGTTGAGTCCAAGTCAGGGCATATGCCTGGATTGGGGCCTCAACACCCAGTTGTGAGCAGCTGATCTAACTCTCATTGATTTCTATTTCTCCTTCTCCCCCACTCCTCTCTATCATCACAAAAAAATGTATTTTACAAATATATACTTCAGGTCAAATGAATAATACATTTCAGGCTTAATAATTAGGTAGGATATTGTATCTTCACTTCATTTTTAATGTTTAAAGCTACAGTCTTTATTTCAGGTTAAGAAAATTATAATACAGAAGTGAAGCATTTGAAGAAATAAATAAGTTCGGGGGGCACCAGGAGGAACCAAGATGGAAGCATAGGTAAACACCTATCTTGCTGCCCCACACAACGATTTCAAAACTACAACTTAACGACAGAACAAACATCATCCAGAATCACCGGAAAGCTGCCTGAGTGAAAATTCCACAAATAAAAGTAAAGATAGGACACTGTGACTCAGAGGAGCAGCAGAGGGCAGAGTTGAAGATATGCACAGAATCAGAGGTTTGGAGCCGGGTGCGTGCACGAATGAGCGGAGAGGGCAGGCGGCTGCAACCCGGCTGGTTTTCTATAACAGGGAGGAAGACAAAGGCATCCCATTGGACTGACTGCCCAGTTCTGGGAAAGCTCCAGGGAACCCACACTCATACAGGGTGAAACTGGACAGTAGGAAAGCACGCTGAAATTCGGGCTCTACTAAGGTCTGCAAGCCTGTGGAGAGGGCGAGCTTGTGGAGAGTGTGCATAAACTTGGGAACAGTAGGGGTGCTCGAGCCCACAGAGAGGACTCCTGACTTGCTCTCCCATTTGGGAAACCACCAGACTGCATTGTTTTATGACCCTGGATGAGACTTTGGGTGTGCAGACTCATTTGGGGAGAGGCTGAATTGTCTGGCAGATGGTAGAGCTTAGTGGCAGCTTTCTCTCAGAGGTGCCTGGAGCCATTATCACCAGACACAGAGACCCAGGTGCTGCATAGGACAAAGCTGATACTGCCTGCTCAGCCCGGAGATTCTGCCCATCCAACCTGAGCACAGCTGACCCTCATAGCCAATTAGCCTGGAGGTCAAACCCTCCTAGTGTTAACAACAATAATCTAGGCTTAACTTCAATAACACTGGGCAACCCATAAAGAGCTGCACCAAGAGTATCCACCTCAGGTAACTGGGGAGGCTGAACCACTGTCCCTTAGAGGACATCTACCACACAAAGCTAATTGACCAACTCAGGAAAGCAGCCACCATGCAGAGACATGGAAAGAAATCAGGTGTGTAAGAAATAGAGGGAAAAAAACCTGACTTGACATAGAGTTCAAAACCACAGTTATAAGGTTTTTCAAGAGGCTCCTAGAAAAGGCCAATGAACTTAATGAGACCTACAAGGAAATGAACAAGACCTATGAGGATATGAACGAGACCTATGAGGAAATTAATGAGACCTACGAGGACATGAACAAAACCCTCAAGGATATGAAAAAGGACCAACTAGAAATTAAGCATACACCGACTGAAATAAAAAATAGTATACAAAGACCTAAAAGCAGTCTAGAGGACTGCAAGAACCAAGTCATAGATTTGAAATACAAAGAGGCAAAATCCACATATCTGGAAAAGCAAGAAGCCAAAAGAATCCAAAAAATTGAAGATAGTGTAAGGGGCCTCTGGGACAACCTCAAGCATACCAACATCTGAATTATAGGGGTGCCAGAAAAAGAGAGAACAAGACAATGAAAACCTACTTGAAGAAATAGTGACCGAAAACTTCCCCCACCTGGTGAAAGAAATTGACTTAAAAGTCCAAGGAGCGCACAGAACCCCAAAATATAGGAATCTAAAGAGGACCATACCAAGACACATCATAATTAAAATGCCAAGAGTAAAATACAAAGAGAGAATATTAAAAGCAGCAAGAGAAAAACAGTTAGTTAGCTATAAGGGAGCACCCATACGATTGTCAGTGGATTTCTCAACAGAAACAAAGCAGGCCAGACGGGAGTGGCAAGAAATATTCAAAGTGATGCATATCAAGAACCTACAACCAAGATTACTCTACCCAGCAAAGCTATTATTCAGAATTGAAGGTCAGATAAAGTGCTTCACATATAAGAAAAAGCTAAAGGAGTTCATCACCGCCAAACCAATATTCTATGAAATGCTGAAAGATATTCTTTAAGAAGAGGATGAAGAAAAAGGTAAAAATATAAATTATGAACAACAAATAAACATCTATCAACAAATGAACCTAAAAACCAAGTGAATTAAAAATCTGATGAACAGGATAAAGTGGTGTATATAACAGAATCATGGGCATAGAGAGGGAATGGACTGACAATTCTTGGGGAGAAAGGGGGTGTGGGATGTGCAGCAAGAGACTGGACAAAAGTCATGCACCTATGGGAGAGGACAGTGGGGGGGAGGTGAGGACAGAGGGTGGATGGGTACTGGGTGGAGGGGAGCTATAGGGGGAAAGGGGTAGCAATGTAATTAATAAACTGAAAAGTAAAGATTAAAATATTAAAAAAGAAATAAGTTCAATATGAAACAATTGTGTGGAATATCATTTAATTGTTAAAGATCACATGTCTATGATCACTTCATTTTCATGAATAATTGAGAATATTAGTTTATAATTCTGCCAAAATATAACAGATTTAACATCAAGTTTTTAAAAAGCATTGTAACATAGAGGAACACGAAGATGGCGGCATAGGTAAACACCTATTGTTCTCCCCGCCCAACAATTTAAGAACTACAACATAACAGCAGAACAGACAGCACCCAGAATCACCAGAAGCTGGCTGAATGAAAACTCCACTAATAAGAGTAAAGGTGGGACGCTGAGACTCAGGAGCGGTGGGAGCGCAGCCTTTCAGACGGAAACAGGTTAGGAGCCGTCCTGGTCGCGCACACGGGCTGGGGCTAGAGCAGCAACCCCGGCCGGATTTCGCCAGCGGGGAGGGTGGAGACATCCCAATACACGGATTCCCCAGTGCCAGGCGAGGTCTGAGGTCCGGGGGATGCACCCTGGAAGCGGGACGCGGCAGAGGCTCCTAGTCTGCGAGAAACCCGGAGGAGGCGGGGCAAAGAAGTTTCCACGCAAGGGTCGCGCAAACCCGTGACTTGCCCCCTGGAAACTTGTCTCCTGGTTCCGGAAACCATCTATTTTACAACCCTGGGCTAGACTTTTGGTGTGCAGACACATTTGGAGAAAGGCAGAGTTGTCTGGCAAGGGGAGGAGACTAGCGGCTTTCTCTTGGAGGTGTCTGCAGCCATCCTCATCCAACAGAGACCCATGCGCGAGCGCTGAGGCTCCCTGTGCAGCTCAGAGACTCCACCCACCCAACCTGAACACAGTCTCCCTTCACAGCCAATTGGCCTGGAGGTCAAACCCTCCTAGGGCTAACAACAACAAGCTGAGTTTAAATTCAAAATACTGCACAACCCATAAAGGACTGCAGTAAGAGTACCCACCTCAGGTAAATGGGGAGGCTGAGCCACTGTCCCTTTGAGGATATCCACCACATAAAGCAGCCACCATGCAGAGATATGGAAAGAAATCAGGTGTGAAAGAAATGGAGGAGAAAAGACGACAAGACATAGAGTTCAAAACCAAGGCTTTTCAAGAGGCTCCTACAAAAGGCCGATCAATTTAATGAGAATTACCAGGAAATAAACAAGACCAACCAGGAAATGAATGAGAATTACAAGGAAATGAATGAGAACCTCAGGGAAATGAATGAGACCCTCAAGGAAATGAACAAGACCCCTGAGGATACAAACCAGACCCTCACGGATAAAAAAAAGGACCAACTAGAAATCAAGCTTACACAGACTGAAATAAAAAATATTACACAAAGTCCTAAAAGCAGTCCAGAGGGCCACAAGAACCAAGTCAAAGATTTGAAATACAAAGAAGCAAAATCCACTCAGCTGGAAAAGCAAGAAACAAAAAGAATTCAGATAATTGAAGATAGTGTAAGGGGCCTCTGGGACAACTTCAAGCATGCCAACATCCGAATTATTGGGGTGCCAGAAAAAGAGAGACAGCAAGTTAATGAAAACCTACTTGAAGAAATAGTAACTGAAAACTTCCCCCACCTGGTGAAAGAAACTGACTTAAAAGCCCAAGAATTACACAGAACCCCAAAATATAGGAATCTAAAGAGGACCACACCAAGACATATCATAATTAAAATGCCAAGAGCAAAAGATAAAGAGAGAATATTAAAAGCAGCAAGAGAAAAACAGTTGGTTACCTACAGGGGAGCACCCATACAATTGTCAGAGGATTTCTCAACAGAAACGATGCAGGCCAGACTTGAGTGGCAAGAAATATTCAAAATAATGAATAGCAAGAATCTACAACCAAAATTACTCTATCCAGCAAAGCTATCATTCAGAAATGAGGATCAGATAAAGTGCTTTGCATATAAGAAAAAGCTAAAGGAGTTCATCACCACCAAACCAGTATTATATGAAATGCTGAAAGATACTCTTTAAGAAGAGGAAGAAGAAAAAGGTAAAAATATAAATTATGAACAACAAATACACATCTATGAACAAATGAACACAAAAATCAATTGAATTGATAGGCTGATGAACAAGATAAACTGGTGAATATAACAGAAACATGGACATAGAGAGGGAATGGACTGACAATTCTTGGGGAGAAAAGGGTTGTGGGAAGTACAGCAAGAGATTGGACAAAAATCTTTCAAGAAAGGGAGAGGACATTAGGGAGGGGGAGGTGAGGGTGCAGGGTGGGATAGGTACAGGGTGGAGGGGAGATATAGGGGGATAAATAGGGGGAAATAATGTAATTAATAAACTGAACAATAAAGAAAAAATAAAAATCATTGTAACGTTATTTTTCATTAATCGTGTCTTAGTAAGGCAACAATTCTCTAAAAACTATACAATAAGATTATCCCATTTGAAATAATGTTCTTTTGTTAATACTACCATTGGCAATTATTACTTGAAAAGGCCAATGGTTTCTTGATATATTGAAGTTTCTTCCTTGTGAAAACCTGACAGTTTTCTTAAAGTTTGTAGTACCACTCAGAATATTTCAGTTTGTGCAGATGTGCCATTATAACCTTGAAAATTACCTTTGGAATAAACATTTTAAATGTTTTTCATTGTTATTTTTTACAATTATATTTTACTTTCTATTATATATAATTTAGAATGCATTGTTTAATTAAAAGTTGAGTTCATAACAAAATATTTAAAGTTCTTATTGTCCCTGAATTGTGTGATTTTAGAGCATTAAAGACTGTTTTCTTAACTTCTAAAAAACACGACATAAACAAAAAATGCAAAGATTTGGCATCCAAACCAAGGTTACATAGAACAAATAGCTAAAATCCAACATTTTACATGACATGCCAAGTATCACAAGGCAAATTACTATATCAAAAACAAATACCACACCACAACCCAAGACTTAACTACACAAGCATCATTTCAGTGTGAGCTAATAGGTTCTCATTAAGCTCCTAATTCAGGCAGGAGAAGTATAAAGTGGATGTTTAAAAATAAATATGCCCTGCCATAACTGGTTTTGCTCAATGGATAGAGTATAGGTCCCAGGTTTGATTCTGGTCAAGGGCATATACCTTGGTTTCTGGCTCAATCCCCAGTAGGGAGCATACAGGAGGCAACTGATTGATGTTTCTCTCTCATTGATGTTTCTAACTATCCCTCTCCCTTCCTCTCTGTAAAATCAATAAAATATAAATAAATACATACATATGGACTATTTTATAAAGATATTTGATATCTAATCTGTGCTGTGAATTGTACCTTCATTTTTTCAGTAAGATATTAGATTATTAAGTCTCCCCATACTTTTCATTTCATATCTAATTTCTTCTACCTAAGCAACTAAATTCAGAAACCTATCCTCTTTTTATTAAAAAAAATATTTATTTCAGAGGAAGAGAGAGATAGAAACATAGATGAGAGAGACTCATTGACCTGTTGCCTCCTGCCAACCCCCCACTGGGGATCTAGCCCATAACCCAGACTTGTGATATGACCAGGAATCAAACCATGATGTCCTGTTCTATAGGTCAATGCTCAACCACTGAGCACACCAGGTGGGACTTGTCCTTCTCTTAAATAATACTTTTAATTTTTTAAAAAATATTTGGACTTAGCAATTAACTTGCCATTTTTTAATATCTTTCCATTGATGAAATTGCAAAAAAAATGTCTCTTGTGGAATGTAGCCTTTCATGTCCGTTTTCTTAACTTCTAAAAAAGCAGTTTCTATTAGCATATATTTTAGACTTCTAAACAAAATGACAAATGGTGACTGGAGCAAATGTATAGGGACTGTGACATACCTTTAACAATCTCTTTTTAAGGACCCTCTCATAAAATCATTTTAAGGTTTTGCCTCCCAGTCCAGTAATAAAGGTCTTTTGTTGCCTTGCAAGTATTCATCTGTCTATAACTGTGTTCACCACTTTAATATGGTTCAAGAATTGATGGCAACTTTACCCAACATCACATATGGTACATTAACAATGGGCAGCTGTCAGTAAAACAAGATTACTCAAGCCCTTCTTCAGCCATGAGGCTTCTGCTAACAGGTGGGAGTCTGAACCTAACACCTGCTGAAGCCATCTTAATCTGGCACTAATTAACTTCATTGGCCATAATCCTTCTCTGCTTCAGGAGAGAGGATGCAATTCACATGAAATATTTGGCTGAAATGTCTGCCTGAGTCAATCCAGTTATTCTTTTAAGAAATATCTCCCACATCCATGTATACTGATTTATCCATTTCAAAATGTTTTCACCACTCTGTAGATCTGCTCTTATTGTGGTAACAAATTAGAAATAACCTCTTAGTAAAACATGGATTAACTAACACTGGGATTTTAAATGGCAGCAGACACATATACTGAATACCTACTTTGTATATAGCATTCTGCTGAACATCCTGAAGGTATATTTTAATATAACCAGACAAAGAAAAGGTATATTTTAAACAGAATTAAAAAATTAAACAGAATACAGTGATTACTTCCAATTTAGGGCTCAGTTAGCTTTGAGGTAGGTAATCTCTAAGGGAACCCAAATAGGAACCCATTCTCTGGCTCAGAGATTACATAATCAACATGGACTATCTGCTGCCTGTGCAATTATAGACAATTACTGAACAGGGTAAGAGAATGGTGCAGTAGGTTATACTAAATATACATCAGGCAATAAAAATGGGAGAGAATTTGCTCACTCGGTGATAGGAGTTGCGGAATTTGTAATCCAAGGTTCCCATGAAGTGCAATTTATGTGCTTGAATTTATTTCTGCATAGTAGTCTTTGGCTTTGCTTGACAGGGAATCCCTTTATCTGCTTGGCTACTTCAGTTTGTGTTTTCTTGATTCAAATATATGAGTGAACAAAACTCATGCACTGGTAGGGTCCCTAGCGGCTGCCAGCTGGGTACTCCCCCACTTCCTCTGGCCAGTCCCACCCTCTGGTCAAACTCCTGGACAACTCCTGGTCGAGGGGACCATTTGCATACTACATATATAATTATAGGAATCCCACAGTCATTTACACAAATTTGAACTTAGTCATGTATACAATAATTTTGCATAACCAACTTACTTGCACGAGAGTACTTTTTCTCACTTGTTAACCTGTTTCAAATATATGCCAATATCAGACATATATATCTGTAAATGATTATAAACTTAATTTGTTACATTGAAAGAAGCAGCCTATCTTTTAAATTGTTTTCCATGTGGTACTTTTTCATATTTTCTGCAAAACATACAAAAAAGCATTAAAATTCATAATTTTGATCATGTCAATTTTATTAAAGTTTTTTTAATATTTTAAACTGATTTTGAGACAGAGAGGAAGGGAGAGGGAGAAAGAGAAACATCAGGTGTGAGAGAGAAATATCTATCGACTGCCTCCTGAATGCCCCCTACCAAGGATCAAACCTGCATGTGCCCTGATTGGGAATTGAAACAACCACCTTCAGGTGCAAGGGATGACACCCAACCAACTGATCCACAGCAGCCAGAGCTTACTAAATTTTTACTACAGTGTTTTGACCCAACAAAATGTAGCAAATTATTATTAAATCAAGAATAGCAGTTTTAGCACTCAACATACAAATGTTGTATATATTGTGATTAAACTCTAAATACCTTTTGTGAAATAAAGGTTAGGGCCCAGAGGAGGTTAAGGTTTACTTGTTTACCTGTAAAATATCATGGTATCCACTTTCTTAAATAATTGGATATGTTTTAAGCTATGAAATTATTCAACTTTTTCATTCAAATTAGTTTTTAAACCCTGTCCCATCACCATAATTCAGAGATGTCAGTAAAAAAGTCAGAGTAGGAATGCCAATCATAGCAAGAAAAACACAACTCGATGTCTTCAATTAGTGAGAAAGTGATGTTATGACCACATAGAAGTTGAGTACCATTCTCCTTCACCTTTATTACAGGTTATCTAAATTCAGTCTACCCAATCAATTATCCATACTCATTCATTCATATTATTTTTCTATTTCTTTCTAAAATATGTGCTTTTGTTTGTTTCAGAAGATAACTTGAAATACCTGGGTAATGCAAAAGACTGATCAACCTTATGTTTAATGTCTAGGAAGTGGTATGGAAATCATTGGGTTCAACTTCTGTAATTTATTCCAGAAGAAAATAAATTAAATGATCTCTACAGCCTTTTCTAATCCGTTAACCAATCATTTTCACACTTTGGAATGTATTCCTTTGACATAGAATTATTTAAGGACATATTTTCAAGGATGTTTACTGTAGCAATATTTGTAGTACCAAAGCATGAAAGCAATGTGCCTGCAGCAAATATGTCAAGGACTAAATAAATTCAGCCACTTTACCATAGAATATCATGTACCTATTAGCAATACCAAAAACAGAGTAGGGGGCTATATATCTGTTGGCTTACTTTCCCAAGAGTTATTGAATGAGAAAAGCAAGATGCAGAAAATTCAATATTGTATACTCAAAATTTTCTAAAAAGTGATAAAACATTTTATTTGTGTTATGTGTGATTCCTAAATAGAAACATAAGAAAATGAAGAGATATGGGCTTGATTACTAATATGTTTAGATTTTGTTGAGGGGGTGTCATGGCTAATTTGCATCAAAGGAAAAAGGAATAGAGAGGAAGATGACCAGCAGGAAAAAAAGAAAAAAAGGGGGGGGGAGGAGAATGCTATGATTAAATCTATGCATTTATGTAAAATTATATCTCTTTAAAATATTTAAATACTTAAGATAAAATTTACAATGCCTTTCAGGAAAAATAGTATCATTTTTTTTGTCACAGCCTCTGTTTTAAAGTATTTTATTGATTATTAAATTATTTAGACTATTTAATTAAATTACTTAAGACTTCCTTTGCAAAGCTACCACTTATTGAGGGACAAAGAATGCACTAAACACTCAACACTTATTAGTTTGTTTTTAACAGAGTTTAACTTAAGGACCAATAAATTTCCACAAGTTACACCTTAATTCATGGCTG
The DNA here is from genome assembly GCA_027563665.1 of Antrozous pallidus. Taxonomy (NCBI): domain Eukaryota; kingdom Metazoa; phylum Chordata; class Mammalia; order Chiroptera; family Vespertilionidae; genus Antrozous; species Antrozous pallidus. The sequence goes on from CM050509.1 coordinate 124,808,075, forward strand.
GGCCAATGTACCATTTCTGTATGTAAACTCTATGAAAGGCTTACTATTGAGTCCCCAGTGCCTGCCATCATTGTTGGCACCTGGTAGACAACAAATACTTGCTGAATTTGTGGAATAAATGACTGCATGTGATTATTTTATGTATCATTAGAAATCAGATTTCTAAAGATGATTAAGTTACATAATGTTTAATTCTAACTTTCCTGGTATCCTGCTATTATACTCCTAAACCAAAAATGACCGATAAAAACAGGAAACAAACAAAAATCTAGAAAACTCTAAACATCTCAAGATTCTCACTTTCAAAACAAAGTTAACACCTGAAAGTCTGAGAACGTAAAGTTTTATATATTTAACAATTTAGTGTGGTATATTGGCAAGGACAAAAATACACTCTAGGCAACTGGACTGCCATAACTAAAATTCTTGTCAATCCACTTAAAAACTGTGTGACCTTGGGGAAGTAGCATAGCCTTTATGTGCCTCCTCTGTAAAGTGCTGTGAGACTTACATGTGGTACAACATACAGAACTCCCATCACAAGGTTTAGCGTATGAAAAACTTAATAAAGTGTTTTCTAATACTATTAAAAATCAGGTGAAAAGATAAAAGTAATAACAATAGATATTTTATCTTTTGTTTGCCAAATGGCTTTTGTGTTTTCAACAGTTACACTACTAGGTCTATATGGAGTACCTCAGTAATTCAACACACCTCCTAATGGCAGAGCCAAAGACTGGGGTCAGGATTGAGCTCAAGTTAAACTGGGCAAGAATTCAAGAGATTATAATTGGAGATCAAGTTTAAAAAAAAAAAACTTAGCAGGAATGAACAGATGAGCAGACGCCAAAGGCCAGGGTGAAACAGTGCTGAAAAACAAGGCAGGTCGAAGGTAGAATCCAGGGAGCAGGATACCCAGAGAACCCAGAAGAACAGGATAGGAAATTTCAGGAAAGTGAGCTCCAACACTGTGAGAAAGATGCTCGTGATGAAAATCCAGAATTAGCCGGAAAATTCCTTGCCTTTCGCCTCCTATCCAATAAAAGTCTTAATCTGCCAGTTAAATCAGGATGTGGGTATCCTTGAATTAGTTGAGAAGTACAGGAATGAAATTAAATGAATTAAAAATTCTCGTAATAAGAGTAACAATCCATTTATTCATTTCTTACCTATTCTATGATGGTGTTTTGTTTTGTTGTTGTTTTTAGTTGTCCTAAGAAAGGTATAGTAGCACCCTCCCTTAATCACAGATAACAAGCATAATTGTCACTAACTGTACTTAGTGAACTCTTCAGAGCCCAATTAATATGCTAAAAGCTCCCCAGTTACCACTGCCTATCTGTTGACCTGAGAAATTTTCATAATTTTAAATTAGAAGATGGCTTCAGAAGCAATAACCTCATGCCTATCTAGTAAACTGGTCCAGAGTGAGAGTGATATGTTAAGTCAATTCTCAGTGGAATACAATTAAGAGTGATGCTTAATTGTGAAATTAAAGTATCTTGTCAGTCTTATTGAGAAGGCACATGTTCCAAACTCCCAAAGCTTAGGGAGAAAGAACAAAGACTGATATAAGCATATACTGCAGGACTGAAACAAAGCAGTTGTTTGGTGGTTGGCCTATATGTGAAGGCAGGAAAACAAAGTGCAGCTAGGGAGAATGTTCTCTGGTTTCCTGGGTAACAGGAGTCAAAGACTACTAGGAATAGAGCTGAGAAAGGTACTTGCAGAGGAAAAGCAAGAAACATACCACCACAGGAGATTCTCTGCAGGAAGGTAATAGTGCATGTTCAACAACTGTAACAGGACAGGTATTCAGCCAGAGGTGGGAAAGATGAACTGACCCAGAAGCCCTGACATATTCTTTTTGGAAATACATTTCCTCAGCAGTTAGACACAGTTACTTAACCAGCATTCCTGGCATTGCATAATTGAATATTGATTGAAAAGATGCATTTAGTGCCTTTGAAGTGAAATAAGTGGGTACTGTATGCAGGTAAGGACTCAATAGTCGGGTCACAGAGCAGGGTTTCCTGCTGACAAATGAAGGGTCTGAAGCATCTCTTCATCAATAACACCGGCCCTGCTGGTTTCTTCTGTAAGCCATCATTGTTATTCCAGACACTAGCTGCCCTAATAATCCTATCAAATTCACTTGAACTCAATTCAGTAGAAGAAAATTAAAAAGATTCATCCAATTTGATACTTGAAATACCTGCAAATGGGCAAAATGTGTTTGATTGCCATTCTAAAGCAGGACTTTGTCAAAATGTTAGGCTCAGTTTTAGCCTTGAGATGACATTACTTGAAGTTAATTGCTACATAAAATAGAGTCATTTTATGACAAAAGCATAATGAGATCATCATAATTTCTAAAAATCAACAATTTAACCCTGGCAATTTGGATGGATAGCACGTCTTCAGATGGCTTAAAAAACAACACATCATTAAAGACATACACTTTTTTTTAAGTGAGAAGGACTGTCCTGTTGATTTCCTGTTGGATGACAAAATAGCTTTGGCAGCACTGCCTTGTGAAGGGTTGTTTACCACTTGGAAAAGGGTTTCCTATTAGGCATGTATTGAACTTATTGCAATGTCAGAGAACAGTGTCAGCTGTGTCTTGCCAAAAATGACATCAATTCTCACCCCCACAAAGACAGACATTGTTAGGGGTGCCATTAATAAGGCACACACTTTTTCTTTCCTGAACTTTTCCTCTATGGAGTAAGAGATCAAGGCTTTCTGGTGGCATTATATTTCCAGAAGATAAAGAAATACTGCAATGGTTTTAAACAATACAAAAGTTAATGGGGAAAAAATGACAGCAGTGCATGCAATTATAAAATTCCCACATAAGAATAAATAGACAAATAGGAATACATGCAGCAAAACAAATAAGTATATATACATACATACGCATTGTTCTCACAAAGTATTTACTACTTGAAATATTTTTAATCCTCTAAAATTTACACTGGATTTCTTATCCATTTTTTGTTTCACCATCTGATTTAAATGTTATATATGAACTATGGGACACTCTATATTTTCCTATCCTCTATGTTGCTTAATAGTCATTAATAAAAACTACAACTATTTAAGTTATTTTTGAACAAAAATATTATAATTTTTGAGTAGCTTCTATATGACAGATTATACACACACACACACACACACACACACACACACACACACACACGAGGCCCGGTGCACAAAATGCATGCCATATTATACAAATACACACACACACACACACACACACTAGAGGCCTGGTGCACAAAATTTGTGCATAGGTAGGATCCCCAGGCCTGGCTAGCGATCAAAGCCAATCAAGGCCTTCAGGCTGCTGGCCAGGGCCTTCCTTTGTTCCATGCCATGCCCTGGTGGTCAACACATGTCATAGCAGATGGTCAAATTCCCGAGGGGACAATTTTCATATTAGCCTTTTATTATGTAGGAGGTGTGTGTGTGTGTGTGTGTGTGTGTGTGTGTGTGCACGCGCGCACGCGTGTATGCAATGTAATGCTTACAAGCTAGTTACAATTACCCTCATGTTCACAAGGAGGAATCTGAGATCAGATAGATCACTAGAATAGACCAGAATCACACAACAAGTAAGTAGCAAAGCTGGGACTCACAATCTATTCTTTCTGATTTCAAATCTGCACTCACTCTCTGCTATGACTGGTTGCCCATCATCACGTGGAGGAGAGACTGTTCCATGAGGTAACTGCTGCCTGGTCCTTGTGTTCGATTCAGGCCAGAACAGAGATAGATTCTAGGGTTCGCAGCTGCTCGGTGGGTGCCATAGTTGTAGATTCCCTGGGCTTTTCACATTCCCGACAACATCCACTTTCCCCTTCAAGATGGCATGGTCTCCCCATCCGAGCTGGTCACTCCGAGAGGGAACCCAGCAGCCATGGGGGCTGCCCGGTCAGGGGAGTCCCGTCCAGCAGTTCCCCCATCTCCTGGAGTATAGCTGACCTTCAACTCACCAACAAACACTCCCCATGCAAACACACACTCTCACTTTGTTTTCTCACTCACACACTATCTTGCAGTCTGACTTCTCATCGGCAGCCATCTTCCTTTTCCACCAATAGATTCTCTTAAACTCCCCAGAGACCGTTCATTCTCTCTCCTCTGTCCCTAGGCATGCTGGTTCCTAGAACAGGCACTCACTCTGCCCTGGAAAATTATGTAAGGCCTTTTCCCCTTATCTAGGGTGGGTCATGCCTCAGTACCCTAACCCATCCTGTTCCTTCCCATATAAGCCCTTAGTGCCTGCCACACTGTGCAGAAGAAATCAATATTGTCTTTCTGCCATCCAAGATGTGACTTGTATAGAATTTCCCTTAATAAACTCTTAATGTTATGTTGGAATTGCCAGTCTCTTTCTCCTGTTTCTTGGTCCCACAAAATTTTACATATCACTAATATCCTATCTGTGCAATTCCAACACCAAAAAAAAATTCTGATGAGGCATTAATAACTATAGCCAAGAAATTAACTGTTAAATGAGCGGCTGACCTACAATTCCCCATAGTAGATACACAATGAAAAAGGGTAGAAGAAAGAGAAGGAAGATGGGAAAGAGGAATGGAGTCAAATGGCTTTCATTCATTAATTTATCAAATAATTATGTCCCAGCTTCTCATAGGAGCTAGACATACAATGGTTAGCAAGATCACACACTATCTCCCATCTCACAGAGTTGATAGACTAGTGTGAGAGGTTTTCCTTAATCACATAATAACACAATGAAATATACAATCACAACTTTGTTAATGCTGCCTAGCAAGGGTACATGGCACTACTGAAAGTGAGTGACAGGGTATTTGACTTAGTCAGTGTGGGCAAGGATGTTTTGCCAAAAGATATAAAAATAAAGAAAAATAAACTTGCTAAATAGATATTAACATGAAGAGGATGGAAAGTGTTCTAGACAACTGTAACCGCATGTTTAAAACCATGAGGTTGTATTGAGGACTGAGCAGGACCAGCAAGTATAAAGGACAAAGCAGGTGGAGTGGTTGGATTACAGAGAATGTGATGGCATGTGGGGGGAGGAAAAGGGGGAGAGGCAACTGGTGCTAGGTATTCGGATATTATATTAAGGAATACTGTATTTCTAAGAGCAAGTGGAAGTCACTGAATGTCACTGAACATCTAAAGTTCTTCATGAATTGACTTTGTGAGAATGTCATTCAGAGCAATGTTGTTATTGCCATTGTCCAGTCCAGGACAGGAGACTGGATTATAGTGACAGCAATGGAAATTTAGAGAAGTGAATAGAATTAAGAGATATTTAGGACACTGCAGCAATTGTTGGTTGTAGGTATGGTTATGGTTACAGTTATGATGACAATATGGTTATATGAACTGAGGGAGAGTAAGGTTTCAAGAATGACCGAAATTTTTGCTTGATTAACAAAATATATGAGATCCTTACTTATTGAAGGAGAGAACAAAATAGGATTAGGCTTGATGGGAGTTGATCATGTGTTGTGCCTTAACATGTTGTGCTTACTCTGCCTTTGAAACATTCAAAATGAGGCTATCAGTTAGGTAGTTTGACTGTATGGTCTGGAGCTCAGAAGAGAGGTCTAGCTAGTGAGAGGAATACTGCATGCCGAATATGAGTAGTATGGCAGTCATGAAAGCTATTCACCAATTATTCCCAGCTCTCTGTCCTCTGGGGACATGGTAGGGCTGCACATCCTAACCTGGATTTATCAGTCAGGGGACCATAAAAACAGAAACCACTTTAACATTTCAACACAAAAAATTTAATACATGGAATTATTAGTACAGATGTTGAAATTGCTGAGAAGCCAAACAGAGGGTGGGGAGCAACAAAGAAAGACAAGAGTCAAAGAGGAAGTAGTTTTACCCGACCCTGGAAGCCATTTGTGGAAGTGGAAACCACATTGTGCCTATATTTTGGGAGCTGAAATCACAGAGAACCACTGCTGATGGAAATGTCCTCCAAATCTGAAAGAGGGACAAAATGCAATAATCGAGTTTCTCCATTCCTCTGGCCCTCAATTCTTCCATCATTATTTCCCAATGGCTGGAACTACTTGAAAGCCAGGGAACAAGAAATCAAGGGAAATGCAGTCCCTTGCAAACCCAAGCACGTTTGAAAAGGGTAGAGAATGGACTCAGGGCAAACATGCAAAATAGTTGCAGAGTGTGCTCATTCAGTAAGTCTGCTCAATGAGTTTATGAGAAGTAACATGGAACTTTTAAACAGAATATTTAGTTACAAATGGGAAATTTTCTACCAACCATGATCTCAGAATAAGGACAATATAAAGCAGAAGCCTTAGCAGACCCACAAAAGAAGTGTAGCATATAACCTGAGTGAGAAATAAATACTTTTTTTCTTTTAAGCCACTGAATTTTTTGGGATTTGAAGAGTGTTTGCTACTTGTACATAACCTAGTCCTTCCTAGGAGATACAAAAATTAGAACTGGTAAGTGGAGTGATGCCCTCCCTTAACATTAGTGGGTTGGCTGGCATTTACTGATGAAACTGATATTGAAAGCTAGAAAGATTATAATCTAAATTATACAGTAGGAAAATATTAGTTAAATCAGTTTTTAACAACAGTTAAATATGCAAATAACATATCTTAGAACTATATAACTGATATATATATATATATATATATATATATATATATATATATATATGTGTGTGTGTGTGTGTACCATGCTTGCTTCCCCATCTCACACTTCCCTTTCTCTCAGTTAACTGAAGGTATCATAGACCTCTCACTCTATGGACCCTGGTATACAATACCATATATTATGAAGAGATTTTGGATTTTTTAATGGGATTTATCAATTATCCTTTGGGAATTAAGTTTATTTTTGCTTTCAGGACAAATAATTGAAAACCAGGAAAGCAAATATGTTCAACCTCATTTTGGTGGAGTCATATTAGTTTTGTTCAAAAATTTCAAAGAAGTGACCTGTATTACTTCCACATGGGATAATGGAATAGTTGGTACAAAATTCTACAACTTTCTTTCCCTATGACATAGAGACCAGCAACACTTCATACAGAAGTTTATCCATTAGCCTAGGTATCAAAGGACACGTAACATGAACAAGAAACAGTTTTTATTGTTTTAATCCACTGAGATTTGAGGTTGTTCATCAAGATTACAGCCTAGTTAATCCTAATTTATACAGGTAGTAATTAAAACTGAGCATATAAAGTGAATAGGAATGCCTAGAAAGAAAACAGATCGTGTTCTAGGAAAATACACCTTCAACAGAAGCAGAGAATGGAAAAGAAAGAGAAGAGAAAATTTAGAAGAATTTTTTGCCTCAGAAGCACTCTAAGAAAGTGCTTCAAGGAAAGAATGGTCTTATTTATTACTGCTAAGAGATTAAGCTTCAAAGAGGAATAAAAACCTCCACTGAAGATAGCTAAAGATGTTCTTGATGCTCTCAGCAAGATGTCTTTCATAAAATGAAGGAGACAAAGGCCAAAATAGCATGGCTTGAGGAGTGAGTGGGAGTTGGAGGAAGTGACAGGATATAAACAACTCCTTCAAAAAGCCTGGATGAAGGAGAGATTGAGGGCAATGAGAGACAGCCCCAAAACAAGCATCTTGAAAAGAGGTTTATCCAGACTCGTGCCCAACACACTTCATTCTAATGGAATAATTGTAGCATATAAACTACAATTATCTGGAATTCTAGTTGCTGAGGTGAAATAACTATCACTTTTTAATGTCTTTATTGATTAAGGTATTACATATGTTTCCTTATCCCTCCATTATCCCCCAGCTCCCCACTCATACCCTCAGCCCCCTCAGACCTTCAAACCTCAGAGGGAAGGTAGGGGAGGGTGAGGATAATTGGGAGAGATCAACTAAATAACTATCCATTTTAATGTAAAATTTAAATCACCTTATATTTGTGATTCTCTAAAACAAAACAAAAAACTGCCGAAACCAGTTTGGCTCAGTGAACAGAGCATCCGCCTGTGGACTGGAAGGTCCCAGGTTCTATTCTTGGTTGCAGGCAAATCCTCAGTAGGTGGTGTGCAAGAGGCAGCTGATCCAAGTTTCTCTCTCATTGATGTTTCTGACTTTCTATCCCTCTCCCTTCCTCTCTGTAAAAAAATCAATAAAATATATTTTTTAAAAAAACAAAAAACTGTCTTTAATTATTATTCAATAATAAGTAATATGTGCACCTGCAAATTTACAGCTAATCTTAATTGAAAATAATACTTGCATATTATAACATTACTATTTAGACCTTTTCATATGCTTGCATTATGATTAAATTGATTTTATCAGGTATAAATGGGTTTCCAGGTATAACACAATAGCTTATATATGGAAAATACTGCACTGATTTCATGTTTAAAAATTATTACATAAAAGCAGTTTTAGTGTTTTCACTTTTATCATCCCAGTGCCTAATGCAGTGACTAGAATATTCATAGCATACCCTGTCACTGTTTTTGGGGTACATCCTTTCAGTCAAAAAGTATAACTGCCAATAATTGCCAAAACTTCGGATAATATCTTATTAAATAATTTTTGCAGTCATACAAAATAGAACCCACTATCCAAATGAAATATTCATACTACATGTATAGCTTTTAATTCTTGGTATGCCCCTTTGCACACACATGCATTTAAAGCAGCAAGGAAAATACTTTAAAGTGAAAAACAGCAACAGCTTTTTCATAAAATGCCTCAAATGTGCCAAATCAATGTTAAGTGGATTGTATATCTTAGCTCAAATCCTTTCAATTAATTTAAGCAGTAGGTGCTATAATTCCTATTCTATACACAATTAAAGTGTATCAGTTTAAGTCCATATAGGTAGCAGGTGACCAAACCAGGACATTAATCAAGCCCCATATGCCACCAACAGTGTTGGCGCAAAATATTGTGAATATTTTTCATTACTAACACAAATATCCAATCTCCAGATTGGCAAGAGAATAGGCATAGTGTTTCATTAAGCTTTGTGGCATATTTTAGGAGTATTTTACCTAGAGCTAGAAGGTAGAAATTCCTTTTTGAGTCTGACAAAGATTGTTGTTAAGGTCCTAAAGTAGAACTTGATTATGTAGCATTGGCGAAAGAAACTCTGCAATTGAAAAGTCTTATTTCCTGAAATATATCATCTATTTATTTAAAAGGGCCCTTTGAGTTCTAACACAGTGGGTTAAATAATAATAGTAAAAATTATTTTAAACAATTTTTACAGTAAGATAAATTAATGAGGGTGGAATATTTTTTTCATTTTATTAATATTTATTCTCATACTTCCATTATATGTTTTCAAATTTACCATCTCCAGAGTGAATTTAAAGGTGAGATGACTGGTCTCGTATTTGTATATAGGGTATATTCATAAAGACTTATTTTCTTCCCCACCCAACTAATATAAAATAACTTAATTTAAAAATAGATCATACTCCTACCAGTTTGGCTCATTGGATAGAGCATTGGCCTGTGAACTGAAGTGTCCTGGGTTTGATTCCAGTCAAGGACAAATGCCTGGGTTGTGGGCTTGATCCCCACTACGGGGCGTGCAGGAGGCAGCCGATCAATGATTCTCTTTCATCACTGATGTTTGTATCTCTCTCTCTCTCTGCCTCTCCTTCCTCTCTGAAATCAATAAAAATATATTTAAAGAATAGATCATGACTACAATATAATTCACATCCAATTTTGTCAATATCTTTCACCATAAGCAGGATTATAAAAATTTACCTATAGTATTTTTCTAAAGAAGGCTAGAAGCCCTGGCTGAGGTTTCTCAGTGGTTTGAGCATTGGACCAGGCACCAAAGGGTTAGAGTTATGATTCTCAGTCAAGGACATGTACTTGAGTTGTCCCTGATCAGGGCATGTGCAGGAGGTAACCAACCGATAAATATCCTCGAGTGATGATTAACAGAAAAAAAAAAGGAAGGCTAATGGAGACAATTCCTGTGAATTCCAAAATATGAAGTGCCTTCAAATGACTACACAATGTTATTGTTTCATAGATGATATTCATCATCATTCACTGTGTAGAGATTATATGTAGGTGATAGTCACAATTTTAAGCACAAACCAAATAAGCCCCATGATATGGCAGAAATGAAAGCACTTTTAAAATCAGAAAATGAGGAATTAAAATACTGACAATGTACAAATATGATTGCTTTAGACATGACATAGAGTCCCTCTAACTTCTATTTCTCTATTTTCACAAATTAAATAATGATACCTAATTCAAGGACTAATGATGATAATAAAATAAAAAAGCCCCTTGCAAGCTGTAATGTCAACTTTGATAAATAGTTGATGTATTATAACATGACAGATATTTTGTAAACAAAAGGTAGTTCCTGTAATGAACAATTATTGGTATACTAGAGGCCCACTGAATGATATTCATGCAAGAATAGGCCTTCCTTCTCCTGGCTTCACTCCCAGCTGCCTGGGAACTGGCAAGTCCTTGCTTCTGTCCAGGGCACTGCTCCAGCAGCTCTCTCCACTGGCCCCCTTCCCCTCACAGCAGGCATCACATTCCTCCTGGCAGCTCTGCACCTCCATATACAAATTAACCTCAATCATTGTTTGGTTAATTTGCATACTCACTCTGATTGGCTGTGGGTATAGCAGAGTGATGGTTAATTTGCATGTTTCTCTTTTATTAGGTAAGATTTTTTGAAGCAGTTGTTTGTTGGCCAAAGAAAACATTAATTTTTTTCCCATGCTAAAAGTGATGCTGTTCTACACACTATGAAGAAAAAGTATAATAAAATCTCAACTTTAAAAAAAATACAGGGAATGGGGAAAAAGGAGATAAATGTACTACTATATGTAATAATTTAAACACTAAAATAAAATTTAAAAAAATAAAATTACAGCGAATAAAACATAAATGAGGATAAACCATTAAAAGTACAGGGAACTCAAAGCACAAAATCCAGAAAGAGTTTAAATTTCTTTTTGATATATCCTAAATTTCTAATTCAGCTGATATGCTTACCTAATAAACTTTAATACTATTCTGATTATCATTTCTGTAAATACACATAAATGAGGATGGTCTTGGAGAGTATGAAGAATGATTCTGGGAAGAAAAAGAAAAAGGTGTACAGCATTTATAGGCCCTAGAGTAACAATTATGATGGAATACAGAGGCATAAGACATTGAATTCAATGAAGAAAATATTTTACTTCGTTACTTCAAGATAAAGACAATGAAATACAGGACTGTATTGTATAACCTAAAAGAAAATATTAATAATCACCAAAAAAAGCCCACAAAAAGCCCTGGCCACTGTGGCTGTTGCTTGAGCATCATACCATTCACCAAAAGGTCACCATTTTGATTCCCAGTCAGGGCATACACCCAGGTTGGGAATTCAGTCTCCAGTGTCCTGTCTGTCTCTGTCTGTTTCTCTCTCTCTCTCTCTCTCTCTCTCTCTCTCTCTCTCTCTCTCTCTCTCTCTCTCTCTCCCCAACCTTTCTCTCTAAAATCATTAAAAAAATATTTTTAAAGCCCACAAATAAAACTTTTTCCTTATAAATTCTAAAAAATATTCCAAAGAAAATATTTTATTATTGGAGGACATGGGATTCTGAGCTATGAGTACCTGTTTCAAAATTCTCAAACTTTCCCAAATTCTGCAAACATAAATGCATAATGTAAATAAAAATAATCATTATATCATTATTTAATATAGTAATTCTAGCTTTGACCATAATATCCCTTTCTGTCCTTTGCAAAGTCATTCAGATAATATAGAATACAAAATGAATGGGAATTAACATGCAGGGGGGAAAAATCCTCTAGTTAAAAGCATTCCTTAATATTTAAAATGAATAACCCCATTTTCATTAGATAATTAATGTAATATAATTATATTTTAGAAACGACAAGTGAAGTAATATGTCCAATTTTCCTAAGACTACCGAGGTCTTCATTAAAAGCTTAAAATAATTCTGATCATTTTCTACTAGAGTAAACAATATTAATTTTGATGATCTTGTCTGGAATGTTAAGAGTACATGGGAGTGTCATCTGGGACAAAGGGGAAGATCCTGTAGCTAACCACATGTCCAGATGCATTTTCTTTTCCAAGTATTCATCTTGTATTTTTAGTGTATCAATCTCAAATCATTAACTATATTTTCAGTCAAGCCTTGCTTAGAAATCTTACTACAGAAATTTAGAAAGGGTCAGGAATATAAAGCTGCCACTTTGGGGGTCTATAAGAAAGCTATAATCAATTCTAATGATTTTTCTTCATTGTTTTATCTTTAATTAAAATAAAATTAATCATTTTAAATATCTTCACTACTCTTCTGAGATAAAACTTTAAATTATGATATCTTTTGTTTACTTCAATTTAATGTTATAGACTTATTTAGGATGTATGACCAAGACAGAATCCTACCTAATAAGAGTGATATGCAAACTGACTGTCACTCCAACACACAAGATAGCTACCCCCATGTGGTCAAAGATAGCTGCCCCCATGTGGACACAAGATGGCCAGCAGGGGAGGGCAGTTGTGGGCAATCAGGCCTGAAGGGGAGGGCAGTTGGGGGGACCAAGCCTGTAGGGGAGGACAGTTTGGGGGGACCAGGCCTGCAGGGGAGAGCAGATGGGGGTGACCATGCCTGTAGGGGAGAGCAGATGGGGGTGACCAGGCTGGCAGGGGAGGGCACTCAGGGGTAACCAGGCTGGCAGTGGAGGGCACTTAGGGGTGGCTAGGCCAGCAGGGAGGACATTAGAGGTGACCAGGCCTGCAGGAGAAGGCAGTTAGGGGCAATCGGGCTGGCAGGGGAGCAGTTAGGTATGGATCAGACTGGCAGGGGAGTGGTTAGGGGGTGATCAGGCTGGCAGGCAGAAGTGGTTAGGGGAAATCAGGCAGGCAGACAGGAGAGAGGTTGGGAGCCAGCAGTCCTGGATTATGAGAGGGATGTCCTACTGCCCATTTAGGCCTGATCCCACTGTCGTCCCAGATTGGAGAGGGTGCAGGCTGAGCTGAGAGACACCCCCCTACCCCATGCATGAATTTTGTGCATCAGGCCTCTAGTTGCTATATAAATAGAAACAACAGTTAGCAAAATTTGCCCAGCTCCTGATTCCTCAGAACTTTTAGGCCATATAGAATAGGTTACTTTGGTCAATTCATTTCAAACAAATCAACTGTTGTAGAATAACTGGAGTTCACACAGGAAAATGAAAATAAGAGAAATCCCCATTACTCTTAGTGTCAAGATCCCACTGAATCTGTTCAACTCTATCAAATGCATCCCTTGAACTACTGCACATAAACAGGTCCACTTGCATCTTAGTTTTATTTTTAAATAACCACTCATACTTTAAAATGAAATTACATTAATGAAGGTCTTAAGTAGGAAGGAGTTCCAAATCTAGTTTATAAACAATCCTAAAAGCAGAATTAGGCACATTAAAATGATGAGATTTCATGAAAAATAAGTTGCCAATGAAATGTCAGAAAAACCACCATCCCCTATGTACCAATACTAGAAGAAATGTAATGCTACTAATTAGATTATCAGATTAAGAACTAATTTCAGAAATGTTAATATATACCAAGAATCAGTAAAGTATGATAGTTTTTTGTTTGTGCATCCTCTTTATACAGAACATATAAAAGTTAATCCAATATAAGCTCACAAATAAGCTCATTCAGTAGCTTAAGCCTAGTTACATAGACTAGAAAAAAAATTAAGTAATTATTAATTCACCCATAAAATCCCAGAGAACAGACTATTGATAAGTATAACCTCAACTGTGCTGTGACTTATTAATTGTAAATAAACATCACCCTAAATAACTAAATGAAACATGGTCATTGATGGGACTGACTGTCCAAATGGCAGCTGGGGTTTCACCACAGAAGTGAAGCAGTTACTATTATAATTGAAGAAAGATAGTTAATCCACTCATAGAATCTGATTTTTTTCAAATGGTTGCAGTATTATAAAAATCAAATATTACAAAAATAAATAAGTAAGTAATGCCAAATAATATTCCAACATCAAATTATTTAGTTGGTAGAAAGTTAAATAGTTTGATATTTAAAATAACTTTCTTTATTCCAACCAATTTCCAAGTCTTCCAAAGTAAAAAGCTCTGCCATTATCTGTGATTTTGTTTAGTTTTGTTCCTCTTTTGGAGATAAGGGAAGAGCCTTTGGGACCAATGAAATGTCTCATTTTAAAATGGTAACATAGTTAACAGTTATGCTTATAAATGTGCAATTAATTTAGAAATTAAATTAAAACCACAAATTTAAAACTTGCAGTTCTTTTCAAAACTTAAGATTTAGTCAGTATTAAATAATTAAAATAATCACAAATTTATTAAAATCCTACTAAAATCCTATGGAGCATTAGGTACATAGCTCATAGTGGAACAACATAAAGTAAATAAAATGATTACTATCCTCAAGAATAATCCCAATTTTATGAACTTGTCAATAGGATATTACATACCATTTATACCAATAATTTGGCTTCCAAAAATGCACACACAATAAATTCTGTTTCCATGCTGTTTTATGACTAGACAAGAAAGTGTTAGAATTCAATTTAGTTTACAACAGAAGAGCATAGCTACAGTTATAACACAGTAAAAGACATCAGGAATTTTACAGTATCTTACAACATAAATCTAGAAGAAGCAATGCTATTTTTATGTCTTTGAAAGGTATTTGGACTGTTTTACATGATGAAGAATGTCCACAAATCAACCAACGTATGAAAACTTACCCTTCCATTTCTTCAAAGTCAGAAGGAATTAATAAAGTTCAAAAAATCACTTTCATAAGATGTGGGTAGATAATGGGTAGAATGTTGTGCACACTGAGTTTAGACATAAATATGTGGAATATATAACATAGAGCTACCATTTATTCTGAAAATTCTCTTAATTTTTCAAGTCTTAGTTGGCCCTAAGAAAAGGGTGACAATAAAATAAAATATTATATGCAAAAGTAGTTTTAAATTATATAACAGCTCCCAATGGTGTGCTCAGTGGTTAGTGTTGGCCTGCACACTGGAGGGTCAGGAGTTCGATTCCTGGTAAAGGGTTCATACTTGGGTTGCAGGTTCGATCACCACTCCTGGTCAGGATGAGTATGGGAGGCAACCAATTAATATCTCTCTCTCACATTGATGCTTCTCTCTCTCTCTCTCTCCTCTCCTCTCCCTCTCTCTGTTGCCTCACCCTCCCTTCCACACTCTCTAAAAATCAATGGAAAATATATTATTTCTCCTCAGGTGCAGATTTAAAAAACATTATATAACAAATAAAAGGCAAAGTTTATCCATGAGTAAATATACTTGTCAATATAGAAATCTACAAAGTCCTCAGAAGAGGGGTATATATTTTGTTTCTTTCTGCATATGTTTCTTCTTAAAGGAGCATGTTCAAATCTCCAAAAACTATGAATGTGTTACTTTAATGGCAAGAAGGAAGAAGGATTTTAAAGATGTGATTAAGTGGAGAATCTTGAGATTATCCTGGATTCTCTGGCTGAACCCAAAGGATCATTGTAAGTAAAAGAGGGAGGCAAGTGAGAGGAGTAGATGTAAGGATGAAAGAAGAAATCAGTGATTTGACTGCTGACTTTGAAGATGGACGGCAGTCTACAAGCTAAGGAAATTGGGCAGCTTCTAGAAGCTGGAAAAGGACACAGATTCTTCCCTAGAGCTTCCAGAAAAGAATGCAGTCCACCAATCTTGACTTTAGCCTAACGAGACTTGGGTCAGAGTCCTGACTTCCAGAACCATAAAATAATATATTTTTGTTGTTTTAACTCAATCGGTTAACCTGTTATAGCAGCCCTAGAAAACTAATACACATGCCAAGGGAGGATGCTATAACCACAGGGCTGTGTGACTTTAAGCCAGTCCCTCCCTATTTCAAATAGGGATGTGGAATTAAGGTGATCTCTCAGGTCTCCTATATCTGAAAAATAATATAATTAAACACACTAAGTTTCCCTTTCTTTATCTTTCCCAGCTTTCATGCTTCCTCCCCTCCTTTGATTAAAAAAAAGGTATTTCCTTTGGGCTAGCTAGTCTCATAGAAACTGCTGAGAGATAATGAGTCCCACTTACCCTGACAAGCCATGGCAGCTGCTTTCCTTCACTGACAGTAAGTAGGGAACTTCTCTTGCCCACTCCAATTTTCCCTGAGTCTATTTTCCAGACTTCCCATTACATAGGCAGAAGTTACATAGAAATCCAATATGAATCAAGATCCCTAGAAAGTAGTTAGTTTCCTGGGAAATTATATGTAAAAATGTCCTCATCAAGATGATTCCTTTAAAGATTGTTGTCTTCAGCACCAAGTTTTATAAATATCATGATTTTTCTTCCCAATTATAAGCAGGGAATTTATAAGGATCTGTGGTTTCTGTTGATAAGGTCACTCACTAACAACACACTTGACCTTGAACCAGAAGGGTCAACTAAACTATATATAACAACATCCACAACTAAAAATTGTATTTGTGCTTTCTTCAACCTTAAATTATAACGATTTTAATAGGAGTCTTAAGTTTCATGAATGGAATGCCTGGAGTGTGAAGACTTTAATTCCTTAAACATCAAACTTTGTCACAATAACCAACCGGGTGATTATACAATATTTAAAAATAATTACATTATGCTAAGTGAAATAAGCCAGTCAGAGAAAGATAAATATCACATGATCTCACTCACCTATGGGGCATAATGAACAACATAAACTGATGAACAAAAGCAGTTCCAGAGATAGGGAAGCATTGATCAGACTGTCAAACTACAGAGGGAAAGTAGGGGAGGGGAGGGTTAAGGGGGAGCAATCAACCAAAGGACTTGTATGCATGCATATAGGCATAAGCGGTGGACACAGACCACAGGGTGGTGAGGGCATGAGTGTGTGTGTGGGGGGGGGTTGGGAAGATAAGGGGGAATGAGGACATATATGTAATACCTCAATCAATAAAGAAATTAAAATGAAAAAATAAAAATAATTACTTGAAATTTTTTAATTTAAAATATTAAGGAAACATTGTATTAGCATATAAGTACTCATACTCATGTGAAAGTAGGATGCAAAAATTCTATGAAGATGATCCAGCAATTTCACTGCAAGTTATTTACCCAAAAGAAATGAAAACAAGTTTTTGAATACTTGTACATTGTTTTTCACAACATCACTATTCATAATTGAAAAAAAGTAAAAAACTTAAATGTCTATCAACAAATTAATGTATAAACAAACTATGGAATACACATATAATGGAATATCATTGAGCCATAAATGTTACAACATAGATGAACCTCAAAAACATGCTGAGGAAAATAATCCAGGCACAAAAATTTAGGTATTGTATAATTCAACTTATAAAAAATCCAGTATAGGTAAATCCATAGGACTGAAAGCAGATTAGTGGTTACCAGGGATTAGAGAGAAGGAAATTGGGAATGACTTGATACACACAGGTTTTCCTTTTGAGGTGATGAAAATGTTTTAGAATTAATGTTGATGACTGCATAACACTGTAAATGTTCTAAATGACACTAATTTGTACATTTTAAAATTATTTTACACTAGAGGCCTGGTGCACAAAATTCGTGCACTTTGGAGGGCACCCTCTCCAATCTGGGACCCCTCAGGGGATGTCCAACTGCCTAAACAGGCAGTCGGACTCGCTTTCACAATTGAAGACTGCTGGCTCCCACCTGCTCACCTGCCTGCCTCATTGCCCCTAACCACTTCTGCCTGCCAGGCCGATCATCCCCAACTGCCTCCCTGACAACCCAGTCACCCCCAAATGCTCTCCCCTGCATATTCCCTCTTTATTAGATAGGGTTTTTTCTTTAGCATATTGGACAGCCCTAACTGTTTGGCTCAGTGGATGGAGCGTTGGCCTGCAGACACAAGGGTCCCAGGTTCAATTCTGGTCAAGGGCATATATCTTGGTTGGGGGCAAATACTCAGTGGGGAGTGTGCAAGAGGCACCTGATCGATGTTTCTCTCTCATAGATGGTTCTAGCTCTCTATCCATTTTCCTTCCTTTCTGTAAAAAATCAATAAAATATATATATTTTTAAAAAGGAACATTTAAGATTCCTCCCTATCTGCCTGGCTGGTGTGACTCAGTGGCTGAGACCCCAGGCTGCCACCACTGGAAGGGTATCACACCTCAGCCAGGCTGAGACCCAGCCTGGGCTGCAGCCTCAGCCGGGTCAGGCTGAGACCGCAGCCCAGGCTGCCATCTCAGCCTGGCCCGAGATCACACCAAAGGGGTGTGCACCCCAGCGAGGCTGAGACTGGAGCCCAAGCTGACATCGCTGGCAAGGGGTGGCTTCGCAGGGGGTGCCCTCCCAGGCCAGGCTGAGACCCTAACCCTGGCTCCATCTCATCCTGGCCAGGGGTTGTGCCACTGGGGTGCGGGCCCCGGCCAGGCTGAGACCCCAACCCAGGCTGCCATCTCAGCCTGTCCAGAGATCGCACCTTGGAGGTGTACATCCCTGCCAGACTGAGACCCTAACCCAGCCAAGGATCATGCAACAGGGGTGAGCGGCCCTGCCCCCATGAGACCCCAGCTCAAGCTGCTGCCCCTGGCCAGGTGATCATGTGGTTGGGTGCACGGCCCCAGCCCAGGCTGCTACCACTGGCCATAAGATTGTGTGGTGGAGGTGCATGGTCCTGCCAGCCTGAGACTCCAGCCCAGGCTGCTGCTGCTGGCCAGGGATCATGCTGAGCGCTGGTGCCTCCCAGCAGGACACCCCAGGCCGCCACCGCTGGGCAGATTGGGGGACTCTGGCGGGGCGCCACCATCTAGTGGTTATGGGTGCCGCCATTTTAGTAGCAGAGTGGTGGTTAATTTGGATATTACTATTTTATTAAATAGGATTATGTGAATTTCATTTCAATTTTAAACAAAGTTCTATGGTTATACAGAACTGAATTCCCTTGTGGCCCTGCCACTCATGATGTGGCCCTTGGCAAGTGACTTAAATTCTCCACCATGAAGACTAATGGACAAAAACATAATTTAAACTGAAGTTGGGATGACCTGTATGGGGAACTCTCACAGCCTACCACTCATCCTCAATCACTGCAAAAAAGAAAAAAGAAAGTACTTTCCATCTCCAATAAGATTTTTTCTGTCCTACTATTATCCTATCTAATAAAAGAGTAATATGCAAATTAACCACCACTCCACTACACCCACAAGCCACACCCACTAGCCAATCAGGAGTATGCAAATTAACCCCAACCAAGATGGCTGTGGCCATGGAGAGAGCAGGAGGCTTGGGTTTCCCTGGCGATGGAGGAAGCCAAGGTTTCTGCACACTCTGGTTTTCCCAAGCCTCCACTTAAGGCTACAAAGTTTCAATTATAGAAGGTAAATTAATTCCAAACAAAATGGCTGCCCACATGGAGGGAGCAGGAGGCTTGGCTCCACTCTAGGCTACAAAGTTTCAAGTATACAAGATAAATAAATCCCAGATACCAGGGCCTCCGCTTGGGTTGCCAGGGCATGTGGCCAGCCTGAAAACCACATGCCTCTTGCCCAGGCTGCCTCACGCCCCAAGGGAACCCCCACCCTGATCTGGGACACCCTTTAGGGAAAACCAGCCCCCACCCATGCACCAGGCCTTTATCCTATCCAATAAAAGAGTAATATCGAGATTGACCATCACTCCAGCACACAAGACAGCTCACCCCCTATGGTCAAAGAACCTGACCCCATGTGGACACATGATGGCCACCACAAGATGGCCAGCAGGGGAGGGACCAGGCCTGCAAGGGAGGGCAGTTTGGGGTGATCAATCCTGCAGGGGAGGGCAGTTAGGGTTGACCAGGCCAGCAGAAGAGGGAAATTGGAGGTAAATAAGCTGGCAGGGGAGCAGTTAGACATCAATCAGGCTGGCCAAGGAGTAATTATGGGATGATCAGGCTGGCAGGCAGAAGCAGTTAGGGACAATCAGGAAGGAAGGCAGGTGAGCAGTTGGAAGCCAGCAGTCCTGGTGTGTAACAGGGATGTCTGAGAGCCCATTTAGGCCTGATCCTACCAGGACAGTTGGACATCCCTCGAGGGGTCCCAGATTGGAGAGGGTGCTGTCTGGGCTAAGGGACACCCCCCACCCTCATGCATGAATTTCGTGCACCAGGTCTCTAGTCCTATATAATAAAATGCTAATATGCAAATCAACTGAATAGCAGAACGACTGGTCACTATGACACACACTGACCATCAGGGGGCAGATGCTCAATGCAAGAGCTGCTCCCTGGTGGTCAGTGTGCTCCCACAGGGGGAGTGCCTTTCAGCCAGAAGCTTGGCTCATGGCTGGTGAGTGCAGTGGTGGTGGCGCTAAGGATGTCTGACTGATAGCTTAGGCCCAGACTGTGACAGGGCACAGGCCAGGCTGAGGGACCACCCCCAAGTGCATGAATTTTGGGCACCGGGCCTCTAGTAGCAGAATAAAGGGGGATCTTGTCCACACCAGCAATCACTCAGCCAATGAAAGACTGTTACAAGTCAGTCAATGAAAAGCCACTAAACTTGGAACTCCCAATGTCCTCCAATGAAATCTGTTTACAACAGTACCTCTGAACTTCCCTTTCATATATATATATATATATATATATATATATATATATATACACATACATACATACATATATGTTCCTCTCCTCTGTTCTCTGGACTAATGTGAAGTTCACCAGTAGACTATATCCCAAATTTAAATTCTTTGTTGTTCCTAAGTAAACACTACTCAACTTTCAGGATTAAAGAGACTTTTAAATGAAATGCTATACTTATAGTATCTGATGCATAGCAGATTATTAGAAAAATAAAAGTTCCCTTCTCTGTACCTGTTTTCCCCCTCTACAGACTATAAGGACTTTAGAATACCCATTTATAAACATAAATGAGCAGTGGGCAAAAGAAAAAAAATGACATTGCTATACAACTTCTGGAAACAAATCTAAAGGAGGTAATCAGATGAAAGGATGAACTTTGAATCTTTGAAAGTTTTCATCACACACACTATCATAGACATTATAAATATATCTGTCTAGTCAGTACCAGAGAGAAAATGTGGACACCAAATGTTCATTAATAAGAGACTGGTTCAGTAAGTTAAAACACATCAGTTCAATAGACTACTTTTAGCCATTCTCATCAGAATGAAGATTTGTATTTAATGACACTGAAAGATACCCATAGCATAAAACAGAGAAGAATAAGTTTCAAAATGTCATATATTACATTTAAAAACACACAGAAAAAGGCTGTATAAGAATATTCCCATACAATGTAAACTTCAAATGCGGGTATTAAGAATTACATTTGTAATACCTTTACAATAAGAAAGTCAATACAAACATACCTATTTTGAAAACAAAAAGATGTAATGAAATTTTAATAACATACATTCCTCATTATCAAATAGTATAAAATTGGTTGACTTTAAATGTGCTTCCCCCTATTACTGATGTATAAGATAGTATAACTCTTGTAGAGCAGAATTTTCCTTTGTAAAAAAATAAATAAACCATTTATTAGCAGTGTGACATAAAAAAATCACTTAACCACTGCACATTAAAATCTTGAAAAGCTGAGTTGATTAGGATAGAAATATCAGTCTGCTTCAATGTATAGAAGAAAAAGAACCATGATCAGGATCTAAGTCCTTGGACTTAGCAAATGCTAATGAAATCCTCTAAAAACTTTACTAGCCCTCAAGAAAAGTAAAAAATCATGAATTAAGTGTTCTTGATATGCACACAAAAGATTAAAAAATCTAGCATATGACAGCACATCTATGTGAACTAATTTTTTTTCTTTTTATTGAATTTATTGGGGTAACACTGGTTAACAAAAGTATACAGGTATCAGGTGCACAATTCCACAACATATTATCTGTACACTGTACTGTGTGTTCACCACCCCAAGTCAGGTCTCTTTCCAACACATTTATCCCCCAACTGTAAGAATGACTATCTTCAATAAATCAATAAACCAGAAGTGTTGGTGAGGATGTGGAAAAAAGGGAACCCTCATTCACTATTGGTGGGAATGCAGACTGTTGCAGCTACAGTGGAAAGCAGTATGGAGTTATCTGAAAATTTTTAAATGGAACTGTCTTACGACCCAGCAATCCCATTTCAGGGAATTTATCTGAAGAAACCCAAAACACTAATTCAAAAGGGTATATGCACCCCTAGGTTCATTTCAGTATTAGTTATAACTAGAGGCTCGGTGCATGAAATTCATGCATGGGGAGGGGGTCCCTCAGCCTGGCATGTACCCTCGAGGGATGTCCCACAGGGATTGGGCCTAAACAAGCAGTCAGACATCCCTGTCTCAATCTGGGAAGCTTGCATACACCAGTGACCATACTTTTCATACAGGTGAAAGGAATCTTGCTGTTCTATGAGCAGCTACATTTTTTTTGCCCTGATTATAAAATGTAGTACTTAACACCATCTTATGGGTGGAAAAACTGAAGCAGAGAGAAGCTAAGTAATTGGCTTTGTCACATAGTTATAAGTATTATAAACAGGGCTGACCACAAAATGTGCAAGCCAGAGTCCATGCATGTCATCCTGCATTAAGTTTTATATCTAAGAGATTGTTTCCAATATATAGGGTAGGATCTCTAGGCCTAGCCTGTGATCAGGGCCAATCTGTGGGGTAACTGGTGGGTGGGATGATCCAGGGGACCCTGCTGGCACCTGCCTTGGCTGATGGCCTGGCATCACCCACTGGCTGGCCCTGCCCCTTGATTGTCACCAGCAGTTGCCTCCTTCTGGAGGGGAGGGGCAAACACTCAATGCAGGAGCTGACCCACCTACCACTACCACTGCGTTCACCAGACATGAGCCCGGCTTGTGGCTGAGTGGTGCTCCCCCTGTGGGAACACACTGACCACCAGGGGGCAGCTCCTGCACTGAGTGTCTGCCTCCTGGTGGTCAGAGCGTGTTATAGTAATCGGTCCTTTGGCCAGTCATTCCACTGTTCACTCGGTTTGCATATTAGGATTTTATTATATAGGCTACCCAAGATTTGAAAACAGCCCAAGTGCTCATCAGTGGATGAGTGATAAAAATGCTATGGCATATTTACACAATATAATACTACTCAGCTATAAAAAAAAAGACAGAAATCTTACCCTTTGTGATACCACGAATAGACCTGAGAGCATTATGCTAAGTGAAATAAGCCAGTTAGAGAAAGACAAGTACCATATGATTTCACTCATATGTAGACTCTAATAAACAAAATAAACTAATAAGCAAAATAGAAACAGACTCATAGATAGTGAACAAGTTGAAAGTCTTTGGGGGGTAAGGTGGAGTAGGGGGGTTGAGAAAAAAAGAATAAAAGAGAAAAAACACACAAACAACAGTGTGGTGATTACCGAGGGGTGTGGGGTAGAGAACAGAGATCGATGTGAACTTTTTTTTTTAAATGTATTGGGGTGACATTGGTCAATAGGGCCATATAAGTTTCAAGCGTGCATTTCTATGATTACATGATCTGTATACTGCACTGTGTTCCTACACCCAAACTAAAGTCTTCTTCTGTCACTATACTAGGCCCATTCATCCCCCACTCTCTTTACCCCTTCCATCTGGCAATCACCACACTGCTATGTTCATGAGTTTCAGTTTTATATCCCACATATGAGGCAAATCATATGGTTCTTAGCTTTTTAGGACTGGCTTATTTCACTTAGCATAATATTCTCAAGATCCATCCATGTTGCCACAAATGGCAGTATTTCCTCTTTTCTTATGGCCGAGTAGTACCCCACTATATATATGTACCACATTTTATTTATTTAGTCTTCTATTGCAGGCCACTTTGGTTGTATCTGTGTTCTGACCACTGTGATTAATGCTGCAATGGACATAGGAGTGCATATATCTTTGTGAATATATATTTTTGAGTTTGGGGGTACATATCCAGGAGAGGGATTGCTGGGTCATATGGTAACTCCATTCTTAATTTTTTAGAGGAATCACAAAACTTTTCCATAGTGGCTGTACCAGTCTACATTTCTAGCAGCGGGGAATGAGAGTTCCCTTTTCTCCACAACCTGATTTTTAGATATGTTTTTAAGAATTAAAGGATGATTTCAAATTATTTTAGCAACTAAATTTAGAAGATGGAAAAGAAAATGAAAATGTATTGAATTTAAGTTTAAGTGTGGTGGAAAAAAATTAAGTGTGGTGGGGCAATTATCACTTGAGGTATTTCAGGAGTCAAAAATTCCCATTAACAGTCATGAAAGTGAGTTGTAATTGATCCATTCTACCAAAGCACTGTGTTTAGTAATAACAATTCAAAAAGTAGTAGCATGCTAGACAAAGTCAGCTATACTCATGCAAATAATGAATGGAATGTAGTTCCTATAATGTACCCCAACCAATTAAACTTAAACAAGGCTTTAGGACTCGGAGCTGCCTCGATTCATAACTTATACCATGAAGAAAGTAATCAATAAAATCTAAGCACATTGTATTTTTCTTATATTGTTCCTAAATATTCTTATATGGCTGTTGTTCTCAACATGTCCCCTTCTTTATATGTCTATCTGATACTTTCTTCCCCATCCCACCCCTATATTCTACACAATACTTAGCAAAATGCTGGACATCTGGTAGACACTTAAATATATGCACTGGCTTTGGTTAAAATAGTAGAACAATATAAGCAGCAAATACGTCTTGTAATGCAGTCAGTCTCCCAGCCTAACAACAATGTTTATTTACACTAACCCACTGGGGCTTGGCAAACACACACAGAATGGGCTGACATATTTAAGCAACCATGACATGACATGTTAAGAGAAGTAATGAGGGTTTAAAAAAAGATGCTTTGAGTATCTCCTGAAATGTATCTTTGCTCCTTTATCATGGAACTTGTTAAGATTAGCTTCAACAGCCACTGTGGAAAACAGTATGGAGTTTCCTCAAAAAACTAAAAATGGAACTCCTATTTGACCCAGTGATCCCACCTCTAGGAATTTATCCCAAGAAACTAGAAACGCCAACCAGAAAGGACATATGCACCCCTTTGTTCATAGCAGCACAATTTACCAAAGCTAAGATTTGGAAACAGCCTGAGTGCCCATCAGCAGATGAGTGGATTAAAAAAGAGTTGTACATCTACACAATGGAATACGACACTGTGGTAAGAAAAAAAAGAAGGCACTCTTACCATTTGCAACAATATGGATGGATCTGGAGAGCATTATGCTAAGCGAAATAAGCCAGTTAGAGAAAGGTAAATATCACATGATTTCACTCATTTGTGGTATATAAACTGATGAAGAAAAACAAATACAGATACAGAGACTGATAAGCATTGATCAGACCATCAAACCTCAGAGGAAAGGTAGGGGAGGGTGAAGATAAGGGGGAGAGATCCACCAAAGGATTTGTATGCATGCATGTAAGCTTAACACAGAGGTCGGCAAACTGTGGCTCTTTGGCCCCTTGAGTGTGGCTCTTCCACAAAATACCATCGCTTGGGCAAGTCTGTTTTGAAGAAGTGGTATTAGAAGAAGTTTAAAAAATATGGCTCTCAAAAGAAATTTCAGTCGTTGTACTGTTGATATTTGGCTCTGTTGACTAACGAGTTTGCCGACCACTGGCCTAACCAATGGACACAGACAAAAGCGGGTGAGGGCATGAGTGGGAGGGGGTGAGGGCATGAGTGGGAAGGGTTGAGGGCCAATGGGCAATAAGAACACATATGTAATACCTTAACCAATAATGAAAAAAAATTAAAGGTTACCTGCAACAAAGAGTCAGTGTAAGCCACAGAAAAGATAAATGAGATGCCCCATTTTAAGCATTTAAAGCCCAAAAGTGTAAAAGGGAGAAACACCAAGAAGACAACTGCTCACTGATGTTATTGTAGGTCAAGAATTACCTTGACCAGATCAAGAATAAGGATAAATAAATTTATTCATATCATTAGTTATATTGCTTTTGTAAAGAGCTATATTTAATGTCTTTTTCTTACTTAAAAAAATAAAATGAACAAAAATGTTGAGCTTTTTATTTTAAATTTTAAAACAAAGATAAAAGCTCAAAAAAGAATTATCTTGACCAAATGATGGCATATATTATGGTTGGGTGTCTAGTGATTTCAGCCACACCCCATTTATACCCACTACAAAAGTAATGTCCATCTTCCCATCACTTTCAATCATTACTTATGAATTTCCCTATATATACCAACCATACTATTTTTTAGTACATGTTTTGTGCCTTAAAATTAAAATAAGGAAATTTTACTTTCTTACCTATTTTAAAACCATGTTGCCAGTTTAGGGGAGGAAGAAAATTGTTCACTATCCTAGGTTCTTTCACCTGGTCTAATAATTAAATTGACAAATTAACAAGAGAAAATAAACAAATTTCATTATGTATGGACATATGGGAATCCCACATACCTGAGAGGTTCAGAGAAAGGTAAAATGAGGTATATGTGGCATTCTAAGTTAAAGAAGAGGTAAGTAACCTGAGGCTTCAGAAGGGTGGAAGATCATTCTAGATGATAACAAGACCGTAAATAAATTCAGTCATTAGAAATTGACCCTGTCCTATAGAGAGGCCATAAAAGGTTATCTCTGTCGATAACTTTTATTATGGGCAAGGTCCCTAATTTAATTTTTTAAGGAGCAGGTAAAAGTTTCCTGTGAGCCTGCAGGGTCTTGATTGCCTTTAGCTCAAAATAAGCCAGATGCCAGAGTAGCACATCTTGGCCAGGCCTGTTCTGAAATCCCTTGAACAGACACAGACCCAAGAATTTAAATGTATAAAATGTGCATACATAATACAAAAAAGCAGGATATTTCTCGTTTATTGAGTTAATTTTGGTCTAAAACTCAAAATTTTAATAAATCATGCATACCACATAAACTTATAAGTATTATCCAACTTTAAAAAGCCAGTCAGAGAAAGATAAGTATAACATGATGCCACTCATATGTGGAATCTAATGAACCAAATAAACAGATGAACAAAATAGATCCAGAGAAAACAGAAGCTTAGAACAGAGTAAAGAATCTCAGTGAGAAGGAGGGGGTATGGGATAGGAAGAGATTAATCAGGGAACTTATACATGCATAGCCCATGGACACAGGCAGTGATGTGGGGGTGGGGTGGAGTGGAGGGACTAAATGGCAAAAAGGGGGGGGGGCATATGTAATACTTTCAACAATAAAGATCTTTTTTAAAAAGCTTGAGCTTTAATTTTTTTCTTTTTTTTCAAGCTATTAAAAATAAGTTTACTCTGACCCAAGGAAAAAGTAAAATTCTAAAGTGGTTATTTTTTTCCAAAATAACTGTATCTTCAACAGGATCATATTTTCCCAAGCCAAAATTAGGACACATTGCTTCAAATGTAGGTAGATAATTCAGACTATGTGAAAATCAGGCCAATTAAAACAAATCTAGGCTAACTGGTTATTGCACTTATTTTAACTTAGATTAACAAAAAACACTGATATAAAATACTCCTCCCTCAATATATTTTCTTGGCATAAAGTCAATAATGCAAAAAAACCCACACAAAACCACCTGAAGATAGTTGTTTTCATCACCATCCCCACAAACTCTATTTCCATACATGACAGATAACAGATATTTCACTGAGTGAATGTGGAGGGAGGGGAATGCAGGGGAAGGAGACGGAAGAGGAGGGGGAGGGAGAGGGAATATGTGTATGTGTGTGAAAGAGAGAGATTTTTTTCCATGACAAAAAAGAAGTTCCTTGGGCAAAATAAGGCATTTAAGAGTGTGTGTGTGTTTTAATCTAAGTGAGCCTACAAATAATGAAGCAAATATAGTCAATGGGACAGAAAAGAGGGGCAGTAGGAAACGATAGAGGCTGTGGGCACAGTGAGAGCCCACAGCTTCCCAGCCCTTCCCACAATAGTCAACCCTGGGATCCCCCCTTGTGTGCCATGGCCCACAAGAAGGAAACCTTTGATGGTGCAGGTGAAGAATGTGTGATCACTGAGTAGTACAAACTATGGGAAAAGAACACCTTTTCTTTATGATTTGGTGATGACCTCTACTTTGGAGTACACCAGCCTAACTGTGCAGTGGCTTCCGGATGTAACCAGACCAGATTATAAATATTTCAGAATTCATGGACCTACCTGCCTTAGAGACATACACATTGGATGAACACAACCACAACGGCCAGTGTGCAGTTCCCTAAATATGATGCTCAGTTTGATGCTTCACACTAGGACAGTGAGAATGGAGAATATTGAGCTTTTGGCTCTGTTAGTTGAAAAACTGAAATAGAAATCATGATCAACCATGAAGGAGAAGTAAAAAAGGACATGTTATATACCAGTGGTCGGCAAACTGCGGCTCTTTGGCCCCTTGAGTGTGGCTCTTTCACAAAACACCACGGCCTGGGCGAGTCTATTTTGAAGAAGTGGCATTAGAAGAAGTTTATGTTTAAAAAATTGGGCTCTCAAGAGAAATTTCAATCGTTGTACTGTTGATATTTGGCTCTGTTGACTAATGAGTTTGCCGACCACTATTGTATACCACAGAATCCTTGCATCAATGCAACAGAGACTCCATCCAGTGATGTTCTTATTTTTAGACACAAAAACATCCTTCTAAACCAGACCCTACTGGAGAGTGCCGCCCGGACTGGCATCTCCACAGACATCGTAAGGAAGGCTATGGGCTTTCTTGGAACCCAAATCTCTGTGGGCACTTACTTAATGCTTCGGATGATAATACCATCTGCCTGTGGGACATCAGTGCTGTTTGTTCCACAGTAAGGAAAAGTTGAGGGCGCAAAGACGATCTTTACGTGGCATGCAGCAGTGGTAGAAAATGTTTCCTGGTATCTGTTACATGAGTCTCTGTTTGGATCAGTTGTTGATGACCAGAAACCTTACAATCTCAGTTTGCTGTATTGCACCTCACTTCTTCCCCTTTCAGGAGCCCAGCGCTCACAGAGTGCTCAGCTATCTTTATCGCCAGAAGACAGTAAACAGGGAAAAACCCTTTACACTCAGATATACACCCCTGAATGTGATATCCACACAGAAAGCATTGGCCTTTTAAGAGAGTATCTTGGAAATGAAGTAAAAAGCACACAAGATGAATAATTTTCCAAAGGACTGAAGTGAAGCTGACCAAGCAAGTTACTGGAATTAAGAGATTCCTATCAAGTGGGAAGTTAAGACTAGCAAGTTGCTCTAACTGTTGCACTGCCACTAGAAAGTGCAAGTTGACAAGAGCATGACCCATAATCAAAAACTGAAATTAGGGTACAAGAGCCTTGTTCCAAGATGAAACTCGACAGAAGTAAGGCAGGTGAAACCGGGGGTGAGCATCAGTGGTAGACTCAGCTGTGAAAGGCATAAAAGTACGAGACAGAGGAATCAGGGTTCCTTAAGCATCACTGTTCCTAGTATGTGGTCATTAAGTCTTTTGCTGGAGCGAAACATTTCACCAACAGGCAAGTATCGGCCCCCTTCAGTGTTTATATTTTTACTAGAGTACTGATGCATAAAATTCCTGCATGGGTAGGGTCCCTAGGCCTGGCCAGCAATCAGGGCTGATCTGTGGAGTGACCAATAGGGTGATTGGGGGTCCCCCACTGGTACCCACCTTGGCTGGCCTGGTGCCGCACACTTGCCAGCCCCGCCACCTACCACCAGTAGTGTTCCCCTGGCAAGACGGCCAGCAGGACAATCGGGAGTCCAAGCTGGCACCTACCATAGCCAGCCTGGCACTGCACCCTCACAGGCCCCGCCCCCTGCTGCCTGCTTGCTGGCTGGTCCCACAACCCGCTGCAACTGCTGGTCGCCTCCCTCTACAGGGCGATCAGTGGGGGGCCCCCAATGGTACTCGCCTTGGCTGGTGTGGGGCCTGCAGGCTGAGGGCAGCCCCTGCATTGAACATCTGCCCCTTGGAGGTCAGTGCATGTCATTCCACCAGTCATTCTGCCATTTGGTTGATTTGCATATTAGGGTTTTACTATATAGGAGTCATTTATTTAGCATCTTTTAATTGAACAACCAATAAAGTTATGTAATAACATTCCTTTCATTTATCATGTTCAATCCTACACAATAAAAGAGTAATAAGCAAAGTGACCATAATAGCAGAACGACCGCTGTATTAGTCACTATGAGGCTCACTGACCACCACTTGGTCCCTTTTCCAGGCTGGCAGGCTCTGATTTCCTGATGGCTACCTGCTGCAGGGGAGGGGCTGGTGAGCAGGTGGGAACAGCTGACCTCTCCTTGGTCTCTTCCCCCAGCAGTCAGGAACTGATCACCCAATGGTGAACAGGGAACCGGGGTTGGGTAGCGGCAGGGGGTGGGGCCAGCTGTGGCTGGGAAAGATGGTCCTGATTGCAGGCCAGGCCTAGGGACCCTCTTGTACACAAATTTTGTGCACTGGGCCTCTAGTAGTCATATAAAACCCATCTTTTATTTTTTAACATTCTTTCCTTTCTTTACTAGATAAAACATAGTTTACAAAGTTCAGTTATAAGGTCTGAGGGATAAACTCTGTATCATGAACATTCAAAAGTGTAATTTGTCTTTGGAACTGTTCTTAAAACCATCATTCCCATATAACTACAAATGTTCATATTTAAACCTGGGGAGATTATGCTCTGTGCAGGTACAAACACACTACTAAATATAAATTACTAGTGGCCCAGTGCAGGAAATTCATGCATGTGGGGGCAGGGGAGTTGTCTCTCAGTCCAGCCTGCATCCTCTCCAATCTGAGATCCCTGTAGGATCGGGCCTAAACTGGCACTTGGACAACCCCCTCGCAATCCACTCCTAACCGCTCACCTGCCTGACTGCTTGATCACCCCTAACAACTCTGCTTGCTAACCACTCTGCAACTGGTCCCCTCTGCCAGCCTGCTCGGCCCCAACTGCACCCCACCATCAGCCTGATCACCCTCAACTGCCCACCCCTCCTGGCCTGATCACCACTAAAGGCCTCTGCCTTGGCCCCTCCACCATGGAGATCTGGGACCCCCATGTGCACACGCCCTTCATGATCTGGGATCCCCAGTGCCCGCAGTGAAGCTTGGCGGTAGCAGGTCTTCCCCCCGGCCTCCCATGGCCCCACCCTTCACTCGAGCGCCAGTGATCTGGGACCCCCGCACTCGTGCCCTTGACAATCTCAGACCCCAGGCGCCCACAGCAAAGCACAGAGGTGGCCAGCCTTCCCGCTGTGCCTCTGCGCAGCCTGGGGAACTGGCACCGTGGGCTTGTCGGGACCACCAGTGCAGCATCCACTCCCCAGGCCCATGGCGCTCGTTTCCCAGGCTGTGAGGAGGCGGGAGAGGCAGGATTGTGCACTGTGCAACCCCGCCCCCTGCTCCTGATTGGCTGGTAACATAGCCAATCAGGAGCCAAGGCACAGTCACATTTGCATGTTACACTTTTATTAGATAGGATTCTCAGTAAGAAAAAAAGATCTATAACTTTCTTAGTTATAACAAAACATGT
Source organism: Antrozous pallidus (assembly GCA_027563665.1). Classification (NCBI taxonomy): domain Eukaryota; kingdom Metazoa; phylum Chordata; class Mammalia; order Chiroptera; family Vespertilionidae; genus Antrozous; species Antrozous pallidus. The sequence goes on from CM050509.1 coordinate 124,839,647, forward strand.
CAGAAGATGAAAAAAGAGAAAAGCTCATCAAATTGCTTTATAATTCTAATCCTGAGAAAGGTAAAGCAATTTAACACTATGCTCTGAATACTATAAAACTCCTTTAGGAAAGCACTATAAAATAAGTACCAGTGAAGACCTACTGGTCTCAATCATATTTCATATTGAATTAGCTAGACAAAGAAAACAGTTCAGCAGCTCGCATGTTCCTTCTACTGAAAAAAAAAAAAAAGCCCTCAAGATCTGTAGGATGGTCTCAGATTCTGGTCTAGTGCCCCTGGCAGAATAAGTGTAGTGAAAAAAGGTTTTTAATTTCTCTGGCCAAAATAAATTTCTTTCCTGACCAGATGTGTTAAGCTTCTATGGTTTGTTCATGCAGATGCCCCACTTGTTTAATAAAATGAGCCCAGGCAGTGGTTCTGAGTGATTCTTATTATCCTGCTACCCAGCTGTACAGGAAATCCAGGCTTCTTTGTATCATAGTTTCTTGGTAGACATCCCAAACATTTAGGGAAACTAATAAATTAAAGGAGCGGTTAAATAACATGTGAGCACTGGACTACAAACTCAGTCTGTGTTCACAATAAAAAGATTGCAAAGGACAAAGTGTACTACTGAATGCAATCAACATATTTTTTTATTAAATATGCTTATATCCTTTTGGCTAGAAAGTGTGTTGGAATGAAATTTACAATTTTTGTTTGGCTTAGATACAAAAGTATAACTAGGAGAGTCCATTTAGCAGTTAGCAAATATGTGGGGCCCATGAGATTGAATTTGCATTAAAATATCAAGGTATAACTTGGAAAGAGCATCTGCCCCTTTGTCCTTTTGATCTGTTAACGTAGTTTTCAGTTTTTAAAAGAGCCTTTTTGAGGGACTTGAGGAATAAAACCTAATTGTTAAATAATGAGCAACTGAGCTGGTATGGGCATGTTAGGAGGCTAAAGCCTTAAACTTTAGGAAAACTGAGCTATAATTAATCTGTGCCATTCGCTGGGAATCTTGACCACAGAGGTGTGCTATCAATATTCATAGATATTATCATTGAAGTGTACACAGGACTAATTTTAACTTTTGCTGTTTAGTTCTTCTGTTTCACGCCTTGATATAATTATTTGAATCATATCACTATCATCATTGGATCACTGGTAATTAGATTAGAATTTAAGTACCTTTAATGATTTTTTTCTTTATATTTATTGTTGACATCTCCCCATTTGCCCACCTCCACCCAGTCCCCAAACCCATTCACTCTTGTCACTACACTTGTCTGTGTCTATGGGTTATGAATAATGTTCTTTGGCTAATCATGTTACCTTTTCTCATCTTGTCCTTCCTTCCTTCCTTCCCTCTGACAACTGTCAGTCTCTTCCCTGTATCCATGCCTCTGTTTCTATTTTGTTCATCAGTTTATTTTGTTCATTAGATTCCACATGTAAATGAGATCACATGGTACTTGTTTTTCTCTGACTAGCTTGTTTCACTTAGCATAATACTCTCTAGGTCCCTCCATGCTATCACAAAGGGTAAGAGTTACTACTTTTTACAACCATGTGGAATTCCATTGTGTACATATACCACAGGTTTTTTTTAACTACTAATGAGCATTTGGGTTATTTCCAGATTTTGGCTATTGTAAATCATACTATGAACACAGGGGTGCATATATTCTTTCAAATTGGTGTTTTGGGACTCTTAGGATATATTCTTAAAAGCGGGGTTGATATCATTGAAATTAGCTAGTTTTTCATAATAGAAAAACAAAGAGGAGGCCAGACACTACTGCCATGTCATTTGGGCAGCTCCACCAGAAAGCTACAAGTTTGCACTCCCTAGGCAACCACCAGCCCAATCCCTGCAGAGCCCTGAGGGAAAGGGCGCAATAGAGGGGAGATACACATATGCCTAGTTAAGTAGGTGTGACGTATGGAAGGTAACTGGCTGTCAATCAAACTTGGGTACAGAGATGGTTGGTCAGAATGGCCGTGGCTTCTGCAAGCCCATGAAAATTTGCGAATACAGGGTATCCCTAAACTAAGGCATTTCCCCTATTGGTTCTTGGTTATTATTGTGCTTGACTCTTGGCTCAGGGGGCTCTATTGCGCCTGCTTCCTTGCATTCACCCATGTTTCCTCCATAGTCCTGTGGACCATATGCAATGGGCTGATAGACTGCAGGGGGGACACAAACTATACCAGCCTGTTGCTAGATTGGACTGTGCTCCAACATGGAAAGAAAACGCTGGACACTTGCTCTCATTTTAGCTCTATTGAAGCCTCAGCTATACTTCTATGACTGAAAAAAGGAAATGGGACTTTAGGGACTCAGGGATTTAATTCCACAGAAATAAAGCTTTCTATACAACTCATCTTCCTATGGGGGACTTGTGAAATTCTTAATCCAGTGGTACCCCAAGAACCCTAAGTCCACTGGTAAGAGAATCACTAGCTCAGAAGGCAGTCCCATTTTTTAATGAAAGTCCACACTATTTTCCACAGTGCCTGAACAAGTCTGCATTCCTACCGATAGCACACTAGGGTTCTCTTTTCTCCAAATCCTCGCCAACACTTGATTTATTGATGGTAGCCATTCTGGCAAGTGTGAGGCGATACCTTATTGTAGTTTTATTTTAATCTCCCTGATGATTAGTGACATTGAGCATTTTTTCATATGTTTATTGGTTATTTCTATGCCCTCTTGGGAGATATCTATACAGGTCATTTGACCAATGTTTAATTGGACTGTTTGTCATTCTGGTATTGAATTGTATAAGTTCATTATATGTTGGAAATTAACCTATTACATGTATCATTAGCAAATATGTTCTCCCATACTGTGGGTTCCCTTTTCATTTTCTTAATGGTTTCTTTGGCTGGGCAGAAGCTTTTTAATTTGCTGTAGTCCCATTTGTTCATCTCACCCCCTTTTCCTAGGAGACATTTTGGCAAAAATATTGCCACAAGAAATGCCTGACATTTTACTGCTTATGTTTTCTTCTAAGATGTTTATGGTTTCACAACTTACATTTATGTCTTTTATCCACTTTAAGTTTATTCTTATGTATGGTATAAATTGGTGGCTTACTGTCATTTTTCTGGCATACTGAGAACCCCTCAGATTTGGGCCCATGGAATGTTTGGAAACCCTACTTTGAAGAAGTTTTTGGTCTACATTGGAGCAGTGTAAGTAAGTACTCAACTGGATAGCATCAGTGTTTAATGGTGAGATATTAAAAGTACAGTGGAAACAATGGAGTGAGATTCTACATATACCTTGGAAACCTTTTGTAATTATCCATCAGGTCCTTATCAGTACAAGTCTCTTAAAATCATTCCCTTTCTAGCCTCAACAATGTCTGCAAACTCACCTTTTAATTTCCTGCTCTGAAATTAACACATTGCTATTACTTCTCTATTCCCTTTAACTTTCTAGGCTTCCATTTTAGTTATGTTGCTCTGACTGCAGTCGCCCCCTTTCCTCTTCCAGTCATCCTTAACTCTTAATATATCATATTCTCTATTATTGTTTCTAATAAATTTCTGGGCCAGCTCACTTTAGGAGAGGCCTAGAATAAAGTAGCACTTAAGAGAGTTTGTTGAATGAATGACTCAGCATTTTGATTATCTATACTTACCTAAAACATAGATAAAGCCTACTGAACAAAATCCATCTCTGTTCAACATAATAAGCGAGGGCACTTTTAATTAGTATTTCCTGATTGCCAAGAACTTAAGTTTCCTCACTTAATCTTCTTAAACACTGTGAGTGTGAATGAGTATTATGATTATCCCATTTTATTTTTTTAAAAAAGGCAAAACAGGCACAGAAGTTATCAATAGTATGACAAAAACATCCATTCAGGTCTTTTTACAACAGCTCTTATGACTACACCATGCTGTCTCTGGCCCTCAGTTTACTGAATGCTTTGATAACTGGAGGATATAATAATAGGCAATAAGTAGTTTGGACAGAAAGCATTTGCCAACAGAGACCTTCAACTAGGAGAATTAGGGTATCCAAAGAATTGGATAGACATGGCTATTTGGAATATAAGACAGGAATTTCTAACCTTAACTCAATCATCCAAGACACACTTATTGGCTACAGCTATTGCAATTCATATGCAAAGCTGGAGACACAAAGCTGAGTAAGAAAACAGTTCCTTTTGATAATCAGCCTGGAATCCAGTAGCACTGCCAAAGAATGGTTAAAAGAGCCCTCTTTAAGAATTTCTATAATTACCCTCAAACCATCTAAAATAAACATGTGATTTAAGTAAAAGCAATCTGATTGCAATGCAAACACAGCTTCAAGACAAATTGCTTTTCCCTTCATATCCAAATAGCTCCCAAAGCACCGCATACATACAAAGAAATTGTAAGGCTGCCACTGCTTCAAGTTGAGGTCAGAATATCAATCACCAGGAAAAGAGGGGTCACATATGCAGTCACCAAAAAGATGTTCAAAACCAAATATAGGGGAGAACCAAAAAGGGATGAAGTTACCTAGCATGGGGGAAACAAAGACTTGTTCTCAGTAACAAGAGGCAAGCACAGTTACCAGGATTAAGGCACAAGGTCCATGTCAAGCAGACAGCTCTGGATCAGCACTTAAGCCAAGACATAGGTGAGGCAATATAATAGCCCTTTAAAGTTGTCTATGTTGTACTATTTGTCTTTGACAAGTTTTTAGTTTAGAATTTCAGTACAAACCCATGATACATGGGATTTATATTTAAGATTCAGACAGACCCAGTTTATGACCTATTTTACAAAGATTATTTTACAGGGCAACAGTATTGTAAATCTAGGTAAGAAGCTAATTAATCACCATAACTATCTTGGGTAGTAGGCACTGTTTATTTCCCAAATGTACTTTTTAAAAGGTAATTCAGTAGATATCGTAGACCAAGAATTATTCCATTCACTTAGAATTACAAAAAAAAATGACCATCTTGAAAAAAGGTACACATTTTCTCAATAGGCTTTTAAGTGACTTTAAAATTATGCCTAAAATTAAAGTAGAATTGACATGTCATCCAAAGTAATACATATCTTTATGCTACAATAAAACTGTCTAATTCAAGATGCAAATTGTTAATAATAGCACACTGAGGAAACTACTGCTATATAAATAACTGGTAAATTTTAGATCCCAATACATGGCAGAATTAAATATACCTTCTCTTGGAAAGGCATATTGACTATAGAAAGTCAGGAACATACTTACCAAAATCAATTAGTAACTTGTTACGGTTATATGGTAAAATGAAGCCAGGTGGCAGCAAAAATAAATCAGTATCATCTGCTTGATGGAAAGTTTTAATCCAGAACACCTGCTTTTTTCAACCAGATACCTTTATAAAGCAAACAAAGCAACAGCAAAAACAGAACATTTGCCCAGCAGCATGGCTCAGTGGTTGAGCCTGGATCTATAAACAAAGAGGTCAGGGCACATGCTCGCGTTGCAGGCTCAGGTCCTCAGTGTGGGGTATGCAGGGGACAGCTGATCAATGATTCTCTCTCATCATTGATGTTTTTCTCTATCCCTCTCCCTTCCTCTCTGAAACCAATAAAATATATATTGAAAAGGGAATAACTTTTCAAACTCTAATTTAAAAAAGACTCATATGTGTATTTTTTTCGTATTTTGCTATTTTTCACATTAATATAGTCCTATGTACAGAACAACAGATTGTAAAACAACACAACCTATTTTATTAAAGGTCCAAAAGAGCTCTTCACCATCAGCTTCCCCATAACCGTTATGTACAGCATACTGTTTAAATTATTTCCTTTAGCCCACATCACAAATAGGTGCGGTCTAATGTTTCTTTTGAGCAAGTTAAAAATCTACACAGGCAAGTATTGGCCTATTTGAACGTAAATTTTCGGAGCTTTTCACTGAGTATCATAAAGGAAGCATTTCTTCTATTGTCGTTAAACATCAACCGAGGAAACTTTTCCATTGTTTTTTAGAGAGAATGGAAAAAAGAAGATAGAAACATCGCTGTGAGCCCTAACAAGTTTGGCTTAGTGCATAGAGCGTCAGCCTGCGTACTGAAGGGTCCCAGGTTCGACTCTGGTCAAGAAAGGCGGCTGATAGATGTTTCTATCTCATCGATGTTCTAGTTCTCTATTCCTCTCCCTTCCTCTTTGTAAAAATAAAATAAAATAAAATATATTTTTTAAAGGGGGGAAAAAAGGAACATCAATGTGAGAGAAACACATTGATTGGTTGCTCCCTGCATGAAGGCGGACCAGGGCCTGAGCCATAGATCTAGCCTACAACCTAGGTACAGGTACGTGCCCTTGAGCGGAGTCGAACCTGGGAGCCTTGGGGCCCAGGCCCGATGCTCTAACCACTTAGTAACCCCCGGCTAGGCAAGGAAGGATTTCTTATTGGGCAACACCGCCTTTTTACCTCCGAGGTATCCGAACTTCGTGGAGAGCAGGAACCGCCGCTCAGAACAAGATGCCAAGTGGATCCATGGGTCAGCAGTATCTGCAGGGCCTGCGCTTTAATCTCATGAATGGACGAGCATGGGAAAACGCGGGCAAATTTGAGCCTATTGGAGCCTGCGTAGACTTACGTGGATCTGCGTGAGCCTGCGTGGGCCTGTGTGAGCCTGCGTGGGCTTACGTGGGTCTGCGTGAGCCTGCGTGAGCCTGCGTGGGCTTACGTGGGTCTACGTGAGCCGGCGTGGGCCTGTGTGAGTCTGCGTGGGCCTGCGTGAACCTGGGTGGGCTTGCGTGAGCCTGCGTGAGCTTTCGTGGCCCTACGTGAGCCTGCGTGGGCCTGCGTGGGCAAGTGTGAGCTAGCCCTGGAGAGCTCATGCATACGCCACAGCTGCTACTATAACTTGTAAGATTCTTTTTTTTCATATTTTCTTATGTGACTTTTGGGGTATGAGAATAATCTTAATAATCACTAAACTCAGAAACTGTACTTTTTCAAATGATATTTTTTGCTTGTAAAGTACTACCTATGAATAGGGTTGCAAGATTTACTAAATACAGGACCCCCAGTGTAATTAGTATTCAGACAACCAAAGAATAATCTGTTTACTGTAAGCATACTCTGTGTAATATTTGGGGCATACTTATACTAAAAAGGCATTCCTGGTTTTTCATCTGAGCATCTTGTATTTTATCTGGCAATGCAACTTATCAAGTAAAGATCTTGTTAAAAAGTATAGCTATCGGAACAAAAAAGTCTTGCTTGAGAACAGTATCTCAGGGTCTTGGTTGCTCCACTGCCTTCCAACCCCAGTGGTCTGATTGCCAGTCAGTGGTGCCCAGCTAGAGAATGCATTTGTAGCACAGACCTGGGCAGCGAAGTAATTTTAAATAAATTTAAAATGTATTCTAATAAATGTCTAACCGTCTCTGCTTCAGTCGGATCAAACAGATATTTTATGCCCAAATTAAATGTCTCTCAAAAATGCAAATAGAAATATGTCTGTATTTATGCTATATAGCTTTACAGTGCATGAAACCATCTGAATACCTGATTTGGAATCTAACAAGTGGCATGCAGCTCTGCTCTTCCTTCCCCTTGTACACAGGAAGCCAGGGGAGGGGAAGACTCTCATTCACCTTGTGTCATGGCAGCAGCCTGAAAAGTACAGTTCTCGTGAGGTCTAAACAAAAATTTGTTTAATCTCCCTGATTCAGTGGTGAATAAGAATGGACCATAGCTTAGAGGTGATGAAAATGTGGGGTGAAGAGGGTTTTGAGGCAGGAATAATACATAGTCTTGGATGAATTCCACAGAAAAGGGTAAAAAAAACCCACAAAAAACAAGGGACCATAAAGACAAATAATACCATTGTTAACATTTAAAAGATTAAGTTTTGGGAATGAGTGGACAAAGTCATCAAGATGGAATCACCTTGGGGGAGATCAAATAGAAAATTCAGTAAAGCTAAAAGAGACATATAACTGCATGTCACCAATGCAAGCCACGGATGGTTAGACAGAAATAGCCCCCTGCAGATATTTTTGACAGTCACTCCAAATAAAATCTTATTTTCTGAATCCACAATACAGTCTTTACTCTCATCATATTTTCCAAAATTGCAGTACTCTCATAGACATAAATATAGAACTTGCAAGTGTTTTCCTTCATGTTCAAAAATTTGAACTGTACATGTTTAGAAGGATGACGGTTCAGCTCAAATTACAATTGAATTTGGGGGGACAGTTACAATGCAAAAATCAAGGTGTGAATTTATACTTTTGTTTTAAAAAATTAGTTTCATTTGCTTGCTTTTTATTTGTTGTCTTTTCTATTGGTATAGAAAATTACTATAATTATGCATACTTTACAATGATTATGCACTTAATATCCAGTAATATTTTTATGGAAGTATGTATATGGTTAGAATAGAGAACAGGCTCCAGGGTTATGTCAACCTGCAAAGTGATATGTATGTGAATGAATTCTCAGGCTCATTAATCATTTTTATACTTGAAGTGCTAAACTGCTGTTACACTGAGAGTGAAAATGAAGTAATTAAAGAGTTTAATAGCTACAGTCTTTTGAGGAGAAAACAAGTTGATAATGCTTCTTTTAATATGTTACATAAATTGGATTTTTTTTTAATTACAAAAACCAGGTTCATGTATTGTGCAGCTTCGAATGACACAAATCATTTGATTATATTTGTATATAAGGTCAAGAGATAACTACGTGAAGGCATTTCACTAAGCTGTCACTTTTATAAGAGAAAGTCTGTGTTACCAAGAGCACAAAAACACCTATCAGGTTCTCACATTTTTCCTTTTGATATTCTGAAGTAATACTTCTCAAAGTATCTGTGCTGAAGGGCTAGTTTTTGTTCTTTTGTTCACAATGCATCACAGATAAATTATTGTATAAAGTACAATACCAATTATTTTAAAAATACAACAAGAATGTTTACAAAATATTAGCGTGCTTTTAAATTACTGGATTCAACAAATATAACACTGTTCATTTACACGTCTATAAAAGTTTCTAATGGTCTAACCTGGATTACCCAACAAAGCAGAAAGAGTATAATGCCTCCTCACCGCCCACATTAAGACACTATGCTCTAAAAGCAGAAGTCTGTGGAATGCTGGGTTGGTCATACACTGACACCATTCACAGAAGGTCTGCCTGCTCAGGTCTCCTGCAGGCTGTGGACGCCAGTGAGCAGCTAATAGCCTGTGAAAGCTTCCTGATGCCTTTACAAAGGACTGTTAACTTGTCTTGGTAGGAGTAAAACTATTTCATGGATAAGCCTCTCTGTTTGGTCCCTTTCATTAGAATTTGTTTCTTTAATAATTCTGAATACGTTTTCCCCACCCTTCTCCTTTCCTCTGCTTCCATTTTTTCTTCTTCCCATTTGGAAGCATTTTCATGCAGTGAAAAAACTCACGACCTTGGAGACAGACAGAACTTTGTTTGCATTGTGGCACTGTGAAATTCTGAGTATGAGAAGGCAGGCCTGGAACTCAATCCTGCTAAATCAGGATGTCTCATCTGTAATATGGCAACAATATTATCCTTTATACAGTATGAATGGGATTCTAAAATTAGATAAAAGAGAATAATAGGTGTTCATCAAATGCTGCTCTCCTCAATTCCCTCATTTTCCTCACGGTTTTTGGAAGTCTAAGAGAGAAGATTTATTTGTTTAAGTTAATATATTAGCAGTTATGCTTGCAGTATATAAACATGGCTCTTTTCAGGAACTTAATTAAAGCAAATCAATCAACCAACAAACCAGTTAAACAAGCATGAATACTACATGTTCCTTCCTCTCCCAGGTAATGCTATCTTATATAACAAAAGGGTAATATGTAAATTGATAGGTACCCCTCCCCAACTGGTGGGCGGAGTTATGACATAACCAGCACCTGCCCAATACCTTAAGCCCCCCAACTCCTGGGTCCAGGGGTACCCAATCATGCGCCTTATATGAAGCTGCCAATCAGCGCATGCCGGGTACCCTCAGCCCCATCCCCTACCCCTTAAAAGACACCTTCACCCCGCACGTGCTCTCTCTCTTGCCCTTGGGTAGTGAGCCGGCAGGGTCTTCTCTTCAGTAAAGCCTGAATCCTGGTACCCTGGTCTCTCTGCGCCATGTGTTTCATCTTTCATATGGTGCCAAAACCGGTGAGCCCGGGCGATCCTCGAACCAAGCCCCGAGCTTCTAACTCCTGCTGTGGCTCTGCTCGGTGGCATGGTTGTGAGTTGATTGGCCCGCTGAGAACACTTCTCAAACACTGCAGGACCAGGACACGTGGGAATCTCGTCGCTTCCTCCTAACCGGTAGGCCTCAGGGTACTCCCTCCCATCCCCCTGGTTCCCTTGACCTGAAAAGGGCCTCAGAGTTTCCCGTCTACTCAGCTTCATTATGTTTATACGTCTACGTCTATGTTCTACGAAAGCCCAGGTACCTGGCCGGGAAACTCTGTTCTACTCCACGGGAAAGATTTCTGGGTGACGACCCATAGATCTTCTCTTGTCCCTCTTTCTACAGGTTGGCCTAGGAAAAGAAGGACGCTTCTTATTCCTTGCCAACTTTCCGGTGGCCTTTTTCCTCCGGTCATGGGAACCCCCTACGCACCTATAGGTGCCTTTTTGAAAACACCCCCGTTTTTCACACCCTAGTTAAGCACGGATGATTTCTGCCCCCGGATGGGAAAAGCTTCCAGAGATTCCCTACGTGCAGCCTGTCTTTTCTCCACGCCTATCCCTCTCTCTGCTCCTTCCACACCCCAGGTTTTCCTAGCCCACGGGAAACCCCCTCAAACTGCCCCTCTGTCGCCCTCTTTACTCTTCCGACCCAGCCGTTATCTCCTCTCCGCCTCTCCTTCTCCTTTCCCTCCTCCTTCCTCACACTGTGGCTACCCCTCTCCTGCTTCTTCCGCCGCTGGCGCCAGGCCTCTCTGGGAACCAACTCTCTACACCTGTGGGAACCAACTCCACGAGACCAGAGGCTGCCGCAAAGCGTGAGAACCTCCTGCCACCCCAAACAGCTAAGGGGAATTTCTGAATTTCAGTTTTGCCTTGCTCTTTTGACCCTGACCACATGGCCCTTTATTCCCCTGGGGGCCACCATATTGGCATGGCAAGTCCCGCCCCCTCGGGACCCCGCCTGGTATGGCCGCCCACACCGTGCCCCTCCCTTGGCCTGCCGCCTGCTCCACTCTGCCTCCCCTGCCCTCTCTTTATGCCTCAAACCCAGGTCCGAGATCCGAACATGGCATTTAACTCTTAACTCCCCTTGGGAAGCAGGCAGAATAGGCCCACCTTAGAAGGTGACCCTGCAAACCCAAGCCTTGAGGCATATCTGAGGCCCACGAACTGTGTGTGGTGGGGGTGCAATGAGAGGACAAGCATCACCTGGAGAATGCTTCACATGCGGAAACAAAGCCACCGACTGGAAAAAGCCGTGCTTCCGGCCCCGGCCTCCAACCAAGCCCTGCGATCAAAATGGCCCCTGGGAAAGTGACTGCCCCTGGGAAAGTGACGGGCCCTCTGTGTCTCAGCACAGAGGAGCCATCCTTCCAGGTCCTGACCAGCCGACGGCCATGCTGGAAATGGCTGAAGACTGCAGATGCCCAGACTCGACAACCCCCATCACCCACGCCGAGCCCAGGTTAATGCTCCAGGTAGCGGGTGAGCAGGTCTCCTTTCTGGTCGACACGGGTGCTACCTTCTCTGTCCTGCCTTCCTTTGTTGGGCCACTTTTCCTTCATGATCTTAGTCCTGGGTACTGATGGCAAATCACCCTTCAGCTCTGAAAATTGCTCTGGCTTCAGCGCCTTCTCACCCCGCCCTCTCCCCTGCTCCACCCTTCCTAGGGAACAACTTTCTTGCTGGCACAAGCTTATCAATTATTTAATGGAAGGGGCAAGAATTATAAAAGGACCCACTATACCAGGCCACTAAAGAAACACCAGTAGGCCTCCTCTTCTCACCCTCCCTCGTTCACCAGGCTTTTTCTTACTCCAGGATACCCTTCTGGCATCTCTCTCCCTCTTTCCCAGACATCTCTAAGCCTTTCCAACTATTTTACTAATGATAAACAGGGAATAGCTATGGGGGTCCTCACCCAGCCCCTAGGGCCAGCCTTCACCCCTGTAGCCCATCTGTCCAGACAGCTTGATCCCACGGTTCGAGGATGACAGCCCTGCCTCCGGACTCTGACTGCAGCCGCTGTTCTCACCAAGGAGGCCCAGAAGCTCCCTCCAGCAACCCTTACAGGTCTTTTCCACCCATAGACTACAGGACCTTCTGTGCTCCCCCCTCCCCATTGCATGTAGGAAGTCCCCATCTCCTGTTCCTCGAGAATCCTGACATCTCCCGAATTCAGTCCACAGCCCCAAACCCAGCCACTCTCCTCCACCCAACCTGTGGCAATGCACTTCTGTCCCAACCTGTCCCGAGGTTGTCAGAGGCCCTCTCTCTAGAAATTCACAGCTCCTGGCCGGACCCCCTGCCCATGGGCCTGACTGGAATCCAGGCTACACCAAGGAACCCCACCTTCTTAAACCCCTATTTAGACAACTGCTCCGGGAACACCCTGACAGGTTTCTACCCAGGCCAGGACCAGCCGACCAGCCCTCCAGCCGGGAGGACTCGGTCCTCCTAAAGAACCTTACTCTCCCTCAAGTTGTATTTCAGCTCCAGGCCCAGAAAAGCAGCAAAACCAGACAAGTGATGCTGTGGCAGCCTCAGGACCAGCTTTTACCTCCAAGTGACTCAACTGAATCGCTCTTGAGACTTCACCAAACAGTCCCTTGGGGAAACCATGGTGCTGCACCCTCGTTAAGCATGGAAAACACCCCCTGTTTTTCGCTCAGTTACTCCATGGCTCCTCTCATTAGGAAACTGGTATCTTCCTTTAATCTTGCTCTTTGTTCCATGTGTCATGCATTGTTTCACTAGTTTCTTGCAGACTTTTACCAACAACCAGAAGATAGATCTGGCACTGAATTCAGAACCCAACACCAGAATCCTTGAGACTCCGGGTAGACGCCCCTAAAGACGCCCCCTCTCAGCTGGAAGTAGCTACGGAAGATAGATCTTCGCCCCCTAGACCTTGCCTGGACTCTCAATTATTTGTTTTTAATATTATCAGAAGCCTGGAATAATAGGTACCCCCCACCTGGTGGGCGGAGTTATGATGTAATTGACAGAGACATTGAGCCACCAATCAATCACATACCAGAGTACCCTGTGTCTCACCCCTTCCCATTCCGCCCTAGGCCCAACCCCTGCCTGTTCTGGCCCTTGAAGGGTGTCTCAGTGCGCCACGTGGCACCTTTTCTCCAGGATTGTTCTCCCAGGCAGTCTGGGAGGCGGTCCGGCTGGGTCCCCTCTTTTCCCCTTCCCCTAGTTTCTCTGCCTTCACTCCGCACGTGAGCTCTTTCTCCCTTGGGAAGGGTCTCCTCAATAAAGTTCGTGTCCTGGTACCGTCTCTGTCTCTCTCTCTGCTCCTTCTGTTCCATCTTTCATAAATTAATTGTCATTTTGTCACAAAGATGGCAGCACCAATAGCCACAAGATTTCAGTGTCCAGTCCTCTCAGCCCTCCTGGAGTCCCCCAATCATGGGAGTGCGGGGGGGCGGCTGCTGAGAGCTGACAGCATAAGCAGCCTGGAGGAATGCATGCTTTGTCACTGCTGTGATGAGGCAAATGTTCTACCCCAGCCGCAGAGGTCCTCTGGGAACTGGGCATGGAGTGACTGGGGGAGTGGGGGAATGCTTGCATTGTCGCCCCAGTGATGAGGCAAGTATTCCACACCTCACAACTGAGGGCCTCTGGCCAGGAAGGGCAATTTGGAGTTGAGGGCCATGAGGCCATCTGGGAGGCCAGTTGGGGGCCATGAGGCCAGCAGGGGATGGCATATGGGGGCAATCAGGCCAGTAGAGGGGCAGCTGGGGGTGAGCAGGCTGGGAGGCAAAGTGGTTAGGGGTGATCAGGCAGGCAGGCAGGCAGGTGAATGGTTAGGAGCCAGTGGTCCTGGATTGCAAGAGGGATGTCCAACTGTTGGTTTAGGCCCAATCCCACAGGAAAATCCCCCAGCAGTCAGACATCCCCCAAGCAGTCCCAAATAGGAGAGGGTACAGGCTGGGCTGAGGGACACTCCCACCCTGTGCACAAATTTCGTACACCAAGCCACTAGTAGGTAATAATGCTATCCTCCACAATGGCCCAAGCCAGACTTCTGGGAGTCAAACTCACACCTAACCCATTTCCAAGTGTCATCAACTGCATAAATTGTCCCCCCAAGTGGATGTCACATCCATTTCTTGTGGCCCCTTTCTACTACTTCAATTCTTTTCTGGGGTTTTGAAACCAATACCCTTGTATTTTTTTCAAACCTTTACAATCAATCATCTTCAACTTTGCTATCAGAAGGCTCTTTCTAAAATGTAAACCTCTTCAACTTAGTCTTCTGCTTGAAACTTTTCCACAGAGGTTCACTACCTGTGACCTATGGGGCCAAGTTCAGAGGCCTGACATTTGGACTGATACAGCAGTCACAATTCTGAAATAGTAAAATTCTTTCAAAATTAGTTGATAAATAGCAGCTTCCATAGACTCAGGACTTGCAGGCTACACCCAAGACACCTGTCCCAGATCTTGCTATCATCTATCATATAAAGGGCTAATACTTGGGAGAGCATAGAGGGGACCTGTCACCCTTAAGCTGATCTGTCCTGAGAGGTAATATCCAGTCTTACCAGTTGGAAAATATTTTGAATATCTCTCCTATTTACAAGTCCTTCACTGTCTAGCATTGGAGTACGTTTCCCTTTGAAAGCTGGAAAAGTAGTCTGTGATCTCTGCCCCTATTCTTTGGGCATATGCTACACTAAATCAGGAACAAGCATGCAACACAGTGTGACTATACCATGAAACAAATATTTGCAGATCAAGTTAGGCTTGTCATTCACGAAAATCAAAAGTGCGCAGGTATAACAGATAACATTATCGAATATGCAATGTACTTAGACCATCATGATTTTGATTCTAATATGCCCAGTGGGTATCACTTGTGAATTGGTTTTCCACTGTTATTATCAACACACATTGTATTTTGCTTATTAACACTCTTATTATTATATTTTCAGGGTAGAAATAATCGTTTGTTTTATATCCCGTCTCCTAGACTCGGTACCACCTATTAAAGAAGCCAATATTGTCTGGCCAGCATGGCTCAGTCGTTGAGCACTGACCTATGAACCAGGAGGTCATGGTTCGATTCCTGGTCGTGTCACATGCCCAGGTTGCGAGCTCAATCCACAGTGTGGGATATGCAGGAGGCAGCCAATCAATGATTCTCTCTCATCTTTGACATTTTATCTCTTCCCTCTCATTTCCTCTCAATATAAAACTATATTTTTTAAAAAGGAACCACTATTTTTACATACACAGGATATTTTAATTACAAAAATCTAGCCTATTTAAAAGATTTTTCACTGTGATTAGTTTAGTATAAAATGTATTACTAAACCTTTTCAGTGATCTATTTTATTTCAATATTACTTGATATATCAAATGCCCACTAGGTAAAAATATTTGTAATCTCACTTGACCTCAATTAATAAATTCATCAGCATTCACTTGTCAATGCACAAGTATATGAACTTTTATATGATTAGCTTAGACTTTGTTACATAGGTGCTAATTTTCTATTTTCTTTTAAATGATATTGAAGTTACCCTCAACTACATTTTATTTTCATCATTAATCACATATTAATCTTACACACATGTATGACACTATGTAATTAGATAGACTTTGTCAAAGAAATTCTAGTATTTTTTAAATTTTGTTTTAAAGATAAATTGCCTTCCTCAATTGAATTTTACTTTTGTATATCAATTTCATGTTTGACTTAATACCTGACTAGTTTTCCTGCAAGAAAGAAGCAGACTTAAACACAGGAAACCTGCCAGTCTAGACATGGAGCAAAGTATAAATCATAGCACCTTTTAAAAAATAATATGGGACATTTTAGGATGGAAAGAGGCCAAGGTGTACATTTAGGTCTGGCCCATCTTTGAGTTATAAATATTATTATAGCCTACTCTGCTTTCTCCCCAACCTCTTCTTGCCAAAACTATTTTAAAATTATACTTGTAATACTTTCTTCTTTTGCTGCCTTGCTGACTTATTCTGTGTTATCCAGTCCCAGTGTGATGAATCCCTTTATTTTTCTTTGTGACTTTTCTTTGATATAAGCTGGTGGTGTCTGCTGGCAGTTGACATTTGTTCAAATAGGTAGGATCACTTGTCATATATATTCCCTAAAAACTGTGCAGATATTAAATAACCACCTTTTAATCTTTTTCTTAAAGTACATAGTTCTAGAATTGCTTTTTTTCTATATAACTATGTTCTTGAACATACTTGATTTTAGTTACTCAATATCCTGTCTGTCATTTCTAAAATTTATAATAACCAATTTGAATTGAGTATTCCATGTCTAATATTTCATATATTCATCCTTTAAATCTTTTATCTAATATTAAACTTGGCTTTTCTATTTTAGGGAAAATCGTAAGGTCTTCTTGAGTAAATATCTATATTCTTAATAAAATAACTATTATTTACTGATTTTTAAGAGGAGTGGGAAAGGAAAATAGCAAATAGTACTTAAATCCATTATAAAACCAAAACACTAATAGATTTTTCAAAAGAAATCAAAAGTATCTGATTGCAATAGAGATTTATTATTTGTCCTGGGCATGATATGAGAAAATGGGAAAAACTAGATCAATTAAATTTAGTTGGATCCCCACCACATGTGCATACAAACACACACTTGAACATACAAATACACCATCCTTATCCTGCTTTGGAATAGGAAAGATTTCACAGGTAAAGTGTTGCACAGTGGTCTCCCCTCATACAGACATAAAAAAATACAAGTTAAAATATGCATGTAGGATTATTTTCTCTCCTCCCCATCTCATTTCTCCATCATCAAAAATCCAGAGAGTAAGTGTTTCTTTTTCTTTTTCTTTTTCTTTTACTATGCAGATTCCTGAGCACCATCCAATGGGGCCTGATATAGAATAAATACTCTCTTCATTCTTTTCTTTTTAAAAATATTTTTATTGTTGAAAGTAGTACAGATGTCCTCTCCCCCCCCCCACACACACACAGACCCCCCTATCCTGCTCCTGTCCCCTAGGCTTTCCCCACACTATTGTCTGTCCATGAGAGAGATTAACCAATGATCTTCATTCTTTTCTGCTACATTTTTTTCTTTCTCTGGTTACTAAATGGTTAAATCCTTTGTTAATGTCTTAAATGTCTTCACAAAGCCATAATATAATATTTTAAGAAAATACGGTTAAAACTAATTGAGAAAGGTGAGACGAATTTGGGATACATAAGAATTCATTCAACAAATGTTTCTTGAGCATCTATTAAGTGTTAAATACTTTGTTCAGTGCTGGGCATACAAAAATACAAAACAATCATGTTATCCAATGAACTTACGGAGTGTGGCACAACAGAGAATTAAAATGGATAAATTAAGATCCAGCATTGTTAATCATTAAGAAAAATTTAGACAAAAATTTATTGGCCTTGTATAAAGGAATTGGATGTGTTTTACTTCCAAAAAATCTATTGCTATGGGTTCTCTTCCCCAGAGTTCCAGAAATTAAAAAATCTCCAGTCAGCCTCTCACTCACATGCAAACATATATAAATAACAAACTTTTATCTTCTAGTTAATTTGTATTATGACCCTAAAGTCCAGTTTCTTTTTTCATTAGTTAACTTTTAATATTTATTTTTTTAAATTGATTGGGGTACCTTGGTCAACATAAACATACAGGTTTCAGGTATAGGTTTCTATGTTACAAGATCTGTTTATTGCACCCTGTGCCCACCACCCAAAATCAAATCTTATTCTGTCACATTATATTAGGATCCTCTTCTCCCCTCAACCCCTTTCCTCCGGCAACCACCACACTGCTATTTGTGTTCACAAGTTTCATTTTTTATATCCTAGACTAGGGGCCTAGTGCATTAATTCTCTGCACCTTGAGGAGAACTGTGGTGGGCACAGGGCTGTGTCTTGACCCATCCTCTGCACCCTGACCCAGCACCTCCCGTTGTGACCCCCAGTTCCGTGTCTGCTGGCAGCCCTGATCTTGCTGCCACCACTGCCACATGCTGATAAGGCCGACCTCACTCTCACCTGCTGAAAGAGCGGAACAATTTGGCTGGTGTCAGCAGCAGGTGCCAGCAGCAGCCGCTGATGCTCTCATCGCCCCTCAGGAGCAGGGGGAGGTAGAGAAGCCCTCAGGGGCAATCAGAGGTGGCAGCCACCAGTAGCACCTCCTGACAGCATGGAGTGATTGGCATGGACGCCAGGTGCTAGCAGCAGGTGCAAGCGGGCTGGTGCCAGCAGTGGGTGAGAGCTGTGGCTCTGGAGCTGGCAGTGGGTGTGAGAGGTGGCTACTGGCCCTCCTTGCCCCTCAAGGGCAGGAGGAGGTGGAGAAGTCTTGAGGGGCAATTGGGGCAGGCAGTCGCTGCTAGGACCCGCTGATGGCACTGAACAATAGAGGCAGGTGCCGGGCGCTGGGAATTGCCAGACTGCTTTTCAGAGTGGTTGTACCAATTTACATACCCACTGCTTTCTCTTTTTCTACAACTCTCCAATACTTGTTATTACTCGTCTTGTTGGTAATTGCCTCTCTAACTTAACTTTCATCTACTTCCAGGAAAGACAAAGTTGGAGTGTTATTTAGATGCACATAAAAATTACAGGTTCCAAATTTCCAACTGCCTTAACATCAAGCCAAAATTCTCAGCCATTTTATGCCCTTTTGTGGGTCAGACAGCCTAGCCGGTTTGGCTCAGTGAATAGAGTGTCCCATGCTCCTAAAGAGTCCTGGGTTCGATTGCAGTCAAGGGCATTTTCTGTTGCAAGCTTCTGACTCTGGTCGGGGCATGTGGGAGGCAACCAATTGATGTTTCCCTTTCACATCAGTGTTTCTCTGTCTCTCTCTCTCTCCCTTCCACTCTCTTTAAAAATCAATGGGGAAAAAAAATTGGGTGAGGATTAAAAAAAAAAAGGAGGACAAAAGTTCTTAAAATTTGAATATCAAATATAGACATGTTCCTCTGCTTAATACCTCTGTAATCAAGTTTCCTTTAAACTTTATTATGGCAGGACAGTTAAGCTCTTTATATTGGGAATCTTTATCCCTTCCCCTCAGTTTCATTTTTTCTCCCTTGTACTCAGCCTATCTGCTGACATGTTTCTAGAATAATTTAGGGAAGAAATAATGTAGGCCAAGGTCACTAAATCTGAAAATTCACTAGAGTCAAACAAAATGGGGAGAAAAGGCAAAAGTGAAATTTATCATGTATTTTTGTAATGGTGAAGAAAAATTAAGTATAAACATCTTGAACTATGAACCACTAATAATTAACTAAGTAGTTACATAGTAGGTTCAAATATACTATTACACATCTCATAGTTATCCATTTATTTAACAAATATTTATTGAACATTACTATATGCAAAGCCCTATGCAATAGACTAAGGATGTAGTGATAAGCAAATATAGACACAGTGTCTGCCTTTATGGAATTTATAGTATGGTAGGGATGACAGACTTCAATAAACAATTTTACATTGAAATTGTAGCAAATGCTAGGCACACAACATTATGAATTTAAGGATATCTGACCTATTTGGGGAGGTCATCCAAGGCCTAAGTTAGAATGCAAAGGACAAATAGGAAACAATTAGGCAAAAAGGTTAAGTAAGTGCTGCCCAGACAGAGAACAAAGGCTCTATGTTGGAACTGAATGTGACAAAGCTTGGGACAGAAAGAAAACTGATGGGTCTGGAATTCAGAAAGTGGCCACATACAAAGTGAAGCTGGAGGATGAGTGGGGGCTGGAACACTAGTGTAGGCACTGAGAATATAAAAATGAAAAAGGTAAATGGTGTGTGATCCCTATTCTTTGGAACTCAGAAGAAGAGACCCAACCTCCAACTGAAATGCAAATTCATTCGGTCCCATGGCAGGGCTTGAGAAAACAAAATGGGGCAGTACAGTTAGAAGAACTGGGTTGAAAGAGATTTGGCCTGATTGGACAGTGTATTGGAGGATGAGAATGGTAAGGGAGGAATGGAAAAGCAACATCAGGCATCTGAGCCAGAAAGCAGGAATACTTTGTGTTAAAAGCAACTGGATTATCCCTAGCCAGTTTGGGTCAGTGAATAGAGCTTTAGCCCACAGATTGAAGAGTCCCAGGTTCAATTCTGGCCAAGGGCAAGTACCTTGGTTTCAGGCTCAGTCCCTGGCCCTGGTCAGGGTGCATGCAGGAGGCAACCAATATGTCTCTGTCACACCAATGTTTTTATCTGCTTCTCCTTCTCCCACTCTCTCTAAAACTCAATGGAAAAATATCATTGGGTAAGGATTAACAAAAAAAAAAAGGCAACTGGATTACTAACTAGCTTAACATCTTATCCTACAATGTGCTTTTTAAAAATTCTTAATATTTTTTTCTGTAAAGTTTTAATAAAACCCTAATTCTACATAATCTGTTTCAAAGAAGCAAGGAACTTTTTACATGACCCAGTATTAATCTATTCTAGGTTCACATTTGGCCTTCATCTTGAAACATTGTGTCTTTGTTTCCAGTTTGCTTTTCAGTTATCTTTCTTTTTTTCCCTAGAAGTGTCCAGCTATTGTTGGGCCTCTGGAAACATTCATCCCAATGAAATTCACTGAATTTTAAAGTTCCAATTTTTCTCTTTTATTATCTTTCTATTACTTTGAGTGGCCAGATTATTATGACCACCTGACGTTTGTAAGCAAATTAGCTATAATTTCTTGCTGAAGTTGCTAGAGGGCCAGACCATTATAAATAGGGAAGCAGGTTGTTTACCCTGACAGTAGTGATTTTTTTTCTGAAGATATGGGTAAACAATGTGATTTAACAGCCTTTGAACGTGGAATGATTTGTTGGCGCTCGGAGCCATGGAGCAAGTATCAGCAAAACAGCTGAATTTCTTAAGTGTTCAAGAGCAGCTGTTGTGAAAGTGTTTAAAGACTGGACTGTCAGCCGAAAATCTGGGTCTGAACATGTGAATTGTGGCCTTCAGCGACTAGTCATTGTTAGGGCAGAACGGAGAGTGGCAAGACTGGTACAAGACAACAGAAGGGCAACAGTGCATCAAATTACTGCAGATCTGTATCAGGGATCCTTTCAAATGATCTCTGAACGCACTGTTCCCTGTACACTGTATCACATGGGATATAGAAGCCAAAGGCCTGTTCAGACACCTTTGCTGTCTGCAGTTACCAAGATAAGGTGTCTCCAATTCATACAGGAACACAAGGATTGGACAGTCAAGCATTGGAGAAAAGGCATTAGGTCCCATGAATCCAGTTGCATCATGCAGATGACAGAGTGAGCATTTCGTGAAAACAGCATGAAAGCCTGCACCCCACATGCATGAGTACAACCCTTCAAGCTGGTAGGGCAGCATTATGATTTGGGGCATGTTTTGCTGGCATGGTTTGGACCATTTAATTCGTGTGGAACAATGTCCAAATAGCACAACATACCTACGTATTATTGCTGATCAAGTTCATCCTATCACCATGGTCAGGAAACTGGCTTTTTGGCCCCTTGAGTGTGGCTCTTCCACAAAATACCCCGGCCTGGATGAGTCTATTTTGAAGAAGTGGCGTTAGAAGAAGTTAAAGTTTAAAAAATTTGGCTCTCAAAAGAAATTTCAATCGTTGAACTATTTATATTTGGCTCTGTTAACTAATGGGTTTGCTGACCACTGCCCTATCATGTTGATGGTGTATCCCAATGGATATGGCTTTGTCCAGTAAGACAGTGTGCCATGACACGGTGCTCGTATTGTGCAGGAGTGGTTTCAAGAACATGAGGGAGACTTTACCTTGCTTAGGTGGCCTCTACAATCACCAGATCGCAATCCAATGGAGCATTTGTGGGACGAAGTTAAAAGAGCCATCAGGCAGCTGGTTCCACAGCCATCAAACCTCACAAAACAGGACAGTGATATTCATCAGGCATGGTGTCAGATTCCTCTCATCACTTTTCGACATGTCGTGGAGTCAATGCTAAGAAGAATCACTGCAGCATTGAAGGTAAAAGGTGGCCCAACGAAGTACTGATGGGGTGGTCATAATAATCTGGCCACTCAGTAAATCATGCAGGTGACTTTGCAGCTCACCATGCTTAAGGTTTTTTAGAATGTACTTCACCCATGGGGCTAACTTGTACCCTTCAACTGACTCTTGTTACACATGAAGCAAATACAGTGTTATCTTTTTGGTTGATTTTCATCAGAAATTTTATTTTCATATAGTTACTTACAATACATGCTGTAATTAGGAGAATTATATATTTTAACTAGAGGCTTGGTGCATAAAATTCATGCACGAGGATGGGTGTCTCTCAGCCCACCCTGCACCCTCTCCAATCTGGGATCCCTCGAGGGATATCTGACTGCCCATTTAGGCCCAATGCAGGGAGGATCAGGCATAAACAGGCAGTTGGACATCCCTCTGCCCGACAATCTAGGACTGCTGGCTCCCAACTACTTGCCTGCCTGCCTTCCTAATTGCCCCTAATGGCCTCTGCCTGCCAGCCGGATCACCCCCTAACCACTCCCCTGCCAACCTGATTGATGCCTAACTGCTCCCCTGCCAGTTTGTTTGCCCCAACTGCTCTCCCCTGCAGGCCTGGGTCCCCCCAAACTGCCCTTCCCTGCAGGTCCAGTCACCTCCAACTTTCCTCCTCTTCCAGCCTGGCACCCCTGAAGGCCCTCCCCTGTAGGCTTGATCACCCCAACTGCCCTCCCTTGCAGACCTGGTCCCTCCCAACTGTCCTCCCCTGCTGGCCATTTTGTGACAGCCATCATGTATCCACATGGGGGCAGTCAGTTCTGACCACATCAGGGCAGCCATCTTGTGTGTTGGAGTGATGGTCAATTTGCATATTATTTTATTAGATAGGATACAGGCCTGGTGCATGGGTGGGGGCAAGCTGGTTTGCTTTGAAGAGTGTCCTGGATCAGGGTGGGGGTTCCCTTGGGACATGGGGCAGCCTTGGTGAGGGGCCTGTGGTGGTTTGCAAGCCGGCCTTGCCCCCCGGCCATGCAAGTGGAGGCCCTGGTATCTGGAATTTGTTTATCTTCTATAATTGAAACTTTGTAGCCTTAAGTGGAGACCAAGGCAGGCTAGTGTAGGCAGAAAGCTTTGCTTCCTCCATTGCTGGGGAAACCCAAGCCTCCTGCTCTCTCCATTGCCACAGCCATCTTGGTTGGGTTAATTTGCATAGTCACTCCTGATTGGCTTGTGGGTGTGGCTTGTGGGTATGGCAGAGGTTCAGCCAATTTGCATATTACTTTCTATTAGATAGGGTGGTCTACTACACCACAAATTATGAGGAAGTGTTGACTTGTTTGGTGTTCTTTTTGTTGGTAGGAGCATCAAAGGCTTTTTTTTTTCAGAGTTTCCTATAAGAAATGTAATACCAATAAATATTAGCATGTTTTGTCAATTAAATTATTCGAGGATCAATTTTTGGCCATTTTTATCTTTTCCTTTATAATGTTGATAGTATCATAATATGGTTCAAAAAGTATCTTACTGGTAAGTATTTTTACCACCTGAACTTTTCTTACAGGAAATATGATTCCCTAGTTTCATCTGTTCTTCGTTTTCAAAGATTTCTTATATAAGAGTTTATGTCAGGTTAATTTATCTGGCTTCATTTCATGTAGACCAAGGTCATGAGTTTAATTTCTTTGGAGGCAGCTCAGTGTTTTAAAAGGGAACTAAATTTGGTCCCAAACAGACCTGATTTTTTACCTCAACTCATCTGCCTCCATCCCTACCCCACACCACCTCTTTCCTAGGTCACAGGAGAAAGAGTACCCTATTATGTCCAGATCCAAAGAGCCATCCAACTCAGCTTTACTCTAAAACATAGTTCTCCCTATAAACCCCTAAAAACAAATATTCAGCTAGTTTACTTGTACTTCCTTCTGGGTGAACTTAAGGTATTTAGATAGATTTCTTAATGTCTATGAACCTCACTTGTTTCATCTTTAAATGCTTTTCATAAAAAAGGGGTTCTCACAAGGTGATTCCTTAAATACATCAAGCCCAAGTGCAGTGTCTGGCACTCAGCAATTGGTGAACAAGCATTAACACTTTCCTTCTCTGTACTTGATTTTTTTTCTATCTATGGAACAGTAGATCATTAAATCATAGGCTGCTGGCATAATCTTAGCAAGAATCAAAAAGTTCGATTCAGAATTGCCCTCCTCCCCTAAATAGTCCAAATAGCATTTGCATCCCAAGTGCAGTATTGCCTAAGAGTAAAAAGAAAGTTTTAACAAGTCTCTATTTGAAATTATTCATTTGTATTTAAGGCTAAATATTTAATTTGCCCCATAAACTTTGTATAACTATAGTAAAAGACATTGGAGTATTTTTTTACTTGAAGTATTTTATAAATGAGTATAACACCTAACTTATAGATCTATTGCTAAAAATGAGTAGGTTAATATATATAAAGCATTTAATACAGTGTATTACACAAAATTAAACCCTGAATAATAGGTAATTATTATTTTTAAAGGGACTTTGAGTTTATTTAGGAAGTACATCAAATTATAGAGTGCTGGAACAGTGTGTTTTTTTTTAAATAAATATCACAAAGCTCAAGAGAGAAATAGAGCAGGATGGAGAGAACAAGTTTGAGAGAGGACAAAGTTTCCATTTTAACTATCTGGAACAGGAACTATTCACTCCTGCCTTTGCCCCATACTAGCCAGATGACCTTGGGCAAGTCAAGCTCTGAGCCTCAGTTCTTCCCCTTAATCTCTAGCATGATATTTACTGAGCATATGCCACAGGCCAGACACAATATATAAGTGGTCTTTGTATTATAAAGCACCATCCAAACAAATACAGGTTCCTGTGTTTCAGTGAGAAACTTGGTTATAAAAATGGTTAATAGTTGCCCAGCCAGCATGGCTCAGTGGTTGAGCAACAACCTATGAACCAGGAGATCATGGTTCGATTCCTGGTCAGGGTACATGCCCGGGTTGTGGGCTCGATCGATCCCCAGTGTGGGGGTGCAGAAGGCACCTGGTCAATAATCCTCTCTCATCATTGATGTTTTTATCTCTTCCTCTCTGAAATCAATTTTATATTTATATATTTAATACTTTAGCTGCCTCGCAAAGAAGTTTGGTTTTATTACTCTGATTATCAAGAAGCCATTCCTGAGAAGCCTCATGAACTAAAATACCGATCTTCCCTTAGTGCCCAGCACAGGGCCATGCATAGAAGTGTGCTCAGGTGGATGTAAGATAATGGATGGGTTACTATTGTCAGCTTCCTTCACTTTTATATGTTTATTAAATCCCAAGTCATACAGAGAGTCCCATGCTTCTCTAGCAGTGCCAAAGCATAGTAATTTATATACGCATACACATATTACATCCTGATATATAAGCTGAAAGGAGTTTGGTGGTAAAAATTGAGCTGCCAAGGGCAGCCTATAGAAGCCTTTATAGAAAAAAAATGTAGAGTTTAAGTATGTTCCAATCTTTATTATGCTATATTGAAAAAAATCTAGATCAAGCATCCATGAGCTGAGCTAAAATATAACTACAGAAATTCATGTGACACAATTAGGTTGGCTCAAGTGAAAAGATTGGCTCTCTTTGCATTTATTTTCCTCTTTTACAAGATGTGATGGATTTCTTTACTCCAGACTAATTTATTAAGTTGGTCTCCTCTCTGGAACTGAAATCCATTAAGTTACTTTTACTTTAAAATACATCCCCCCCCCCCATGAACCACTACAGATTCAGTCAATGTGGGGAGTCAACATTATTCTACCTGTGTGTTTTTTCTCTACTGAAAGAAACTCATGTCAGAGTTATGCAGCTGTTTCACAAAGGCTTGACCTTATCACTGATATATAAATGATATAATTTCATTAGTCAAAAATGCATTTCCACTTTTACGCACTACTCCCCGCCCCCGCCAAAATGTAGCATAAGACTATCCTCAGAGATTGATTAGCTGGACCTTCCTTCTGCAATTAGGCAATTGTAGGCCTCCCTCAGCATTGCACTGGAGGTGGAACATAATTAGCACTCCATCAAAAACCACTTTGGAGAAAACAAACACTAGTTGGCTTCCAGACCAGACTTCTGGAAGGAACTGAATTATACAGTATAAATAAAATGCTAATTTAGTATCGATTGAATGGGGGAGTTCATGCACATGGAAGTTTGGTTGCTTTCCAATAAAAAAAATATTAGATTAGATCCACCCTCTCTTCATCTTTTGAAATAAAGATACTTGCCACAAGGTTGGGCAGAAAATTCTTTTATAAACTCTGGGTGCTTTGAGAGTTAGGGAAAAGGGACACCTGCTTCTATCCTGGAGTATTTCACAGCAAGGATGGAAGAACAGACATGTGACAAGATCCAGGTCCCACCTCTTATTCACCACCCTTAGAAGACACTGAATCAGAAGCTGTGGTTCCCCAGATTTCAGATGCCAGATTTTATGAATTAAAATCAAGATTTGAATAGCTAGAAGCACTTCCCCATGAAAAACTATTTTAAAGCCTTGAAATGGAACAACTCTAAATATCCTTTTGGTCAGACATAGGAACCCAAGTTACAAATCATTTGAGAGCTGATACACTACAAAGTATGTGTAAATGCTCTTCTCTGGGGAGTTTTAAGGCTATGGTAAACCAAAACCTTTCCAGGATGTTTTAAGTGTAATTCTGTCCATAGGAGTAGGAAACATTAGATAGCATCTACGGCTTCCTTTAGGCCTGTAAAATGCTAAAATACTTACTGTGCAGGGGAGCCATGCTCTTTTACTACTCAGCTTAACGATAATTGAAAAAAAATGTTCGATAAAATAGAAAATACCAACCACTATTTGGAATGAAAGTGAGGGCAGATAAGACATGGATTAGATAGGTAGTATAAGTCCTCAAGTTTTTGTAACCAAACCTAAATAGATTTTCCAACACAGTAAAAGAATCCTGGCTCTGTTCAATTTTTGGTGTTTGTTGTTGATTTCAGAGAGGGAGGGAGAGAGAAATAGAAACATCTACTATGAGAGAGAATCATTGATTGGCTGCCTCCTGCACCCCCCCTGAACCAAACCAATAGGGCTCAATTTGTTTTAAGTGGGATCTTTTTTTAAGGTTCTCCTTTTTTTTTTTCAAATATATTTTTTATTTATTTTTTACAGAGAGGAAGAAAGATAGATAGAGAGTTATAAACATCAATGAGAGAGAAACATCGATCAGCTGCCTCCTGCACACCTCCTATTGGGGATGTGCCTGCAACCAAGGTACATGCCCTTGACAGGAATCGAACCTGGGACCTTTCAATCTGCATGCCGATGCTCCATCTATTGAGCCAAACCAACCAGGGCTTAAGTGGGATCTTATACAGTTAGTCAATTTGGCTCCACAAAGATGAACAGAAATCATGTGGTGGTAGTAGGTAGAAAGGAATCTTATTGATTATCTAGGTAAGAAGTCAGCACACTTTTTCTGTAAAGGGACAGATAATTGATATTTTAGATTTTGTGTCTCATATAGTCACTAAGGCAAATACTCAGCTCTGCTGTTGACTTGAAGCAGCCATTGACAATCCCTAAACAAATGGAGGTGGCTATGTGCCAATTATAATTTATTTATAGACCCTAAAACTGAAATCTCAAGTAATTTCATGCAAAATAATAATACAAAAGGCACAAAATGTTCTTCTTTTTAAAGTTTTTAACCATTAAAAATGTCAAAATCATTATAGGTCACACAAAAACAGGCAGTGGAGTTATGTATTTATTTATTTTTTTGTCCACTGGTTTTCAAACTACCTTTTAGAAGGAGATTCGTCTCAAAAAGAAATATGTCCTTTGTGATATTGATTTTTAAGTTGGTTATTAAGAAACAAGACTCAAGATAAATCTTTGACCTCCTCCCTAACTGCCTAAAAGGAGTTTCTATAGAGATTCTGCTCCAGGAAGGGAGATACCATCATGGATAACTACAATTCAATATAAATCAGTGTCAGATAGAGAGAAAACTAGCAAGACTCCATTTGTTCAAAGTCCTCTCTATCTCACATTGTTAAACATTTATTTACCAAACATTTGCTTTGTATCTCCATGTGAATTAATTTCCTTCTTGTACTTTGAAGAGCCAAACCACAACCCCCTTTCTCCTTAGCTCCAGAATGACATATAAGCCTCAACTGCTCAATTGTCCTTGGGTCTCATTATGGCACTCCTGAATGTGCATTTATACGGTAAACCTTGGAAATTTTCTCCTGTTAATCTCTGTTAATTTGATTATTAGTACAACTAGAAGAGCTTAGAAGGAATGAGGAAAACTGTGTTTTTAGTTCCCACAGTTTCATCATTTTCCTTTTTTATGGATGAGGAGCTAAGGCACAGACATTCAAATAACATGCCCAAAGGGCCCATTGCTAATAAGTAACAGATCAAGGATTATTTGAACCCAAGCTGTCTTACCATAGAGGCCATACTTTTGTATAGTGATGAGTGCCATGAACTCTGAAATGAAGTGATGTTAAAGTCATGAGATGATTGAAATTGGTAATCCAGGAAGTCTCTGAGGGGAAGATATTTGAAGGAGACATGAATGCTGAGATAGAGGAAAGATACTCCAGGCAGAGGCAACCATCAAATGCAAGAATGAGCTTGGCTTACACAGGAGAAGACAAGCTGGTGTGGCTGGAACATAAGTTAAGGGAGAAAGTGGTATGAATTGAAGTCAATAAGGAAGCAAGGGACAGCTTATCTGGGACCTTCTAATTTGATTTCGAACTTCAATTAATAACATTAGACTATCCAAATACTATAAACATGGATATGAGAAGTTGTTTTAAGTTAAACACTTATGAAACAATCATTTAACCCTGTGAAATTAGTACCAGGCATATTTTTCTCCCTCTGTATTCAACAGAATTTATTGCAAGCAAAAATAAACTAGATACATGATATATGAAACACCTGTTCCCAAAAGATGACTGTGAATTTAGCAACATACTTGTCAAGACTCACTTCAATACCCTTTTTCATGGTACCCACCATGAGATAAACTCTGGCCAATCTCAACCGTACTCATCCTAGTAAGACCCACCTTAAAGTCACCTAGGCCAAGGCCCAAATCTAATAATAGCTCTACCCTAGTTTCCTAATTTTGAGCTCCTATTAAGACTGTCGAGTTATGTTCTTCCTTAGTGTGTTAAGCCCAAAAATTTAAATTTGCACGATTCACAGTTTTTTCTTGTATTCTTTTGGGGAATTTAAAAACAGCAAATGAGAACAGAGATCCCTGAGAAGCCTCCTGAAGAAGCACTGGGAGAAATGAGGAGAAACTAAGGTGGGGACAGCAGAAAAGGAGAGAACTGATTAGACTTGAATATGTTTTGCATTTGGAACTATCCGGAGACGTATGTACATATAGGATGTAGTGGTTTAGGGAATGAGAAGACCAAAAATGACATCTAGCTTTTTATTGTTTTTGTGTTTTTAATTTATCTCTATTATGTTTAACCTGGGAACCCACATAATGGCAGTGCCATTTATTAACTAAATGGAGAAGCTGGAGGAAGATCAAGTCTGAGAGTAGTGGGATAAACAAGAATTCCTTTTTAGACATGTTAAATTTGAAGAGCTTATTTACCATCAATTGAAGCTATCAAATAGACATTTGAAATTATGCTACTGTGGAGATGTCACAGTCATTCCATTTAGAATTCAACAAACTTGGGTGTTTATCGAGGCTACTGGGGAACTAAGGGAAACAAGAAATGAAAGATAAATTCACAAGGGCCATGCAAAGGCAGCTAAATGTTATTTTTATGTTTGAGCAAATGTTATCTTTGGGACATGAAATGGAAAGATCTGAGAATAAAAATTATGGAGTGAAAGGAATAACAACTGGGAATACATATAGTGCTAGAGACAAATTGAAATTGCTACTAAGAAGTGCTCTAGAAGTATTACTTATAGGAATTTCTCTTTATATCTATCTGACTTTTTTTCTGTTCCACAGAGGAGAAAAATCTCCAATTTATTATTTTCAGCAAGCACATGTATATTCAGAATTGCCACATTGCTCTGCTCTTTAGAAAGGAAAAAATACAACACTGTGCTGAACTGATCTACAACTGGAATTATTTTAGAAAGAGTAAGTATTGTGCTGTGAGTGTGCTATTATTTGAAATTAATTAAACCATAACATCATATTAGTTAGGATTCTTACTCAATTTAGCTTGTATAATTAGTGTGTCTAAGTGAATTTTTAAAAATAGATTATAATAATTTTAAGCACAATACACTCACAGGTTATATGCATTCACCATGGCCATTTTAAGATCTTTAGAGTTTTAGAGCATTAAAAAATATAGTTAATGAAATTATGAAAACAGACCTTAAAAACACTGGTGAGATAAAAGAGGGATCAGTGCTTCTACTAATCAATATCATTATCATATTTTCAAAACATTGCACAAAGCCTATATTTTTTTCACTTCTGCCTAATTTTTATTTATTTAAAGTGTTTAATGTTGACACTGTTGCAGATCTCCCCTCTTTACCCCACCTCCATTCACCACCACCTTCCCATCCCTTGGCATTCACCACACCATTGTCCATGTCCATGAGATGCACATACATGTTCTTTAGCTAATCCCTTTATCTTCTTTATCCAGTCATGCCATAAAGCCTATATGTAAGAACTTCAAAGAAAAATAGAACATTAATTTGTATTGGAATACTCATGAGCTCAAATCTCTCTCATTTTCAAATTTCTGAGATTTTTTATAACTCTTTCTGCTTCCAGTTGCTCCTTGCATTCATCTATCATACATAGCGTGCCTGGGGTAAAACTTCCCCAAAGCAGTATTTTCATTATATGTCTCTTTGAGTCATCAATGACTCCTCACAGCCTATAGTATCAAATCCAAAAATTGTATTGCAACTTAAGACCCTCTACAATCCTCCTTTTCCATCTTCCTTCTCACTATCCATCTATTACATTAAGATTTATCTCTACAGTGACCTCTGAATAGATCTCTGACATCTACCTCCCTGTTACTCATAATTTTCCCCAAAGAAATTATACTCCCCTCAAAACCAAATTCCTTGCCATTCTTTTTAGCTGATAATAGTCTCCTTGTTTTCAGCCTTTAATTACTACATAACCAATATCTCTGACATTTTATGGACTTGTATATGCAAATGAATATGAAACATATAAAAGATGCTTAATTAAACTTATCCCTTTAAAACTAGTATCAACATTCTGTAGTCAGAATTCATTAGCCTCCTCCAAATAAAAGTGTGAACAGTTATAGGGTAAAGACATCATTGATTTTTTTAATGCCCACAAACTTATGTTATAGTTTGAACTTAGCAAAATTTCATTGATAATCTCCCTTGGAATTTGTCAAAAGATTTATTAATCATTTTAAGAAAATTGAGATGAGCATCAAAGTAGAGCTCATTAGTAGAGATTATGAAAGCAGACAAGCCTCTGCTGTCATTGCTTTCCTCATTTAAGGAACCTCAGTCAATTAGAGTAAATTAACGGACATGGTAACTGAACTTTCTCTGCTGAGTACAGGCCATTGGATGCATCAGTGAGCACAAGACTAGAGGCCATAAGTAACATCCATTTATAACTGTGCTTTTCGGGGGCAAAGGTTCCATCTCCCTTTTAGAATCAGCTGAACTGAATACAGAGGTTGTAAGAATATCCCATATAATAAAAGACTAATATGCAAATTGTCCCCCTGACCAGGAGTTTGATCAAAAGTGAGGCCGGCCAGCCAATCGCCCACAGCTCCTCCCCCTGGCCAGCCCCCCCATCACCTCCCATACACATACCCCGATCCAGAACAGGCCTGCTGGCCAACCACCCATGGCCCCTCCCCCTAGCCAGCCCAGCTGATTGGCCCCAATCAGGGTGGGCCGACTGGACCCCACCCATACAGTAATTAATGCACTGGGCCTCTAGTTTCTAAATAAAATATAATGCTAAGAACTCAGTGCCCCCCCCCCCCAAAAAAAAAGGAAGCAACAAATTCAGTGGCAAAAACTTGAGAGCTATAACTTCAAACAGGTATAGCTACTCATCAGCAGGAGGCTCCAAAACTGTCCTCCTTGAGTTTGGAAGCCATATGAGCATAATATATTTAAAGCATTTAGGGAAAAAACCCTTTATGTTCTGGATAAGAGAACATATTTGTCTCTCTCTTTCTTACTCAGGAAATAGACCTCTTTGTTGAGTAAATAGCAATAAGCTACTTTGACCTCCATTTTCCATGATTGGGCAGAGATCCCTACATTCTAAAAAAGTGAGATTGGCTGTCAGGATTTTATTTTGCTGAGAATGTGTTTGCATGCTGAGGGCCAGTGCTGAATTTTTTGGCACAACAGAGGAGATTTTGGAGGCTATGTGGGAAAGATGAAGAGAAGTGAAGTAGCTGGCAGCTGAAGAGAAGGACTTTGGAAAAGGAAAACAGGCAGATGTAAAAAATTTAATTTTGTTTCTATTGACTGGCATGTGATATGAATCCTCATGATCTCATTTCTAAATATTCAGTAATACTACATTCCTTACTAATGTGTTGAAGATTTTTTTGTGCTTAGCTATTTTTAGTTAAGTTTTTCTTGGGTGCGTGCAACCAAGTACTTAGCAAATGCTCACGGGAAACAGCAGGAGTACTACACTTGGGTTAGAGATGAAAGGAATGGTATTGTGGGAAATAGCCTTCAAGGTGGCCATGGTGATTCTCACCTCCTGGAATTCATGCCCTTGTATAGTAGTCTTCTCACACATTGAATAAGGTTGAGCTTGTAACCAATAGGATATGGTAGACATGATGGTAGGTGATTTCCAAGGCTAAGTCACAAAAGATAGTGTAGCTTGAAACTCGCCCTATCTTAAACCACTCACTCTGGGAGAAACCTGCCATTTTGTGAAGATACTAAAACAATCCTATGTGTGAGGAAGTCTAAGTGGCAAGAAATTCAGGCTTTCTGCCAAAAGCCAGCACTAATTTGCCTATGATAAGTGAGCCAACTTGATAGTAGATCCTCCAGTTCCAGTCAATCCTACAGATCACCACCGTCCTAGCCAACATCTTGATGGCAACTTCATGGGAGACAATAAGCCAAAACTGCACAGATAAGTTGTTTCTGAATCCTTGGCCCACAGAAAACATGAGGATGATAAATACTTGTTGTTTTAAGTTTGGGAGTAATCACTTGCATGGGTAATCCTTGGCTCAAGGTATACTTCTGAGAGTCCAAGCTAAAACTTAAGAGAACTTAAGATGGGCCTGCCCTCTCACAGTTTTATTTTCTGTCTTTAGGAATAAATGCAATGGATCACCCATGAGTCAATTCAATTATTTATCTGATTATTTGTAAATTAGCATCGGTTTAAGGGGTTATTATCTTTTCTTTGCAAGTTCAAAACTATAGGAAATGCCTCGGAATCTAGTCTAGCTAGCAATCAGGTAATTGAGTTGAAAGCAATATTGGTGGGAGGAGTCCTAATAGGTTGTGCTCAGTGGATAGAGCATCAGCCTGTGGACTGAAGGGTCCCAGGTACGATTCCGGTCAAGGGCATGTACCTTGGTTGCAGGCATATCCCCAATAGGGGGTGTGCAAGAGGCAGCTGATGGATGTTTCTCTCTTGTTGATGTTTCTAACTTTCTATCCCTCTCCCTTCCTCTTCGTAAAAAAAAATTAAATAAAATATATTTAAAAATATTGGTGGGGGGATTATTGTTTTAATTTAAATACAAATTATACACACCATGTCTAAACTATGTAATGTAAATCACATACTCAATGACAATAAAGGGATTAATGAATAAATATATAAATAATACTACATTTTATGCAATTATAAAATTTCTTTTAAACTCTGAATCACTCATTGCTCTCCGGGGGAGGAGGGTATGGGAAAGAGATTAATATATAATGAGCACTGGTTCCATGACAGGCAATATGTTAAAATATTTTATGTATCTTTCAATCTTTATAGTTACAATCCTAAAAAAAATAATAATAAAGATCCCCGCATGGCCAGTGTGGCTCAGTGGTTGAGTGTACCCCTATGAACCAGGTGGTCATGGGTTTATCTCCCAGTCAGAGAACAGGCCTGGATTGCAGGCTCAGTCTCCAGTGTGGAGCCTGAGTGCGGGGCCTGCAGGAGGCAGTCAGTCAACAATTTTCCCTCATCATTGATGTTTCTATGTCTCTCTCCCTCTCCCTTCCTCTCTAAAATTAATAAATGTATTTTTAAAAGGAATTTCATTTTATGAAGGAGGAATCTGAGGGTCAGATTTGAATAACTTGTCCATAGTTACAAAATCAAAACTAAGAGAATAGATTGAAGCCCGTGTCTGTGTACACACCAAAACCAGGCTTTTGCCACCCACAATGATGTGATGTCAATAAGAAAAATGTTGACATAATCACACTGTTGCTGCACAACTCTTGTAAAATAGCCACAATTTTTAGTGAATCTCATTCCTGGAGGAATCTTCTTAGTATGCACATTCAATAAACAAAGTTTCCAAATCCTGTCCATGTATTTGAGACCATATGGATTCACTCAGATGTATTGTCCACTGAAATGTTAGGGTTCTATGTGATATGCCTACATTCCAATTAGTCCTATGTTTATACATGCAATATAAATATAGCTGTTTTCAGCATTCTTTTACAAGAAAGTTATTTTCTCATCCTGCATTGATTATATACCAGGTCTGAAATGAAATTGAGAAAGCAAAAGCACCATTGTGCATATATTTATCTTATTGTGCAAATTGTTTGGATTTAGTTCATTAGTAGGTATGTTTCCACAGCAGTAAATTTTTAGTCAATAGATTTACAGGGGACCCTAACAAGGAAAAAAAGTAAAGTGGGAAAATTGAGATATACAGGGCATGTATTTCATTTGAGTAATGTAACATGAAAACACCCTTTAGAAGCCAGGGAAATTTTGAATTATGTTGATGAAGGACTATACAATTAACTTGTCCACTCTTTTTACCCTGCTGCATTGCCTGACTCATAAGATACATTCTAAATCTGCTAGCACATATTTATTTCTTTAGCCTATTTTAAATCCCTGTTTCTCGACCAGGTATATAACTTCACAGTGTATACTGAAAGATCTTTACTGATGGATAAAGCACTGTAGAAAATTGTTTCCTCCAAACATCCCACTCCCCCTTTAGTAATTTTGCTTAAGATTCTCAAACTTTTGACCTGGAAACTTCTCCCCATGAAGGGTGTTATTCTATGCCCTTCTTAAATAGAACATCTTCTAGCTCTATTCTGAAAAATACTCCAAAATATATGACAGGAGAAATTTGTGTATTAATTCCTGAGCTAAAATTTTCATAGAATTCACATGGCCTTAATAAACATTTATGACAAGGAAGATGAACACTGAAATAACAATGTGGTAGTGAGGCAAATGATTATGTCTTACAGAATTAATAATTGATCAATATGTGATCAAATGTTTTCAGAACCTAATTATCTCCCATTCATCAGCTGACATTCTGGAACAGAGTTCAAAAATACATTTACATTTGCATAGTAAAAAGAAGAAAGCACAATGCTTCTTTCAATGGATGTTATGTTGATTTACATTCAGAATAGTCTTGGAGGCTTTTGTTTTCTGAAAATATCCAGTAGCTTATTAATTGATATTCTTAGACATGTTGTTTAGATATTAAATTTGAAGTGTGCTATAAATAGCTCAGTAAAGCTTTAACATGGTATATCAAACACCTCTTGTGTCCCACTTCATAGTCACTCAGCCCAACTTTTTCTTCACCCTTTGCTGTGATAACCAGAACCTAATCTTACTTGCTTGCATGGAACTTACATACTCCTGGGGTTGGGGTGGAGAGCACATGATAAAATATAGTTATAAAAACTAAACTGACAGACCTAGCTGGTTTGGCTCAGTAGATAGAGCATCAGCCTGTGGATTCAAGGGTCCCTGTTTCGATTTTGGCCAAGGACACCTGCCTGGGTTGCAGGCTTGATCCCCAGTAGAGGGCATGCAGGAGGCAACCAATCAATGATGTTTCTGTCATCATTGATGTTTCTATCTCTCCTTCTTTCTTCTCTGAAATTAATTGATGTTTCTATCTCTCCTTCTTTCTTCTCTGAAATTAATAAAAAATATTTTAAAAGAAACCTAAACTGGCAATATTCCTGGTTAATGTAACAGAGAGTGACTGGGAGGCTAATTTGTGTCTGGTTGGAGAGGAAAGATATCTGAGGATTTGTTTATAAAGTAAAAAGTTGAGATTTGTCTAACTAGGTTAATATTTAGGGGAAAATCATTCTTGGCAGAGGAATCAGAGAGTGGAAAAGGCAATGATTATAATAGGATAAGAATGGACCAGAGGGGAAAAAAGTGGGACACATGGTAGAAGAGACATTTTTTATGTCACCTACAGTATTTTCAACATTAAATATCCATGCCTTATCTGTATTCTGTCCCATGCTTATTTAGCTAGAACTTTTTATTCAAATCTTCTAATAAAAATAATGTTCAAGAAGGTTATTTATCCCATACTTCAAGAACCTCTCTTCCAATATTGAATATCTCAGTGTGGCACACATGGCTAGTTTCTAACCAATATATCTTGCCCCCTTCTTATCAGATGATAAAAATATAGTCTTCATATGCTCAGTTAAATGTATTCATCATCTCAGATTTCCTTGCATCTAGGAGTGCTGACTGACCCAGTTCTAATCAATGAGAAATTTATGTGGATGTTATTATACAGCAGTTTGGGAAAAGTTTTTGAAATTGATAAAACTCAAGTAGAAAATATTTTGACCATTGACAATTCCCCTTTATCCTTTTCCATGTCCCCTTTTCCTGACTTGAACATGGCCATGATGCCCAGAGGTGGATCAGGTCACTTATAATCATGATAATGAAAGCCACACACTAACTGTGGTGGAGCAGAAAAGCAAAAATTTTCTGATTTCCCAATAGAATCATTGCAGTGCTAGATTGCTTGCCCTCTCTTCTTTTAGCTTGGAAAGAAAGAAAAGCCCTTATGTTCTTAAACTATTATTAGTTGGTGAGAAAGGGAAACACAGATGCCTACCTTGGAAGAATTCACAATGCAATTAGGGAGGCAATATAAAAAATTAAAAAGTGAAATATCATTAAATCTAAATACACATATATCAACTTGAGTATGCAAAGTGTCCCCTCAGGAGTTCGATTGCTTGCTATGATGTGCACTGACCACCATGGAGTGGTGAAGAACATGGTGGGCGACCAGCAGCGGGGTGCTTAGGGAGCTAGGCAAGGGGGCGGTGGGGGGAGGGGGACCCTGTAGGGGTGGCGAGGGAAGGAGGAGATGGGGAGGCTGTGAACCTGATATGCCCCGATTTCTAGCCAGGCCTAGGGACCCTACCCATTCACAAATTTCATGCACCGGGCCTCTAGTTAGTTTATAAAATATTAACTTCCATTAGGGTATTCAGGGTCTGTGCTGATTTGCTCACAGTAGATTACACACACACACACACACACACACACACACACACACACACACACACACACGAAGCCTGATGCACGAAGATTCGTGCTAGTATAAGCTTTCCTTTCCCCGGCGGCTGGCACCATCTTTCCACTCTGGCCCAGTCCCTTTCTGTTCAGGCCGTGAAGCTGCCTCTTCCTGCTCCAGGAGCCAGCTCTTTCAGCTCTAGCCCTGCTTTCCCATGCTGCCCAGAGGCTCTGAGATACCGGGGTTGGGGTAGAACGCCTGCATCATCATCATCATGGAAACGACACAGCATCTTGCCCCCACCCCTCGGCACCTGTGTATATAAATTAATTGCCATCTTTGTTGGGTTAATTTGCATATTACTTCTGATTGGCTGGTAGCATTGTGGAGGTGTGGTCAATTCACATGTTTGTCTATTATTAGCTATGATATATATATATATATATACACACACACATATATGTTATTCAATAAATATAGGTAACTGAAATAATAAAGTATATAAATGCTTAATGACTAAAGTAATTTAGACTTACAAAAGCATTTGTAGAGAAAGTTAAGTTTGGAAAGGAGATATTATATGGGTGGAAGAAAGATAATATTCCAGGTAGGAAGAGAATGGTACATTCAAGCATCAGTTGGTGAACACTGCTTTACGGATAAGAATGGCTGTGCTAATAGTTTTGGAGATATAAAATAGACTAAATTTTATGTAATTTCTTTTTTATGGATCTTCTAAACTTTATAATTAGATCTGACAAGATGAGAGTAAAAGGTCCTTGGAGAAAGACAACAAGAAAATGCTGAGAAGGGCCCTTGCCTGTGTGATATGAAGGGTAAAAACAATTATAATTCAAGAAAAAGACCAGTGTATGGTCATGCCTGCCAATAAAGAAACACACACACACACACACATACACACAAATGATAAAATGGATATGCGATAAAAGTAATCCAAAAGATTTATCTGCAAATGTTTATCTATGCAAAATCATTGTCAAGAACTGTGAAGGATCTGAGATTTTATTCTACTTGCAAGAAAACAAATTAGCCTCTCTCGGTTTCATGAATGCTGACATAAGATATGATGCACCAGAATCAGAGATAAAGAACTGCTTGTTAATCCCAGAAAAAGCATTAGCACATGTAGTGTCAGTTCTCTGAGCCCTAATTACCACAGATCAACATGAAGAGGGCCAGATGGTATCTGCACGTGCAGTGGGGTGCATGATAGGAGAGGAACTTTGATCTTAGGGCACTTAAATCTTTTATAGTGGGCAATAAGAATACCTGCACTTTGATCCAAAAGGAGACACTATTTTATCTTCCAGTATAGTGCAGAGAAGGTTATTCAGAAAAAAAAGGCAGGCAGTGACTCTTCTCACAAGAAATGCAGAAGTATCAAGGCATGTGGAGAATTGTCTCCCAAAAATCATTTGAAGATATCTGGAGAAAAGTAAGTAGAAAGGCCATGATACAATAAAAATAATTTAAAATTGGGAACAAAGATATTAATTAAAAATTAGATTAAGCCCTGGCTGGTATTGCTCAGCGGATGGAGCGTCGGCCTGTGGGCTAAGAGTTCAATTCCAGTCGGGGGTGTATGCCTGGATTATGGACCAGATCCCCAGTGGAGGGCATGAGAGAGGAAGGCAATAGATGATTCTCTCTCATCATTGATCTTTCTCTCCCTTTTCCTTCCTCTCTGAAATCAATAAAATATATATTTTAAAAATTAAAATAGGTAATTTGAGAAATGGTCAGTTCAAAAGTGATAAGAGGAAAAAATGGAGAAGATTAAAGTGAGAGAAGATTCAAGAATGAGAAAGGTTAGGAATATGGCAGAATCTTTACCATAATCTTTACCATATAAAATTGTGTGTGTGTGTGTGTGTGTGTGTGTGTGTGTGTGTGTGTGTGTGTGTATGTGTGTGTGTGTTCCATTACACGCAATTACAAAATTATTTCCGGTACACCAACTCTGTAAAATTAAAACTTTCAGGAATTAGAGAAATTAAAGCACAATAAATAGGACTTATTCCTGTCCTTGAGGAATATATATATATATATATATATATATATATATATATAACCAAAAGCTCTCTTGATAAGATTAATCTTTCAATATTTAGTATTTTACTAAAAATAATTAAATGTTGGGGACTTATTAGCTATTAAAACTTGGTTCAATGTGGACATAAAAATTTAAATAACCACCTCAAAAGCGTAAATGAATGGTCTGTTTCACATGATGGTGGCAGATAACATCTCAGTCACAGAAACTCAAGCTGCATATGGCAACAAACTTTAAAACATTAGCATATAACTAATTTATTTACTTATTTACTTTTTAAAATGCAGTTTCAAAAGATACAATAACCTTTAGACTCTGAGGTTCTTTAGCAGAAAAACAGATGTATTATAGCAAGAATTTTCAGGAAGACATTATTTGAAACAGTCCAATGAAGAATTGCTGAATAGATTTCACACAAATTGTTCTGTATCATCCTCATCATAGACAATAAAGATGTATGGTGTGAAAAATGCCATTTAACTTGTGAGTGAAACCCATCTATTTTCCATGGCTTGGTATTTTAATGAAAATGGGAGAAACATCAATATGTAATATTGCAATTATTAGTACAAAGAATCCAAGATGTGGTATTAAGGAGTGAAGGAGTTGGGGAACTTTTCAAAAGTAGAATGCCAAAATGATGAAACTCATTACCCTGGGGGATGTTCTTAGGTTCTAAGAACAGTGTTTCTCAAAATGTGATCCTCAACAGATTTTAGAGTATCTGCAAAATCAACACCATTTCATAAGAATACCACCACCATTCCCACAGCGGGAGCCTGTTTCAAGGACGTAAACTTGAGAGCCCAAGGTGTTGAAACCATGGACAGTGTAGTGATAGAACCTAGTTATGGCCTCTGTATAAAATTTTAAGATCTTGGGTGTGGCAATCTACTTTCAAGACAATTCTCATATCTAAGTTCCCTTAATTATTTAATCTGCCACCTACCAACGTGGAGTGGCCTGCCTCTTTCTTTGGTCTTTCTTCATCCTCCAGGACATATAGGGATTGAAGATAGAGGGAGTACACATAGATGTATCTAGGAGCATAAAGGGGCAAGAGAGCCCGGCCACAGTGGATCAATGGTTGAGTGTCAACCTATGAATCAGGAGGTTAAGGTTCAATTCTAGGTCAGGGCACATGCCCAGGTTGTAGGCTCAATCCCTGATCGTTTGGGAAGACAGCCAATTAGTGATTCTGTCTCATTGATGTTTTTCCCTATCCTCATTTCCTCTCTGAAATCAATAAAAATATGTTTTTAAAATGAGGTCAAAAGAAAAGAAAGGCTTGCAGGTATCACAATCTGCTTTGCCCTTCTGTTCAGTCCATTTCTAAGGATAAACAAGTATCTTATTGTTGAAGGTGATCTAATAAACCCTAGAGAGAAAGTGATCAGAAGTGTCAGGATTGGATTGGCGTGAAAGTTACACCAGTTAGAGAGAGGTAAAGAGAGTAGGGTGAACTAAGATTTGGGAAAAGGGAATAAATACTACCTGGGAAGAAAGCTAAGGGAAATTGAAATAAGAATAACACCCAAGAGATTAGAGAAAGGAGGAGAACAATTTTTTTTTAATGAGCTATCACCGACTGCAAGTCAACAAGGAAAAGAAAGAAAGAAAAGTGTGCCTGGAAATCTATTTTTATGTCTTTTTCCTCCAGTGTCTAGTATTGCTGGTATTGTTTTTTAAACTTCCTTGGTATGGTTCCCTGCTGTGACAGCAATTTCCCTAGAATTAACAAACTGAGTTTTTTGTTTTTTTTTTGTATTTCTAACACACCAGATAACTGGAAAAAAATTAGGAGGTAATTGCTGTGGAGGAGAATAATGTTTATGTGTAATGTCAAAATAACACTTACCATGCTGTTGGAACCTGCCACAAGTTGAATAGGATGACTGCAGAAGAAGCACTTTGGCCAATGTAAAGCTCTTTGCCATTTGTGCCTATCATTAAAGGCCTTCTTGGCAGTCACTCATTGAGGTCCAGGTGGTATTTTGTAATGGGCCAGGGATAGAACTTGATCTCAGAAAAAATGGATGTGGGGATTTAGTCTTGGAAAACTGTGGAGGCACAGAGTTTTCTGGCATGCTCCCAGTAACACTATCAGATATTCAGAATTGATAGCATCTACCATCTTTAGCAACTCTCCTTCCACTATCCTACCTATGTAGATAATCACCAAGTTCTGGCCATTAAATGGATAACAAATTCATGTTGCATTGTGTTTCTGAGATATGTATTATATTTTAGCACATATCATATTTTCTTGTGATTATTGACATGTAACATAACTTTAATGTAATATATTTTATGAGGATAAGAATGGTGGCACACAGTAAGATCTCCCATACTCAATTAGTCAGCTTTTGCTCATTCAGTCAGTCAGTCAGCTTTTGACTCAGTAAGCCACTTAGTAATGGATTCGGCTTCTTTAGAAATAGTGAGTTTCTCATCACTGGAGATTTCAGGCAGGACTAGACTAGGAAATTCCTAAGATCCCTTCAATCCACTAAAGCCAAGTAAAAAAACAAGGACACATCTTTTTTACATACATTTCCCTTATCCACAGTATGAAATCCACTATTCTCCTATTTGATGTGCTATCAGGGTATAATAAACAATGTATTCACAGTATATGCTCACTAAGTTTATGTTATGAAATAATTGTGTCTTGTTGGCAATATCTCAGATATGCACTGAGTGGCCAGATTATTATGATCTCTGAACACATAATAATCTGGCCATTCAATGTATACCCTATATAATAAAAGATTATTATGCATTCAGTGATCATCATAAAGGGGCCACTCAGTGTAATATGCTTGCTATTTAGTAATCTCATGTAAAGCATTTTGACTTTGCAAAATGAGAATGAGTATTATTTAATATCCACATTTATTTTGATGTTCTTCTTTCTATGAGAAAATGGCATCAGAAATAGATTTGGTCAGTAATGACCTCCAAAAATCTTTAATGAGTTAGAAAAGAGAAATGAAAAGGAAAGATTAAAGGTTAAAGGGGTGTTTTTAGAGCAGATAATACAAGGCTATAGGTCAACTTAATTCAAGTTTATAAAAAAATAAAACATCAGAGATCTGTTTGCATAGCTATGAATTCAGAATGCTGTGTATGATCTGTATCTCATATGAAGGTATTTATTTTATCTACCTGCAGTGCTGAATAAGCAGATGCATCACATTTTGTGTAGAACTTTGTGCATTTGACTTGGAATTGCTTTAATCTGATGAAAACAATACCACAGCTCAATCTTGAAAGAGTAAAAATGCATCACTTAAGTACTTAAAGTGCTCATCCGCTTAAGGGGTCAGTGTTTCTTATTCTCATAAATACCTAAGATGCTTAAATAATCCTTTCTGTGGTGCAGTTTTCTTCATAAGTATAAGTACAGTGTAATGGATTAATATTCCCTGTATATCAAAACAGCTGTTCCCAGAAAGAAAATTACTTGAGCCAGCTACATCAAGAAGCTAAAAAAACCATAATTTCTCACCCTTTTCTGTCTGTAAACCCTTTACAATATGATTTTGCAGTTTCTCTTACTAAAAGAGACAGAGTTGATTTCCACTCCCCTTGAATCTGGACTGGCCTTGCAACTTACTTTGGCCAGTAGATTGCAGCAGAAGTCACAATCTGCCAGCTCTGAGCGTAGGCCTCAAGAGACCTTGCATTCTCACTTATATTCTTTCTCTGAACCTTATGATTATCAGGAAAACAAACCCAGGCCAGCGTGATGGATTATGAGAGACATGTGACCCAGCCGACTGCCAGCCAACTCCCAGACAGACATGAGTGATAAACCAGATCAGCCAGCCCCCAGCCATCCTGTAACTGACCACAGACAGATGGTCAAGCTCCAGAAAGATCCATTTAACCTAGCCCAAACCAGAACCGCCCAACTAGTGAGCTTATTGTTTTTATCCACTACATTTTGAGGTGGTTTGTTACACAGCAGTGGATAACCTATAAATGACAACTGCATGAAAGACCATAACAAGCAAAATATGGACAGACTCATAGGTAGAACACAGGCAGATGGCTCTGGTGGGGGGTTGTTAGGGGAGTGGTGGAGGGATTGAGCACAAAAGAAAAAAAGAAAAAGTCATGGACATGGACAGGTGATTGCAGGGGTGGGGGTGGGAATAAATGTTGCTGGGAAAATAAAATAAAATAAGCAACACAGAAAATAATGCAATCCAGCAAAGTA
Organism: Antrozous pallidus; assembly: GCA_027563665.1. NCBI lineage: Eukaryota > Metazoa > Chordata > Mammalia > Chiroptera > Vespertilionidae > Antrozous > Antrozous pallidus. The sequence goes on from CM050509.1 coordinate 124,883,623, forward strand.
AGGGAGTGCTGGTGCGTTTTTTCCCACATGCAACTGATCCCAGAAATTAGGCACAGTACAATTGATGTGGCATTCATTTGAAAAAAAAAAAGTTAGCATAAAAATTATTACTGGCAGGAAAAAGGTTGAAAATCAGAAGTACCAGCAGCAGGAAGATTGATAGAAAACAGAAACCACTGAAGATGTGATTGTCACCTGGTAAATATCGATTAAGAAAAATGGATCCTGAAAGTGTAAAAAGCACACTGAGCATAGGTGTTGACTGTAGGCTCTGCTCTCACCCCAGAGATGACTGCTCACTTCTTAGTACTGTATTTAAGATGAAATCGCAGATTCTGTAAAGCTGTTGAAGCAGTGTCTTCATGTTTTTGCTTCCCGAGCAGTGTGAGCTTTTTATTTAAATTGCTATTGCTCAGAAGAGCTGCATTAGCAAGCAGCAAATGTAGGTAAATTTGCCATCTTGTATTTACTTGCCACCTTTCCATTCTGTCCTTTAAAATTGAGGTTTTCGACTGTTAAGATTATAACTCTTCAACCTACCTGGGTTACATTTTTTTTTTTAGCTTTAACACTAGATTGCATAGTCAAGGCCATTTTCTTTAACATTTGCCTCACCCTTTCTACTGGCTTTTTCAATTCAGTTAAAGAGAGTCATAAACTGAGAACTGTTTAAAATGCACAGTTCATAAATCTTTTGATATGAGAACAATTCAATACCCAAACCACATAGCCGCTAAATTCTTCACATGTGTTCTATATTTTGATTATTTTGATTTGGGAAGACAAAAAGCTAAGATGAATCCCAGGGCAGAGGAGAGTATAGCATCCATTACAAAATAGGTATAATCTAAAATGTGATCTTAAACCTGTGATGAATCTACCTGACTTCATTTTATTAATTTTTTTTCTGTAGACCCATGAGCCAAGAAATGAGAAAAGTCAATCGAGATATCAATGGCCAGGTGCTTTAAAAAAGGTATAATGCAAAAGTGAATTATCATTACTAATCGTATCTCGGAACTAAAGGCTAAGATCTGAATAACAGTTGTGCCATGGTTTCCAGGATACATAAATGTCTCCTCAACACTTTAGAGTGGTATGCTAAAGATCTAAAGATCTGTAGCCTTGGTTAATCTCTTCCTGCTTCCTGCCCACCCTCTCTCCCTCACTTCCCTCTGAGATTCCTCAGCCTGTTGAATGCTCCCATGTCACAGGATCTAGTTCATTTGTCAGTTTATTTTGTTCATTAGATTCCACATACAAGTGAGATCATGTGATAGTTGTCTTTCTCTGATTGGCTTATTTTTCTTAGCAAGGAGGGGGTCAATGGGTAAAAAAATGGGAATATCTATAATACTTTCAACAACAAAGATAATAAAAAGATATCAATTATAAATAGACAGCAGCAAATATCCCATGGGGAAAGTATTTCCACACCAATGATACCAGATAAGGAGAGCAGTTAAGTCCGATACCCGTTACAATAGTATTTTGAGCTACCCATTTACAGACTACCTAAGAAAGTCAGGAGATGGTTCTGCAGTTGTGGAATAAATTTGCTTCTGAAAGAATTATGAACCCCATCTGGAATCTTAACTAATAAAAGAGCAATATGCAAATTGACCACACCTTTGCTACACCCAATAAACCCCACCCACAAGCCATGCCCACCAGCCAATCAGGATCAATATGCAAATTAACACCCAACCAAGATGGCTGCTGCCCATGGCAGGGCGATCGCTGGGTTCCGAAGGCTGGGGGAAAAAGAGTCTTTGGGGTGGGCTTGGGCCAGGGCTGCAGCGGGGGTGGGGCCAGCCAGTGGATCAGACCCATGGCAGGGTGATCTGCTGGGTTCCCAAGGCTCGGGGGAAAGAAGCTTAGAAAAGGCTTTTTCCCCCACCTTGGGGCAGGCTTGGGCCAGGGCTGGTGCGGAGCCAACCAGCGATCAGCTGGATCGCAGGGCAACTGCTGGCTGGGGTCCCAGTGATCAGCCAAATCACAGGACGATTGCTGGCTGGGGTCCCCTGGCTGAGGTCCCCTGCCCAAGGACTGGCCTTGGGCAGGCGGGGGCTGGGACGAAGCCAGCCAGCAATCAGCCCCATCACAGGGCAATTGCTGGCTGGGGTCCTCTAGCAGAGGTCCCTGCCCAAGGACAAAAGCCTACACCAGAGGCTTTTGTCCGTGGGCAGGCTGGGGGTGAGCTCTCAGTAGGACATCCCCTGAGGGCTCCCAGGATGTGAGAGGGGGGCAGGTTGGACTGAGGGACCTCCCACCCCCAGTGCATAAATTTCATGCACCGGGCCTCTAGTAAGTACATAAGAAACAGAATGGCAAAGAGAGAGGCTGTAAATAGGCTCTAGCTGTAGCTTTAAAATTCATTAAAAATAAAGAGAAAGATGGAAAAGATTTGACAACATATAACATCTGCTAAATCTGGGTGTTAAGATTTTTTTCAATCTTTATGTTTAAAATAGTTCATAATACTGTACATATAATAAAAAAGAAAATGAAGTGGAAGAATCTATGTCGGGCCACAACAGAACTAGCTGCCTCCTAGGAGGTGTTTAACAAGAATACAAAAAGAGATGTCTGTGTAGCTAGCTAGGCCTATTTTCTGGCCTACTTCTGAATGCTGAGTTTCAATGAGATTTAGAAAAAGACCTTTATATGGTAGCATAGCAAGTCTCCTAACTTTAACTCATATAGCCTCTATCTTCTTTAGTACAGGTCTGTTTTCCATGATACCGGCACAAGAACAAAAAAAAAACTTACAACAGAAATGTTGGGCAAAAAACCACCCTCTGGGAGTAACAAAGGTCTTATGTGCTCAAGAGCTTGAAAAATAATCCCACTTGCTCTACCTGATATCCTTAATTATCCAAATGATAAACTTAATATTATGACTAACTGGAATTTGAATGAATGCTCTTAATAAAAGTATAAGAAAGAATCTATGTAGATACTTGATGAAAAGCAGATATTTTGATTACTTCCTTTGGTTTCTTGTTCTACCAATGTTTTGCATATTTATCACTTGGAAAATGACCATAAAGTTTTCCCTGCCCTAAAGGATAACTTCCTATGATCACATACCCTAGGTGCCCGCACTCCACCTGGATCTCTGCCCACGTGGCTGTGTGGTATTGCTTATCTAGAGCAATGAGAGACAACTTTGAAAGCCAGGAAGAGCTGCCCTTCTCATGTGTTTGCTAAATACAAAAGGGCAGGTGAGGAGCATACAGTTCCCTGAGCAAGAGGCCTTCTACCTTACAAATATGTAGTTAGGAGCATTTGAAGGAACAAGGGCCAAGTAGGTGGCTGATCTGCTGCTTCTCTACTCTGTGTGGGCCCTTAAATCCTTTCCTTTGAGCTCCCTAATATAGCTCTTCTAAGGGATAACTATTTAAATAGAAAGCTCCCACTGTTTGGCAAGTCAAAAGCATCAGTTCAGTGTTCTAACAGCTCTACAGCAGCACTGAAAACACTGAGGAGATGGGTGAGCAGGAATCCCCCAAAATAGTCTATTTGATCTACCAGAAGTCACTTAGTTACAGTGCTGCAATTGAGAAGGGGAAAGTCTTTCCTCTTGTCACTCCTTTTCATCATTAATATCCTCAGAGATATCCAAGTAATAAGTTACCCTGTAGACATTCTGCTTCTTGCTCACCTGTAAGGAGGACTTCCCAGAGATCCTATCCTATATGGGGGCATTTATTTATGTTCCAAGTAAAGTACTATGCAAGGCTCCACAGCCAGCAAGAGGAATCTTACCTCATTCATGGTGACATAATTATTCTAAAGAAAGTTTGGACAGTATGCAAGAAGCAATTTTCACATACTATTAGTATTTTAAAACTAAATATAAATGGTTGGTTTAGAATCACTGGGAACTGGAAAAGAAACATAAGGAATTAGGGCAAAAATCAACATATTCAGAATAGCTAAACAACTAATAAAACAAGTATATAGTTCTCTGCTATGTTATGCATTATAAATTCAGAGTTCAGATAAAGGAGAGATTATTGAGGAGCACATAGACAAAATTTTCATGAAGTTTATGACAAAGGATTTGAGGTTTGATGTGAGTACCAAAGAAAGAGTTTACTAAGATGCGGATAAGTCTTATGGTGGGAAGAAAATGGACTGTATTTAAAAAGGTCATATCCAGCCAGTACCAAAGGGGAAATGACCTTGGTTTGTGGGGTGAGGTAGTATGTTGGGCAGTTGTGGGTAGTGAAAAAGGGAGGAGTGAGGATTGATGTTTGAGGGTCAGCATGACTCAGCCATAGTTGTCTAAGGGAGTTTTGGCTAAACATACAATGGGCTTTCAACAAAAGTATGCTGTCGTAAATAGGAGACATATGTTTTGGGAATATCTTCTTAGCCTCTTGATAAATAAAATGGATGGTTGAAAAGAGCAGATATTAAACACGTGGTTTAAAGTGTGATTTCCCCCATTTGTCTCAGGTGTAGTCATTGAAGGCAAAAGTAAGAGAACCATTTTATCTCTAATTCTATTGTAAATATTCACAAATAACTGAAAAGTGTGAAAGGAGAGCATAATTGAGGATAGAAGAGATGAGCAACAAGTGACATGTAAAAAATGTAAAAATTCAACCCTGTTATCTAAACTTAGCCTAAAATATACAAAATGTTCAAATGATTTTTCACCTTACATAATTGAAGGGAAACAGCTTAAGCCTGTGTCTTTGTGGTGATAGGCCATCACAGCAAGAAATCAGAGAAGTGCCAAATGTCCCCAGTGCTAGTTGACACTAAAGAATTTCTAAATGCAGCCTCAAAGGTCTCTCTGTCTCTCTCTCTCTCTCTCTCTCTGTCTCTCTCTCTCTCTCTCTCTCTCTGTGTGTGTGTGTGTGTGTGTGTGTGTGTGTGTGTGTGTGTGTGTTTGGGGGGTGTACTGTTTGTTAATTTTAAAGGATATACAAAATTATTCCAGCAACTGGTAAATGGCCCATGACAAAGAATATATATCTATATATATCTATATATTTTTTTTCAGGTCTTGTTTGAACATAGGACTTTGCAATTGTTGTGTCATTTAGACACAAGGACAGAATCCCTCCCAGGGCCAGACTTTTCAAATTTGAGAGAAAAGGTATGAAGTAAAGAGTAAAAAGCTGTTCCTTAACCAATAATCCAGTCTTCTCTTTTTCTTTCATTCTCATTTCTACTAGCATAGTGAAATGTATGCAGGGGATAAAGCCACACTTTATTTTAATTTTTAAATGTATTTTCATTGATTTCAGAGAGGAAGGAAGAGGGAGAGAGAGATTGAAACATCAGTGATGAGAGAGAATCATTGATCGGCTGCTGCCCCCTGCACTGAGGACCAAGCCTGCGACCCAGGCTTGTACCCTGACTGGGAATTGAACCATGACCTCCTGGCTCATAGCTTAATGCTTAACCTCTGAGCCACACCAGCTAGGTTAAAGCTGCACTTTATATTTCACTGCTGTTTGAGAAGATTTTAGAGTTCTCCAAGTCTCTGGCCTGATGCCCCATCTTGCTCCAGAAGACACAACTAATAACATCAATCAACTTATTGAAAATGGCTTCCAACTTAGTGCCAAGCCATTATGGAATACCCTTGCAATAAATTCCTCGAGTCTGCTAGCTGGTCCAAAAGGGTCTGTAACTTTTTCCATACTTAACTGTTCTCTCCTTGATCTATACAAGGAGAATGAGTAAAAACACAATTTGACAAGGACGAAGGATACACAGACAGTATAATGGCTTTCTCAGAGATTCTGACCTAACTCTGAAATGATTATATTTATGGCATGACCCATATAAGAAAACCCAGGGGATAAGTTTAGCATAAGGGTCAACAACCCAAAAAGCAAAGCTTTTATATATACATACATATAAGTATATGTATATTTATCTCTCCCGAGGTAACTAATGAAGCTAGGGATATATTTGTTTCTGAAATAGGAAAGGAATAAAAGCTCATCATTTGCATAGTTTGCCTCTTTTTTATAGAGTGAAAAATGTATTTTATATCCTAATTTTTTCCACATTCAACTCAATGCTAAGTCATAAGCTCATAACACACTAGATACGGGCTTGGGAAATACTAAATCTTTGTATATTAAAGTAATATGCTTTTAAAAATATGACTTAATGATTCTTTAAGAAACTGAAAGAGTTGAAAATTAAATGTGAAAAGATAAATTAATATCCAGTAGTATTCAAATTTGTTCTGCCACAAATTGAATTTTATCCTTTAAAAGTCTTTGCATAGTGATTGAGGTTTGTTGGTGATTCAGTTCACAGGAAATAACTATGATTATAACCAATTCAATTGACTACACAAAAGCATTTTACTCTCCCCAGTAATGTTCACCGAAAACACACAAAAAATTTATAGGTTCTATGGCTCCTTTTATAAACTTTGTGATAAAGCTATAATCCACTTTTGCTGACAGGATTACTTTTCTGAGTTAATAAAAAGCATAAATGAATTTTATCACATAGATAAAATTTTAGTGAGAAAAATATATTGCTGCTGTTGGATTTCATTTGTCTTTTTATTTTTAAATAATTCATGGATAAAACCTTTAGTTTAGAAGAAATGTGTGTTATATATTTAATGACATGAAATTGCATCATTTCATTTTTTTTATTTCATGAAATTTGTTATTGTTATAATTTATGACCACAGACATGAAGTTCTTAGGTAACTAATAATTTTAAATGATTTTTGTATTTGAAGAAAGGCCAGAACAGAATACTATATGTAATACATCCTAATTTCAGAACACTAAATATAGAAAAAATAATAATAATTTACCTATCGATTATATTTTCTCTCTTAATTGTCAATTTGGCTTAGTATTCTTATATAACTTTTCTAATTTAAAGATACATGTATTTAAATGTCTTAATTGTGGGAAAAATCTTTATAGGAAGCAGCCCTGTCAAAGAAAGGACATTAAGGCAAAAAAAGGGGTATTATATAGAAATTTGCTACCTACTTCTGTCTTCCTAGTTTTATTAATATCCTATCTAATAAAAGAGTAATATGCAAATTGACTATTCCTTTGATACACGCAATAAGCCATGCCCACAAACTATGCCCACAAGCCAATCAGGAGTGATATGCAAATTAACACCCAACCAAGATGGCTGCTGCTCATGGCAGACCAGGGCTGGGGTGGAGCCAGCTAGCGATCAGCCCCATGACAGGGCGATCACTGGGTGCCCGGCTTTTTCCAGCTTTGGGCAGGCTGGGACTGGGGCGGAGCCAACCAGTGATCAGCCTGACCACAGGGCGATTGCTGGGTGGGGTCCCCTGGCCAAGGTATCCTGTCCAAGGACAAAAGCCTGGGCCAGAGACTTCTGGCCTTGGGCAGGGTGGAAGTGAGCCATCAGTAGGACACCCCTGAGGGCTCTCAGTATGTGAGAGGGGGCCAGTTGGGCTGAGGGATCACCCACCCCCAGTGCATGAATTTCATGCGCCAAACCCCTAGTCTATATATAAAACCCTAATATGCAACTAAACAAAACTGTGGAGCAACTGAACAGTCACTATGATGTGTGATGACCACCAGGGGGTGCATGTGGAACATGGCTGGAATCGGCAGCAGGTGGGAGAGCACAGAACATGGCAGGCATTGGCTACAGCAGGATGGTGGAGCAGGTGAGCTGGGGCGCCAGAGCAAGGCTGTGCACTGGTTGCTTTCAACAGGCCGAGCCTCTAGTGATTACTGAAAATTCTTTGCTCCTGTGCTCCACAGTCCTGCTGGGTACTAACACCTACTGCCAGTAATGGCTCTGCTTGCACCTGCTGCTGGCACCCGAGCAGCCACTCACATCCATTGCCTGCCCCAATCATTTGGCGCCATCAATGGGTGCAGGCCACAGCTGCTGGCCCCTATCGCCCCTCCAGGCTTCTCCACCGCCCCCTGCTCCTGGGGGGCAATTGGGGCAGCAGCTGCTGCTTGCACCCACTGACACACCAGCCCTGCTCACACCTGCTGCTGGCGCCATTCCCAATTGCTCTGTGCAATCAGCGGGTGCAAGCAAGGCAGGCACTGTCAGCACATGGCAGCGGGGGTGGGGGGAGCTGGGCTGCCAGTACACAAGGGACTGGGGGCTGTAGCAAGAGGGGCCAGGCGAGGGTATAGAGGATGGGCTGAGACCCACTCCTGTGCCCACCACAGCCTTGAGGCCGCAGTTCCTTTCAATGTGCATGAATTTGTGCACTGGGACACTTGTTTAAAAATAAAATTACAAAAGAAGGGTTCTGGCTATTTTGGCTCAGTGGATAGAGTGTTAGCCCACAGACTGAAGGGTCTCAGGTTTGATTCCAGTCAAAGGCATGTACCTAGGTTTCAGGCTTGATTCCCAGCCTGGGCCCTGTTTGGGGTATATGCAGAAAACAACCAATTGATGTTTCTTTCATATAAATGTTACTCATTTTTTTCCCTCTCTCCTTCCTTCCACTCTCTCTAAGAATCAATGGGAAAATATCCTAGGGTGAGAATTAACCCCCCCAAAAAAGAGGATATGGCATGGCTCCTGTTGTCAAAATATTCCTAGTCTGATTAATAACATAATATTAATAAACATTGAACAGTAAGAAAACAAGGATTTAGCTAGCAATTTTTGCTAGCACTGCAACAGCAAATCAAAAGTGAGCTATAGGATTAAGCTATATATGTCAAAGAAGACAATGTAGAAAGGTTTTTGTCATAGGAAATATTTTAAGTCTAGGAAAGAATTCAGTCTTCATGATAGTATAATCTGAAGAGACATAAAAGACTAACTCAGACCCTCAGAGGAACTACAGTATTAGGGATTAGAAAGGAAGGTGGACTATTATACCGAATGGCATGAAAGTGGTCAGAGTGGAGGGGAAGAAACTGAAACATTCCAAGGGTGGTTGAAGTTCCCAGTAAAAAATAACAACAGATAACCAAAAAAAAAAAAAAAAGATTTGGAAAAGCAAATATTCATTCATTCATTCGTCATTCATTAATTCAGCAAATATCTATGGAGTCTGTATTATTTTCCTTGCACTGTATTAGATACTGAGGAAGGAATAGAAAACAAGATAGGTAATGTCCCACCTCTCCTGGAACTTGGTTGGAACAAAGAGGTAAATAAAGAAACATTATCAGGTTAACAGGTGCTATACAAACATTTAAGAGGGACTAGGTAGATACTTCCATCTCCTCCAAGGATGTGAAATTTAATCTGAGACCTTGTATTTCAAGCAACAGTAAATATGAAGAGCAGGGAAAATGCCATACAAGGGGACCACTAAGACAAAGGACCAAAGGCAGAAAGTGAATTGAAAGTCTGTCTGGTTTGAGCATAATAAGCAAGGGGGAAAGTGATATGACATGAGAAACATAGGGCCTAGAATAAAATCATGTAAAAATTATAAAGGTGATGTCTTTTCAATTATTAAATGGTCTAAATATTTTAGATTCTTTTAATGAAATTAAATTTGTATTTTTCTTTTCCTCTGTACTAAATTGGAAAGAGGGACTGTCCTTACCTACTTGGAGCTTTGGTGGATTAAGCCCTCTATGAACACACAGAAAGGAGAATGAATTAAGCTTTGAGTTAAATGAGCCATCAAAATAAAGAGAGGATTTGAGGGAAGAGGCAGAGTAGCTTAGAAAGCAAGAATTCCAATGGTCTTGAGACCTACAGAGCTCTTCATGTCCAGACTACTCACCACCCCCTCAGAAGAATGAGATTCAATTTGAGGTGAGGCACAAAGTGTGGAAAACCAGAGATGTTGGCTTGTTCCTTGGAAAGAAGCAAGGTCTCAGAGAGGAAAGCTGTCAGGTGAGTGTAATGAGGGGACAAGAGATTATCTATTCCAAGTGAGCCCTGGCTGGTTTTGCTCAGCGGGTGGAGCATGGTCTGTGTACTGAAGGGTCCGAGGTTCAATTCCGGTCAAGGACATATAGCTCGGTTGCAGGATCCATCCCAACCCTGGTCAGGGCATGTGCGGGAGGCAACCAATCAATGTGTGTCTCTCACATCAATGTTTTTCTCTGTGTGTCTCTCCCTTTTCCTTCCACTCTCTCTAAAAATCAATGGGAAAATATCCTCAGGTGAATATGAATGAGAGAGAGAGAGCAAGAGAGAGGGGGGGGAGGGAGAGATTATTCCAAGTGAGATAAGATGGAATGAACTCTATTTATTTTTTGTTTTTATTCTTTAAATCTTTATTGATTAAGGTATTACATATTTGTCCTTATCCCCCCATTATCTCTCTCATCCCCCCACTCATGCCCTCACACCTCTATTGTGTGTCCATTGGTTAGGCTTATATGCAGGCAAACAAGTCCTTTGGTTGATTTCTTCCTCTTACTCCCACCCTCCCCTCCATTCTCTCTGAGGTTTGATGGTCTGATCAATGTTTCTCTGTCTCTGGATCTGTTTTGTTCATAAGTTTATGTTGTTAATCATATTCCATAAATGAGATCATGTGATATTTATTTTTTTCTGACTGGCTTATTTCACTTAACATAATGCTCTCCAGTTCCATCCACGCTGCTGCAAATGGTAAGAACTCCTTTTTTACCACAGCATAGTATTCCATTGTGTAGATATACCACTGTTTTTTAATCCACTCATCTGCTGATGGGCACTTAGACTATTTCCAAATCTTAGCTATGGTGAATTGTGCTGCTATGAACACAGGGTGCATATGATTCATGTTTCTAGTTTCTTGGGATATATTCCTAGAATGAGCTCTATTTAAGAAAATGTAGAAATGCAATATATTTCTTGCAAATCTTATGTAGTTAGATTCATTTCAGTAAAAAATATAGGCAAATTCAAGTTTATATGACCGTATTGGAAGTCTACATTGGCATATTCTAAAATTCAGTAGGAAATAATCAGGTATTATGGGGAAAAAAGTATCTCCTGGTCAATTATACCCAGGAAATACTGGATTGAAAACTCATTTGTGTTTGTTTAACCACAGGACTTTTCAGAGCCTTCAGTTATGCTTATGTCCATGTTTATGTCCACTTAGGAGAAAGAATTCAGCATTTTCCAAATTTGATTGACCAAAGAACGGTTTACTTTTTTTCTTCAGAAAATTTCATAGAACTTATATTTTAAGAAAAATGCATTGGTATGTAAGGGCAGGACTGTATTGTGTCATCAACTAAAATGTGGAAAGACATGGACAATAGAGATAATGAACACAGTATAAGTAAATTTGCAGCATTGAGTAACTACTGCATAAGAACATTTTAAGAATGTTAAACATTGTTTAGTTCAACATGATAGTTCTTATTGTAAATTATCCATAAATCATATGGAAAAAAGCAAGATTATATAATCAGAATTATTATATAACTATTATATGCCACATTCAGCTATTGGTATTTATGTGGTACAGCTCAGTTAAACAAAACCATATTCTACTCTGACCTCTCTAAAAGAAATGAGAGGTGACATTTTACATCATGTTCTCTATCTGCCACCACCACTTTTATAGATTTTTAAATGCATGAAATAATATAAAGGATAAGAGAGCCATATGGGAAAGATTAATTAAGTAACTTTTCTTGCATCTGCCAAAATTGGATAAATAAAACCTTTATATTAATGAGTAAAATGAACTATCGTCTCTGATATGCAGATCAAGATCTATAGCTGGACCTGCAAATTTCTGTATGTGGACCCTGGAGTCACATGCCACTGGCACTGGCATTTCTCAGCCTTTTCACCCTTTCTTGCTTTGCTGGGATTCTCTGTGAGGAAGAGAAGGTACAGTGGACTCCTGACTCCACACACTATAAGCACCCTCTCCTTCACCAACCACCATATAATTTCAAGCTTTCTTTAGAAATCTGGGATTCCCTCCTGCCCATGTCATAGTCTACCCACAGAGAATTTCAGTGGCTTAATATGGAATCTGGCTTCCATAGTCTGTTAAGAAACTGAAGTTAACTTTATAATCTCAGAATACAAAATAGTTTATAAAAATATTTTATAATTAATTTTCCTGGTAATATTGCAGACAATGAAATTTGCTTTTGGTCAAATGTTCATTTGGTCCAATCCAGAATAAATTGTGTTACCCAGATCACCAAAAAGTATAGTTACACTAAAGTCTTGTTGGAGTGCCGCATAATGGTCACTGTTTCAAAGATAATTTCCCTATACTGTGTCTCCTAAGAGCTTTTTTGTAAGATATCTAATAGCACTATAATACATTAAAACATAACTTTAGTAATCCATATATTATACATATTAATTGACCCCAGATATTCAATCTTTATTCTTTTACTATTCAAGATAAAGGTGGGAGGCAAGTGTACTGTATTACTTCAATTCAGCAATGTGTATCAATGTAGCATGGAAAAATCAGTTATATGTTTCACACCTTGAAAAAGATGTAACTATCCCCAAAGAAATTCACTTTCAAGGCTAAAACATATAGTAAAGACTTGATAAAATTATATTTATAGAAACTATACCACTGAAATATCTCAAAGAGAAAGTAGACTCATATACTATGGTAGACCAATATGGAAAAAAGTATTTATTCTTGGAGAATTGTTATGCAATGCTTGTCTATCCCTGAAGGTTCCAGAAAACTGGAGATATGAAAGACATGGAAGACATAAACCACTTTTTAATCTAATATTTTTAATAGCCTCCCAAGTGTACTAGATGGTTGAATAGTATGAAAAATGGTAGTGATACAGAGATGTGTATAGACAATTAATAAACATAAGGATAACCTACCTCATCATTTTGAGAAAACTGTTAAAATGCTATGCAAAATTTCAGGAATAGAACAGAAAGATAATTTATCTACTGCCTCCTTCCCAAGCAAAGTACTTCAATCTATTAACATATGAAATTTCAAATTATTAATTCATTTCTATAACTGTTCTATGCAAAGCAGAGGAAAGGCCCAGCCTATAGTGTCACTTATATTTCCTCATTTCAATTGGATAGTAAGAGCCCATATCTAGTTAACCAACAGTTTAACAACAAAGATGCTAAAATCCTCAACAAAATATTAGTAAATTGATCTAGCAATATATTAAAAAGATCATATGCCATGACCAACTGGGATTTATTTGGGGGATGCAAGGCTGGTACAATATTCACAAGTCAATAAATTTGATAAATCACATAAACAAAATGAAGGACAAAAGTCACATGATCACAAGATTGTATAAATAGATGCAGAAATAGCATTTGATAAAATCCAACACCCATTTCTCATCAAAACTCTTAAGCAAAGTGGGAATAGAGGGATAATACCTCAACATAATAAAGGCCATATATGACAAATCTACACCCAACATCATCCTCAATTGGCAAAAACTAAAAGCATTTCCCTTAAGATCGGGAAAAAGACAGGGATATCCACTTTCATCACTATTATTCAACATAGTACTGGACATCCTAGCTACAGCACTCAGACAAGAAGAAAACATAAAAGGCATCCAAATTGGAAAGGAGAAAGTAAAACCATCCTGATGTGCAGATGACATGATATTGTATATAGAAAACCCTAAGAACTCCACCAAAAGCTATTGGATTTAATAAATAAATTTGACAGTGTAGTGGGATACAAAATTAACATCCAGAAATCAATGACATTTTCATACAATAATGAACTCTCAGAAAGGGAAAATAAAAAGAAAAATAAGCCCATTTCCCACTGCAACAAAATGAGATACTAGAAATAAATTTAACCAAGGAGGTAAAAGACCTGTACTCAGAAAACTAGAGGACACTGAACAAAGAAATAGAGGAAGATACAAACAATTGAAACCATATACTGTGTTCATGGGTTGGAAGAATTAGCAGTATTCAAATGTCCACACTACCTAAAGCAATCAGATTCAATGCAATCCTTATTAAAATAATGTCATCATATTTCACAGATTAGAACAAATATTCCAAAAATTTATATGGAGCAACAAAGGACCCTGAATAGCCTCAGCAATCTTGAGAAAACAAAGTTGGAGGTATCACAATACTGGATATCCAACTATATTACAAAGCCACCATAATCAAAGTTTTTGTACTGGAACAAAAACAGTCATATAGACCCATGAAACAGAACAGACACTAGAAATTGACCCACATCATTATGGGCAATTAATATTTGACAAAGGAGGCAAGATCATACAATGGAGTAAAGACAGTGTCATCAGTAAATGGTGTAGGGGAAATTGGACAGATATGTACAAAAAAATGAAACCAACCATCAACTTATATACACAAGAATAAACTCAAAATGGATAAAAGACTTAAATGTAAGTCACAAAATCATAAAAATTATAGAATAAAACATGCAGTAAAATCTCAGACATTTTTTGTAGCAATATTTTTGCTAGCACAAGGGAAATGAGGGGAAAATGAACAAATGGGACTACATCAAACCAAAAAGCTTCTGCTGAGCCAAGGAAACCATTAAGAAAATGAAAAGAGAATGCACACTATGAGAGAACATATTCACCAATGTTAAATCTGATAAGGGGTTAATTTCCAAAATACATAAAGAACTCATACAACTCAACACCAAAAATGTAGAATCCAATTTAGAAATGTGCGAAACCTGAATAGACACTTCTCCAAAAAGGACATACAAATGGCCAAGAGACATATAGGAAAAATACTCAAAGTCACTAATCGTCAAATAGATATGCACCCATATATTCATAGTTAAAATCTGGAAACAGCCCATGAGCAGGTGAGTGGATAAAAAAAGCTGTGGTACCATAACCGATTTGGCTCAGTGGATAGAGTATCGGCCTGCAGATGGAAAGGTCCTAGGTTTGATGGTCAAGGGCATGTACCTTGGTTGTTAGCACATCCCCAGTATGTGGTTTATAGGAGGCACCAATCGATGTTGCTAACTCTCTACCCATCTCCCTTTCTCTCTGTAAAAAAAAATCAGTAAAATACATACTTTTAAAAAGCTGTGGTATGATTACACAATGGAATACTATGCAGCTGTAAAATAGAAGAATCTCTTACCCTTTTTGACAGCCTGGAGATTATTACGCTAAGTGAAATAAGACATTCAGAGAATGGCAAATACCACAGGATCTCACTAATATGTAGACTAATGAATAAAATACACTGACAAATAACATAGAAACAGAGGCATGGATGCATGGAACAGACTAAGAGATCTCAGAGGGGAGCGGTAAAGGGGCAAGGACAGATTGACCAAAGAATATAATATATGCATATATGCATAGCCATAAACACAGACTACAGTGTGGGGAATACCTAGAGTGGGGCAGGGGCTGGATGGATGGAGGGTGAAATGGAAGCCATCTCTAGTACTATCAATATTAAAAATAGATAAAAATAAGTGATGCTATTGAAAGAGCTCTCTCAACTGCCATTTATCAAGCACTTTGTATGATCTAGCCTCTGCTAAAGCTCCTTTAACTGAGTCAATTCTTTGAATTCTTTTTTAAAATTTTTTGTCTATTGTCTTACATATGTCTCCTTTTCCCCCAATTGATGCCCCCCAGCCATTCCCACTCCGGGCAAGCTCCCACCACCCCAGTGTATGTGTCCATTGGTTATGCTAATATGCATGCCTACAAGTCCTTTGGTTGCTATCTAACCACCCTCTCCCCTACAATTTCTCTCTAGATTGATCTATTCTTGTTCATCAAAGTTTGTTGATCATTATATCCCACATATGAGTGAGATCATGTGATATTTATCTTTCTCCCGACTGGTTTATTTAACTTAGCATAATGCTATCCAGTTCCATCGATGTTGTTGCAAATGGTAAAAGTTCCTTCTTTTTTTTTTTTAACAGCAGCACAGTATTCCATTGTGTAGATGTACCACCATTTTAATCCACTCATCTGCTGATGGGCACTTAGGCTGTTTCCAAATCTTGGCTATTTTAAATTGTGCTGCTGTGAACATAGGGATGTGCATATATCCTTTCTGATCAGTGTTTCTGGTTTCTTGGGATATAGTCCAATTCCTTGAATTCTTAAAGCAAGCCTTTGATGTCAGTTTTGTTATTATCCTAATTTTAAAAATAAGGATATATTGCCCTGCCAGGTTGGCTCAGCAGTTGAGCACCAACCTATGAACCAGAAGATCACAGGTGCAATTCATGGGCAGGGCATATGCCTGGGTTGTGGTCTCTATCTCCAGTTGGGGTTGTGCAAGAGGCAGGCAATTGATGATTCTCTCATGATCGACGTTTCTGTCTCTCTCCCTCTCCCTTCCTCTCTCTAAAATCAATAATAAAAATTTGAAAATTCTTTAAAAGTTTGATAATGTGTGGCAGAGCTCAAATATTTCAAGAATAAAAGTATTAACAATCTATTCAATAGAATTTGGAAAGCAACTGCAGATAACAGTATGGTGAACAGTAGGGATTTGTCATGACAGCCCTTTTCCAAAGTTGTTTATAACTAGTGTTAGAGATGGCATGAGGGTGGGAAGTGATAGTATGGGGCTTCCTCCCAATTCCACATAAGATTTTATAAAATCAGACTACAGATGGATCAGCCACTATGGCATTGAAGATGTTACCTTTTTATCCAGTCACTTTGGTTTTTCTTTTGTTCCTATTCTCTGTTCCTTTCCATTATCTCCTCCTCCTACATTATCAGTGTTGATTTTTGGTTTTATTCCTCTGGTATGTAAAACACTATTGAAAGTTTAAAAATCTCTGAGACACCTCTTGAAATCATCTGGGAGGAAATCAGTGGAAATTTCAAGTGAAGAAAATCATAAAGTTTCACTATTTATGAGCACCTCCCTATGATCAATGAAGTTCTATATCCTTTATCTCTCTGTGCATTCTCACCAATTTCCTTCTATTGTGGATTTAGTTATAGATATCTCTTTTTTGCCGCAATTATTTTAACTACTTTACACTGAAATCCATTAGAATTAAAGTTAGATATTTTTTTCTAAAGTGACAAAGAAGTGAGGGCGTATACATACGCTCCACTATGAAGAGAAAAATACCTTCACGACAAACGCAGCTTTTTCTTGTAAATTCTAGATAATAACAGATCATTCAGGTTGCTTTGATCTGTACAAAGATCTAATAACAGCCCTAACCAGTTTGGCTCAGTGGATAAAGCATTGGCCTGTGGACTGAAGGGTTCCAGGTTCGATTCCTGTCAAGGGCGTGTACCTTGGTTGCGGGCACATCCCCAGTAGGAGGTGTGAAGGAGGCAGCTAATTGCAGTTTCTAACACTATTCCCTCTCCATTCCTCTCTGTTAAATATCAATAAAACATATTTTTTTAAAAAAGATCTGGTAACAAATCATCAATTTGTAAACACCTACCCAAAAAAGTAGGTGATTACCAATAGAGCCTGTGAGAAGTCTACCTTATCAGAACTTTCTAATTTTATTTTATAAAAAAGTAATAAGCCAAATAGACATCAGGAAAACCATAAATGTAATCTGCCTGACATTCCATAGTGAGTTAATATATTTCTATCTGACATGAGGCTCAACCATGGCAAGCTTCATGTGTGAATCTGTCAAATCCCCTGAGGGTGCTCTTTTCTCAAATAGTAAAAACAAGAGAAGAGGGGAAGAAATGCACTCATGATTAAAATAAATAAAGGACCACTAATAAATATAGCTTTAAATGGGATTATTAATACGATGACTAATATTTTAAGTATTTGAGATATATTAAGTATAACCCAGCTTGAAGGGTGGTGGAAGAAGGGACCTGGCTGGGGTCTTACAGTCAAATTTCTATCTTTCTGTAAGAGTTTATGTTTGTGTAACTCTCCTTTCTGCTTTAATTCAGCAGATCTGAGTATGATTATTGGATGTAATTACAGCCTTTCTCATGTTGTCAATGTTTCAAACACATATATCTTGTATCTCACAGAAATGGACACAGCTACAGATCTAAGTGGGCTGCATGTAAGAGTTAAATCTGGAGGTGACACCTACACATCCAGTATCTGATCTTCAAGCTTCCATGGCCTTTGAGAGGCTGGCTAAGCTGTTGGCTTCTTAGCAAAACTCAGCAGGGCAAGGGCCTGTTGGTGGCTTTTATCATTCTGTTGAGAACTTGGAAGCATGTTTTTTATTTATAGGGCTGTTTCAAAAATATGGTTATACTTATTTTTTATTAATTGACTTTAATAAATTTATATACAGAGTGGAAATAGGTATTTCAATTAACGGAATATATCCACATCCTTTGAGAACTGGTTTTTAGAAAGAAAATTATGAAACTATAGTTAAAAGATTGCTAATATCTAACATTTAACTAACCATTCGCTAAGTACTGTACTGTACTGTACTAAGCCCAGTATGTATGAAAACTCTTTGTATACTCACATCAATGTTATGAGTAGTTTCACCTTTTTATGTAAGAAAACAGACCACAGAGATTTTGTAGGGTGCCCAAGAACATAGAACTGGGATACAATCTTAAGCGATGGTCCCTAGGGCCTCCACCCTTAATTACAACTAATATTGCAATGTAGCTTACAGAGGCCAATATTCCAAACATTAAAATTCCTCTTACCTCAGATTTATTAGTATTTGTAATTTATCACTAAGTAATGTATTAGTATTTTTTAAACATTAACACAGATCACCATATGGGTCATACATGGCCCATTATCACCAGCCTTTTACATTTCATCTTCTATTTCCCAATATTATTGTAGAATCCACTTATACTGGACATGATTCCACCATAGAAAATCATTCATATTTTAATCTATATTCTAATCAGAAGTAAAAAATTATTAATGTCAATCAATAGTCATATAATTAAAGAGGACACAGCATCATTTTAATTTTTCTATTTGAAAAAATCCTATCAGCATTTAAATTGTGTAGTATTTTAATGAAATATCTGTTAAAAGTTGGAGTTGTGTGTATCTGTGTATACTCTCCCTTAGTTCTGGAAAAAATAAAACCTATTACAGATGGAACTATGCAGTATTTTTACCACCACATTTTTCCATTTGGTCAAATTTCAGAGCATTTGTTTTATGAAAATGAATTTGATATTTCTTTAAAGTAAGGGCTTCATCCAAGAAAACACAAACAGGCACAAAAGCTTAGAGACTAAGACATTTGACCTATTCTTTCCATTAACTTTATTATTTTTGTTGTTGTTAATCTTCACCCAAGATTATTTTCCATTGTTTTTTTGTTGTTTTTTTTTTTTAGAAAGAATGAAAGGGAGTGGGAGAGACAGAGAAGCATCAATGTGAGAGAGACACATAGATTGCTTGCCTCCTGCACACACCCTGACTCAACCAGGGCAGAGATAGAGTTTGCAACCAAGGGACATGCCCTTGACCAGAATCAAACCTAATACCCTTCAGTTTGTGGGCCAACGCTCTATCCACTGAGCCAAACAGGCTAGGTTTCTTCCCATTTACTTTCATTGTGACCTTTCAGGAGAAACTTACTCATAGATAATCTTGGTATTTCCCACTGGTGAAGTCCTATCTTCTCTATTTCAGTGATCAGGGGAAGAAGAAAAAGTAAGAATGACTAGGAGAAAGTATGAGGAGCATTTATTGGTAGCAGCTCATAGTTTGGGAGTTAAAAAAAAAATTCTGAGGACCTAACGCTTCTGTAATGTTCTGTGCCAGCCTATATTTAACTTGTGTTGAAAAGCCCATGTTCTCTCAGAGTTAAAATTAATCTGTCTCCATGGTGAGTTCCAATAGAACTGTGTCTGGTTAGCTCAGCGAGTTATAGCATGGTAATGATAAAATCAGAGGTCAGAAAACTACCTTTTGTCCCACGGTCAGAGGTAACTCCCTAACTTCCAGGAGCTCCATAAACCTCAGGGAACTGGGAAAAAATCATGTGAATGGGTCAGCACAGGTCAGTCAGACCCCTTGAAGAAATAGCTTAGGTCTTCAACATACTCAGGGCACTTGAGTAAAGAGCTTCCCTCCAAAGGGAAAGGAAGTGCATTCTAATTCACTGCTTTTCTTAATGATTCCAAAGGACCACCTTCATCCAAATTTCCACTGGTGCCTTTAAAATGTAGGTTCCTGCCCTAACTGGTTTGGCTCAGTGGATAGAGCATCACCCTGCAGGATTGAAAGGTCCCAGGTTATATTCCAGTCAAGATCATGTACCTTGGTTTCCGGTACATCCCCAGTAGGGGGTTGTGCAGGAGGCAGCTGATTGATGTTTCTCTCTCATCGACGTTTCTGACTATCCCTCTCCCTTTCTCTCTGTAAAAAAATAAAACATATTTACAATAAATAAATAAATAAATAAATAAATAAATAAATAAATAAAATGCGGGTTCCTTGATCTTGCTCAGACCTTCAGGTCCCTCATATTTGGTTAAGGAATCAGCATTTGGAAATCTCGCCAGGGAATTCCTGTTTTCACCAAGGTTTAAAAAACATCCCCTATTTCATGGTGGTAAAATTAAGTTTTAGAATATATCTACACTGAGTGGCCATATTATGATTTCTGAATGCATAATAATCTGGCCACTCAGTGTATATCCTATATAATAAAAGGCTAATATGCAAATTGTCCCCTCAACCAGGAGTTGACCGGCAGGCAGGCCAGCCAACTGCCCATGTCCCTCCCCCTGCACACACAACACACACACTGAGTGGCCAGATTATTATGCGTGATCATGATAAACTGGCCACTCAGTATATACTAGAGGCCTGGTGCCTGAAATCCATGCACTTGGAGTGGGGCAGGGTCCCTCAGCCTGGCCTGTGCCCTGTCTCAGTGTGAGAGCCACGCAATGGATCGCCCCAAAGAGAAAAGCTCCACCCACTCATCTGTGGCTCCTCAATGGATTGTCCCAAAGAGGTAGGCCAGAGCTGGGGGTCCCACCTCCAAAACTGCATGGAGCCAGGATGCAGGACCCCCAGGCAGGCCTAGCTGCATGGAACTGGGAGGTGGGACCCCCCAGGAACCCTAGGCAGGCCTTACCGCGTGGAGCTGGGGGACCCCCAGATAGACATCACTGCACAGAGCCAGGAGAAGGCAGGACCCCCAGGCAGGACTCACCACATGGAGTTGGGGGACCCCCAGGCAGGCTTTGCTTCACGGAGCTGGGGGACCCACTTCCTTCTGGCTCTACATGTGGAGCTGGGAAGAAGCAGGACTCCCAGGCAGGTTCCATCCAGCACATGCAGCGTCAAGTCCAGCCCTGCCCACCTGCGTGTGCTCTCTATGTGCACAACCATCTTGTGATTGTGTGAGGGCATCATGGCATGATGACTACTTAGGCTTTTATTAGTAAGAATATGTGTGTGTGTGTGTGTGTGTGTGTGTGTGTGTGTGTGTGTGTGTATGTGTGTGTATACACACACACACACACACACACAATTTTTTTTAAAAAGGAACTGATTTATTTTGTTGGGTCATGCTCTTGTAGTCCTGTGGCATTGCTGAGGTACACAGTATATACAGTGCATGCCCATTGGCCAACATTGGTTTTTGAGGAGCTCACTCTTCCCTCTCCATTCTTGCTGCTCAGTGTAAGGTCTACAGAGCAATAATAGCAGCATGATGGTATCATCTGGAAGGTGTTAGAAATGCAGAATCTTGGTTCCATCCCAAAACTACTGAATCTAAATCCCCTGGGACAGTGGTCGGCAAACTGCAGCTCACGAGCCACATGAGGTTCTTTGGCCCCTTGAGTAAGGCTCTTCCACAAAGTACCACAGCCTGGGTGAGTCTATTTTGAAGAAGTGGCATTAGAAGAAGTTTAAGTTTAAAAAAATTTGGCTCTCTAAAAAATTTCAATTGTACTGTTGATATTTGGCTCTGTTGACTAACGAACTTGCCGATCATTGCCCTGGGAAATTCATAGGCAATGCAAATTTGAGAAGCACTGACCTATAGGACTGTATACCATTCAGTTCTCTGTTGCTGAGCAGAGCGAGGCAATACATGGAACAAGGATATGTTACTGTCTATTAACATCACCTTCTTGCTTAAACAACAATTAAGGTAAAGAATATTAGTGTTCCTTCGTATAGAACTACAAGTGGCAAAATAATGCACATTGCTATCAGTGTACTTTGTATTATAGAATCTACTCCTTTACTAGAAAGCACTGACAAAGTTAATTCTTCATGGATTTACTTCCATGTCTTAGTCTTTATTGGCATTTACCTTCACTGCTGGCTGTGGCAGCATGTCCAGGTTCACCACTAAAATATCTACTGTAATATAGGATCACCAGCAATAAGATGCTGGAAACTGGCCACTTTCATAGCCTTTCTTGTCACGAAGTTCCTTGGATGGGCAAGACACACTAGGGGAATGGTAACAACAGGATGTCCCAGCAGCCTGCTGTATAGCAACTGAGAGAATGAAGTTGAGTACAGAAAAAAGTAAAACCCAGACATGGTGAAAAACAATTTTGAACACTGTAATCAAGCCAAGTGCTGTTGGGAAAAATCCTATCATGAGGAGTGTACAACAACCAAGAATGTGTTGGCAGGCCATAAAATTGACTGGAAGAGCTGCAAACAGCTTCCAACTCTGCACATTCAATTGGCACACACAACTGTAGGTAGTGCAAAATCCACAAGTGAAAATTCATCCATTCAATCAGTCAATGATTTATTCTTTGATGTCTGTTATCACAAGCCTTATATACTGGACTAGCTTTTGCAGAAAGGTCTCAGGACTTTCAGAAGGACTTTTTTTTACAATTTTATTTTTTAAAATTTTTATTGTTGAAAGTATTACATATGTCTCCTTTGAAAGATTAACTTAGAAAGGGCACCCCCACATTGGGCACCCTCCAGCCTGCCCAGGCCTTCACCACCCAATTGTCTGTGTCCATGGGTTATGCATATATGCAGACAAGGTGATATTGTATGCATTTTGATTTGGTTGATCACCTCCCACCCATACACCTTCCCCCTCCCTCTCCTGTTAGAAGCTTCCATTCTAATAGGAGAGATAGGCAGATGAACTAATTACAGTAAAATAAGTGTTTTAACAAGAAATTGTATTCTGATCATTGTGGGTATGGCGGGGGGGCTTTAGGATGGATATGGGACAACACACTCTAACAGAGAAGTTAAAGAAGACTTAACAGATGAGACACCTAAACTGGATATTGAAAAATGACTAAGTTTTCCAAGCAGAAATTAGTGGGAAGCATATACTAGAGGAATGTGTGTATATGTATGTATATATTCAGCACTATGAAAGAATATGCATGATGAAAAGTCATTTTGACCAAAGTGAGATATGAAGCTGAAAAAAAATGTTCTAAAACCAGATTGTAAAAGAAATGCCTGTTAAGCTAACCCTTTTAGAGTTGTTAATCTTACAAGCACCAATGACTTGTGGGAGTATTTTAAACAAAGAAACAACAGGATCAGGTATAAAGTTAAAGATTAATAAAGATCATTTCACATAGATAACAGCAGTTATCAGTAGTATTACCTGTGGGTCAAAAAGAACACCAAGGATAAAAACAACAGTGATCATGGGGACTCTGTGGAACTTGGAGAGTTAGACAGAAACAAGTGGGTAAAGGGAAAATGTATAATCAAATACGCCTCTCAACGGGATACTGGATATTCCCCCATTCAAGCAGCCACTTTGTGCTAGCCACTCAATAGCTTTTCTTGAAGCAATAATAAAGGAAGCCTTGTTCATCATTGCAGCTGGCTAGATCTGTCCAATTTCCCCCAAACTCAATCACTACATTTTTCCTTCTTTTACATTAAGGACTATTGCAATTTGCATTTGATATTAGATTCAAAATTTCAAATTAAAATGTCACCTATTTAAAGCATTCACATTTTAATGTCAGTCTGAACTTGGTGCTGTCCATGTAACTATTTCATTCTATAAAGAACAGGGGGGGAATCAGCATATAATGGAAGTTGCATCACTTATAGAACTTATAAAAGATAAAAATTTATTTTCTTTCAAATCATTTCACATTTTCTCTACATTTTCCATTAAAATGCACATCTTAAATTATGTCCATTTGGGGGCTTTTACATTTTAGTTGCAAACTTTGCCAATAAACTGAAATAAAATGTTCTTTTAAATGGGCTATCTCAAATCATTTAGACCTTTAATTGTCCTGGTATGTTGAGTTTTTAAAGGATAAGTTACAAAACAATATATGTAATTTGACTAATGGTTCTCTGCTTACAAACATTATGATTCAGCTATCCACATTTTGTAGCCCCCTAAATTCCATGCTTTGATGTTAGTATTGTTTTAATAAGGTGAGTCGTGAACAGCAATGATTATTCAGTCTCTGAAGATTAAGGTAAGTGGTAAAGATTAGAGAAAAGACATAAAATGAGAATATAATGATATCTACTTAGATTTTATTATGGTCTAAATATCACTTTAAGTGAAGTGGTCATTCAGGAACAACCAGCAAAAATCTTCTATATTTTGAAAGATTTGTTGCAATTTCTGGTGGCCTAATTATATAGAAAGTGTTCCCTAAATTGACTGGTGCTTTCAATCTATAAACAGCACCCCTGGTCTCTACCAGATCTGTATATCAAACTAGAAAAGAACTAGACTTCAAATCAAAGAAGAGAATGTAGCTGAAGCTGGTTTGGCTCAGTAGACAGAGCTTCAACCTTTGGACTGAAGGGTCCCAGTTTCAGTTCTGCTCAGGGGCACATGCCAGGATTTTGGGCTCCATCCCCAGTAGGGGGAGTGCAGGAGGCAGCTGATCAAAGATTCTCTCTCATCATTGATGTTTCTATCTATCCCTCACCCATCCTCTCTGAAATAAATAAAAATATATTGAAAACAACAACAAAGAGACTGTACTTACTTGGAACCTAAGTAGACCACATGACTACAACAGCTACCCACAATAGAAAGCCAATCAACATCCTATATAATAAAAGGGTAATGTGCAAATTGACCCTAATGGCAGAACTAGTCGCTATTACATGAACTGACCACCAGGGGGGCAGGACACTTCCACATGGGGAGCACTGCTTAGCCAGAAGCCAGCTCATGGCTGGCCAGGTCAGCAGCAGTGGTGGGAGTCTCTCCTGCCTCCACAGCAGTGCTAAGGATGTCCGACTAGAGCTTAGGCCCACTCCCCACTAGCTGGAATTCCCTGGAGCGTCTCCTGGGCTGGCTGAGGGGTGTCTGCCTGCCAGCTTATTCCTGACCTCAAGGGGAGCAGGCCTAAGCTGCAGGAGGACACCCCCCAAGGGGTCCTGTATGTCAAGAGGGCGCAGGCCAGGCTGAGGGAGCTCATCACCCCCTTCCCAACTGCACGAATTCTTGTGCACTGGGCCTGTAGTAAAGGTATAATATCTAAAGTAAAAGCAGTGTACACAAGGTCCTAAAGCTGTATGCTTGGATCTGCTGCAGTAGGAAAACTAAGTGTTGACAGATTCATAGCATCTTGTACTTGTATAGACCCAAAGGCATCCAGGCATATGTCATGCCCTCAGGAGAGAAACTTTGTATCCCAAGGAAAAAATCAGATCTTGGAGATTAGAACTGCTGCACACAGACTCTTCAGATACTGTTGGATCCTCTACAGATGGACTCTGCTATGTGCGTGGTGAACATAGCCATTAAATATTACTCTCAGGATTTTAATAGAAGGATCACATCTATGTAAGTATAGCTTTTTTCTCAACCCACTAGAGATACTTGAACCCACCCACCTGTAACTATTCTGAAATAGTCAAACTCCATCCACCCACAATCAGCAGAAGAGTACAAAGTGAAGTAAGCACAAGTGGCAAAAAAAAAACCCTAGAAAAAGTGGTTCTTGCTAAAATGGAAGAAAACTTTCAATGTTTAGATCTATGGTAACATTCAAGCAATAATGTGAAGTTTGCTCTTATTCTATTTTACGATCCTTCTTCCATTTCTCCCCCATTTTCTCCTGGTAAAAAAAATCAATGAACTTTAGCAGGAATAGGTGAATATCTGAACATATTAAACTTGGAGAAAAGAGATGAAGTTGTATGGAGAACACCCAAGAAAATGAAAGAATAAGAAAAAATGGCAATAGATCTATTCACAAAATAGTGAATAGTGAATTCCAGAGTCAATGTGTGTGTGTGTGTGTGTGTGTGTGTGTGTGTGTGTGTGTGTGTTTATCATTCACCCCTTACTTAATGTAAGCCTCTGTAGCTATAGTTAAAGATCCACAAAATCAACTATGGGAACATTCTGCCAACCACAGGGTTGGCAGGCAGTAAAACATTTGTAAATTATCTGGAAAAGACTATGTTATAGGAATGCAATATAGAAGAATGAATGTATTTTATTAGAATAGGCAACTAGTGATTGGGAAAGAGACAGAATTAGAACACCCATTCAATAGTCGAAAATAATACTTTTTGTTTGGACTTACAAAAGGCTTCCAATTATAACTATTTTTTAATGTTTCTACAAATAAAGATAGAAAAATATTTCTATTGAATTCCACACTAAAACCTCTACTTATTATACACATAAGAATACCTCATTACAGTTATTTTTTCTATTTATAAAATGTGAGAAAGAACCACAAAAAATTTATGTTGAATAATCAAAACTGCCATTGGATCTACCAAAAAATTGGTTATTCATTAAAATTCATTCTGGGAATATAATTTTTGTCAGCTTTTTAACTCTTGAGAAGTTCTCAGTAATCTTATAAATTATCTTAATGCAATATTTAAAAAAATCATTTACATAATCTTATTTATTTTTAAATTTATCTTTATTGTTGAATCCATTTTTTCCTTTGATCCATGTTTTACCAAACCTCCCCTCTCCCCTTCACCACACTATTGTCTGTGTCTATGGGCTATGGATATATACACATAAATTCTTTGGTTAATCTCTTCCCTCCCAACCCACCCCTGCCTTCCCTCTGAGATTCCTTAGCCTGTTCCATGTTTCATGTTTATGTACAACATCTTATTTAAATCTTCATAACAGTACCTTTAGGTATTGATAATTATTATCTCCATTTTATAACAATATTCATTTAACAATATTTTACTAAATTTGCATTGTTCTTAGTGAAATAAACAAAGATTCCTGCCCTTATGGAGCTAAAACGCTAGTGATAGTATGGAAGAGGACAGTGGGGGGGGCAGGTGGGGGCAGAGGGTGGGATGGGTACAGGGTGGAGAGGAGCTGTAGGGGGAAAAAAGGGGAACATTGTAATTAAATACCTGAACAATAAAGATTTTAAAATAATAAAAATAAAACTCTAGTGATAACCAATAAACATTATTAAGAAGTAATTTGTAAAAAATGTTACAAGGTAAGAAGTACTTACAAATACTAAAAAGTGGATAAGGAAATCAGGAATGTGGAGGTGGTGGTGTTGCAATTTTAGAGGGTGTAGTCAGGGTAACTGACACATAAATGCTAAAATGGCACATAAAAGATAACATTGATGGAGGTGAGAATGTTAGTCTTGAGAAATAATGCTCCAGGTAAAGAGAACAGCCATCTCTGGCTGGTGTGGCTCAGTTGTTTGAGTGCCATACCATGCACTGAAAGTTTGCAGTTCGATTCCCAATCAGGGCCCATGGCCGGGTTGTCGGCTCAATCCCCAGTAGGGGGCATGAAGGAAGAAATCTATAGATGTCTTGCCTTCACATCGATGTTTCCCTTTTCCCCTCTCCCTTGCTCTTTTTCTACATATCAATTTTAAAATCTTTATAAAGAAAACAAACAAAATAAGAGAACAGCTAGTGCAAAGTTCCAAAAACCAATAACTTACCTGTCATGTATAAAGAATAGCAAGTTTAGGATGGAGAGAAATAAAGTGAAAAAAAGCTGGGTGAGTATAGGGGAGATAAAGCCAAAGAAGGAACACAGGCCAATGTCTCTAGGCGATTATAAGTACAGTATTTTGCTTTTACTGTAAGTAAAACCAGCAACATTTGCAGGGCTTTCAGCAATAGATTGATATGTCTGCCTTCCATTTTCAAAGGACAATTGTAATTGCTGTGTGGAAAGCAGATTGTAGAAGGCAATGGCAGAGGCAGGGAGTCAGTTTGGAGGTTGCTGCTGCAATTTAGGAGAGCGGTCATGGAGGTTTTAACAAAGGTGATAGTAGTAGAAGTGGTAAGAAGTAGCTAAATTCTGGTTATGTGTGAAGATAGTACCAACAAGGCTTGAAGACATATTAGATGTGGTGTGTGAGGGAGGGAGAGGCACGGTGAATGATTACAATATATTTGGGCTGAACAAATGAAGAGACAAAACTTCAAAACAAGCCCAGCAGGCGTGGCTCAGTAGTTGAGCGTTGACCTATGAACCAGGTGGTCATGGTTTAAGTCTCGGTCAGGGCATATGCCTGGGTTGAGGGCCTGATCCCCCATTTGGGGTATGCAGGAGGCAGCCAATCAATTATTTTCTCTCATCGATGTTTCTCTCTCTCCCTCCCTCTTCTTTCCTCCCTAAAATCAATTTTAAAATGTGTATTTTTTAAAATGACATCTATTGAGATGAGAAAATTGAGAGTAAGGTAGATTTGGGTGGGTAAAGAGAAGTTCAGTTTTGGACAAGATAAGTAACAAGTGTAGGTGGCAATAGCAAATAAACAGATAAATGTGTTTGGAGTTCAGGAAAGAGAACAAGGAGGGGGTATAATTTTAGGAGTTGACAGAAATTGTATCTATAGCTATGTGAATGGATGAAATTACTAAAGGGTGACTGTAGGCTGAGGAGACAACTCAGAACTGAACCATTGGGCTTTCCAGCATGAAGAAGAGAGAACGGAACAGACCAGCAAAGGAGACTAAAAAGGAGCAAACAATAAAATAGAAGTTAAATTAAGAGATTATGTTATCCCAAAAGCCAAGGAGTGACACACTGTGCAAATGCTGCTTACAGATTAGTCAAATGAGTATGGAAAATTTACCATTGGATATAGTGAAAAAAGTAAGGAATATTCTGAACTGCTATATTTTAACAATATAACACATGTTAAAATATTAAAATAAGGATTACTATTTAATGTGTAGCTACTATTTGTCAAGCACTGCATGAGATGCTTTACAAATGTTAGTTTTACAGCAGCGATTTTCAACCATTTTTATCTCATAGCACACATAAACTAATTACTAAAGTTCTGTGGCACACACAAATATATATGTATTTTTTTACTGATCTGACAAGAAATAGATATGCATCCGATTCATTCACACCAGACTATTGTTGTGTTGGCTCTTGCCGTTTTTTTATTTGACAATCTAAGGGAAAAGAGGTCAGTACCCTGACTAAATAATCAGATATTTCATGTTTTAAAAATTATTGTAGCACGATGGTTGAAAATTACTATCCCAAAGATAGGCAATCTTTTATTTTTAGAGATTTGGAAACCAAAACTCAGAAACACTAAGTGACTTGTAAAAGGTCCCAAAGCTAATAAATGTTAAAAGCCAAAATTGGAACTCAGGCTTACATTGATCCTAATGCCAATCCTATATAATAAAGATGGAATATGCAAATTGACCATCACTTCATCACAAATATGATAGTGCCCACAGCCAATGAGGAGGGAATATGCAAATAGACATGACAAAGATGACATTCACCCTGCCCCAGCTTCTGTGGGCTTCTGGGCAGCACTTGCGTACAGTCACAGAGTGGCCAGGGAGAGGCAGGGGCCTGCTATTGGGGGGGGGGTGTCTCGGGGTAGAGGGAGCTACAGGAGGGCAGCATGGCAGAGCAAAGTCCCAGATCCCAGGTGCCAGCAGCCGGGGGAAGTCAGTGCTGGCAGTCAGGGGAAGGAAGGCCTATTCTTGCACGAATCTTTGTACATTGGGCCTCTAGTCCTAGTATAATATATCTTCCACAATCATGAAAATTCAGTGGGTTTTTAAAAGCTTCTTCATAACAGATACATGTAAGGGGAACAAAACTATGAAGCTAAAATTATGAGTTTTGTCACATTACAATTTACTTACAAAAACAATAGCTGACTAACATAGGTTCCAGTCTATTCTTGCTTCACTCACCTTTAAAAAAATATTGTCCCTGGCCAGTGTAGCTCAGTTGTCAGTTCAGGTCCTATCAGGGCACATGCCCAGGTTGTGGGCTCTGACCCTGGTAGGGGGCATGCAGAATACATGTTTCCTTCTCACATTGATGTTTTTCTCTCTCTCCCCCCTCCCTTCTTCTCTCTCTAAAGATCAGTAAAAAAAACTTTTAAAAGATTATTGTCAGAATAATGGTCCTAAACCATTGTTTTCTGTATTATCAATGTAGCTAAAACCATTTATTATAAGTTCTGAGACCTTGGCTTGGAACTCCAGGTATTTGATCAACTAACCAGAAGCATGTGATGGGCCTATGTTCTGACCTGAGAGACGGAATAGATACTACCTTTACTATATAGATAACATTGCCTCATGAACAGAAACTTTACAATGCAAAGGCCTTATATCTATCAAGCTGAGCTAACTGTGTTGCTTCATTAAACTCCTCTTTCTCCTATTGCTATGCTGAGACCAGCACACCTTGGGAACTCCCTCTCCCCCTTCCTTCCTCCATCTCTTCCTTCTTCCTTTATTTGGTAATTATTGAGTCGCTAGAGGCCCAGTGCACAAATTCATGCACCAGTGTGGTCCCTCAGCCTGGCCTGCAGGATCAAGTTGAAACTGGCTCTTCGACATCCCCTAAGGCAGTGGTCGGCAAACTGCAGCTCATGAGTCACATGTGGTTCGTGAGCAGTGATTTGCCACTCTGTTTACTAATGAGTTTGCTGACTGCTGGGATAGGGGCTTAATCAGAAAGAACAACAGCCTGTTATTATTGGAATCAAGAGTCTAGGTCAGTGGTCGGCAAACTCAACAGAGCAGCAAACTGCAGCTCATGAGCCGCAGTTTGCTAACCACTGCCCTAAGGGGTCCTGGATTGAGAGAGGATGCAAGCCAGGCCCAGGGACCCCACCAGTGGATGATCAGGGCCAGGAAGAGACGTGGAAGGGCTCCAAGAAATGTCTGGTCCATCTCGCTTAGTCCCAATCAGCTGGACTCAAGCAGCAAGCTAACCTACAGGTCAGAACATCTGCCCCCAGGTGGTCAGTGCATGTCACAGCGAGCAGTTGAGAGGCCTTAGCATATCATTAGCATATTACCCTTTGATTGGCTGAACGGCTGACTGGACAACTGGACACTTATCCTATTGGGCTTTTATTGTATAGGATACTATGGGCCAGGCACTCTCATAGGCATCAAAGAGGTAGAATTAACTAAATAGATGAGATCCTGTCCTCTCAGCCTTACATTCAAGTGGGGGATACACACAGAAGTAACATTTTTAAAATGGTAGATTTGATGAGAAAAAGTTATTGGCTATATGATTCTTAGGGAAAAAGCAGTCCTTTCTGGTGGGGAACACTTAGCATTTAGAAATCAAAGTAAATAGTTGTTTAAACTGAAGACAGAAGTACATCAGAGGCAAATTCCACAGCTCTCACAGTATTACCAGGAGACACAAAGTCCTTAGTGTAAGCTTATTGTACTCAATGGTCAGTGTCCTGGTTTAGATAGCCCTTTTTGTTTTATGTTATTTTTTATTGTCAATGTCCATGGGTTATGCATATATGCATACAAGGTCTTTGGTTTATTACCTCCCACCCACCCAACCTCCCTTGCCTTTCCTCTGACTTTCCACACTCTGTTCTTTGCTTCCATGTCTCTGGATCCACTCCATTCATCAGTTTTAATTAGATTCCACATATGAGTGAGATCATGTGATACTTGTGTTTCTCTGGCTGACTTATTTCACTTAGCATATACTCTCTAGGTCTCTCCATGCTGTCTCAAAGGGTAAGAGATTCTTCTTTTTTACTGCTGCATAGTATTCCATCTCAAAGGGTAAGAGATTCTTCTTTCTTACTGCTGCATAGTATTCCATGGTATAAATGTGCCACAGCTTTTTTATCCACTTGTCCACTGATGGGCACTTGAGATATAGAGCCCTTTTTTAATTGAACAATCAGGTCAGTATTCAGCACATTTTATGTATTGCCCTAAGTTATTCCACACTTTAATATTCCCAACATAAAATTAGAACAGGTCTTAATTGAAACAAGTTTTTAAAGAGACTGTCCTTTGCTATTAAATAATTTTCAGTTAACTTGAGATTCTGAAAAAGTAAATGTATGTAAATACAAAATACACTTTTGGGGAGCTATAATTCTTTATTGGAGTGGTAAAGACTTAATTAAAATGGCCAGATCTATTTAATATCTGTGACTTATCTAATGATTCCAGTAAAGTTAAATTAATTCTCAATTTTCTTAATCTTTTAGATTCCAAAAACTTGACTGAAGCTACATGATGAGGCTTTATCATGTGTATTCTTTTTAAATTTAAAAAAAATTTTTTCAGTATAACTTAGATTTAATAGTAGTACATATGTTTTCCTTTTCCCCCCATTATCCTCCCCCAGCCTCCCTTACCCCCAGCACATGTCCCCACCTGCCCCCCCCCTGCCCCAGTGTCTTTCATTCATTGGTTATGCTCGTATGCATGCATACAAGTCCTTCGGTTGATCTCCCCTAGCATTCATATTCTTTTTAGACTTTTGTAATCATAGCCATAGTAACATTGTGAATAACAATCAAACTAATAAAATTGGGCTAGGAGGAGTTCAGAAACTAATAAAGGATGAATTTAGAAATACTATGATTTGAATCTTTGATTCTAGGAAATTGAGTTGAGAAAAATGCTTAGAGCAGTAACTTACACCTTCTCTGATTCCAATCTTAAGAAATTAAGGCTATTTTTAATTTTGGAAACAGGAAATAGTATTTACGTTTTTACTTACAAACATAGATGAGATTTAAGTAGCCTCTGATGCAGTCTGTTCCAATAGGAACCATTCATCTCCCATACCACCTACCTAGCTTTTGAATACGAAAGTTAAAATAACATGGGTTACTTTAAGAGAAATGACACTGTTTGCAAAGCTAAAATCAGTTGATTCACATGTATGAGGATAAAAGAAAAGTCCATTATGCACAAAGAGCATGTTGCAGATAGTAAACATATAACAACTTGGGATCCTGGGGACTTGAAATCATATTGAATGAAAACATTATAATAAATATATTGAGTTGTTAAATCTCTATGTATTTGAAAAAATAATGACCAGACCGTGTTGCTCAATGGTTTAGTGTCGACCTATTAATCAGGAGGTTCTGGTTTGATTCCCTGTCAGAGCACATGTCCAGGTTGTGGGTTCAATTCCAAGTAGGGGGCATGCTGGAGGCGGCCAATCTTTGATTCTCTCTCATCATTAACATTTGTATCTCTCCCTCCCTTCGCTCTTCCTCTGAAATTCGTAAAAATATATTTAAAAAATAAAAACGAACATCAATAAACACAAGGGGAGTATTATAATGGAAAAGGAGTATTATCTTCATTGAGTTCTTAGACTTTTAAAAATTACATAAACTTTTTTTTAAATTATAAAAGTCATGCCAGGATCAGGAAAGAAATAGATCAATTGTTTTAAAGCAGGCCTGGTGATAATGATGAGAAGTACTTTTTTCTTTTAAGAGAAACCTTTTAAAATACTTAGCAGTGTACATCTTTTATTGCTTTAGCAATGAATAAATTGCTCATTCTGGTGCTTGCATTTAGCATCCGGAAGATAGATAATCTGAGATTATTTGCTGAACTGAGTTGCATTGATTATCTAGTCAAAAGTTAGGTCAAGTGAGGGGGAAAATAGTCAAAGTGGTTGTTTATTGATGCGAATATCAGTTAATGGATAATTAGTTGAGTTATAATAGAGAGATTTTATGTATCTGCAAGGAGGTGTACTAAGTTCATTCCTACTCAAATTTTCTGTGATTTAATGAGTGGTTTCCCATTTAGACACAGCAACTAGTTCTAAAAATTACTGCCACTATTGGTCTCAGTGTATTCAACTTGATTGAATATCTTTACAGGAAATAAAAAACAGAAGGTACTCCCTGTCACCTCACTAGAGCTGAAGAAAGCATTTAAAAATTGAAAGTAATGGCACTTCCCTCACATTAAGGAAATAAATTAATATTTTTACATAATATTAAAAGTGAATAGTGTTATATGAGACACTTCCTTTTCAATGAAAATTGAACCCCAGGATATATTCTTTCAATTATTTCAAATTCATCATATTCAAAACTAGACCCCCACTAATTCAAATCACAGACTGACTGATGCTAAGAATGAAACACTGCTTTCACTCTGGTATGTACCAGTAAATTACATTCAGCTCATTCCATTGCCACTCAGTTTAAGTCTTGCCTTCTGCCAATATTCATTATCCCTTTATAGCCTTGTCCCACACAATCCAAATAATTGTCTTATTATCTTTGGAATTCAAAGAACTTATCCATGAGCTACTCTGCACCATTCCCTTGCCCCTTCCCTGACCTCCCACCAATTCCTTCTCTTAACATTGGAAACAAGTGCATAAACCACTGAACAAAAATGGGTCCTGTGTAAACACTCAGGTCCTTGATTTTCAACTCTTTCCTTTCTTCCTATGGAAGTCCAAGGCACAAAGGAGATGTTCATTAAACATGGATGGTCTGTATTGCTCAGAAAACCATTCTCTGAAATTTAACTACATAGAACAAGGCCTTGTACTTAATATTTATTGCTTTTACCCCTTTAAACAAATATTTAAGATTTTCTAGTATTACCTAAGTAATTCCTATAGTATTATTGCAGCATGCCTCACAGGACAAGGGAATACAATGTCCTTGTCAGAGCTTCCAAATACCTCTTCTCCCCTCTTCCTGCACCAGATATTCATCCTGTAGCTGAGGGCTAACAGCTGAGTTCCTTACTGGAAACTACCACCAGCAGCTTTAGGAAAGTTTCTTGCTCTATATCAGTGGTGGGCAAACTGCGGCTCACAAGCCACATGTGGCTTGCAAGACACAGTTTGCCTCTCTGTTGACTAATGAGTTTGCCGACCACTGCTCTAGATTATAGCCCCTCCCCCAGGGTAGCGCATAGCCAGTGACTACCTGATGTGGGAATAGAAAACCTCAACTTGTGACTCAATTTTAGACAAATTTAAAGGACCAGTAGAATCTGCAAAATCCTAATTGGCAACCATATCTCACTCAGTTTCCTCCTCTGCCTCAGAAGTAGCTAAACCTTCTGTTTCCAGGGAACCCAACAGAACACATCTGTCTTCCCCACTAAACCAAAGGCTTGTGATGGCAAGAACTGTATTTAACACCTTCAGCCTGTATTAAGCACTATCCTTACAATAGTTGGGGCCCTCAAATATCAGTTCTTTAAATTTGTTTTTATTTATTTTAGAGAGATAGTGAGTGAGAGAGAGATTTGCTGCCTCTTGCACACCCCCACACCCCGGTATGTGCCCTGACCAGAAATCAAAACCGGTGACCTCTTGGTACATGGGACAATACCCAACCAACTGAGCCACACCAGCCAGGGCTTAAATAGTATTTCTTATTCATTCACATGAAGTTAATCAATTAACATGCACATTGGAAAGCGTGATTATGCCAATTTAATAGGATCAAAGGACAGTGCTTACCCAGGGCAAGCAGAAGACATAGTTGCTGAACAGTAATCATCTGATTATTGTGGCAGTCCCAGAATTTCAGCATTGGAGGGTCTTATCCTGTGACATGTAGTTGAAAAGGGCTTCAAGCTTCAAAGTTGAAGCTGAGTTGGTAGGATACTTTGAAGAATATTGAAGAAAGCATCCAATAGCCATAATAAAGTATGGTAGGAAGAGGAAGAGAACACTGACAGACTGAGAGGATTCTGCTGATGCCCTCCCAAGGAGCAAGCATAGTGCACCCACTGATCTCAAACATTTTTTTTAAAGTACAAATTCCTTTGGCTCAATTCCACCATTGAATCAAAATCCTCAGGGCTGTTTTACCAACAACTAGACTATGTTACTTGTTCTTTCAGCTGACTCCTAATGATAATGCATGTAATATTTAGCTTGTGCCTAAGCGAATTTCATTCCTTTTCATTTTATCTTCCATGTTGGGCCATTTCCCAACTTACTAGAATTTTCAATATGTTGTGGTCAGAAATATTATTTAAGAAACACCTCAATCTCTACTGGTTTCTTTTCTTCTACTTATTAGAAGTTTACACAAAATATTTGATAAGGGAAATAATTTAAACACCAATAAATGAGGAGTTTTTTTTTGTTTGTTTTAGAGGACTCACTTTTCAATTTCTATCTACAATTCAAAATTGTTATAATTACTGGTAGTTAGAAGACTTAACACTTACTAGGAATAAGTCTATTACATACTCTAAAGCATTATTCTTTTTCCACATGATCTTAATACAAAGTCATTTTGGAATTTATATTTCCACCTTGCCATTACATTATATAAAAGGTTTTTCTTTTTCTCCCAAGCTGCCTTTTCCAACTTCTCCTTCCTCCTAAATGAATTGCCACTTTTGGGTCACTTTGCTGTTGGCATCATTGTAAAGAAAGAAACTTTAAACATCCTCATTGAAGAATTACCTTTAAACCACAGCATGGATGGGTGGCAACAATTACTACTATTAAGCAAAGATAGTTGGAATGGATATGTCCTGTTAAAGAATGCCTCCTGATTTAAAGAAACACAATGGTTATTTTTTCAATGTTTTTTTTTACATTTATCTTTAAAAAAAATATTATAGATATTGCCTTTGTTTGTGTTTTTTTTTTTCCATTGACTCCTTGTACCCTGAACCCACCCAACCCTCCCAGGCCTTCACTACTCTATTGTCTGTGTCCATGGGCTATGCATATATGCATATAAATTTCCAGATTAATCACTTCCCACCCCCCACCTCGGCCCCCAACCCTGCTTTCTCTCTGAAATTCAACAGTCTGTTCCATGCTTCTATGTCTCTGGATCTATTTTATTCATTAGCTTATTTTGTTCACTAGATTCCACATATGAATGGAGAGTATTAAGCTAAGTGAAATAAGCCAGTCAGAGAAAGAAAAGTATCACAATAGTTCATTTTAAACTTTGGCCTCTGTATTTATCTAGCACTGGCAACAGTTCTTTAGTCTTAGAAAAGAGAAAAGAAGAAAGGAAATGAAGAGAGCCTGAGATGGCTGTTTGAGAACAGGAGTTCAACATGAAGAATTAGGGAGTGAAGATGGGATTCAGGAGTCCTTGGGAAATTCAGAAAACTAGGAATGAAAGGTACCATAGAGATTCAGACTCATAATTTTTTCTTCTTGTTCCTAAAGCATACATATGAGTAGGTCAAAACATGTTCTGTTTTCCTTATGCTCATGAAACCCCATTCCATTCGCTCCTGCCTGCCTGACCTGGAGACTTGGGGCTCCAGCCTCATCATCTTCCCATACCCCATTCTATGCATCCCATACCCCATCCTCTGGGGAAATCAGAACATCAGCTCCTCTCTAAGCATGCTCTTTTTGCTTCCACTTACAATATCTTTGTTCTTGATATCCCCATCTACCTGGAATGTTATAGCTTCTCCACACAGGTGCAAAAACCTGCAAAGTTTATTGTAAACCTCACCTCCTTTAACAAGCCTTTCTAATACTTCTAAGGTGTCTGACCCTTCCCTGAGCCTGCACCATACCTCCTAGAAGTACTCATAGTAAACTACCTAGAATTACAGGGAGAGCTTGGAAGATAGGACACTGGTGGGCCCCCCCTTGCCTTTTCTGTACTGACCTTTTTCCCAGTAGCTTTGTATCCTCTTACCTGCAGAGAACTCGAAGTGATTTTTTTATTACCTCATACCTAAGACTAACCATCTTTAGGCCTAGACATGTGACATCACTCACCTCTATATCCTTTGCAGGCCCTCTTCTAGTACCCTGCACACCAAAGGCCCTCAAATTCCTAAGGTGGGAGTGGAATGAAGGAAGGGAGAATGAGCAGAAGAAGAAGCAAGTGGAAGGAGAGAGACAGAGAGGGAGGGAATAAAGAAGGGCCAACCATTTTTTTTATCCCTCAGTCTATTTGTAGCTTACAAATTACCTAATATTAATTCTCTCTCCTTTATTACTCAATGTTCCTTTTTTTTTTTTTTTACTTTCCTAAATCAGCAGTTTGGATCTCAGTTTACAATGCAGCACAGATTGGGTGAACACTGATTTGAAACTGATCTGCTGTTGCTAAATGCTTAAGCCTTTGGTCATGTAAGAGTGATATCCTAATGACCTACTATATCCACACACAATGCTGGGCTCTGGAAATACAAAACAGACAGGCATTGGCCTTCTAGAGCTAAGCATTGAGCACTCACTCCTTGGGATGAGCATACCCGCTGACATGAGCAGCTTGCTCTGTGGTTGTTATTATGGGCCCTGGAGGAGAACCCCGACAAGGGAAAGCAGCAGAGTCCACAACCCCTAGAGACCCCTTGAATGCATTTACACTGCACACTGTGGAGCTGGGAGTCTCTTGGGTGCCATTCAGGACTTGTGTCATGGTGAGAACAATTAGGGGCTTCACGGAGGTTATTGGAAAGCCAAGCACTGAGAGCCACCTGATTCATTTGTTACATTCAAATTTTCTCCCTTGGCCCCATGAAACTTTGTATACACAAAATACCATTCTAAAGTCTCTCAGTTTTCCATCTTTACTGCTGTGTTTAGCTCCCCTGACTGTGTTCCTTCTGAAATAAAGTTAGCAGAAAGGCAGGGAGCATTACATTCATAGTCAGTGTCACTTCTTCAAATAGGTGTGTTAGGCAGGTGTCTGCACAATAAGAGTGGAGGGCACTACCAGAGTAAAAGTATGTCTTCCACAATCCCTGTACACCTTATCATAAAAAAATGCAGTCTACTGAAGCTATTTTCCCTGGGTCAGAAAAAAAAATCAATGGCATATTTTCTCCAAATTTCAAAGCAGGAAAGCATATTATTTTAAACTTTTCACTTAGTATATTAACAGTGATTCATGTTAAGCATCCTGATCAAAATCATTCACATGCACGCACTTGTGCGTGCACACACACACACACACATACACACAATTGTATCTCCTTCATTTAGTAGCTGTGTGGTGGTAACTTGCCAAACATTATAAAACTAATACTGTCTTCATTATTCTCGCATTGGTTCATTATTGTCTATTTAAGCCGACTAACCCTGTTGAATAAGTGAAATTGGAAATCCCATTTCTTCAGAGTGGGATAAAATGTAGCTAAAAGATATTTTGGTAAGACCCATTGGTGAATGTACGGCACAAGACGGCAGCACACAACTGAGACAGTGATGGCAGTCTTAAATGCCACAGATGTCCAGGATGGATATGCAGGAAAATCAAGCAGAAGGAGAGGCTCCAAAGAAGTGAAGATCCCTGCAGGTGGGGAGATACAAAGCTATTGGGGAAGAGAATAGTACAGAAAAGGCAAGAAGGCCCACCAGTGACCTCTTTTCCCAGCTTTCCCTGTATTGTGTCTCCAGAGATCAAATGAGGTCAAGAAGGGCACAGTGTACTTAATAAGTCCACCAATTCTGAGTGGGGGGTGCCATGTGACTGATCATAAGTCAATAAAGTGAGAGGCCAAATGATTAGATGCACTAAAATTAGCCTCAACAAGAACAATTGCTACGTAGCTAAAGTACTTAACTGAGATATGTATCATATCAAGAAATAGGAATTATGTATCATGGGAGAGCCAACAAATTGTAAGATTTCACAAATGTAATTTCATTCTTCTCATCCAAAATTTCCCTGGGGGCTAAATTTACACCATGGGATATCCTTTATTCTACATTGTGTGTAATGTCTTTACATTTTTATGAGGCCACTGTAATCACCTCTGGCTATATTTATAATTAATTTTCATTCTGACAGCAATAAGAATAACACTTATTTTATCTTTTAAAGTGCAATTATTTTGCAATACCAAACAACTTTATGTTATAATATTTGAATTCTAAAATTTGAATGTGGATTTTCTTGGGTTGGAACTTTGAATGTATGTTCATAGCAAGTTAGATACTCTAATTCTATTCTTCCAAAATCCAGGTTCTTGGATCCACATTCTACCACCATAAGCACTTGCCTTTCATTTTGTATTTAAAATTAACATGATTCATGTACATATGCAATGCAAGTATTTTGGCTATAGGTATATATAGGCCTTTTATTTACCAAGATTGCAGAAGTTACTCCAAGGGGTCTAGAATCTTTCTATGTAGACAATGTATTTTAAAGATGCAAGTAGACCCTGTTGTGACTATTTACAGTCAAATTAATTTTAAAGAATTATTGTCCATAATAATTTTTATTATTCATTTTCTCAATCAACTGATACAGGAAGAACAACTATGGTTCAGTGGTCTTCCAATTTTTCTAATTTAAAAGGGGAACTTTATACCAGAAAATGATGAAGATCACTATACTAAGTCACAAGTGTATTACATGTAAATGTTGATAGGGCAAGAACCTACCAATTAAATCACTTTGATCATACCATGAGAAAATAAACCACTATGAATAATTTTATGATTATTCATACAGTGATTTATTATAATTCACATAATTAGCAAACACATTGAAAGAATGAAGGCCTATAATTATATGATTACAATGCACAGCCCATTTCATTTTTTTTTGGTGAGTCCAAACTCCACAGACAGATTCCTGACTTAGGAAGTCATTAAAAAATACGATCTAATTTTAAATATACTTAAACATGCAGCCCTTGCTTGTATAAACAATTCATTTAGTACTATTTATTGTAATATACATATATATGCACATATGTATGTGTATATATATGACATAGTAACTATAACATACCCTTTGAATAGCCTGTTATGAAAATTATTTCTTTTAATGTTTTCATATGAAAACAGGAAAGATCAGATTTTCAGAAGCAAAATATTAAAGTGCTTTGCTTTCTCCCTCTGCTTTATCCACAGTTCACAGCTTGGCAGTTACAGATAGTGTGATAAGAAAGCAGCATCAGGCCGGTCAGTCATCCCTTCTCTAAAGCTAAAAGCCATAGAAGTCTTCAAGTTTGGGCACCTGAATATTGTTTCTAAACAGAGGAACCAAAAGACATTTCAATTAAGGATCTTTCATTGTAACCCAGTGGCCAGGGTAAGCAGCAAGGGTATGTCCATCGAGCCATGTGGTTGGCTTGTAATGGAACTCTATCTGCAGTGTAAAATACTCCAGGGTGGCATTCTCTGGGTGAAAATTAAAAGCATAGTTGTAAGATGATTAGCAGAATTTGTCAAATAAACAAGCCTGTCTACATTCCTACAATATTCCTTAGTAAATCTGCTAGAGCAAGTCTAAAGAATTCCCATGCGACAGAAGGCATATGCATTTTTAAAATATAGGAAACCAAGAAAATGCTTGCTATTTAAAAGTATCGGGGAAGTCACATATATAGGCATGATCAAATTCATCTGGAACAGAGAAATATTGGGGATGGGGATTCTTAAGGTAAAAAGCAAGATACTGGGAATTTAGGAAGAAGAAATGCTCTATAGCAGGCAAGTTCTTTAAGTCCATGTATACCTACTTTTATTTACAGCAATAATGCTCCCCTTTCCAATTCTACCCTAACTAAAATATAAAAACTTCCTTTTTTTCACATGATTATCCAGTCACCTAAAAACATATATGGAAGGTCATATCACTAGCCATATCCTTCTCACATGTGGAAATGTATTTATGTTAAGACACAGGATCATTAAAGAAATGCAGTGATAATAGTGACACATGGGGGATTGCTTCCCCCTAAAGAACCTTAGCAATTATTGCAACTAGCACATTCCAAAACAGATTATCTTTACATCTTTATGTCCTCTGTTATGCTTACTATTCAAACCCTTTATGCTTTTTTAAAATAAACTGACAAATGAGAGTAGCTCTTTCGGTCAACTGACCCATTTTAAGTGGTAGCATCAAGTTTGTTTGTGAACAGTTGTATACTCTTGTTACCCCAAACAAAAACACCTAAGTGCTCAGGAGCATTTAAAAAGAAAAGCAATCAGCTTAAAACATTCTCAACACAAAGCCCTTTGTTACCATTTTTAAATACTATTCAAAAGCAACTGTTTTGGGTTTGTATTGTTTTCCAGTTACTTAAGACGACTATATTCCCATCTGAGCACTGCTGAAAAAAACTGAGTACTGACTGAAAGTTAGCCATCAAACCTTGGAATTTGTCTGTGCTGCTTACGCACTGAACAGCTGATGCTAGAAAGCTAACTGTAACCAGTATTAGAAAGTGACTATAAAGATTTACAATAATGATGAGAGGAAATGCCCTGTTACATTCATCCGACTTTGGGGAACCCTTAATAATAATAATTCCATATATCTCAAAGGCATAGCGTGTTGGTAAGCACTTCTACACATACCTTGTCTCTTTATTGCAACATGTAACTGTTGTATTTTTAATGATTTTTTTTGAAGGCAGAGAGGTAAAATGCAAGGTCAGAAGTCACAAGGCTTGTAGCTGACAGAGTCTGCAGTGCTTGGCAGGCCCTCTGACTCAGCCCCAAATTCTCCAGTGCCTGATGTCTCAGAGAGCTGAACTCCTTCTCTTTGAGATTCCTGATATAACTAATGGAAATAGGCTTGGAATTTAATAAGAAAAATGCTGACACTGCCTTATCTATAGCTGCCCAAATGGTGCCATTATAATTATGCTTTTTAAGTTGAGTATTACCAGAAAACTTGCTACTTTTAAGTCTTATTAATCAACACTTGGGTGCTCTGGTTGCCACAGATTATAGAGTATTCTGCTTTATCAAAACACGAGATTTGCCAAACACCAAAGATTATATTGTTGCAAGGCAAAGTAGAACCCAAGCCCTTCAGGGCATAACAGATGAAAAGATTCTGAAATATAAATCTTAAATTAATGCTAAAAGTTCAGTTGTTCTTAAAAATGTTTTTTTTATCTATTTGTCATTTTAATATTTGTTCACATACGTTGTAAAACATAATAAAAATTTCCTTTTAAAATTTTCTTTAGTCTTAGGAATACTGTGATTACTTGTCAGCTAAATCTGATTTTGCTAAAGCAACTGGTCAGGAAACATTAATATTTTCTATATTTATAAGTGGGATTTCTTGTATTTTCCCAAATATTTTCTAATCTACCTACATAACCTGGGCTGACAAAATGGCAATAAACTAGAGAAATAAATGTTCTATTTTAAATTATTCACTCTCTTCATGTTTAAGTGCTTTCCTATTAAAGCAAAGCTTTTTATTATTGATTTGTAGGATACCTAAGAAAAATGCCGTAACCTGCCTCAGTTATATAATCCTCTCCAAAAGAAAGTAACAGGTTATAAAGTGCTATTAAAATGATTGAAACTATCCTAATATGAATATATGCAGTCTTCAATTAAAAGGATAACAATGATATGTGTATGTATGTTTTACGGTCATTGTCATTTTTAGAGACTACTTTTCCTTTCTAGTATTACTTCTATCCACTACGGAGCTTATAAAGCCTTTAGAATATGCCACTTTGGTAACATGTATGTGATTTATGTCAGAAAACAACTGAGAATGTCATTTATAAAATATTAAAATAAAGAGTGCAGGGAAAAATCATTGCAGACTCTTCGGCACACAGTTGAAGACAAACAGCATGGAAGCAGCTGTAGTGTTACCCTGACCCCTGAAGGAAGGAATCAGGAGTTAACT
The DNA here is from genome assembly GCA_027563665.1 of Antrozous pallidus. Classification (NCBI taxonomy): domain Eukaryota; kingdom Metazoa; phylum Chordata; class Mammalia; order Chiroptera; family Vespertilionidae; genus Antrozous; species Antrozous pallidus. The sequence goes on from CM050509.1 coordinate 124,927,251, forward strand.
TCACTTCCAATTTCCTACACAATATGAACACCAAACCTCCAAATCCACTGGCACAACATATCAGTGTTTGGGGCATGTCCTGCAGAAATAAAAAAGTCATCTCAAATATCAGAGCTCAAATTTTCATTCCACCATTCTGATTTGGGGTGAGCAGATCTTTTCAAAGTTACTTAGTGGATATCTAGATCCTGCACCTTACTCCATAGGAAAAAAACGAAAAAATAATTTCATCTCCATGATTTTTTAAAAAAGTCTTTTTTTGTAAAATAAATGTAAAGGGAAATAGGAAATTATACAACTAGGTGAGAAGAGAAAATTATTTAATTCAACAGGGGTTAGAATTTTAGCAGGAGTTTCATTATGAGGGAATATATAATCCATTAAGGAAAAAACAGATCCTAAAACAGACAGTAGAAGGCCAAAAGGAGCTTATGTGTATCTTCTTTTAAAGAAAATCATAGTTCCAAATAAAACAGAGAAAATGACATTTTATTCTGCAGTATTCCTTTCTCTGTACCGGGAGCATAGTACATTTATCTCATTTCATGGTAAAAGTCACAGGCAGCTGCAACATGTCCTTTAAGCCATTCAATAAGTAAAACTTGAAAATGGATTACTCTTTATTCTGTGATTTGTTTTAAAAATGAATCCATTGCCATTTATTTTTTTAATTTAACAGGATATCATTACATTTGAAGGATTTTACTTCTCTTTTCCCAGAGGGTTAAAATGGCCCAGAAACGGGTTGTCAAGGCAAAGATAAAGGTACCAAACACTCATTTCATTTCTAACACACTGTGGAGGCAATCATTTTTATTAAGGGAACCACAAGACTAAAATATGCATCAAGCTCTAGCAGGAAAAAACGCAAGCAAGGACCCCAAATAGTCATTCTGTTCAGCCTTCATCTCAATAGATTTAACTTTCTTCTTAGTTGGGGTCACATATTTCAATCATTGGGCACAGAACTATGACCTTGGCTGGGATCATCAGTCCGGATTACTCAATGGGGCACTTGTGAAACATTGCGGACTCTCATTTTTGACTCTCCACGGGTGTGGCTAAAATTGCTCCTGTCCAGCCATAAAGCTTACATGATCGGCTGTCCCTCAGAAACTCACTGTGAGAAAACTCATGCTAAATTCGCCACAGAGATCAGGGTTTACAGGACCATTGGAGCTAATGTCAATCCACACTCCTCCTCCTCTGTTAACTGTTACAAGCCCTCAAAAGTTAACAGGGTGATGGAGCCTCTCTCTATACAATCATTTTATCTCACTATCATTGACTGAAGCTCACTGATGTAATGAAGTTACATAATCACTGATTATGCACGACTTCCATCCATCTTCCTACATATCCACATATCTTCTCTCTTTCCCTTCAGATGAATCTACCAGGTGAGATTTATAACACATGTAAATGCTCCATTCTCTCATCATAGGTACTGAATATTGCACTTTAGCATTGCAGTACGGTGCACTGAACCATGTCATCAATATTGATTTTTTTATCCCATTTCCTAGGCAGAATATGTTTAAGCATCCTTCATGCTCGAGTCTCTAACTTTTTACTGGAAGGGTAAAATAGATGTGGCAGATAGGACGCATCTTCAACTTAAGGTTAAGGGAAGTGTGTAATTGCCTGCATATCCAAAGCTAGCTGCATTGCAATAAAAGGATGCTTGCTGGTTCCAGACCTTGGACTCCTCTGCACGTGGGTCACAGCTTCAGTTCTTTAGGATATTGGATAAGTAATTATATTATGGGCAATTGAACTTGAAGGGAAAAAAAAGCATTACTGTGACATTTGAAATGATATTGCACTATTCTTTTCTCTTTTTGGTCATCATTTTCAGCTTTTTCTTTTCTTGTTTCATTCTGAATGATAATCCAGTGGACAAAAAAGTAGCCTAGGGCACTTAATAATTTCCAATAATCACAACCTAGAGAACAAATTAACAATGATTATCATCTTAAAGTTTAAGAACTTGACAAGTGGGATGTCCCTGTCCCATTGCGGCTGTGAAATGCAGCAGAATGCTGCACTGAGTTGAAAACATCTTTCTTTAAATAAATAAAAAGTAGCTCGTTTCATTTGAAATAGGGCTCTTCAGTAACTGTTCCTTACACTACTGCTACCTCTTCCAGAACACAGGAGCCACAAATATTGCATCTAAACAAAAGAGTGACTACCAAAATTAATTCAATGCACTCTTCCATATAAAAATAATTGGAGGTGGGGAGTGATGCTCTGATTTATTTTTAATTACATCCAGAATACACACACACACACACACACACACACACACACACACACACACACACACACAGGCACACACACACACAGGCACACACACACACAGGCACAAGCACACACACCAACACACCCAACTGCAGTTATTCCATTCAGTGCCAATAACGGCCACATCACAGCCATGAGTGCGATGCAGCAATCATCCAAGTCACCCATTCCCATTACAAACGCCCAAGTTTGCTCATGCCACTGATGGATTTGCATATATAAAATGACCTTACCCACAACAGTCTTCCAAATTTTTCTCTTCTGGATATCAGTCGGTAAGGTAATTGCTGGTCATCACAATGCGTATTCAGAAAAAATCCACGTTTTACTCCCGTGTTCTTTTTCTTGTTTTGCTAGCAATTAATATCATGAACAAGATACCCATTCACAAATGCCAAGTTCACCATAAAAGCAGATAATTCCATACAGCTCTTCCCTACAAGACTGCCTCCAGTTAGTTCTCAAAGTGCCCGATTGTTTGGTGAAGATACAATCCAGGTGCAGAGGAGGGGGGTAGAAGGAAGACTAGGAGAAAAAAAGAAAAGGCAAATAGAAAAGGAGAGACAGAGAGGGGAGAGCAGAAAAAGAGGGAAGAAATTAGAAGAAAAAAAAAGGAAGGAAGGAAGGAAGGTAAAAGGCCAGTAAGTAAGGAAGTCTGTGAGCTCTATTTCAGGAACCAGAGTCTTGCTTGCAAATCTTTCGAATACATGTAGCCTCTCAGATCTTCTTGGTCCCCAAGTAAAATTTCCAGGTCCGGGATGCAGCCATAGAAAGAATCCTATGTATATTTCACAAGTATCCTGCAATAACAGATCCAACGGGGTTTTCCTTGTACAGTACTGCTATGTGAAAGCACACAACCCCTGCTGTTTGGGAAGGTGTCTCCTGGGTCCTAGCTCTCTTCAGCAGCCCCCAAAAATGATTTTTTGAAAAGAGTGGAGGGGGAAAAAGCAGCTTTGCTTTTGCCTTGAGTGATGCTAATCCTGAGCGAAAACGACAAGCAAACCACGAATACCACAAGATCTTGATAAATAGCCACAATCCACTCAGAATATCCCAGGGAAGAAGGAGCGAAAACAAGAAAGAGAAACTGCAATGCATAAATGATTCCAGTGTTTCTACAAGATCGGTTCATTTGATTGAATGCATTCTCCGGTTTGCTGCAAGTCATAAAGAGGATAGTGTTACTGCCACCCAATGGATATTTTAGTACTAGCCAATCCACAGAATGCCATCGATTTTCAAGTTTTAGTTTTCAGAAGATTGAAGAGGAAGGAGAGTAGCCTGGGAATCTTTCGTAGAGGACCCTGAGAGGCTCAAATGAGAATCTGTCCTTCTCGGCAAATGTGGATCAGCAAATGTGGACACTCCCAGTCTTGTGCTAGCCACCTTAAAATTACGGTTCCATTTGGGAAGCGGAAAGGTACGAAGGGATGCCTAAACTGACACTCTCATAAGAACCTCCTTTTCATCTCTCTTTTAGAGCAGAGATGTTATTGCGTGTGATCTCCATCTCTCTCTCTCTCTCTCTCTCTCTCTCTCTCTCTCTCTCACACACACACACACACACACACACACACACACACACACACACACACACACGTGCGCGCGCCAGCGCGCCCACTCTCAAATTTCACTTTAAGATGAATTTCAAAAGGGAGAGAGAGATGTTTGTGAGGGCTGCTCCAAACCTCAGGTGGCAAGATGACAATTGTTTCTAAGGGGCAGCTTTGCAGAGTGCTTTTGTCCCTATTGGTATGTAAAACTGTGAATCCCTCAGGTACTAACCCCTCTCCAAAGCCTCTTTCAGGTTGGGGAGGAGAAAAATCTTCCCTGAGTGCTGGAGTGGAGCCTGGGAGAAAGGTGCTTCTGAAGGCGCTCTGGGAGAAAGGTGCTTCTGAAGGCGCTCTGGGAGAGGGGGTCACAGAGAGGAGGAAATTGAAGAGGCTCTTCCTCCCACCCACCCACTGTGTAATAGAGTTAGCTGCAGGATTCTGAGATGGAGTCCTGCTGGGAAAAGAGGGAAAAAGTAGGTACTGGTCAAATACATTAGGATATTTGCTCAATTTCAGATCCTTGCCCTTTATACTACTGGAATAGTGGTTCTGTACTCTTCAAACTTGAACATATGCATAATCACCTGGGTGTCTTGCTAAAATGCAGATTCTGATGCAGTAAGTCTGGAGTGAATTTTGCGAATCTGTCTATCTAATAAGCTGGCCCATGTACTGCCACCACCTTTTTTAGGTTCTGACAGGGTGGGGGGGGGGCTGACAATTAAAGGCCTGAGAAACACTTTCTACTCTTTTAAAAAATGTATTTTTATTAATTTCAGAGAGGAAGGGAGAGGGGAGAGAGATTGAAACAGCAATTATGGGGGAGAATCATTGATCGGCTGCCTCCTGCATGCCCCACACTGGGAATGGAGCCCACAACCCAGGCATGTGCCCTGACTGTGAATCTAACCATGACCTCCTGATTCATAAGTCACGCTCAAATACTGAGCCATGGCAGCCGGGCCATCTTTCCACTCTTCAACCATTTCCACACACCACTTCTGGGTTCCATTCTAGAAAACCTTAACCCACTCTGCACCATTTCCCACACACTTTTGTGATGTAAGGTTTAATAGGATAAACCAAAAATAGAACAGTAAATAGGTAAAGCAGCCTGGGCCCTAGAGAGCTGTGTCTTCGTTTCATTTAGGAAGTAAAACACAATAGAAGATAAAGGAAACACTTGCAAATATTTGGTAAAATGAGAACTAAACTAATGCAAGCTAAACTCAAGCACTGGTGAGACTGAATGGGGCCTGGGAGACTGGAAAGGGAGGCCGTCGTGTATTTTTAAGGAAGGAGCTGTATATTAAAATTTCCAATTCAAGCTGAGGAAAGATCTGGTTCAAGTGTGTAGCAACTCTTACCTGGTTTCTCCCTGGAGGGAACTCACCCAGATTAACCTCCTGTGGAATGTCGGTTCTCTTCTCCCTGCTTGGTCCCAACGTGCTCTAATCCAGAGCAAATTTAGAACTGCAGGTCAAGGGGTAATATATTCTCTTCTTGTAGCAGGTGATCCACATTTCAACACCTATTGCAGTCCCTTAGCTGACCCATTTAAGTGAAGAACTAGACCTCAAGTGGACTGGGAGGGGGCACAATTAACAAATTTAATTGCTTCAAGAGAAGTTTAAAAGTCTTGGACTATATGCTCAAATCCTTGATTTAAATCTAATTTCTACTCCTAAGTGGCCATAATTACCTGAGGGAATCCCTTTCATTTCTCTTGGTCTCTGTTTCCTTGTCTGAAAAATGACAGGTTGAAATGAACTGGTTGCCAAGGTCTACTCCTGCCCCATGTGGTACAAAAAATAAAATAAAAGGTCTTCTATTTGCAAGGCTTCTGCTAATCAGTTTGTTACTCTACCCAGAGTATGAGTTCTAATGATTACCTTGGCATGGTCTGCATGCGAAAGAGTATCCAGAAGCTTTGAAAAGTGTGTTAAAGACACAGGTGAACATTTGACCATTTCAATCCTATTGGAAAAAATGACTTAAAACACTGTCTGTTTGGATCAGGAAGGAAAGTGGTTTGTTTGAAATCGAGGTGTGCCATTGTCTATTCCTGGATCTTACAGAGCCAACTGTGGGCCTCACTGTTTGTTGCCATGGGATCCTCTTTGTGCGAACTGTCTTGAACTGTGTGGGAACATTTTCCTCTTGCCTCCCTTCAGTTCTCTCTCTAACTCCTCTGAAGATATGTGTCAGAACAAAATGTAGCTGCATTATTGCCAATTAAGACTAACAGCAGCTGCAAGGTGCATCTAATTAAGAATTTTAATTACTTCACTGAATTCTCATTTGCAGATGTGTAGAGCATTAAACAATGTATTGTGATTTTATTTTAAAATCTGAATAAAACTGACCTCCCTTCTAAAGGTAGGTAAAAAAAAAAACTACACAACTCAATGATGGGTGTAAAAAAGGCTTTGGCATAGGAAGTATGTATACCTTGGCACACTGAGAATAAGTGATACTACATTCAGGATTAAAAAAATAGTGAGCATATCCATAAATATGCCTCTTTTTAATGAAGGGGTAAATCTCAAAATACTGCAGAAATTAATAATGTACTACTTAAACAGAATCCTTGCATATTACATAGGTCTCAAATGTTCTATTCTTTTTCAGTAATGGGATGGTTAACAGTAAGTTTGGTGCAGCAGTATGGGGATTGTAGGCTACAATCCAAAGCATTATGGGATTTGTAGTAAAAACTGGCTGCAGATCAATTCCATGCTCCTAGTTTTACTCAATTGAAAGAACTACTGTTTTATTTCCTAATAATAAAAAAGAAAAATGTCAAGATACTTTAAATAAGACATTCATTTTAAGGAAACAAAGTTGGTATTACTAGGAATATAAAATTAGGGTTTAACTACAATAATATTCTGACTGAGGAGATGGAGAATTAGCCACAAATAACCTGAGTTACCTATTTCTTAACATTACTATCCTATAGCTAAGGTTTCAAAATCAATTTTATTTTAGTAGTAAAAAGTGAGAAAATACAAGGTTTTGTATTTACGAAAGAACTGTGTGAACACAGGAAATGAACTCAAATTCTTATGAGTCCACTTTTAACTATCAGTAACCTACATTTATTTTTTTTTACATTTCACATCATTCCTTAGAGAAGTGAGGAAGAGTTGCATTTAATCTACCTTTTCAGATGTTTTGTTATACAAAAAAATACTCTGAATATTCAGAGTAGCTCCTCCTTTTTAATGACATTCTTAAGGCTGGCATATCTGGAAAATGTCTGGCATTGGATATTTCATTCTGTTGAAATTTAATTAATTATGGAAATGTATAAATTACGGAGTTAAAATTCAGTTCATCTGTTGTATGCTGATGATTCTGTGTAAGTAAATACATAATTTATAGAGATTTTGATTTAACTCTGTTGGCAATTTATTTCAAAGTTCAGTACACATTTTATGTATGATATAATTTCAAATGCTAGCTCCCCAATAATGTTCTAGGAAATCAGACCCCTTTGTTATAAAGGCTAAAATAGGACTCTTCAAGGTCTCTTCCATCTGTGAAAGTCTCCATTATCATTCTAAGTTACTTAGAAAGCATTTTATATCTAAGGTTGCTTACTTTTCTCTTTCTCTCCTTAAAGAGTCCATCCACAAAAAGGCAGCGCTAAAGCAAAACTGTTGTTACAGACGTGAATAAATACAAAATCAAATGCCTTCATTTTCAGGCCTTTTGCCAGCAACATTCATTTAAACCCACCACCTCATATTCTCAAATAATGTACAAAGATGAGCATTTCAGCAAGCCCCCACCGCAAAGTTCAGAAATAATAAAGAGTGCTCTGAAAAAGCAAACAGTAACAGCAAAGGAAAATGCCATGCCTGCTTTTCTTTCAGATTTCTGAGTTTTGAATCATAAAAAATATACAAATATATATCTTCTTGAATGCAGTTTACATTATTGTTCGTACTGTGAATATTTCTTTTATGGCCATAAAAATAAAAGCAATGCCCCAAATGAAACACTATGTACATAAGCGATGCAAATGCATCCCCGGTGGAAAGCCGGCTGGCTGCTGGTGGGAGGGTATATTTATACAGTGCCTTTCATTTGGAAGGTTCCCAAAATGATTTGCAAACTGTATATAGAGGAATTGCTCACCATGGAAATTCACCCACTTCCAGGAGAGAATGCAGAAGTCATTCCATGCTGACAACTAGTTTAAATAAAACCATAGAACAACATTTCAAGAGGCTAAAATTGTCATTGATTCAAGAAACGTGCATTGAAAACCCACTATGTGCCAGTCATGGTTTGAGGTACTAAGGATATCAATGTGGATATATCCAGTCATGTTTCTTGCTCTCCCAAAGTTTGTTTTATTGAAATCTGACCAAACGCAGGAATTAAAAGTCCAATTTTTTGGTGAATTTCTGACCTCTGCATATGATTCTACTGAAACAAACCACTTGCTACTTTATATATGTATTTATACCAGGCTTCATGACATCCAAGATGCATGACCTGCGGCAACACATTCTACTTCAAATTGATCACACATGCAGAAAAATAGCGTCAGCTGTTATGGCTGAAGCAGGTAAAATGACAATAACATTTCCTGCATTGTATGATTCAGAACAGGTAGGGCAGAATTAAAAGTCGTCTGGTTTGGGGAAATTAAATGAAATGTTATTGCTATATGTACATGGAAGACCACTTCCATTGAAATTATTCAGGACACTCTAAGCCATATAAAATAGTTAAGTGAAGAAATAGAGCAGTGTGAGCAGAACCAAATACCAGTGTCTCCTAAATTTACTAGATTCATAATATTTTTCAAGTGGAAATAGAACAGGAAAAAAAGGGTAAAGCAGACATTGTCAAAGTTCAGCGCAGATCCCCTGAGGTTCTAGCTTTGTGTGCTCACAGCCATCAATCCCTTCTTTGTGCTTTGCATCTAAAGGCCAGCACCTGGACCCCTTTTAACTACTGCTTTTGAGCTATTGGTGCTGCTTGACTCACACGTGATGAGAGGTGGAAGTCCCTGGAGTTGACCACTCTCTGCTGCCTTAGCCAATGATGAGCTGGTATAGGAGTATGAAACACTAGCTTATTTGATGATAGTTCACAAAAAAAAAAACTTCAAGGCATTATTTTCACCCTTGTGAAATCAGGCTGAAGCTGGGACTTGTGTGTAATCACACCCTTGCTTGGTATCTGGAAACCTAACAGAGGGTGACAATAAATAATCACCAAGGCCCCATCTCTAGCTTTTAATTAATCAACCTGTATAACGGAAACAGATCATTCATTCATTTATTCATTTGCCTATAGTTTATCCATTACATATGTATACCGGGAATGAATGTGCTCTAGGAATGAATGAAGTACAGTTCCTGTCCTTAAGGAGCTCGCGTCTAATAGTAGAGAGAGGCACACATAAACAATCCATATTATATACAGTGTGATAAGTTCTCTAAGAGAAATCTGGATTCATCCTAAAAGAATCAAGGAAGGCTGAACTTGAGGTGTTATTTCAGTGACCTTGAGGGATGAGCAAAATCAAAATCACACAATGAGTGAAGACCAGGAATGAAGAGTAACATACAAGGAACCAGTTTTCTTCTATCTAGAAGGAAATAACATTGATCCTGTTAGTAGAAATCAATGTGTTTAAAATCATAAAATCAGTTTTTGAAAGGGTCTTTAGAGGTAACCTTGAATAGCCTTTTTCTTTTAGGCAAAAGAAATTGAGCCTCACTCAGCCGAATGACATAGTTATTTAAGCTCACAAAGCTAGAAAGTGGTAGGAGTTCTCTTCTGGCATGACTCAGCCATATTGCATGTCAGCCTTTTCTTTAAAAAGTGAAATTAAGGACTTAATAGAAATATCTGATATAATAAGAACTGGTTTGAATCCTGGCCTATCACTACATGACCTTGAGAAAAGTCCTTGCTTCCTCTGAGCCTCAATGCCATGCCCCCCTACAAAGACATGAACTTAATAGAATAACCCTTTCCTGGGATATTGTAGCATATGCGCCTAGCACACTGTCTAGGACCGTGGTCAGCAAACTGTGGCTTGTGAGCCACATGCGGCTCTTTGGCCGCTTGAGTGTGGCTCTTCCACAAAATACCACAGTCTGGGTGAGAGTCTATTCTGAAGAAGTGGCATTAGAAGAAGTTTAAGTTTAAAAAATTTGGCTCTCAAAGGAAATTTCAATCATTATACTGTTGATATTTGCCTCCATTGCCTAACGAGTTTGCCAACCACTAGTCTAGGACATACTATATGTTTGAAAGAAATATGCTTTGTTTTAATTTAGCTTTTAAATTTTGTTTTAATATTTTCCCATTCAGAGAATGTTACAGTGGTGTAGATGAAGACAAGGATGTTTTTATTTTTGATAGAGTAGATATAGAGTTGAAGGGAACCAGACATTCAAAGAAGATAGTTCTTGCAGCCCTAGCCACTTTGGCTTAGTGGATAGGCCTGTAAACTGAAAGGTCTCAGGTTCGATTTTGATCAAGGGTACATGCCCAGATTGTTGGCTCAATCCCTAGGAGGCAGCCAATCTATGATTCTCTCTGATCATGGATGTATTTATCTCTTCCTCTTCCTTCCTCTCTGAAATCAATAAATATATATATATATATATTTTTTAAAAGATAGCTCTTGATTTCTTTCTCTTTTTTAAAAATAAACTGCATTTGTTTTTCATTAGGTCTAACCCTGTCTCTGACTAAAACTCATGGATATTATTGATGGATCATCAATTTGTTCAGTACAAGCCAAGTAGGCGAGTCTGCTTCTTCTAAACAGCTAGTTATAAAAATCATGAACACAATACTGAAACATATATTTGCCAATTGAAGAAGTCTGTTTTACACACATTGCAAAAAAAAAAAAAGGAAAACCATATGGCAAATGAATGTATGAAAAGGTGACTTCATAAGACATAATGGTGATGTAAATTTAAACCGCACTGCAATATCATGACACATTCATGAGGATGTTTAAAATGAAATAATGGACAATAGAAAATGTGGGCAGAATTAGAGCAACTGCAATTCACATCTAATCTGGTAAAATTAAAAACTGCTTCAATAAGCTTGGAAAACTTTTCAGCATGCCTGTAAATTCTAAAGATATGTATAACTAATGATACCATCAATTTTATTCCTAGGTATGTACTCAACAGAAATGCATACATATTTTCACCAAAAACATGTATTAGGAAATTCAATAATATTGAATGTCAACTGTAATTGAATAAGAAAAATATTTTTAAAATGGTGTAGCCATTTTGAAAAAAAAAAGTTCACAGTGTTCCAAACTGGAAACTATTCAAATGCTCATCAACAGTAGAATGGATGACTACATTGTGGTATGTTCATACTGCAAGCTACCTCATAAGAGTGAGAACTAACAATCTATGGCTATTCATACAATATATTAGAATGTCAAAACATAATGTTGCACAAAAGAAGGCAGACACAAAGAATACACCCTGTAAGTTTGCATTTATAGAAAGGACAAAGTCTACACTGTAAAATATTAATCAGCATAGTAGTTTCCCTATGACTAGAATAATGCACAAGTGGGACACATAGTTATTGCTAAGAGAAAAGCGATATTAGTACTGTTCTGTGTTTTTCCCCTAATATTGGTTACTTGGGTATATTTATACTGTGATAATAGATTGAGCTATATGCATTAATGTGTGCATTTTTGTATGTTTTATATTTTAATACAAAATTATTTAATTTTGTTGCATGGGTCAGACTATGGAATCTCAGAGAGAAGGCAAGGGAGGGTGGGTGTGTGGGAGATAATCAACCAAAGATCTTGAATGCATATATGCACAACCCATGGACACAGACAGTATGGTGCTGAAGGCCTGGAGTTTAGGGGGAGACAGGGGGTTGGGGGGCCTGGAGAGGGTCAATGGGGGAAAAAGTGACATATGTTATACTTTCAATGATAAAGAATTATTAAATAATGAAAAAAAGAAGTTTGTTTTAAAACCAAAAGAAAAAAATCTAACTCCCACATCAATGATACATTGCTAAAAAATTATTACTAAAAATTGATAAACTATTGGCAGATATTTGTGAAAGTCAACTATTTTATCCTATTAAAATACTAGAGGCCCAGTGCATGAATTTGTGCACAAGTGGGGTTCCTTGGCCTGGCCAGTGATGAAGAACTATTGCAGGACTGGCCGGCCTGGGGGAGGTGACCATGGGAGGTTGGCAGGCCAAGGGGAGGGATTGTGGGAGGTTGGTTATGGGAGAACACTGACCACCAGGGGGCATCTCTTGCATTGTGCATCTTCCCCTTGGTGGTCAGTATGCATCATAGCGACTGGTCAACTGGTCTTCTGGTTGTTTGGTCATAATGGTTGCTTAGGCTTTTATACACACACACACACACACACACACACACACATACACACACTCACTCACTAGAGGCCTGGTGCATGGAATTCGTGCACAGGGGAGGGAGCGTCCCTCAGCCCAGCCTGCACCCTCTCTAATATGTAATCCTTCAAGGGACGCCCAACTGCCCAATGGGATCAGTCCTAAATGGGCAATCGGACATCCCTCTTACAATCCTGATGGCTCCCAACTGCTCACCTGCCTTCCTTCCTGATTGCTCATAAAAGCTTTTGCCTCCCATCCTGATCACTCCCTAACCACTCCCCTGCCAGCCTTATTGATGCCTAACTGCTCCCCTGCCAGTCTGTTTGCCCCTAACTGTCCTCTCCTGTAGGCCTGGTAACCCCTAACTACCCTCCCCAACAGGCCTTGTCACTCCTAACTTCCCCTCCCTGCAGGGCTGGTCCCCCCCCCTCCCAACTGCTATTCCCTGCAGGCTTGGGTCTTCCCCAACTGCCCTCGCCTGCAGACCTGGTCACCCCCAACTTCCCTCCAGTGCCAGCCTGGTCACCCCTCCCCTCCAGGCTTGATTGCCCCCAACTGCCCTCCCTTGCAGGCCTAGTCCCTCCCAACTGCCCTCCCCTGCTGACCACTTTGTGGTGGCCATCTTGTATCCATATGGGGGCAGCCATCTTGTGTGTTGGAGTGATGGTCAATCTGCATATTACTTTTCTATTAGATAGGATAGAGGCCTGGTGCATGGGTGGGAGCCAGCTGGTTTGCCCTGAATAGTGTCCTGGATCAGGGTGGGGGTTCCCTTGGGATGTGGGATGGCCTGGGCAAGGGGCCTGTGTTGGTTTTCAGGCCAGCCACACACCCTGGCGACCCAAGCAGGGGCCCTGGAATCTGGGATTTATTTATCTTCTACAATTGAAACTATGTAGCCTGGAGCAGAGCCAAGCCTCCTGCTCACTTAGTGGCAGCAGCCATTTCTGTTGGGATTTTCTTATCTTCTATCATTGAAACTTTGTAGCATTGAGTGGAGGCCTAGGCCAGCAAGGGCAGCAGGGAAGCTTGGCTTCCTTTATTGCCAGGGGCAACCCTATCCCCTACTCTCTCCAGCCCCATGGCTGTTGCCATTTTATGGGGGATTTATTTGTGTTCTATCATTGAAACTTTGTAGCATTGAGTGGAGGCCTGAGCTGGCAAGGCAGATGGAAAGCTTGGCTTTTTCCATTGCAGGGGAAACCCAATCCTCTCTCCTGCTTGGTCAGTGGCCACAGACATCTTGGTTGGGTTTATTTGCATATCCATTCTTGATTGGCTTGTGGGTGTGGCTTGTGGGTATAGTGGAGTATGGTCAATTTGTATATTACTCTTTTATTAGATAGGCTAGATTGGGAAGTGTGGCTATTTCTTTGAAATGGATATGAAAAAGCAGGTTTTGTTTATTTTAAAGTGTTTTCAGGAAATAAATAGGGTTCTCTTTATGAAACATAACAGTATATTTTAATATAGAATAGGAACTAGATAATTAAGACAATCATGTCTATTACTTTCTAGCATCAATCAAAACTTTGTTCAATTCTTTTGTGAAATGATAATAACTAGCATTTTTCCAGACTTTATTATGTACTAGGCATTTTTGGAGGCATTTCATATGAGCTAATTAACTTAATCCTCAAAAGAAAAGGATTCTATTGTCCTGGCCAGTTTACAGGTGAGGAAACCAAGGCACAGATTAACAGCTTGCTCAGTACCCGACAGTGATAGTGTTGGAAATTGTACCTTCTTTTAATCACTACCATTATCATTCACTCGAACTTTGGATTATTCTATCTACTCTACATTTAGCAAAAGTCACACTTTCATATTGGGTTTGCATGTTGCCTTTATTGACTTAATACTCTTTATACGGCAAGCTATAAACTGAAGACTTAGTAGTAGTTCAGCAAAATTTTCAAGTGCACTGTTTTCCCAGGCAGAGTATGTTCTTCTTTGTTCTGTGCATCACTCTGTTCTGTTTTTCTTTTTTCCTATAAGAGATCTAAGGGAATTATTATGTTTCTGTTAAATGAAGAGAAAATGATTCAATTACACCTTTCAGGAAAAAAACGTTGATATTTCAACATTTTGAAAACTTAAGAATAGCTCTCACCGGTGTAGCTCAGTTGCTTGAGCAGCATCAGTGCACCGAAAGATAGCCCGTTGGATTCCAGATCAGGACACATACCCAGATTTGCCCGGTTTCTCTCCTTGGTTGGGGTGTGCAAGAAACAGACATAATAGGTGGATTTCTCTCTCTCTCCCCCCACATCTCTTATTTTCCTCTCTCTCAAAAAATTAATAAAACTGTATATTAAACAAAGAAAAGAATAGTGCAAAGGAGGGTGTACTAAAATGATGTAAATACTGTGCTGGCTTTCTGAACTAATTCTACCCTGAGAAGAACAACTCCTGAAGTAAAACGTAAAGGAGGATGTAAAGATATTATAGATGATGCTCATAACTAGATACCCAAACTCAATTTGTGTGAGTGTATGTATGTATGATGTGTATATATTTAGCAAATAGTAGGATAATGTTATAATATGGTAAAATGAGATGACAATATAGAAGGTACTAGTGGGAGAACATAATATGATATAATGTAGGCAATAACTTAAAATGGAATATTAAATATAATTTAATAAATAAATATTTAATACAATTTTTTTAAAATTTCAAATATATTTTATTGATTTCAGAGAGGAAGGGAGAGGGAGAGAGAGATAGGAACATCGATGATGAGAGAAAATCATTGATCAGCTGCTTCCTGCATGCCCCTACTGGGGATCAAGCCTGCAACCTGGGCATGTGCCCTGATGGAATTGACCCATGACCTCCTGGTTCATAGGTTAATGCTCAACCACTAAGCTAGACCAGCTGGGCTTTCCCACTCAGTCTTTATTCTCATATTTGCCTTTTTCACATGTATAGCTTGAAATAAAGGGCTTCAGGATGGTAGAGTCATGCGCTGCAAGGCTCCTAGCTCTGTAGTCATTGCTAAGAGGAAAGCTATACAACCAGGAGCATCAACCTTGGCCATCATCTGAGTAAGAAGCAAACTTTCATTGTGAGCCACACATTTCACATTCATTTGTCAGTATCTTAGTCTACCCTGATTTATAACCTCTGACCCATTCAAAGGCAAGGAAAAACATTTTCTTCTTTTTGCTTTCCTCTTTTTCACAACTCAGGTATACAAAATTGTATTGATCATGATACTGGGTTAATAGTATTTCTTATTGTTCTATGTGCAGCCCAATTTTATTCACATACTTATTTAGTTACCTTTTTTCCCATGAGGTTGTAAATGCTTAAGAAAGCACCACCAAAAACAAAAGCAAGCATCTTGATAATAACCATATTGAACATATGATTTTGGACCCTTGTCAACCTATCCATCTGCTTCCCTGCACTTAAGAAAACCATCATCCTGAATTTCAGGTGCATTATTCCTTTGACTTCTTTTTATAATAAAGTTTTATCGCAGGGTATTCCTAAAGATATACATTTTAAATTTCAGTTGCGTTAACTTTATAAAAAGGTATCAGTTTCAGTTCTGGATAAAATGCATTAAGCACAATTTACTCTCTCTTCCACTCAATAGAACTTTAAAACCTGGACAAAATGTATAAGCAAATATTTGAAAACCCCAAAACAGAAACAGTAGTAGGCAGATTAGCACTGAGCACCGGAATTTAAAGTATGACTGGATTCTTATTGAGCTTATCATTCCCTTCACCCCTCCTCCCCCTTTGATATCTCCCAACCTGAAGTCAACACACCAGAAACATGGCAATGATCTCAGACAGAGGGAGCTTGAGGAGAAGCCCTCTACCTCTGGCTCCAAGACTGGGAAAAGGAATGCGTAATGTTCAGAGGGAGTGCGGAAATTGCCCCCCAGACTTTCTCTGCTTTCTCCATTCTCTTGTGCCCCAGGCTCCAAGCAATCCAGTGGTGAGGATAGATGTGGCAGCTTCAGTGATTGGAACCATCAAGAATAAAAACTCTGAGAGAGAGAACTTAGTTTTATTGAGCTGCAGGCCCAAGAGGGTAGGACAAATTCTCATTGCTTTTGTTTTGTTTTGGTTTTGTTTGGTTTGGTTTTGTTTGGTTTGGTTTGGTTTGGTTTGGTTTGGTTGGTTTGGTTTGGTTTGGTTTCACTCTCTGTTCTCTTCCATTGGAGTCAGGACATGAGTCTAATCTCAAAAGTTTGCAACAGAGCATGCCAGTGTGGGCTAATCAGAGCCTTAAGCCAGGGAACCAGAAAGGATGGGGACAGAGAAAAGAAAAGTACTAGGAAGATGGCAAGAAACAGGAATCCAGGAAAGAGATGCATAAATGTGTTTATGAACTTCAGGGCTCAGTCTCAAGTTATATATATGAGGACCAGATTCTAATTTTTTAAAATCTGTAATTGTGTCCTCCATTGTGATCATAATGTATTTTGTTGACCTTCTAATTGTTTTTTGTCTTTTATTTTTGCTGTTTTTTAAGTTAAATTTGTTCTAGCTTTATGGAAATCATTGACATTTAATTGATCTCTAAGTTTAAGGTGTACAATGCACTGGTTTGACACACTTACATACAGGGATGGGCAAAAGTAGGTTTATAGCTATTAGAATAGAAGGCATGCAGATTATGATTATTACAATAGCTCTTTAACTCTGTGTTTAGTATGCACAACTCTAAGCCTACTTTTGCACACCACCGCCACCACAACCACCACCACCTCCCCGTACCCTGGTATTGTGAAATGATTTCCACCATAGTGTTAGCTAAAACCTCCTGACACATAATTACCATTTATGTTCTTTTGTGTGTGTGGTGAGAACATTTAAGATGTACTCTCTCAGCAACTTTCAAGTATATTATACAGTACTGTTAGCTATAATTACCGTGCTGTATATTAGACGCCCGGAATTTGTTAATTTTATCACTGAGTTCAGCTTTGTAGATTACATATATAACTAATATCACATAGTAATCCTCTGTCTCTGTCTGGCTTCTGTCACATAGTAAAATGCCCTAAAGGTTCATCCAAGTTGTCAAAAACAGCAGGATTTCATTCTTTCTTATGGCTGAATAATATTCCATTGTCTGTATATACCTCATCTTTACTCATTTATCTATTGATGGACACTTAAGTTGTTTCCATTATCTTGATTATTATGAATAATATAGCAATAAACATGGCTCAGATATCACTTCAAGAACCTGTCTCCTGTTATCTATTGTCTTCTACTTGGGTTTATTCAGTCAATCATATTCTAACATCTTAAGGTGGATACATAAGCCATTAATTTTGAGGCTTTAAAAATATTAGTGTTCGAGGCTATAAATCTCTCTCAAAGTTCTTTTACTGTGTCTGATAGCTAGTTTTTTCTCTATAATTCTGGGTGATTTTTTTTTATTTCAAATTGCACTGCGATTTTCTTTAACAGTTATTTAGTCATGTGAGCATATATTCAGGGATATTTTAAAGTTTTAAATTTCCATACATTCAGGGATATTTTAAAGTTTTAAAATTACCATCTAACATAATTGTATTATGATTAGATATTATGAGATATAAAATTAATTTGAGGATTTCTTTATTGGCTGGAATGTAATTGTTTAATAATTGTGCCACATTTATTCATTTAATCAAGTGTGTTAATTGTGTGACTAATCTATATCTTTACTGAGTGGTTTATTGTATAACCTACAAATAATCAGAGAGGTGTGCTGAAATTCCCCATTATTATAGCAGATTTATTAACATAGTACAGTAATGGGCAACCTTTTAAGCTTGGTATGTCAAAGTTCACCAAAAATCCAAGCATAATTCAGATAGTGTATCACTTAGAGAAAAAAACATAATTTCACAATATTTATAGTTTAAATAATAAAAATGTATAATTGTAATATATAACTGTATTTAATAAACCAAAAGCTAATTATTTAACTTACCTGCTGTCAGTCGGTTTCTTTTGATGGTCTTGATATTATTTAACTTGTGTGGGGTGCCGTGAACTAAGATAAGTGAGGGGGAGGGGGAATTCTTTAACTAATCTGCCTATTAGTGACTTTTTTGTTGCTGAATTTCATTTGCTAAAACTTCAATTGAAGGTTAGCATTTTGTACACTTCAAGCTCAAGCAAGCGCTACTAACTTCATCTGTCAATCTGTTTCTTTTGTTGGTTTTGATATTATTTAACGCTGAGAATAAGGTCTCACAAAAGTACATAGAGGGAAAAATTGTGAGTAAAGCCATTGCTATATTTTTCAGGGTGCTAAAAGTGTCTGGTAATCAGTTCCAGGCCCTCCAAATTTCCTGTTCCTAGTGGCACTCCTCTTGATTCTCCAAGTGGCACCTTTCCAGGTTCTCAAGCTTTGACCTCAAGTCGACAAACACCTGAGCCCATATGCTGTCTTGAAATTCTGCCACTTGCATCTCCAGATCATCAATGTGCATCCATTGGAAACCATTTAATTCCAAACTACTGTAGACTACTACATCAGGATACTTAATTATTTTATGGCCTGTTCTAGGCTTTTAAATTGATTAAATCTATCACTGAACTGGTCAAGTAATGAATCTAAAACATGCTGGCACTTTATATGTAAGGATTCCATTTCATTTTGTACAGCTGCACTGGCCTTCTCAAAATACTTTGTTACTCGAGGAAAATACTTATAATTTTTAGTTTCTACATCTTGCTTGAAAACTTTGTTTACTTTCAAAAGCTTTTATGTATCCAAGAATGAAGTCAATACTTTTGCCAAAACCTTGTAACTTTAAGTTCAGTTCATTAACATGAAAAGAGAGATCTATAAAAAATATCAAGGTGTTGACCCACTTATCATAATTGAGCTGAGAAAAGTTTCCCAGATCCTTATCCTCAAGTAATACCTTAATTTCTTCAAAGCGTTCCACAAAGCGCTCAAGAACTTTGCCTGGGCTCAGCCATCTTACATTATTGTACATCAGCAGTCCACTGTAGGTGGAATCAACCTCCAGTAAAAGTGCAGAAAATTCTCGCTTGTGAAGGGGGCGAGCAGCGATTAAATTAACTATTTTTGTAACAACTGACATTAAGTTGTTTAAGTCGGTGAATCCTGCCTTGGCACATAAAACCTCCTGATGGATAATACAATGAAAAGTCACAATCAGATGTCCAATAGCTTCCGTAAACAATTTGACAAAGTCGACTTTTTTCCCCATCATGTTTCGTGCCCCATCTATCATCACTGACACAACTTTAGAGATATCAATTGCAGTAGCCGAAGATGAAACATCCTTCTCAGCATGCTGCCCCTTACTTCTCTGTATGCGCCCACATGTGGCCACGTGTCATCGAAAATGGCTACACGTGTCAGTGCTGACACGTGTGTCACAGGTTTGCCATCATGGACATAATACTAACAATTTTTTGCTGTGTATATTTTGAGTCTATTTTATTGGTATATGCAAGTGTAAAATTGCTATAGGTCCTTGATTGATTGGACATTTTTGTTGTCATGATTCTCTCCATTTCTAACATTTTTTTGTTTTATTTAATATAGCTGTCAACATTGTTTAGATTAAGATTTTCCTGATAGGTCTTGTTTTTTCCATGTTTTACTTTCAACTTTTACATGTCCTAATCCTTTAAATGTTTTTCATGTAAATCATTTAAATCTGGATTTGGGCTTTTTACCTAATTTATTAATCTGTATGTTTGAATTGGTAGTTTTTTATTTATATTTATATCTTCATTATTGTTGCTACTGTCTTAATTTCTTATTTCAATGCCTCCCTCTTTTTTACTCCAGTCTTATTTTCTTACTTAAAGATAGGTCTTACTATGAATAAGGCAAGGGCTCTCTCTTCCCTTATCTCTTCCTTCTTCCAACACCCATTACTATGATCAAACTCATACTCTGGCTTTAACTTCAAATATGGTACAAGGACCAGAAGCATCAGTAACACATAGGAACTTACTAGAATTGCAGAACTTTGGGCCTATCACAGATCTATTGAATTAGAATCCACATGTAAACAAGAGCTCTAGGTGTCACATGCACAATGAATTTAGAGGATCACTAAACTAGACTTTAAGCAATTAGTTATTATAGTTTTCCCTCTCTTTGATCTTTATTATTTTTTAAACAACCATTACTGAGGTATTTATTTGATAATCTTTATTTAATATGTCTTTGGCAACATCTCCAGATTTGTCTCTCCTTTCCTTTTAAGCCTTTATCTAAAAGTGTTTTAAATGCATCTTTGTGTAGCAAACCTTTTGAAATATTGTATGCCTGAGAATATTTTTCTCATGTTCTCTTATTTTAATGACATCTTTTTGGATATAAAATACTATGTTCAAAGTTATTTTCTGTAAATTCTTTGAAAACACCCATTTGCATCCAGTGTTATTGGAAAATCTGACATCAGTCTGATTCTTTTTCCTTTGTATGGCATCTGCTCTTTCTCCCCAGTGTTTAAAATTTTGTCTTTGCATTCTAAAATTTCACTATAATATGTCTGGGTGTGGATTTTTAAAAAGTTATCCTATTTGACACTTTTGGGTGCTTTCAGTCTGAAGTCTTCAAAATTTTTAAATTTATTCTCCACATATCTTCAAATATTTGTTTTACCTAATTTTTTTTTCACTTTTATGCTGAATACTGTTATTCTGGGTATTAGTACTTTGGTGTCCATCTTTCTTTTCACTTGGCGTTATCTTTTGTAATCTCCTTTACTATCCGTCTACTTCTGGATTATTTCCTTCATATGGTTGATTTCTCAATTCATCAGTTGCTTTCTCAATTCGATATCCATTCTGTTTCAATCATTTTTTCCTACACAATATATATTTAAAGTCATCCTTATTGTTGAAAGTGTTACAGATGTCTCCTTTTCTCCCCCCATTAAACCCCTCACCCTACAACTGCTCCTTCCCTAGGCTTTCACTGTGTCCATGGGTTATGCATATCTATATATATAAAAGGCTAAGTGATAAACCGTCCATCAGACCAACTGACCGATCCATACATATGATGTGCACTGGCAATTTAAAAATAAATGTTGACTCATGCTTGTGTGATACATATAAAGCTCTCACTGGCGCCGATCGCATTTGGGGTTTCGATCTGTCGTTGTTGATCATGATTTGGGTTGACATTTCTATTATAGAGAAAGGGTGAATAGCAATATTAAAATATTTCTTATAACTAATTTCCTTTCAATGTGCGTAAGTCCATGCACTGGGCCACTAGTATGCATATAAATTCTTTGGTTAATCTCTTCCTACTGCCTCCTCCCCACTTCCCTCTGAGATTCTTTAGTCTGTTCCATGCTTCCATATCTCTGGATCTATTGTGTTCATCAGTTTATTTGTTCATTAGTCTCCAGACATGAGTGAGATCATGTGACACACATTTCTCTGACTGGCTTATTTTGCTTAGTATGACAATGTCCAGGTCCATACATGCTGTCTCGAAGGGAAAGAGATCCTCTTTTTCTACAGCTGCATAGTATTCCATGGTGTAAATGTACCACAAATCTTTTATTCACTCAGCTATGGATGGACACTTGGACTGTGTCCAGATATAAACTTATAAACTGTGCTGCTATGAACATGGGTGTGCATATATTCTTTTTTTGATTGGTGTTATCCTATATAATAAAAGCCTAATATGCAAATTGTGCCCTCAGGCGGTCATTCCTCCAGGAGTCCTACCACTCGCTATGACATGTGCTGACCACCAGGGGGAGATGCAGAATATGGCAGGTGTGGGCGACATGGTGCTGGCAGCAGGTGGCAGTGGAGGCGCTGCTGACCTCAATGGGCCCCAATGAGAGCAATACAGTGGTGGGATGGTGGAGCAGGTGAGTGGTGGCACCAGGCCAAGATGGGTGTAAGCCTGGGACCAATGGCCCCACTGATGGCCCACAGACAGTGACCAGTGGCAGTGCCAGGGGACAGGGCCACTGCCCGGCTCCCAGGTGCTGAGGGAGCCTGGTAGGGGGCCCGACCCCAACCAATCATCCTGATGGCAGGATGGTGGAGCAGGTAAGGGGGTGGCATCAGGCCAAGGCAGGGTGCCAGGTGGGGCTGCAGGGCTGTAGGGCTGTGGGGTTGGGGGCATGAGCTGAGGCTGTGAGGCTAGGGGCACGATCTGGGGCCCAATCTCTGTAGGCCACTCTGAGGGACCCACCTGTGCACGAATTCATGCCCTGATCTTCTAGTAGGACATATTCCTGGAAGTAGGATCACTAGGTCAGATGGCAGCTCCATTTTGAATTTTTGAGGAAATTCCATATTGTTTTCCACAGTGGCTGTACCAGTCTGCATTCCCACCAGCAGTGTACTAGGGTTCTCTTTCCTGCACACCCTCACCAGCACTTGTCATTTATTGATTTGTTCATGGGAGCCATTCTGACAGGTATGAGGTGATACCTCATTGTGGTTTTAATTTGCATCTTTCTGATGATTAGTGACTTTGAGCATTTTTTCATGTCTTTTGGCCATCTGTCCACTTTGGAGAAGTCTCTATGTCCTTTGCCCATTTTTTAATCAGATTGTTTGTCTTCCTTTTGGTAAGTTGTATGAATTCTTTATATATTCTGGAAATTAACCCTTTACCAGATGTATCATTGGCAAATATGTTCCCCATATGTTGGCTCTCTTTTCACTTTGTTAATGGTTTCTTTTTGCTGTGCAGAAGTTTTTTAGGTTGATGTAGTCCCATTTGTTTATTTTCTTCTTTGTTTCTCTTGCCTGAGGAGATGTATCTGCAAACATATTGCTATGAAGGATGTCTGAGATTTTGCTGCTGATAGTTTATTTTTGAATTTTTATGGTTTCATTACTTACATTCAAGTCTTTTATCCATTTTTCATTTATTCTTGTGTTTGGAGTTAGTGGTTTGATTTATTTTTTTTCTTTTTTTTTCTTTCTTTTCTTTTCTTTTTTTTTTTTTTTTTGCATGTACCTGTTTAATTTTCCCAACATCATTTACTAGTATTGAAGAGACTGTCTTGACTCCATTGTATGCTCTTGCCTCCTCTGTCAAATATTAATTGAGCATAATGACTTGGGTCAATTTCTGGGTTCTCTGTACTGTTCCACTGAGCTGTATGCCTGTTCTTGTGACAATAACTGGTTGTTTTGATTGCAGTGGCTTGGTAGTATATTTTGGTAACCAGTAGTGTGATCCCTCCAATTTTGTTCTTCTTTCTCAACATTCCTGTGGCTAATTGGAGTATTTTTTGGTTCCATATACATTTTTGAGCATTTGTTCTACAACTGTGAAATATGCCATTGGTATTTTAATAGGGATTGCATTGAATCTATAGATTGCTTTGGGTAGTATAGACATTTTAATGATGTTAATACTATCAGTCCATGAACACGGTATTTTCTTCTACTTGTTTATATCTTCCTCTATTTCCTTTTTTTGCAATGTCATGTCGTTATTTTGAGTATAGGTCTTTTACCTCCATGTTTAAGTTTATTCATAAGTATATGGGCAAATTCCTGGAAAAATACAATCTTCCAAAACTCAATCAGGAAGAACCAGAAAACCTGAATAGATTAATAAAAATTGATGAAATTGAAATAGTAATAAAAAAAACTCCCAGCAAACAAAAGCACTGGTCTGGATAGTTTCACAGGGGAGTCTTCCTAACATTCATAAAGAGATAGCCCCTATCTTCCACAAAACATTCCAAAAATCCAAGGGAAAAAACACCTCCAAGCTCTTTTTATGAAGTTAGCATTATCCTAATTCCAAAACCAGATAAAGACACTGCAAAGAAAGAGAATCACAGGCCAATATCCCTGATGAACATAGATGCTAAAATCCTCAACAAAATATTGGCCAATCAGATTCAGCAGTATATTACAAAGATCATACACCATGATCAAGTGGCATTTATTCCAGAGATGCAAAGCTGGTACACTATTCCCAAATCAAAAAACATGATATAACACATAAACAAATCGAAAGACAAAAACCACATGATCATATCAATAGAAGCAGAAAAAGCATTCAACAAAATCCAACACCCATTTTGATACAAACTCTCAGCAAAGTGGGAATAGAGGGATCATACCTCAATATAATAAAGGCCATATATGACAAACCTACAGCCAACATCATACTAAAACTAAAACTGTTTCCCCTAAGAACAGGAATAAGACAGGGATGTCTGCTTTTACCACTATTACTCAATATAGTACTGGAAATCCTAGACACAGAGATCAAACAAAAAAGAAAACATAAAAGTCATCCAAATTGGAAAGGAGGAAATAAAATTGTCACTATTTTCAGATGACATCATATTGTACATAGAAAACCTGAAAGCCTCCACTAAAAAAGTACTAGACTTAATAAATGAATTTGGCAGTGTAGCAAGTTACAAAATTAACACCCAGAAATCAATTGTATTTTTATATACCAATAATGAACTCTCAGAAAGAAAAACTAAAATATAATCAATTTACCATTTCCACCAAAAAATAAGATACTTAGGAATAAACTTATTTCACACAATATTTTAAAGATAACTAAAAATTCCTGTTTTGCTTGTTTTGATACTTTTTGCTTCTACTGGAATCTGTAATACAGAATATGTTTTCCTTTTAAAAATATATATTTCTATTGATCTCAGAAAGGAAGGGAGAGAGAAATAGAAACATCAGTGATGAGAGAGAATTATTGATTGGCTGCCTCCCACACGCCCCACACCGGGGATCGAGCCCGCAACGCAGGCATATGCCCCACCGGGAACGGAACCATGACCTCATAGTTCATAGATTGATGCTCAACTACTGAGCCAAGCCAGCTGGGCTATGTTTTGGCTTGTGAGCCCATCCCCTCCCCACTCTAGGGTACTGGCTACTCTGTTAGGTAGGTAATACATAGGAGAAAGCCATCACCCAATTCATTCAGCCCCAATGAATGTAGTAGGGAGGAAGGAATGAGCCCTAAGGTGGAAAGCAATAGGCATCCCAAAACTGCAACAAGGCCAATTTCTCATTGCCCCTTTAGGTCATGGCTTCAATTTGCATTTCTTCTACTCCCTCAGGAAAAGGTAACATTAGGAGGAGACAATCGTCATGTTGTAAAATTTCATCCTTTTACAGGGCCAAAAGTGAGTACCAGAAGGTCAAGTCTCTTATAATTTTCTCAATATTCCAAGAACACACTGCTTCTGAACAGTCTTCATTTTTATATTACTCAAAACTGCAAAAATTCTAGGCAAAAATGATGGCATCCAAACCCTTGCAGTAGGAGATTTGAGCAAGCTTTAGCATAGCTCCTAGCCACCTAAGGCCACTTCCCTGGGATGACTCAGTCCCCTATCTGGAAAAGCTCAAGGCTGCCAAAAGAATTTACCCAGCCAACACCTGATAATGGATTCTGACCTCCCTTTCTTAAAACTTTTATTTAAAAAATGTGTTTGTATCTCTTACAACCCAATAATGTCTTTCTCAAGGACCCGAAAGCCATTCCTTTGAAATGTAATCATCAAGAAGGATAAGGGCCTCTGTCTCCTAGTTTCTAAGGGAGGGTAGAAGCCTAACTTTGACAAATGCCTGTTAGCAGACATGGTGACCTAAGGGAGTTTATATTGACCAAGCCTCTTCCCTGCCTTTTTGTAATTTTTCACTTCCCAGACTCTGCTCCAGCCTCCTCCTTACTCCCAACTTTCCTCCTTTAAAACACTCACTCTCCTTTGAGCAAATCAGGAACTGAGCTCAGCTCTTTATCCTACTGCAGTAGTTATTGAATATAATTTGTTTTGACTGATTTTACTAATATCCGGTTTTGTTTATCTTTGGTGATATTTCAACCCAAACTCTGAACTGTTAAAGACACAAAGAAGGAACAAGGCAAGAAGAGCAAAGAAGAACCAAGAGTAGTATTCTTAACAGCACACAAAGGCATATGTACAGGCCATCATGTGGCTTCCTGCACCCGAGGCCAAATCTCAACTCCTTGCACATCCATACCAATTCAGAAAATTCTACTGCCCTAGCTTTCACCATAGAGTGTTCTCACATGTTTTTTGAAAATGTCCCCTTAGCCTGCGGCAGCTGTTTGAGGACCTACCAGGAGTGCACCTTCAGTCTTACTGAAACAGAAACCTGATGAAAGAAACTTTTCGCCTACCCCTCTTTCTGGTCCCAGCCTGCCAACCCCTTCTTAGCTCTGTCTTCCTTCAGATCATTTTTCTCCCTTCTCTGTCTAAAAGCTACCATCTCCAATTGTCTCTGAATTCCTTTTTTTAAAAATTAATCTGTAATCGACACATAGCATTATATTAGTTTCTGGTGTACAAATGATTTCATATATCTAATATTGTGAAATGCTCACTACAATAAGACTAGTTAACATCTGTCTACACATATAGTTATAATTTTTTTCTTGTGATGAGAACTCAAGATCTACACTCTTAGCAACTTGCAAATATGCAACATAGTACTATTACTTATAGTCCCCATTGCATATATTACAGTCCCATGACTTATTTATTTTATAATTGGAAGTTTATACATTTTTACTTCCTTCACCCATTTTGCCACCACCATAATCACTTGCTCATCCTCTGGCAACCACTAATCTGTTCTCTGTAACTATGAGCTAATTTCTTAATTGATTTATTTTAGAGAGAGAGAGAGAAAAAGAGGAAGGGAGAGGGATAGAAAGATAGAAAGAGAGAAACTTCAATCGGCTGCCTCCTGCATGCTCCCTACTGGAGACTGAGCCTGCAACCTGGGCATGTGCCCTGACTGGGAACAAACCAGTGACCTCTTGGTTCATGAGTCGATGCTTAACCACTGAGCCACACCAGCTGGGCTATGGGCTCATTTTTTTTAAAAAGTTTCACATATAAGTAAGATTATATAGGTATCTTTCTTTAACATATTTTTTAACTTCTTATTTGGAAGCATTAAGCTCTCAACTAGTAACCTTAACTGTGATATAGCTTATGTTTATATATTCCAAAACATCTTAAAACGATCTGTGAAATAAAGGCAAATTTACTCCAGATCTCTGATTTTTAGGAGAAAAAAATAAGTAAATAATTAGCAGACACTGTGAATTTTTACTCCATCAAATTTGTAGGCGGGAGTCCTTCTTGTCCTAAAGCAAGCCCTATCCCATCACTCTTCCAAATGGGAATCTGTAGCCTGCTTTAAAAAAAAATCTGACTTTTCCTAGCCTATGATATATTTTGAGCCTTTGCCAATGATTATTGCCCCCCACCTCCAGTCAAGTAGGAGGAAACATATATATCTGAGCTCCTTTCCTTTTGGGTACTAACCAGGCACTATCACTCAGCTCTTAGATAATTACTCTAAATGAAGAAGTTCTTTCACCAAAAGAAGTATCTAGAACAATTCTGTTCTAATACTGGCCCAAGGATTGGCAGGATTGACATCCACTGAGAGCGTGTTAGAAAAGCAGAATCTCAGACCAACTCCAATTTAAAAAAAAAAGAGCTACCTCTTTATTACATATAATCTTGTATTGCTAATAGCTTAAACATTTCTCTAAATTTCTACCTGTAATAGAATCTATTTTAACTTAATCTCTTTATGGGGTATTTAATTATCATGCATTATTTGTGAATACCATCTGTACTAAATTCTATTTAATTTAAATTACCATTAAAATATTAATGATAAGTGCTCCCATTTTAACATAATTTCAAGAAGAGGTGGTTGTTTAATTGGTACATTGGATTTTGTTTTTCCTTTTCCGTAACTTTGCAAAGTTCTGTAATTTTTCAAAAATAAAAAATCATGTTCATTAACTACTTAGAGTTGACTAAAATTTTGTAATCTGATTGTACACTTTTAGCCTACAGTTACCATAACTATAAGTTGAGTTGCTTGTTTTTGGTTTTATATATAAAAGTGTCCATTTGTAACAACTGTTAGCTTTTTCCCCTATTGCATGGAATCAGTCAGCAGTTTCCTACAAAAGGAAGCATGACAGCATAGCAGCTGAAATCATTGGGCTAATTGATAAATATGCAAAGGAATAAGCATAGAAGGACAGTAAAAGCAGATGAATCAGGTTGGAGTAGGAAGAGAAGGAGAATGAAGATCAAAAGAGAATGGAAGAGTCTGAAATAAAGGCAAAGGGACAAGAATTCTGATTAAGAGGCATTGGCAAGATGACTGATATTCCTTGCAAACTCCCCTTTCACTTGCAGTGGGAGAAATATGTCCAGATGATATACATTTGTTTTCTCTTTACAATACCATACCGTGACAGACAGAACTCATGTTCAGCTGTAGTAACATGCCTACAGGGCCAAATTCTGCCTTGAGATAAGGGATACAATTCTGAAATATTCTGAGTTCACAAGTGTACTTCCCTAATTAAGAACTATACAAGTACATATCTTATTCTTTCCAGATATATGGAGGTAATTTTCCCGCTATGCGGACTATACAATCGTTTGAGACTGTTTACTTTGTATAATTCTCATAAAAAATACTCAGCATAGAAAGGAAATATACATATATATTTTTAAGAGCATGGCCACTGGAGTCAGACTCCGCAGGTTCAATTATCAGCTGTGGTTTGTGCAGTTGTGCGACTCTATACCCTAGTTTCCTCCTCTGCAAAATAGAGATAATAGAAAAATCTATGTGAGTTCGGTTTTAAATTCTACAAATAAATAAGATCATATACTATTGGCTTTCTATATCTGGCTTATTTTACTTAGCATAATGTCTTTCATTTTGCAGTTCTATTTTTAATTTTTTTTAGGAACCTCCATACTGTTTTTCCCAATAGCTATAACAATTTACATTTCTACCAACAGTTCACAATGATTCCTTTTTCTTCACATCCTCACCAAAAACTTTGTCTCATCTTTTTTATAATTACCATCATAACAAGTGTGAGTGATAATTCATTGTGGTTTTGATTTGCATTTCTCTGATAATATGGTGACTAGAGTTAATAATACTGTAGTATGTACTTGAAATTTGCTAAGAGAGTAGATTTTAAGTGCTCTCACTGCATGCAATAAAGGGATCTATGGGAAGCGATGAATGTGTTAATTTGTTGAATCATGTTAATCATTTCACAGTGTATATTTCCATCAAATCATTACATTATACTCTTTAACCATATACAACTTTTATTTGTCAATGATATCTCAATAAAGCTGGAAGAATGGGAGAAAACCCAGCTGAAATTGAGATAGTGGGAGGATTAGATATAAAGACTTTAGCACAGTGCCTGCATGAATTTCAGTGCATAGTAAATATTTAATATTCAAAACAAATTTTAAAAAATGCACATTAGCTTATAAATAAAAAATTATCTCTGAAGAATACAGGAAACTGATGAGGTTGGTTGCATCAGGGAGAGAAGCCAGGTGCTAAGGGAAGGCTGCAGGAGGGAGATATTTCACACCGTATAGTCTTTTATATCTTAGGAATTTTAAACCATGTAAATGCGATGCACATGCAATGAAGCATTAAATAAATAAATAAATAAAGTAGAAATAAAAGGCATTCTGCTTCCCTTCCACCTTTCCGTTTACAGCTTTAAAAAGCTTATACTTAGCTGTTTCTCATGGCATTTTGCTAAGATTTGGTGGCAGTTGGTGTTAAAGCCATCAACAAACATTTATGAGGCTCATGAGAAGTTCTAGACATATGGTGATTAAGGCATGGTACCCTCTCTCAAGGACCATGAAGCTAACTTATAAAAAGAAAACAATCACACCAAGTAAAAGCGTCAATACAAATAAGAGTTTAATTTAGAACTAAACCACGAGGAACATATCCATACGCTTAAATATTCAATGATTACAGAAGACTGGTACAGAGCATGTTAGGAGAGGGACTGGAGCTGAAGCAGGGTGTTTAATAATGTGTAGATGTTATTGTTGGAGGAAGAGAAAGAGTTTTCTAATGAGAAATAGGGAATAATGTGGTAGAAGGCCAATCAGATGTCAGCATAAGTTCCTAGATGAAGCTTCCCCCAATCCAGTTTTTCTGATTAAAAATAGTGAGGAAAGGAAGAAAACGTAGACTAAACAGGCAGGCATCTTTTGCTCACCACCTTTATTTTTTTATTCTCCAGGATCCACACAGGATGCCAGGAAGTGGAGCCACTATATTGGCACTCTGGGACCAAAGACACATGCTATTGAGGGAGAGGGGAAAGCTTGGAGAAGTTCCAATCCTTCATTTCCTTGAGTAACTGCAATACCTCTGGATTGCTTCCTTTCTACCATTTTGTCATAGGAGAAAAGTAAAATCTTATTTCACTACACCATTCTAGCCTGATTTCTGCTACATGCTGTGAAACACAATCCAAACTAATATGGCCATATATTTTTTCAGTCAATGATGTGTCAACAAACTTTAGTTTTCCAACATTTTTACATATAGGGTTGCCAGATAAAATAAATACAGGATACCCCATCACATTTGAATTTCAGATAAATAATGAATAACTTTTGTAGTATAAGTTCATCTCTTGTAATATTTTGAATAAGTACTTACACTAGAAAATTATGTATTGTTTATCTGAAATTCAAATGTAATTGGCATTCCATATTTTAGTTTGCAAAATATGGAAACACTAGTTACATGGTCACACAAAACCTTTTCATGGCCAGACCATTTCTATTTGCAAGAGAATCTTGGACACATTGCTCACACCAAATTCAAAACAAATTGAAGTTCCTTCATTGAGTTAAAAGGGAAAGAAGGGGTAGTGCCTGTCACAATAGAGAAGTGGGTTTAGTATTCAGTCCTCAGAGAGGAAAATGCAAGAAGAGGGAAATTGTGTGCATATAATACCTCTGTTTATATTTTAATTGTGAAAGAAAATTAGTAGTTTTACCACTGAATATACTTATTTTAGTCTATTTTACACAGTCCCTCCAATCATAGTGTCAGTTATTCAAATAGTTCTGATCACAATGCAAATACAATTTGGAGCCCTTTTTCTTTATAGCAATCTTAAAAGCATGTACCATTGCATGTATACAGACATAACTTATTTTATTTTGTACTCTTTCTAAACTTAATTTTTATTGTTGCTGACATTCCATTGAGATGATTTTCTATAGTACTTCACCTTTTCCCAATGTTTGACCTATTTGATTCTTTTAAATATTTTTGTTTTATTTTAACCTTAAAATACTAACAGATAAACATCTTTGTTGCAATGTTTTATTTTTTATGAGTTGGAATTTTGAATTATGTATAAAGGAACATGTATTAGATTTGGAATTACTCTGTCAAATAATAGGATTATTTTTAGTCTTGATAGGTATTTTTAGTTTTAATAGTCCCCGCTTCCAGGGTTAGCCTTTAGCAAAATTATATAATTGGGTGACTTTATACTGTCTTTGGTTCTGTAACCTTCTGTTCTGCAGATCATTTATTTCTGGTGTAGTCCAAATTCCTTCCCATTTTCAAGCTTCTAGTGCTTTTCTGCTTCTTTTTCCCATTTATATCCTGCTTTCAAAAATGGATCTAATTTTAATCATTTATGTCACTTTAAAATTAAGTCAATATTTCTTGGCTCCCAGAGAATATTTGGAGAGGTAATGTACCTTAGTTACAGACTTAGTTTAAATATCAGATTTGTCACTTACTTGCTATGTGATTTGAAGAAGTACTTTATGTTTCTGAGGCTGATTTTCTAATCAATAAAATGAAGATATTAGCATCTTCAACTCAGGGTTGTGAGGATAAAATGAGATAATTACATAAAGATTTTAGTAACGCCTAGACCAATAGTAAGCATTTAATAGATTGTAAATATTATTAGTCAGAATTATTATCTTTATTTTAACTCCATTTATAACACAGAATGAAATGTTATTCCCCCATAAAGGACATTCAGGAATTCACCTTAGCTTGACAACATCATACTTCTATTATCTTATTTCAAAATATTTTGATGAATTTTCTTCCTCCACCATTCATTAGAGAATCATCTATAATGTCCTTGAAATTATGTATTGTGAATAAATACTCATCAGCTACTGTGCAAAAGGTGGCCATCCATGCCAGACTAAAGTCCTTAAAACATTTTTACTCACAAAAATATCTACATTACCTTAAACATTTAATATTTCATAGAAGATAATTTAAAAAACAAATTACAGTAAACATTGTCTCACTTTTATATAAAATATCAATTTAAATAAATAAATAGTGACATAATCATGTATGTCTTGAATCATTAAGACAAATATTTGATGGAAATGTAAAAGTCTTGAGACACATGCACCCATCAATTAACCAAGAAAATTAGTAAATACATTTTTAACAGTGATAAATTAAAGGAAAAAATGTTAGCAATTTGTTTGGGATGTTAAAAAGAATTAATCACGACTATTATACCTCTCAACTTTTTCCATCCTTTTGCTAATAATAATAATAATAAAATAGGCCCTAGCTGGTTTGACTCAGTGGATAGAGCATCAGCCTGTGGGCTAAAGGGTCCCAGGTTTGATTCCGGTCAATGGCACATGCTGGGTTGTTGGCTTGATTGCAGGAGGCAGCCAATCAATGATTTTTCTCTCATCATTGATGTTTCTATCTCTCCATCTCTCTCTCTCTGAAATCAGTAAAGAAACATATTTTTTTAAAAAAATGGGGACTCTGCCTTTACTCAAATGCTTCTTCAAAACAAATAGTACAAGATGTTGGTTTGCAGTTTTCTCAATTTCAGCAAACATTAATATTTCCCTCAACAACCTTACAGAATTAAAATGTATCTCTAATCCAAGTTGTCCCTTTTGAAAAGGCAGTAAAGCAAGAGTAGAAGGGTAAAGTAAATACTACTGGCATGTATATTTAGAGGGCCAGGGGAAAAGAGGGTGAACAAAGGTTGAGAAGAGCACAAAGCTAGACAAAAACGAAAGCACTTTTTAAGTTATGTCTGTATTTTCTACTACAGATATCCAATATCTGGAGGCACAACTTTGTTCTAATAATTTATCTGCAAGTAGCAAAGAGGGTGGCAATGTGGGAATAAAGTGTGTGTATGTTTTTATAGAAAGATTTATAACTATTGAATTGAAAATCATTTAGTAATTTCAGTTACAAAAGTTAGAACAAAATAAAATTCATGATTGTTTTTAAAACCTTTGAATAGCATGCTGCTGTGTGAATCCTTATAAAGGGAAGAAAATTACACATGACATAAGAGATTAATATTTGATATTTTCTTTTGCTATCTCCTTTGTTTTATAATGTTACCTATTGAACAAATTCAATAAGAAACACTTAAAAATTTCACTTTTTGAAATGTACCAATAGTTATGAGCTCAGAGACATTGAAAGTCTGAAAAACGACTGCCACCCATAACACTGAGCTTTACTCACATTGAACTCCACATCTGTCTACTCTTTCTCTGACCATTCCAGATGTTAGCATTCTGCCACTGGCCTAAACCCTTCTTTCCCATTACATTTTCCCCCATATAAATTGCATCTACTTCATGACATTAGCTACCAAAAAAGAATGTGACCACATTTCTGAAACCTTGCTGCAATTTTCCCCCAGCAGAATGTGTCCATTTTCTTGTATCAACTTGAATGTCTTATTTAGAACCCATCATATGCTGTTAGAGTTCTAGTACATTTATACAGTGTCCTCTCTTGAAAACATCTTCAGTTCTCTGACTGGGCTTCAACTCAGCTAATATATGCAAGAGGGCTGGCTGAGAGTGCTGGGTTTCTAGAAATCTTCAACCAATAGGAGATGGGAGCTGAAAGATACTCCAGTGCAGCTCTCAAGGGGGCCAGATCTCAGACATGTTTAACACTACCTGCCAGATATCTTCCTCATTGAGCCACAGTTGTACAAGCAACAATACAATTGGCTTCCTTCTTTCCTGTTCTCACTCTCTCCTTCTCCTACTGGTGTTTCCTGAAATCATCTCCCTAATAAATGACTTTTTCTTAAGTCTTTGTCTCAACATCTGCTTTTTGGAGATTCCAAGTTAAGATAGTATCAGAAATTGTCCTAAGACAGTGGTTGGCAAACTCATTAGTCAACAGAGCCAAATATCAACAGTACAATGATTGAAATTTCTTTTGGGAGCCAAATTTTGTAAACTTAAACTTCTTCTAAGGCCACTTCTTCAAAATAGACTCGCCCAGGCCCTGGTATTTTGTGGAAGAACCACACTCAGGGGCCAAAGAACCGCGTGTGCCTCACGAGCCACAGTTTGCCGACCACTGTCCTAGGAAATAGAATTTCAGGGTGGGATGATGGAATGAGATCATTTGCTGGTTAAATAGAAAGAAAGATTCATCGATGGTGGTGAGAGGGACTGCATCATCATACTAAGACTTGCACATGTAATGAACTTGGATGGAACATAGGCATATCTCCTTTGGTTGTGTTTTGCTTAGTGTGCATCACAGATGTTGCATATTTTGCAAATTGAAATCAAGATTATGACTCACAGAGAACTAAGATGGCAGCAAAGGTAAAACACCTATCTTGCCATCATAATTAGCAATTTTAATACTACAACTTAACGAAAGAACAAACACCTTCTAGAATCACCAGAAAGCTCGCCGAGTGAAAATTCCACAAATAAAAGTGAAGATAAGACACTGTGACTCGGAGGAACAGTGGTGAACAGCGTGGAAAGATTCGCATGGAAAGAGGTTTGGAGCGCGCGTCGCTGAGTGGGCAGGGGGCTGAAAACCGGCCAGTTTTCTCGAACAGGGAGACAAAGGCGTCCCACTGGACTGATTATCCAGCTCTGGGCGAAGTCCAGAGAACCCACTATCACACGGGGTGAAAACTGGACAGTGGGAGGGCACGCCGAAGCTTGGGTGCTGCAGGGGTCTCCCGGCTTGTGGAGAAGGCAGCTAGCGGCGAACAGCTCAGCTGCGTGACGGCGCAGAGAGCGCTCTGCAACTTGTCTCTCATTCAGAAAACTGTCAGACTGCTTTGTTTTATGACCCTGGGTGAGGCATTGCGCATGCAGACTCATTTTGGGAAAGTCTGAATTCCCCGGCAGCTGGTGGAGCTCCACAGTGGCTCTCTCTCAGAGGTGCTGGCAGCCATTGTCCCCGGCACAGAGTCCCCAGGGCCGCATAGGGCGGAGCTAACACTGTCTGCTTGGCCTGGAGACTCCGCCCACCCAACCTGAGCACAGCTGAGCTTCAAAGACAATTGGCCTGGAGGTCAACCCTCCAAGTGCTAACAACGATTAACTGAGCTTAACTTCAGCAAGACTGTGCAGCCCATATCCACCTCAGGTAACCGGGGAGGCTGAGCCACTGTCCCTAGTAGGAAGTCTACCACACAAAGCTAATTGACCAACTCAGGGAAGCAGCCACCATGCAGCGACATGGAAAGAAATCAGATGTGAAAGAAATGGAGGGAAAAAAAACGACTGGACATGGAATTCAAAACCACGGTTATAGGGTTTTTCAAGAGGCTACAACAAAAGGTCGAGGCCTATAAGGAAATAAGCAAGACCACAAAGGAAATGAATGAGTCCTACAAGGAAATGAACAAGACCCTCACGGATATAAATGAGACCTGCAAGGAAATAATCAAGACCAACGTGGAAATGAATGAGTCCTACAAGGAAATGAAGGAGACTCTCAAGGATATAAAGGAGACTCTCAAGGATATGAAAAAGGACCAACCAGAAATTAAGCATACACTGACTGAAACAAAAAATATTAAACAAAGACCTAAAAGTGCTCTGGAGCACCCCAAGAACCAAGTTAAAGATTTGAAATACAAAGAGGTAAAATCCACTCAGCTGAAAAAGCAAGAAACCAAAAAAACCCAAAAAATTGAAGATAGTGTAAGGGGCCTCTGGGACAACCTCAAGCATACCAACATCAGAATTATAGGGGTGCCAGAAAAAGAGAGAGGTCTAGACAATGAAAACCTATTTGAAGAAATAGTGACCGAAAACTTCCCACACCTGGTGAAAGAAATTGACTTAGGAGTCCAAGAAGTGCACCGAACCCCAATATATAGGAACCCTAAGAGGACCACACCAAGGCACATCATAATTAAAATGCCAAGAGCAAAAGACAAAGAGAGAATAATAAAAGCAGCAAGAGAGAAACAGTTGGTTTCCTATAAGGGAGTACCCATACGATTGTCAGCAGATTTCTCAACAGCAACGATGCAGGCCAGACGGGAGTGGCAAGAAATATTCAAAGTGATGAACAGCAAGAATCTACAACCAAGATTACTCTATCCAGCAAAGTTATCATTCAGAATTGAAGGTCAGATGAAGTGCTTCGCAGATAAGAAAAAGCTAAAGGAGTTCATCACCACCAAACCAACATTATATGAAATGCTGAAAGATATTCTTTAAGAAGAGGAAGAAGAAAAAGGTAAAGATGAAAATTATGAACAACAAATACACATCTATCAACAAATGAACATAAAAATCAAGTGAATTGATAGGCTGTTGAACAGTATAGACTGGTGAATATAACAGAGACATGGACATAGAGAGGGAATGGACTGACAATTCTTGGGGAGAAAAGGGTTGTGGGAAGTGCAGCAAGAGACTGGACAAAAATCTTGCAACAATGGGAGAGGACAGTGGGGAGGGGAGTGAGGGTGGAGGGTTGGATAGGTACAGGGTAGAGGGGAGCTATAGGGGGATAAAAAGGGGAAACAATGTAATTAATAAACTGAACAATAAAGATTTTAAAAAAAGAAAAGAAAAAAAAGATTATGACTCACTTTCTTGCCATTCTCGCTTTATTGTGATGGTCTGGAACCAACCTGCAGTATCTCCGAGGTCTGCCTGTATAGGTGGCAGTAGCTCTAATAACCTAGAGATGGGAGAGGGAACAATAATAAGGACTGTGGACTTGGCTGGCTGTTGTTATCTGTGGTTGGAACCGAGACCAAAGAAAATTGCAAGCTGAGGTCAGCCAATTACCACGTTAAAGTCAGAATGCTACTTGGCAGCTATTGAGGAGAGTTTCCTATTCTAGAACCAGAGGGAGGAATGTGCTGAGAATCACTACCATATGATTGTAAAAGTGGAGTTACGAAGAAGGCTTCAGCAAATCTCTTTATGCTTAAGGTTAAGTCCTAATAGGGGAAGAATAGAACTGTAAGAAATGGGAGTGGGGTATTTGAGAATAAGTACTAGAAAAACCTTGAACCCACAGATCTACTCTCCCTTATTTTCATTGCTTCTACCAATAACTAGGTTCGACTCTCGGCATGACCCTCAGCTGGGGAGTGTTATTTCTGCTATACCAGGAAGAAATGTACTGGTAGGAAATGGGGAAATATGCCTGAGACAGGATCTTGTATGTGCTGGACTGGAGTGAGGATCATTGAAAGGAAGGCTGGATAGAGATTTTATTGAGTCATGCTCCTGAATCAGAATTAAATGTGCTGGCAAGGACATGAGAGACAATTTTGAAATAGGAGTGAGTCTGGCCAGCGTTGCTCAGTGGTTGAGCGTTGGACTATGAACCAGGAGAACATGATTCCATACCTGGTCAGGACACATGTCTGGGTTGTGGGTTCGATTCCCTGTGTGTGGGGGGGGCATGCAGGAGACAGCCAATCAGTGATACTCTCATCATCGATATTTCTATTTCCCTCTCCCTCTCCCTTCCTCTCTGAAATCAATAAAAATCTAACAAAAGAAACAACACATGATTGGCATAGTTCTTTGATAGTTGGAAATAATAGCGTATAGGAAACAGATGAAGATGCTAGAAATAACCTTGGAATAATATTGATGGCATTATCAAAATGCTTAGAAAAGTGAGCATCTTTAAATGGATTTATTATGGAAATCCCAGAGAATTCTTTAGTGCAAGATATTTTCCAAGAAGTTATATAAACAAGTAGTCCAAAAATCCCATGTCACCTACCTCTGTGCTGATGTTCCTTTCTGTGCTTTCACCTATGACCCTGAGAGTAAACAGGAGTTTGCCACCCTAAAATATGCCTTTTTGGGATATTGATTATTTTAAGTTGGTTATTTTAAAGAAACAATGGGCTGAAGAACAACGGTATACCTCCCCTTTCACCTGTGTAAATGAATCCAGACAGGAAAAACCTGCTTAAAGTAAATTAGCATCACCTTAGAATTATGACACAAACTTGTGGCAGGCAGGGGGAAGCCAAGCAAGTCTGTTTATTAAACACTCTTCTGTTACCCATGGTTTCTATGTGGTCAGGCAAGAATTTGTTTACCAGATGCTTGCTCTCTCTTAATCTACCTGTGAATTGCCTACTTTCCTTTGAAATCCTAGGCCCCTTTCCTCATTTCCTTACTCCACAATGGCATATAAGTCTCAAATGTAGCCTCAGGTCCTGCATTCTTATTGAACCCTCAGATGTATGTATATAATAAATTGGATTATTTTCTCCTGGTAAGCTGTCTCATGTCAACCAGCCAGAAGAACTTAGAAGGATAGGAGGAAATTTTTTTCCCTCCCCTACAATCTCATAAGATGCTCAATGATGAGCTGAGGAAGGAAGAAAAAAATCTCTCCTGATGCAGGTGTAGCTCAATATGTTAGTACTAGAGGCCCAGTGCATGCAGGAAAATTCATGCACTGGGAGTGGGTGGTCCCTCAACCCAACCTGTCCCCTCTCACATACTGGGAGCCCTCAGGGGATGTCCAACTGATGGCTCACCCCCAGCCTGCCCTTGGGCACCCAGCCATCTCCCTGCTCAGCTCAGCCCCTGCTGCTTGAGACCACCTGGCCCTGGGAGCTGGGCGCTTGCCGCCACTTCTGCTCACAGCGCCCGGGGGCTGGGCACTCCCTGCCACTGCCACCACTGCTGTTGCTGCCGCTTCCCCTCACAGTGCCCGGGCACTGGGCACTCACCGCCACCACATTTCATCTCCACCCCCGGACCCAGCGCTCACACCACTTGGCCCCGCCCCTGCTCCTGACTGGCTGGTAACATAGCCAATCAGGAGCTAAGGTACAGTCAAATGTGCATGTTTCTCTTTTATTGTATAGGATTAGCTGAAATGAACTGCTGCCACATCAAAGCCCCACCAAAAACTGACCTTAGATTACAGAGATAATTGTGAATATTGGGATTTGGGTAATACACCTGCTCATCAATTTGTGTGGAAGGATACGAGGCCTCAGCTAAGAGTATATGGAGTCATTAGCAGTACTAAGGGGTTTGGCTAGTTGACTAAGGCTTCTAAAAGGAGCAATATGGAAAGAATAGAGAGAAAGATGATGAGGCGTAAAGGTATGTGGATGTATCTATGGGAATGGGCATATATAAGGTATGGGAAACTTTGATTTACATGTCATTGTCTATCAAATATCATTCACCACAGAAAAGGTACTGAATAGTAATTGTCCAGTGGACACCAGCCAGCTTCTATCCTCAGCTGCCCAATGAATTCACTATGGCACAATGAGCTCCTGAATGATGAAGCCAATACGGCATGGGTATGGCACCATGAGCCTCTCTTATCTGAGCTGATGTAGCTGTTGCCACTTCTGAACATCCAACCTGTCAACAGCAGAGAACAGTGATGGACCCTCAATGTGATGCCATTTTAAGGAAGAACAAACACTTTGTGATAAGTAGATTATATTAGACCCCTGTATTAGTTCCTTATGGTTACTGTAACAAATTACCACATATTTGGTGGCTTTAAACAACAAACCTTTATGCCCTCACAGTTCTGAATACCAGAAGTCTGACATCACTGAGCCAAATTCAAGGTGTTGGCAGTGCTTTGCTCCTTCTGGTGGATCTAGGGGAAAATCCTTTCCTTGTCTCTTCCAGCTTCTGGAATTCCTTGGTCTGTGGCCATATCACTCCAGTCTGCCTCTGATTCCACTGACTTCTCTTCTATGTGTAAAATATCTCTTTTCCGAGGTGGGGCACAGACCCTCATCCACATACCTTGCAGGGGCTTGAATTCTCACCCCTACTGAGGGATGTCTCCTACCCCCACAGCTGCCTCGCCTCCCACGCACAACTCAGACCGGGACCCAGGTGGCAGACAGAGACTCGGCCAGCAATAGCTGCTCTATATCTAAATTCAGTCTATTACGAGGAATGCTCAGAACCTACTCAAAAATGCAAATATTCCTTTCCACTAGTATTTACAGGGTAAACTAAAATTTCTGCTTGTGTATTAAAATTGACAGTAAAATAGTAATCAAGTTTTCAGATTAATTTAAATTGGCCAAGTGAAATAAGTGAATACTCAAGAAAATTTTAGTGTACTGGACAAAAAGCTTTTCCTAAAACATTAACTAAAATATCTATTAGTAGTTCAGCTCACTGTAAAATTGCCTAACATTCAAAGAACCTAAAGCAGTCATATTTATGTGCAAAAATTAAAATTTAAAATTACCAAGACTGCAAGTTAAAATTTCCAAAAGCCCCCATTAATCAAAAAAGGGGGGGAAGTGGGGTAATATCATGTAAGGAAAATATCCTGTAAGTAAAATACATCTAGAAAATTCTTACTCCAGAAAAGTAAATTCCATTTGTAAAACCAACTGCAGGACACCCATGAAAAACACACACGGTGTCAAAATAAGCCAAAGGAAAATCATTTAGGCAAAAATAAAAAGAATCCCAAGTATATTTTGCAGAGAGGATCCCTTTGTTAACTTTTGGTCGAGAATGTGTTTGTGTGTTTTCAGAGAATAACTCCAATACCATGTGGGTTCCTGCGACTGTGAGGAACTGATGGATTTGTTCCAGTCACGAGGACGGTCCAG
Organism: Antrozous pallidus; assembly: GCA_027563665.1. Taxonomy (NCBI): domain Eukaryota; kingdom Metazoa; phylum Chordata; class Mammalia; order Chiroptera; family Vespertilionidae; genus Antrozous; species Antrozous pallidus. The sequence goes on from CM050509.1 coordinate 124,968,248, forward strand.
AGATGGGGAACACTGACGACACCTTGCTGTGCTAGCAGTTGGCAGCTGTGCATGGCTGCAGGCAGCTCAGGACCAAACCAGAGAGGATGGATCTTGCATTGCTACGATGGGTCCACCATCTGGATACCATTGCTGACATGTACACATAAAGAACTATTTGACACTGAAACAAGGACTCAGAACAGTTGGACATTGAAACTGAGACTGAAACATTTTTTGTTCTTATACATTTACTTCTAGTATGCAGAGGCAGGATATTTTTGAAGAAAAGAAGCAGGGGAGAGTGATTGATATAGAGGCAGGGAGGCATTGAACAGGCTGTCAAGCTACAGGGGGAAGGCTTGGGTGGATGGGAGGTGAATGCCAGGGGAGATCAACCGAAGAACTTGTATGCATGCATATGAGCATAATCAATGAATGAAAGACACTGGGGCAGGGAGGGGGGGTGGGGACGTGTGCTGGGGGGTAGGGGAGGTTGGGGGAAGGATAATGGGGAGGGGGGAAAGGAAAACATGTACTACTATTAAATAAAAGTTATACTGCAAAAAAAATATCCTTTTTCCTCTCTCTTATCACATAAAAAAATATCCTTTTTCCTCTCTCTTATCACATATAATTGCATTTAGGACCAAATGAGACAACTCAGAATGCTATTCCTATGTCAAGATTCTTAAGTTGAAGGGTTTGGGGAGTTGTGAGCCATGAACTGTGGATGGAGAACAAATACCTTACAACTAAAAATATCACAACTCTCTTTGGCCAATAGAAAAAAAGTAATCTACTAAAATATTGTCTTGGTTATCTGCTGGAAGAGGAAGAAGGTGGACAAATAAGCAGACCTTTCTCTTACCTTGTCCTAGGACCAGACTGGAAATACAATTAAATTGGGGAACATTTACCCGGAATTACTAACTGAGGTCTACCTCCTGTTGAAAAGCTTTATTTGTAATATTTTTAAAGATATGATGACTGGCCACCAACTTGAAGAAGCAGTGCTAGAACAGAATAGATTGATCTGAGTGGTGCAAAGGGTGGATTACATCAGATACTATCAGTGCCCTATCCATATCACCTTGGCAAAGAGTGTTTGTTTGAAAGTTATTTCACATCATAGGTATAAGAAACATTATTTCATGGTTAAATGCACAAATGACTACCAATCTGCTTTAGTAGTATAACAGATACTCAGGAAATGTTTCTCAAATTAATGAAGGGATGCATGGATGCAATTTTTGTAATGTGGGTACATTTTTATACAAATGATTTCTATGGTAAACAGAATTATAAAACGGGTCCCCTTCTCTCTACTCCTTCCCCTCATGCTTAGGTTGCATGTCAAAAGAAATTTTGTAGATTGAATTAATATTATTAATAAGTTGTCATTAAGATAAAGAAATTGGGTGGGTCTAATCCACTCACATTAGCCCTTTATTTTTTTATTTTTTTAATATTTTATTGATGTTTTACAGAGCAAAAGGGAGAGGGATAGAAAGTCAGAAACATCGATGGGAGAGAGACATCCATCAGCTGCCTCTTGCACGCCCCCTACTGGGGATGTGCCCGCAGCCAAGGTACATGCCTTTGCCCGGAATCGAACCTGGGACCCTTCAGTCCGCAGTCCAACGCTCTATCCACTGAGCCAAACTGGTCTCAGCCACATTAGCCCTTTAAAAGCAGAGTTTTCTCTGGCTGGTTGCAGTAAAGAAATTAGAAAGATTTAGACTGTGAGAGATTGCCCTGACTAGTTTGACTCTTTAGATAGAGCATTGGCCTGTGGACTGAAGGGGCATGGGATCAATTCTGATCCAGGGCATGTACCTTGGCTCAAGCCACAGTAGGCAGATGATCGATGTTTTGCTCTCATCAATGTTTCTAACTCTCTGTCCCTCTCCCTTCCTTTCTGTGAAATCAATAAAATGTATTTTAAAAAATAAAATGTGAAAGATTAACCAAAGAACTTATATGCATATCTGCATAACCCATAGACAGACAATAGTGTGGAAAAGACCTGGAGAGGGGATCAATGAAGGGGGTGGGGAAGAGATATATGTAACACTTTCAACAATAAATTAAAAAAATAAAAATGGAACTACCTTATGACCTAGCAAAACAAACAAAAAAAATGTGAGGGAGGTTCTCTGTTGTTGACTTTTAGATGGAGGTGGTCACAAGGCAAGGACCCAAGACGGGTCTCTGGTTGCTGAGAGCAATCCCTGGCTGACAGCCATAAAGAAAATGGGGACTTCAATTTTATAACCTCAAGGAATTATATTCTGCTAACAATTGAAATGATGCTAGAAGTGGATTCTTTCCCAGATATTCCAGAAAACAGCCTGGCCTTGATTTTGGCCTTCTGATATCCCCAGCAGAACAGTATACTGGGTCTTTTGATATTCAGAACTGTGAGGTAAGAAATTTGTGTCATTTCATCACATTAAGTTTACTATAATGTGTTATGCAGCAATATAAAACTTATATGACTTCTGAACCTATAAGCCCATGGGCACAGACAATAGGGTGATGAAGGCCCGGGGTGGTGGTGAGGGATGGGCCTGGAAGGGCCAATGGGGGACAGGGGAATATATGTAATACTTTCAACAATAAAGATTTTAAAAAATATATGTAAGCCTAGCCCAGATCTAGGTTTGAGATTCAGTCTTGAATATACCACTGGGTGCTAGACTTACTGAGAATATTTTACTGTCATCTAAAATTCAGTATGCATAAAGCAATATCTGTACTTTTCTCTGACCTACCAATTCATCCATAGAACCAGTCTTCTAGAAATTCCTAAGTGACCTCAGTCTTTTCAGTAAGTCTGGCTCAAAATCTCTGAACTTTTACCTAATTCCTGGCTTTTTAATTTATTGTAGTGTCAAACTCCAATCCTCTATCACTAATGATTTTGCTACTTACTCAAATGAACTGCATTGCTATTTCCTTAATATTTTTTCTTAAGTCACTCTTACTTTAATAAGTTCATTATAAAAGTTAAGAATATATCATTACTACTAGTATAAGTGGTAAACTGGTATCATTGACCATAAATAGAGGGTAACTGTAAAAATAAGTACAATGAAAAAAATATATTTCAGCTAGATACTGCTGGTTTCTGAAGGCTCTGAACATAAGGCTTGCTCACTCTTTGTTTAAAAAAGGAGATTAGCAAATGTTAGAGAGGTGTTAAGTCAAAATAGCTCAAATAGCTCAAATTGAGAATTTCTTCTTGACATAATTAGAGGGATTGGAAGAGATTTAAAATGGAAATAGCATTTTTCCTATGTGATACTTTATTCTTTAATGCCTTTTTCCGCTGCAATTTTAATTATCTTAAATGCCACCCTAGGTCATCTTGGATACCTTGTGCCAAGAATCCCACACTTGGCAAAACATTCTTACAATAGTGATTTAAAAATTAGCTTGGGAGGGGTGGATGTGGTGTGGAGGGGGTCAATGCAGAAAAAAAGGGGACATCTAGAATATTTCAATAATAAAGAAAAATGTTTAAGACAAGTCATTATGGCTGTCATCGTCAATACCATCATCATCATCGTTATCTCCACTCTCCTCCATGTTCTTTTTTTTCCCTCATCCTAGGATATTTTCTCACAGATTTTTAGAGAGAGTGGAAGAGAGAGGGAAAGTCAGAGAGAAATATAGATGTGAGAGAAACACATTGATGGGTTGCCTCCTGCACCGGCACTGGCTCAGGAGGAGCCTGCAACCGAGGTATGTGCCTTGATCAGAATTGAACTCGGGAATATCACGATCTGTTGAGTAAGGTAGATTCTTCTGTATTACCTCCAGTAACTCCCAAGGACATCAGTATGTTTTACTCTTCGTTAGGCCATTTATCATCATGTGTGAGTTTTACTTCTTATTTTTTGGTGTTGTGTTTAAAGTCAATCTCATTTAACCAGAACATAAGCTTGGTGAATGTGAGTGTGGGTTGTCTTGGGAGCCAATTTATCTTCAGCATCTAGAACAACAACTGTCACATACTAGATTCTCAATGACAGTGAACAAGGAACCTGTTTAACTTTCCCAACTTAGGTTTCATAACCTTCAAAATGAAGATAATAATGCTAACTAAACAGAGTGGTTGTGAGAATTTAATGAGATAACCTATATAAAGGTACTGGTACATCAACACAAGGTATAAGTAGTATATTGTCCTGTTGTTAAAATAAGGCAAATCTTAGACTAGTTTCAAAGGTTTCTGGATTTATGTCATCATTTTTTTCATATTTCTTAACCCATTTTTTTGGTGTTTTAAATATATTTTATTGATTTTTTACAGAGAGGAAGAGAGGGATAGAGAGAAACAATGAGAGAGAAACATTGATAAGCTGCATTCTGCACACCCCCTACTGAGGATGTGCCCACAATCAAGGTACATGTCCTTGACCAGAATCGAACCTAGGACCCTTCAGTATACATGCCAGCACTCTATCCACTGAGCCACTGTGTTAGGGCTCTCAATACATTTTTCACCTTAACTTAAATCTCTAGCTCTTGTTGTAATATTTATTTATTGAGTGTTTGTCTTATCAGTTTAGGTATAAAAAAGAAAAAAAGACCTGGTTCTTGCCCTCATACAGATGTAAGATAGACTTATTTTTTATGCTCAAATAATTTTTTACTAAATAAATATTTATTGTTCAGATTATTACAGGTGTTCCTCTTTTTTTCCCTATAGCTCCCTTCCACCCTATTCCCATCATCACCCCATGCCCTTACCCCCGCCACTGTCTTCATCCATAGGTGTAAGATTTTTGTCCAATCTCTTGCTGCACCCCTCACATCCTCTTCCCCCTGAGAATTGTCAATCCACTCCCTTTCTATGTCCCTGATTCTATTATATTCATCAGTCCATTCTGTTCATCAGATTTTTAATTCACTTTATTTTTAGATTCACTTGTTGGTAGGTATGTATTTTTTGTCATTTTTTTGTTCATAGTTTTTACCTTTACCTTTTTATTCTTCCTCTTCTTAAAGAAAACGCTTCAGCATTTCATATAATCCTGATTTGGCGGTGATGAACTCCTTTAGCTTTTTCTTTTCTGTGAAGCTCTTTGTCTGACCTTTACTTTTAAATGATAGCCTTGCTGGGTAGCAGAATTTTGGTTGTAGGCTCCTGCTGTTCATCACTTTGAATATTTCTTGCCACTCCCATCTGGCCTGCATAGTTTCTGTTGAGAAATCAGCTAATAGTCATATTTGTACTCCCTTCTAGGTAACCAACTGTTTTTTTTCTTGCTGCTTTCGAGATTCTCTCTTTGCCTTTTGCCCTTGGCATTTTTATTATGATGTGTCTTGGTGTGGTCCTCTTTGGATTTCTCTTGTTTGGGGTTCTCTGCTCTATTTCTTTCACCAGATAGGGAAAGTTTTCTGTCATTATTTCTTCTAATAGGTTTTGAAGATTTTTCTCTCTCTTCTTCTGGCATCCCAATAATTCTGATGTTGGTGCACTTAAAGTTGTCCCAGAGGCTACTTATACTACCTTCATATTTTTGGATTCTTTTTTTTTTCTTTTTGTTTTTCTGGTTGGGTGTTTTTTTTTTAATCCTTATATTTCAGATCTTTGGTTGATTCTTGGAGTCTTTGATCTACCGTTGAATTTCTGTATAGTCTTTATTTCAGACAGTGTATGCTTAATTTCTGTTTGGTCCTTTTCCATTTTCTTGGCATTCTCATTAAGGTCCTTGAAGGTCTCATTAAGCTCATCGGAGGTCTCATCAAGTTTCTCAGCGGTTTTTGGAAGATTCTTGAGTAACCTTATAAATGTGGTCTTGAACTTTATGTCTGATAGTCTGCTTTCCTCCATTTCTTTCATTTGTGACATGTTTCGTTGTCTCTGCATTTTGCTGCTTCCCTGTATTGATGGAGTAGAAGAACTGCTGTACTGGAGACATGCCTATTGTGCAGGACTTACTTCAGTGGGGCGTTGGTGCTCACTGAGTCTGCTTCTTGAATGTGTCACTTATGGATGTGAGTAGCTGAATTCTGGTGTCGTCTCACACTGACCTCTAGATACACTAGCTTCTGGATCTCCAATGGGGTGCAGTTCAGCTACTATCTGAGGTGATCCAGCAGGAGCTACAGTGAGGTCTGCAGATTTCTCCTGTTCTGACCAGAGCTGCAGTTTAGGTTAAGCTAGGAAAGTGCAGGACATTTATATGCAAATGCTGTTGCACACAGCTCCAGTGGGTTTGCAGATTGGGCGGGGTTGGGGTCTCAGGGTGTCACTAGGTGAGGGCATGGCCAATAGTGATGGCTGCCATTCCACTGTTTCCATGCCTCTGCATCTCTGCGCCTCCGTGTCTCCATGTCTCTGCGTCTCCAAGTCCCCGCATTCCGCACCCCTGCACAGTGAACACTGATTGCCATGGGCACCTCCACAAGGGAGCCACCCTCACTTTTCGACCCGATGGCAGACCATCCAGCTTCTCCCCGTAGAAGTCTGGGTTGCCCACTTCTCCCCAGAAACTAGAGTTCAGAGTAATCAGGAACCCATTTCCCTTTGGGTTGAAAAAAGCATCCCCAGAGTCACCCGCCATCAGCCTGGCTCCCGTGCCTCTGCACCTCAGCCCTTAAGCAATTGTGCATGTCCCAATGCTCCTCTATTTCCCTCTGGCTGAATAACTGCCACTCGGCCATCTTTCCTGTGGTTTTGGGTGATAGATGTCTTTTAGTTGCAGTTTTGAAATTGTTGTGCGAGGCAGCAGTTCAGCTGTTTACCTATGCCACTATCTTTGCTTTGTAAGATAGACTTATAAAGGGAAAAAAATCATGTGATAATAACCATCTATACTAATAAAAGGGTAATATTCAAATTGATCAGGATGCCCTTACAGTAATGACCGAACAGCAGGCTGCATGGGTGACCAGGCTGGCAGGAGGGGCAATGAGGGGCAACCAGGCTGGCAGAGGGGTGGCAGTGAGGGGCAACCAGGCTGGCAGGGGGGGGCAGTTGGGGACAACAAGGCCAGCAGGTGGGAATGTGGGGTGACCAGGCCAGCAGAGGGGTGGCAGTGAGGGGCAACCAGGCTGGCAGGGGGGGCAGTTGGGGACAACAAGGCCAGCAGGTGGGAATGTGGGGTGACCAGGCCAGCAGAGGGGGCAGTTGGGGGCAACCAGATGGTAGGGGGGCATATAAGGGTGATCAGGTTTGCAGAGGGGGGGCCATTAGGGGCAACCAGGCCAGTAGGGGGGCAGTAAGGGGCAATCAGGCTGGTGCAGGTGCAGTTAGGGGTAACCAGGCTAGCGGAAGGGGGCAGTTAGGGGCAACCCAGCCAGCAGGGGGGCCAGTTAGGGGTGATCAGGCCAGCAGGCAGGTGAGAAGTTATTAGCCATCATCCTGGATTGTGAAAGGGATGTCCAACATACCCTGAAAGGTCCTGGATTGGAGAGGGTGCAGGCTGGGCTGAGGGGACCCCCTCTCCGTGCACAAATTTTGTGCACCGGGCCTTTAGTAATGAAATAATGTACAGCATTTAGTGCAAATATTAGAGAAATAGTGTCCTAACTACCTGGATAGAAATGGGCAGGGCATAGAGGAAGCAGGAGAGGAACAAAATTTGTGAGCCAGTGCTCATCATTCCTGCAGTGCTCTTACTACAGCTCCATAACTTGGGCTTTTCCTATCCTCTGGGATGCCTTTGCACCCTACTTAAATGTCACTTTTTATATAAAATTTTCCAGAATTTATGTTGACCTTTCCTTTACTCCTCTACTCCTTAGCTTATACCTCTTTGATGCACTTTTCTCAGACTCTAGGCTCTCATATTTAATTTTACATTTTTTGTCCATTTCACAAAATTGAAAGTTTCCAAAGCATGATGGATGTTTTCTGTTTGTGCATCTATAGGCTTCATGGTTATTCAGGGAATAATTTTGCTATAACTAGACCTACCTTTTCTAGGGTTTACAGGTCCAAAATCCATCCCTTTGGTTTAATTCAAATATTGGAATTTTTTCCTCAAAGTACATATATTTTTATAAAATATTAATTTTATGAAAGAAGCCATATATAATTTGTGAAAATATTTTTATTGATGTCAAAGAGGAATGGAGAGATATAAACATCAGTGATGAGAGAGAATCATTGATTGACTACTTCCTGTATAGTCCATACTGGGGGTCAAGCCTGCAACCTGGGCATGTGCCCTGACTGGGAATTGAACTGTGACCTCCTAGTTCATAGGTCGACACTCAAACACTGAGCCATGCCTGCCAGGCTGTTCTGCACTTTAAATCTTCTTTCTAAGATGTAATTTAAAAAATTATATTTGGTCCTGGCCAGTGTGTGGCATGCAGAAGGAAGTCGATCAATGATTCTCTCTCATCATTGATGTTTCTATTTCTCTCTCCCACTCCCTTCCACTCTGAAATCAATAAAAAAAATTTATATATTTTTTTAAAAGCAGAGCAAGTCAATACGCACAATCCAGTACAAACTCTAAACTGGCAATTCAGTTTAAATGAGACTGAATATGAGATGAAGAATAAATGTGGAAAAAGTAGAAATGAGTGAAAAATTGTTGTGGTAAAATTACCAGCTGTTATTTATAGTATATGCCAAGTATAAATATGTCCTTGCAAAGCTTGAAGAGATGAGTCATCAGTTATTTCAAGACAAATTTCTGACTTGCTTTATATTATTTAAGGTTATTTTATGGAGATAGTATTAAAAATCCTGTGTATAGAGGTACAGATGTATGGAAGGACATTATTAAATGACCAGTGGGCTTCACCTAAGAATTTAAACTTGTAGTCACCAAACCTTTGTGGAAAAATATATTTGAGTTTATAGTAATCATAGCACCTTATAGCTCATCAACAGTTTACCAGGCTAATTAATTGCAGAGAGATGTTGGTTTGTAGCTTTTCAAAGGTCAGATCAAAGCAGGGGCTTTTTTTTAAAGTATACAGATTGCAGCTCCTATACATGTGAGTATGTGAGTATGTGAAATACAACTGTAAATACAATTTCTCTTTGTATTATTAAAATCATAATCTGCATGTATTTTATTCTATATAAACAACTGTAAACCTCCATTTGCCCACCCCTGTACTTTGTTTTGTGGTTGCTATTTCTTTTGTCCATAATGGCGATTGCACAAATTTAATATGGGAGTCACAGGAGACATGAACTCTTATTCAACTGAAAGTCCTAATCATAGGAATCAGACAAGAAGAAAACATAAAACGCATCTAAATTGGAATGGAGGAAGTAAAGCTGTCATTATTTACAGATGACATGATATTGAATTTGGAAAACCCTAAAGAATTGCCCTAAAACCTACTAGGTTTAATAAATGAATTTGGCAATGTAGTAGGATATAAAATTCACACCCAGAAATCCATGGCATTTTTATATAATAATAACAAACACTCAGAAAGAGAAACTAAAAACACAATCCCATTTACCATTGCAACAACAGAAAAATTAAGATACATAGGAATAACCATAACCAAGGAGTTAAAAGACCTGTACTCAGAAAACTCCAGGTCACTGAATAAAAAGATAGAGGAAGGTATAATGGAAGTTATAATGGAATAATATACTATGTTCATGGATTGGTAGAATCAACATCATTTTCATGTCCATACTATCCAAAGCAATCTATAGATTCAATGCAATCCCTATTTAAAATACCAATGGCATATTTAACAGAGCTGGAACAAACACTCCAAAAATGTATTTGGAACCAAAAAAGACCCTGAATATCCACAGCAATCTTGAGAAAGAAGAACAAAGTTGGAGGAACCACAATACCAGATATCAAGTTATATTACAAATCCACTTTAATCAAAACAGCCCAGATACTGGCACAAGAACAGGCATATAGATCAATGAAACAGAATGGAGACCCCAAAAGTTGACCTAAGTCATTATGCTCAATTAATATTTGATAAAGGATCTAAGAGCATACAATGGAGTAAAGACAGTCTTTTTAATAAATTGTGTTGGTATAATTGGACAGGTATGTACAAAAATTGAAACTAGATCACCAACTTACACCATACACAAGAATAAACTCAAAATGGATAGAAGACCCAAATGTAAGTGCTGAAACCATAAAAATATTAGAAGAAGCCACAGGCAACAAAATCTTAAACATCTCTTATAGCAGAATGTTTACTGATATATCTGCTAGGATAGTGGTTGGCAAACTGTGGCTCGCGAACCACATGCGGCTCTTTGGCCCCTTGAGTGTGGCTCTTCCACAAAATACCATGGCCTGGGCAAGTCTATTTTGAAGAAGTGGCAGTAGAAGAAGTTTAAGTTTAAAAAATTTGGCTCTCAAAAGAAATTTCAATTGTTGTACTGTTGATATCTGGCTCTGTTGACTAATAGAGTTTGCCAACTACTGTCCGAGGGCAAAGGAAACAAAGGAGAAAATAAACAAATGGGATTCCATCCAATGAAAAAGGTTCTGCATAGCAAAGGAAACCATCAGTAAAGTGAAAAGAGAGCTCAATGCATGGGAGAACACTTTTGCCAATGATACATCTGATAAGGGGTTAACTTCAAAAATATATGAGGTGCTTGCTTCAGGAGCACAAATACTGAAATTGGAACGATACAAAGATGATTAGCATGACCCCTGTGAAAGGATGACACACAAATATGTGAAGCGATATATATGAGGAACTCATACAACTTAACTAAAGGAATACAAACAACTCAATTTTTAAAAATGGGCAAAGGACCTAAATAGACATTTCTCCTAAGTGGATATACAGAAGCCAAGGGACAGATGAAAAAATGCTCCAAGTTACTAATCATCCAAGAGATGCAAATTGAAACAACGAGTTATCACTTCACACCTGTCAGAATGGCTATCATCAACAAATAAACAAACGACAAGTATTGGCAAGGATGTGGATAAAATGGAACCTTACTACCCTGCTGGTGGGAATACAGACTGGTGCAGCCACTGTGGAAAACAGTATGGAGTTTCCTCAAAAAATTAAAAATAGAACTTCCATTTGACTCAGTGATAGCACTTCTAGGAATATATCCTAAGAGACCTGAAACACCAACCAGAAAAGATACATGCACCCCTATGTTCATAGCAGGACAGTTTGCAATAGCTAAGATTTGGAAATTGCCTAAGTGCCCATCAGCAAGTGAATAGATTAAAAAAAAAAAGCTCTGGTACATTTACACAATGGAAAACTGTGTTGGTAAAAAAAGAAGAAACTCTTAACATTTGCAACAGCATAGATGGACCTGGAACTCTCCTTGTGCTAAGGAAATAAGCCAGTCAGAGAAAGATAAGTATCACATGATCTCACTGATATGTGGAATCTAATGAACAATATAAATTGATGAACAAAATAAATCCAGAAACATAGAAGCATGGAACAGACTGACAAATTTCAAGGGAAGACACGGGGAGGGGAGAAATTACCTGGGGAACTTATATGCATATATGTATTGCTCATGGACACAAACAGAAAGCTTGGGAGGTCCAGGTGCAGAGTGGAGGGAGTCTATGGGGGGGGGGAATACAAAGGGGACATCTGCAATACTTTCAACAATAAAGATAAATTTAAAAAATAAGGTATACACACCGTAACAGCTGAAAACTCAATTTTGGAAAAAAAAACATGTATTCTAATAAACACTGCCTTTACAATAAAACAAACCACACCAAAAAAAAAAGCCCCATAAAACTATGGCTTTCTCTCTGACTGGCTTCAGTCTTACTAGCTCCAGACTCTGCTGCAGTCAGCAGTCCTGTCATCTTGCACAACTGTATACTACATGGGCTGTTGGTCTTGGCTCTGGTGTTCTAGGCTGTGGAGTCCAGCCTGGTTTTCAGGACTCTATCTTCTGAGGGAACAGAATCTTCTGTATCCAGGAGTTCCTTCCTCACTCTTGGCCTACTGACTTGCCAAACCTAGAAGCTGGTCAGCTCCACTCCTGACCTCACCCTTCCTAATTGTCTCCAGGTGCTTTCTGTCCTTTGTTATGTCTCTTCCTCCTCTGGACCCCAGTTGGTAATTCCAGGTGAATGTTTTACAATTTAGTTGTATTTCTAGTCTGCCCCTGAGACAAAATGCATGATAAGTCTGCCTATTGGGCCACCATTTTCTCCAGAATTTATTTTTCAGTAGTTTACTCTTAATCTTCTTAATTGCATGCTTCATTTCCAGAATTTTTGATTGGGTCTTAAATATATATATATATATATATATATATATATATATATATATATATAATTGATTTATATATAAATATATATATATATATATATATATATATATATATATATTGTTTTTTTTTTACAGAGAGGAAGGGAGAGGGATAGAAACATTGATCAGCTGCCTCCTGTACACCTCCTACTGGGGAGGTACCCACAACCAAGGTATATGTCCTTGATCAGAATCGAACGTGGGGCCCTTCAGTTCACAGGCTGATGCTCTATCCACTCAGTCAAACCAGTCAGGGTGTGCTTTGGTCTTTTTTAAAGTTTTATTCTATTTAGTAATTTGCTCATTTTATGTATTAATTTGTTTTCTGAGTATATTGAATTGCCCATCTGTAGTTTCTCCAACCACACTCTTGAAATCTGTCATTTATATCACATATTTCTCTATGTTCCAACTTGCTTTCTGGGGATTTTTCTTCTTGATCATCTTCATGACTATGGTTATTCGTGGTATTTGCTGTTCTCCTTTACCTCTGCATGTATATCTGTCTATATTAATGGACTTCTATAGCAGCTTTCTCTGAAGAGGTCTTGCTACTATTTTCCAGGTGATGACACTGAATTGCATGAGTTTTACCTCTGACCTCCCAGACTTGACCTCCATTGTTTCCTTAAGACAGGACAATCTCACTGCTTGGGGTGGGGTTTGCTTTGCCCTCATTGTAATGGCAACCCCTGACCTCAGTGGGTTCCAATCCCAAGCACTCCACTTGGGGTTCAGTCACAGATGGGAACAGCCTTTCTACCACAATAACTCTTGCGTTGCAGATAATTTGCTCCTCATCCTGACACCAACGGCAATGGGCAGCAAGTTTTGGGAGTCAGTGTCACCACAGGGCTCTGTGGTTTCATTTATTTGTCTGAAATACCACTGCCTGGCCTGATAGTGGATAGCTAAGGCAGAGAAACCTATGCTTTGTCAGGTGTCTACTGGCTCAGTCACTGCTCACTCTACTCACCCTGCTGGCTGCCCCCACTGCTCTCTGTTTCTCCTGGCTGAAGGAAGCACCTGCTACCGCTGACTTCCCCCCTTTCTCTAAGTTGAGCCACAAGTTCCCAGATGCAGGGCTGCAACTGCAGGTCTCTGGTGTGCCTCTGTATGGAGTAGGGAATTCTTTGTTGAGTTGTAGTTGGTTAACTTGTTGAAATTTCAGGGGAAGAGGCCAAGGGGATCTCTCATGCCACCATTCCTCTGACATCACCAAAAAAATATTATTCTTAATTATAAAAGGTAAGCCAATAGAATATGCAGTTTTAATATCCAAACTTCATACAATGTATACTTACCTCAATATATTTTCATTCCAAGTTTATTCATAAAAATCTTGTATTTATACACATTAAATTCAATTGAACATTAAAAATATATATTCCAAAGGAAAAGTTTCAAGTTATAGTCCAAATATAATTTCTAGAATTTCATAATCTCATGTAGATGTTGCAATGCACACAGAATATCAACAAATGGGATGTGTGGGATTTGGGGATTAAATAGGTTTTGTATGTTGGTCAGCCAATCAATTTTTTACAGAGAGGAAGGGAGAGAGATAGAAAGTCAGAAACATCGATGAGAGAGAAACATTGATCAGCTGCCTCTTGCACACCCCCTACTGGGGGTGTGCCCACAACCAAGGTACGTGCCCTTGACCAGAACTGAACCCAGGACCTTTCAGTCTACAGGCCGATGCTCTATCCACAGTGCCAAACCGGTTTTGGCAACCAATCAATTTTTGATCCAACTGAATTCATATGAAATTTGAAATAAACTTGTTTGTATGTAAGACATTTGTATTGATCTCAATATTCCCCTCCTTTTTTTCAGTAGTTCAGGGCTCTTACTACCATTGAACTTAAGGAAAGTATTGTTAGCAAAAGGTAATTGGCATTTCTTTGTCCTGAAAGATTTTTTTCTTCTTCTGTTTTGGGAAGAATTAAGGGAGAGAAGAAATGTCATTCCCTCTTGCTTCCTCTAGAATCTCTTACCTAACTCTGACCATTCCTCTATAGTGTCTCCTCTAAGCACTGATGCTGTCAGCTTCTACTTTATAAAGATGTATTTCTCTGACATATGGCTTTGTGAGTATTGTTTAGTATTTTTTTATGTGAATGTGTTCTGCTTACCCAATGAGGCTGTTGGATCCTTGAGGGAACGTATCTCTACTTTTGCATTCACACACAGTTCTGCAGGTAATCGTTTTTTAGGAAGCACTGGTGCACTGAATTCTGAGGATTCAAATGCCCAGGAAGCAAACATTCATAGAGATCTTAATTTTAGCCAGAGAAAGAATGGAACTACTAAATTTCCAAGCATTGTTTGCAAATTCTTCCCCCTTGCATCTACGATCCTGAGCTTCCCACTAAACAGAATTAGAGGAAAAGATTTGTTTGGTTTTTCCCTGATCATTATTTTAGTTGGTTATAGGAAAGCTCATGGGCATGATGCTTGCCTTAGGGGATGAGCACAGGGAAGATAAGGCAAAGAAAAATTTGCACACTATTTGGAGCCAAATACAAAGTGAGAACTAAATATAAGGTTATGGTGTTCAATATATCTTCTTCTCTAAAACCTTCTACTTCTTGTGCGACCAGGGATGGGGTGGGGTGCGGAGGAAGGAAGGATGGAAGAGTGGGTGGAATAGTATAGGTGTCAGAACACTATGACCTGTGGGCCAGATCTGCCTCATAGCCTATTTTTATAAATAAACCTTTTAAGGAGCATAGCCATGTCCATCATTTACATATTGTCTATGACTGCTTTGGGTTATAATGCTTAGTTGAGCAGTTATGACAGAAATTCCATAGTCCACAAAGCCTCAAGTACTTACTCTATGTATAGCCCTGAACAGAAAATATTTGCTGATTCCAAGACTACTACATTATGGATTTTTTAAAAAAATCCCCACTTTGTAATATTGTTTTTTATATAAAAACTATTGGCCTGGTGCGCAAAATTCGTGCACTGGGGTGGGAGGGTCCCTCAGCCTAGCCTGTACCCTCTCCAATTGGGAACCCCAGGGATCAAGCCTAAACCAGTTGTCAGACACCCCTCTCAGAATCTGGGACGACTAGCTCCTAACCACTCACCTGCCTGCCTGCCTCATTGCCCATAACCCCTCTGCCTGCCTGCCTGACCACCCCTAACCTCTCTGCCTGCCTGATTATCCCTAACTGCCTCTGCCTGCCTGATCACCCCTAACTGACCTTCCCTGCCAGCCTGATCTTGTCCCCAACTGCCCTCCTCTGCCAGCCAATTTAGTTCTGATTGGCCAGTTTCTATACCAGTCAGTGTCAAAAGCTCCACCTCCTTGGCAGCCATTGGCTCCTCACAGTTGACCCAGATTTGGTTCTGATTGGTCAGTTTCTATGCCAGTCAGCATCTCTGGGCCTATCAATGGGGCCTGATCAGAAAGGCAGCTCTAGTGGAGGCCTGGAGAGAAATGTAGGTATAGCTTTTGGACAGGCTGGGAGAGAAAGAGAGGCAAGTTCTGATCAACAGCTGCCTCTCTCTGGGCCTGATATGCAGCCCCCCAGTGCTGGGTTGGGGCACTGGCAGCAGCCCCAGTGAATTCTGGGTCACCATGGCAACCCAGCACTGACTTCCTATCTGGCCCTGCCTTTGGTCATAAAGGTTGTTATGACCCTGGCTCTTTATTATATAGGTAAATGAAAATTGAAACAGCTGTTTTCACTAAAAGTTAGGACAATCAATGCTTTTGAGTTCATGACTCCTTTTGTGGTATGATTTGAGGCACATTCTTGTTCCAGAATAAATGTTCCCTTTGCTGTTAGAATTTGAGGAATCTACTGCTATGGACTTATCTGATTTTGGCAAAATATTTTAAAATGCAAATGCATTTGAGAGAAGATACCCACAATCTATTACCAGTCCCTTTTTCCTTGTGTGTGTGATATAATCTTCTGCTTTTCTTTCTGGAGGATAAGAAGGGATAATAACAGACCAATCACCAGAAGAGTTGAAGGTTGAACTGGAAATATGAAGGAAACACTAAAGACAAATGGAACTGATGTTACATATGTTATTTCATTGGACTTCACATCAGTCCTGTGAGCTCGAAAAGATTTAGTTAGCCCATCCTTAAATTAAAGAAAGCTGAGTCTCAAAGAAGCTAACTGAATTGCCTAAAGGAAAGCAGTTAATAAATAACATCAGTGGTCTTCTAATTCTCACTCCAAATTCTACATGTTCCCCCATTTTACTCCATTGCCTCTTCAACATCTTTGCCATTTTCCTTGAAGCCATCATGCTAAAAGTATTTCCTCTCTGCCTTCTGGAAATTAAACCGTTCCCATAAGAATTGTTGCTGTAACTTGGTACTACCTAAAGTCCCCAAATTAAAATCAAGTACCCAGAATTTAAAAATCTTTCTGAAATTCATTCTAGGTAGCTATCCATTGGTCAATGAAATATTACTAAACTGATAGCCAGTAATAATCCGCCTGTTTTATCAAAAGTAATACAGGATGATTATTACAGTTGGTACAAACACTGAATTAAAATTAGACAAGCCATCCCTTTAAGTAACCAAGTCTCACAATTAAGAATGTATAATAATTAGTTTCAAATTGGGGTAAATCATCAAAAACTGGTAGGTACCCTGGAAGTTATTTACATGGGAACAGATGCCTATGGAAGTTAAATGGAGTGTGGAAATTTCACAGCATATTGCAATAGAAGAGATGAATTAACAAAATGATCATATCTCAAGTTATGTCTGGAATGAAATATAATTTTTATATATTTTCAGAGATTCCTATTTTTAGTAGTAAAAGACAAGAGAAAGTTCAATATAGTTATTTTAAAAGTATAATCACAAAAATACCAATACAAATATAGCTAACTTCTATAGCAAAAAAAGACACTGTAAGTACATAAAACAGAAATCAGTAGCAAAAATTTTAAAATATGTAAAATGATTGCTACATATAATTTACTAGTAGGCTAATATAAAAAATAAAGCCTGTTCCACCAGATACTGAGCCCCCAACTTCATGTAGGATGTCTGTCATACATACACTCAGACAGATGGTTTCCATAATGGTGGCAAATGTCAGAGCCTATCAGGTATTTCTTTGAATTAAGCCTAGATCAGTGAAATCTCATTTAAAGCCCATTCATGCTCCATTTTCAGATAATTGAGGTCAGTTACAAAAAGCCACTCTCTTATGCCCTTTAGTTCAGACCTGCTATATTGTCTCTAATTTGCTTTCTTTTTTTTCTCTTTATTGATTTAAGCATTACATATGTGTCTTTATCCCCCAGTGTCCACCTACCTCCCCACTTATGCCTTCACCTCCCGCCCCCTGGTGTCTGTGTCCATTGGTTAGGCTTATATGCATGCATACAAGTCCTTTGGTTGATCTCTCCCCTTTACTCTCATCCTCTACTACCTTCCTTCTGAGGTTTGATGGTCTGCTCAATGCTTCTCTGTCTCTGGATCTGTTTTTGTTCATCAATTTATGTTGTTCATGATATTCCACAAATGAGTGAGATCATGTGATATTTAACTTTCTCTGACTGGCTGATTTCACTTAGAATAATGCTCTCCAGGTCCATCCATGCTGTTGCAAATGGTAATAATTCCTTCTTTTTAATAGCAGTGTAATACTCCATTGTGCAGATGTTACCAGTATTTTAATCCACTCATCTGCTGATGGGCACTTAGGCTGTTTCCAAATCTTAGCTATGGTAAATTGTGCTGCTATGAAGATAGGGGTGTGTATATCCTTTCTGATTAGCATTTCTATTTTCTTGGGATATATTCCTAGAAGTGGGATTACTGGGTCAAATGGGAGTTCCAGTTTTAGTTTTTTTGAGGAAACTCCATACTGTCCTCCACAGTGGCTGCACCAGTCTGCATTCCCACCAGCAGTGCACAAGGGTTCCATTTTCTCCACATCCTCACCAGCATTTGTCCTTTGTTGATGTGTTGATGATAGCGATTCTGACAGGTGTGAAAGGGTATGTCGTTGTTTTGATTTGTATCTCTCAGATGATTAGTGACTTCGAGCATGTTTTCATATGTCTCTCAGCCTTCTTTATGCCTTCTTTAGAAAATTATCTATTTAGGTCCATTGCCTATTTTTTTGATTGGGTTGTTTATCTTCCTTTTGTTAAGTTGTATGCGTTTCCTGTAAATGTTGGAGATTAAACCCTTATCAGTGATAATATTGACAAATATGTTCTCCCATGCAGTGGACTTCCTTGTTGTTTTGTTGATGGTTTCTTTGCTGTGCAAAATATTTTATTTTGATGTACTCCCATTTATTTATTTTCTCCTTAGTCTTCATTGCCCTAGGAGCTGTATCGGTGAAGAAATTGCTTTGGCATATGTCTAAGATTTTGCTGCGTGTGGATTCCTCTAATATTTTTCTGGTTTCTCGTCTTATGTTTAAGTCCTTTATTTATTTTAAGTTTATTTTTGTGTATGGTGTAAATTGGTGGTCTAGTTTCATTTTTTGCATGTATCTGTCCAGTTTTCCCAACACCATTTATTTATATATTTTTATAGAATTTTTTTTTTTTTTTTTGCAGAGAGGAAGGGAGAGGGATAGAGAATTAGAAACATCGATGAGAGAGAAAAATCAATCAGCTGCCTCCTGAACACTCCCTACTGGGGTTGTGCCTACAACCAAAGTAAATGCCCTTGACCAGAATGGAAACTGGGACTCTTCAGTCTGCAGGCCGAGG
Organism: Antrozous pallidus; assembly: GCA_027563665.1. Classification (NCBI taxonomy): domain Eukaryota; kingdom Metazoa; phylum Chordata; class Mammalia; order Chiroptera; family Vespertilionidae; genus Antrozous; species Antrozous pallidus. The sequence continues at coordinate 124,987,184 of CM050509.1, forward strand.
CTCTATCCACTGAGCCAAACACGATTTATTGAAGAGACTGTCTTGACTCCATTGTATGCTCTTGTCTCCTTTGTTGAATATTAATTGAACATAGTGGTTTGGGTCGATTTCTGGGTTCTCTATTCCATTCCATTGGTTTATATGTCTGTTCTTGTGCCAGTACCAGGCAGTTTCTAGAACAGTGGCATTGTAATACAGCTTTATATTTAGTATTGAGATCCCACCTACTTTGTGGTTCTTTCTCAGAATTGCTGCAGCTATTTAGGTATTTTTTACTCCAGATAAAATTTTGGAGAGTTTGTTCTAGGTCTGTGAAATATGCTGTTGGTATTTTAATGGGGAGTACATTGAATCTATGAATTGATTTGGGTAGTATGGACATTTTAATGAAGTTGATTCTACAAATCCATGATCATGGTGTGTTTTTCCATCTATTTATGTCTTTATCTCTTCCTTCAGTGTCCTGTAGTTTTCTGAGTACAGGTCTTTTACTTCCTTAGTTAAGTTTATTACTAGGTATCTTAAAATTTTTTACTACAATGCTAAGTGGTGTTGTTTTTTTAGTCTCTCTTTCTGTAAGTCCACTATTGGTGTTTATAAATGCCATAGATTTCTTGGCATTAATTTTGTAGCCTGCTACATTGCCAAATTCATTTATTAAGTCTAATAATATTTGATGGAGTCTTTAGGGTTTTCTATGTACAGTATCATGATATCTGTGAATAATGACAGTTTTACATATTCTTTTCCAATTTGGATGCATTTTATTTATTTTTCTTGTCTAATTGCTATGGCTAGCACTCCAGAACTATAATGAATAGGATTGGTGAAAGTGAGCATCCCTGTCTCATTCCTGTTCTTAGGTGAAATTTTTGCCCATTGAGTATATGTTGGCTCTAGGTTTGTAATATAAGGCTTTTATTATATTGAGGTCTGATCCTTCTATTCCCATTTTGCTGAGGGTTTTTATCATCTAGTTTGCTTTCGATTACCTTGGCATAGAAAGTGGTATTTAATCCTATACTATCGGTCAACTTTGAAATGTCCTAATTAAAGTTTCACATTCCAAGGTTGCCTAATTAGCATTGGAACCATCTAATTTTAGTATGCTTTCCTGTTTGGGCTTCAGTTGTCTCAATTTACAGCAATGCAATAAGCTTTAATAATTTACATATTAGCTATTGGAAATTATTTTTAATTTGAGAAATGAATGATATTTTGATATATAGTCAATGGTGAAAAAGAATGAACCTCTCACCCTGTGTTGAGGAGGTAAAACCTTCTCCTCATGGCCATCGTCATCTAGAATTCCATTTAGCTAAGTGTGCTGCCTTTAACAAACATTCTGTTGTTATGCCCATAGTTAGCTAAATCTGGCCACTAAAATGTAGTTTATGTGCTTCAAGTGAATCTTTCATGCAGGCTTCTTGTCAGAGAGACTAAAAAGGCAGAGGGGTGCAAGAACAGACCATGTTTCTTTGCTACTAAATGACGGCATGTTTGGCAGAATTTGGCTTGATACTTTTGAAAAATTAATTTCATAGAGCAAGGGAGAGGGAGAGAGATATATAAACATCAATGATGAGAGAGAGTCATTGATTGGCTGCCTCCTGCAGGCCCCATCTGGGGGATCCAGCCTAAAGCCCGGGCATGTTTCCTGATCAGGAATCGAACCATGACCTCCTAGTTCATAGTTCGATGCTCAACCACTGAGCCACGCTGAACGGGCTTGAGACTTTAATACACTACCTGGAAGTGAGGATGCAGGGGAGGAAAGCTTATGTCAAAGAAGTGTTGACATCAACCTTCTTCCTTAGCATAAACCTTCCATTTTTAAGACTGGATTTCACATATAGTCCAGATTAAATATCACGAAAAATCTATAATAATAGAAGGGTAATACGTTAATTAGATAAGACAGCTGAACAACCTTCCTGATGTCATTCAGGCTATCCTTCCAGATGAAGCTGCAGGGTGGGGGCTGAGGCAGAGGTGGTTAGGCGCTATCAGGCAGGCAGGCAGAGGCAGTTAGGGGAGATCAGGCAGGGAGGCAGGCAAGCGGTTAGGAGCCAGCAGTCCGGATTGTGAGAGGGATGTCTGATTTCCGGTTTAGGCCCAAGAGAGGGTGTAGGCTGGGCTGAGGGACTCCTCCTTCTATGCATGAATTTTGTACACCAAACCTCTATTGAATATAAGAAATTAAAAGAGAATAACATGAAATCACTTATTTTTAAAGTCTGGTGGTTTATGGGTACTTTAATTAAAAAAAAACAGTAAATTGGCTTGAGTCTATTTATGCAAGGCCCCAATTAATTTGAATGTCTTTTTATAGCCTCTTAACTAGTATCCTCACCTCTGGCTTTTCCACATTTTAATCTAAAGTACTCTTATTAAAAATGATCCCTGAATGCTAACTTATTTTTTGCAGATACAAGGTCCTCATTAATTGGAGTAACTGTATTAATTTCCTAAGAATGCTGTGACCAAGTATCACAAACTGGGTGGCTTAAAACAACAGGAATTTATTATTTCATAGTTCTAGAGGCTAGAAGTCCAAAATCAAGTGATTGGCAAGGCTATGCCCCCTGTGAAACCTGTAGGGGAGAATCCTTGCTTGCCTCATCTAATTTCTGGTGTTTGCACACCTTGGCTTATAGATGATGCATCATTCCAATGACTGCTTTGGTCATCTCATGGCTATCATCCTTCTCTGTCTATGTGTTTTATATTTTGTACTTTCGATTTTGATCTGTTTGCAATTAACACTTATGTAAAGTAGGAACTATAGATGGAAGCTTCTTTCCCCCTCTGTCCCCTGCATTTCTGTCTATTTTTTCCAGCACCAGTCATTGAATATGTTTTTTCACAATTGGTTTATATGCCACTACTCTTATATACTCAAGTTCTGTATGAATTGTGTCTATTTCTAAAATTCTTATCCTAGTCTTTCCATTGCTATGCAATATTACACTATAGAAATTATTGAGTCATTTTTTTCTGGTAAGGATAATTCCTCCACATTGCTTTTCACTTTTTCAGAGTTTTCCTATATATTCTTTCAATCTACATTATAAAAAATTTGTCTTGTTTCCCACAGCCCCAAATAATCTGACAGAATCCTCCTATTATCTTTACTAGTTTTAAAATTGTTTCTCTTGGGCTTTCCAGATACATTACTGTACATCTCAAAATAGTAATAATTTTACCTAAACTTTGCTTTTTCCTGTTTTATGGCACTGGTCAATATCTCCCACAGAGTGTTAAATTTAAAAAAAGGTGAAAGTGAGCATTGTTATGAATGCCTTTAGTGTCTCCTCACAACTTATCAAGGTAAACTGGGGATATAAGTGTTTTCATGTTAAGGACATATTCATTACTTTCTCAGCACATCTTTCTTGAGCATCAAATGTATACTAGGTGCTGTTGAAAGTGAGTTTATTTAAAGAACTAAAAATACAAACTTCTCTGCACCTAGGTTATTTATGTCCCAGGAGAATGTTGAGGTAAAGATTTATTGTCCTCCTTTCTACCCTAGGCACAAGTAAAGGCTGTATTTTCCAGTATCTCTGCAGTTAGGTAAGAACATTAGCTGTCAGCAGCTTATAGAATGTGAGTAGAAGTGACACATGTCACTTGCAGTTCTCACCATGCCCTTTCTTTTTGCTCATTGGAAGACTAGCTAGGGTACCTCCAGAAGGAATTCCAAGGATGCCCTGGGGAAAGTAGTCTTACAAGGGGAAGGTGCCTGGATTATTGGTGCCACTTGAAGATAGGAAGTAAAATTAAAGTGAAATATATATATATATATATATATATATATATATATATATATATATAAATGATTTTTATAGAATTATAAAACAGCAATCAATTAAAATGCAATGATAGAAAATGTCTCATTTACAGTAGTTTTAAAACAAAAATGCTATAGATATTAAATCTAATGAAAATTCTTTAAGATCATTATGAAAAAAAAAACAATGTTAAAGCACATTCGAAAAACAAAAAAAAGTATGTATATGAACACATAGGAAGACTTAGTATGTACTTTGATTTAAAAAACCACATAGGACTTCAATCCACTTTGAGAAGATGTGTACATGTGGTAGGGTGGCCAACTTGTCCTGGTTTGCTCAGGAATTTCCTGGTGTTGTCACAGAAATTTTCACATTTTCTGGAAGTCCATTGTTCAAGGCAAACTGGGGACTTGTCATCCAAGCACAGGGTATTTACTGTAGCATTCTTTGTAAGAGAAGAAGACTAAAATCCCTCAAAAGTTCATCAAATGTGCACTGTTTGAATAAGCATGAAACATCTATACCACAGAACACTCTGTAGCAGGTTGGAGAGACAGGGTGAAAGGAGGAAAATACATTTGATTGCTATCCATTTCTATTAAGTGATTTGTGAGACTTATTATTACATGAAAGAAAGAAAGAGAAATAGATGAAAGCAGGATCAGAAGAGAATGTTCATTATATAAATGTTGTAGAGGAAATTTAATGAAATATGAATATTTACATTTATATGTTTATATTTATACTAATAAAAGGGTAATATGAAAATTGGTCAGGACACCCTCACAATAACGAGCAAATAGCAGGCTGCATGGTGTTACAAGGCCAGCAGGGGGGTTCGTGAGGGATGGCCAAAGGACTGAACAGCAGGCTGTGTGGGATAACCAGGCTGGCAGAGGGGGGCAGTGAGGGGCAAAAAGGCTGGCAATGGAAGCAGTTGGCGGCAACCAGGTAGGCAGTTGAAGGGCAGTGAGGGGTGACCAGGCAGCAGGGGGTTGTTGGGGGTGACAGACCAGCAGGGGGGAAGTTAGGGTTGATCAGGCCAGCAGGCAGAGGTGGTTAGGGGTGATCAGGCTGGCAAGGGGTCAGTTAGGGACAATCAGGCAGGCAGGAAGGTGATCAGTTAGGAGACAGCAATCCCAGATTGTGAGAGGGATGTCTGACTGCTGGTTTAGGCCCAGTCTCTGAGATTGGGCCTAAAATGGCAGTTGGATATCCCCTGAGGGGTCCCAGATTGGAGAGGGTGCAGGCTGGGCTAAGGGGACCACGCCTGTACATGAATTTTGTGCATTGAGCCTCTACTATATCCTATATAATAAAAGCCTAATATGCAAGTTGACAAAATGATTGGTCACTATGATACGCACTGACCACCAGGGGGCACGTGCTCAACACAGGAGCTGCCCCCTGGTGGTCAGGGCACTCCCACAGGGGGAGCAAGGCTGCAGGCATGCAGTAAGGAGATGAAAGCCTGTGAGAGCCCCTGATTGTGAGAGGGATGTCTGACTGGGAGAAGGCGCAGTCCAGGCTGAGGGACACCTGCCCCCCCCCCCACTTCCGACACAGTACACATTTTGTGTTCCAGGCCTCTAGTGTAATAATAAAAAAGAAATTGAAACAAATGACCTGTGTATCCATTGGTGGCATGATCACAGGTGGTAGAGGAATTATTTTTTAAAAACTTTGAAATATAGTATTTTGACTGAATATCCCTGGTAGGATGTATCCCAAAGACAAAAGAACATCAAATACATTTTTAACTTCCTTTAGTAGTAGACTTATTGTTGACAATAAAACTAAGTATGTCATTTTGTATTTATACACAGGATACTACACACATACACACAAATGCGCGCGCATACACACGGTTGAAACATCTGAAATTTTTACTATTCTGTGACTATTGATATCCAAAAATGTTATTTTAAGATAATTAAGCCTAAAAGATATAGAAGAAGAAGGGGAAGGAGAAGAAAGCACCTTTGTAGATAGGTTGGATAAAATAAGGACTGAGAATTGACCACTGGTTTTAGAGATATTGGAGGTCACTGGTGAACTTGACAAGAATGTTTGAGTTGAAGTAGTGAAGTGGAGGTATAAAATCAAGTGAATTGGTTTTAAGAGAAAATTAGAGGAAAGATAAGTATAGGCAAATTTTTTGGAGAGATTTTGCTGCCAAAGAGAAGATAGAAATGGGATAGAAGCTACTCTGGGAAAGAGCATAAGAGAAGCATTTTTATAAGATGAGAGATAATATAGCATGTTTGTATGTTGAGCAGAATGTTCTAGTAAAGAGAGAAAAAGTGATGATATATGCTAGAATGAAGATCATTTCTGGAAAATGTTTCTGAGTAGGTGAGAATTATGCTAGAAATTGGCCATTTCTGACAGATGTGGGACCCCTCTAAGAGGCGCCATCTGCTTGATTTCCCATTGACCTGGCAGATGCTCTCACAAGTGCGCTCCAGCTGAGGCTTCTTCTATTTAATTCTCCTTCCTCCTCATTTCACTTTGGAGGTGTCAGATCTACATCAAGGTCTGAAGCTTCTCTCTCCTTTCTCTTGCTCTTTCACATTTTTATCTTTCTCCAATAGCTCTTATGCACTTGAAATCCTGTCTTGATCTGGGCTTTTTACCGAACACAAATTAACTCACCCTGTGGAAATATTTTCAATGGTGCTTCATTAAATAGCCATTTGATAAAATTTTAAAATATATTTTTATTGATTTCAGAGAGGAAGGGAAAGGGAGAGATGATGAGAGAGAATTATTCATCAACTACTTTCTACATGCCCCACACTGGGGATCAAGCCTGCAACCCAGGCAACGTGCCCTGACCAGGAATCGAACCAAACCATGACCTCCTGGTTCATAGGTCGATGCTCAACCACTGAGCCATGCCAGTTGGGCAGGATAAAATTTTTTTATATGTAAGTCCAATATTTTATATGCTTTCTTTTTTAGATTAGTTTGTAATTACATTTTCTTAGAAAATTATCTATTTCATCCGAATTTCAAAGTTGTTTATGTCTAATTGAGCAAAATAGCTCAATAGCTTTTACTTTTCTCTCTTACTTATTATATTATTTCTTATTTTATTTGTGCTTTCCCCCCATCCTGATTTGGTTTTCTCAAAGATTATATATTTAATTATTAATAAAGGGGGAATTTTGAATGAATCCTATTGATATCAGCTTTTATCTTTATTGTTTTCTTATTATTTTGTTCTTTTGTTTATTGTGATTTCTTTCTCATATTTTAAGCAGAATAAAGTAAGCACTGAATTATTTATTTGTATTCTTTCCAGTTATACCACATGAGTCTTTTTACAAAATTTTAAATGATTATTTTCTACATATTTTGCAATTTTGGTTAGCATTCTTCTTTGACTCAACTGGTATATGAAAGCATTGAAAAGGTTTTAGTAAGTACAGGCCTTTTCTTTTTTTGGTTTTGTTATTAAGGTCTAGATATATTCTCATCAGAGAAAGGTTGTATTTGTCCTATTTCTACATTTTGCAATTTGTTGAGATTCTCTTTGTGACTAACATATTGTGGATTTTAAAGAATACTTTAAGATGTTTAAGCATGGGTATTTGAAAATAATTTATATTTTCTTTAAGTAGGATAGTACTTGATTTGTTTTATATTATTCTATTTTTATATGCTACTTCCTTACTGATTTTTTGTCCATTTTATGTGTTATGGCCCCAAAGAGGTAAATTAATATCTCCTATCATCACTATTATTGTATCTCTGTTATTTTATTATGTGTAGCACTAATATTCCCTTTATTTATGTTTGCTACTGTCAAGACCTAGGGCAGGCTGCCCCAAGGTACCCTGTAATGACATATTGATTATTTCAAACTAAAACCACCTGAGAAGAAGCAAGAGTGGGAGGAGCTCTCTGACTCTCCTCCATTCCCCTAGAAGCAGGAGATAAATCTTTCAGATGATAGGTGCCCTCCCTGCTCATGAGCATCGAGAGACAACCTATTACAAGAGTTATATCATAAAATGCAGAGTCAAAAAAGCCTGCATAAGCATCTTTACTAATTTACTGCATAAGCCAAACTTGTCTTAGATTTCTTTATTTAAAAAAAATCAATTACAGTTGACAATATTATGTTAGTTTCAGATGTACAACAATATGATATACTATACACAAGTTATACACACATATATGCATGCCTTATGATGTGATCTGAGCAATATCTTTGTTCTGTCAATTTCTCACAAATTTATTGTCTCTTTGTCTAAAAAAAGGTAGGGGGGATTGTGCCCCTGCCTGACATTGTTATCTGATGTATTCCTAAGTATTATACAGTATATTCATTGTGAATTTTACCATTACATTTTATAAAATAACTTTCTTTGTCTTCTTTAAAACTAAGACATGAATTCCACTTAAAGTAATATATTAAGACCAGTACCTGATTCATTTTGTGTTTGAACTTATTTATATAACTTTGCCATCCACTTATTGGTTAATTTTGGGGTGCTTCTGTTGAACATAATTGATTAAACATAATTATTGGTTTATGATGCATCATCATTACAAACATATGGTTGGCATTTATTTGTGTGTTTATTATATAATGAACACCCAAGAACCTACTACCCAACCCAAGAAGAGATCCTTAAAAGTATCTTACTATTCATAAGATTCTTCTTTACTACATTCCCCTGCTTCCATTCCCCTCTACCTTCAGCTATATTGACTTTGATATTTATCATACTCTTATTTTAAACACAACAATTTAAATATATTTTATTATTTTTGGACTTTTAAAATGGGCATTATGCTATTTGAGGATGGGGATACAGGGAGTCTTAAACAAACTGTGTGCCATAGTTGTTAACAATCTACCATAGGGGGGCCACATAGTATGGGACATGAATCATCCCTTTGTCTAGTGCAGTGGTTCTTAACCTTTCTAATGCTGCGACCCTTTAATACAGTTCCTCATGTTGTGATGACCCCCAACCATAAAATTATTTGCATTGCTACTTCATAACTGTAATTTTGCTACTGTATGAATGGCAATGTAAATATTTGTGTTTTCCGATGGTTTTAGGCGACCCTGCTAGCGGTTCTCAACCTGTGGATCGTGACCACAGGAGCTGCCTCCTGTTGGTCAGTGCACTCCCACAGGGGGAGCGCCACTCAACCAGAAGCTGGGCTCATAGCTAGCAAGTGCAGCAGCAGTAGCAGGAGCCTCTCCCACCTCCATGACAGTGCTAAGGACTCTTTGGGGGATGGGATGTCCAACTGCTGGGTTAGGCCCACTCATCACACAGAGTGAGCCTAAGCTGGCAGATGGACATCCCTCAAGAAAACCTGGACTGAGAGAGGGTGCAAGCCAGGCTGAGGGAAGCCCCCTCCTCAGTGCACAAATGTCCTGCATAGGCCTCTAGTCATGGAGTATATAGGGTTTAGCACTATCTATGGTTTTAGGCACCCGCTGGGGTCTTGAAACATATCCCGTGCACATAATGGTGAACTACTATATACTATGTTGTATACTAGCCAGCCATTTTTTTATTGTCTACACATGCCTCCCTTTTCCCAGATTAATTCCCCCAGCCATTCCCACCCCAGGCAAGCCCCCATTGCCCCAGTGTCTATTTCCATTGATTATGCTAATAAGCATGCATACAAGATGTTTGGTTGCTCTCTAACTCCTCCTCCTCTGCCATTTGTCTCTTGATCTATTCTTGTTCATCAGATTATGTTGATCATTATATCCCACATATGAGTGAGATCATGTGATACTTATATTTCTCCAACTGGCTTATTTCACTTAGTATAATGCTCTCCAGTTCCATTCATGCTGTTGCAAATAACAATAATTCCTTCTTTTTATAGCAGTGTAGTATTCCATTGTGTAGATATACCACTGTTTTTTAATCCACTCATCAGCTGATGGACACTTAGGCTGTTTCCAAGTCTTACATATTGTAAATTGTGCTGCTATGAACACAGGAGTGCATATATCCTTTCTGATTGTTGTTTCTGGTTTCTTGGGATTTTTATAGTCCTAGAAGTGGGATTACTGGGTCAAATGGGAGTTCCGTTTTTAACTTTTTGAGGAAACTCCATACTGTCTTCCACAGTGGCCGCACCAGTCTACATTCCCACCAGCAGTGCACGAGGGTTCCTTTTTCTCCACATCCTCGACACTCAAGGATGATTTGTTGATTTGTTGATGACAGCCATTCTGACAGGTGTGAGATGGTATTTCATTGTCGTTTTGATTTGCATCTTTTGGTTGATTAGTGACTTTGAGCATGTTTTCATATGTCTCTATGCCTTCTGTATGTCCTTTTTTAAAAAGTCTCTATTTGGGTCCTTTATCCATTTTTTGAGTGGATTGTTTATCTTCCTTTTGTTAAGTTGTATGAGTTCCCTATAAATGTTGGAGATTAAACCCTTATCAGAAACAGCATTGGCAAAAATGTTCTCCCATGCAGTGGGCTTTCTAGTTGTTTTGTTGATTGTTTCTTTTGCGGTACAGAAGTTTTTTATTTTGATGTAGTCCCATTTGTTTATTTTCTCCTTAGTCTCCATTGCCCTAGGAGCTGTATCAGTGAAGAAATTGCTTCAGCATATGTCTGCTATTTTTCTGCTTATGGAGTCCTGTAGGATTTTTATGGTTTCCTATCTTACATTTAAGCCCTTTAGCCATTTTGAGTTTGTTTTTGTGTATGGTGTAAGTTGGTGATCTAGTTTCATTTTTGTTTGCTTGTATCTGACCAAATTTCCCAGCACCATTTATTAAAGAGACTGTCTTGACTCCATTGTATCCTCTTGCATTCCTTTGTCAAATATTAATTGAGCATAATGGCTTGGGTTGCTTTCTGGTTTCTCTGTTCTGCTCCATTGGTCTATATGTCTTTTTTTGTGCCATTGACAGGCAGTTTTGAGGACAGTGGCATTTGTAATGCAGCTTGATATCTGGTATTGAGATCCCTCCTACTTTGTTCTTCTTTCTCAGGATTACTGTGGCTATTTGGGGTCTTTTTTTTAGTCCAGTTGAATTTTTGGAGAGTTTGTTCTGGATTTTTTAAATATACCATTGATATTTTAATGGGGACTGCATTAAATATGTACATTGCTTTGGGAGTACGGACATTTTAATGATATTAATTCTAACAATCTATGAACATGGTGTGTTCTTCCATTTATTTGTGTCTTCCTCTATCTCTTTTTTCAATATCCTGTAGTTTTCTGAGTACAGGTCTTTTACTTCCTTAGTTAAGTTCATTCTTAGCTATCTTAATTTTTTGGTGCAATGGTATACAGGGTTGTTTTTTTGTTTTTGTTTTTCATTTCTCTCTCTGTGATTTCATTATATCTCTATATAAAATGCCATGCATAATGTAATGCCGAATTGACCTAATTACTGGTTGATATGACACCCACTGCAGCCAGCAAACCAGCACAATCAGGGAGGTGGGGCCAGCTGACCAACCTCCTGCAGACCTTCCCCCCCGCTAGCCCCATCCCTAATGGGCCCCCACCACTCACATTGGCCTGCAGCACCTCCCTCCAGTTGGTACCGCCCTATGTCCCCACCTCACGACCAGCCCTGCCCCTAATCACCCTCCCTACCCCAAACCTACACCTACTCCAGCCCCCCAACTGTCTCCTCCTCCCCCTAATGCCCAGCCCCGATCTGCTCCTATTTGGGCTGAGCTGGCCAGACCCCACCTTGTGCATGAATTAGTGCACTGAGCCTCTAGTTGGTTTATAAAAAGGCCACAGATTTCTGGATATTAATTTTGTATCCTGCTACTTTGCTGAATTCATTTATTAGGTCTAGTAGTATTTTTGATGGAGTCTTTGGGGTTTTTTATGTATAGTATCGTGTCATCTGTAAATAAAGGCAGTTACTTCTCTTCCAGTTTGGATGCCTTTTACTTCTTCTTCCTGTCTGATTGCTACAGCTAGCACTTCCAGTACTGTATTGAACAGAGCTGGTGAAAGTTGTTACTTCACCTCTTTCATTCTGATTTTGTTTATTTGGGTCCTCTCTCTTTGCTTCTTTCCCTGTCTTGTACCTATTCTCAGAGGAAATTATTTTAGTTTTTGTCCATTGTGCATGAAGTTGGCTATAGGTTTGTCATATAAGTTTTTTTTTTAAGTTGAGATATGATCCCTTTATTCCCACTTTGCTGAGAAGTTTTACCAAGAAAGGGTATTAGATTTTGTCAAATGCTTTTACTGAATTGATTGATATGACTATATGATTTCTGTCTTTCAATTTGTTTATGTGATGTATCACATTTATTGATTTGCAGATATTGTACCATCTTGCATCCCCAGAATAAATTCTACTTGGTCATGGTTTATGATCTTTCTAATGTAATGCTGAATCTGATTTGCTAGAATTTTTTGACTATTTTAGCATCTATGTTCATCAAAGATATTGCCCTGTAGTTCTCTTTTTTTGTGGTGTCTTTATCTGGTTTTTGGCATTAGGGTAATACTGGCTTCATAGAAAGAGCTTGGAAGAGTGCCTTCCTCTTGAATTTTTTTGGAATAGTGTGAGGAGGATAGGTTTTAGTTCTTATTTGAATGCTTGGTGGAATTTCCCTGGTAAGCCATCCGGACCAGGGATTTTGTTTGCTGAAAGATTTTTGATCACTACTTCAATTTCTTTTGTAGTTATTGGCCTATTCAAGATTTTTTTTTATTATTCCTGATTAAGTTTTGGGAGTTTGTATTTTTCTAAGAATATGTCCATTTTGTCAAGGTTGTCCATTTTGTTGGAATAGAGTTGATCATAGTATTTTTTTCATAATCATTTGTATTTCTGTGGGATCTGTTGTTACTTCACTTCTTTCATTTCTGATTTTGTTTATTTGAGTCCTATCTCTTTGCTTCTTGGTGAGCCTGGCTAGAAGTTTATAAATATTGTTTATCCTTTCCAAGACTGACTTTTTGGTTTTGTTAATCTTTTGTATTTTTTTGTCTCTGTTGTTTATTTCTGCTCTGATCTTTATTATTTCATTCCTTCCACTTATGCTGGGATTTTCTTGTTACTCTCTTTCTAACTCTTTGAGTTGTAGGGTTAGGTAATTTATTACCATTTTTTCTTATTTTTAAGGTAGCCTGTATAGCTATGAACTTCCCTCTCAGTACTGCCTTTGCTGTGTCCCATAAGTTTTGGAGTGTTGTGTTTTCATTGTCTTTGTTCCATGATGCTTTCTATTTCTTTTTTTTTTAATCTCTTTGGTAACCCAATCATTTTAAAATAGCATGCTATTTAGCCTCCAGGTGTTTGTTTCCTTTTTTCATTGTTTTATTGTAATTGGTTGCTAATTTTATGCCATTGTGATTTGAGAAGATGCTTGATATGACTTCTATTTTCTTGAATTTGAAGAGACATTGCCTGTGTCTCAATACATCATCTATCTTTGAAAATGACCCATGCTCACTTTAGAAGAAAGTATATTCTGTGCCTTTGTGATAAAATGTTCTGAATATGTCAGTTAATTCCATCTGGTCTAGTGAGTCATTTAGGATTGATGTTTCTTTGCTGATTTTTCTTTAGAGGATTTGTCCAATGGTGATAGTGGGGTATTAAAGTCCACTACTGTGACTATATTGCTGTCAAACTCTACCTTGATACCCTGCAGAAGTTTTTATGTATTTGGGTGCTCCTACTTGGGTGCATATGTTTACCAGAATTATATCTTCTTGTTGAATTGCTCCCCTTATTATTATGAAGTGGCCTTCCTTATCTCTTGTTATGGCCTTCATGCTGAGGTTTAATTTATCAGATATGAGTATTACTACCCCAGCTTTTTTTCATTTCTATTCTCCTGAAAATCCTTTTCCACCCCTTCACCATCAGTCTGTGTGAGTCCTTTGTTCTGAGGTGATCTCCTGTAGACAAAAGATATATGGGTCATGTTTTCTTATCCACTCAGCTACCCTATGTCTTTTGATTGGGGCATTTAATCTATTTACATTTAAAGCTATTATTAATAGATACTTGTTTGTTGCCATTTTTATTCTTTATGTCTGTGTTCCTAATTCCATTCCTATTTCTTCTTTTTACAGCAGTATCTTCAGCATTTTTTGCATTGCTGATTTGATGGAATAAACTTCTTTAACCCTTTTCTGTCTGTGAATCTCCTGATTTCACCCTCAACTTTGATTTATAGTTGGGTACAGTATTCTTGATTCAGACCCTTACTTTGCATGACTTTTTATATTCATTCCATTCCCTTCTGGCCTGATGTGTTCAGAAATCAGTCAATAGTTTGATGGGAGATCTCTTGTAGTTAACTTTCTGTCTCTTCCTGGCAGCCTTTAAGATTCTTACTTTGTCATTGGTTTGCCAATTTAATTATAATTTGTCTTGGTGTCGATCTTTTTGGGTTCATCTTGTTTGGGACTCTATGAGTTTCTTGGACTTGTGTGAGTTTCTTTCTTCCCAATATCAGGAAAATTTTCTGTCATTATTTCTTCAAATTGGTTTTCTATTCCTTGTTCAGTTTCCTCTCCTTCTGGTACCCTTATTATGGGTATGTTGCTTCATTTTGTGTTGTCCCAAAGTTCCGTTAAACAGGCTTTCCTCCTGTTTTTTAAGTTTTTTTTTTCTTTCTAGTTGCTGCACTGCTTGGTTATTTTTTCCTACTTTGTCTTCTGGCTCACTTATGTGGTCCTCCTCTTCTTCTACTCTGCTGTTGAGGCTTTCTACTGAGTTCTTTATTTCAGTGATGTCATTTTTCATTTCTTCTTGTTTCTTCTTAATTTCCTCTTGGTTCTTACACATATTGTTGATTTTGTCTTCCATCCTTTTCAGCATCCTTAAACCATTACTCTGAATTATTTCTCTGACATATTGCTTGCTTCCATTTTGATTACTTCGTTTTCTGGTGAGTCCTCCTTTTCTTTTGTATGTGGGCTGTTTCTTTGTCTCCTCCTGTTTGCTCCTCTCAGGGTTGCAGGTTATGTAGCTCTGTCTCTCCTGCATTGACTTAAAGGCACAAAATACACCACCACAAGACACAACACACAGGGCACCAAACACAAATATATTCACAATACCAATAACCCCAAACAAAAGTGACCACCAGAAGAAAGAGAATTAGAGGATAGAAAAGAGTTCAAAAATGATACTGAGAAAAGAATTTAAGAGAGAAAAGAAAGAGAAGAAAACAATAGGGGGGAAATATATGTATATGGGGAGAAAACTCCAAAAAACCAACAACTAATAAAAAATATGCAAACAGCAATCACCCAGAGATGAATGCAAATAACAAACAACTAATCCAAAAAATGTAAACAACACCCAAACAACCAACACCCAGCTGAATCTCTTTCTAGATGATCTCTGACCTTTCCATCAATGGATTGCCTCATGAGCTATGTTTAATTTGCCAATTTCAGGTGGATATTATTTCATTCAGCTGCTTTGTGAGAAGGCGCAGGTCTTGTCTGCATATTTGGTGTCCCTTTATCTCCTCGTGGACAAACTTTTTAGATGCCCATTACCAGGGAGGCTGGAGTCTCAGGGTTCATGGGTTTGCAGCTGAGGCAGTTGGTCCCTGGGAATTGTGATTGTAGGGTCCCAGGAGGTATCTGAGGTATCTCTGGTTGTAGGTAAGGCTGTGCTTCTGATCCCAGCTGCTCTCCCCTTTAAGATTGTGTGGTCCCTATGGTGGAGCTGGCCGCTCCAGGAGAGATTTTATCAGTAGTAGAGGTTGGTCTACCAGTCCCCAACATTCCTGTGGAATATAGCTATCCCTCACTCACAAATACAGACACTCCCACACGTCCACACACTCTTCTTTCGCTCTCTCGCTCACACACTGTCTTGCAGCCTGCCATTCCATCAGCCACCATCTTGGGTCTCCTCTAGTCAGCCATTTTTAACTTACCGACCCTTCTAGGCTGCTTGTGTATAACTTGCTAATAGCACTTTACTTCATTTTTCAAAATAAAGGCATCTTAGAATTTGTACATATTTTTGCACTTAGGTGATTTTTAATGCTTCAAGTCACAAAACTTACTATTGAGTAGTTTCTTATACATTTTCTTGGTGAATTACTCCCCCCACCAATGGAATTTATACAGGATGGATCAATATAGTAAATCATAAATACTAATAAATGTTTATAATATAAATATTTTCATGGAGATACAGAAGGCATCCCAATGTGCTCAAATAAAAAACAGAAAGTTTATATATATATATACATGAAAATTAACAGCAAAAAAGTCATTTTCTTTTCCATGAATTTTATTCATAGAGCACATAACATCCCCCACACACCCTCCCTATGGAGTGTTTTACCCTATTTATTCATTGAAATGGCTTATTACGTTGTACACAAATCAGACAATTTTCAGCTGGAGTTTCACTGATGTTTTAAATTTAAAAATAAATGTGGTTTTAAAACCTTAAAATATATCACTAATTTATATAATAAGGCCTTTTTAGTGTAGTGGTACCTTCTTAATCACCAGAGAGTACTTAAAAATATAACTGACATAAGCATTACATTATGCCATAAGTGCAATTCTAAATTCAGTTGAATTTTTTAAACTGCCCAATAAACTCATTATTAGTGAATTTCCAATCAAATCAATTTTGTGGGTGAGGTGTGGCAAATGAGTAGGTATGTGAATGACTATTGACAGCACATTATTGTCAAGAAAAACGAGACTTGGGAAGAATGGGAAAGTAATAAAGAGAAAGGGTAAGCCTGAAGCCAGTAGGGGAGGAAGTAACATGAGAAGGAAAGGCATTGGGGTGCCTGGCTGAAAGGCTGGGTAACTGAGAAATAAGGGGGATGGAGTAATATGAAATTATAATACAAATGCTTCCTTTCACTGATACAATGCTTTGTCATTCTCATAATAGCTCTTTAAGATAAACAGTAGAGCTCTAGTGGTATTTTATAGACAAGACAACTGAAGTCATAGATAAGTTATAGGGCATACAATGATGGAATTGGGACAAAAAGTGGGAGCAGTAGAATCCTAGAGAGGAGAGTTTTTTCCCTTGTAGAGATATTAGAATAAACCATCTTGTCCAATGGCATTTAAATGTTTGCAATGAAACCCAAAGGTGATATCTGTTAGTCTGCACACATTTAAAAAAGAAAAAAGCAACATATATATATATATATATATATATATATATATATATATATATTATCTTGGAAAAGTCCAGAATAAAAAAAAATGTTTTACATGAGAGTACAGTATTTTCAAGACCTCCTTGGACAACTGATGTTCAGATTATGCCACTTTGGCTTGCTGAATATTTTGAGCTGAAGACAGTCAAAGCCCAAAAGACTCTGGAAGAGCTATTTACCTAAAAGTATCTGGATAGGGGACCTATACCAGGAAGAGAGCTATTACCAAATATAATTTCTTTTTACATCAGAAAGACTGTTATGCATGGAATGGCAAACATTTGTTTACCAAATTTTGTTCTTCTCTCATATGAATTGTCTTTATCCACTTTGTAGTGCCAGATCCCTACCCCCTCCTCCTTAGTTTAGGATACTATATATATTTGTCTCAACTGCCTGTCTGAGAGTCTCATATCTTTGGAGTCCCCCAAAAAAATTAAAATCCATTTTCCTTGTTAATCTAATTTATGTCAATTTAATTATTAGGCCAACTAAAGAGCCTAGGAGGGTAGAAGGGAGTAGTTTTATCTCTCCTACACTACAGTAGGGGCAAATCGCTCCATTTGGCAAGTGCTGGAAAGCAAGGGAATGTGTGAGTGTGTGTTTTATGTCTCAAACTAGAGCATGCAGATTTTACTTATAAGAGTTATAGAGCCAGAAGTAGAATATTGGGGACCAGCTATAATTTTAAGAAATATTAACCATGCTCTGTTAACCGTGATTGTTTTGTTCTGATTAAAGAAGGTACATTCTAACCTGCTGGGAGTTGCATGTGGGACATAGAAGCTCACCTGGAAATGTGGCCCATCTTCCCTATCCAGGAGCTGCCTATTATCATGGAAAGATTAACAAACTTGTTTGCAGAAACCAGAGCTACCAGCCCTTTGAAGACTCCCAGCCCTTTGCACATTGCCAGCCCTTTGAATGCCCCTAGCCTTTGCATGCCTGCAGGCCTTTGCAACTCTCCAGTCTGCATTACCAGTAAACTGCCATTTTGGCATACCTTTGCCTACTTCCCCATGTAATCTTTGTTCTCCTACCCAATATAGGCAGCTGGCTTATGGTGGGGTGCAGTGGAGCTTTTTGTGGATGACCTGCTGCTCTCCCATACGCAGGCAGTAGTGGAATAAAGGCTCATATATGATTCATACCTGTCTCTGCTGAATTGGCTTAAGTAGTGACAGGCAGCCCGAACGCATTGATTGTCTGGTTCCAAGAGTGCTTATACAAGAATGGATTCTGTGTACTTGTTTGTCTCTATTGTCATTGAAGAGTCAAAGTATTTCCTATGAGCCACTTCAATTGCATATGCTATGTGGATTGTTTGTGGGGATGCTCTGGGGTTTTAAAACTCCCGAGGCATCAGAAAGTTTGATGTTTTTGATGAAAAGCATTAAAGTAACTATTAAGTTATAGGAAAAAAGATGAATATTTCAGAAATTGAAAAGCATAACTCCCCCCTCCCCTGCAAAACATTTGTTCAAACATTTGGTCAAATCCATGTCTATCACTTCTACCAGGTGCAAGTAAATCCAACACTACTAATTTGGAGCTGCATTCAAGATTTAAAAAATGCTACATATTTCCAGTTTGGTTATATTAAAACTAGTGGCCCGGTGCATGAAATTCGTGCATGGGGTATGGGTGGTCCCTCAGCCCAACCTGACCCCTCTCACATACTGGGAGTCCTTATGGGATGTTCAACTGGTGGCTCATCCCCAGCCTGCCCAAGGCCTAAAGCCTCGATTTTTAAAAGCCATCTGTAAAACACAGTGTAGTTCAGGAGTTTTTCATTACGGATTGGGTTCACCAAGAAGACCATGTTGCAATGTAAAGTGGAGAAGCTAGGTGGAAGTGCAAGTGCCCCTGTAGGTAGCCAGTGTGGGCTCAGGCTGTCAGGGCTCCCAAACCTGTTGCCTAGTAGAGCTGCTTTGTCTACTAAATAAAACACTCTTCTCTTGTAGTCTTTTCTACATTTTTTTTCATAACCATCCCTTCAGAGAAGACTTCTTTAATGTGCCCCTTCCTTTCCCACAAAAGAGGGATGATGGATTATTTCAAGGAGCAGCAGAGGGTGGGGGAGGAGGCAATGAGGACCTAGGTCCTTGCAATCACTAGAAAACTCTGAACTCACTGTGTCAGAAGATAATCCTGTGGAGGGAAGAGCAGAGCAAATGGAAAAGTCTGTGTCCTTTTAAGCTTCTCCTGGATGCAAAGGCTTTGATCCTGTGATGTGTCTGAGGGTAATTTTCTGCATTTCTGGGTGAGATAGGATATGAGTGAACAGATTCAGGAAGCTGTTGTTCCTTAGTGAGTTTTTCTGTCCCATTTTCACTGAATTGACCAATAATCTGAGCTCTGTGGTGAACATGTTGGGGCTGTGATCTGGGTTTAGGCGAAAGGTCAATTAAAGCTGTGAACTAAGAAGAAAAAAAAAAGAGCCTCTGCCGCCGCCACCCCTCCCCACCCCACCCCCCGCCCCCTTCTGCGCTCAAGTGGCTGGGGGGCCTCGGGGGCCGCGCCCCCCCTCCCACTTCCATGTTCCACACTCAGTACTTGAAACTTTCTCCTACAAAGAGTTCACAGCTTTAATTGAAGTTTCCCCTAAACCCAGGTCACAGCCCCAACATGTTCACCACAGAGCTCAAAACTACATTTCCCAGAATTCCTGCTGCTCCTGATACCCTGCAGCGCCCGCCCAGTCCTGCCTCCACTGCACGGCTGCACCGAGGCCACGCCTTGCCGCCCTCTCCTCCCCTCCTGCTGGCCATGCCCCCCTGCTCCTGATTGGCTGGTAGCATAGCCAATCAGGAGCCAAGGAATGGTCATATTTGCATGTTACTCTTTTATTAGATAGGATTCCTGACCAGAGAGGCTGGGCTTTGGGAGGCACAATGGTGACCAAGGAAGATTCTTGCTCTCTCAAGTTCTTTTTGCTTTCACTATCTGGCACCAGGAGTCTTCTCATGTACTGTCTTTTTCATTAACAATCTTAAGGAGAACAAGGCAGACATTTTTGCAAAGGGAACTCACATTCTTGGGTTCAAATATTAGGAATGGCTCTAGGAAATTTACTTATTTTTTCCTAATCTTACTAATTTTTGTGAAGTGAAGAAATAACAGAACCCTTGGTGTGAGGACTGAATGAAATATGCAAGTGAAGTGTTTATCACAGTGCATGGGGCATAGTAAACCTTAATCATTATTATTCTTGGGGAAAGGCTACTGTCAATCCCTCTAATTATGTTTATTTGGACATTTCATGGATCTGCCTTGCTTATGAGCTATAAAGCATTCCTGGAAAGAATGTACTATTCTACTTTTCTGTTACGTAAAAGTAGTGCAAAATGAAAGGTGCACCTGGAATTAATTTCACATGAAAATTGTTCTGTGCTATCAGAGACCATTTCAGCCTGGGACCACTCAAAGAACATATTTGAATTTATGGTGGGCTCAAGAGGGTCTACTCTTGTCCAAGCAGTCAGAAGAATTTTACAATGCTAATGACTGTGGCAGGAACTTGGGAATAGAGGCCCAGATATTTTTTTAAATATATTTTATTGATTTTTTAGAGAGGAGGAGAGAGGGATAGAAAGTCAGAAACATCGATGAGAAACATCGATCAGCTGCCTCTTGCACACCCCCCACCGGAGATGTGCCCGCAGCCAAGGTACATGCCCTTGACCGGAATCGAACCCGGGACCCTTCAGTCCAAAGGCCGACGCTCTACCACTGAGCCAAACCGGTTTCGGCGAGGCCCAGATATTTTCAATGATGGCATGACTCAGAAGTACAACCAAACATCTAGGGGAAGATTTTATAGAATTAATTAGGCCAGAGACATGTGGCACATATTTGGGCTACATCTAAATAGATGCTGGAATGAATACTCAGGAGAAACATTATTCTTCTCACTTAACTTAGATCTCTGTTGGATTTTGGTAAAATTTGGCTCACTGGTGTGCTGGATACATTAAATAAAAGGCACTACACTTCAGAATTCATATACTACAAATAGGTAATTTATCTTCCTTGGAAGCAAAAGCACATTTAGTTATATGACATTAATAGTCTTTTTTAAAACATGGAACCAGTTTGATCAATTATTCATCCATTGAGGGCTCTGATTTCTATTTGAATGGAATTCTGAGTTATCTAGACATCAGCAACTTGACTCTATGATTTAATCCCACTATTTCCTGACATCCTGCTTGCTGAGGTCAAAATAGTAAAGTAACTTTTATGAAAACTGTAATGAAAAGCAACATTATCTTTATCCTTTAAGTAATGATGTTTCTGTATTTATCTGAAGATATATATTGTCATATTACTGGGAAAAGGTATTTAAGAAATTTGCCTGAATTTTATTTTGATTTACATTTCTGCCTCTACCCCTCATCCCAGCCTTGATTAATTCATCTTCATATTCTGTTAGAACAAAAGGGCATGGTATGTATGTTTCTCAATTGATAGGTCTTTCTATCTACACATTTTCTTTCCTTAATTTCCAATGATCTTCTTCCACTTATATTTAATGCAAGGTTTTACAGATAACTAAGAAACCCCTTGCTGTCTTTAGAGATATTCTTTTGGTGAACATGAAAAAAATGAGGAACTCTGATTGTGCGATAAACACTATAAAGAAATAATCTGTTAATTCTCCTGGGTTTTAGGGTATAGTAATATTTTCACTGTATGTGGTAATGGATGGAAGTGGAGGTGGTAAACTTCATAGGAGAAGCACTCAAATCGATAAAAAGATAACAATAACCTCAGTGTGAAATTATAATATCCTTCTTATTATTTCAGTCAAATTGGAATTGGAATTGAATTATCGATGTGTTTGTGTGGTCTAGGGAATTAATGATGATAAAGAGTGCAGCATCTCCCTCAGTGGGAAACTACTGTCTTCTGAGACTTTAGTTTTTTGAACTAAAGTATGCAAATGAACATTTATGACTGGATAAATACTACTTACTAATCATTATGTTATTAAACCATGTGTATATAATCTATAATAATAAAAGCATAATATGCAAATCAACTGAACAACCAAACATCTGAAAGACCATTGGGACGACCTTCCAGACAACAATGCCATGACACCTGCTGGTGCCAGCCCAGTCAAGGCTGGTGTGATGCAATTGGTCGGGGACTGGCCATTGTCCCATAATCGCCCTGCAGAGGGAGACCTGGGCCACTGCCAGTGGGGCAGACGATCGGTCTGGGGGCTCCATAATCGCCCCAAAGAGGAACGCCCAGGCCACCAACTGACAGGCTGAGGTGGGTGGGCAGGGCCTCCCTCTGCAGGGGCGATACATTGAGCAGCCCTGGCTGTTTAGGCAAGGCCTACCTCTTTGGGGTGATCGATCAGGAGGCTCCCAGACTGTGAGAGGGCATAGGCTGGGCTGAGGGACCTCCTTCCTGCCCATTGTACCATTTTTGTACACTGGGCCTCTAGTATTCTATATGATAAAACTCTGATATGCAAGTTGACAAGATGGCAGAATGCTCAACATAGGAGCTTCCCCCTCTACCCCGGCTGTGGCAATTTTTTTTTGGGGGGGGGGACTGGCCAGCAGCAGGGCCAGCAAGTGGGTGGTGCCAGACCACCAGCCAAGGTGGGTGCCAGTGGAGGTCCCCTGATTGCATCACCCACTGTTGGCCCCACAGATGGCCCTAATCATCAGCCAGGCCTAGGGACCCTACCCTATGTATTGGGAACAGTCTCTTAGATTTAAAAATTAAAACCTTAGAAGGCTACTCTAATACTGGAAAAAAAATAGGATGATGCAGCAATGACATGCATGGACTCTGACTTGCACATTTTGTGGTCAGCCCTGATTCTGACACTTATAACTGTGTGGCAAAGCCAATTATTTTACCTCTCTGCTTCAGTTTTTCCACTCACAAGATGGGGAAAATGGTACCACTGCCTCAGAAGGATCATGTTATGTACTACTACTCTTTATAACCAGGGGAAAAAATGTAGCTGCCCATGCAACAGCAAGATGCCTTTTACCTATATGAAAAGTATGGTCACTGTTACATGCAGCATCCCAGATTGTGAGAGGGATGTCTGACTGGGGTCCCAGATTGGGAAAGGATCTGGATGAGCTGAGGGACAACATTCCCCCCTGCCCCTGTGCATAGATTTTATGTACTGGATCTCTAATAATTTATTTCAAAGATTATTTTAAAGTTTAGTTCACTTACATAAACTTTTTACCATTTAAGATTAAATATAAGGACAGGGGATCAATAAAGAAGAGATTTAAAACCTTCAAAACATACCTCCATCTCTTTTGGTTCCTTCTCTATTGTATTAATTTTCATTCTGAAATGAGCAATTAGAGACCCTAAGGAGGTTGATATTGAGTGAGTTGATATATTCTTTGAACTTTCTCATATTTTGCTGTTGCAATTAGTACTATGTTAAAATCCCTTCAAAGATAAAGAGCTGGAAATACTGATTCACTTTTGATATTTGCCTGCACACTTTTAAAAGTAGCATTTTTTATTTTATTTTCTTTTGGTATAATGTAATCTGCTTTTCACTTCCCTAATAATAGCTTATCAGCTCTTTATTTCTTCTCAGTACTTAACTATGTTGTCAGGCTAAGATGAGCCTCACATAGATCTCAATACTCTAAACTTCCCATTTTATCACATTATCTTTACTGATTGTATTTCACTGATCCCCCCAAAATAGTTTAACAGCATTTTCCTATTCTCCCCAAAATTAGTCTCATTTATTCATTGCTTCATTTTAATCTCCCTTAGAAATAACCCCTTATTATTATCTTGTCCCAGCAGAAATCAGGGCTTAAGCAGAGAAAACTCACACACAACCTAAATTCTCTGATAATCTCTGTTTCCCAGTCTGTAGCTAATTTGATCTTAGAAGTTGGGTGTTTATACTGACTTAAAGTGTGCTGGATATCTCAAACCTTTTAAAAATTATTCTATCAAAATTTGTTGCCAATTTAGAGGGATTTAAAAAAACCCTCATTGTTGAAAGTATTATATATGTTCCCTTTTTCTACCATTGACTTTTCCCAGCCCACCCTTGCTCCCTACCCCAAGCCTTCACCACCCCATTGTCTGTGTTCATGGGTTATGCATATATGCATACAAGTTCATTGGTTGATCTCTTCCCATCCTCCCCTGCCTTCCCTCTGAGGTTTGCCAATTTAGAATTTTGTGTGCAACTTTAAACAGGAGATAGATGGTTCATTCATTCCCAACTACATGTTGTTCACTAGGATACCAGGGGCAGTTAAATGGGATATGGTAAAAATAGCATTGAAGGCCCCTGATTATTCTGAATGTGCTGTTTGCTTATCTGAGATGTGATTTACTCAAACTCTCCCATTTCACTTCAAGTTTCCTTTTCTATAAATATCAATGCCTCTTGGCTATCTTATTAGCCTATTAAGTTCCTATTAATTCCAAATTTATAAATCAAAGTATAGACCCTGGATCAGCATCAACAGAAATGTCTGGGAACTCATAAGAAATGCATATTTTTGAGTTCCACACCACCTCCCCCACCCCAGCTTCCTGAATCAGAAAGTCTGGGGGCAGGGGCTTCAATTTGTGTTTTAACAAGCCTTTTTGAGAAATGCTGCCAGGTCTTATGCTTTTTATTACCCACACTAGAGGCCCCATGCGCAAAGATTCATGCAAGAATGGGCCTTCCTTTCCCTGGCTGCCAGCACCACATTAGCTCCAGCCGGAGCTGCCTTTCCACCTCCCCATGCTGCCCAGAGGCCCAGAGCAGCTGGGGCATTGAGGAATGCCTGCATCATTGCCATCATGACAACACAAGCATCCCTCCCTGCTCCAGGCCGCTTGGCACCTGCATATGAAAATTAGCCTGCCATCTTTGTTGGGTTAATTTGCATACCCACTTCTGATTGGCTAGTGGGTGTCACAAAGGTATGGACAATTGGCATTTTACTCTTTTGTTAGTGTGGATTACATAGCATAGTATCTATAGAGAATTAAGTACTCAATATTGCATACAATGATAATGTCAATTCTTTTTTAAGTTTTATTTTATTTATTTACTAGAGGCCCAGTGCACAAAATTTGTGCATAGGAGGCGGGAGATGTCCGTCAGCCCAGCCTGCACCCTCTGCAATCTGGGACTCCTCGAGGGATTCCTGATTGTCCATTTGGGCCCGATCCCAGTAGATTTGAGCCTAAATGGGCAGTCGAACATCCTTCTCACAATCCAGGACTGCTGGCTCCAAACTGCTCACCTGCCTGTCTCCCTGATTGCCCCTAACTGCTTCTGCTTGCTGGCCTGATTACCCCCTAACCACTACCCTGCCAGCCTAATTGATGTCTAACTGCTCCCCTACCAGCCTGTTTGCCCCGAACTTCCCTCCTCTGCCAGGTCACCCCTAACTTCCCTCCCCTGCAGGCTTGACTGACCTCAACTGCCCTCCCTTTCAGGCCTGGTCTCTCCCAACTGCCCTCCCCTGCTGGCCTGATGGCCCACAACTACCCTCCCTTGCAGGCCTGGAAACTCCCAACGGCCCTCCCCTGCTGGTCATCTTGTGGTGGCCATCTTGTGTCCACATGGGGGCAGGATCTTGACCAGATGGGAGCAACCCTTTGTGTGTTGGAGTGATGGTCAATCTGCATATTACTCTTTTATTAGATAGGATTTTTAAATATGTTTTTATTGTTGATAGTATTACAGATATCTCCCATTTTCCCCTCCCATCCCCTACCCACCCCCAGGGCTGGAAGGAGGCGGGGAAGAGGGGAAGATGAGATAGCTTTAATATTATCGGCAATAAAAATTTTATTAAAAAAAAGAATGACAAGAAAAAAAGCTGCAGGACATTAACACTATGGAATACTATATAGCTGTAAAAAAGAGGAATGTCTTACCCTTTGGGACAGCATGGATAGACCCAGAAAATATTAATGATAAGTGAAGTAAGCCAAACTGAGAAAGACAAATATCACATAATCTCATTTGTGGAATCTAATGATAACTTCAATTCTTAATCCCCCCCTTACATTCATGTCCTTTACCATGGGATTTTGCAGTTCTTACCAAAGATTCATAATATTTTCCCACCCTTTGAATCTGTGCTGATTTTATGACTTGCTTAAGCCCTTGTAGTTTATGGAGAAAGTGATTGTATTCTAGAACCACTGGATATTTATTTACACTTGCTCTCTTCTGTCAACTAAGCGGAGTAGCTCTAATCATCCAAGCTGAGGACAGTTTAGATCCTCAGACGAGGTTATCAGATAACTCCAGACACGTGAACAATAAACACTGTTGTAGGCCACTGAGGTTTTTTGGTGTGTTTTTTTTTTGAAGTGTTATTGTAGAAAGTTAGTTCTTGCAATCTCTATACAAAGAATTAAAAAATCTGAACTCCTACCATCATCTGTCTCAGCCTACATCAAACATAGTCCAAATATCTGCTCCTTACTGCCTCTAGCTGACAGAGTCTGACCTAATCTTGCCTGCTAGATTTATTGGTGATTTTAGCAATATCTTTCCTAGAACTCCCTGGGCCAAAATTCTTTCTTTTCAGAGTCAGATTGATGTCAGCTGATTGCCATCCTTCAGAATGGGCTGTTTAAAACTCATGAAAGACATGAAGACAGTACATCTAAGTCAATATTATTTTGACATTCTCAGTAATCTAAAAATATTAGGACATAATTCATAGAGAAGCAATATGAGTCAAGTACCATGCAATAGGAAACTTCCTTACTAAAGTTTACATCCAGAAAAATATCTCATATCATCAAGATATGAGACCTATTATTTTGTTGAGAGGCAAATTGGGAATTGGATATAATTCTTTAGCTAGCTTTAAAGATGTGTGATAATTTTTCCATTCAGTCATCTGTGGCTCAGCTTTCCTCCATTTGGCTTTTATTTTTTGGTCTTATAGTCAAAGCTCCTGAACTGAAATCTGTCTTCTTTCTGAATAATACTTTTCAAATTATAACAATGACTTATCTTGAATAGTACCTCAGGAGGCAGACAGAAATGCACTTTATCCAGCTTTCATCTCACATTCAGAGAGACATCTATTTTCTAATTAAACTCGACATTTATCTTTTCTGAGATTGACAGAGCTCATCATTATAGATTGAATATTTATTATGAAATTGTATCAATTTCTATAGTTTTAGAGCACCAAGTACAGGGCACTGCACAGTAGTATGTTTGATGATAATTTAAATCCCATTGTTCTTTTGCTTAGATTTGAATTATTTGCTAAATGGTATGCTAATTGCGTTAAAGAGCTACTGCAGTTTCCAAAGGCACAGAACTTTCTTTTAAGTTACAGTGGGAAACCTAACTAAATCAAGTCATTGTTAGGCAATAGTTCTCAAACTTTGCAAGTGTATAGCAACCTGCCCCCCACCCCCCAGAGAGATAAAAGTTCAGTTTACACGACCACACTTCCAGCTATTCAGATTTAGTAGGTTTGGGGGCAGGTCTGGGGGAATCTTCATTTTCAACAATTGCCATAGTTATGTATGACATAGTAAAGTTTTAAAAAGTTGTTCATGAGGTTCTTTTCCAGAATCCACATTTTAAAACTCACTAACATATTGCACATCGCTATTCGGAATACATTTTAAATAAAGCAATAATATACCCTTAAAAATCAAATTATCTTTTTACTAATGTCATGTAGCATCTTACATGACATAATCTAAATAATATAAATGTGATCATCAACAGTTTCAGGGAGCTATGCCGGGAAACACTGAGAGGGCTAGAAAAGTAATATAATTCACCATGTATTTACCATTTTATGTCTCTCAGAGAAGATATGTCCAATGAAGTAGTATATGTGGAACCACTTTTAAGTTGTAAAGTACCTGGCAAAAATAAGACACTTTCTTCTGAACCTTAGAAGTCATTTCTTTAAACTGAAATTTTGATCCGTGGGTGCTGTTGATATGGGCAAAGCATAGGTGGTGCTGATGCAAGTGAGATATTAAACGACATTAATTTCTGAAAAAAATCTAACAGAATGTCTTTCTAAGTTATATGTCAGGATGGATCTAAGATAGCTGTGAAGTGAATAGCCTGAGGCATTTACTTTCAAACAGTTCTGAAAGCATTATACCACATATTATTGAGAATCCTTGATACCCAGCTATCTAGGGTGACAAGAACTGAACTGTCTATAAAGAACATCAGGAAGAAAGGTTGTAGCACATGAAAATAAAGCCTACAGAAACCAATTTAATATTAGGTGGCTATTATAAAGCATTTTGGGAATGATGGCCATGAAGATGCTTAGAACACTAGATAGTACTGCAAAAATAGATAATGGCTATAAATATGAATTGTTACATTCAAAGAATTCACCTTAGGTTGGAACTACTTGCCTTTATGTTTGATGATCTTATATTGAGCCACCGGATCATTGATAGCTGTGGCATTCTGAGAAGTTTGCCCCTCTAGAATTATTTCCTTTTACTCATAGGGATGTGCCATAAGGTGCCTGATTTTTAGTACACCCTCAACATGTGCCTGAATATCCAATTCAAGTCAAGAGTAAAGGGAATCTCAGAGTAAAGGGAATAAGAAAGCAATTATCTATATGGGGTCATGGCTCACATTTTGGGGGAGGGGGCATATCTCTTGTTGGTTTGGGTAGAATACAGTACTAGGTGATATCATACCAATAGAACAAATGTCTTAAGTGCTTTCAAATTTTATAATTCACCAATTCTACTAGCCAGGAAGCATTTTTAAAAACATCTGAAACATGAGGATCTTAACATTTCCCTTCTTTACATTGGTGCTTAATGCCACCAGACTGTTAGATGAGTCTTTGAAGTAACTGTAACAGAGAAAAGAAGCCTTACTGTATGGTTTGGAAAAATTGTTTCCTAAATACAGTTCTAATATAATATACTACAGGCCTAGGGCATGAAATTCATTCATGGGTAGGATATCTAGGCCTGGTCAGCGACCAGGGCCAATCTGTCAGGCAACTGGTGGAGTGATTGGGGGCCCCCCTACTGGCCCCAACCTTGGCTGGCCTGGCACCACTCACCAGCCAGCCTCAGCCCCCAATGGCCCTGCCACTGGTCAGCCAATGGCCCTGCACTGGCCAGGGCACCCCTCCCCCTGCCATCGCCACTGGTTGCCTCCCTCTGCAGAATGACCAGTGGGGCAATCAGCCCCATCCCCACACACACACCCACACACCCCCGCTGGCACCTGACTTGGCTGGCCTGGGGTCTATGGATTGAAGGTAGCTTCTGCATTGAGCATCTGCCCTCTGGTGGTCAGTGCACATTGTAGTGACTGGTCATTCCACCGGTCATTCTGCTGTTTGATTGATTTGCACATTAGGCTTTAATTATATAGGATGGTAGAATGCAGCCACAGTGTCAGTGGTTACATCTTATCACTAAAGGTAATTATAATAAAAACTAGGGAAAATATTGCCAATGTAAAAGGGAAGGCTACAAAAATATGTGAGATAGAGTGAGTTATCCAGCATCTCTTTCTCATCTTTAACTCATGAAGTAAATAGGAATAATGTGCTTTTGGTATAAATACATGGCATAGGTTTAAATTATGCCACTCTTTAATATATGGAAACTTAATCCCAATTTTGTTCCCTCAATTTTCCAGTAATTTCATTTACTCAACAGATATCCATTTAGTACCTATAATGTATCACTCACTTGTAGATGCTAGAGATATAGCTGAGAAGATAATAGCAGATCGTACTAATATGAGGGATTGTGCTTCAAAACATTATATCTGTTGCCAAAGAAAAACAATGGTAGTTGCAGAGATAAACACTGGGCATGTGACTTACTATATTCAATGGACATTAGCAAACAATACATAATCAGCAATTTGAAAGATGCTTGCTCATTGGGGCTTACCTTCTCTTGCTAATCATTTGAACCCCATGAATGTCCTCAGAAGAAACCTAGTGTCAGCAGATGTTTCTGGCTCTAATCCAAGTCAGTTTGGTTGAATTGCCATGATCACCAAAGACTCCCTTTTAAAGACCCTTCCTTTGTAAAAATGGATGATGATAGCCCTAAAGAGAATAGTCTAGCAAGGTTTTGGAAAATTCAATAATGAGTGCCCACTGACTTTCAGAAGCTATTTGTAAAGTGGTTAGAATATTGCATCTCTAATATTGGGAGAGATTAGACAATTCTTATCTGGCACTAACACCCGAACCTCTTAATCAGCCACTAGTGAGTCATATTAAGTTTTACAATTGTTGCATTAAAGGTTAAATATAATTGGTTATAGTCTAACTTTCTCTTCCACTGCAATAGCTTCTGCTATAACTTTAGCTATAACAGAGTCTTTTAAATTCATGATCTGAGTTCTTATTTAGTGTTTCAATGGGTAATTTCAAGTTGATATGAATAAAATTTTAATGTGTCTATAAAATTTTCTTGAAGGAAAAATATTACTGGGGAGGGTCACAGTACAATTAACTAAATATGCCTAGTCAGTACATAGTTAATTTTACTACTTTTATTTATAAAGAATCTTTCTCTCAGGAACACAAAGTTTTTTGGAAGCTGTATCCCGCTGTGTGTCTCTCATTGTCCTTGGTGTTAATGGCTCTGACCATGTAAACCCTGTGGATAGGATTGCTTATGGGATTTGTCTTTTGTTGTTCACAGCATTTGTAGGTTGCTCTGGGTTTATGGCCAATGGAGTTGTTTGGTTGTTGTCTTTAACCGCTGAGGTGGCTAATGCTGTTTCAGTGAGTCAAGAATTTTTTTCAGCACTTAGGATATTGTACTGAGCACTTTAAATTATTGTCAAAACCCTATAAAACATCTGCTAGTGATTGTCTTATGATTTAATTTAGGAACAAAATGCAGACCAGAGGCTTACTGTTACTTGTGTGCCCTCACAAGTTTTTATCTTAGGAGCCCACACCTTGAGTCTAGGATGGGGTAGGAGAGGTTGCAGAATAGGACCCTACAGATCAGGCGCATCTGCAATATACACTAGATATGGCTCTTTATCATGTGACAGTGTATCAGCTTCACCCACAAGAAGTAAAATACAAATTGAAATTACAAGAGATCTTTTTCCAATTTGTCAACTTGGAAAATATTAAATGATTTGATTTGTGTTGCCAAGGGGTAAGCAATTAGGTGTCTCTTTACATTGCTTGTAGTAATTTAAGTTGCCGAATTTTTACTCAAGAAAATTGGGAAAGAACTATCAAAACTGAAAATACAAAAACCTTTGGAACTAGCAATATCTCTTGTAGGAATATATACTAAAGATATCTGACTATCATATATACAGTGATAGTCACTGCAGCATTGGTTAAAATGATAAAGGATTGGAGACAACTGAATGTCTACCAATGAGCACTTATGAAATAAATTATTATATACTCATTTTATGTAATAATAAACAGTTGTATTAAATGAAATAAGGCGCCCTAACTTGTTTGGTTCAGTGGATAGAGTGTTGGCCTGTGGCCTGAAGGGTCCCAGGTTCAATTTCAGTCAAGGGCACATGCCTGTGTTGCAGGCTTGACCCCCAGTAGGGGGCATACATGAGACAGCCAATCAATGATTCTCTCTCAGCATTGATGTTTCTGTCTCTCCCACCCTCTTCCTTCGTCTCTGAATTCAATAAAAAATATACTTAAAAAAATAAACATGTAATATTCCCTGATATATTTCTTTAAGTGTGGGTGGAGGTCAAGGTATACAACAGTGTATATAGTATGATACTACTGGTATTAAAATATTTATTTGGGAATATATTTAAATTTGCATGCAATTTTTCTGGATGCATACATAAGAAATGAATAGCAGTTTTTGTAACCAGAGGGGAACTGTGTAATGGGGATCAAAGTGCATTATATTATTATTCAGCATATACTCATTCCCATGTCCTTGCCACTTTAAGGTAGAGTTTAATTTCCTGCCCTAGTGATTAGCACTTGGCCATATAACTTGCATTGGCAATAGGATAGAACAGATATAACACAAGCACGTCCCTGAACAGTTCTTGCCATGAGAGTAACATGTCCCAGGTAGCCACTGTCTCTTCAATCTGCCCCCCTGAATAATGTGTAGATTATTCCCAAGGTTGACTGAAAGCTTAGAACCAAGCTTGCACACCCCCACAATCTGAAGATGAGCCCCTGCCAATTTGTAGGTTTTTAAGTGAGAGAAAGCAGTGCTTGCTGATGTAAACCACTTAATTTTGTTTGTTATACAGAAGCATGATTGCAGCAATAGCAATGAATATACCTATAGACTTTTTAAATGTTATATAATTACATGTAGTATCCATTGAAAAAGGTACATTAAAATAATTTATTAACCTTTGTCTTTGCAAAACCTATCCAGAAAATACACACAAAACAAGAAATAGCTTTAGATTGAGTAAAGTCTTTGTCTTAGTCATATTTGAACTGATTAGCTGATATAGTAATTTATGGTTTGAGATTCCTCATTTTATCCTTAATCTGGCAATCCACTGAGGTACCAATTAGTCTTATAAAGAAAACTTACTAAAGTGGAAAGAATGGGTTGTCATATGGTGAAAGACTAATTGTTTTTGTCTGTGAAAGATGATATACTGATAAATGCTTTAATTGTTTTAAGTATTTTTAGTGCTTTGTTTATCTAAGTTGGTTATATCCAACTAGAAGCATAAATGATTCAATACCCATTTTGTTTGAATACACAAAGGATTATACTGGAATACAAGGTATTATAGGAGTAGAAAAGCCTCAAATCAGAGTACATTACCCATAGATATAGCAGATGACAGGTAAATTACTTTGTTTTGAGATTATACCATGCCATTAAACCTAAAAGTGTAATTCAATCGTTATATAAAATCAGACTGAAGGTGATTTACCAAAGTATATTTTTGGAGAATACTCTATCAACCATGGGCTTTTGTGCTAACCAGATCTTCTTTGAGAAAACTGATCATCTATCCACTTCATAGTTTACTGAATGAAAGTTGGGATCCCAGTCAGAAAACTGAAAAAAGTACCCTGTCCAGCATAATATTTTATACAAGAGAGTGACTGGAAATATCAGATCACCACTCTAATTATTAGAGTTTGTTTATATGACATGAAGGGAGACATGGAGTTGACAGTAGGGACAAACTGTAAGAATTCCCGAGACAGAAGATTCCATGACATAGAAGAGAAAGCAGGAGGTAGTTGTTGGGAGTAAAAAGAGTAGAAGAAGCAGCATGAGCAGTAATTGGATCCACCATCATGGCAGATCACTAGAGTAGGGAGCATTGCAGGCCTACTGTATAGCAGCCAGAAGTTGTCCCAGGTGCTGGATTTGCCTTGAGTTTTGAACGATAGTCTGAAAGCAGGCTCCACTTCCCTTCAGGTCTGGTTTTGAGATGGCATCTGTTTTTCCTGTCTTTCCTGCGCATTCTTACAGATGCACGAGCATTATCTCTGTTCTTGAAACAACCTGAAAAGTCCAACTAACCTAAGAGTCAACCTCAAAGCCTCTGGTTATCTCCAGATAAGAAAATCTCTGTTTTATAGCAACTGATTATATCACTAACACCAGAAATATCACTTTAATTGGACTAAATCAGGACTACAAGCACGGCTTCATATAAATGTATTGCCACTATTGGCAAAGGGGAAAAAACCCTCAAATATAAGGTTTTATAATTTGTTTTCTTATTAGTGTGTTAACTTGTATATTCACCTGACCATGAAGATAATAATTCTCAGCACTTAAAAGTCTTACTACATGAGAATTATAAGCTTTTGAAATGATAAAATGTCAATGAATTAGAAAACTAGACAATTCTGTTTATCTATGTGTTATTCTCATAATGCACAAATTCCTTATACTCTAATTCATTTGTTTATGTCACAGACATAATAGTTATAGTTGTCTATTAATATATATAAATTAAATTATGAAAAACTGAATGAATATTGTTACAACCATATAGTTTCACATAATTGTAAACATTAAATATCATCCTATCATATCCTCCTTATAAAGTAATTGATAGCTCTGTAAATTTTTTGATAGAAATGAGACTTCAACTATACAAATATAATGAGAATTGATGGGGTCAATTTTCATGGACAATCTTCAGAATGATGAATATCAATTTATTTTTATTGTGTTCTCTAGAGCACAAGGCCCCTTCTACAATAAATGATCTGAAAGCTGTGAGCAAGTAGTTTCTGAAAAGTATTTGACTGTATTCCTACATATGGAAACACTGAACTCATAAAACAATTAGTAAGACTACAAATTAACTAAGAAGCTTTACTCCTACATTATTGTGTTTAATTCCCAAAATATGCTTTAAAAGAGTAAGAGACCCGGTATTCTAAATCCAAGTAAATGGGCCTTGGACTTTTTTGCCCCCAAGAAGCATCTACATTTTAAGTAATAATCTTCATGTTAAATATTTAGCTGTATGATTTTTCCCTTAAGAAGAAAATCATCATTTGAATGAAGAGTAAATCCCTACATTGAAAGCAATGTTATAGATGGTAAATAGATTAGCCTGAGATTATGATATGGTTAAGGGAAAAATGTTAAACACTGGGGAATGATTTCAAAGCATTTGCTTTTTTATGTTAAAAGTCTTTATAATTCAATATTCCTATATAAAAATATTCCAGATAAATGTTTTTTGCTGATAAATTCTATTTCTAGGAGGATAAGGTAATACTAAACATAATTCTTTACAACTATTTAAAATATAGGACAAGTTTGCTATATCACGTTCCATAATATTTTTGCAGTTTTATATTGTAATTATGGTGCATACAAACTGACATTAACTTTTTCAGATATTAATGATCCTAATCAACCTAATGAAAGAAGAGGTGTGTCAGAAGCTTTCTGTGTGGCAGTAAAACATACAGGATTTTGAAATGGAAAAGTTAGAGAATAATAGCTAAATTACCCTCAATATTTTTTTACCTCATACAATTCATATTATAAGATCAAAGATATGCATTACTTCCTTTCTCATTTAAAATAACAGATGAAAAGTCAGGTTTTCTGAAATGAGTAGTATTTGACTTCTTTTCATAGTTATATTATTGTGTCTTTGTAATGTTTAGCATGGTAACTCAGTTACTAATGGGTCATGTTCTACAGTGGTACCCTGTTTGGATGTAGAACAAGGAAGTTGCCTGGCAGGTGCCTTCAGGGTGAAGCGGGACTTGCTCCGAGATACGGAATGCTAAAGAAAAGTGTGAATTGCATAGAACTTGTTTGGAGCTGCATGCAGTAATGCCGTACAGACTTTCCCAAAAGGGGAATGATTCCCCCTATCTCCATTTTCATACTTGGAAATCTCAAGTGTAAACACCCTTAAACTTCCTATACTGACCCCTATGAACTCATACATCTTCATTCATTCCTTTCATCTTTGTTTCAAAACATGAGCTATTCCTTCACCACAGTGCTCTGAAATATACATAGAATCCAGCCTCTCTCCTATGAGATATTGATCTATCATCAGCTTTTTCTAATATATATTTAATAATTCTATTATCTCTTTTCTCAGCACTTGTGGTACTCTTGGCTGCCTACCAATGACTTTGACTTCCCTCTTTCTTTTTTGTTGGTTTTGCCGTTCCTCCATGATAATGACTCAGAGTGCCCAGATATCTTATTCCCCAGCCTTTCATTCAGTGGAGGAAAAAAATGCTTAGTTTTGCAAAAGATAGTCTTCACTGATAAAAAGAACAATTCCCCTTCTTTCCCATCCTCCCTGCTTTGGATGCTGACTTGTGAGGACATGAAGCCTGGAGCTACAACAGACATCTTGTAATCAGGATTGAAAAACATGGAGGACACATGAAGAATGGTATGTGGGAACAATTAAAAGAGCCTGCTGATCTTGATGACATCATTGAACTATTGGACAAACTCCGAGTTCAACTATCCCTGGTCTTCTTCCTGGATAGGAAAAGCAAACCTAAACAATGTTTGGTCCAATATTCTATTAACTGTATCAGGAAGCTTGCTAAATGATTTTGATTTAAGGTAGCTACTTTAGTTGAATGACCCATTTTTTTTCTTTCCACCTTTCTTCTTCCTGTAATTAAGAGTATGTGTGATGATGGCTGGATCACAGGAAACATTTTGGTCCATTATATAATTTTGAAAATGAAAATTATGTATTAGTTATGATAAAGTAGAAAAATATAAAGAGCCTGAGTCTCTAATGACCATAACAATTTTCAGCTGCCATCCTTGAAATATATTTTATATTACAGAGAAATAAACTTTTGTCTTATTAGACCACTCTTTGTTTTGTTTGCTTTTCTGTTATAAACATATGAAATAAATCCTGGTACATGTAATTTGCAAATATAAGGAGACAGAAATAAAATATTTAGGTGGACTTTTTGGGATGAAAAGATATGAACATTTAAATTTGTGACAGTTAAAAATTACTCTATAAAAAGTTAGCATACATTTAAGGTTCTATCAAATTTATTATCTCTATATATCTTCATCAATCCTGATTATTATCAAAGTTTTTAAAGATTTTTCATCTGATTACTTTAAAATGATGCTTTTTTATTGAGATTGGATATTTAAAAACTGAGAAATGCTAAGGTAAGACTCTCTTCATTTCTTCCCAGGTAATTTACATTTAGTTTTCTGTGAATTGCCTGACAATTGTTTTTTCCCGTTTTTCTATGTATTGTCCTTTTCTCATTGATTTAAATTATAATAAGGGAATTTATACTTAAGCTTGTCATGCATGCTGCTGTATTTTTACATTATTTTGCTTCTCTTATCGTTTGTTTTTTATGGTACTTTATGCCAAGGAGATATTGCAAATATTTATTTAGTAAATTATGAATCTGTATGCTTATGTCTCCTAGGGTTTGGGCCTTAATTGGAAAGACTTTTCCCATTCAAAAGTTTATAATTGTTTATACATGCATATGATTAAGCCTATCTAATAAAATAGCAATATGCAAATTGACCATACCCCCACTACACTCACAAGCCACGCCCATCAGCCAATCAGGAGTGATATGCAAATTAACCCCAATCAAGATGGCTGCCAGCCACAGAGAGCAGGAAGGAGGTTGGGTTTCCCCGGCAATAGGGGAAGCCAAGCTTTATACCTGCCCTTGCTGGCCTAGGCCTCCACTCAATGCAACAAAGTTTCAATTATAGAAAATACATAATCCCAAAAGAAATGGTGGTAGCCACGGAGTTGAAGACAGCAGAGGCTAGGGTTATCCCTGGCAATGGAGAAAGCCAGACTTTCTGCAGCCCTGGCTGGCCTTGACCTCTGCTTAAGGCTACAAAGTTTCAATTATAGAAGGTAATATCTAAAGAGAAATGGCTGCCACCATGGAACGAGCAAGAGACTTGGCTCTGCTCTAGGCTACAAAGTTTCAATTGTAGAACATAAATTAATCCCAGATACCAGGGCCTCTGCTTGGGTCACTGGGGGACGTGGCAGGCCTGCAAACCACCACAGGTCCCTTTCCCAAGTTGCCCCACACACCAAGGGAACCCCCACCCTGATCCAGGACACACTTTAGGGCAAACCAGCTGGCATCCACCCATGCACCAGACTCTAGCCTATCTAATAAAAGAGTAATTTGCAGATTGACCATCACTCCAACACACAAGATAACTGACCCCATGTTGTCAAATATCCTACCCCCATGTGGTCAAAGTTGGCCACCACAAGGTGGTCAGCAGGGGAGGGTAGTTGGGAGGGACAAGGCCTGCAAGGGAGGCAGCTGGGGGCAATCAAGCCTACAAGGGAGGGCATTTAGGGGTGACCAGGCCGGCAGAGGAGGGAAGTTGGGATCAACTGGGCCTGCAGGAAAGGGCATTTGGAGGGGGTGGGGACCCAGGCCTGTAGGGGAGAGCAGTGGGTGGGGGGGGACCAGGCCTGCAGGGGAGGGCAGTTAGGGGTTAAGCAGGCCTGCATTGGAGGGCAGTTAGGGGCAAACAGGTTGGCAGGGGAGCAATTAGACATCAATCAGGCTGGCATGGGAGTGATTAGAAGGTGATCAGGCTGGAAGGCAGAAGCAATTAGGGGCAATCAGGAAGGCAGGCAGGTGAGCAGTTGGGAGCCAGAAGTCCTGGATTGTGAGAGGGATGTAGGATCGGGCCTAAACAGGCAGGCAGACATCCCTCGAGGGGTCCCAGATTGGAGAGGGTGCAGGCTAGGCAGAGAGACATCACCTGCCCTTCCTGAGCATGAA
Organism: Antrozous pallidus; assembly: GCA_027563665.1. NCBI lineage: Eukaryota > Metazoa > Chordata > Mammalia > Chiroptera > Vespertilionidae > Antrozous > Antrozous pallidus. Next base: position 125,025,392 of record CM050509.1, read on the forward strand.
TTTCATGCACTGGGCCTCTAGAAGAAATATAAAAATAGTCATATTTCCTAAAATACTGTAAAGAGCTTACATTTTATACTTTGATATATCTCAAATTTATTTTGAAGAATTGCATAAAATATATGGTAATTTTATCTCAAAATATTAGTTGTTCTAACACCATTTATTAAAAATTCAATTCTTTTTTCTTGATTTTATTTTTTTTTATTTTTTGTCTTTATTGTTCAGTTTATTAATTACATTGTTTCCCCTTTTTTATCCCCCTATATCTCCCCTCCACCCTGTACCTATCCCACCCTCCACCCTCACCTCCCCTTCCCCACTATCCTCTCCCATTGTTGCAAGATTTTTGTCCAGTCTCGTGCTGTACTTCCCACAACCCTTTTCTCCCCAAGAATTGTCAGTCCATTCCCTCTCCATGTCCATGTTTCTGTTATATTCACCAGTTTATCCTGTTCATCAGCCTATCAATTCACTTGATTTTTATGTTCATTAGTTGATAGATGTGTATTTGTTGTTCATAATTTATATTTTTACCTTTTTATTCTTCCTCTTCTTAAAGAATATCTTTCAGCATTTTATATAATATTGGTTTGGCGGTGATTAACTCCTTTAGCTTTTTCTTATATGCGAAGCACTTTATCTGACCTTCAATTCTGAATGATAGCTTTGCTGGGTAGAGTAATCTTGGTTGTAGATTCTTGCTATGCATCACTTTGAATATTTCTTGCCACTCCCATCTGGCCTGCATCGTTTCTGTTGAGAAATCCGCTGACAATCGTATGGGTGCTCCCCTGTAGGTAACCAACTGTTTTTCTCTTGCTGCTTTTAATATTCTCTCTTTATATTTTGCTCTTGGCATTTTAATTATGATATGTCTTGGTGTGGTCCTCTTTAGATTCCTATATTTTGGGGTTCTGTGTACTTCTTGGGCTTTTAAGTCAGTTTCTTTCACCAGGTGGGGGAAGTTTTCAGTCACTATTTCTTCAAGTAGGTTTTCATTAACATGCTCTCTCTCTTTTTCTGGCACCCCAATAATTCGGATGTTGGCTTGCTTGAGGTTGTCCCAGAGGCCCCTTATGCTATCTTCAATTATCTGAATTCTTTTTGTTTCTTGCTTTTCCAGCCGAGTGGATTTTGGTTCTTTGTATTTCAAATCTTTGATTTGGTTCTTGTGGCCCTGTGGACTGCTTTTAGGACTTTGTGTAATATTTTTTATTTCAGTCTGTGTATACTTGATTTCTAGTTGGTCCTTTTTCATATCCGTGAGGGTCTGGTTTATATCCTCAGAGGTCTTGTTCATTTCCTTGAGGGTCTCATTCATCTCCTTGTAAGTCTCATTCATTTTCTGGTTGGTCTTGTTTATTTCCTCGTAATTCTCATTAAGTTCATAGGCCTTTTCTAGGAGCCTCTTGAAAAGCCTTATAACCGTGGTTTTGAACTCTATGTCTAGTCGTCTTTTTTCCTCCATTTTTTTTCACACCTGATTTCTTCCCATATCTCTGCATGGTGGCTGCTTTATGTGGTAGATGTCCTCTAAGGGTCAGTGGCACAGCCTCCCCAGTTACTTGAGGTGGGTACTCTTACTGCAATCCTTTATGGGTTGTACAGTATTTTTGAATTTAAACCCAGCTTGTTGTTGTTAGCCCTAGGAGGGTTTGACCTCCAGGCCAATTGGCTGTGAAGGAAGACTGTGCTCAGGTTGGATGGGCAGAGTCTCTGAGCTGAGCAGGCAGCCTCAGTGTCAGCTATGTCCTATGTGGCGCTCGCGCACGCAAGTCTCTGTTGGATGGGGATGCCTGCAGCCACCTCCAAGAGAAAGCCGCTAGTCTCTTCCCCTTGCCAGACAACTCTGCCTCTCCCCAAATGAGTCTGCACACCCAAAGTCTCTCCCAGGGTTGTAGAACAGGTGGTTTCCAGGACCAGGAGACAAGTTTCCAGGGAGCAAGTTGCGTGTCTGTGCTGTCACACAGTTTACTTGTGCTCAAACTTATTTTCCCTGCTACCCGGTTTCTCCGCAGACTAGGAGACCTCTGCTGTGCCTGGCTTCCAGGGTGCGTCCCCCGGACCTCGGACCTTGCCTGGCACTGGGGAATCCATGTAGTGGGACATCTCCATCCTCCCCTTGGAGAAATCCAGCTGGGGTTGCTGCTCCAGCCACCGCCCGCACGTGACCAGGAGTGCTCCTAACCTGTTTCCGTCTTCAAGGCTGCGCTCCCGCCGCTCTTCTGAGTCTCAGTGTCCCACCTTTACTTTTATTTGTGGAGTTTTCACTCAGCCAGCTTTCTGGTGATTCTGGGTGATGTTTGTTTTGTTGTTATGTTGTAGTTTTTGAATTGTTGCATGGGGCAGAACAATAGGTGTTTACCTATGCCTTCATCTTGGTTCCACCCCCCAATTCTTTTTTCATAAATTGAATTATTTTGTTATATTTTTAATTTTCATGGGTTTTCCTAGAGAGTCGTATAGTATTTGGCATAAAGTAAGTATTCTCTCTCTCTCTCTCTCTCTCTCTCTCTCTCTCTCTCTCTCTATATATATATATATATATATATATATATATATATATATTCCTTTCTCCCTTTCTAAAATAAAATTAATCATATTTATTTTAATTTATTTGCATTTTATGTTACACAATTCAAAGTTTAATTGTTGTTATGTAGATAATTTCTACTTTTTAAAAGTTCATTTTCCTTTTTTTTTTCTCTGTCTTGATATGTTCACTCTTTGCTCTCTTTTTGCCCTACACCCCATATATGTTAAATATTCTCTGATCCATTAAGTTCTTCCTGTAATAACCCATCCATGGAAATTATCTTAGCTTGAGGGGCTTGCATTTTTTTTTTACAGAACTGGTTGTAACTTAGCTTTATGAAGGATTTTCAAATGAAAGTGCATTTATTTGAACAGTTTGGATTCAAAGGATCTACTTAATCTTTTTTAAAATCCCATACCTGCACAAGAGATTGATTGTTAGATACCCACTATTTTTTCTTAATACTGTGCTTGCTACCAGGTTCAGGAGATCTAGATGAGTATAGCAGTTATATGTAACAGTTTCTCTTTTCAAACTAAACAGAATTGACCCAACTAACAATATACGATGCCCAGCCCTCGCTTGGGTGGCACAGTTGATGGAAGCCTCATCTGACACACCGAGAGGTTGCAGGTTTGATTCCTGGTCAGGGAACAACATACCAAGGTTGTGGGTTCCATCCCATGTTGGGGCGCATAATGGAGGTAACTGATCAGCGTTTCCTTCACATTGTTGTTTCTCGCTTTGTCTCTCCCTCTCTAAAATTAATGAAAACATATCATCAGGTGAGATTTTTAAAAGGTGTATCCAGCAGACAAAGCAATGATTTTTAAGTATTTCTGGTGCCACAGGTTCCTTTGTGATGATAACTACAGACATTTTCCCTAGAAAAATAGAGCATAAAAGAAAGTATGTAGAACATTAAATTCAATAATAGTATCAACCAAGTTCCCAAAAACATTTAAGTATAGATACTTTAATAGAGGGACAACTTACTTAAGAATGGACAAACTTGTGGGGACCAAAACTAAGAGGAAATATTGAGGCATCCAAAGAGTAACAGCACCAGGAAGTCATTACTATTCTCAGTCTCCTTCAAAGGGCTAACAGGAGACCTCTAAATACTGGAATCATGGAGGAAGGCTGTCTGATGGGAGAGCTGCAGCTGGTACTAGAAAATCAGCACCAAGCTGGATGGAGTCGGGAAAAAAATGCCTAGAACTTTCTCTCCTCCCTTCTGCCAATGGGAAGTTAGCTAACAAAGGGGCTCAGTGAGGTAGTTCATGGGAATTAGCCTTCCTGGGAACACAACGTGAAAGATAACCTAACTTTACACATTAAGGATCTAGAAAAAAGAACAAGCTAAGCCAAACATTATCAGAAGGAAGGAAATAACAAAGATCAGAGCAGAAATAGAAGAAATAGAGACCAGAGAAGATTAAAAGCATTAAGAGCTGGCCTTTTGAAAATCAAAGTTGAGAAATGTTTAGCTCAACTAATCAAGAAAAAAAGAGAAGGCAAATCAGAAATGAAAGAGAAGACACTATAACATACAAAACAGAAATATAAAGAATCAAAGAGACTATCATGAATAATTATATATTTATGTCAATAATCTCTTAATAAAGCTAAGAACTTTAATAAAACTATTTCAAAAAATTTAAAAGAACAAGTTTTTACACTTAAATTTAACTTTTTAAATTTAACTTTTTAATAACTAAGAAAAAATAACCATAAAAATATTTATTGACCAAGAGTATATCTATTTGTGTTTCTCTTCATTTTAAAATTAATACTTTTCTTTCACTATAGCATATTGGGCAAATTAATATTTTTAAAAATAGATACGGTGTAAAAATTCCACATCAGTAGGATATGAAGGCGAAATTAATTCTAGAGAGAAAATGCAAGAATATATTTGTTGTCATCTTTTAAGATTTTGTATTATAAGTTGTTTTGGTTTGTATCAGCAGAGACTTCTAGAAATAACTGTTTCAAACATCAGACTCCAGATGGATGTATTTAAGCTGTTGCATTCTAAAGATAGAAAGATTTCTGTTAAATCAAATTGTATTTTGTCAAGAGTACAGGATAAGGCAATAATTTGCTCAAAAATACTTAGGAATAGTCACTAATAGTTGCACCAATAGATAATCATTTGAATTCTTGAAGTGTATTTACATTAATTTTATGGTTATTGGCCACATTCTCCAAATTTTGAATTTAGTCAATATGTGTAATATTTCTCTTTTTCTGGTAATAGATTAAAGCAGTTAAAAAACTATCTATCCCCCCAGTCTGACTTTTGCCAAGTTAGATTGTCATTCTCTGTGACAGGGCAAAGAAAACTCAGCTGCCAGTTTCTATGGCAAGAACAGCATTGTCTCACATGTATTCTCATACCGTATTTCAAAGCAAACTTTAATTTCAACAGATTTATCTTTTATTTGTCTCAATACCGAGTCAAGGAAGCTTTCTATACCAGCAGTTTTCCCAAAGTGGGGGTGGGGGGTTAACATGAAAAACAACCACCTACTCAGTTCTCTAAACACAGCTTTCTGAGTTAAAGTATTAAAGATTTGCAATGAGAGAAAATCACATAGAGTGTCTATTTCTGTGTAGAGACAAGGAACTAAAGAGGAAACCCAAAATAGGAGGGAAGGAAGGGGAGCTGCCAGTGACTCAGCGGGGACCTTTAGTAAATCCTTTAACCTGGTCTCATTGCCTTTCAAGCTAATCCAGGCCCGCCCTCGCCTCTCAGAACTTTAATCCTTTTATCCCATTTATATTGCTACTCCCTCCCTCCTATGACTAAACATATTTCTTTTCTTAATACCTTTTTCCTGGGTGGTAGATTTTTTTTCTCCCCTCCTCATCCTGCTTTATATGACTGAAATGATTCTAGTGAGTCAGAATGTATCCTTTTAGAATCATAGTTTGCATACAACCTTCCTGTAACAAGCTATAAGTTGCTGCTCACCCTTTTAATTTGAGCAATTATTAAAGCAAGCAGAAACATTTATTTCAAAGTTTCATCACATTATTTATCAAGACTTATCAAAATTGCTAATAAACTGCATTGATAAGATTTCACTCAGCAATATTGTTTCTCTAGACACATTGTCCTATCAGTTTTCTGTTTCCTTTTTCCAAACCTGGGTCATGTACACAGAAGTAGATTTTGGGAAATAATACAATTGCCCTAGACTTATACAGAAGACTTGTTATAACTTTGATGAAGAAGTGGACGAAAGTGCCCAGCCGGAGTGGCTCAGTGTTTGAGCGTCGTCCTATGAACAAGGAGGTCATGGTTCAATTCCTAGTCAAGCCACATGCCCCGGTTGTGGGCTTGAACCCCAGTGTGGGGCAAGCAGGAGGTAGCTGATTAATGACTTTCTCTCACCATTGATGTTTCTAACTCTCTCTCTACCTCTCCTTTCTTCTCTAAACATTTTTAAAAATTAAAAAAAACGAAGTGGATGAAAATCAGATTAAAAGTGCTGCTTTTACCTTTATCTTATAGTTGTTTCCTACTAATAATATTGGATTTATGAAAACTGGAACAAGTTCTAACTACATTTATGCAGCAGAATACTGGTATAATGCATTATGAATTTTAGAAATGCAAAGGATTATATATGTACTCATGCTGAAAATTAATATTCTTAAGCACTATTTTTGTAAACACTACATTGAATTAATTGAAAAGGTAGGAAAAGCCCAAAGAGCCAAAAAATTTTCCTCTGAAACGATTTTGGGCTGAAAATTGTTAAAAGATGTAATTGAAAGGATATGACCACACGTTGACCCCCAAGCAGGACCCGGGCAATTAGAGCCTCCTCAAACCCTCACCTGTACTTGGGATACACATTCTGTCCACCATTCTCGCAGTGGGAGACTTCCAAGGACATAGCCTTGAGAGAGCAGGTGTTATTGAGACCATCTGGACTGAAGATGTGACTGAACCCCGTTACAACTTCTATATAAACTTTCTAAGACTCTAGCCCTAACCCGTTTGGGTCATTGGATAGAGCGTTGGTCTGTGGACTGAAAGGTCCCAGATTCGATTCTGGTCAAGGGCATGCACTTTAGTTGCTGGCACATCCACAGTAGGAGGTATGTGCAGGAGGCAGTTGATCAATGTTTCTCTCTCACCGATGTTTCTCTCTATTCCTCTCTGTAAAAAAAAAAAAAAAGTATATATTTTTTTAAAAGATTCTAGCAGGTGGGCTAAGAGATCTCCTTTTCTTGTGATGACTGACACAAGCCTTATATATACATTTATTTATTTATCTATCTATTTATTTATTTATTATAGAGATCTATCTACTTGTCTTATGATGCCCCAAACAAGCCTCATATATATGTTCCCTTATTCATTTATTGTTAATCCTCACCTGAGGATCTTTTTTCCATTGACTTTTAGGAAGAGTGGAAGAGAGAGGGAAAGAAAGACAGAGAGAAACATCTATGTGAGAGAAATACATCAATTGTTTGCTTGCTGGATGAGCCCTGACCAGAGCCTGCAGGGAGGAGTCTGCAACCAAGGTATGTGCCCTTGATCAGAATCAAACCTGGACCCTTCAGTCCTCAGGCTGATGCTCTATCCACTGAGGCAAGGGCTGTAAGTTTCCTTATTTGTTAAACCTGCCACCTACCAAGTGGCCTGCCTTTTCCTTCCATCTCCCCTTGCTCTCTGTGTCCCCAATTTTAAAAACAACAAAATTGATACAGAAGAATGAAAACCAAAACAATTCTGATGGCAATTTTTATTTCATTGTGTTTCTTTATATACAACAATTACCTAGGAGAAAGGTGGGGAAGGGAACTTTTTTTCCTCCAGACATTTAATATTATTGTGTATTTTGTTTTACAGAAAAGAAACATCAGATGGGTGCATGGTTTAAGCCAGCCCCAGGATTAATGTTTGCTGCTTTCTTTGCCCTTAAGCCAATAAAGGTAAACAGAATCTGCTGACTGGTTTCACAGCATTTCTGTGAATTTCCAAGATGCTTCCATTTTCTGTGGAAACAATGTTGACACTTCTAACTGCAATGTGAAAGGATTTTCTTTTGTTTTTGTTTTAAACTGGTGTATTTTTTCACTGGAAAATCTTTATAGTTTTTGTAATACAGATTTTTAATCTACTATTACTTTGAAGTTAGCTGCATGTTTCCCCTTTCTCTTCTTTTTCCCAGCAAAATGTACCCATTTAATTATCTGAATGGACTCTGGGGTTTTCTTTATTTTCTCTTTCCCAGTTCATGGACTCAGAGCTATTTTTAGATGACTATACACTTTTCAAAAGGCTCCACCGAATCAGTTCTCATGAGCTTTAAAATGTTGAGAAGAAGATGGGGGTGAAAGGAGGAAAATGTTTTGATATTCTTAGGAAATTTTCCAGGGATAATTTCAGCAGTGCTGACCTTTTTAATCAAGTTTACCCACACAAATAGGCTCTTGATTTTTAAGAGGGCCTACAAAGGTTATCTAGGATAAAATTAATTCACATGATGCAAGTTGACATAACACTTGTATATCCTACACATTTTCCAAAATCCCTGGATGTAACATAACAAATAAGCATATGAAGACTCTGAAAAGTGTTAAGACAAAGATGGACTATTTAGAGGAATTGATCAGAATGCAGCAGAGTGAATTCTTTGGGTTCCCTTATTGCCTCCCATATCCTGGAAAGGGATCTCCAGAAGCCTCTAATTCAGAACCACTCATAGCCACAAACAAAAGAAAACTAAAAAATAAGTCCCTTTCCTTAGCCAAAGGACCATGAAAGGGGTAGCTTAATAATAATAATATGCTGGCACTACGTACCCTACTTCTGCCAAATATCAATGGAAAAGCTATCTCCCACCTCCAGGATTTCAATAGGGGCTGAGTTGGCATTTGGTCTTCCATACCTCTACCTTGCCCTGTAAAACCACGTGGTGGCACTTTCATTCCTTCCTTCCTCCTGGGGTGGAGCAAGGCACAGACCTGACCTTCTGAGTGGGAACGTATCTTCTATTTCTTGCCTGATAGAAGCAGGCAGCACTCGAATGCCCCTGCTGAGTTAAGTGAGCAGGTTGTTCAGGGCAGCTGATTGTTCATCTCCCACCCAGTGCACTCAGCATGTGCTCTGATCCCCCTACAGGGATAGTGTTAGTGAGGCTGAGCAGGGACCTGGTTTTCCATCCCCTTCCTGGCAATAGGAGGTGGTACTTTGATTCTCCAATCTGGTAGTGTCAGTGAGATCCATCTGTGAGTGGAGCCTCTATCCCCATCTAGCATCCATGAGGCTGTAGGAGGTGAGGATAGTTGTCACTCTGCTTCCTCCCCTTTGCTTTCCTGGTGTCAGAGAGGTCCATGGAAGACAGTGCAGCTGTCCCCACCCTGCAACAACAATGTGGTGTGAGTAAGTCAATATTCCTCCTTACTAGTGTTAGCAGGGCCCAGTGAAAAGATGATTTTGCACCTCCACTCAGAGATAATGAGGTGATGTGAGTTGCTCCCCTGATTTCACCAGAAGAGTCTCAGTGAGGTTGAGGAGAGCTACACCTTTATGAAGCTTGTTTGTAATGATGCAGTGTGTATCTCTGCCAGGATGGTTGGTGGAATCCAGTGAGAAGCAAAACATACACAGCAAACATCCCCCACTCTAAACTTGAACAGGGAACTGCCTACTAATACTAAAAAAAGAGTCTCATAATATAATATCCAAAATGTCCAGAATAAAACTGAAAATCACTTGTCAGACCAAGTATCAGGAAAATCACAGCATGTATGAAAAGAAAAAGGCAACTAACTGATAACATCAAGATGAATCAGATCTTGGCATTACACAATTTTATAGTTATCGTGTGTGTGTGTGTGTTGTGTGTGTGTGTGTGTGTGTGTGTGTGTGTGTGTGTATGTGATGAGAACAAGTGAGATTTACTCTCTTAGTAAATTTCAAATATACAATTTAGTATTAACTATAGTCACCATGTTATACATCAGACCTCCAGAATGTAGTCATCTTCCAACTGAAAGTTTGTGTCCTTTGACCAACATCTTCCCATACTCCTCATTCTACAGTCCTTGGCAACCACCATGCTTCTGTCTGATTCTATGAGTTCAACTTTCTTAGGTTTTCATAAAAGTGAGATTATACAGTACTTGTCATACTGTGTCTTGCTTATTTTACTTTGACAAGGACTTTAAACCAGCCATCATACAAATTTATAAACAAGCAATTACATATCATTTTAAACAAATGAAAAAGAAAATCTCAACAAAGAAATGGAATTTATTATAAAGAACCAAATTGAAATATTAGAAGTGGAGAGTCTAATAACTAAAATAAAAAAACTCAATGGATGGGCTTATTAGCAGAATGGAGATTTCAAAGGATGGAATTAGTGAATTTGTGGAGAGACTAGATGTCTGGTGCACAACATTCATGCACTGGGGTGATGGAGCCCACTCAGCTCAGCCTGTGCCCTTTCGCAGTCCAGGAGCCCTCAGAGGATGTCTAACTGGCGGCTAAGGCCCGCTCCCCATGGGAGCCTAAACTGGAGACTAAACAGCAGTGGGATATCCTTAGTGCTGCTGGAGATGGGCTGCTGTGCTAGCCAGCCATCAGCCCAGCTTGTGGCTGAGCAGCACTCTCTCTGTGGGAGCGAACTGACCACCAGGGGGAGCTCCTGCATGTCAAAATGACCTGTCCTTCCACCATTTGGTCATTTGCATATTATCCCTTTATTATATACGATTATTAGAAGTTAATCAAAATACAGAGTGACCATAAGACCCAGCAATTCCACTCCTAGTCATACACCCAAGAGAAATAAAAATGTATGTCCACACAAATACTTGTAAATGAATGTACTAGTATAGCAGCATTATTCATACTGGCCAAAAAGTGAAAACAACACAGATATCCATCAACAGATGAATGAGTAAACAAAATTAGTATATACCAAAGGATGGAATATTATTTAGCCATAAAAATGACTGGAGTATTTGTATTCTACAACATAGCTGAATCACAAAAACATTATGCTAAGATAAATAAACCAAATATAAAAAGACACATATTATATCATCAGTTTCAGCATAATTGTATACTTTAAATAGGTGAAATTTATGGTATATAAATTACATCTCAATAAAGCCACTAACATAAATGTTATGGTCATGTAGCAGACTAGAATAGACCATTTTGAATACTTGTATGCCTTTTGTGCATATATAAAAATGATTAGTTAAATAAAAGGAAACATCCAGCCGAAACCGGTTTGGCTCAGTAGATAGAGCGTCGGCCCACGGACTGAAGAGTTCTAGGTTCTATTCTGGTCAAGGGCATGTACTTTGGCTGCGGGCACATCCCCAGTAGGAGGTGTGCAAGAGGCAGCTGATCGATGTTTCTCTCTCATGGATGATTCTGACTTCCTATCCCTCTCCCTTCCTCTCTGTAAAAAATCAATGAAATATATATATATATTTAAAAAGGAGACATCCAAATTCAGTTCCCACTCAAATCCCTTTATTTTTTTTTAGCAACTGTGCAAGGCACTGCATTGGGTGTGTTCTGAGACATACAGGCATGAATAAGAAATAGGTCTTAATCTCAGACAGTTTACAATTACTGTAGGAAGATATATCCATATCCATATATATCTATCTAATCTAAGATGTTCACGCCGAACCGGTTTGGCTCAGTGGATAGAGCGTCGGCATGCTGACTGAAGGGTCCCAGGTTCGATTCCGGTCAAGGGCATGTACCTTGGCTGCGGGCACATCCCCAGTTGGAGGTGTGCAAGAGGCAGCTGATCGATGTTTCTGACTTTCTATCCCTCTCCCTTCCTCTCTGTGAAAAATCAATAAAATATATTTTTTTAAAAAAGATGGTCACATGTTCACATGATTTACTTCATTTATTCAGATATAGCACTAATACATAAAAAATACAGAAGTTAATGTTAAGGAACCTTACACAGTTGAACTGTATTATTATTATTATTATTATTATTATTATTATTATTATTTATGTTGAGGCTCCCATAGCAATGATAAGAAATGCAAAACTGAAGTTTGGTTTAAGTCAACTATCATTCTTCTGGGTCTGGTCAGATACTTTAAGGACCTTTCCTTTGGGCAATTGTTAAATCAACCTGCTCAACACTCCTATATTAACTTGGAAATAATCACTATTTCTAGCTGTAACACTTGACTAGGCTAATAATGTTTTGAATTAATTGACTAGCTTGCAAATGTGGAAGGATCTACTTGATGCATCTGACTGGGCAATTTTCCATGTGTCGTGTTGGCTCATTTGAGATTCTGTGAAGAATATGATGATTGACAGAAAAGGTTCTCTAAAGCAGCATTTATTTTGGAGATACATTACCTTTTACTGGTGAACTTGGCAGTTCAACCTAATGTAAACTGATTGCAATTAACAATCACACAGCAAGCTACTAATGTCCACACTGAGAGAGGGTATTTGTCCAATCAAATGTAGTTAATAATCTCTTGATAAATTATGAAGTTGGAAGGAAACTCTGTGTAATCTGAGGTGGGAGAAATGTAAATACGCACAGAACAGTGTTATCTCTTAAAGTTCTAGCATTGCACACCCATCCAAACTTTCCCCCCTGACTCCTGTCCACCCAACAAGGGGAGCAGATTTGTGAATGAGGCCCATTTATTCTAGAAGACAAAATTAAGAAACAAATAGTAGCAAGCCAAAGACACTATGTAGTGGCATAATATTGTCAGTTTCAGGTCAACTTGCTTGGATTCAAATTTCTCTTTCAGTACTTAATAGCTTTGGACAAATCTCTAGCCTTAGTTTACTTATCTGTGTAATGGGAATAGAAATGTAATTTATCACAAAAGACATTTGGGAATTTTTAATGAGATAATACATACAAAGTGTTTAGCATACTGCCTAGCACTTATAAACACTCTATAAATGTTCACAATTGTTATTAACTATTAACTATATTCAAAAAATTAATTGGTCACATTTGGCATGCACCACCACCATGAAGATTCATGTGGACCACAGATAGAATATTGAAAACTGGGTTTCTAAGGGCATTTGTGATCAGGTAAATGGTGTAGGTCATTTAGAGAGTTAAAAAGATCAACAGTTTAATCACACCGAACATACTCTATTTTCTTACAGATGCCTACAAAAATATTGAAATGACCTAAATTAACTACTTAACTGCCTGTTAAGGTGGAAGTGGTAAAATTCTCTTGTTAAGCCTAAATTAACTGTGCTCTTCATTATATCTCTACTAGGTGATCAGAAAGCTGCTTGGGTTGTTCCTTTTATTTATTTAATTAATTTATCTTTATTGTTGAAAAAGTATTACAGATGTCCCCTTTTCCCCCCTTTGACCCCCTCCACCTCACACCTGCCCCCAGGTCTTCCCCACACCATTCTCTATGTCCATGGGGTATGCATATATTCTTTGGTTAATCTTGTCCTGCCCATTTCTCCCCCCCCCCCCAAACCCCCTTCCTTCTGAAATTCATCAGTCTGTTGCATGCTTCCATGTTCTGGATCTATTTTTTGTTCATCCGTTTATTTTTTCATTAGATTCCATACATAAGTGAGATCATGTGATACTTGTCTTTCTCTGACTGGCATATTTCACTTAGCATAATTCTCTCCAGGTCTCTTCATGCTATCTCAAAGGGTAAGAAATCCTTTTTTTAAAATAGCTCTTTAGTATTACATGGTATAAAGTTACCACAGACTTTTTATCCACTCTTCTACTGATGGGCACTTGGGCTGTTTCCAGATCTTAGTTACTGTAAATAGTGCTTCTATGAGGGGTGCATATATTCTTTCTGGTTGGTGTTTTGTGTTTGTGTATTCTTAGGGTATATTCTTAGAAGTTGAATCGCTGGGTCAAATGGCAGTTCCATATTTAATTATTTTGAGGAAACTCCATACTCTTTTCCATAATGGCTGCATCAGTCTGCATTCCCACCAGCAGTGCACAAGGGTTCCTTTTTCTTCACACCCTCACCTGCACTTGCCATCTATTGATTTGTTGGTGGTAGCTATTGTGGTTTTAATTTGCCTCTCTGTGATGATTAGTGACTTTGAGCATTTTTTCATATGTTTATTGGCTATGTGTATGTCCTTTTTGTAGAAGTGTCTATTTAGGTCCTTTGCCCATTTTTAATTGGATTTTTTTCTTCCTTTACAAATAAGCCAGAAATAAGCCAGTTAAGTTGTATGTCTTTATGTTTTTTGGAACTTGACCCCTTATCAAATATATTATTTGCAAATATGTTCTCCCATACAGTGGGATCCTTTTTTATTTTGTTGATGGTTCCTTTTGCTGTGCAGAAGCTTTTCATTTTGATGTAGTCCCATTTATTTATTTTCTCCTTAATTTCCTTTGCCCTAGGAGATGTATCTGCAAACACATTGCTATGAGAGATGTCAGCAATTTTGCTGCCTATGGTTTCTTTTAGCATTTTTATGGTTCCACAACTTACATTTGTCTTTTATTCATTTTGAGTTCATTCTTGTTTATGCTGTAAGTTGCTGTAGCCACATTTGAGCTACCACAGAGCTATATATATATATATATATATATATATATATATATATATATATATATATATATGAATGTATTTATTTATTTATAAATTAAGCATTGGTCTAGGCAATGGTCGGCAAACTGCGGTTCGCAAGCCACATGTGACTCATGAGCCGCGGTTTGCCACTCTGTTGACTAATGGGTTTGCTCACCACTGCGTAAGGTATTACCCTTACCCAGAACTTTTGACTTCAGGTTAAAGACAATAGTACATTATTAAAATGTTTTTAAGTATTTTTCCCTAAGGCAGTGGTCGGCAAACTCATTAGGCAACAGAGCGGCATGTGGCTTGCGAGCCACAGTTTGCCAACCACTGTGAATATAAAAGTGAGTATCATGAGAATTATTTCTGAAGTTAAAATTGACATCAAATGGCACATTTAAATGTATAGATTCTAAAAGTCTTCCTTTATTAGTTTCCTTGGTAGCTTTCTTATTTGATTCAGGTGGTAGAAATAGATAAAATTTTTGAATGAAATGGAGACATAAAGAAATTTGCAATTATGGTCTCAATAGCCACTTTAATTTCCATAAAATAAGTCAGAAATAATAAAAAATCCAGTTCATTAAAACAGGTGAATTTGTGAAAGCAAAATATATTCTGTAGCTAAAATATAAGTTCTTAATGCAGATTGTTATCACAGACTCATTATTTAAAAATAATTATTTGCATCCAGAGAACACTCTTTTTAAGTCACACTGTTATTAACATAAAAATTGCTTATCCACCTAATGTATTCCTGTTATGTAGCATCTATTACCATTTGAATCAGAAAGTGTTCCATGTGTTTCTTATTAATACGAATTGTTCTGAGTATGAAAAACTTTCAGTTGCTATTCCATATTCTCAAAAGTTTCATGATGTGGTCTGTTTGCCTAATGTCACTTATGTATGTGATTGACAGAGAGCCTCTTAATATCTCTGGTCCTGCAATGAAAAATATTAAAGGTTCATGCTCTCTTCCTATAGCTTATATAAAGTAACATAGGTGATATTTGGCTTTAGACATTCAACTGACCAATGTAAAAGAATATGATCCTTTCAAAGCTATGATCATGCCTTTGTGTAACCAGAAAGTGATGATCAAAGGCACAGGATACTGACCAGGCAAAGTTGTCAGTGGATGCTGACTAGAGGAACAGTTAGTATATCCCAGTGACTCAGCTCTACCATTTGTCTGGGAACATGAACAGTTCTCATCTCAGGACAGCTAACTATTTCTGGGCAGAGGTTTTCACCTGTTCAGAACATGTCATCACAATTAGCTCCTGGTTTCTGGTGACTCTTGTTAACCAGTATTCTTCTGTTTCTCCTCAAATTTCTGACCTAACCCTAGCTGGTTTGGCTCAGTGGATAGAACATCAGCCCATGGACTGAAGGACCCCAGGTTTGATTCCAGTCCCGGTCACATACCTGAGTTGCAGGCTCAATCCCTGACCCTGGTCAGGGCAAGTGTGGGAGGCAGCCAATCGATGTGTCTCTCTCACATTGATGTTTCTCACTCTGTCCCCCTCCCTTCAACTCTCTCTATAAATCAATGGATAAACTATCCTTGGGTGAAGATTGACAAAAACAAATAAACAAAAACATTCATGAAAAACATTTTCTGACCTAATTTTAGACCGAAGTAGTGATTTTCAACCTTGTTTCCATATTATGATCACCTGGGGAGGTTTAAGAAGTCCTGATGCCTGGGTTTCATTGCAGAAAAATTAAACCTGGATCTCTAAGACATCTTCGAGGTGATTCCAATAGTGATCCACCCATCTAGGTCCTTGAAACACAAAAATGTGGCTTGTGACAAGCAGCACTAACATCACCAGGAGTTTTTTCAGAAATGCAGAATTTTGACCTTAAGTCCAGACCCACAAATTCAGAATCTACAATTTAATAAGGTACTTGAATGATTTGTATTGGAGAGGTACTGGTTTAGAACAAAGATTCTCAATTAGGAATACACATTAATATTAGTTGTAATATCAGATATTAGAGTAGATTTAAGAATACAGGGAAATAGCAGTCAGTAAAGAAGGCCCAAGGGAAGTAGGATTGGGTGGGAAGGAGGGAGATAGCTTGTCAACTGATGCCAATAATTCAAAGATATGTTAGAGGGGACAGAGCTTCACACTTAATATTTATTTCTTTTAATTTGTGGTACTCAACCTCCCAGAGAATGCCAGTGATTCAAACCTCCTGATATTCAGGCCCTTGTGTAGTCCCTTCCCACACTTAATCAGGGCACATTTAGTATGACCAATAGAATATGGTGGGATTAATGATGCTGGTTTCAAGTTAGGTAATAAAAGACATTGCAGCTTTTGACTTGGCCTCTTGGAGTCCTTGCTATGGAGAAAGCCAACTGTGATGCCATGAGAACACCCTCATAAGCCCATAGAGAAGCCAAGGAGGAGAAGAACTGAGGCCCTCTTTCAAATTCCCAGCCACATGAATAAGTTAGCTATCTTAGAAGTAGATGTTCTCATTTCAGTTGAGCTTTCAGATAACTGCAGCCCTAACCAGTACCTAACTGTAATGGCATGAGAAACCACAAGAAATGAATGCACATTAGCCCTTGCCAGTTTGGTTCAGTGGATAGAGCATCAGCCTGTGGACTCAAGGATCCTGGGTTTGATTCCAGTCAAAAGCCTGGGATGCAGGCTAGATCTCCAGTGAGGGGTGTGCAGGAGGTAGCCAATCTCTCTTTTTCCTCTCCTCTCTGAAATCAATAAAAATATATATTTAAAAAGGTGTACACTAGAGTCCTGACCAAATTCTTTATCTATAGAAACCGTGAGATTAGTCAATGATTTTTTTATACCACCGGGTTTTGGAGTAATATGTATTATACCATTGGATAATTGCAACAGGATTTGGTACCTGAAAGTAGGGTACTGCTAAAACAAAAACCTAAAATGTGGCAGAAGTTGGAAGAGTCTGGAAGGGATTGGAAGAGCCCTGAGGGAGGCTTTCAGTGAGACTTTAAGGTAAAGTGAGGAAACTTTGCTAGAAATGAAAAGAAAGAAGTTCATTTTTTTCTAACAAGGATCCTTGTTATGTAGTGGTAGAAAACTTAGCATCATCATCTCTGAAAACATGGAAAATTGAAAATGGAGGTAATAAATTAGATGATCTAGCTTAATAGATTTTCAGCCAGAATGTTGAAGATGCCACCTGGTTTCTTTTTACTGCTTACAGTAAAATATAAGATGAGAGAGAGAAACTAAAGGAACTATTATTAAATACTAGAGGTCCAGCACATGAAATATTTCACAGGTAGGGTCCCTAGGCCTAGCCTGTGATCAGGGTCATCTGTCCGCTCACCAGTCCCCAGTCCCACCCCACCACCACACACCCCAGTTCCCCATTTGCCATCCTGCGATTGGAGCCTGTGGGCCGGGGGGTAGGAGAGGGACTGAAAGGTGTTCAATGCACCTCATAGGGACTGGTTGAGTGGTTGTTCTGGTCATTACGCCATTATGGTCACTGGGCTTTTATTATATAGGATAAAAGAGTCAGGAAAAAAGTTTCTCAGTCCAAGATTCTTTAAGATTCTTACATTAAGAAAAGTTTTTGGAACAGAGTATATCTAAAACAGAACCATGAAGTACTTTGTTAAGACTTCAGAAAGATCTAAGTTGTCTTTGAGGATCATTCAGTCGGTGTTAAACAATAAGACTAAGAGTAATCTTTAGTGCATTTTTCCTATCCAATGTATAAAGAAAGGGTTTCTCTTGTAGAGATTTATGAGTGTGGCTTTTGTTGTGTATATCATAAATTGATTTACAAAATAATGTACAACCTCTTTAAAAGTTATATCACTATGGACTTAAAGGGGTGGAGAAAATAGTAAATGTAAAGACACCATTTATCTCCAAATAATTACAAGTAGGAAACAAACTACTAAGCTTCAAATGCAAAGTACTTTTATTTTATAGAAAAGGAAGGGTGACTCAGATTATGGAACCAAGAACTCAAGGGACAGAGCCAAGAACACAAGGGACAGAGCCAAGCAGTAGGACTGAGCCCTAAGAAAGGAACTAGCAACATGTACCTGACTGGATTTCAGAATTGCTATGGACCTGTGACCCCTGTGTGCCTCTAATTTCCCCATATTTGAATTGAATGTCTATCATGACCATTCTATACTTGTCCAACTATTGCATAGTTGATGGGTAGTGGAGGCAGATAGATTATTTATAGTTTATGTGTCCTCAAACTGAGAGACAGTATAGGAGGATCTGTAATTGAGGAGACACATCTGAAGAATCCTACCTACACCAAGACCTATTCTAGATAATGATATGCCAGACCTTGAGCCTAGCTCTGATACTATAATAGGACATTTTGGGCAAGAGTTAAACATATATTGCACATGGGAGAGATGTAAAATGGTATGGCCAGAGATCTCACTGGAGCAGATGAAACTTCCTATATACAGTATATAGCTGCACTGACGTATACATACTTTCCATATATTCTTCTTATAATATGAGTTACATTCTCCCACAAAGAGATGGAAAAGTAAGTATACTTTGACCATGAGTCTGACCAGGGTTTAGTAACTGCTCCAACCAATAGAATATGGTAAAAGTAATACTGTGTGGCTTCCAGGGCTGGGTCTGAAAATATTACCATTTTCCTGGTTTTCTCTCACTCTTGGGATGTTTGTCCTTGGAATTTAGCTGCCATGCTGTGAGGAAGCCCTAACAATCCCAGGTGGAGAGACGACCTGGAGAGCCCAAGTGGAGAAGAATAGAGGCTTCCAGCCATCAGCATCCAGCACCTTTGAGTGAGTGAAACATTCAAGTGATCCAGCCTCCAACTTTTGGATCTTCCTTTTCCACATTGTAGAACAAATACAAGCTGTCCCTCATGTTCTTCTAAATTGCTGACACATGAGTCCTTGATTATGATAAATGGCAGATTTATTCCACCGTGCTCTGGGATAATTGTTACATAGTCATAATGACTAGAATATATCTCTGAACAGTTTACTTATTTGGGGCTTCTGGAGTTGAGACTACATGAAGTGAAGGTTGACTCTGTAGGTTTCATTGTAATCAAAACTTATTAAGAACCCAAACTGTAAATTTCTCTTCTCATTACTTAAATATAATATACAGGGAAGTTGAATTTATTTCAACTCAATTATAAAATACAGGGAAGCTGAATTTATTTTAACTCAATTACTGTTTTGTGATATTCTTGAGAAAAGAAGGTATGCAAGTAATTAAAAATTTGGTTCAAATGACCTTGTCTTCTAGATAATTCAAGAAAAGAGTAAATAAATATACATTTTATAAAGAGAGATCTAAGCAGAATAGGTGACAATGTCAGAATATGAAAATAAGATGTAGCATAGCAAATAACTTCTTTCAATAATTTAGTGATGATTACAGAGATGAAAGAAAATGTACAAGAAGCTTTTTTGTTTGTTTCTTTCTCCACAGAGGGCAGGCCATGAGGGAATGTGATGGAAACTAGAGCAGCAGGAATTCAGGTCATAAATTAGGAAGCATTTCCTGACAATAAGAATTGTGAAATACTGAATATGTTATTAAGATACATTGTCTCATCTAACAAAATTTAAGGAAATATTTATATAGCTCTCTATTTAATTGTAAAAACTTACAGTTCTGTATATTTGAAATTGTCAAGAATATTGCACATAAAAGATTTATTGACAAAAATAATTTTAGGCGAGGGTGTTGGTTGCTCATTAGTTTTTTGCAGCAATCATCTGTGCCCACACACCCTCGCCTGTTATAGAAATCTTGAATCTTTAATTCATTTCACGATGCCAGGTGTAATAAAAATCACAGTATGTACAGAGTTAGAAGTTGTGGATTCTCTCTCTGTCTTTGTCATTATTGAGCTCTCTGACCTTGGATGAATCAATTAGCTTATCACAATTTTGGTTTCTTAATACATAAAACATGAATAATAACCTGCTCTATTGCCTCACGGGGTTGCTGTACAAATCAAAGGAAACCATGAATGATCCATGCCTGACACAGTATACATAAAGGGAGAACTGCTTATGGACTAGAATGGAATCAGAATGCATGTGGCCTGAAAAATTAAGCATATTAATGATTAATTCTTGATTCTTAAGATACCGTATATGTCTTCTCATACAAACTCACATCTAGTTTATGAATCCCTCAGTCAAATTCATATTCTTGAAATAAGCACATATTTTGGATTCTGGAACTATGGACCTGGCACTCATTACCAGTGTGATTTGGGGCAAGTTGAACATAGTCTGTCATCTAAAAAATGGGGGAAAGGAAGTTAATACGTGACTTACAGGTTAATGAGAGGTTTTAAGTAATATAACATGTCTAAAAATGTCTTCCCAGCTGTACAGTGAATTTTATTTATAATTTCCTGATAATTAAAAGACGGGGAGCATCGTGCTTGCTAAAGCAGTCTGCTCCACTGATGAACAGATGTCATTGTTGAGAGGGTCCTCAGATCATAACATAATTTATTTTCCCAAGATTTTTAGGTATTGGTCTTTCTTCTGCCTCCTGGAGTAACACTGACTAAAAATATTACTTCCTCCACAATATTGTACTTCAAAATATTTGGAGACAGTTATCATGTCTCTTTAGGATTTCCTCTCAAAACAAAAATATCTACTTTCCTGAAAGTTCTTTATATAAATGAATTTATCTAGATGTTCTCTATCCAGAGGATTCCTTCTCAAACGTGGTGCCTAGAATGGGGCGCAATTTTCCAGATGTGTTTGGGCCAGCATCTGTCACCTCCTTTGAACTGGACTCTTTAACAGCTTTTAGTTAAGTTTAGATTATTTTGGCATTACAGCAATAATCATAGTACCATCAATGAATGCTTACCACTTGCCATACATGCTACTAATCTATTCTTCTAAAAACCCCATGAAGCAGGAATTGTTTTTCCCATTGTTATAGACATATTTCAGAGAGGTAAGCACTCATTCAAGTTCACAAGTTTACAAAGACAGTAGTGTGGAAAAGCAGGTATTTGGATACAGTTCTCTGCCTGAGGCTCTTCCATATTACCTTACATTGAAGTTGATTCTATGTCAATTCCTTGCCCCAAATATCAAGATGGGTTTTCCTTGTAGGTACAGTTAAAATTTTGTCATATTAATTTGCTATTATTATGTAAACATTAACAAGATATTTGAAAACCTATTTCTATTTGCAAACTAATGTTCATTCTGTCAATGTGTTCATCAAGCCCAGTGCTGAAATAGAATTGACTGGGCAGACCACCGCAGATCCCTCTGTATGGTGACCAATCCAGAAATCAATATGCTTTGCGTCTAGTTGTTCAACCACTATACATCCAGCTTACACTTCTTTACCTTGCCCATAAACAGTAGCAGGAGAATTCTTATCAAATACCAGGCTATAGCTAGGTAAGCAATGCACATGATGTACTCCTTATTTCCAGGCCAATGTATCATGCTGATTTATGGTTAATGATATGAAGGTTTTTTAAGTGACAAAATATATTAAAATTATCGCCATTGTTATAAAATCACAGAGAAATGCTTAGAAAATGTTGAACTTCAGATATAAAATACATTTTATGATAGAAATTTTGTTTTAATTGTTATACACTATAATCCAAATTCAGTGGAAAATGGCACTATTATAATTTAAACCGTGTTTAGCAATTATAGGTGTGGGAGGCAAAAACAATTTTTACTTTGTGGCATTTTCATAATGATACTAAAAATATTTTCAAAAAGTTAACAGCATTATAAACATGTGAAAATTTATGCAATTATGAAAAATATGCTACAAAATGATTAAATATTTTACAGATTAAAAATGTTGCATAGATTTAAATGAAATATAACAGCCCTAACCGGTTTGGCTCAGTGGATGGAGCGTCAGCCTGTGGACTCAAGGGTGCCGGGTTTGATTCCGGTCGGGGGCATGTACCTTGGTTGCGAGCACATCCCCAGTAGGGGTAGTGCAGGAGGCAGCTGATCTATGTTTCTCTCTCATCGATGTTTCTAACTCTCTATCTCTCTTTCTTCCTCTCTGTAAAAAATCAATAAAAAATATATGTTAAAAAAATAAAAAAATAAATGAAATATAACAGATCATTTACTTTTCACTATTTGGATTCATTCTTTCTGAACTATTCTCCACATCTCTTGGTCATTCATTCATTCTTCCATCTAGCAAATAAATCATATTTGCAAATAGTGTGCTTGCATTTGGGAAGTCTCATAATATATTAGGCCCAATTTCTGTCTTCTTTAAGTGTCAGGAATATTGTCAGGGAGAGAAGAAGTGTGTAAATTATTTAAAGTAGATTATGATATATCCTTTAGAAATAACTCAAACTGAAGAAAGATCATTTTTGGCCAAGATACTCAGCAATATTTTATGGAACAGGTTGAATATAAACTGGTTCTGGAAATATGGTAATATTTCAGTATTTAGAGAAGTGATGGATGGGGTCTAAGGCTGAGTATACAGTACCCCATTTTTTTTTTTGAGCTTCCACCTCAGTACTTTGCTAAGACCAGTGTCGGGGCAGGCAGGACACAAGCAGTTCAACTCCGCCATCAAGAAGCCATCTACCAGGTTTTCCTTGTAGACATCATCGCTGTAGACAATCTGGGTCCTTTTGTCCCGATGGCAACCCTTAGGACTGTTCTGGATGCCAGCGAGGGAGCTCCAGACAGACTTGCAGGTGGTGGCAGCCAGCGTGTGCTGTTTGCGGGCAATGCTGATTTTGAGCTGCACTGATCCCACCTGGGTCCTGTTGAGCTCAGCAACGGCCTGATCAGCGGACTCCATCTTCTCATAGGTGACGAAGGCACAGTTTCTGGGTGGGTCCATGGAGAGGTCAATGATGTTTCCAAAGCGGGAGAAGGCCCCTCGGAGGAGGGTGGGCGTCATGTCTTCCCCACACATGTACAGAGTGTTCCTCTTCCGAGGGGCCAGGCTTTCAGGGAACAAGTCCAACCTGTGGAAAGGGCCCTCTTGGTCTCAGTCCCGGTCTCTGCCCCATTCCCGATCTCTGTCGCGTTCTCTGTATCGGTCTTGTTCTCTGTCAGGTCCCGTTCTCTGTCCTGGTTCCGCTCATGACTGCGGTCCTGGCTATGGCTTCGGGGAGGGGAGACCGAGGAGCCGGCGTTACCATGTTCTTCGTAGCCCCATTCAAAGCTTCGAGGAGGGTCATCACCAGTCCCCGGGCCCTCTGCCTCCTCCCCATTGGGTCCCTTGTCCCCAAGCCGGTCACTGGAGGACACAAAGCTCTCATACAGAGATTTCCTTTGGGGATGTCTGGACGACTCCTGCAGATCATCAGCAGCAGAGATGCTCCTCTGGAATGCCTGGAAAGTGGGGGACCAGCCCCTTCTCGGGGTCTTTTAACTTTCCCTCTAGGGTTTGACAACCCTTGAAGCCTGAGTCCTTGGTCTCAGCCTTGATGGCTCTGATGGCTCCTGACTTCGCCAGCTGCTTCACCTGCTCCGTTGCGGTGGCTATGTCCACCACGGGCCACTCTGACAGCGAGCAGTTCACATCGCCTTGGCTGGCTATGCTGCTGCTGCTTTGCTTCTTCAGAGCCAGCAATGCTTTTTTTTTTCCTTCAGTTTGTTGAATTTCTTGTGCAGAGCCTCCTCCTCCTTGCTCAGTCCGGGGGGGTATCACCAACATGGTGGCTCCTTATCCCCATTTTAGTCCATTTTTATTTTGACAATATGTATTTAAGCCTTAAATGTAGCAGAGGAGAAAAGTGATCCTTTTCCTGGTCAAGAATGAAATGATATCTTAGTGAAATAAATGAGACACTAACATGATACATTTTTCCACACCTAGTTAAGGCCAAGATATGGTGCTATAAACTGAGTTTACAAAAGAAAACAAGGATGGATCCTTGCTTTATAAGAATGTATAGTGTGGTAATAGCTAAGAACAATCTTGAAAGATACCAAATTAGAGTATTTAAGTCCATGTATTCCAATGCCCCTTTCCACAGTGAACAGTACCCATTATTTTAATCTTGGCAAATCTGATGTGGAGCTTTAGGATTAGCTAGGTAAGCTTTTCCTGTGAAGTCACCAAGTAAACCAACTTGGGAAACAGAACAACATGCAATATGATGATGCTATTAATCCTGTAATATACAGAGTAAATATTTCCTTAAGTTCGTTACCTACATGTCTTTTCAGTTTTTTTCTTCTTCCTTCCTTTTCCCCCTCCCTCTCACCTTGTGTTTCTTCTTATTTTGATCATTAGTCTTCCAATCAAGTTGATAATGTATTATATTCCAATGATACAAAAATACATATTGTTTCTTCTATTACTGTTTCAATTTTTGCATTAAAATTGGGTGGGTTTTTTGTTGTTGTTGTTAGAATTTATTTTGATCTTCAGGAGACAGTTTTATTTTATTTTCCACATCATTTTCTAGTTGTCTCTAATGTATCTCATCATTCATATATTTCTATGATTTGAAATATGTATTCTACACTGTAGTTCAGAGGTTAACAACCATTTTCTGTAACTGGCCAGACAATAATAACTTTGGCTTTATAACCATATGTTCTCTTGCAAGTATTGAAATCTGCTGCTGTAGCATGAAAGTAGCCATAGGCAACACATAAACTTAATGAATGAACATGACTGTGTTCTAATAAAACTTTATTTTCACAATCAGGTGTTTGGGTGGATTTGTCCTACAGTTTCATGACACTTGCTCTGTCTATTCTGTTGTCTTGATCTATTTTCTATCATTGTTCCAATACCTTAAAGTTTCAACAGTTATACTGTATATTAATAACATGTCTCCTTTCATCATTCTTCTCTAAAACTACTTTGCATCTTTATTTTGTGAGATAAAATTTATAGCAATTTTTCTCACATTTAGAAATAAGTCATTGGGACTTAGAATTAACATGAAAGCACAGATTAACATAAGGAATATTGATTGGGTGAAACTAATATTTTACATGGTAGAATTTTTTCTATTCAAAAACACAGAATAACCCTCCACCTATTTATAACTTCTTTGAGGTTCTTTGGTATAGTTTTGTAGTTTTCTTCATATGAGTTCACAGATTTCGTTTAAATTTATTCCCAGACATTTTACTTTATTTTAGTACTAGAGGGCCCAGTGCATGAAATTCATGCATGGAGGATGTGGGGTGGGGGTGGCCCTCAGTCCAGCTTGCACCCTCTCCAATCTGGGACTCCCCCAAGGGATGTCCGACTGCCTGTTTATACCCAGACCCAATCCCAGTAGGATTGGGCCTCAACAGGCAGTCGGACATCCCTCTCACAATCCTGGACTGCTGGCTCCAAACTGCCTGCCTCCCTGATTTCCCCTAACTGCTTCTGCCTGCCAACCTGATCACCCCCTAACCACTACCCTGCCAGCCTGATTGATGTCTAACTGCTCTCCTGCCAGCCTATTTGCCCCCAATTTCCCTCCTCTGCCAGTCTGGTCACCCCTAACTGCCACTCCCTGCAGGCTTGATCACCCCCAACTGCCCTCCCTTGCAGGCCTGGTCCCTCCCAACTGCCCTCCCTTGCTGGCCATCTTGTGGTGGCCATCTTGTGTCCACATGGGGCAACCATCTTTGACCACATGGGGGCAGCACTCTTGTGTGTTGGAGTGATGGTCAATCTGTGTATTTCTCTTTTATTAGATAGGATAGAGGCCTGGTGCGTGGGTGGGGGCCAGCTGGTTTGCCCTGAAGGGTGTCCTGGATCAGGGTGGGGGTTCCCTTGGGGGGTGGGGCAGCCTGGGAGAGGGGCCTATGGTGGTTTGCAGGCCATCCATGCTCCCCAGTGACCCAAGTGGAGGCCCTCCGATCTGGGGATTAATTTATGTTCTACAATTGAAACTTTGTAGCCTGGAGTTCAGTCCAGTCTTCTGCTCGCTCCTTGGAGACAGCCATTTCTATTTCAGTTTATTTAAATTGTATAATTGAAACTCTGTAGCCTAGAGTGGAGGCCTAGGCGCTAGGGCTGTAGAAGCTTGGCTTCCTCCATTGCCCAGGCAACCATAGCCTCGGCTCTCTCCAGCTTTGTGGCTGCCGCCATTTCTGTTGGATTTATGTATCTTCTATAAGTGAATCTTTGTAGCTTTGAGTAGAGGACTAGGCCAGCAAGGGCAGGTGGATAGCTTGGCTTCCTCCATTGCCAGGGAAACCCAAGCCTTCCTCCTGCTCTCAGTGGCCACAGCCATCTTGGTTGTGGATTATTTGCTCCTGATTGGCTTGTGGGCATGACTTGATCAGAGGTATGGTCAATTTGCATATTACTCTTTTATTAGATAGGATGTTTATGGAATAATTTTCATTTTGTTACCTATCGTTCATATATAGTAAAAGAAAGGTATTGAATTTCGTTTAGTTATTTTGTAGTGTTAGTTTTACTAAGTTCTCATGTTTCCTTTCTTTTAAGAAAATTTTACTTTATTGGGGTAACATTGGTTAATATCACTGTATAAATTTCAGGTGTGCAATATTATAATACAACATCTGTATATTCCATTGTGTGCTCACTACCCAAAGTCATCTTCTTTCTCTTTTTATTTTTAGTTGTTTCTCTTAGGCTTACAGCTAAGCAGTAATAGCATCTGAATATCTTAAATTTATATATAGAGGTGTGTGTATGTGTGTATTCTTTTATTTAATTGCATTAGCTAATAATTCTGAAACAAGGCTTAAATAACAAATGTGCTACTTATGTCATTCCTCATACTAATGACAAATTCTAAATTTTAGTTTTTAGGAATGCTAATGCCTGTTTCTTAGAGTTTTTGATATAGCTTTTATTATGTGAAGGGACCATCTTTCTGTTGCTATTTAATAAGTATTTCTTAATCATGAATTGATATTTGTTTCTATCAAATAACTGTTTCAAATGCACTGATCATATAGCCTTTCTTCTTTGATCTATGTTTATGATTAATAAAATTAATATATTTACTAATTTTGAATCAATCTACTTTCCTGGAATAAACTATTTTGTGTACTGTTTTATGTTTTCAGATTGGTGGAATCTGCTTGCTAAAATTCTGTTTGCAATTTCAAATCAGTTTTTAGCAGTTGTTTTGTGCTTTCATTTTTTACACAGCAATACTGTATTTATCACCTATGGTAGTCAGATTTGGGATTGGTACCTAAAGACAATAAATCTATTCTGGAACAACAGGATAGTTCTAGCCTTTTGTTTAGTGAGCTCAGTTTGGAAATTTCCTGTCACTTATTAACAAGTTGGGACTAGATTCCATTCTCTTGCCTCTTATCTGAGGTTATTTTCCTGAAGGATGTGCTTCCTTCCAGTACTGCTTTTTGCCAGAGTTTCCTTCCTTCTGAGCCCTTGCTACATCATAGATATGGTTTTCCCTATGGCATGATTACTTGACCTAGCCTATTTCACTAATAAGTTGATTACTTCTTCAGTCCTCAGTTTACTCATCTTTAAAAAGAGGGAATCTGTTTTCTTCTATGTATTTTATTGTTTCTGGTCTTATATTCCAATC
The DNA here is from genome assembly GCA_027563665.1 of Antrozous pallidus. Classification (NCBI taxonomy): domain Eukaryota; kingdom Metazoa; phylum Chordata; class Mammalia; order Chiroptera; family Vespertilionidae; genus Antrozous; species Antrozous pallidus. The sequence goes on from CM050509.1 coordinate 125,053,056, forward strand.
TTGAATCTATTTTGAGTTAATATTTGCATATGGTGTCAGATCACAGTCTAGTTTCATTCTTTTTCATGAGACTTTTCAGTTTTCCCAACTCCATTTATTGAAGAGACTCACTCCGCTGTATATATATTTTTGCTTTTTTGTCAAAAATTGCTTGTGTATGTGTGGGTTTACTTCTGGGTTCTCACTTCTGTTCCATTGGTCTTTATGTCTTTCTGCCAATACCATACTGCTTTGACTGTTGTAGCTTTGTAGTATAGTTTGAAGTCAGGGAGTGTGATACATCTGGTTTTGTTCAGGATCCCTTTGACTATTCGGGGTCTTTTGTGGTTCCATTAAGAAAAAACACCTGAAATTTATATTTTACCCCAATAAACTTAAAAGATAAACTTAAAAAAGGAGGGAATCTGGTTATGTCTCAGTTTCTATCCAGTTCCAATACACTTATGTTTCTTTGTCTGCATATGCTATACATGCTTTGCATGTGTTGTAACTGGGACTTCAATATGCATTTAAAATAGTAAACTATGCAAATATAAGTTGCTTGCTATGGTTGGTACCTCATTTTCTTGGGGGAAATCTTATATTTAGAGGTACATTTTGAGTTGTCAAATATGGAAATACATGTGTAAAGGTTTATAGAAAGACACCTTGGTGATCTTTGAAAGTTAAAATTTTAAGTTTTTGATAAAACTAATTAATTTTGCCACACTCATTTTATTTAGTTGAGAAAATAAAGCAAGCAGTAATACGAAAATTGTGAAGGAATATTTGACATACCCCTTTTAACTTGGAAGAATAAAGGAAAATACAAAAGGTATTTGTGTGCCGAGACCAGTTTGGCTCAGTGGATAGAGCGTCGGACTGCTGACTGTGGGGTCCCGGGTTCGATTCCGGCAAGGGCATGTACCTTGGCTGCGGGCACATCCCCAGTGGGGGCGTGCAAGAGGCAGCTGATCGATGTCTCTCTCTCATCAATGTTTCTGACTTTCTATCCCTCTCCCTTCCGCTCTGTAAAAAATCAATAAAATATATTTTATAAAAAACAAAAAAAAAACAAACAAACAAACAGAAAAAAAGGTATTTGTGTATATGTGTATATATAAAGTGATATATATATATATTTTTTATAAATAATAGATAGGTATTAATATATGAGATGTATTTATAATCTATATATCATTCCTATTTTATTTGAAGTTTAAAATATATTATGAATGCAACTCAGTCCAAGCAACTGGAGAGGGTATACATGGATTATCTCCAGAATATAGATACTGTGAAATTTATATTAAGTCAGTGTTACCTGGTATACTTGAGTGGAAAACTCTGAAACAAAATGAGTTTTTAAATAATTGCAGTCTGCAACAATAGGATAGCAGTACCTTTTCTTATCATTTCTTTTCTTTGAGGATTATTTTGCTGATAAAATAGACAATTATGTCTGAAAAGGCTTTGCGTACATCAATAGGAGGATGTTGTTAACATGCAAGGTGGTGTTATTATGCTATTAGTTCATAGAGAAAAAATTGGTCACTTCCTACCACATACTGTGGATTTGACACACAAGGAAGTCAGTAGTTTTATGAAATGAAGTGCAAGCAAAACCTTAATTTTCAAAAAAATAGCTCTTTAAAACTGTCACTCAAAATTGCCTTGCTTCTGGTTGCTTAATTGAGAGACTATTGCTAAAGTGAGTCCTGGGATATTTTTCACTCAGTGATGTCTTCCCTTTTCATCAGGAAGCTATACTTAAGACCAATATATTTTTATTAAATGCCTAGGAGTACTGTACCTAGTCCTTTGCTTGTATAATAAAGGACATATGAAAAAATGGCAAGCCTATGGACTCACTCATTGGAGGACTCTCTATTTCCAACTGAAAAAAAAAAAACATAGTGAAGTGTATAACACCAAAAAGAAACTGTGATAAACTATGTCCTAGATATGTACACATGTCAATCATATACTTGGATTCTGCATCAAGCCTTACTAGAATTAACCAATCCTAAAATATGGTTTTGCTAAGTTAGCATGAATCAGAACACTAGACTTTATTATTGCTGAGTGAACCTAATAAACCAAGTTTCTGAAAATGCAAACCTGTTGACCTCACACTGGAATAGAAAGACAATATTCAGCAAAGGAAAAAGTCAGCCTAATCAAGGTGACATTTTTATCTATGGCATGTTAAGGTAGTAGACAATTTTCTCCTTCCCTGATCCATGGCAGACAATGAAAATCAATCACGAAGACTAAATATAACTTCAGAATCTTCCTTAACACAGTGATCTGGAGCAGCAAACGTTTTTTGTTAAATGGTCAGGTAGTGCATTTTTTTACTAGTATGTTTGTGGACAACACAGTATCTATTGCAGCTACTCAACTCTGCCACTGTAGTGCGGTACAAAATGAGATCTAGGCACTATATTAACAAACCATATGGCTGTGCTCCAATAAAATATTACTTACAGCATCAGATGGCCAGCCTTAGGCATAGTTTGAAGGCCCTTCATCTAGAGAGCCATTATGATCCAATCAGATTTAGCACATTTAGTAACCTGCTTACTACTCTTGATTTTTGAGGCAGATTGAATATGTCTGACCTCTTTCATGTTCAATTTAACCATACAACTCAAGCTAAATGGATCCTCCACCTTCCAGGTCCAGCTCAGATTCTTGTTACTTCTGTTATCTTTGTCAGATATATATATAATTTTAGCATTCTGAGCCTGGGTGTCTCATTTAGTAAAGGAATCTAATAAAATACAGGTTTGCTATAAGAGTCAAATAAGAAAATGTAGATGAAAGTATTTGTAAACCATAAAACATTGAAGTATTTGAATAGAATAATTTTATTTCTTAGATGAACGTCTCATGAAAATCACCTGGAAAAACATTTAAAAAAAAACAGATAAAATTCATAGTACTTCTTTGTGAAAATCAACTTTTCTCTCTTTCCTTTGTTTAAAAGTCCTATTGCAGCTAAAAGCCAGTGACATATCTAAAATTGCATGGACAGAATTTTGACCTCTTAGTTACAGCTTTTGTGGTATTTATTTATCTACAAGTCTTGATTCAATGCAAGTTTGTACTTTCGGGGGAACAAATCACTGGACCAGAATCCTTAGCTTGAATCCATGCATTGGAGTCTAAAAAGATATCTAAGTCAAGCAATATAATGTCTTACTAAGGAGGCAAATAACAATGTGTGTTCCAGACTCTACATCCAGGATATCAAAATAGGAACACAATAAAAGTGTATACAAAATATGTGAAGAAAATTTGGTAAGAAAGCTGAAAAAATATGAGGAATGATCTGATTTTTTGAGAGAATGCATGTATCCTTCTGATTGTCCAAATGTCCACTAATCAATAGTTTCCAATATTTAATAACAAACAAGGTAAAAAATATTGGCTGGGGATACTTGATATGGTTAGTAAATGAGATCCTCTACAATGATAGTACTTCTTTCTGGATGGTGTAAGGACAGACTTTTATATAACATTTTAAATTAAATTGAGTAGAAAATATTTTTTCATGTTTCCAACCTCTGTTTTTTCCTTTAATTTTTCTTTAATAATTTATTAGGTGACATTGTTTAATACATTTATATAGGTTCCAGGTGTACAATTTTATAATACATCTGTATACTGTATTGAGTGTTCACCAACCCAAGTTAAGTCTCCTTCCATCACCATTTATTCCCCCCTTACCCTTGTCTACACGTCCACCCACCCCCATTTCCTTCTGGTAATCACCATACTGTTGTCTGTGTTTATGAGTTGCTTTTTGTTTTTATTTTTACTTAGTCTCTTCACTTTTTCCATACAGCCTCCCAACCTTCAGCCCCTCTGACAACTGAAGGTCTATTCTCTGTATCTGAGTCTGTTTCTATTTTGTTTGTTAGCATATTTTGTTCATTAGTTTCCACATATTAAGAGAAATCGCATGGTACTTGTTTTTCGCTGACTGGCTTATTTCTTTTAGCATAATAATCTCTAGGTCCATCCATGCTGTCACAAAAGGTAAGATTTCCTTCTTTTGCCAGGCCTGCATGGCTCAGTGACTGAGCATTAACCTATGAATGAGGAAGTCACGGTTCAATTCCCCGTCAGGGCACATACCTGGTTTGCAGGCTTGATCCCCGGTGTGTGTGTGTGTGTGTGGGCGGAGGAAGACATGCAGAAGGAAGCCAATCAATGATTCTCTCTCATCATTGATGTTTCTATTTCTCTCTCCCTCTCCTTTTGTCTCTGAAATCAATAAAAAAATTTTTTAAAGAGTTCTTTCTTTTTTATAGCCAAGTGGTATTCCATTGTGTAAATGTATCACCGCCTTTTTATCCACTCATTCACTGATGGGCACGTGGGCTGATGAGTGGAAAATATTTCAGTAAAGATCAACTTTCTTTAATAAACCCTAGACTGAACATGATTTGAGATTTTATTAATGAGTTGCAAATATTTATTGACTTGAATGTCTTTAGGCCATAAGAGACATTTAGAAACTATACTTTTACATACTTACCTAATTTACTTACTTTATATGCATTTCAATAATAAAATAGTTGAATGCCTATAATCATTTGTAAGTATAACTGCATTATTGAACCAGATTTCAAAATATTCTCCTCCAAATTTACTTTTTCTTAGTTAAAAAGTACAGTGTAGTTTTTTGGCTTTCAACTTTTTAGTAACATTTTTAATATTATTTAAAACAGTGATACCTCTTTGGTTCCTTTTTGTTTTTGCTTTTTGTTGTTTTTTAATATATATATATATATATATATATATATATATATATATATATATCTTTATTGATTTTAGAGATGCAGGTACAAGGAGAGAGAGATAGAAACATCAATGATAAGAGAGAATCATTGATTGGCTACCTCCTGCATGCTCCCCTACTGAGGATCGAACTCACAACCCAGGCATGTGCCCTTGGCCGGAATCGAACCTGGGACCCTTCAGTCTGCAGGTCAACGTTCTATCCACTGAACCAAACCAGCTAGGACCCTTTTTAGTTTAAACTCAATTTCTACTTTCTATTAATTCTTTAATTTGGATAATAAAGATTGAAACTTCTCGTTGCACAGTACCCTGTCCTTTTCTAAGGGGAAATCCTATCATGAGCAAAACTCTAAAGGTATTACCATGAATGACTGAAAGCAAGCTGTGTTTTTGGCAAATAATGAGAAACAATTAGACTTTGTTTCTTCTGCTCTTCCCAGGTCTTGGTCTTTGACATTTTCTCTTCTGACTTCTGATTGCATCATGGTTCTGGAGGATGAAAGGTTCTAAACTTGAAATTCCATTGAGCTTATCTCTAGTCCCTAGAGTGAGCTTTTCAGTGCTCTATATTGTACTGGAAAGAACTGAAAACAAGATAGGTTTCTAATTTTAGACACTTGGGCAATTTTCAGAATGTCTCAGGGATTGAGTTTTATAATCTTTTTAAGACTACCACTACCAATTTCGTCTACCACACAAAGTTGTTATGTGTCTGACAAAAACTTTGCAATCTGTGAAACACACACATTTGCAATGTTTTAATTATTAATAAGGTGAAATTGTGGGGACTGACAAAAATAACTTACACATAAAGATATTTTCTATTTTTTAGAGAAAATCTAACTCTGATAATGAGATAATGTAGTCAATATGCTGTATAGAGAAGAGATCAAACTCTTTGAGCAGGCTAGAGCAAGGAAAGATTCATTTTTGGAGATCACCAATTTTGCTATGAATCCCTATCGTTCTAAAGTATTCCTCTGTGGTTCCATTTTATAGAGGGGGTACAGCATTTATACAAGTAGGGAACCATGCCAAGCCAACGTGGCTCAGTGGTTGAACATTAACCTCTGAACCAGGAGGTCATGGTTCAATTCCCTGTCAGGGCATGTGCCTGGGTTGCGATCTCAATCCCCAATGTGGAGGGTGCAGGAGGCATCTGATCAGTGATTCTCATCATTGATGTTTCTATCTCTCTTTTCCTCTCCTTTCCTATCTGAAATCAATAAAATATATTTTTAAAAAGAATAGGGAACCAAGATGAGACTAAAACACAATGGGATGAGTTATGAAAATATGAGGAGACTGAGGAAATCCCAGCCTATTCCAATACATCACTAAAATATTCACAGTATCTGAGTCTGTTTTAGTTCTATAATACAGGAGTCAGCTGTAACTTGCCACCTGTTTTATAAATGCAGTGTTGTTGGAACTAGCCCTGCACATCTTTTTCCATATTGTCTATGGCTGCCTTTGCACTATTAGGGCAGATTTGAGGAGTTGCAACAGAAGGTATAGGATTCACAAAACCTAAAATATTTAATTTCTGGACCTTTATAGAAAAGTTAGCTGAACTCTGCTCTAAGGGAAAAATACTGTAAGTGCTGGGTTAGGTACATAAGAGGCAATCTAAGTAATTTTGGAATGAGTGAATATTTTAATCTACTTTTTTGGTTTTATTTTTTAAGAACCACTTCTTTCCCCTCCCTCCCCCCACTCCCACTCAGAGGCTGGTAGTTAGCAATATTACACAGGCCAACAGTATTTCATGAAAAGATATGAGATTATAGTAAACTAGACATTCTAATGCTATTAGTTTGAGTTATTTGTAAAAATTAGCTTTTTCTTTGCTATAGGACAAATTCCATGCCTGCTTGTGAATAAACTTGTGTAGATAAAGCAACATTTTTTTCTGAGACATGCTTTCACTGTTATACTTCATAATATGGAAATAATAAGGAAGGAGATATATACCTGCCAACATTTAATAAAGCACCTTGATGTTTTTTGAATGAACAAAAATGATTGTGGTCTGTTTTATTCATGGGACATATGTGAGAAAAGTCAAAATGGTAAGTAACTGTCCAATAATTAAGATTAGATGCACAAGAAAAAAATAGATATAAAGTGAAGATCATGAGTTTAGAGGACTAGCTTTCAGAATGAAAGGAAAATAAGTTAATTACAATTGAGGTAAATTACCCCAATAAGCATAGTATAATAACCCCAGTGCTGTGTCCCTCTAGTGGAAGAAAGGAGTAGTACAGCTTTCCTGTTAACTTCCAAAAATAGACTTTGAAGAATGTTTCACTGGATCATTTTAAGTTCTAGTATCCCACCTCTTTACAATCCACAGGATAGCAATGATTTGAGAGAAGGACTCTGTTATTAGAGGCTCATATGGTTGGAGAAGGGGAAATTTTTATTTAGCTCAATAAATTTCAGGAGCTGTACTAGCAGAAGATTAACATTGCTGTGAAAAAAGGTTTTATTTTGCAATTTTGATTATTCCAACTTTCAACTTTGAAATAATTTAAAACTATTGAAAAGTGGTAAAAGTAGTATAAATAACTCTTATCTGTCCTTCATCTTCACTCAGGTTCTCTAACTGTTAATAGTCAGCTACTCACACTTTTACTTTCTATCCTTAAAGATAGGTGAATATAGAGATAGAGTTAGAAAAAATATATAGAGAGAAAGATATAAAGATTTATATCAAGAAAGAGACTAGGAATTACATCTATACTGTTTTCTCTGAACTATTTATAGCTTATAGGCATCATTCCTTATTTCCTATGAACATTTCACATTTCACTGTGTTTTTTATGAACAAAAATATAACCTTATATAATCACAGTGTAATTATCAAAATCAGGATATTTAACACTGATACTATAGTATCATCTAAACTGCATTTATATTCAAATTACTCTAATTGTCCAATAATGTCCTTTTAGCAACTCCCCCCCGCCCCCTTTCCAGGATCCAATCCAGCATCACATTTTGTATTCACTTGTCATATTTCTTTGGTTCTTTTAATTTTCACAGTTCCTAAGGCTTTTTTTTTTTATCTTTCATGATGTTGTCATTTTGAAGAGTTAAGACCAGTTATTTTGTAGAATGTTCTTCAATTTTGGATTGTCTAATTTCCTCCTGGTTATATTTAGGTTATTCATTTTTTTGGTAGGAATACTACACATGAGATATGTTTTTATTACTGTGACATATCAGGAGGTACATGATGTGGGTTTGTCTAACTATTGGTGGGTTGATTTTGATCACTTGGATATAGTAATGACTATCAGGTTGCTCTTTATGGTATAGTTGCTATTTTCCTATTTGGCAGTTAATAAGTAATAGGGGGAAAGACACTTTGAAGATGTCTGTGTGTCCTGTTTCTTCTCAAATTTTTATCCATTAGTTTTAATATCCATCAATATATTTATTTGGATAATTATCATTGCTAAAATGGTCCACATTTAATCATTCTTTTTATATTTATTAATTGATATTATATAGTAAGAAGGCACTGTACCTTTCCCCCTCCCTCTCTGTTATCACTATGCATCTATAACTTCTTTATCTTATTTAGTGGATTGCATTAATTAACGTTGTTGTTGTCATCTTTATTTTTATTAATATCAAAACAACCCAGATATTGCCAGTGGAAGTCCACTGAAGCTAGATTTTATTTCCTTTTGACTTGTTCTCATCATGTTTTGAGAATTTCCTTACCTTCTGGCACAAAAATCTACTGTAGATGTAGTTTTACTTAGCCTTGGAATAAAATGTTTCTTCAAAGAGTTCGCTGGGAAAAAAAAGTTTTGATTTTATTTAAACTATATAGACTTATTTCTTCAAAAATGTCTCTTTCCTCCTTTCACTGCTTCCTTGGTCTTAATTCCTCATTCCCCTTTCTCTGTAGTCAAGACTACTATTTTGTCTATCCTCATGTGTGAATTAATAGTCATTATTTCAAGCTACTCAGTCTCACTCTATGTTTGGGAGGGTAGGGGTTGGTCCTAAGGAGAATAGAAAACAAAGTCATTATTATTTACTAGTGGCCCGTTGGACAAAATTCATGCACAGGGGGCAGGGGATGTCCTTTAGCCCATCCTGTACCCTCTCCAATCTGGTACCCCTTGAGGGATGTCCGATTGCCCGTTTAGGCCCAATCAGGATCGGGCCTAAAAGGGCAATCGGATATCCTTCTCGCAATCCAGGACTGTTGGCTCCAAACTGCTCTCCTGTCTGCCTCCCTGATTGCCCCTAACCACTTCTGCCTGCCAGCCTGATCACCCGCTAACCATTACCCTCCAGCCTAATTGATGTCAAACTGCTCCCCTGCCAACCTGTTTGCCCCCAAATGCCCTCCTCTTCTGTCCTGGTCCCTCCCAACTTCCCTCCCCTGCTGGCCATCTTGTGTCTACATGGGGGAAGGATCTTTGACCACATGGGGGCAGCCCTTTTGTATGTTGGAGTGATGGTCAATCTGCAAATTACTATTTTATTAGATAGGAAAGAGGCATGGTGCATGGGTGGGGGCCAGTTGGTTTGCCCTGAAGAGTGTCCCAGATCTGGGTGGGGGTTCCCTTGGGGTGAGGGGTATCCTGGACAAGGGGCCTATGGAGGTTCGCAGGCCAGCCATGCACCCCAGCAACCCAAGGAGAGGCCCTGGTATCTGGGATTAATCTATGTCTACAATTGAAACTCTATAGCCTGGAGCAGAGCCAAGCCTTCTGCTCACTCTGGGGTGGCAGCCATTTCTGCTTGAAACTTTGTAGCCTCAAGTGGAGGCCTAGGCCAGCAACAGCAGGCTGAAAGCTTGGCTTCCTCCATTGCCAGGGAAACCCAAGCCTCTGTTCTCTCCAGCTCAGCGGCTACCGCCATTTCTGTATCTCTTATAATTGAAACTTTGTAACATTGAATGGAGACCTAGGCAGGCAATGACAGGTGGAAAGCTTGGCTTCTTCTGTTACTGGGGAAACCCAAGCCTTCCTCCTGTTCTCAGTGGTGGCAGCCATCTTGGTTCAGGTTTATTTGCATAATCTGCTCCTGATTGGCTTGTGGGTGTGGCTGTGGGCATGGCACAGGTACAGTCAACTTTGCATATTACTATTTTATTAGATACTAGAGGCCTGGTGCATGAAATTCATGCATGGAAGGCAGGGGGCGGGGTGGATTGTCCCTCAGCCCAGCCTGCACCCTCGCTAATCTGAGACCCCTTGAGGCATGTCCGACTGCCTGTTTAGGCCCAATCCCAGAAGGATTGGGCCTAAACCAGAAGTTGGATGGACATCTCTCCCACAATCCAGGACTGCTGGTTCCCAAATGCTCGCCTGCCTTCCTTCTTGATTGCCTCTAACTGCTTCTGCCTGCCAGCCTGATCACCCCCTAACCACTCTCCTGCCAGCCTGACTGATGCCTAATTGATCTCCTACCAGCATGTTTTGTCCTAACTGCCCTCCCATGCAGGCCTGGGTCCCCTTCAACTACCCTTCCCTGCAGGCCTGGTCACCCCCAACTTCCCTCCTCTGCCAGCCTGATAACTCCTAACTGCCTTCCCCTGCAGACTTGATTGCCCCCAACTGCCCTCCCTTGCAGGCCTTGTCCCTCCCAACCTGCCCTCCCCTGCTGGCCATCTTGTGTCCACATTGGGGCAGTCATCTTATGTGTTAGAGTGATAGTCAATCTGCATATTATTATTTTATTAGATAGGATAGAGGCCTGGAAGGGTGGGGGCTAGCTGGTTTGCCCTGAAGGGTGTCCCGGATCAGGGTGGGGGTTCCCTTAGGGTGTGGGGTGACCGGGACATGGGGACTGTGGTGGTTTGAAGACTTGCCACGCCTCCTGGCGACCCAAGGGGAGGCCCTGGTATCTGGGATTTATTTTTCTTCTACAATTGAAACTTTGTAGCCTGGAGAGGAGCCAAGGCTTCTGCTCACTTCATGGGGGCAGCCATTTCTGTTGGAATTTACCTTCTATAATTGAAACTTTGTAGTCTTAAGCAGAGGCCTGGGCCAACCAGGGCAGGTGGAAAGCTTGGCTTCCTCCATCTGTGAATGCAATACAAGCCTCCTGCTCTCTCCAGCTCTGTGGCTTCCTTCCATCATTATCTTCTATAATTGAAACTTTGTAGCATTGAGTGGAGGCCTGACTGGCAAGGGCAGGTGGAAAGCCTGGCTTTCTCCATCGCAGGGAAAACCCAAGCCTCCCTCCTGCTCTCTGTAGCTGGCAGCCATCTTGGTTGGGTTTATTTGCATATTCACTCCTGATTGGTTGATGGGTGTGGCTTGTGAGTGTAGCAGAGGTATAGCCAATTTGCATATTACTCTTTTATTAGATAGGATGATAGTTTCATTAGCATTTTATTAGCTTGCCATGTCAGATGTGTTGTTGTTGGTTTTCGTTTTTTCTCTATCATGTGTGGGGTTGTTTCAGAGTTAATAAAATTTCATTCACCTCAACAATTACATAGAGCAAAAATAGTGTAGTGAAAGAACAGGGAACTAGAATTCAGGAAATCTAATTTATAACACTAACTCTAGCTAGATCTTCGGCAAGCCACTATGATCCTCAGTTTTTTATACTTTCAAATGGGAATGACTTCCCTTTCACAATTATCTCAGAGAAGTGCTTTACATAAGGAATTATTTTAAGCTATGAAATATTACCCCTTTGACTTGAATTTTTGCTCCTAAAGAAATGAAAGTATTTTATAATAGGAAGTAAATAAAATATTATTATATTAATATGTTGTAACATGATGATAGGTTATGTGATAATATATTTATAGATGTTGAAGCAAAATCAAATCAAGATTGAAGAATTATTATTTTCTTCATATATATATTTAAATTAAATGGCAAAATTATTGTTGTCAAGTTTTTATTTGCTTCAACAAGCATATTATAAAGTAACTTGCCATACACTAACATTTAATTGCATTAGATATGAGAAAGTTTTGCTGATTATTGATTCTACTTTTCACATAATAGGGGGTATAGCTGTTGAATTTATTGAATGATAGAAGAAATAATATTATGATGAAGGCATCACAATATTTTTCCACCCATGTAAAAGCCTATTTATAATATTGAATCCAAATAATTTGAGACTCATGGTTGAGAGACTGAATATGCAAAGGTACAATGACGAGACCTTAGGTAAAAATCGTCCTCTGACCCACAACTTCCAGAGCAATCAGTCTAGGAAGCTGAATCACATCCTCTGCTGCATTTGGCCCCAATGATCAGGGCTTGATCAATAACTGCTGGCTTTCCTAATTTTTGTCTCCATTTTCCACTTAGGACCAAGTAGAGAATGCCAAATATGCCCCTCTAAACTGTCACATTGGATGCCCCACCTTCATTCCCCATGCCAACAGCCTCTGAAGGGGCAGAGCGGGACTGCAAAGACCATTTTGGACTGTGTGACTTGGCAGCCACCATGTTGGCCACGTGAAACTTACCTGGGGGCTGCCATCTTAAAATCACAAAGACCAACCCCTCACTTTGAATTAGTCAATCAGGAAAGACTGTGCGCTAGAGCTCCAATCAAGAGCAAAGGACAGGACAGGTGACGTGCGTTAGGGATTATTTGCATCCCTAGCCCCAGCCATCACCCAACCAATTGGAATTGGCCAACTCATTGGTTCCTGTCTGGCCCCACCTCCCAATAAAATCACCATGCGTGGGAAATTCCCTCTCTTTGGCTTCCTGCTGCCACTGCGGCAGGGCCAGAGGGCCAAGCCCAGGCTTGTAATAAAGGTTCTATGCTATTGCATTGGATTGGCTCCCTGGTGGTCTTTGGGGGTCATGAAATCTGGGCATAACACCTCCAATCTGTGCTTACCTTAAGCCTTTCATTTTCTCACCACAGTATAAAGCTTTCACACTCCCCTGCATGTCTTTGAGTCTACCAAGTGCAAATGATAGTGGCTGACTGCCTTTATATAGCAAACTCTGAATAAATAATGTTTGTTTATACTTATCTGGGTGGTCTTTATTTCCACATTACTATCTTTTTTTGTGTGTGTGACAGACCTCCCAGTGACTTGCTCCATGACCTACATTAAAAGGTCTACGTGAAATTTTAGTTCACAATTATATTGTCAAGTTCTTTTTATCTAGCCTTGTATTGTATTCAGTAAAATATGCATTATGCTTTTCTATGAAAACAAAATTCTTTTCTATAAATGGTTGTATAGGAGTGAGGGTCAGAATATGTGAATACAATTAAACATAAAGTCACCTTTTCTTTTTCTTCAACCTTGAAACTAGCAATGTCCTAAAATCATATAATGCATCTTAACTAAGTTGCATATTCTAAAAGATGGGTGACCACTTAATGTGATAAGTCCTCTGATAAGGAATTATCTCTGGAATCAGATATTGGCTCACATAGGTAGTGTTCTTTGAGGGATGGTTAGATTTGTCAGAGGACAGGTGGTCATGGCAATCATGGACAAATACTACTTTTGGCTAGAGGAATCTGGCTGTCAGAAAACAAAAGACAAACTAACCAACCCATGGCTCACACTTTCTATCAAATCATTATGCATTCCCACACAACATTTCTGGAAAGATTTGTCAGCAATTAGGAAGGTACCATCAGAGTCATTCTTCTTGTTCACGTCTCCATGATAAACCATTACCATCTCCTATCTATTTCATCCATTCAAATACCACCATCATTTAAGATAAAACTAAATTCCCATTTACTTAATGAAATATTACAGAATCCCATTTGGGCTCAATGATGGCTTTTTTTAATTTATAGCACTTATAATCTATGCCAAATAGCATTTCTACAATCCATTTGGTGACAGATACTTCTTGAAGGCAAGGGCAATATCAGTTTGACTTTGGACCTCCCAAAAAATTACCAGTTTCCTTGCATGCGTGTTGAATTAAATGGAAATTTTGAGGGGTTTAATTCATTGCATTTAACTCTGGCTTATACTACTCTATGCCTCCCAGTGCTTAGGGTGATTATTAATGCAGAGCAAATACTCACTAAAAGGCTTTTTTTTTGCTAATTATTAGTGAATACCTACTTTCTTAGTCATAGCCTAGGGATTAAGAAAATGTGATAGGATAAAGATATTACAAAGTAACATTTGTAATAATTATGTTCGCTCATCTTTATGTATGTATGTATGTATGTATTTTAATTGAGTCTCAGTTTCTAGTATTTACTCCTTATAGTTGATGGTGGGACAAAGAAAAAAGAATAAAGTGAAATGAACTGTGAACTTGTTGGCTGACTAAGGATCTCATCTTAAAGGTTGTTCCTTTGTTCTGATCTAGTAAATATTATCTTTTTCCCATTTGTTCCTTAGGGACAGCATCAGAGACTACTAGATTGTTAAAGATGGCCCTATCCTATCTAATAAGGAGGGGGCTAACTGACTGCCCTGCCTTCAAAGATGGCAGTGCCCACAGCCAATAAGGAAGGAATATGCTAATTGACCACCATGCTCTCAAAGATGGTGGTGCCCACAGTCACAAGATGGTGGCACCAAGTCCCTTCTACCCCACCAAGGCAGCAGGTGCATGACAAGGCCGGGCCTGCAGGCCCTTGCCACTCTGCACACCTGCCTCTGGAGTCCCCCAGTCCCCCCAGCCCTCTAGCCACCCAGGGCCAGCCTGAGGCACAGGTAAGCCTCAGATATAGGCTTCCCAGCTGCCCAGGGCCAGCCTGAGGAGTAGGCAAGCCTCAGATGGTAGTTGCCCAGCCAACCAGGCCTGCCTGAGCCTCAGGTAACCAGGACCAGCTGAAGCTTGTGCTACTGGCAGTGGCAGCAGCAGAGGTGTGATGAGGCATCACCTTCCCCTGATCTTCAGGTCACTTCCTTCCCCTGAGGGTTCCCCGACTGTGAAAGGGGGCAGGTTGGGCTGAGGGACACCCCCTCCAGTGCATCCATTTTTATGCACCAGGCCTCTAGTTTTCATGTAAGATTACTGGTAAAAGTTATGCACAGTATATTGATTTTTTTCTCTTGATTTTCAATTTTCTAAGGAGAAAGTTACAGCTTATTTACAAATTTTCACCATTATCCTTTGTCTCAATATGGGGATTTAAAAACAATTTTTGGGGAGGATGGGGAGAGGATTGGTCATAAGGAACCAAAGACTTAACATTTGTTGAATGCCTAATATATGTAGGCCATTATGATGGTGTTGTTTTTTTTAATCTCACAAAATTTTTGTGCTAATTATGAGGTGGGATTTAACATTCACTTTTTAAAGTTAAGGAAATTGATAGAGAGGTTAACTATGTGAAATTGGATGTTTTCTTTAATTTATTATGCTTAATTAGATTATACACATCTTTTTAATTAAGCTAATCAATTGCTATGAGTAAGCATAGTTATGTCTAAATCAATTTGTGTACGTGAAGACTTAAAAATAAATGTGTTACACAGAATTTCACTTTTATGAGTTTAATGCTTAATTCAAACCCAGGCCTAATGAAGCAAAATCAAGAAAATTATTTCTCTGTTTTTCCTTGAGGGTAGTAGAATCCCTTCTTCAGTGATAACTAAATCAACTTTGAATGGCATAACACAGACCATTATCACACACACACACACACACACACACACACACACACACACATTAATTTAACAGGCATATAAATAAATAACATGATAGTTTATAATCTCACTAATATACACAAAACAATTTCTCATCAAATCTCTATAACAAGGTACTGAAAAGGATTTTAACATTAAATGGACCACTACTAACAAACTCAAGAGATATATTGCTTACACATGTGATAACAGGCATGAAACATGTTAGTGGAGACCTGGCTTACGTTTAGTTGTATAGTGTTAGGCTTCTCAAATGTAAATAACTCCCAAACATAAATAATTAAAAGAGAATAAAATGAAAGTCTTTTGATTCTAATTCTTAAATTATTTCAGTGTTAGGTGTTGCTGTTTCACTATACTTTATCGTATACATCATTTCCCTCTTTTATCTGGACTGTTTATAATGTCAAGTAAAGGCAGGGTATATTTTTAGTTTTGTTTCTTTACATGTACAAAACTATAGGAGCTGTAGAGTAAAATAAAAACAAAGGAGAATCCATGGCCCCTTCCTTTTAGGAGTTGATAACCTTTCTGGGGAGTTAAATCTTACTATGTAGAGATTGTATAAAGTAGAGAATTTAATAAAAATTCATTGCTGCAGAAATCCAGAAGTGGGGAGATATAATATGAAATAGAAGGCAAGAAAATGATATAATAGAAGGCCTCAAAGGTGAAATATAATGTACTGGCTCTATATTTTATTTCAGGGACTCTTCAGAGACTGTTTAACTAAAGAGACATGCCCAAATGCGACTCAGGACTCTATTTTATATTAATTGTGCCCTTGTTGTCAAGTTCCTCTAGTTAGATAGGTTTACTATTTTTAATGTACAGTGAGGATTTTAATATTATTACCTCCTAAGGTTGTTAAGAAGGTTAAATGATATAGTGTGTTATAAATGCTTAATTTATGGCACACAATAAGCTTTCAATATGGTTATTGTTATGCATATTGAGGGAATAGTACTTGAAATTGGTTTAAAGTTGTCATTCGATTTATACCAGATGATATTAGATATGGTGGAAAGAAAAAGACAAGCAATCATGATTCTGAAATAATTTGAGTCTGGTATTGGTAGGGAACACCAAATGTGAAAGGCAATTTCACATAACTGATGTTGATATGGTTCTTTACAGTTTGAAAAATAATTTTATTGACAACATGGCATTGCAGTATTTCAATTTTTTTTGTGATAGGACAACAGTTTAGAAATTGGGAAACTGAATCTTGGAGAAGCGAATGCCCATGTCCAGACAAGACTGTGAATTCATAGCCGTCTGGCACTCTTCCAACTAAACTACAGTTTGCTCAGTGAACATTCTGGAGTTTAGTGTATGGAGATAAAAATGAATAATTACATGATGGGTTGATTGCTTGGGATGAAGTTTTTGCATTTACTATAAAAAAGAATGTCGATTTAAACTAAGTGGAACGGTGACATAAGAAAACTGAATTAAACTTTGGCCATGTATGTTGGGATAAAAACTATGAGTAACTATGAGAACAGGGTCCTACTCTATGTTTTCCACTGCTGGATCTCCAGAGTAAGAACTCAGAAATATTTGTTGAGTAAAATATTTATCAGGGAAATGGATAGTGGGCTATTAAAGTAAGCTGATATGAAATGGATAGGAGGGTAGCATTGGGACCAAAGACAAATGGAATCCAATAGAAAATTTAGATGATGAATAAGAAAAGAAAGAGACGGAGAATGCAGGGTTATTAGCTGATAAATAACAACTGAAAATTTCATAGAGATAGTTATGTACCCTATTTCCAAATAATGGAGTATTTTTTTTGCATTGAAAAGATGGTATCAGTGAGTTGATAAATGTATGTTCCAGAATTATTTTTTGCTTGTCTCTGATTCATTAGTGAGGGCAAGTGAGCAGATGAGGTGAATTGCTAGCTGGCTATCCTCAGATAAAGTGTAGAAATCTTCCCTTCCATAACACTATTAACTCAGTGGGTAATCAGGAACCCATTCATCCCCTTACCTTCCATTTATGGGAGTGGCCTAAGTGGGCAACAAGCTTAGAATTAGGAACACAGATGAAGAGTCAAAGGAAGGGAAGGACACCCTAAAGGCTCCTTAGAATGGAAGAAGCTCTGTGCCTACTCATGTAGATACCACGTGAAAATTAAGGTAACTGGCTTAATTGTTGGTCACTTATTCAACTCCCATGGGACTCTCAGAAGCTAGCACAAATGGTATCCATTTGTCAGTAGGCCAAATGACTCCTGGTCACCAGACTCTGGTTCTGGCTTTGGTCTCTCAGACCCAGTTTCCTCTGTAGAGCCCATGCAACCCTTTTTAAATCCTTTCACTTCTCTTCCTTTCAGCCTGCTCCTGCAAGGACACCTTGAAAAGGTGGAAAGAAATTCTGGCTCTTCATTCATCATGATTTTTTATTATTTTAGGTCATTTATAATAGTCTGAATTAAGTTTATTCTCTAGGAGTTCTCATTAAAATATCTGGAAGAATGCCTTCAAATGGGGAAAATGTCAGGCTTATGGTTATATAGGTGATATAATGTTTCCCACAAATGTTGGGGAAATATATAATCATAGGGGCTATAGCACATTATTATGAGAAATATAAAATTATCTAGTGCAATCATTGTCCTTTTTGTGTGTGGAAAGGGGTTGTTGATTTGAAAATAAAATAGACATCAAGCATTTCCCCATGCTTGCTTTATATAACACTGAGGTTTTAAATAATACATCACTTTATTTAAAATCTATTTACATGGTAATTGCCACTGTATAATGTATGAAAGATCACTTCACTGAGCTCAAATCTGGCTTGCAATGCAGGCTTGACATATATTTTATTATTTTTAAAAAGCCTCTTAAATTACCCTTTGTGTATTTCTAAAATACAAGTAGCTATTTTTAGAAAAACAATCACGAACTCTAGCTGTTGCTAACCTGTTTTGTGATCCTTGGCTTCCTAGATCTGGTTGCCTCTCTGAAATGCCAGTTTGCGTCTTTAAAGAAGGCAGCAACAGGAGATTTAAATGCCACCTCAGAACATGTTAGTCTTTAAATCTTATTTCAAATTTCTCATGTGATAAATCCGAATTTTTAAAGTTCTATTTTATACACTTTATTATATATGCATAAAAGCAATAGTTCTGAAGATTTTTTTTAACATTGTCATTAGCTCCTCATTCCTGAGCACTGGGCACCCCCATAAGGAGGGACCATTGATGGTTACTCAGAGGTTCAGTTATTTACCTGTCTCCATACTGCTTTGTTACTCGTCCTGCCCCCAAGCCTTGCCCTTATAGAATCAATACTCAAATATAGGGTTGCTTTTTAAAAAATATCTCTGTTGCTCTCACCGGTGCTAGCTGTCCAGTGTCCTATGATCTCCACAGAGACTTGGCACATAGTAAGGACTAAACTAATATATGTTCAATAATTTTGATCTGTTTAACAACTATGATTGGCAATCAAGAAGAGAGAATTTACCCTGATTGCATTAAGAGTAAAGGTGAGAAATATATCTGTGATAGGGAGGACTTTGTGGTTAATTTAACTCAACCAATGATGATGTCACTTTTTTTCTGTCAGGGTTTTCAGTTTGCCTCACTTTACCTTGAATGATGTAGCCCATGGACCGCTTTTAATTTCTGTCTGTACTTACAGGTCATGGTGGTCTCATCCGGACTCCTGGGTTCAAATGCCATCTGCATGCACGCGATTCCCAAATGTATATCTTCCCAGAGCGCTCTCTCAAACTTGCTCTCATGTGTCCAACAATACTCCTCTCATTTTCACTTGAATATTTAAAAAGCATCAAGGTAAAATTCATGACGCAATAGTGAAGGTATGAGTATAAGAGCTATCATATTATTTTAAAAATTAATAGGTGTAGAAGTTTAGAAAAAAACACTAATTCCACTATAATCAAATGGTCATTTTCTGGAGCAGGTAGGATTTTGGAAGTTTAATGAATTTATCATTAGAATGTGTTTTTCTGCAAATGGCAGAAGATTAATTTAAATTTGTATAAGAAAATAATTTTTATTGGCCCCTATAACTGGAAGCATATATCTTGGGTGGATTTATTAGAGGAAACCACAGAGCTCTAGATCTCATTCTGTGTTGTTTTTCTAAAGCTTTGCCTTCTATTGTATGTGAGCTTTGTGCTTGGTTTAGTTTCCTCCGTAATGGTAGGCTGGCTGCCAGCAAGCAGCCACTAGGGTAATGTAGTTCCATGTTCATATAGATAAACAGAGAGAGACAGAGGGATCGGTTCTTCATGGCTCTCTTTTAAGGGTAACAGATTTTATTTCCCGGAACACACAAACAAGGCTCTTCTTATATGTCATTGGCCCATAGTAGCTTAGAACATCCAACATCTGGATTTTATTTAGGTACCACTCTTTTGCAACAGAACTTATCTCCCACTGGATAAGCTAACTCCATCCTTATCTCTTTCTACATAACCCATGTCTCACTAGGTAAGCTAACTCCAACTCCAATTCTCTAGGTGGGTTTATATATTTGTCTGAGCCAACTGGGAGACCTCCATTTCTCTACCAGTAAATTGGTTCTGAAATGCAGGCTTAAGTCAATTAGCATGTGACATCATTCTAGAAATGTAGGGACACAAGTCATCGTTTAAAAATATTTTACACCCTGCAGGAAGTAGACAGTACCTGAATGGGAATGGTTAGAAGTGAATAAGAAGGCATATCACCCAGTTAGCGGTTGGAAGCCCTTTTGTAATCCAGAGGCAAGCTAGCCAGTGAGCAAAGCTGGCCCCATGAGGAATGCATTGCTAGGAGATTTGATGGGAAATTATGTCAGAGAAAGACATTGATCTAGGTTTCCTGGGGCCTAAAGATTAAACAATTGGTGAGGGGGACAATCTCATTAAGAAAACTAATGCAAAAAATTGTATGCGAAAGTAGGTGTAGAGCTTTAAATGAACCCATGTAAGTGATTGCCTCTAAAGCTTAAGCTTTATTAACTTTTCAATGAACCCACTTCCCATGGCAACACATCTAAAAATCATACCTTATACCTCACCAACACTGGACTTGCAGCAAAGTGAGTAAATACTTTCTATGTTATTACTTACAGGTGCAATTATTCTAACTGATACAGAGATATACATGAGAATAGAGTATTCAGAAATTACTCATATATATTTTTTCATTGTTGGAGAACAATAGTATATTATACCTATTATTCTTAGTTTTCTAAGAAATTGATAATTGTAACTCTAAATTTCAATATCTTTTAACAGTAATACATTATATATTTAAAATAGTTTAATTGAATATCAATCTATTATCTTAGACAAGTAAAAACTGGCCCATTTGAAGTCTTTGAATTTCTACCTTATCTCCTTTTAATGTCCCATGGAGATTCACTAAATGTTCTTTAAGCAAAAATTGCAAAAGACCAACCTTGTCCAATTCTTTCATTATATATATAAGGAACCAGAAGTTTAGAGATGTTAATAGATTTGTCTCATAACTTTTCAGAAGTAGATCCGTGATGAAACCAAACTCGATGGATGACTCTTCAATTATCCTTTCACTAGTTAGCATTGTCTTTTTGGTGTAGTTACTTTCATATCATCTTTTAACACAATGAAACCAGATGTTGACTTCTTTGACAACAGAACCATTTGGAAGTGAATAATTTGGGACTATATGAGAGGTTTTAGTCATTCTCAGTATATTGTATTAAGTATATTTTGGTCATTGTCATTTTCCTGACAACAGGACTGGGAAGATTAAGTCTAAAAGCAGTTCACTTCTATTTATTTTTTCCATTGATTATTCATTATATATTTAACAATTCCATATAGTATATAGTAATTTTTACAGCATTTTTAAGAACCAGATGAGATCTATCCTCTTAAATTTGTAAGTGTACAATACAGTATTATTTATAATGGTCACTATATTCTGTAATATCTCTAAACTGATTCATTTTGTATAGCTGAATCTTTATACTCCCTGTGTGTCAATAATGCAGCTTTAACATAGGTGATATTAAATCTAAACAATAGCAAATAATACTTTTTAAAGGTTATGTCAATTATATTCATAAACTAAAACAAATATACAACTAAGGACTTTCAGGGTTAGCTTAGTCATTATGTTCTATCTATTTTTATTTTGGATTTGGAGCATTTATTTCTGAATTAATTCCAAAATTTGATTCCTGGGTTGATATTCAGTGCTCTGTAAATAAAGAAGAAGCTTGATGGTATAGTCTGTAAGAATGCTGAAAGTATAGCTTTTTATAGATGAGTAATTTAAGGCAAGAAGAAGCAAAATGACTTACTTTCCTGAGATAAAATAATGACTCAGGTTCCTAGCAGGAATAGTACATAAGCTCTAGATTTAAGGCTGCTCAATTTTACTTAAAAAATGTAGTCCTTTTCCTGTCCCTCCTTTAGTAATGTGCAGTATACACTGAGTGCGATAATTTATTTTATTTTCTTTTCTTTTTATGGATTTCACTGCTTAATTATCATGTAAAGATTGCTCTTCAAGATTCTACCAACCTTCATTTTTGTCTTAGAGCTGCTAGTTTTCTAAGTTTGCTTAGACATATGATAAGTTTTCACTGCATTTTTGATACTGTAATGACTTTTCTTGTCAGTCTTATAGTTCTATGCATAAATGATCATAAGTATGGGCCATAAATGCAGATGGAGGGCTTTATGTTTTCCCCACCCTGTTTGTCATTTTTTCCCATTTTTCAAAATAATTTGATAAAGTTTAATTCACATGTGTAGGATATTAATCTGGTTTTCTGGTTCCTTTCCCTTTCAGTTACATAATAACAATTATATTTTAAGTGACAAAATATGGAGTTTAACAGTTAGCGCCTTGTCATTTTCAAAGTAATTTAAGACTTCCATTTTGGGGGGCATGAATATACATTATTATGACTCACTGGAAACAATAGTGTTACATTAAGATAAATGAGAAACAGGAAGCAAAGTCTCTAAAATTATCATGATCAGAATAACTATTTCTAAAAACTGTTTTAAAAATCATCCAACATTAGACTCTGTTTATTTTGTTGGTGAAATAGGAAAATATATAGTTTGGGCCCAAATCCTACAAAATTCTAAGTATAGGGAATGACAATACTGTTGTTTAATAATATTCACTTTACAATGTTCATGTGGTGATCAGATGTAAAATGTAAAAGGATCCAGTACAGATTCCAACATGGCTAGGAAGTAAGTGGAAGCTACACTCACCTCTTCTTAAGACCAAACTGGATTTACATCTAAATTATAGAGCAATCAGCCTGAATAACTAATTGAAGGACAGCTGAACAGGAGTGTTATAACCACGGATTTACAGAAGAAGCTACATAGAGACTGGTAAGAAGAGCAGAGACATGGAGAGAGCTGTCTTCTGAAACCATGAGAAGCCAGAGGGATATCTTGGCTGCAAAAGTCCCCCTAAAACAGCTACTTATACCTGTGCTTCTGCATTCAATTTGTTGTGATACAGTATGTCATGTGCCCTCTACAAAATCTACTGTAAACTCATGAAAGCAGAGTGAAAAAGGCAAAGGAATCATAAGTATTATTGTGAAAATAATTTTGACCTTTCAGACATTTTCATAGTGTCTTGGGAACCCCCCAAAAAGCTGTGGATCACAATTTGAAAACTGCTACCCTGAATATGCTGCTTTCATTGTGCAGACTTTTGTTCCTAATATAAAAGTTGTTCATGGCTTCCCAATTGACATAGTGGTGATTTTAGGACCCAAATATTGAACAAATAACTCAAGACCATCCAGAAATCCATATTCTAAATGTTGGGAACAACTATTCTGTATAACCTTCAAAATCCTCTGAAAAGCTATTTTCCTCTAAAGCAGGGATGGGGAAACTTTTTTTTTTCCTGCCAGGGCCATTTGGATACTTATAACATCATTCACTTAATATAAATTTATGTTGCTATGAAAAAAGCTTCTAGATTTATTGAATTTTGAGTCCCACCTGTGGTTGCCTTGACAAGACCAGACCAAATAATTTTGTGGGACCTTTGTGGGCCTGACATTCCCTACCGCTGATCTAAAGATTCTTCTTCCGGCGGGAGATGAGTGTTCAAGTATTCAGAACTAGGGTGGCTAAAATTCATCATCACCAAGATTCCTACTGCAATAGCTCTTCTGTGGACACCTCTAGATTTTTAGTTAATTTTTATCCCTTCCTCTCACCCAAGATTTTCCCACTGTATTGTTTGTTTCATACCTCCTTTCCTTAACATTTGCTACTACTGTATATCTGATCATTGATTTCTCCAAGTAGGTCACAGAAGTGGCTCTTGTAAGCCTCCCAATAGATATTAGCATAGCCTAGAATGTTCCATTCAGCTTTATTTTCTGGATTGAAATGCAATCTGAAGAAGGAACAAGTGGACCTTCCTATATACTGTCCATTCAAAACATGAAAATGTCTCTATTCTGGTATCACATCTTTTGGATTGGTTCCCTAGATATTCAGATGAGCTGATCTGAGAACTGTATCTTTGTTAAAGTATCAATAGAGCATATTTTTTTTTATTCCAAAAGGCAATACATGGTTGTAGCCAAGTTCTTCTAGAGCTGGTGTTCAATTAAATGACTAGTAATTTGTACTTTAGGTTATGTAAAATGGGAAATATCTTTGAATGCAGATGTGTTTTTTTAACATCTTTCCACCACATATCCTCACAACTAAAGCCTGCTGTGGATTGACATTGTGATATTTTAATATTATAATATTTAATATTAGTATTTAACATATTTACTGAACGGTATGAGGATGAAGTGGAGTGAGGTGGATGAAGAACTTGATAATTAACTTATTATTTAGAATCAGCTTAATTGCCACAAATTTCAAATGTTTAACATAAATCATACAAATTTTAATAATTATTTTTAAAGGGCTATTTTTCTTCTCAAAACAATGCTTCCAAATGTTTGGAGGAGGGTAAATGAGAGAGAATTCTCCCTTTTATGAGAAGGGAGTTACAAAAATGTTTTTTTTTTATGTTGATAGGATTGACCTTAAAGATATTGACTTTGAGAAGGAAGAAGGCATACAATTTAGTGGTCAAGTGGAAATAATGGCTTTTGGTGAGAGCAGGGTACTCTCACTTTGTAAAAAGAATGAAGACACTGAGATGTTGGTCAACTTGGAGAATGAAAGAAATACTTTCTGATTGCTTCTCTTTTACTCATGAAGTAGGAGGCAACCTTGGCAGCTGATAATGGGGTGGATGTTAGCATAGGATATTTGAAGAATGAGAAAAAGCTGTAAAATTGCCATTTGGAAAGTGGAAAAATACACTTCCTAAGGCAATATATTAGGCTCCTGTGCCCTTCCTCAGATTGTCATGATTTTAAAGTGGGGATGGTCAGCAAAATATGTGAATTTTATTTTTCCCAGATGTTCAAAGCTGCTTGGGAAATACCGTAATTGAAGGTTTGAGGTTTGCCAAATAAGAGTAATTAAAGGATGGAGAGAATGCAAGGGAGTTGGGAGGATTTTTAAGGAAGGGATTATAATAATAAACCATAGAAACAATGCTGAACAAGGAAAAATGTTTGGATGCGACTTGCCCTTCCTTTTATTTCTATTTTTATTTATGTTTTTCTTTATTGATGAAGGTATTACATATGTGTCTTTATGCCCCCATTGCCCCCACCCTCACTCACCTTTTATTCTTTTTGAAGTAGTAATTATATTTTGTCCTAATCAGAGTACAGAAAAGTTTATATTAAGATTTAGAACAAAATGCTTTCTCATTTCTTGGATGGGGTTGAACAGGGAGAAACCAGCAGTAGGTTGTTTCCCTGACTCATAGGAATAAGAGATAGGTTATTATCCCTTCTGGAAAGAGCTGATGGCTCAATATCTAAGGAAGTATAATGAATAATATACCTGGGGGTGGCTAATCCAGTAGCAAACGTTAGAAATGTTCCAGCAGGTTATGATCACATGATGTGTAATTTTGACTTTTTATTTTTCTGATCTCTTTTTCTGCTTCAAGGGAGGAAAAAATATTTTTCCTCTACCAATATTCCGTTCATTGGCTGGAGCCTTAAAATGAGATGAAAAAAGATTAACAAGGGGAAAAATAAGTTGTTTTTTTTAATGTATGCATCACACATTCACAAAGAGGAGTAACTCAAAGGATGGTTATAACTTAAGCCTATCTAGCATCTTCACAAAGATTAATAATTTTGTAGAGAAGTGACAAGGCAAAGAAAAAGGACTTTGAGCTTCTAAGGATGGCAAGTTTGGGAAGGCAAATATATTGTAAAACTAATCGTAGATAAGGGCTACTTTTAGTAAGGGTTGTGAATACATATATTTCCCCCCCTCTGGTACTATCTCTAGGCCTGGAGTTATCTCCGGTGATTAACTTTTCTCCTTCCTGGTAGAGAGGGGAGGAGGGGCACCTTTATAAATTTGTGTTCTACTTTTAGACAACTAGGGGGAGGACAAAGAATCTTTCTACTATCTGCTTCTCAGTTACGTTTAGTTCAAAGTAATCAATATGCCAAAGTGATATAATTTAAGGTGGCATTTTTTTGCTATTCTTCACTGTCAAGTTTCCATAAAATGTAGTTCCCACTGATCTATACATATATATATATATAAAACCAGCAACTGGAACACTGAAATGACCAAGCTATACAAGATACGGCATTGGAGTGAGTTTTGAGCATATTGATTATTGAAATTTTGGTAGTTCTGCAGAGAAAATAAACTAATTTTTATCACCCTTCCCCATAAAACTTACTAGTAGGTAAGACTCCAGATACCCACCTTATTCACTTATGGAAAGACCCAACAGAGACCTTCTATTCCCATTTTTTATTTCATAAATGATTAACTGGACTGTTCATCTCAACTGACAAATGAACAAATGCCTGCTAACTTGACATGATCAATCTTTAGTGAGGCTTCTCAACTTTGGCCCACTCTTGAATTTAAGCAAACTGAATGTGAAATCCACTCCCCTTAATGGTCCTAGAGAATCAACTGACCTCAAAGAAAAACATTTCCTGCTTAATTGCCCTTTCATCCAACCTGCTTATTTCCATGTCCATGCACACAGTTCTTTCTGGATTTTGTTTATTCCTACCTTTAAAAGAAGAGCCATGTGCTTGACCTTTGATAGGCTTACAGATCATTGGTCACTGTTCTACCTGTTTCAATAGTTCCCCTTCTCAAATGCAATAGCCTTTTTTTGGGGGGGGGGGGAGGGGGGGGTAGAAATCTCTACTTACCTAAATCCAGCTTTATTTTTTATTTGATCTTGTACTGACTTTCTCCTTAATTCAGTGACCTCTTATAGATAACATTTATGATCATATTCTCCTTCCCCTACAGTTCCATTTTTGCATTATTCTCTGAAGAGAGGAAAATAATTAAGAAAAGAACCTGCATAAACATGAAGAAGGGTATTCTATGCATCAATGGAGGACAACTCAGATATATCAAACAGTTTTTTACCTTAGAAAACTTAGTATATATTTTAGTACTATGTTAGGGCCAGGTTCATATGTCAGTATTTGACACTAAGAAGTTATCTTGGCTTATCTCACTTGGACCGATGTCTTAAATCAGCCTTTAATTTACTTTTAGCCTAAACTTTAACCTAACCTAGACTTCCTTAAGTAAACTTGAATCTCTTGATGCAAGTTTATTTTTCAGATGTTTCTCTCTTAATGTGACACCTAGAAAATTCAAGATTTGACATAATTTTATTAATTGAAATACTGGTTTTGAGACCTCACAATGAATTTAGGAATATGTTCCATCATAAAAAAGTATCACTCCTTAGCATGTTTTTTTCATATAAACAATATGGAGTATGCAGAGCTATCTTTTAAGTACATGGAACAACCGTGATTAAGATCTGAGGCATGAAAAAAATATTTTAGACTTTCCTGAGTCTAAAATCCTGTTAATAATTCTTTTAAATTTTGAAAGTCATGTTAAAAAAGTTCAATTTTAAAATGACTTTGTATTTCAGACCAAAGTTAGTCCTAGTTACATTTATTTGGCCAAAGTTTTGTGAAATAATTCATATTGAAGCTCCCCAGTACTGTTATAAAATATTCCCTCAGGCGACTCAACAAACTAGGAAACTGGTATTATTGTTAAGGATATATTTTAAAGGATTTCTTTTTCAAAACTTTGAAGAGTATGATTAATCATCTTCTCTTGTAAAATTTAAAGTAATAATTTATTCATAAGATGTCACTATTTAAGTGGCCCATTTCATAATGCAATTTAGTATCATATACATTAAAATGATGTTTTCTTAAAATTTTAGATCAGTGGTAGTATTTTTTAATTGTGATAAAATACACGTAACATAAATTTTGCCATCTTAACCATTTTCAAGTATTCACTTCAGTAGTGTTAAGTATATTCAGAACCAGTCTCTAGAACAGTGGTTCCCAACATGGGGCACATGCCCCACAGAGGGGCAATTTGATTTTTAAGGGGGCAATTTGAGAATGAATTATTACCAGTGATTTGTTTTTTTGCATTTCTTATGATTCTAGGGCCCTCATATACAGTATATAGATATATAGTGGCATATTTATACATTTCAATTCTCTATTACATTTTGAAACTTTATTTGCTATGTTTTCATATCACTTCATATTATTATCTTTGAAAACAATTTCTTAATTATTTCTTTCTGAGCACTTCAACTGTCCTTTCATTATTTTATTTTTCTCTATCATGGATGCCATGTTCTTTGGAAGCTTTTTTAGACCAAGTTAATTGCCTTTTGGGCTTCCTCCATGTGAATAGGAGTTCATTTTTTGAATAATTAGAATTATATGTCGGGGGGGGCATTAGGATTTTAGGGATGCTTACCTGGGGCATGGCCAAAGAAAGGTTGGAAACCACTGCTCTAGAACTTTTGTATCTTGTAAAACTGAAACACAATACCTATTATACACCTCTCCATTTCCCCCCTCCTCTAACAATGACCATTCTACTTTGTTTCTGTGAGTTCGATTATTCTACATAATTCATGTAAGTGGAATAATACAGTATTAATCTTTTTGTGACTGGCTTATTTCCTCACGGTTCATGCAGTTGTAGCCTGTGTCAGAATTTCCTTCCTTTCTAAGTCTTAATTTCCATCGTATGTATATAATGCATTTTGTTTATCCCTTCATCTGCTGATGGACATTCAGGTTGCTTCCACACCTTGGCTATTGTAAATAATTCTGCTATAAGATAGTAATAAATCCAGCAAGAAAATTATCAAAAGTAAATAGGATTAGAAAGTTTCTACAGAAAAAAAAATATTTTCATGGAAAACTGTACATTGTCTATAGAACATACTTCTAGATTATCTGTTTGTAGCATTATTCTTTACCTTGGTAACATTTTACAACCTTTTATGATGTAAATAACTGATGTCCATATAAATTTTGTTTTCCCTGACATATTTAATTAACATGCTTCTCCCAACCATACACATACCCACACACTCTCATCCCTCTACTGCTAGAAACACTAGTTTTGCCTCCACTTACAATTCAGTTCCTCTATATCACAAAAATTTGTGGGGATTTAAAAAAAATTTCTTTTGAGATAGTTGTAGCATCTGCCTGACTCCCTCATATCTACATATATAAAAAGCCAATGGCCATAATGACTATCATGACTGCTGCTATGACACCCAGAGTGGCCAGCGAACCGGCCCAATTAGGGGGTGGGGTCAGTGGGCTAACCTCACAGGCCCTCCCCCCTGCCTGCCCGCCTGTCCCAGATCAGACTCTCCCCTGATCAAGAGCAGGCCCAAGGCCAAACACCCCCAAGCTAACCCTGTCCCCAATCAGCCTGCCCCAACACCATAGGCCTGCAGCCCCTTCCCCCTTGCTGGCCCAACCCTGATCACACCCCCCCACTCCAATAGGGGACAGGGCTGGGTGGCCAGCCCCATCCCTGATCACACCCCCGACCCCAGTAGAGGGTGGGGCTGCCAGTCAACCTCCTGCAGCCCCTCTCCTCAGCTGGCCATGTCCCCAATGGGCCCTCACCAACCTGATTAGCCCACAACCCCTCCCCTCTGCTGGCCCAGCCCCTGATCATCCCCAACCCTAATAGGGACGACTCACCAATCTCCTGTGGCCCCTCCACCCCATCAGGGGAAAAGCTGGCCGACCAACCATCTATGGCTTCACCCCCCAATCAGCACCCCCTACCCCATTCAGGGGTAGGACCGGCTGGCCCATTGCCTCAGCCCCTCCCCATTGCTAGCTCCACTCCTAATTGGCTCCCCCAACCCCAATTGGGGGCAGGGCCTGCTGGCCAATCACCCATGGCCCCTTCCCCCAGCTGGCCTGGCCCTGATCGGGCCTGATTGGGGCAGGCTGGCCAGCCAACCTCCTGCCATCTCCTCCTCCTGAGAGGCCCAGCCTCGATCTGCCCTGACTAGGGCTGTGCTGGCCAGACTCAACCTGTGCATGAATTCGTGCACTGGGCCTCTAATTAGTAAAATAAAATCTTTACCACATGTTTATTATGAGCATAGGAGAGTTTTGACTTTACCTTTTTTGAACATTATCTTTTAGCATAATCAAACAAACAAAAAGCATTAACTTTGACATTGTGAAAAGAAGATAGTTTTATAGAACACTCACTTTAAAATAACATTTTTATTGATTTAAGCGAGGAAGGAAGTGGGAGAGAAAGAAACACCCATCCACCACATATTTAGGCTGCCTTTTGCATGCACCTACTAGGGATCAAGCTTGGGTTTGATCAGGATTGAAACCATGACCTCCTGTTTCATAGGTCAACACTTAACCACTGAGCCACACCAGCGGGGGCTAGAGCACTCACTTTTGATAAGACTTGAGAAAGTCATCATCATTCTTGTCTAAGTACTGCCACTTTATGGAAGATCACACATTTCTCAGGGACAGAGACTTAGTCAGTGTTCAAATTTCATGCTTTGTAGAGCAGTATCTTCCATTCAGTTAGAATGAATGGAATACTGTTAAAAACAAGGGTCTTGAATTGTTGAATGCTAGCAGACTATTCTTATCCAAGTTAACACCCAAACAATTAGAGTAGATAAAATATTGCCTATAACTTCCTGGTAAGATCTTTCATCATTACCGACCAGAACTGGCTAAAAACATTACCGAATAGGTTTATTGGCATATTAAGGATGGTGTTCCATGACATTTTTATAATCTTCATGTATAGACCTGTGATATCCAACGACAGGGGGGAAACACATGCATGTAACTCCGACATTTCAATATGACAAGAAAAGATTAGAATTCTTAGTCCACTGATCTTAGAAAGACTCAGCATGTTGTCCTGAAGTCACTGCAGCAAAGGAAGGCTTTACAAAGTTGTTAATTAATCTAGGGCTGGCACCTTTTGGGAACAATACCAGAAAATTGGAACAAAAAAGAGGTGCAGTTTACCTCACAGCAGGAAAGAAGGGACCTTTTAATTGGATTAAATCACATCACCACAAAATTTATGGATCCTGGCCACTAGGTCAAAGAGGTGAGAAATTTTTAAATTAACTCATTAGGATGTTCTGGAGGAATAAAACTCACCATTAACTTAGAAATGTCAAAGGGAAAGTTTATTAACACAAAGGCATAAATAAAAGCTCTGAAAAAGAAAAGTTCTGGGAGTTTTGTGATTGACGTCAAGCTGACCACATTTTTAGGCTGGCTAGAACATTTTCAATGGATGTACAAAAATAAAATACATCTATAGTATAAATTTCTCCTGAGAATGCATTTTAATATGGGCACAAAATATGTTTTGAACATATGTATTAATAACAAGAAAATCCAAACATGACTCATATTTCATTAATGATTAAAAATGTTGAAAAGATCATTGACTGGAAAATTATGGAGTGTTACTATGAATCTTTATAATCTTCTCAAACTTATAAAATGTATTTACATTAAGATCATATCTCTATAATAAAAACCTAAACAACCGTTACTGTGGAACAATCAGAACAACTGGTCACTATGATGCACACTGAACACCAGGGGGAATGTGTTTGATGCAGGAGCTGCCCCTGGTGGGCAGTGTGCTCCCACAGTGGGAGTATTGCTCAACCGGAAGCCAGACTCAAGGCTGATGAGCACAGCGACAATGGTGGGAGCCTCTCCTGCCTCCGGGGCAGCGCTAAGAACCAGCGGGCAGGTGGGCAGTAAGGAGCAAGGAGTCCCAGACTACAAGAAGAGGAGCAGCAAGCAGGTGGGCAGAAATCCCCTGAGGGGTCCTGGACTGCAAGAGGGTGCAAGCCAGGCTGAAGGATGCCTCCTCCTCCCAGTGCACAAATTTTGTGCAAATGGGCCTCTAGTAATATCAAAATTTTCTAATATATTTATCCAGAAAACATCTTGGAAAATTTTATAAGAATAAACTGTTATTAAACTAATTTTTCTGCAATTGAAATCACAAATTGAATTAATTTACATAAAACAATAACTGAGAAAAACAGATTTTCATAAAGGTAATTACTAATTGAAAAGTTGAAAAATAATTTTAAGAGTTTTGGTCACCTACATCCTTGTTTCATGGACTGACAATTTATGTTTTGGATTTTCTTGACCATTTATTTTCTTTTCATCATTCTTATTTTCCCATATAAAGATACTTTATCAAATAAACTATTTAAAAAATAAATTATAAATAACATGTGGGCATTCCTGAATTTTTCTTTTCCTGGACTGAATGGTATCTAGAAATCTATAATTCAGAACCATAATAAATTGCAAATTTTGAAAAAAATAAGACCTGGCCTGTTAGGGTAGAATTTTATTTAAAACAATCAATAGGGTCCATGAAGTGTGCAAAAGGCTCTTGGGTAGCAGACAAATTGTAAAGTAATATATATCCTAACTAATAAAAGAGTAATATGCAAATTTGACAGTACCTTTGCTACACCCGCAAGCCACACCCACAGCCACACCCACCAGTCAATCAAGAGCAGTTTAGGCAAATAAACCCCAACCAAGATGGCTACCACCACTGAGAGCAGGAGGAAGGCTTGAGTTCCCCTGGCAACAGAGAAAGCCAAGCTTTCCACCTGCCATTGCTGGCCTAGACCTCCACTCAATGCTGCAAAGCTTTAATTATAAAAGATACAGAAATGGCAGCAGCCACTGAGCTGGAGAGAATAGAGGCTTGGGTTTCCCTGACAATGCAGGAAGCCAAGCTTTCCATCTGCCATTGCCAGCCTAGGCCTCTACTCTAGGCTACAAAGTTTCAAGTGGAGCTAGCAGAAGACTTAGCTCCACTGCAGGCAACAAAGTTTCAATTGTAGACATAAATTAATCCCAGATCCCAGGGCCTCTGCTTGGGTTGCTGGGGGGTGTGAACAGCCTGCAAACTTC
Source organism: Antrozous pallidus (assembly GCA_027563665.1). Classification (NCBI taxonomy): domain Eukaryota; kingdom Metazoa; phylum Chordata; class Mammalia; order Chiroptera; family Vespertilionidae; genus Antrozous; species Antrozous pallidus. Next base: position 125,085,867 of record CM050509.1, read on the forward strand.
CACAGGCCCCTTGCCCAGGCCACCTCATGCCCCAAGGGAACCCCAACCCTGATCTGGGTCACTCTTCAGGGCAAACTAGCTGGCCCCCACCATGTACCAGGCCTCTATCCTACCTAATGAAAGAGTAAATTGCAGATTGACCATCACTCCAACACACAAGAGGGCTATCCCCATGTTGTCAAAGATCCTGCCCCCATGTGGACACAAGATGGCCACCACAAGATGGGCAGCAGGGGAGGGCTATTGGGAGGTTCCAGGCCTGCAAGGGATGGCAGTTGTGGGCGATCAGGCCAGCAGGGGAGGGCAGTTGGGAGGGACCAGACCTGCAAGGGAGGGCAGTTGGGAGTGATAAAGCCTATAGGGGAGGGCAGTTAGGGGTGACCAGGTTTGCAGAGGGGGGAAGTTAGGGGCAAACAGGCTGTCAGGGGAGCAGTAAGACATCAATTAAGCTGGCAGGGTAGTGGTTAGCAGGTGATCAGGCTGGCAGGCAGAAGTGGTTAGGGGCAATCAGGGAGGCAAGCAGGTGAGCATTTTGGAGCCAGCAGTCCTGGATTGTGGGAAGGATGTCCAACTGCCTTTTTAGGCTTGATCCGACTGAGATTGGGCCTAAACGGGCAGTCAGACATCCCTCGAGGGGTTCCAGATTGGAGAGGAGAGGATGTAGGCTGGGCTGAGGGACATTCCCCCATCCCTCATGCACAAATTTTGTGCACCAGGCCTCTAGTACACACACACACACACACACACACACACACACACACTAGTGGCCTGGTACATGAAATTCATGCAAAGGGGCGAGGGATGTCCCTTAGCCAAGCCTGCACCCTCTCTAATCTGGGAACTCGAGGGATGTCCGACTGCCAGTTCAGACAAGGATGGCCAATCGGACATCCTTCTCACAATCCAGGACTGCTGGCTCCAAACTGCTCACCTGCCTGCCTCCCTGATTGCCCCTAACCACTTCTGCATGCCAGCCTGATCACCCACTATCCACTACCCTGCCAGCCTAATTGATGTCTAACTGCTCCCCTGCCAGTCTGTTTGGCCCCAATTACCCTCCTCTGCTGGCCTGGTCACCCCTAACTGCCCTCCCCTGCAGACTTGATCACCCCCAACTGCCCTCCCTTGCAGGCCTGGTCCCTCCCAACTGCCTTCCCCAGCTGGCCTGATTGCCCACAACTGCCGTCCCTTGCAGGGCTTGGAACCTCCCAATAGCCCGCCCCTGCTGGCCATCTTGTGGTGTCAATCTTGTGTCCACACGGGGCAGGATCTTTGACCACATGGGGACAGCCCTCTTGTGTGTTGGAGTGAAGGTCAATCTGCAAATTACTCTTTTATTAGATAGGACAGATGCCTGGTGCATGAGTGGGGGCCAACTGGTTTGCTCTGAAGTGTGCCCCAGATCTGGATGGGGGTTTCCTTGGGATGAGGGGCAGCCTGGATGAGGGGCCTGTGGAGGTTTGCAGGCCAGCTATATATCCCAGCGACCCAATCAGAGGCCCTGGGGTCTAGGATTAATTTATGTCTACAATTGAAACTTTGTTGCCTGGAGTGGAGCCAAGCCTTCTGCTTGCTCAGTGGCAGCAGCAATTTCAGCTTGAAACTTTGTAGCCTAGAGTGGACGCCTAGGCCAGCAATGGCAGGTTTTCTCTGTTGCTGGGGAAACCCAAGCCTTTCTCCTGCTCTCAGTGGTGGCATCCATTTTGGTTGGGGTTTATTTGCATAATCCGCTCCTTTTTGGCTGGTGGTCATGGCTGTGGACATGGCTTGTGGGTATAGTGAAGGTATAGTCAACTTTGCATATTAATCTTTTATTAGATAGGATGTGTAGTGTGGTGAAAGCCAGAGAGAAAGGGAGTGGAGGTAGTGGTAGGGGTGAAGGGGGCATGAATAGGACCAGAAAGAAACTTTATTTTGGGGAGATAAGCACATGATACAGTGTGCAGATGATGTTTTGTTGAGTTGTACACTTGAAACTTATATGATTATGTGAACCAGTGACAACTCAATACATTCAATTAAAATAAATAAAAATAATTTAAAACGTAATTTAGCTGAAAATGAAATTTGCTAACAGTTTAGTACAATATTATTATTGCTCAAGGAGGAAGAAAATATATATACAATTTTGACTTGCAGCTTATATTTTAATTTTCTAACAATAACTGTCTACTATGTAATAATAACATTGGCTTTTCTTTGTCAAAGAACTAAACTAGGAGATTTTTAGCATTATATCTACATTTGTAAGTTAAAGTATTATTTCCATTAATCCTATATAATAAAGAGGTAATATGGAAATTAACCCTCACACCCTCACAAGATGGTGGCCTACGGCCAAGCCAGCAGGGGTGTTAGTGAGGGCTGACCAAAAGACTGAACAACAGGCTGTGTGGGGCAACTAAGTCAGTGGGGAGGGGGGCCATGAGGGGCGACCAGGCTGGCAGGGGGGGCAATAAGAGGCATCCAGGTTGGCAGGTGGGTGCAGTTGTGGGTGACCAGGGCAGCAGGGGGGCAGTTATGGGTGACCAGGTCACCAGTGGGGGGCATTTAGGGATGACCAGGCAGGTAGATAGGTGAGCTATTAGGAGCCACCAGTCCAGGACTGTGAGAGGTATATCTGATTGCCGGTTTAGGCCCAGTCCTGGCAGTTGGACATCTCCTGAGGGTTCAGGCTGGGCTGAGGGGGAACACCCCCACTTCCCCATGCACAAATTTCATGCACTGGGCCTCTAGTAAGAAAATAAGCAACCATCCAATATATGGAATCGTAAATCTGAAAACTGGTCCAAATAGATCAGAATTTGTGACTAAAGAAATGAGAAGAAATTAGAGTATAGCCCATAAGTAAGCTAATAGTATTTATTAAAGTTATACTATGCACATGGCATGATATTAATGGATTTGTGGTTTTATATCAGGCAGTACCTTCCCAGTCTGACAGAGTAACATATGAACATTCAATAATAGTTACAAATCAAATTACAAGTCCAAAAACAATTTGTATTTATACGACTTAATTATTTAATAGGTAGCAGAGATTGTAATTAGAAACAAAACTGTATTTGTTGTTTTTGGCTATGGGAGAAGAAGTTGTTAGGTCTGATCAAATAATTGAATAGACACTCCCGCCCATGGGACTGACCTTTAGACCACTTTACAACCAACATCCCCTTTCCCTTAGACAACATTCCACTTGCTAAGACCACATTCCACTTGCTAAGACCAATATCTTTCCCTTCAGCACCTGACCAGAGAATTCTCTGCCCAGAAAAAGTCTACCTAGAGTCTTTTATATCTGACTTCCAGTCCCTGGATGCTGATGCCATTTGGGGGCTCAGCCCATCTGATCTCCAGATGACCTAATAAATTTATAATTCATTTATAATGCTTTACCCCTTTTGGACTCATGAGTTCCTCCTTTGGTGACCCAAAAAGAAGTCAATTAAATCTGTGCCAGACAGGGCAATTTAATAAGCTACAGAAATGTAATGTGACAGTGTTGGACTTTGAATCCTGTGTCTATCAGTTACTTACAGATTAGAAAGAGTACTAATACCTCAAAGATAGTGAGCAGAGCCATCATCTGATAACCCAGAAGATTATACTATATAAAATATATAGTTTTCCCTTGAAATACAAATTTCCCTACCATAATCATGCATGTGACCTGTAAGAAAGAGACATTTTACTTTCTTTCTGATCTTCTTTTTTAAAAGAAATAAATTAAAATAGACAAAACTTAAACCTCAAACCCCTCTACTCCCACCCCTTTCTTTCCCAAAGTTACCACTGCCCTGAAGTCATTATATATTCTAGCCAAACACATTTTTATACTTTTACTACAAATGTAAATCACTCAGTTTGTGGTATTTTGTTATGGTAACCCTAGCAAACGAATATACCAAGAAATGTGAAAACTTGACCCTACCAAAAAATAAATCAGTAGGCTTTAGTTTGCATTGTAACAGAAGGTAGCCTTTCCCCTTATAATAATTTTGTAAAGTTCCAAAATAGTTTAAAGTCTTAAGAATTATACTGCAGTCAGGTATGTGATAATAATTGTGCATGAATATTTTATTAACAAATATTTCAAATATTAATGCATTTAGTATGCACATATTTAAATTGTTTTCATTTAACCATTCATTTGCATTTCATGTTCTTTGCCAATGACACATACCCAGTCAGAAAATCCTTTAATGTTTTAGTTACAAATGAAATGTTTTTCAGTGAAGCAGCAGTTTTTCTTCATCAACAAAAAGACTTTTCAAAGTTACTTCTCAAAGTAAAAATTTTAGAGAAATTGTAAAGTAACCCCAGACTAGAAGGTTGTTGCCTGAATAAAAATTAGGGCGAATTGAAAATAAATTAAGTTGAGCACAATTTTAAAATAATGATAAATATGACTCATAGGACAATTAAAACAAGTCTGTCATGGGTCAGAATTTGAAAGTTTGTTCAACAATATCAAAATAAGAACTTAAGGTTACTGATAGATAATTAGGCTAAAATCCAGAAATATTAATAATTGACTAAAGAATCATTTTACTTCTAATTATATCAAGCTATAGTAGATATTCTTACTACCCTAGAACTAGAAAATGTTTCTTATCTTTGAATTGAGAGATTTCTCTTGTTTAAATCTTGCCTTTAGACTATTAGATTTGCACGTTAAAGAAACAGTATTAAGGATTAAGAGAGATTTCAATTAACCAATGTGGATAATGAACTTTGGAGGCAGAAAAATCCAGGTTCACATCCCAGCTCAGCCACTTAGAAGCTACAGACACATTATTTAAATTTCTCAGGCTCAGCCTCAGGTAGGAAAGGAACTACTTTGAAATACTTTAATAATTAAATGTAAAAAGCTCAACATATTTCCAGCTCATAGTAGGAGGTCATTAAATAGTAGTTATTATTATTATTAAGTTGATTTTTTTCCAACTAAATCTAATGCTATAATCCTTCCCCCTCCCATCTTGCTCTATTTAACTGAACTTGATAGTCATTTTTCTTCCCATGTGTAAACTTTTTACTCATAATTTAAAAGAGGAAAAGAATATGGCTCTGGTGGTTTTAAGGAAAAGGTAGTGTGGAGTCTGAATCAGAGTCCTCAAATATGTCCTAATCTCTAGAATCTGAATATGCTATCTTATCTGTCAAAATAAGGCTTTGCAGATCTGATTATGTTAAGGGCTTTGAGAAGTGGAAATTATCCTGAAATATCTAGATGGGTCTAATGTACTCACATGAGCACTTATCAGAAGGACACAGGAGTCATATTGAGAGGACAACATGATATGGCGGTGGAAACAAAGATTGGAGGGATGTGCTTTGAAGATGGTGGAAGGGGGTCACAATTCCATGAATACAGTAAGCCCCCAGGTGCTGAAAAAGACAAGGAAATAAACTCTCCCTTAGAGTCTAAGAAGAAATCAGTCCTGCTGACACCTTGCCATTAGCTCATTGAATCTTATTTCAGACTTCTAAACTACAGAAATGTAAGAGAATTAATGCAGCTTGTTTTAAGCCACTAAGTTTGTGGTGATTTGTTAACAGTGGCAAAAGAAACTAGTGCAGGTAAGAGATGAAGTCATTTGAGGTCTGTATCTGTTAGCTAGTGTTAGGTAATAAGCACTTCTAAATCACAGCAACTTAAATAAAAAACAACCATTTTTTTAGCTCACACGTTTCTAGATCAGCTGTAGGGCTCTGCTGATCTGGTCAGGGACTAATTGATCTCAGATGGGCTGGCTTGTGCATCTCAGATTACATTGACAGATCTGCTGTGGGCTGGCTAGTCTGGGAGGCCTTAGCCAGGGAAGGCATGTTCATCTCTGTTTTACATGTTCCCCAGAAGACCTATCCCAAGCTTATTAACGTAGTGGGTGGACAGATTTCCAAGAGAAAGAACAAGGAGGGATGCTTGATCTCTTAACAATTATGCTCATAAATGACAAGTACACCACATTCTATTGGCCAAGACCAGGTTTTAGTGGGTAGTGAAATAGATTTCACTTCTTAAAAAAAAAAAACATTTATTGATTTTTTACAGAGAGGAAAGGAGAAGGATAGAGAGTTAGAAACATCGATGAGAGAGAAACATTGATCAGCTGCTTATTGCACACCCCCTACTGGGGATGTACCCACAACCAAGGTACATGCCCTTGACCAGAATGGAACCTGGGACCCTTCAGTCCACAGACCGATGCTCTATCCACTGAGCCAAACCGGTCAGGCTAGATTTAACTTCTTAATGAGATAAGCTGCAGAGTTCTACTGTAAATTGTGTGGAAAGAGAGGTAAAGTATTTGAGATGTTTATGCAATGAATGCTACCACATTGCCACTGTTGGAAAAACATGTATATTGGTTTTCATCTAATTCTCCAGCTCCTGCATTTGCCGTCCCCTTAGCCATCTCAGAATGTCCTCTTTCTGTATAATACCCATATGCTGACAAGCTTCTGATAATGTATTGTGGGCTGGGTATTAGTTTTGAAAGTTCTGATCAACTAATTCACTTGGCATTCATAGCGATTTCCCTAGTGAAATTTTCCCTCCATTTATATTGACCTTTTAGTGGCAAAGTGTCTAACAATTTTTGCCAAATTGCTTTTTAAATATGTGATTCCAGGTTCAACTAGTCTAGCTTATATAGAATTAATGGGGTATTATCACAAGCCTTTTCTGAAATTTTCTAACAGAGCTTAGCTACAGACAAAACATGGCCATGTGCTTCATGCTGTTTGTTCTTTCCTTTCTGTTTCTTTATTGAGGTGTTACTTAACACATACACACACACACACACACACACACACACACACACACACACGCACACAGCTGTTGCCATATATGTGGATGCCTATAAGAGTAAAATAAGTTATTGAGCTGGTGTCATGCAAGTTTCAGATTCCAGATTTTTGGTGTGGCAGTTGTGACTTGATCAACTGTGAAGGTGTTTCTCCCAGAAAGCCTTGAAAACATCACCAATGCATAAGAGCCATCTGTGTTAGATTTTGTTGTTGTTTGTTGTTGTTGGTTTTCTCCTCCTCCGCCGCCACCGCCTCCTCCTCTTCCTTCTCTTCCTCCTCTTCCTTCTCTTCCTCCTCCTCCTCCTCCTCCTCCTCTTCCTCCTCTTCCTCCTCCTCCTCCTCCTCCTCCTCCTCCTCCTCCTCCTCCTCCTCCTCCTCCTCCTCCTCCTCCTTCTTCTTCTTCTTCTTCTTCTTCTTCTTCTTCTTCTTCTTCTTCTTCTTCTTCTTCTTCTCCTTCTCCTTCTTCCTCTTCTTCCTCTCCTCCTCTTTGTCCTCCTCTCTCTCCTCCTCCTTCTCTTCTTTACCTTCTTCTATTTCACCAAATCTAGAAAATGGATGATGAATGGATAGAAGAATTTCACTATTGTCATGCATACTTTGAAATCTACCCCCTTGAAATTTCTGTCTCCTAATAAAACTTAAATAATCTGTTGAATTGACCTTGAAATTATCTCAAGTCTTTCTTCTCTAGTCTCACTTTCTAGTTGAAACTTTCATAGTTCAGGTCACTATCACTTTTTAAAATTTTGTGTTTAAATCAACATATAGTACAATTAACATTTACAACATATAGTTCTACAAATTTTAACCCATCTATAGATTTGTGTAATGGCCACTATAATCAGAAAAAAGTGCCATCTGTGTATGATTATTTAAAGCAGCTCTATTAATAATCTTTGAAAACTAGAAAGAAATGCCCTTCGATAGGTAAATGCATACACAAATTGTGGTAGATTCATACAATGAAATACTGTCCTATAATAAAAAGGATAGACGTACTGACACAAGGAACATCTTGGATGAGCCTCACAATATTATGCTGAGTAAAGAAGCCAGTTTCAAAAGGTAGCATGTTGTAGAATTTCATTTATATCATTTGCTCGAACTTTCCTATCCCTTCCCATTTGGTTCAAGTCCAGTGTTGCTCCAGTTGCTAAATATAGCTCCAGGCCCTTTTGCTCACTTCAGTGATTCTGAAAATTCTTGCATATGATTTAGATCTTTATGATGTATGTCTTGCCTACTTCTCCAAACTAATTCCCTGCCTCAGCCATCTGATAACCCATGTTCTACTAGTCATCACCATGTTATTACAGTTCCTTGAATGCACCATCCTCTGTAGATCATCTGTGTTTGTCCATCTTGTCTGAAAACCCTCACACCTTCCCATCCATCTCATTGCCCTTCTTAGCACTTAAAGTTCTAAGCCAAGCATTCAAGAAACAACTCTTTTGAAAAAAAAATCCACTGACTTCTTTCAGGAAGATCAGGAGGAGCCTCAAGTTTCTCAGTTTGTGTCTGTGATTATAGAGGTGGTTAAAAAGAAGGCTGCCTATTAATTCATTAAAATTATTTGGAAGGGGTAGGATTGGCAGGTGTGAAGTCTCTAAGGCAAAGTGAATTCCAGATTTTTCATTTAAAGCTTCTAGAGATCACAGTTTAGGTCTTTGCCCACATTTGCAAATGGAATACACTGAGGAGATATAAACACTTACTGAAACCCTTGTAGGAGCACATTTTGCCTGCCAGCAACTCTTTGCCAAGCAAACATTTTGAAAACACTTGGACGATCCTAGCTGCCCCAGTGTTTTCATAAATATTTTCATCCGGCAGTCACAGAAACCTTGTAGAAGAGAGTGGTCAACAGGAAAGCTTGAAATGGAAGAGGTTCAGTGAGCAGCTGCTGAGTTGTGAAAATGTATGCAAAAGCATATGGCTGTCTTTAGGGCCTTAAGGCAACATTTTAATTTTATTTTAATTTTTCACCCTGCAAAGATCAAAACATATAATTCCATTTCAGAAGGTTTCCTTGTAAATAATTTATTTTATTTTATTTTTAAAAATATTTTTTTATTGATTTCAGCCCTGACTGGGAATCAAACCCTGACCAGGAATTGAACCCTGTCCTCCTGGTTCATAGGTCAATGCTCAACCACTGAGCCACGCTGGCCAGGCCAAACGCTTCACTTTATAAAAGAGTGCATAGACGTTTAGCATGACATAAATATTTGTTCATCTAAAATGTTTTATTGAAAAATAAACATTTTGGTATAATTTGACCTATTGGTCATTATGGATTTCCGATCATCTATTTGATGTTCTTGCAATCTTATGTGTTCTCCTTTATTTAGGAAGATGTAACATTTAATTTTCTACCATTTAAGCTGAATTGCAGAAGGATGTCCAGGACAGTGGTTGGCAAACTCATTAGTCAACGGAGTCAGATATCAACAGTACAACGATGGAAATTTCTTTTGAGAGCCAATTTTTTTAAACTTAACCTTCTTCTAATGCCACTTCTTCAAAATAGACTCACTCAGGCTATGGTATTTTGTGGAAGAGCCACACGCAAGGGGCCAAAGAGCCACATATTGCTCACGAGCCACGGTTTGCCGACCACTGGCCTAGGAGACTCGTGTTCAGAAATTGATTCTAGTGCAGAATGCTGCAATTTGCTTACTTGATTATAAATGCTGAACTTTCAACACTTCTATATAGTAAGCTAGGATTTGTGTTTAATTCAAGTATTGAATTATATATAAAAATATATCCACTGCAAGGTCCCAATCTGCAGGTCATCCTTCTTCTTATACACTGGAAAGGTGTTGGTTTAGCCAGTGGGAATAGACCATCTATGGTATGTCCCTTTATGTAGGCAAGAAATTTCCCATGGTAATCCTTTTCTTCATATTGGGAAAGGTCAGTTTTTCTGACTTGAGCCAGAAATCTTCTCCAGGCATAAGTGAATTAAAATTATGACAGCTTTTCCCCTCCTGTTTTGTTAGGTGCCCCACCTGAAAACAGTTTTTATAAGGGTTCAACTTCCTCTTTGAGTTCAGATCTTCCCTTAGAACAGCAGTTCCTTGGGATATTTGCCCCCATAATATTCCAAGACCAAATAGATTTGGGAAATTTTGCAACTGTATCATACCTCAGTTCTTGTAGATTCTCAATTTAATTAACATGTTAAAGCCCTAATTAGTAGTGCATAAGATAGCTCTTTTTCACCTGTTTAACCCAGTATTTATTAACTTATTTGACAGTGGAATCAATTTTAAACACGTGGCACTTATTAGAATTTTAAAGAAAACTTTTTGGGAAATGTGGTTTTAAAACATTGCTGGACTTTTTAATAAGGTGACATCATAATCTAAATTTCCACTTCCATAATGCTAACTTAGTGGCAGTGGATATTTCTCTAAGATTAGAAACTGCTGAAGAAACAAAGCAGTCAAAAGAAGATTACCAATCTAAATGATTACTCTTTTATGTATGACTAGTGACCCAGTGCATGAAATTCGTGCTCACCGTAGGACCCAGAGTCAAGTCCCCACCCACCTACATGCACCTCAAAGTCATGTGAGACCAAGACCCGGCCTCCCCCCGCCCCCATTGGGCTAGAACCAGACCTGGCCAGTCCCACCCTTGTTAATCCCTGCAGGGCAAGGGGCCCAGGGCCAGGATGGGGGACATGTCCTGAGGTCCTCCAGCTCAGACTGGGGTGGGAGTGTGCCTTGAAGTCCTCTATCAAGCCCTGCCAGGTGGGGGGCATGGCGTGAAGTCCCACCTCAAGCCCCACCAGACCAGGCAGGAGGGGACACAAGCCCCAGGTCCCCCAGCCTAGCACCAGCAGCGGGGTGCAGCCTCAGGTTCCCTGTCCAGCCCTGCTGGGTGGGGGTGCAGCCTAAGTTCCTCCGACCCAGCAATGGGGGTGCATCTTGAGGTCCCCTGTCAAGCCCTGCTGAGTGGGGGGCATGGCCTGAGGTCCTTTGTCAAGCCCAGCCAGGCAGGGGGGCTCAGCCTCAAGTCCCCTGGCCCAGTGCTGGGGCAGGAGGGCACAGCCTGAGATCCACTGTAAAGCCCCACCTGGTGGGGGGTGGCCTGAGGTCCCCTGGCCTGGCACTGGGGCGGGGGGAGCAACCTGAGGTCCCCTAGCCCAGCACCAGGACAGGAAATGCACCTTGAGGTCCCCTGTCAAGCTCTGCCAGGTGTGAGACAGTAGCCTGAGGTCCCCTCTCAAGCCCCACAGGGGTTGGGGAGGGTGTAGCCTCAGGTCCCTGCTGAATGCTCTTTAAGTCTCCTTATGGGAACTTGGCCTCAGCTGTGGGTGTAGCCATAATTTTTGATGGAGTGATGGTCAATTAGCATATTCCCTTTTTATTAAATAGGATAAAGCTGATTAAGGTATTGCATATGTGTCCTTATCCCCCCTTTGCCCTCCCAACCCCCTGCTCGTGCCCTCACTGGCCTGGTGTCTGTGTCCATTGGTTATGCTTATATGCATCCATACAAGTTCTTTGGTTGATCTCTTTTTTTGATTCACAGGATAAAGTCCCAAGTGAAATATTTAGAAATCATAGTGATTCTTAGTAATTGGACTCCATTCTTATGACCTTAACAACACAATCTATAACTATATCTTAGACCTCTAAAGAAGGATATACTAACAACTTTTAAGTTTGTTTCATCACAATAGCACATTTCAAAAACATTGATTACCTACTTAGTACAAAATTATATATATTGTCCTCTGTAGAGATGTCTTACACTTCATGAAACTTAGATGTTTGTGTGGTTCTCAACACATTTCTAAGTAAAAATGATTACACAATCCTTAGTAATTCCTGGTAGAAATGGAATTGTTTTTTACAAGTGGATTTTAATAAAGGGGGAAGATGACCTAAAAGACATCAGGAAAGTCACTTGGAAGGGCTTTTTCAGGGTAACACTTCCAGCCTCAAACTCACCCCCATTTCTCCTCCATGGTTGATACCACATTTTTTACTCCATACTTTTATATATATATATATATATATATATATATATATATATATATATATATATGTATTTCAGAGAGCAAGAGAGAGAAAAAACCATCAATGATGACAGAGAATCATTGATTGACTGCCTCCAATGCACCCTAACTGGGGATTGAGCCTGCAACTTGCGCATGTACTCTGATGGGGAATTGTACCATGACCTCCTGGTTCATACGCTCAACTACTGAGCCACGCTGCTTGGGCTTTACTCCATACTTTTAAAATTGATCCAAGTAATTGATGAGATGTCTGTAAGAACTAGGCATCCTACATTCTTTCCTTCCTTCATATGAGGCTGTCAGCCTTGGGGTGTGTGCTCTGAAATGTTTCCTTAAAATCATTGCCCAAATATCTAAATTAGGGAGCAGGGAGTTAGAAGCAGAGCCAGGGAGACTTCACAAGCCCATTTGGCCCTGATAATTCAGCCTCTGATTAAAGACTTTATCAGTAACAAAGGTGACATTTTGTCAAAAATAACAGGACAAAATTTTAAGAAATGAAAATTTAAAGCTCTATTTCTAGAATTGAAGAGACAAAAACTTGTTAAGCATTGTAGAGCATTGTCACAATTTAAGGCTTGAATGTATGCAGCCAAAATCTCTCAGAGCTAAAAAGCTCTTCCAATATCTTCTCATCGAAGGACCATCTTGCCAAATCATGAGGCTAACTACACTTCTTAGCCAATGCTGCTGTAACTTTAATGCGAATTTGGAGCACCTGTGGATCTTGTTAAACTGCAGTTTCTGGTTTGGAGGTCAGAAGTTGAGCCAGTTCTCACAAGCTCCCAAATGATGCCAATGCTTCTGGACAACACATTGAGGAGCAAGAGCCTAGAAAATAGCTGAAGAGAATAACTGGTCTCAGTGTAGGAACTGAAGGTGTTTCATGATTGGCTCTCGAATCTTCAGGGCCCTTAAGGCAAAGTAAATCTTAGAAGTTTTCTCAGTTGGTGTATGGCAAGTCTCCCAACCTCAGGTATCACAGGTAAGTAGACTGTATCCTCTCTGGGAGAAGGGGGCTTTCTAGCTCTTTTCACAGTGTATTGAGGGGCAGGAATCAAAATAAAAAGCCAGTCTTCTGGGACGAGGGCCAGGGCTGCGTAGCTCCCAGACCACAGTTTTTGACCTTCTTTGGGGCTTGTAACTTGCTATTTATTATGTCACTCCTTCTCTCCAAATAAGTAGTTCCCCCCCCCCATTAATTTAAAAGCATTTCATTTGTGTGTGGGAGAACATGGAATGGGCTAACTGCTTTGTAGAAATCTACCAAGCCCAGTGAAGGTACATCTCAGGAGATATTAAAATTCCAGGAACAGAGTGATGGGGAAAGAAGGAAGAAGGAAGTGGTATTTATAAAAGATTGTTCTTTTTTAAATTTTATGTTTATTGTTGAAAGTATTACGGATGTCTTCTTTTCTGCCCATTGATCCCCTCCACTACAAATAATTGTTCTTAACTAACAAAGTGGACTTAGTAGGCAGAACAATTAAAATCAGATATAGGCATTAGGTTGCATTAAGTTTTCGGTGGGAAATGGTGTGTTTGTTACACATTGTTGCAGGAAACCTAAGGTTTTGTGGTTTTGATAATGTGAAGTGCGCAGAAACTCCTTAAAGAGTTTTCTGCCTGTTTATTTTATTCTTGATCAGAAGTAGTATGCAAATAGATGGAGTTTTAATTTCTTTTAATGCTCTAGGATATTTGGATAAAATGGCATCATCAAGTATTTTTATGGATATAAGCCCAAATTCACTGCTCTGTGGTAGAATATAATTAGTAGAAAAGAACACTCTCCATAACTCACCTCCAAAATAGTCTTTTTTTTCCCCTTGGAAAATGCTTATATTCAGTTTGGGACTGAAAACATCAAAATTTCAAAAGTCTCTCCAGTCTCCAGGATTCAAATGAAGTAGAATGTAGTTGTTTGCCTTCTCTTTGGCATATAGTGTTATTAGAGACTAAATGGAAGAGAAAACATTGTGGCCTTATGTAAGGATTAAGTTGAATACTTCCAGAGCCAATTCATTGTAAATTATTCTTGTACTAAGAGATATGGGGGTAACAGGTGGTGATAGAAGTAATTTACAGAAAAAGACCCTTCATATATTTTTATATACATTGCCCTTTTTAGCATCCTTTTTTGATATGTTTTCTAAAACATGTTTACCATCTCAAAGCCAGAAATGTGTTTGAAAATATCAATTCAATATAACTTGGAGCAGCAGTGTTTTGTCCCCTTCCATTTATGTTGTGTAGAAAAAAAAAACAGACTTCTGTGTAGTGAAAGTGTGTTCAAGTGAAAGCTTTAAATTGGTGGCTAGTAGCCCAGTTATGGAAAACTTGGCTGCCTGCTGCTCCTCAGTAATGTGTTCTACAGGCTGTTGTTTTCTGCTGATCGCCTATTTACAGTGATTTACTCCAAATATGTGGCATCTTAAGTATATGGGTGCTGTCCAAAAAATAGTCAGTATATTCTAAATGATGAAATGAAAAGCAACACACAATAGCTTCTGTTGGTTGGCTACTAATTCTCCAATTGAAAACCAACCTGCCAGAGAGGCTTAGAGGCCAGCAGAGGAATCAGCTGAGAGGGACAGAACCAACTACAAGAAAATGGTCATGTAAAAGGACCCACCATATACCCATGTGGCACAGCCATGAAGTTAATGATGTGGGCAGAGGGACAAAGATAGATCAAACCTGAGCCTTTTCGAAATTTAGAAATCTCGTTGAAGAAGCAGAACACCATCCAAACAAAATGATGAGCAAAATTGCAAAGCAGAATAAAAAATGATACTGTAGCAATTTAATACATTATGAGATACTGGCACAAGATAAAGCAACACTTCTTTCTAGGACTAAAAAATTACTCAATTAGAGTAGAAAAGCCTGGGGTGATTCTAATTGAGACATCTCTCTAGTTCATCTAGATCCATTAATCAGTGCACTTGAGGTTAATATTTTCAATCATTTGAGTTTACCTAATATATCATAATTCAATATCAAAAATTCAACTTTATTAAACACACCTACATTATGATAAGCTAGTTCTTAGAGTTATGGTGAAAAATAACATAGTTATTGGCATTTGGAAGCTCCAAATGTAGAGGGCTAAGGGACAGATATGTGAAAATTAACTACAAACTAATGTGATAATATCGTATAAGAATAAATAAAATGATATAGGGACACAGGGGACACTTATCAAGTGATCTGTGACAGGATTCTCCAAGGAGGTTACATGAGGGGTTTTTTGGTAAATGCTTGCTGAGATCCAAGTATGCCATGAGTTGGAATTGTACTGCTTTTCTAGTTAAAGTCTCCGTCAAGAAAGACTTCATGTTAGCCTACCATTACTTCTATTTAGTGATTCTATGCTAGCTTTGTGTGACCCCTTTCGCCATGGATTGAGTTTAAAGCTATATGTCACTAATCTAAAAACTTACCACTTGCCCTGGCCAGGTTTCTCAATGGTTAGAGTGTCAGCCTGTGGATAGAAGGGTCCCGAGTTGCATTCCCAGTCAAGGGCACATATGCTGGTTGCAAGTTCCCCAGTCCCAGCAGGGGCACATGTGGGAGACAACCAATTAATGTCTCTCTCTCTCTCCCCCCTCCTGGATCTCTTCCCCTCTTTCTCTTGAAATCAATGGAAAATATATCCTCAGAAGAGGATTAAAAAATCTTACCTAATAATAGAGTGAGTATGCAAATTAACCCAACAGAGATGGTGGTTAATTTGCATACATAGGCACCTAGTGTCTGTGTCCGGGGAACATCCTGGCACCCAGGTCACTCTGAGCAGCCTGAGAAGGGCCTGAGCCAGGGTGCTCCTGGGCAGGGCCAAGCCTGCGATCAGAGCCAGCGATTAGAGGGAGCTGGGTGTCCTCTGCCCAGGCTGAAAGCCTCCGGTCTAGGCTTTCAGCCTGGGCAGGCCTTGGGCAGGGGTGGCAGGGGCAGAGCTGGTGATCGGCCGGAGCTGTGGGTCCCTTGTCCAGGTCGAAAGTCTCTGCCCTAGGCTTTCAGCCTGGATAGACCTTGGGCAGAGGCAGAGCCAGTGATCTGCAGGAGCTGGGGGTCCCCTGCCGAGGCCAGAAGCTTTCGGCCTGGGTGGATCTTGGGCAGGGATGGAGCCAGCAATTGGAGGGAGCTGGGGGACTCTTGCCCAAGCCCCAAGGCTTTAGGCCTGGGCAGGGGTAGAACTAGGGGTCCTCTGTCCAGGCCTAAAGCTTCAGGCAGTGGCTTTAGGCCTGGGTAGAGCCCAGCCGGGGATTGGTGTGAACTACAGAGGAAACACCTTTTCTGACTGCTCATTGGCTAAGCTTCCTGTATGCTACTGGTAATATTCTTAGTAACCTGGGTAATAAGAATCCAAAAAGGTGATTGAGGCCTTTTCTGCCACTCTTCTGGAGAAAAAAACAAAGGTCTTCTGTTGGAGGGCTAAGAAATGTCATGTCCTGCCCTAGCTGGTTTGGCTCAGTGGATAATGCCTTGCCTGCCTACCATAGGGTCTGGGTTCAATTCTGATCTAAGGCATGTACGTAGGTTGCAGGCTCCTCCCTGCCTGGGACCCAGGTCAGGGATCATGCAGGAATCAACCAATCAAAGTGTTCCTCTCACTTTGATGTTTCTCTCTGTCTTTCCCTTTCTCTTCCACATTCTCTAAAATTCAATGGAAACATATCCTCAGGTGAGGATAAAAAAAAAATTAAAGAAATGTCATATCCTATGAAAGACACATCTTGAAAATGCCTAAAGAAAGGTATTATTTTTCCATGGTGAAGGGATTGGAGTCTGTGTTGATGAAAACACCTTGGTGGCGGCAGTGACTGGCAGTGGCTGCAGCAGTGGGGTGATGGGGCTGCTACCTTCCTCTGATTAGCCTGATCGCCTCCCACAAAGGGAGGCCAGACTGTGGCTTATACCCATTCCAAGTGAGGAGCGGGCCTAAGCCATCAGTAGGACATCCCCTGATGGCTCCCAGTATGTGGGAGGGGGCAGGCTGGGCTGAGGAACCCCCCCCCCCAACTCCCATTGCATGAATTTTGTGACCAGGCCCCTAGTAAAATAATAAAATAAAATAAAAGTAATGAAAAGGTCCTTAAAACTACTTTCCCCTTCCTTCTACTTCACAGGTAAACTTCTTGGTAAAGTAGCTTTCTTTCCCCCCTCCCGTCCCTATTTAAAAAAATAAAAAAGTACCACTTTTCCAGCTCTTACCTTCTCAGAACATTATGTATAGCTTTTTAGGCTCAATGCAGTAAACTGGCAATTCTAAGTATTTTAAGCAGAAATGGACTTAATGTAGGAACCCAGGTGTTTCAAAATAGTAGAATGTTAGCAGCCTGCTGCTAGACTCACTATAGCTGAGATTGAAAGAGAAGGAAGAGACCATTGGTGCTACACCTGCTGTGTCATACCTGCCTCACATACCCATGAGTCCATGACTTGCCAATGAGGCCTCAAGTCAGGCCACAAACAGGCATGTTTTTATGAATACTTTACAAGCAATGGCAGTAGCCACAGCAGGAACATGGCCTCCCAGCCATTTGATCCTTACAGTGCGTCTCCCTGGTGGAACCTAATTACCATTCAGAGACCTAGCTTAAAAAGTGTATAAGAATATAATTTTAGCTTCCCACACTACAGACAAAGGTATATAGAAAAGAATGGGAACAAATGACAACTAGCAAGCAACTGTGCTAATCACACTTTTATTCTCCAAATGTTACTAACACTTTTCTAGAATTTTATCAGCCTTGACAATAAATTCTTTAACTGTATTTACCCTACATATGTTTTATTAACAACTAGCTTCTTTTACTCATAAATCTATATT
Organism: Antrozous pallidus; assembly: GCA_027563665.1. NCBI lineage: Eukaryota > Metazoa > Chordata > Mammalia > Chiroptera > Vespertilionidae > Antrozous > Antrozous pallidus. The sequence goes on from CM050509.1 coordinate 125,103,557, forward strand.
TACTGAAAAGTGACTCTGTCCTGGGCTAGATCCCAGCTGTTGAAAATAACAGAAGTGTATTGAGGAGACTATGGTCTCTGTCCTCAAGTAAATTACAGTCTATCATGGAAGATAAGCTGTATGAAATAATCATCCCAAAATATGTACTTAAAATTATTATTGGGCAAAGTAAGAGGTAGGATAAAACATCAAAATATGGAAGCATAATTTTAATTTGGTCATTTTTTTCTGAAAAAGTAACATGTTATGAAAGATTTGAAGATAGCCAGGGAATAAAATTGAGGGGAAGTCAATTTTATTGACTGGCTGGTGTGACTCATTGGTTGAGCATCAACCTATGAACCAGGAGGTCAAGGTTCGAACTTGCATGGGTTGTGGGCTAGATCCCCAGCAGGAGACATGCAGGAGGCAGCTGATCAATGATTCTCATCATTTATGTTTCTCTCTATCTCTCCTCTGAAACCAATAAAATATTTTTTTAATTAAAAGAAAGAAATTGTGGGGAAGAAGATTGAGGCCAAGAGTACAAGTGCAGAGACTGGAGATGAGAAAGGACAAGGGAACCTCTATGGGATTGTAAAATGATCTGGTGGGTGAAAAGGATTTTTTAGGGCATGATGAGCTCTGTTTGTGATAAAGTGTATATAACATGAAATTACCATTCTAATGAATTTTTATATTTAGAAAAGTTTTTAAATGTAAAACACATATAAAATTTGCCATTGTTATTGCTTTTAAATGTACAGTTCAATAGTATTAAATCATACACATTATTTTGCAACCAATCTCCAAATCTTTTTCGTCTTCCATCTTCCCCATTAACAACTTTCTATCCATTAACAAAAATTGCCTATTTTTTTTTTGTTCCATCTCCTACCCCTTAGCCCCTGGCAACCACCATTTTATGTTCTGTCTCTATGAATTTGACTACATATTTCATTTCAGTGGAATCATGTTCTTTTGTGACAGGTTAATTTTACTTAGCATAATGTCCTTAAGGTATATCCATATTGTAAGATGTGTCAAAAGTTTCTTCCTTTTAAGGCTAAATAATATTTCATTGAGTGCATATACTATATTTTACTTATCAGTGATGGACACTTGGGTTTCATCTACCTCTTGACTATTGTAAATAATGCTGCTATATATGTAGGTGTCAAAATATCTCTTAGAGGCCGTTTCAATTATTTTTGGTATATATTCAGAAGTAGAAGTATTTGATTACATGGTAATTCTATGTTTAATTATTTTAAGAATTGTCATACTTTTTTCCAGTATGGAAAATGACTGCATTGTTTTACATACCCACCCACAGTGTACAAAAGTTTCAATTTCTCCACCTCTTTTGAGTATATATACAGAATTGGAATAGCTGGATCATATGTTAATTGTTTTTTATTTTTTGAGAAAATGCCATACTGTTGCCAATTATGTCTGCACCATGTTATATCTCCACCTATAGCACATATGGGTTCCAATATCTCCACATCCTTTCCAACACATGATCTCTGAATTTACACTAATAAAAGAGAAACATGCAAATTATCATCTCACTGCTATGCCCACCAATCAGGAGCGAGTATGCAAATTAACCCAACAATGATGTAAGTTAATTTGTATCCACAGACAGAGGGAAGACTGAAGACAGTGTAGAAGGAAGCTAGGTGCTGCAGAAGGGAGCAAAGGGGAGAAGGGAGGGAGCAAGGCAGCAGAGACCTGGGAGGGGGGAATGAGGCAGTGGAGAAGGGAGTGAAGCCCACTGGGCCACAGGAAGCCCTATTCTTGCAGGAATAGGCCTGAGAAAGCCCTATTCTTGCAGGAATCTTCCTGGAATGGGCCTCTAGATTTTTAAGAATAGCCATCTTAATGAAGGTGAGGTGGTTTTCATTGTGGTATGATTTACATTTCCCTAATGATTAGTAATATTTAGCTCTCTTCATGTGCTTATTGGCTATTTATATGCCTGCTGGTCTATTTAAGTCATTGTCCATTTCCCCCCACTGTTTTCTTTTTGAATTGTTAATTCTTTATCAGATACATGATTTGCAACTATTTTCTCCTGTTACTTGGTTTGCCTTTTCACTTAGTGACTTTTCACTTAGTTGATAGTGTCCTTTGAAATACAAAACTATTTTTTTATTTTGATGTAGTCTAATTTATATATTTTTCTTTTGTTGTCTGTGCTTTTGGTGTCATCCACGAAATCATCGCTAAACCCACTTGTCAAGTGTTTTGGTAATATATTTTTATTGATTTCAGAGAAGAAAGGAGAGGAAGAGAGAGATAGAAACAGCAATGATCAGATAGAATCATTGATCAGCTGCCTCCTGAGTGCCCCCCAGTGGGGATCGAGCCTACAGCCTGGGCATATGCCCTGACCTAGAATTGAACTGTGCCCTCCTATTTCATAGGTCAACGCTCAACCACTGAGCAACACTGGTTGGGCTATTCTTTTTTAAAAGTACATATTTTATTGATTTTTTACAGAGAATAAGGGAGAGGGATAGAAAGTCAGAAGCATCGATGAGAGAGAAACATTGATCAGCTGCCTCTTGCACACCCGCATCGGGGATGTGCCTGCAACAAAGGTACATGTCCTTGACTGGAATCAAACTCAGGACCTTTCAGTTCGCACGCCGATGCTCTATACTGAGCCAAACCAGTTTTGGCTGGGATATTCTTTTTTTCAAATTAACAGTTGGTTTATATAAATAAACATGTAAGAAATTAGAATGGAAAAGAGTAAGAATAGCTGATGGAATGATGCATGAGACAGAATGGCTGTCAAAAATTTTAATGTAAATATTTTGAATATTGCTTAAACAAAGTTTGTGGTGTTAAGAGGGTTTTTTTTCATCTTAGTTCATATTCTTAGCTGTCCAACACTGTTCTTAGAGGGGTTGGTCACCTGGCTATTCATTATTTTCATTCTTAGAGCAATCTCATGCCATTCAGCTACTATCTACTCTATAATTTCATGTCTCTTTTCTCTACTCAAACTGTTCAGATGCTTGAGTAACAATACTTCCAACATTCAATTTGAAATATAGCATTTGTATATCTGGATTCTAATGAATGGGCATTCCAGAAGTTTTTCTCTCAAAGGCTTCTCTTAGGAGCTTTCTTTACTTAAGTCTTCATTTCTGCTGCATTGACTATGAGTCATTCCATCTTGAACAACTTTCTTTATCCCTCCCTGCACTGACATCCTTACAGTTACTATCAGATAGTACATTTTTCTGATTCAATTAATTTTATTTTCAAATGATTCATTCAATACCTATCTTATATGCATGAGATATAAATAATCAAATATCCCTTATCAATGATTGCTGTATTCTTTAGATTTTTGTTATGTTGCCTCCTTTACTAATTCTTCTTTCTCCTGATATTTCTAGTATAGTCATTAGCTATCTGTTCTTTTCTTTGTACCTTTCCCCCATATTATATACATTATATAAATGTATTGCATACATTTATTTCACAAATGGTCAAGGACTGAGACCTGTATGCCTCAGAATTTCTGATATAAAGACTTGCATAGAGTGGATACTAATATATATGACTTGAATTGTGGAAAGTCTATAAAGAATATCAAATTGATGATAGAATAAAAAGGTTAAATAAAAAATACTACTCACTGGGTACTAGAACAGGAAAAAATGAACCATAACAGCAGGCTTAAAAATGAAAATAGATAGACTAGGATGATGTTAAATAAGACATTAAATAATATCCCTACAGATAAGGATATTTTTAGAGAAACATTTCTGAAGGCAGGAAAGAAGCAAGTTGGAAAGACCAACATTTTGAAAATAAAGAATAGTTAAAATAGGAAAGCAAGTTTTAAAATTGCAAAGTACTCTTGGTTCATATGTCTTTAAAACTTATTTAAGTTTTTGTATACAGTCTAAGTAATCAGTGAGCTGCAATATCTGCATGCTATTTTTTAGAGAAAGATGAAATGAAACATGATGTACATGGATAAAGGAAGTGTCTTGGGGTTTAGGTGCCATTGACATACACCAAACATTGATTACATTCAGGGTTTTTACAGGAATCTGGATGGAAGGCGAGAGGGGAGAATTGCTGATTAAATGATGCATGAGACAGAATGGATGTCTTAGAAAAAGCGAATATTTACAAATAATCACTAGCAGGAATATAATAGCCTTTAGGTAGGAGATTGGATCAATACATTTAAAATATAAAACAAATCTTACTTTTACTTTATAAACAGGCAATGAAAATGTTTAATATAAAAAGGAAACTATTAATAAGAACAGGGGGAGTGGGGAGCAACTCTAAGTGTCCTCCAGATCTATAACTCCCTTTAGAATGAAGCAAGAAATAATAGCTTCTTTTGCATAAGTCACTAAGCTTTGTGTCATGTGACTCTACTGTCCCAGAAAAAGTGATTGGGTAATGAATCAATTCTGGAACCAAAGGTAACCAGGTAAAGGCTGTAGCCTGCCATAGGAACTCTTATGTGGCGTGGACAAGCCATAGTGGATGTTAACTACCAGGCGCAATGGCATCTTCTCAGTTAGGGAGTTTTATTTGTGGCACACAAACATACACACTAGAGACACGCAAAGAAACAAAGGCAGTAATAACAGAAGTGGAGGACATAGAAAATGAAACAAATAGTAAGAAATAAAAGACAAAAGACAAGAAAGGCAGAATTATTAGAAAAGAGAATAATAGGTGCCTACTTATAGAGGGTCATGTAATAGCTGATTGCTCAGAGCCACTTTTCTGTTCTGAGCCATTAAGAACTATTATCTTACTTATATTCATGTGTCCTGAGTGGAAACCTGTTGAAAAGGGTTTTCTGTAACTCATTTCACTGGACATATAATAACATTTTATTACCTATGTTAATATAAGCAAATCATATGGGTGAAAGGTTCTAACTCAAGATCATAGCATTTTTTTGGAAGCTGTGTTGTGTTTTTTTCCATACACCCATGACTTATGAACATTTTATTATGCCAGTAAATATATTTGTTGAATATTTGCTTTTATAGTTGCATAGTAGTTCTTCTCACTTACTGAAATTATCCCCTTTTCTTGGATATGTAGGTTGTTTCTAATTGTGGATATTAAATTCTGCTGCAAGAAACATCTTGTGGCTATAGCTAACTTTCTTAGGATAAATTCCTAGGAACTTTCTATATCAAAAGATAGTACCATTTTAAAGACAAGTTTCTCACTAAGAAGTTATATTAAGTTATATGCTTATTAAAAGTATATAAATTACCATTACCATTTATTCAAATAACCATCAATACTGAGTAGTAGCATTGCATTAAAAATGAACCACATGGAAGATAATTTATCTTATTACTTCAATTGCAATTTATTCAATAACTGGTAAACTTAAGACTATTTTTACATTATTTGACCATCTGTATTTTTTAAAATACTTACTTAGTCCAGCCAGTGTGACTCAGTGGTTGAACATCAACCCCTGAAACAGGAGGTCACCATTTGGTTCCTGCTCAGGGCACATGCCCGGTTGTGGCTTGATACCCACCACCAGAAAGCAGCCCATCAATGATTCTTTCTCATCATTGATGTTTCTATTTCTCTCTCCCTCTCCTTTCCTCTCTGAAATCAATAAGTACATATTTTTTAATTGCCTACTTGTATACCCTTATATTAATATTTTTATAAATACTAGTATAATTTCCCCCATTTTTGTTTGTGAAAACATTTATATATTTAGCTAGTAACACTTTGTTTGTCCTAATTTTTAATTTTCCTCCTAGATTATAATTCACCTTTCATTTTCTATAATGTTTATGACATACATGCTTTTTTTATATTTTGAGATTCATTCTGGACTATATGACTCTATTAAGTGACATACATCTCCAGAGGGAAATGTCCCCCCCCCCTCCGATTTGGTAATAAAAAATGCCATTTAGAGATAAAAATCTTATAGCTTTACACAGTTTCTCATAATATTATACATGTTTCAAACTTTCATTACTTATTTGATATAAAAGTAAAAGTAGCTAAATACAAGAACTAATCATTTTCCAAATTTTATAACATGATTATATCAGAATCACAAATATGTTATTAAACTCTCAAGAAGTATGCCTTGTGATATGCTTAAAGTGCTATCAGTTATGTATTCCCTCATAATGTGTAATTTTATACATAAAAGTGTATATTTAGTTATCAAGTTATTTAGAGAAAATAAGTGATGGGAAATAAGAAAATAACAAGTTTTATCACATGGCATCAGGCTATCAAGGAAACCTGCATATGCCCTTGATGTTTCAAAAAAATGCCTTATACAGTTGATCTACTAAAGATAATTTTAAAGCTATTCTTACTTTCACCCAGTATTTGCCCCTGGGAATAGCTTAGATGATGCAAGAGCATCATTGCAGACAGGATGGCTCTGATTACTGTAATGTTGAATTCATCACAAGTGTTAAAAAAAACACACACACAACGGCTTCAGAAACTATCAAGTAAACATTTGTTGTGGGAGCTTCAGTGGAAGAATTAATCATGATCGCATTTTTGAGAATTATTTCAAATGTGGTCGTACATGTCTTCCTTTCAGTTCCATTTTACTCTGATCAATTTATGTTTGTAACCCTGGTAAATAAGGATGCTCTAGAGTGTGCCCATTGCATCTTCCATGCTATAAAATTAGCTGGAAAAAAATCGGCTAGAGAGAGAGAGAGAGAGAGAGAGAGAGAGAGAGAGAGAGAGAGAGAGAGAATGGAAATAAACCACACACGTGCACATAATGATGGCTATACAATGTCTTCCATTTCACATGTTAGTTGCAAGTACTATTGTTTCACTACTTAAAAAAATTGTACAGAGAAGTGTATAGTACTTTTCCATGCCATAATCTTACTAGTTGATTATAAGTTTTAGTGTTCTATTTCCTCCTCATGTTAGAATTCTAGCCCTGCATTTCCAAGTGAAACTGCAAATTCTTGTTTCATTATATAATCAACAAAAACTAGCACATTTGCAAAAGTAGATATTAGGTGCCATAACATATAGTTTCCTTACTGGAACAACCCAATTATCCAAGTGTAGCTCCTGACAGATATTGGACACATTTTTGCTACTAGTTCCCTTGTTTTATATTAACCTGCAAATGGACTTTAAAAGCATCTTAGGGGGTCTAGTGTGGAGCCCATTTAAATCTATTTTCTACATTATCCATGTGAGATGACCTTTCCTTTTCACTTACTGTGTACGTGATGCCCTGTAAAACCAGGCACATTAATATTAGTGGTCAGTGGGACGACAATGTGGAGCTAGATTTCCCTTGAATCATTACCTGATAAAATCCTAATGATGAACTTGGTGTTTTGGTGGTCTCTATTCAGAATTTATGGAAAACTGAACTGGGATTCAAAGAGGCTAATTTGCCTAAGTGCACACTATTAGCGAGGTGAAGTCATATTTCCAACCATTGACACTCTGACTGAACCCCAGGTGTATTATTTCTATAAAACCACGTTGGTAATTCACTGATGTTTGGAAGGATGAGGAAACCACTTCACAGAGGAGGGGACACTGAACTGGAACATGTAGGTTGGAGATTACTGAGCCTGAGTATAAATGAGAAAAAGGCATTTCAGTCAAAGGACATAGCACATATATGGGATATTTAAAGACTCAGGCCCACACAGCAGTTCCATTCTCTTTGTGAAATATGTGTACTTCCTTCATTAATCTAAACAGAGTTTATGAACTTCTGTGCTATTAACATTTGGGACTGAAAAATTATTTATTGGGGGGGGGTGGGCTTTCCTACACATTGAAGGATGTTTAACAACATTAGTGGCCTGTATCCAGTAGATAGCAGTAGAACCATCATCCCTATTTCTGACAACCAAAAATGTCTTCAGACATTGCTGAATTTTCCCTGTGGAGCAAAATCCTCCAGAAACCACTCATTTAAAGTTTAGAATATGTTGGGAGGCAGAGACAGAATTGAGAAAGTAGAAATAGATGGATTATTAGGGCCATTTATATCAGAACTAGGGAATAGAAGTAGAAATGTCTAAACATGTAGTTATGACTAGATCTCCAGTCTGAAATGCTGAATGGCAAAACTAGAACAGTCTAAGAAAGAATTAATGGGGGTGGGGCTAAACTAAAATATTGGCTGTAAGAATTAAATAGAAAATATCTGAGAATAGTCTTAGCTGTTTAGACTTGGGGGTAAGGGGTGAGATTGAAAAAAGAGAATCTGCTTTGGCAAAAAGAATAAGAAATCCTGAGGGAAACCAAGATGGTGGCATAGGTAAACACCTGAAATTGCTGCCTCGAACAACCACTTCAAAACTACAACTAAAAGACAAAACGAACATCATCCAGAATCACAGAAAGGCTGGCTGAGTGGATATTCTACAACCAGAAGGGAAGAGAAAAATACACTAAGACTCAGAGGAGGTGTAGAAGTAAAGTGGAGAGGTACAGAGGCACATGCAGGTGGAAAGGGCTGGCAGCTGAGTACTCAACTGTCTTTCTCAATCTGAAAGGAGACACAAGTTCCCAATTACTCTGAACTCCAGTTCCAGTTGAGACTCTGGGGACCCAGCCTCATACAGGGAGAAACTGGACTGTCTGGCATCAGGCAGAACTCGAGGGCAGCTTTCTCTCAGAGGTGCCTGCAGCAATTACTGAGGGACACAGATTTGGAGGCCTCTTAGGGCAGGGCTGAGGATCAACCATAGCTGTTTGCCCTGTTAATTCCCTGAGACCCTGCCCCACCCAAGCTGTGCACAGAGGCTTTTGCATATGAATGGCCTGGCCCTTTGCAATCTAAAACTACTTAACAAACTGCAGCTGGGTCAGAGAGACCCAGAACATCCAAAAAAAGGGCCAAGACCCCACAGCAGCTTGCACTGCTTCACAGCTAGGCCTCATCTGAGCACATCCAAACACTAAACAAAGAAGAGGAATCTGCAGATCTCTCTGTAGCTCCTGCTGGGTGGCCTCAGACAGAGACTAAATTAGCACTTCCTTAGAGATCCAAGAGCCAGTGTACCCAGTGGTCAGAGTGGGACCATCCATATTAAAATTCCTCAAATCCATATGGGACACACTCAGGGGGCAGAATCACTGAGAAACAAAGCCCCACTGAAGTAACTCTTGCCCCATAAGGGTGTCTTCAGCACAGAAGTTCTCCCAGAGTAGATACAGCTGATTCTCACAGCCAATTGGCCTGGAGGGCAATTCCTCCCAGTGATACCAACAACAATCAAGGCTCAACTACAATAAGACAGTGCACACAGCCCACAGAGGGGTGCACCAAGAGTGTCCACCTCAGGTAACTGGGAAGGCTGAGCCACTGGGCCCTATAGGACACCGAGCACACAAAGCCACTCTGTCAACACAGGGAAACAGCCAAAATGTGGAGACAAACATGTTACAAATGACAAAAATGGAGAAAAGCAAACGTCTGGATATAGAGTTCAAAACCATGGTTATAAGGTTTTTCAAGAATTTTCTAGAAACCGGTGATAAATTTAGTGAGACCTCGAGGATATGAAAAAGGACCAACTAGAAATTAAGCATACACTGACTGAAATAAAGAATAATATACAGAGATCCAACAGTTGACTAGAGAATCACAAGAATTAAGCCAAAGATTTGAAATATGAATAAGAAAGAAAAAAAAACAGAAAAGCAAACTGAAAAAAGAACCCAAAAATCTGAGGATAGTGTAAAGAGCCTCTGGGACAACTTCAAGTGTACCAACATCTGAATGATGGGAGTGCCAGAAGGAGAGAGAGAGCAAGATAATGAAAACCTATTTGAAGAAATAATGACAGAAAACTTCCCTCATCTGATGAAAGAAATAGACTTTCAAATCCAGGAATTGCACAGAACCCCAAACAAAAGAAATCCAAAGATGACCACACCAAGACACATCATCATTAAAATGCCAAGAGCAAAAGACAAAGAGAATATTAAAAGCAGCAAGAGAAAAACAATTAATTACTTACAAGGGAGCACCCATATGATTGTCAGCAGATTTCTCAACAGAAACTATGCAGGGCAGATGGGAATGGCAAGAAATATTCAATGTGATAAATAGCAAGAACCTACAACCAAGATTACTCTACCCAGTGAAGCTATCATTCAGAATTGAAGGTCAGATGAAGATCTTTACAGATAAGAAAAAAGCTAAAGGAGTTCATCACTGCCAAACCAGTATTATATGAAATGTTGAAAGGTATTCTTCAAGAAAAGGAAGAAAAAAAGATAAAGATAAAAATTATGAACAACAAATACATATCTATCAACAAGTGAATCTAAAAATCAAGTGAATAAAAAAATCTGAACAGAATAAACTGATGAATATAATAGAATCAGGGACATAGAAAGGGAGTGGACTGACAATTCTTGGGGTAAAGAGGTATAGGGGGTGCGGGAAGAGACAGGACAAAAATTGTACACCTATGGATGAGGACAGAGTGGAGTAAGGGCAGAGGATGGGATGGGGAGTTTTTGGGGGGAAAGGAACAATTGTAATAATCTGAACAATAAAGGATTTATTTTTTTAAAGAGGAAGAATAATGCAAAAGAGCTCCCAATCAGAGACAGTGATGAATAGCTAGACCAATCAGACTGCTTCTTAGGAGTCTGAATTTTATAGGTAGATAGTCGGCTGATAGTTGCTAAGTGGGGGTTGTGGAACCAGGGCAGGGGACAACAGGCTCCTCCCAATGCCTGACAGTAATCCATCTGTATGAAGCCAGATGAGTGACTATACTGGGTTCTCCGAATTTTGTCTCCCTGCTGCCCTGTGTAACCTTACAGTATAACTTCATTCCTGAAACAGCCTGAAAGAAATATTTGGAACATACAGCCCCTCCCCCAATCTAATACATAGTCCAACATTTGGTTAAATTGTGCTATCCACTTCAGAGGCAATTTGGTACAAAGATGTTCAATTTTACCTTTACTAATTTTAGGGAAAACATTTTTTGGGAAACAGTATGAGCTATCATATATGGCTTCAATGTGTTCATTAAAATTAGTGAGCTGACTCAACAGAAAATTTCCTGCTTGTAAAAGAAAATAAACAAAATTATGTCAAAAAAAAGAAATAAGAAATCCCGTTCTAAGCATGTAGATTTAGAGGGGCTGGTAGTACATCAAGGAAGAAATACTGAAGAAATATTTCTAGATGTTAGAAAAGATCTATGTAAATATTTAAGTGGCAGTGGATCCTGTGGGAAAGGTGAAAATATGTATAGAGTGAAAATATAAGATGCTTAAGGAAAAAGCCATAAGGAACACTAATATTAAGTTAAAAGGTCTTAGAATAGGAGGTGCCATAAAGGAAACTAGAAGGAGTTGCCGGAAAGATAGGAGAGAAGAGGTGTCAGGGAAACAGATGCTCTAAGGAACAATAGTGTCCACTATTGACAAATATTCATGTAAGATAAGAAAGTGTGTTTTTTGGTCTTTGGCACCATGGACGTCTTTTATAACATTAATAAGAGCAGATTTAATTGAGTGGAAAGGACAGAACCCAGTTTGTTTTTGGGCTCCTCAGAAGTCCAGGGAATTTAAGCATGAAGAGAGTGAAGCAATTCTCCCTCCGAGCTCACAATGTATTACTTTGGGAGACTCAAGCTGATTTCTAGGCTTAACTACAAGCTGCTCCTGTTTGGCTGTAAGATATAAATGGACTGTTATGAGCAGGCATGACATATTATGGTTCAGAAGTAATTCATCCACCACACTGTGTTAATAGGACCCATGTAAGAACATGTTGTCCAGGTTTGCTCACATTACCTTCCAAAGGACTCGTAGACACTTGTTAAAAATGATCAAAGGTGCGGAATAGAACTCAGATGGAGGAAAAGCTATGTTTTGTGGGTATTTTTAGCATAGAAGTGGAAAACCTGTGGGAGCGACTTAATTACTGTTCTCAAAAATATGAGAGTTTGTACAAACAAGATGCTTGGCAGGTATTTTCATGCTCACATAAGAGAAATGGGCTTAAAGAAAATAAGGAAGATGTTCTTAAAATGGCTGTCAAAGGAAGTTTTGAGATTCAAGTTTTTCAGAAATAGTTTCTATTATGTAATGTAGGAACTATTCCATTAAAAAGGAAATTTACTCAGTAAAATGCATTTCTCTGATTTATTAATATTAACTTTCAGAATTCTGATTTACATGCATTAACTTCCAAGAATCAGGTACAGTGCTTTGATTTATACATCATACATATAAAAGTTCTTATTAATGAATCCTAAATTTTAAAGTTGTGATTTAGTATGTTAGTTTATAAATCTTAACTTTAAACTTCCAATCCAGTGCTATGATTTATGGATGGCAAGTTTCATGTTATTTATGAGTCAGAATGTTAAAGTTCTGACTTAATATGATAGTTACTGTAAAAAACATTAGTACATTAGCACACTAAGACATGGAATTTTAAAATACCAAGATAAAACTACATTATTTTCCAGCATATAAGACAACTGAGCATATAAGACGACCCCCAACTTTTCCATTTAAAATATAGAGTTTGGGCTATACTCTCCATATAAGACTACACCTCTTCCAACGCACACCAAATAAAAATTAAAAAAAACATCAGATTTGATTTCAATATAATAATTTTGAGAAGATTTTCCTGGATTAAAAAGTCATCTTATACACTGGAAAATACGGTAATCAATATTTCTATATACAACAGAGTGTACTTCGTTACAGTTACAGAACCATCCTCAGTGATAACGTTTTGAATAGAATGCTAAGATAAGGCCAGGAGAGAATACAACAGAGTTTTAATAAACTGTATTGAAAAAACTGTCTTCTCATTTTGTTAGACTTTTCATAATAAAAGTGAGCCATTTTTAATAGACCCAAGATAGTGATGTAGGTAAACGCAGTACTCGCCACCTCCCACAACCACATCAAAATGACAACTGAAATACAGAACAAAATTCATTCAGAACTACCTGAAAGCTGGCTGAATGGAAGTCCTACAACTAGAGAGGTTAAAAAGAAAGCACATTGAGGTTAGTAGGAGGGGTGGAAGTGAAGAATGGGCTGGTCCCATACCTATGTGTGGCGTATTTTCAATTGGGAGGGATATCAAGGCTGTGGAGGCTGCCCGTAAGGTGCAAGGGGTCTCAGGTCCACACCAGACCGGAGCCTAGGGTCCCAGAGCTGGGAAGAGAAGTCCCTGAAACTTTGGGCTTTAAAAACCTGCGGGAACTGTGGCTGAGTGACAAAGACGCTGCCCAAAATCACAACTCTTCTCCTTAAATTACCCAAATTCCATTTCTTCACTGTCCAATATGGTAGCCATTAATATATATGGTTATTGAGCACTTACAATGTGTCTGGAAGATCAGAGTAGCAATGAGCTGTAAGTGGGAAATATCAGATTTTGAAGAGGGAAACTGTTTATTGGGTTTTACTTTTTTTTCTGGATGGATCATAATTTCACTTAATCTAAATTATCATTTATTGACTGACTGTTTACTTTAATGCTATGTGAAACACTTTATATATCATTTCACAGAATCTGCATCACAGCTCTATAAAGTGGATACCATTAATACATTGCTCCTATTAACATGGACTCTGAGGCATAGATAACTAATGTGATACAGGACACACACTGGCAGAGTTAAGAGTCAAACTTAGACTCTGTTTTCCTTACACCATCAGTTTAGCAGCCTTTCAAAGCAGACATTTGGATTCTGAAGCTGTGAGCCATCCCTTAACTTGTTTGCTAAAAAGGGGTATGTAAAGTGGAAATGTCAGGATCTTTGCCCAAACCCCTTATTTTATACTTTGCATTCTTGCTTTTTTTTTTAACTAAAGATATGTTAGCAAAACCATCTAAGGCAGTAAGAGGTAGGTTTGTCGAGAAAGCTACAAAACTGGGGTTCCAAATAAATTTAGTGGAACACAAAAGAAGTCAATATTCTGATGATAGGATGGAGTTCAGAAGTTCCTGTTTCCTAACAAAAATGGCCATGTGTGGCCTTGTGGGGCTTCCACCTTAATTAGAAGAAACCCACTCAGGTGATAGATGAACTAATCTATTTATGCCTCATGTGCTTCTGAAAAGGAGAGCAGGAGGTTGGCAGCTTCAAATCCAACAGCAAACTCTTAACTTTTCCTTGAATGTTCAATTCTCAAGAGACAATATGTAGAGCTCAGGGAAATTCACTGAAATATCCTATCTAATAAAAGAGAAACAAGCAAATTGATAGTACCTCTACTACACACACGAGCCACACCCACCAGCCAATCAGGAGAGAATTAACCCAACCAAGATGGTGGTTAATTTGCATATCCAAAGGGAAAAGACTTAAGACAGCATAGCAGGAAGCCACAGAAGGGATGGAAGCTGCGGAGAAGCAAGCAAGTGGGGTAGCAGAGAAGGGAGGGAAGCAGGTGGAGTGGCAGAGAAAGGAGGGAAGTAGGCTGGGCAGAGGAGACCTCTGCAGGAAGCCCTATTGCAGGAATCTTCCTGCAATGAGCCTCTAGTTTAATAATAATATACTTGGAATTGGAAGATGGATGGAGTTTTAAATTTAAATTGAAGACAAGAAATATCGTTTTAAACTCACCAAAAGGAAATTTGCACCTTGTCATGGAGTGGCTAAAACAACATTAAACACACACACACACACACACACACACACACACACACACACCATAAAACAACCAGCTAAATTTATGAACAAAAACCATTTAAAATTAAAACACAGCATCAGGATAAAAAGTAAAATTTAATAATACCACCTTGTTTAAGTAAAATGACTATTTAAAATCTCTAACAAAATTGAGGTAATATACTATATTGTCTCTTTTTTATAGATGTAGAAATATAATGAAAATGAATTAGTAGTCTGTATTTTAAAAAAAAGCACAAAAAAACCTCCGCAGCTTATCACTTAATGCATCAATAAAAAAGCACACATGGTGCATTAGTTCAAATTTGTTTTTGTAATTTATATTTTAATACCTTTATTTAAAATAATTGTTTTTTGAGATTAAAAATGGCAGCAGAGTAGGAGGATGCTGCACAGGAACAAGCTGGAATTACTACTGAAATATGGAAAGGCTTTCTGAATAATCAATGGGAAACTCATAGAGAACCCTAATACCCAAGGACTGAAGGTATAGACGGCATAGAGACTGGTAGAAGGGGCAGAAGCATGAAAGCTCAGGCTTACAGATGGCAACTGAAGTCCCAGAAAGAGAGAGATCTCAGCTGTGGGGGGTGCCACTGAGAACTCGGGGATTTAATCCTGAAGCTGGAATCCCCAGCAGAGAGCACCAAACTGAAGAGGTTACCCACATAGCATCTAGCTGGGAAATGTGGTGGGGTGCTGCATGCCAAGGAGTGGCAGCTGAAAGTGGGGGGACTCGCTTGAAGGGCCATTGGAAAAAAAATTCTCTGTGGAGCCACCTACCCTGTGCTCTGGCAGCAGGGTGAATTGAACTGGAGCTGTGAAAGCAGAACCCAGGACTGGAGACTCAGAGAAATAGAGCTCAGATGGTAGACACCCCAAGTTTCCTGGACTAAGTAGTTCCCTCACATAGCAGAGGACATCTTTCTCACATAGACATCTGCCTTCCCCTGTGGGAAAAACAGTTGACACACCCTATTGGAAAACACCTTGTCCTGAGGCCACTTAAAAGATTAAAAATAATAGCCTCCAGACAGAAGCAATTGCCCCACCCTATTGAAAAGACTCTCACCACACCCCAGGACAATTGCCTGGAGGCAATTCAAGTCAGAATCCTATCAGTTTGTAGACAGAGGCAGACTCTGGAGGCTTTGCATCTTTGCCTGATGCAATTAGAAACAGCCTTTATCATTGTCTTGCACTAGAAATTGAGAGCTATAGAGGATCTACTTAAAACATAGTCACAAACCCAAACTGACAACAAAAATGAGGAAATAAAGAACCCCCAAATGAAAGAACTAGTAAATTCTCCAGAAGAAGAGATAAAGCAGAGATAAAATTATTTGAAACAGAGTTCAGAGTAATGATGTTAAAAAATGCTCAACAGTATAAAAAAGTATATGAGACACACTGGTTAATAATGCGAAGTTTTTTTCAATAGGTGGTTACATGTATGTTGATATATATGCGATTTGCTATGTATGCTATTTTGTTGTATAGACTAGTTTCAAAATTTCATATATCAAATTTTCTGAAGGTGTTAACATAATAGATATTTTTAAGCTTAAAAATGTCAAATTTCCTGCCAAAGAAAGCAATTGTGGGAAGTTTTAATTCATTATTTTGAAGAGAAGTGCTGGTGAAAGTGATTGTATACTTTGGGAAGCTTATGGTGAATATGCTCCATCTCAAGATACTTGTGAATGCTGGATTAAATGCTTTAAAAATGATGATTTCGATGTGAAAGAAAAAAAAATGTCCAGGTCAACAGAAAAAAGTGTAAAGACCAACAGTTATAAGCATTATTGGATGAAGATGCGTGTCAAACTCAAAAACAACTTGCAGAAAGATTAAACATTGCTCAGCAAACAATTCTTAATCATTTACAAGCAATGGGAAAGATGTTAAAGGGAGGAAAATGGGTGCCACATCAACTGAATGAAGACAAATGGAAAACCAAAGTCATCCGTAAAATGTTGCTTCAACAGCAAGAAAGTCTTTTTGCATCAAATTGTGACAGCCAATGAAAAGTGGATTTATTTTGAGAATCCCCAAAACACAAAATCATGTATTGATCCAGTTCAACCATCAATATCCACTGCAAGGCCAATTTGCATTGGATAGAAGACAATGCTCTGAGTTTGGTAGGATCAAGAAGGTATGGTGTATTATGAGCTTCTAAAACCAGGTGAAACCAGTAATACTGATTTCTACCAACAACAATTAATAAATGTGAACCATGATTTGATTGTAAGATGACCAGAATGTTCCAGAAGACATGGCAAAATAATTTTGCTTCATGATAACGCACCATCACACACTTCAAAATCAGTTGAAGACATGTTAAGAGATCTTGCCTGTGAAGTATTAACCCAACTGCTATATTCAACAGACCTATCTCCTTCAGATTACAACTTGTTCTCTTCGATGGCACACACACTTTCTGAGCAAACTCCAAAACATAAGAAGGGGGAAATCGGGTTTCTGAATGGTTTGCCTCTAAACAAGAAAAGTTTTATTGGAACAGTATCCACAATTATCTGAAAGATGGGGGAAATGTGTAGCTAGTGATGGACATTACTTTGAATAAAAGCACTTTTGATGTTTTTCTTGAAATAATTGTGTTTTGTTTGATTACAAAATCCACATTATTAACCTGTACACCTGGTACTAACTATGTAAAAGGAAAAGTATAAGATAAAGAATGACATAACACAAAAGAACACATTGGAAGGGATAAAAAGCAAATTAGGGGAAGCAGTGAAATAGAAGACAATTGAAAATATTACTCATTTAGAGAACCAAAAAGAAAAAGAAAGTTAAAAAAGAGGACAGCTTAAGGAAGCTGTGGGACAATATGAAACATAACAATATTAGAATAGTAGGTGTGCCAGAAGAGGCAGAAAGGGAGAAAGGAATAGAGAAAGTGTTTGAAGAAATAATGGTAGAAAATTTCCCTAACCTGGTAAAGGAAAAAGTCACACAAGTTTAGGAGGCACAGAGAACCTCAAACAAGAAGAACCCAAACAGACCCAGGCCCAGACACATCATAATTAAAATGCCAAAAATTAAACACAATGAATCTTAAAGGCAGTTGGAGAAAAGAAAACTTACCTACAAAGGAGTTCCCATAAGGCTGACACCTTATTTCTCATCAGAAACTCTACTGGTCAGAAGGGGATGGCATGAAGTACTCAAGGTAATGGAAAGCAAGGATCTGAGACCAAGATTACTATATGCAGCAAGGCTATTGTTCAAAATAGATGGTCAAATAAAGAGCTTCCTCAACCAAAAAAAAAAAAAAAAAGGCTAAGGGATTTCATCACCACCACGTCAACATTATAAGAAATGCTAAAGGGATTTTTTAAGGGATTGCTGAGAAGAAGAAACAGGGAAACCTAGCCATACAGAATTAAAATGGCTATAAATAGTAAAAATAGTAACTTCAATAATAACTCAAAATGTAAATGGATTAAATGTTCCAATTAAATGGTGTAGGGTAGCTGAATGGATAAAAAAAAAAAAACAACAACAAAACATGACCCAACTATATGCTGTCTACAAGATACCCACCTCAGAACAAAGACACACATAGGATGAAAATGAAGGGGTAGAAAAAAATTTCCATGTAAATGGAAAAGAAAAAAAAAGATGGAGTAGCAATACTCATATCCAACAACATAGACTTCAAAAGTATCAGGCTAATCAAAAGAAGCAAGTCGAGAAAGATACATATCATATGATCTCATTTGTGGAATATAATGAGCAACCTAAACTATTGGACAAAAATAGAGCCGGAGGGGGAAATATTCTAGAATAGAAGAAATCCTGTTATTTGCAAATTTTAATATCTCCTACAACTCTTGTGATATCATACTATGTTAGTATAGTTTCAGTAATATTATACTTAAAATCATTTTATTATTGAAATATTAATGTTTATTTATGTAATATTATATGTAAGATCATTTTTCTTGAATAATTGGTATTTATTGCATGTAACATTATCTTATTTAAAATCAGTTTTCTTGGGAATCTTGTCCCAGGGCAGACGGAAGGAGCAGCTGAGGGTCGCACAGGGAGTGTTTGTTGGTGAGTTGGGGACAGCTGTGCTCCGGGAGAAGGTAGGGGACTACTGCACTGGCCTCCGCTGACCAAGCAGCCCCAATGCTGCTGGGTTCTCTCACAGTGCCACCGGCTCAGAGGCAGACAACGCCATCTTGAAGGGGAAGGGCCTGAAAATATATAGCTGTAGTACCCACTGGACGGCTGAGACCCCCAGAACACTGGTGCCCAGTTGGCACAGATGCACAGATTCGAAGGAGCTCTGCGCTCTGGCATGGAAAGGTCAGATTTCCCCTGGGGTTACTTTGGGCATGAGACCGAGGGAGCTGGCAGAGCCGGAGATCTGCGCTTGAAAGTTCATGGCTGTTGGAGCTGCTAAATGTGGAAGAGGGCCCTCAGAGCTGGTGGCAGAGGGAATTCCTAGAAAGCAACCCATTTGGACCTGACAGAAGAGGGAAGCCCCAAAATTTTGGGAGGGTCCTGGCTGCTAAACCCAAGGAGGAAAGGGGATTTGCGCAGACATACATGCAGAACATGAGTTTGCACACTTGCATTTTTTCCTCTCCTAATCCGAGCTTCTAGGTGCTAAACCAGGATCGTGGGATCCTCGGGTGGGGGGTAACCTGGGAGACTGCAGGGGGGAACTATTTTTCTGAAGCCTGGAGATAAAAGTCAGCAGTCTCCAATAGAGACGCAGCTCTGGGGCAGCACATACCCACAAATCAGTATTGAATACCACAGAGAGAGCGGGATTTTAGTTCAGGCTAGAGAGGACCAATAGACCCAGAGGTCAATCTAGAAACACTGCCACCCAGGGACTGAGTCACAAATTGACTCTTGTGTAGCACAAATTAAGGAATTTATTTTCTCTTTATTCTACTTTGGGATTAGTGTTCTACATTCTATTTTCATCTACCCTTTAGTATCCTTTTACTCTACCTCAACTTCACCTTTATGCCACCACTCTCTAGCTAACCTTTCTCTATTTAGTGCCTTGTTTCCCTTACATTTTCCCGCTTTAGATTTACCTTATTCTTTCTTTTTATCCCGTTAAAATTTCACCCCACATATATATCTAATCTCCAACCACGTACTCCAAGTCCATACATACCTCTCCCTTCTCTGACTTCACTATCCTAAATTGTTTTTCTCTATGTTCTCTTGTTGTTTACTTGACTGTTGATTATTTGGATTTTTTAAGCAGGTTTTTGAGATTGGTTTGCTTATTCTTTTCTTTTGGTTTGTTTTGTGGGGGTTTTTTGGTGGTGTTTTTTGTTTTGTTGTTCTCACTTGCATTGTTTTTTGATAGAGTTTTGCTTCTGTGTTCCCTCACCTCCCTTGATATTAGTAGTTGTATGTAGTTTGTATCTATCTCCAGGTACATGTTGCTGGCTTTTGTTCAGATTAGTGGCTGTCCTATAAGAGGTTTCACCCCACATTTATAGTTTATTCCCCCCTTTCTTTTCTTTTCTTTTTTTACTTCTTCCCCCTTTTCCAATATAATTTTGGCATTCCTGTCTTTTGTGTGTGTGTGTGTGCGTGTGTGTGCGGGTGTGTGTGAGTGTGTGTGTATGTGTGTGTGTGTATTTTCACTTTCTACTTTCTTGCCTATCTCCGAATTTGCCTGTCTCTGGGGATCACCATTATTTGGAGTTATCAATACTGTGAATACATTCCTGCTAAGTACCTTGTGCATTGCACCTGGTTGTGTTGTATTTTGTGCCTTTAAATCAACACAGGAGAGTAAGAACTACATAACCAGACACACAGAGAAGAGAGACCATGGGGAGACAAAGAAACAGCCCACGTATGAAAGAAAAGCAAGCCTCACCAGAAAAGGGGGTAAACAAAATGAAGTTAGCAACCTGTCAGAGAAAGAATTCAGAGAAATGGTCATAAGGTGGCTGAAAAGAATGGAAGACAAATTTGACAATATGAGTAAGAACCAAGAGGAACTAAAGAAGAACCAAGAGGAAATGAGGAAGACCCAAGAAGAAATGAAGAAGAGCCAAGAAGAAATGAAAAGTGACATAGCTGAAGAACTAAATAGAAAGTATCACGAGTAGACTAGAAGAAGCAGAGGACTGCGTCAGTGAGCTAGAAGACAAGGTAGGAAAAATAGAGCAGCTTATAGGAAAAAAAATTAAAAAGCAGGAGGAAAGCCTAAGGGAACTTTGGGACAACATGAAACAAAACAACATCCGTATAATTGGGCTTCCAGAAGGACAGGAAACTGAGTAAGGAATAGAAAACCTGTTGGAAGAAATAGTGACAGAAAACTTCCCTGATAAAAGAACGAAAAAACCCACACAAATCCAAGAAGCTCACAGAGTCCCAAGCAAAATAAACCCCAAAAGACCTACGCAAAGGCACATCATAATTAAATTGGCAAACACCAATGACAAAGTAAGAATCTTAAAAGCTGCCAGAGAGAGACAGAAAGTCACCTACAAAGGAACCCCCATCAGACTAACAAGTGATTTCTCAACAGAAACATATCAGACCAGAAGGCAATGAATGAAATATACAAAGTCATGCAAAGGAAGGGTCTGAATCCTAGAATACTGTACCCAGCAAGGATATCAATCAAAATTGAAGGTCAAATCAGGAGCTTCACAGAAAAAAAAGGTCTAAGGGTATTCATTACTACCAAACCAGCAATGCAAGGAATGCTAGAGGGTCTGCTGTAAAAAGAAATAGGAAGTGAAGAAGGAACACAGGGATAAAGAACAAAAATGGCAACAAATAAGTACCTATTAATAATAACTTTAAATGTAAATGTATTGAATGCTCCAATCAAAAGACATAGGGTAATGGACTGAATAAGCAAACATGACCCATGTATTTGCTGTCTAAAAGAATCCCACCTCTGAAAAAAAAAGACACACACAGACTGAGGGTGAAAGGATGGAAAAATGTTCTTCATGCGAATGGAAATGAAAAAAAAAGCTGTGGTAGCAATACTTTTATCTGACAAATTAAATCTCAAAGAGATAAAGAAGGCCATTTCATAACACTAAAGGGAGCAATCCAACAAGAATAAATAACTCTGGTAAACATATACGCAACCAATACAGGAGCACCCAAATACATTAAAAAAAAAATAACTCCTGAAGGGTATCAAGAGAGAGATAGACAGCAATACAATCATAGTAGGAGACTTTAATACGCCACTATCACTATTGGACAAATCCTCTAAACAAAAAATCAGTAAAGAAACATCCATCCACAATGACTCACTAGACCAGGTGGAATTAATTGACATCTTCAGATCATTTCGCCCCAAAGCCACAGAATATACATTCTTTTCAAATGCCCATGGGTCATTCTCAAAGAGTGACCATATGTTGGGGAAAGTCTCTCCAAATTCAAGAAGATAGAAATCATATTAAGCATATTCTCAGATCACAGTGGCATAAAGCTGGAAATCAACTGCAATAAAAAACAATCCAAAAATCAAACACATGGAGACTAAACAGCATGCTATTAAACAATGACTGGGTTACCAGAGAGATCAAGGAAGAAACAGAAAATATCATGGAAACAAATGACAACGATAGTACAACAATCCAAAATCTATGGGACACAATGAAAGCATTTTGAGAGGGAAGTTCATAGCTCTACAATCCCACTGCAAAAAAACAAGAAACAGCGGCAATAAATTATCTAACCCAACAACTCAAAGAGTTATAAAGAGAGAAACAAGAAAAGCCCAGTGTAAGGAGAAGGAAGGAAATAGTAAAGATCAGAGCAGAGATAAACGACATAGAGACCAAAGAAACAATACAGAAGATCAACAAAACCAAGAGCTGGTTCTTTGAAAGAATAAACAACATTGATGAACCTCCAGCCAGGCTCACCAAGAAGCAAAGAGAGAGGATCCTAATTTTTAAAATATCACAAATGAAAGAGGTGAAATAACAACAGACCCCATCAAAATGCAAAGGATTGTTAAAAATACTATGAACAACTCCAACAAACTGGAGGAAATGGGTATATTCCTAGAAAAATGTAACCTTCTAAAACTCAATCAGGAAGAATATAAACAGCTCAATAGACCAATAACTATGGAAGAAATTGAAGCAGTCATCATAAAGCTTCCAGCCAACAAAAGCCCAGGGATGGCTTCACAGAGGAGATTTACCAAACATTCAAGGAAGAACTAAAACCTATCCTCAGACTATTCCAGAAAATTCAAGGGCATTGAACACTTCCAAACTCCTTCTATGAAGCCAGCATCACCCGAACACCAAAACCAGATAAAGACGACAAAATGAAAGAGGATTACAGGCCAATAGCCCTCATGAACATAGATGCCAAAATCCTCAATAAAATTCTAGCAAATCAGATCCAGCAGTACATCAGAAAGATCATACACCATGACCAAGTAGGATTTATCTCAGGAATGTAAGGATGGTACAATATCCGCAAATCAATAAATGTGATACATCACATAAACAAATTGAGAGATAAAAATCACAGTCATATCAATTGATGCAAGAAAAGCATTAGACAAAATCCAATACCCTTTCTTGATAAAAACTCTCAACAAGGTAGGAATAGAAGAATCATACCCCAACATAATAAAAGCCATATATGATAAATCCACAGCAAACATCATACTCAATGGGCAAAAAATACAACCATTTCCCCTAAGAACAGGAACAAGACAGGCATGCCCACTCTCACCACTCCTGTTCAACATAGTACTGGGAGTATTACCCATTGCAATTAGATAAGAAGAAGAAGAAGTAAAAGGCACCAAATTGGGAAAGAAGAAGTAAAGCTATCCTTATTTGCAGATGACATAATATTGTACATAAAAAACTCCATTAAAAGACTCCATTAAAAAAAACTAATAAAGTTAAGAAATGATTTCAGCAACATAGCAGGCTGCAAAATTAATGCCAAGAAATCTATTTCTATGCATTGATAGTGAACTTACAAAAAGAGAGACTAAAATAGCAATCCCATTTACATCACACACACAAACAATTAAGATACCAAGGAATAAACTTAACTAAGGAGGTAAGAGACTTATTCACGGAAAACTATAGGACATTAAAAAAAAGAGATAGAGGAAGATGTAAACAGGTGGAAGAACATACCATGTTCATGGATTGGGAGAATCAACATCATTAAAATGTCCATACTACCCAAAGCAATCTATAAATTTAATGTACTCCCCATTAAAATACCAATGGCATATTTCACAGACCTAGAAAGAACTCTCCAAAAATTCATCTGGAATAAAAAAGACCCCGAATAGCTACAGCAATCCTGAGAAAGAAGCACAAAGTCGGTGAGATTTCAATACCAGATTTCAAGCTGTATTACAAACCTACTGTTCTCAAAACAGCCTGGTACTGGCACAAGAACAGACACATAGACCAATGGAATAGAATAGAGAATCCAGATATCAACCCAAACCACTATGCTCAATTAATATTTTACAAAGAAGGCATGAGCATAAAGTGGAGTGATGATCGTTTCTTCAATAAATAGTGTTGGAAAAAAATTGTACAAATATATGCAAAAAAATGAAACTAGACCACCAACTTACACCATACACAAAAATAAACTCAAAATGGATACAGGACTTAAACATAAGATGGGAAACCGTAAAAATATTAAAGGAACCCACAGGGAAAAAAAATCTCAGACATATGAAAGAACTTCTTCAGTGATACCACTCCTAGGGCAATGGAAGCTAAAGAGAAAATAAACAAATGGGACTAGATCAAAATAAAAAGCTTTTGCACAGCTAAGGAAGCCATCAACAAAACAAGAAAGCCCACTACATGGGAGAACATATTTGCAAATGTTATCAGTGATAAGGGTTTACTCTCAAGCATCTACACACAACTCATACAACTCAATAAAAGGAGAACAAATGATCCAATAAAAAAATGAGCAACAGACCTAAATAGAATCTTTTCGAAAGAAGCGAAAAGGAAGGCCCAGAGACATATGAAAACCTGCTCAAATCAAACAACAATGCGGTACCATCTCACACCTGTCAGAATGGCTTACATCAACAAATCAACAAACAACAAGTGCTGGCGAGGATGCAGAGAAAAAGGAACTCTCCTGCACTGCTGGTGGGATTGTAGAGTGGTGCAGCCACTGTGGAGAACAGTATGGAGTTTCCCCAAAAAATTAAAAATGGAGCTCCCATTTGACCTAGTAATCCCACTTCTAGGAATATATCCTAAGAAACTAGAAACACGAATTAGAACGAATATATGCACCCCTATGTTCAAAGCAGCACAATTAACCATAGCTAAGATTTGAAACAGCCTAAGTGCCCAACCACAGATGAGTGGATTAAAAAACTATGGTACATTTACACAATGGAATACTACGCTGCAGTGAAAAAGAAGGAGCTCCTACCATTTGCAACAACATGGATGGATCTGGAGAACATTATGCTAAGTGAAATTAGCCAGGCAGAGAAAGATAAATATGACATGATCTCAGTCATTTGTGGAATATAATGAACGGCATAGACTGATGAACAAGAACGGATCCAGAGACTGAGAAAAGTCTGTCAGAATGTCAAACCTCAGGGTAAGGGTAAGTGGGGGATGGTGGGAGTAAGGGGGAAAGTCAATGTATTTGACCTCTTGAGCTAAGGTAAGTAATTTGTGTTTTTACATCCCTGAAAAAGTTTATATAAAGTTATGGCAAATATTGGCAGCTAGTTTGAGATTGCATTGACATGGCCTACAACTTGTCATCTCCTATGGACAGCAGTCTTTAGGCTAGGTCCCCCTTAACCTCCTGTGACACCATAATACCCTTGCATGATATTATTCTACAATGTCATTATAATTTTTGATATTTGACAAGAGCATATTGTACAATTATCCCAAATAAACTTACAAACTAATTCTTTGAATGTTTGTCAGCAATTTGAAAAAGGATAGGAAAGGAATTAATCCCTTTCAGAAAAAAATAAGACACTGGGAAGGCACTCGAGCATTCTATATTGGCCCCTCTTGCCCTTTTTGCCAAGAGGGATCCTCTTCTTACTATCCAAATACACACAGCTGTTGCCTGAGCTTTCAGTTCAAGCTGTAGTTGAAGCCTCTGGGTGGCTGGCACCATGGATCTGTCTCTTGAACAATAGTGTGAGCTAGGCCCTCACTGGAGAAGAAACCTGCCCCCCCCCAGGATATGTGTTCAGTATTGGGACCCCACCAGCAGGCAAGGGGACCCCATGGCAGGTGCTGGGCGTGGAGGCCACAGGGGCATAGACTACAACGGAGACAAAACTGAATCTCACTCTTTGGCCCGGGAGGATTGCTGGTTAGCCAGACACGGGTAAGATTCCTCAGGGAAGAAACAACCTAAGACAGGCACAGTCACAGAGGGGCCAACAGGAGAGAATTGAAAGGTCAACAGGTGGGGCACAGACCCTCACCCACAAACCTTGCAAGGGCCTGAACTCTCACCCCTTCTGAGGAAGGTCTCCTGCCCCCATGGCTGCTTCACCTCCCATGCACAGCTCAGATTGGGACCCAGATTACAGACAGAGACTCAGCCAGCAACATCTGCTCTATATCTAAATTCAATCTAGTACCAGGAATGCTCAGGGCCTACTTAAGAATGCAAGTAATCCTTTCCACTAATATTTACAGGGTAAACTAAGATTTTTGCTCAAGTATTAAAATTGACATTAAAATAGTAATCAAGTTTTCAGATTAATTTAAATTGTCCAAGTGAAATAAGTGAATACTCAAGAAAATATGAGTGTACTGGACAAAAAGCTGTTCCTAAAAAATTAACTAATATTTCTATTAGCAGTTCATCTCACTGTAAAATTGCCTATCATCCAAAGAACCTAAAGCAGACATATTTATGTGCAAAAATTAAAATTTAAAATTACCAAGACTGTTATCTAAAATCCCCCCCCATCAATCAAAAAAAGGAGGGGGTATAGTGGGGTATTATCATGTAAGGAAAAATATCCTGTAAGTAAAATACATCTAGAAAATTTTTACTCCAGAAAAGTAACTTCCATTTGTAAAGCCAATAGCAGGACACCCATGAAAAACACACATGGTGTCAAAATAAGCCAAAGGAAAATCATTTGGGCAAAAATAAAAAGAATCCCAAGTCTAATATGCAGAGATGATCCCTTTGTTAACTTTTGGTCGAGAATGTGTTTGTGTGTTTTCAGAGAACAACTCCAAGACCATGTGTGTTCCTGCGACAATGAGGAACTTACGGGTCTGTTCCAGCCACGAGGATGGTCCAGAGATGGGGGACGCTGACAACACCTTGCCATGCTAGCAGTCGCCAGCTGTGCGTGGCTGCATGCAGCCCAGGACCAAACCAGAGAGGATGGATCTTGCATTGCCACAATGTGTCCACCATCTGGACCATTGCTGACATGTACACATAAAGAACTATTTGACATTGAAAATGGGACTCATAACAGTTGGACATTGAAACTCAGACTCAAACATTTTTTTGTTCTTATACATTTATTTCTAGTATGCAGATGCAAGATATTTTTGAAGAAAAGAAACAGGGGAGAGTGATTGATATTGAGGCAGGGAGGCATTGAACAGGCTGTCAAGCTACAGGGGGAAGGCTGAGGAGAGTGGGGGGGCGGGTGCTGTGGAAGATCAACTGAAGGACTTGTATGTATGCATATTAGCATAACCA
This sequence comes from Antrozous pallidus, assembly GCA_027563665.1. Taxonomy (NCBI): domain Eukaryota; kingdom Metazoa; phylum Chordata; class Mammalia; order Chiroptera; family Vespertilionidae; genus Antrozous; species Antrozous pallidus. The sequence continues at coordinate 125,130,973 of CM050509.1, forward strand.
ATGGATGGAAGACAATGGAGTGCGGGGGCAGGTGGGGACATGCGCTGGGGGTAGGGGAGGCTGGGGGGAGGACAATGGGGGGAAAGGAAAACATATGTACTATTAAATCTAAGTTATCCTGCAAAAAAATAAAAATAAAAAATAAATAAAATCAATTTTCTTGGAAAAAAATGTTTTTGCCCTGAAACACACACACACACACACACACACACACACACACACACACACACGAGAGAGAGAGAGAGAGAGAGAGAGAGAGAGAGAGAGAGAGAGAGAGAGAAATTGTCAGCAAACTAGAACTCTGCAGATATTTTAGTCTCTTCTGACTTAAATTTCTTGAGGCAGTTACCAAATAAAAATCTAGTTGTTGTGTGCCATGTAATAGCTCTTATTTTCTTGCTAGCTATTTCAAAAGACACCATGTAACAATGTGTTTGAGCATCTTTTTCGGACATTGTCAAGGATCATTCTAGGACCAATAATTTCAGCATCAATTAAAGCTTTAATTAAAGCTGGGGAAAATGGCAATAAATGACATATTAAACTTTAGCACTGTGTTCATGTCTAATAACTGACATAGTTCTGCAAAAGTTACCTGGGACAAGAGCATCATCTTTGGAGAAAATGAATTCCACTGTTAATCTTGACATTCAGAGAGGAAGCATGATATAGTGCTGAATGCAGGTCATTTATTTTTATTTAAACTTCATATTCAAAAATATTATTTTTGGATTGTTTATTAGAATATTAAGCACATTACACCATTGCTATATGCTGAAGAAAATAAACATTAAATTGAGTGGAAATAATACATCAAGATACCAGACTAAGACTAGCTTTTTGTCATTTGCATGTATGCTGATCATTTCAATTTTTAATATTTCATAATCTCACCAAAGCTGACATAGCTTAACAAATCCCCTTCTCATTTTCCTTTGTTGAAATGGAAATTTCTGCCAATTGTCAGTGGTTTCTAGTGCTCACTTTAAAATCCAACAGGATATTAAGTTTCTAGAGTGTTATGGGCAGAAAATAATACACTGAGTGGCCAGATTATTATGATCTTTGAATGCATACTAACCTGGCCACTCAGTGTATATCCTATATAATAAAAGGCATATTTCAAATCGTCCCATCAACCAGGAGTTAGATCAGCAGGCAGTCTGGCCAGCCAACCACTCATGTCCCCTCCCCCTGGCCAGGCTGGCCAGACCTCCTTACACACACACACACACACACACACACACACACACACACACACACACACAGTATACACTGAGTGGCCAGATTATTATGCATTCAGATATCATAATAATCTGGCCACTCAGTGTGTAATAGGTTGCATTATTGTTTAGAAAATTTCACTTCTCTCCCTCACCCTGTCATAGGGAGAGCATACTTCCCTCCTTCGTTGATGATGGAGTCACCATGTCACTTACTGTACTTGGACCAAGGTACAAATGTGATGTTATTGGAAGTGAAAATGTGCTGGTTTTAAGTGGAGGCCATCCTGAAGGGAAGTTTCAAGGGGCATTGTAAGTTTCTGTCAGCCCTGTTATATGCTGTCTTTTGTATCAGAACACTTCATTAGAGATACTCTTTTACCCTGGATCACAGAATGAGAATGCACTTGAACCTGACCACTGCTTGTAACAGAGGCATTGCAGGTAAGCCACAGGTCCATGATCAGAAAATGTTTTCTGTCAGATTTTGGAGCTGATTATTTTATCTAATAAAAGAGTAATATGCAAATTGACCATACCTCGAATCAAGCCATGCCCACAAGCCACGCCCACAAGCCAATCATGAGCAAATAAACCCCAACTAAGATGGCTGCAGCTACTGAGAGCAGGAGGGAGGCTTGGGTTACCCCGGCAATGGAGGAAGCCAAGCTTTCTGCCTGCCATTGCCAGCCTAGGCCTCCACTCAATGCTACTAAGTTTCAATTATAGAAGATATATCACAACAGAAATGGTGGCAGCCATGGAGCTGGAGAGATCAGAGGCTAGGGTTGCCTGGGTGATGGAGGAAGCCAAGTTTCTGCAGCCCTAGTGCCTAGGCCTCCACTTTAGGCTACAAAGTTTCAATTATAGAAAGTAAATGTCCCAACAGAAATGGCTGTCGCCACAGAGCAAGCAGAAGGCTTGGCTCTGCTCCAGGCTACAATGTTTCAATTGTAGAACAAATTAATCCCAGATCCTAGGGCCTTCCCTTGGATCACTGAAGGGCATGGCTGGTCTGCAAACCACCACAGGCCCCTCGTCCAGGCTGCCCATGCCCTCAAGGAAACCCCCACTCTGATCCAGGACACTCTTCAGGGCAAACCAGCTGGCCCCCACCCATGCACCAGGCCTCTATCCTATCTGATAAAAGAGTAATTTGCAGATTGACCATCATTCCCACACACAAGAGGGCTGCCCCCATGTGGATACAAGATGGCCACACAAGATGGCCAGCAGGGGAGGGCAGTTGGGAGGGACAAGGCCTGCAAGTGAGGGCAGTTAGGGGCAATCAAGCCTGCAGGGGTGGGCACTTAAGGGTGACCAGGCTGGTGGAGGAGGGAAGTTGGGGACAAACAGGCTGGCAGGGGAGCATCGGTTAGGAGGTGATCAGGCTGGCAGGCAGAAATGGTTAGGGGCAATCAGGGAGGCAGACAGGTGAGTAGTTGGGAGCCAGCAGTCCTGGATTGTGAGAAGGATGCCCGACGGAGCAATCAGAAGGCTTGGCTCTGCTCCCGGCTACAAAGGGATTGGGCCTAAACAGACATCCCTTGAGGTTTCCCAGATTGTACAGGGTTCAGGCTGGCTGAGAGACATCCTCTGCCTCCCATGCACAAATTTCATGCACCAGGCCTCTAGTTATACAGACTTACCATAGTAAAAGCTTTTTTCAAATATAAGACAGTACGTGTTGTCAGCCTAAAGACAATCTTGGAATTCCCTCAGTCAAACCAACATGTATATAAGATGGTTAGAGTTAAAACTTGAATTTGACACATAAGGAATATTTTCTTCACAAGCTGAGAAAAGTGAAAGGTAAAAGGACTATGGCTTTGCTGTTTATGTGGGTATGTCCAAATATTTAATAAAATGTTAAGGTTTATATCATTTATCGGGATTCAAAACCTAGAAAACCAAATCATAGAGGAAGTAAGCTATTTGAGAGAGCTCTATGGTAACTTCCCCAATATGATGGTGGATGTATGTAACAGAGTCTGTGAGTATATTTCTCAATGTAAGAAAAAGTCAGTTCTGAGGCATGGCAGTACTTATAACTCTTACATACTGGATAGACTCTTGACTCACAATCCTCATGATCTTCAGAGAATAACTTGCATGTTGGGTCATGTTAAAATACATTTGGACAAGTAGCCCCCATGGTATTACATGCCCTTGAATTTTAACTGAGGGTATTTGTCAAGTCTGAAGGAAGCTGTTATAATTTGGATTCAATTTCACAGGCCTAGAAGTTGCATGCTGGAGAGTTCTCTTGGCTCAGCAACAATCTTGATTAAAAACCCGAGTTAAGGACACTTCTCTGTGCTTGAGTCTCCTTGTATGAAATTATTTATTTGTGACTACATTAACCAGCATGGTCAGGATTAACTTGTAAGTTATGAGTAAGGGTTTCAAAAACATGAAATAACAAAAATTTATTCTGATGTCCTCATAATACAAAATAGATGGATTTCTTCTTTGTTCTAAAAATTGATTATATATATTTGAAATAAATTTGTATTTCTCTTATATGTAGGTGTTGAACCTCCAAAGAAAACCAAAACAAAATGCTTGATAGTTTTGAAAATGCTTAAAGTTTTGTGTTATGTCCTAGAATTTGTACATTTCTTTGAACCAATTCTCAACATTTGGTATTATCATTTTGCAATTTAAAATTGTGTATAGCCCACAGTTTTACCACGAAATGTTCTTAGCATCAATGATATAAAGTGAATCAAATTCTGACTCTTTTGGTCAAAAGTAACAGAAATTAACTGTAGCTTGCATCACTGATAAACGGGTACTTAATTAGCAGGATGCAGGAAGAGCTTGATGTAAAACCAAGTGCCCAGTAGACCTCTGCAGAAAGAGTTCAGGGACCACACACTACAATATACTGATGATGTATTATAGAATTGTACACCTGAAACCTTTATTATTTTATTAACCAACTAGAGGCCCGGGGCAATTCAGGACCCCTTGGGGCAGTGGTTGGCAAACTGTAGCTCACAAGCCACATGCGGCTCTCAAGGTATGGTTTGCCGCTCTGTTGACTAATGAGTTTGCCGACCACTGCCTTGGGGGATGCTGGAGAGCTGGTTTCGTGTTGGTCACTGCAGGCCAGGCCAAGGGACCCCACCAGTGCATGATCAAGGCTTGGGAGGGAATGAAGGAGGCCTCCAGGGTGTGCCAAGCCCATCTTGCCCAGTCCTGATCAGCAGGACTCCAGCAGAAAGCTAACCTGCCAGTCAGAGTGTCTGCACCCTGGTAGTGCACATCATAGCAACTGGTTGAATGGTTGGGCACTTAGCATATTAGCCTTTTACATATATAGATGTCACCCCAATCTATATCATATCTAATAAAAGAGTAATATGCAAATTTGACCATACCTTTGCTACACCCACCAGCCATGCCCACCAGCCAATCAGGAGCAGATTATGCAAATAAACCCTAACTAAGATGGTTGCCACTACTGAGAGCAGGAGAAAGGCTTGGGTTTCCCCAGCAACAGAGGAAGCCAAGCTTTCTGCCTGCCGTTGCCACCTAGGCCTCCACTTGATGCTACAAAGTTTCAATTACAAAAGATACAGAAATGGCGATAGCCAATGAGCTGGAGAGAACAGAGGCTTGGGTTTCCCTAGCAACAGAGGAGGCCAAGCTTTCTGTCTGCCATTGCCAGCCTAGGCCTCCACTCTAGGCTACAAACTTTCAAACAGAAATGGCTGCCACCATGGAGCGAGCAGAAGGTTTGGCTCTGCTCCAGGCTACAAATTTCAATTGTAGACATAAATTAATCCCAGATCCCAGGGCCTCCGCTTGGGTCGCTGGGGGTGCAGCCGGCCTGCAAACCTCCACAGGCCCCTCGACCAGGTTGCCTCGCACCCCAAAAGAACCCCCAATCTGATCTGGACACTCTTCAGGGCAAATCAGCTGCCCCCCACCCATGCACCAGGCCTCTATTCTATCTAATAAAAAAGTAATTTGCAGATTGACCATCACTCCAACACACAAGAGGGCTGGCCCCATGTGGTCAAAGACCCTGCACCCATGTGGACACAAGATGGCCACCACAAGATGACCAGCAGTGGAGGGGTGTTGGGAGGTTTCAGGCCCTAGAAGGGAGGGGAGTTGTGGACAATCAGGCCAGCAGGGGAGTGTAGTTGGGAGGGACCAGTCTTGCAAGGGAGGGCAGCTGGGGGTGATCAAGCCCGCAGGGGAGGGCAGTTAGGGGTGACCAGGCTGGCAGAGGAGGGAAGTTGGGGACAAACAGGCTGGCAGGGGAACAGTTATACATCAATTCGGCTGGCAGGGTAGTGGTTAGTGGGTGATCAGGCTGGCAGGCAGAATCAGTTAGGGGCAATCAGGGATGCAGGCAGGTGAGCAGGTTGGAGCCAGCAGTCCTGGATTGTAAGAAGGATGTCCGATTGACCGTTTAGCCCTGATTCCAGTAGGATCGGGGCCTAAATTGGCAATCAGACATCCTTCAAGGGGTCCCACATTGGAGAGGGTGCAGGCTGGGCTAAGGGACATCCCCTGCCCCCGTGCATGAATTTCATGCACTGGGCCTCTAGTACTGTATATAAAGCCTAAGCGACTAGCTGATTAGCTGACCAGCTAACCATTTGAATGTCCAACTGGTAGCTATTATGTGCACAGAACACCAAGGGGGAGATGCTCAATGCAAAAGCTGCTGAGCTGTGGTGACTTGGCAGCTGCATTTCTTGGATGATGCACCTGGAACCAAAGAGGGGGGAACCTGATTCCAGGGTGCATCACCCAAGAACTGGCATTCACAATATGGGACCCCTCAGGCAATGATGGAGAGCTAGTTTTGTCCTTATCCCCACAGGCCAGGCCAAGGGACTCCACTCATACATGAATCCATACACTGGGCCTCTAGCCCATTGGATCCCCACTTTGGGTCTGGCTCCCCATGGGGCCTCTAGCCCATTGCAGTGGTTGAGGATCTGGCCCTTACAGAAACTTTTTGACTCAATTAGCTAAATGATGAGACGTGCAGAACCTACTGGCTTTGGCCCCGATGTCTGGCACATACTTAATATCATTTTCCAGTGGATCAGTGAATTTTCCTGCTACCACTTTCAGCTGGGAAACCAACTATGGCTTCCCTCCTTCCGGGTGGACAGTAGTGCCAGTGGGAAACCTCCAGGAAGGGAAGAAGGTAAAGGAGAAGCTCAAGTGGGAAGAAGGAGGTTCCTGCTGCCACAGGACTCTGTTGGGTGAATAAATCCTGTTTGCTAAATAATTGAATTTTGTAGCTAAATTCCCACAAGTCATCAGTTACCACCTAACTTAGGGTAAAGTGAGATGAAAGACATGAGATGGATACAGAGAGAAAGTGACATAATATTGGAAGAAGAGAGAAGGGAGCCAGATTCAGGGATGTATCACCCGAGAACCACTCTCTCGCAATCCAGGACCCATCTAGGGATGTCAGAGAGTTGGTTTCAGCCAGATCCCCACAGACCAGGCCAAGGGACCCCACTGGTGCATAAATCCATGCACCAGGCCCCTAATAAATTCAATAAAGAAAAAAAGAGCTCAGGGACCTACTCAATATGAGAACTTCAATTAGCATAACTCAACTAGTACCCACCTTTCCCATTTGAAATTACCAAGTGAAAGGTATCATATTGGCATACTTTTGGTCCTGATTCCAACCTTAGATGATTTATATCTAATAAAGAGCTGGAGTCACAAAATATGGGGAGTGTTCTCAGAAACCAGGAAGGTTTTTAGAGAAAGGAAGGTCATCGGAAGCTGGGCCAGGCAACTATTATGAGAAATACTAGAGACGTGTTGCAGGAAGATTCCTGCAAGAATAGGACTTCCTGAGGCCTCGGCAAAGCTCCTTCCTGTCTCCTCTGCCTCCCTCCCTTCTCCCCTGCCCTACTTGTTTGCTTCTTCACAGCTTTGCCCCTTTCTGCAGTGCTTGGCTTTCTTCTACGCTATTTTCTGTGCCAGGATGTGCAAATTAACCACCATCTTGGTTGGGTTAATTTGCATACTTGCTCTGATTGGCTTGTGGGCGTGGCTTGTGGTATAGTAGAAGTATGATCGATTTGCATATTACTCTTTTATTATATAGGATATATTTCAAATTCTCCAGTGCAAGCTCTGTTTGGATTGGAGGTTGTTTCTTGTAAAATGTGTGAGTATAATAAAAAAAATAGAATTGCTTAGTAAAGCCAGAACCACACAGTTAATAATATGAAATGGTAAAATATGTTTTTTTAATTTAGAAAAGGTTCATGTGTTCCCCTTTCCTCCCCATTCATATCATCTTTTCTGTTCCTTTCCATTTCTTTTCTGTCCTTTTCCTCCTCCTCCTCTTCCTTTTTATTAAAACATAGGGTGTAGTGATTGGCATAGTATGCATACACACAACAATTTTCCAAGCTGTTCTGTACTGGCCCCTTTATAATGTGTACACAATTTCAGCTCCTCATAATGAGCCAGTATCTGCACACAGGTCACTTTCTTCAACCCCACTGTTCTATGCAGTCTGAAGTCTCCTCTTCACCAGTGTGAATTGTTTATTCCAAATACCTGTATTGCCGTACCTTTTTAAAATTTAGAAGTCTTTGGGGAGATGACTTATTTGGCATCTATCTGTTTTTAAGTTGTCATGGAAAGTTTGGACTAATGCCTGATGTTCTTAATAAATTTTCTTATTGCCACCTGATCCATCCAAATCCATTCCATTAACTTTACTGGTACTTCCATGATAGGGGGGGAGGGCAATAATTGTTACTGTTGATGATTTTGAATTTCTCTAATTAAAAATAATTTTTAAAATAATAGTCAATAAAACCTTTATTCTTTTCTAGAGCTTAAGGATACATTTGCTTAGGAAGAAAGTGAAATATGCTGTAGAAGGAAACAATAATATGGATCACTTTTTTTTATTCTGCTCACTGACATCATTTTTGGGAGATGATATATTGTTTATAACTATTCAAGTCCTTCTCAGATTGTTGAAAATTTGTATAATGACCAACTCCTGAGCCTGGATTTTTTAAAATAGAAAATTATGTTATTTTTAAGCCATCAAAATATTAGAGTAGATAAGTATTTATCAAAATGAAAAGATACTTGTCATATACTTTTAAATAAATAAAACAAGTTAGAATACAATTTAAGGCTGTGTTTCCTTCCCCTCTCCCCTCAAATTCCATTTAAATCATTAAAGAACTATGAAAAGAGCAAATGGTACCATTTAAAGGTCAAAAACTTCGAGTTATTTCTGAAGATTTGATGCTGCTGAATTATCAACCAGTTAAAATTTTAATATAACTTTAACATAATTTAAAAGTGTTTCCAATATAATAGAGTAGACAAGATTCCATAATAGAGTCAATAGAGCAGCCAGAACTTTTCTTCCAACCATTAGTTTGGACCAAGAAAGAACCACCGAAATGATTTCAGGATACCACACACAAAAATGTGGGAAGTATTCTCAAGTTCCCATAATACAGATAATTTTATAGTTTGCTTCCCTTCTGAAGATGATTGTCATGCCACTCAGATATTCCTTACATTAACCCAAACAATGTCAAGACCAGACTACCACAACAAACCTAAAAACACATGTTTGCACAGGAGAAAAGGAAAAGATACTGCCTGCCCCCTATGTGGTAGCTGCCTCCACATTTCTAGAGACATTGAAGCTCTGGCCAAATAGCATCCTGCCAAGTTCAGAATTGTTAAGCTAAGATGCAAAATTTTGCCTGGAGCAATTGGCAAGGAGGAAATTTCAGTCCCAAGAAGCTTTAGGATATTTTGTCCAGTAGTGCTTAGATATGAAATGCTGAAAGGTAACTAACTGGCCGGCAAAGTAATGCAATTATCTGTATCAGACTGATTCCAAAGTTATACTTTTATAAAATAAAAACAAATAAAATGTGAACTTTCTTCTTTCTCCTTTGTTTACTACTACAACATTTACATATAGATGCATAAGATTTCTTGTAAAATCTATAATTTGAAAGATGATCAAGAAGATAAAAGAAAGGAGCAAGGATAAATGAAAAAATTGCAAATATTTTTCATGTTGATAACTCCAATAAATATTGTTTCTAACTATGGAAAGAAATCACTCAGAAATCCAATATATGGAATCTAAAGAACAATATAAATGAATAAACAAAACAGAAACAGATTCATAGATACCAAAAACAGACTGATGGTTGCCAGGGGGAAGGGCATTGGGGAACTGGGTGAAAAAGGAGAAGGGATTGAGAAGTACAGATTGGTAGTTACAAAATAGTCATGGCGATGTAAAGTACAGCATAGGAGATATAGTCAACAGTCCTGTATAATAAAAGAGTAATATGCAAATTGACTATACCTCTGCTACACTCAAGCCACACCCACCAGCCATACCCACCAACCAGTCAGGAGAGATATGCAAATTAACCTCCAACCAAGATGGCTGCCAGCCACAAAGAGCAGGAAGGAGGCTTAGGTTTCCCTGGCGATGGAGGAAGCCAAACTTTACACCTGTCCTTGCTGGCCTAGGCCTCCACTCAATGCTACAAAGTTTCAATTATAGAAGATACATAATCCCAACAGAAATGGTGGCAGCCATGGTGCTGGAGAGAGCAGAGGCTAGGGTTGCCCCTGGCAATGGAGGAAGCCAGGCTTTCTGCAGCCCTGGCCTGCCTTGGCCTCTGCTTAAGGCTACAAAGTTTCAATTATAAAAGGTAAATATCCCAAGAGAAATGGCTGCGGCCATGGAGCAAGCAGGAGACTTGGCTCCACTCCAGGCTACAAAGTTTCAATTGTAGAACATAAATAAATTACAGATCCCAGGGCCTCCACTTGGGTCGCTGGGGACGTAGCAGGCCTGCAAACCACCACAGACCCCATTGCCCAGGTCACCCCATGCCCCAAGAGAATCCCCACCCTGATATGGGACACCATTCAGGGCAAACCAGCTGGCCCCCATCCATGCACCTATCTAAAGAAAGAGTAATCCTCCTATCTAATGAAAGAGGAATATGCACAAGATGCACTCCAACACACAAGATGACTGCCCCCATGTGGTCAAAGATCCTGCCCCCATGTGGTCAAAGTTGGCCACCACAAGATGGCCAGCAGGGGAAGGCAGTTGGGAGGGACCAGGCCTGCAAGGGAGGCAGTTGGGGGCAATCAAGCCTGCAGGGGAGGGCAGTTAGGGGTAACCAGGCAGCAAAGGAGGGAAATTGGGGGCAACCGGGCTTGCAGGGAAGTGCACTTGGGGAGGACCCAGGCCTGCAGGGTAGAGCAATTGGGAGGGTTCAAGTCTGCAGGAGAGGGCAGTTAGGGGTGACCAGGCCTGCAGGGGAGGGCAGTTATGGGCAAACAGGCTGGCAGGGGAGCAATTAGGCATCAATCAGGCTGGCATGGGAGGGGTTAGGAGGTGATCAGGCTGGCATGCAGAAGCAGTTAGGGGCAATCAGGAAGGTATGCAGGCAAGCAGTTGGGAGCCAGCAGTCCTGGATTGTGAGAGGGATGTATGACTGCTTGTTTAGGCTTGATCATACTGGGATCAGGCCAAACGGGCAGTCAGATATCCCACAAGGGTTCCCAGATTGGAGAGGGTACACACTGGGCAGAGAGATACCACCTGCCCTCCCTGTGCATGAATTTCATGCACCGGGACTCTAGTGTTTTTAGTAACTATGGTACCAGGTGGGTCCTGGTAATATCAGGGGGAATACTGTACAGTAAATGTAACCATTATGCTTACACCTGAACCTGATACAAAACAATATTGAATATAAGCTATAATTTAAAAATGAAGAACATTTAAAATTTAAGATTACAAAAAATAAATACAGAATTATCATCTTCAAAGTAATTTAAAAAACCATAATTGCAGTGAGAGATTGTAATATATCTCTTTCAGCCTTTACAAACCAGTAGACATGCTGATCAAATAAAAATTCAGTAGACAGTAAACAGCAAACTCAATACTGCAGAAGTCCATATAATTAATTTAAAAGACTGACCTGAGACATTTCCTCAGAAGTAACTGGAAAAGGTTAATGAAATGAAGGTGATGAGTGAAAAGATAAGAGAACTGGGGAATAGATCCAGGAAATCCAATATGCATAATAAGAATTCTATGAAGAGAGACCAAAGCAAACCAAAATATGAAGAAAGTTTCATGAACATAACTTCAAATGGAAGAGGTCTTCTGAAAGTAGAAAACAAAATAGCTACAGTTTGAATCCTTATAATAAAATTGTTTTAAGCCACTAATTTTGTGATTTGTTACAGCAACAGTAGGAAACTGCTACAGAAATAGAAGCTAAAAGAAAACACAGTCATGGTAGAATATGTTTTGAAAGATCTAATATTCCTATATAATAAAAGGCTGATATGCAAATCAACCAAACAGTGGAATGATCAGTCGCTATGATGTACACTGACCACCAGGAGACAGACACTCCATTCAGGAGCTGCCCCCTGGCGGTCAGTGTGCTTCCACAGTGGGAGTGCTGCTCAGCCAGAAGCTGAGCTCACAGCGGTGAACACGTTGGTGGTGGCGGAAGCCTCTCTCACCTCTGTGGCAGTGCTAAGAATGCCTGACTGCTATGGTACTTTTATACCATGGAATATTATGCAGCTGTGAAAAAAAGAAGGGTCTCTTAGTTTTTGCAACAGCATGGAGGGGCCTGTACAGTATTATTCTAAGTGAAATAAGTCAGAGAAAGACAAGTATCACATGATACCACTAATATGTGGAATCTAATGAGCAAAATAAACTAACAAAATGGAACCAGAAGCATGGATACATGGAGCAGAGTGGCCAGAGTGCTAGGGAAGGGGCATAAGGCTGACTGAATAAAGAAGGTGAAGGGATTAGCCAAAGAACAAATATGCATACCTCTTGGACAGGGACAATCATTTGATCACAGACAAGGAAAGGGGAGACAGGGGTGTGTGGCAGTGGACAAAGGGGTTTAGGGGAAACCTGCAATTATGTTATTAACATTTTTTAATTTAAAAAAGGCAGAACATCAACAATTTTCTTTTTTTAATTCCTCTCTCAAGTATTCAAAATTTTCTTTTTCTTGGTGCATGTGGGTAAGAGGCTACAAGTAATACAATTGATTGTTTCTTCCTTCTAAACCCTGTATGGTCATTTTGTAATTCACCTTGGGTAAAATTTGCTCTGAGAATAGAATAGTTCTATTTAATATCTTGTTGAATTAAGTAGTTATCATGTTATTTATTTCCTTACTAGAGGCCTGGTGCATGAAATTTGTGCACTGGAGAGGTTCCCTCAGCTCTACCTGCACCCTTTTTCAATCTGGGACCTCTCAGGGGATGTCCACCTGCCAGCTTAGGCCCTCTTTAGTCTGGGGCTATTGCAGTCTAGGATTCCTCACTCCTTACCAACCACCTTCCATGGAGGTAGGAGAGGCTCCCGCCACCACTGTTGTGCTCACCAGCCATGAGCCCAGCTTCTGGATGAGTTGGGGGGAGTGCTAGTCAACCAGAAGTCAGGATTGCTGCTCCTTAGTGCTGGCCCTGCCCCCTGTCCACTGGTGGGGGAGCCTATCTAGGGCCAGGTTGGCTGGGGGAAGAGCTATAGAGGTTGAGGTGCTACAGTTGAACCATGCCCCTCCTCTGCGGAGGCTCTGGGATTGTGCTGCCTCCTCTCATCCTGCCTCTGCGGAAGGCATGGAGCTGGGACCGGGACTATTCAGCCCTCTCTCCTGCTGCCTCTGCAGAAGAAGTGGCACTGGTACCATGCCGGTGCCACCACCTCTCCCACTGCCTCTGTGGAAGTGGGGGCACTGGGACTGCTATGGCTGGTCTGGCAGCACAGGCTCTCTGGCCCCACCCCCCACCCAGTGGTTGTTCTGAAAGGTCATTCCAGAAAGTCATTCTGGAAGGTCATTCTGCCATCAAGTCTAATTAGTATATTAGCTCTTTATTATACAGGATAGCCATTCTGACAGGTGTGAGGTGATATACCTCATTGTAGATTTTATTTGAAACTTTCTGGTAATTAGTGACATTAAGCATCTTTCCATATGTCTATTTGCCATCTGTATGTCTTCTTTGGAAAAGGGTCTATTCAGGTCCTTTGCCTATGTTTTAATTGGATTGTTTGCCTTTCTGGTATTGAGTTGTATAAGTTCTTTTTATGTTTTGGAAATTGAATACATCATTGGTGAAGATGTTCTGCTGTCCAGTGGATTCTCTTTTCATTTTGATGCCAGTTTCTTTTGCTGTGCAGAAGCTTTGTAACTTGGTGTTCTGCTTTTGAGTCAATGTCCTTTATCAGAAGAACAGATATGGGCAACATAAGGGAAAGATCATTTCTATATTCAAAAAGCCGTCTGGACAGGCAAGGAAATTCAGTAGAAAGATGATGTAGGAGGATGGGAAAGAATATTACTTAACAGGTGTGGGAAGTATTCACCAACTTCAAGGGAGTTGTTGATAATTTCCTCAGAGTAGAGCCACAAAAAATACCTCTTAGAGTCAGACTAAAGTATTTGTAATAGCTAGAGGAAACCATTGACACATAAGCACCCCTATACTTGTCAGGACCCCTTACTTTTCTTGCCCCTCCCCCTATTACCAGAAGAACCATATAGAGTCTGGAAACAAGAAAGAGGGCAAAAATACAAGGAGGGATTTGATATAAAACAAAAGAAGTTAAAATAATGTTTGATAACTGGGTGATTTTGTGGGAAGAAATAACTCTGTAGCTCATACTGCACACCAACTTCCAAAAAAAAAAAATCAAGATTTAACTTTGCGAAATGTAACAAAAAATTACTTAACAAACACTTGAGAGAATTCTTTTAAATTCAAGAATTGGGAAAGATCTTTCCATTTTGGCCAAAATTTAGAAGCCACATATGAAGGACTGATAATTCAACTATATACCATTTAAAAATCTGAATAACAAAAAATACCATGCAACTCATGACAAGTAAAAGGCTATTCTCCCTGTTATCTGAATTCTAACTACTCTCTGAAAATGGTTAATGAACATAAGGAAGCGATTTATAGAAAAAATACAAATGGATCTTAAATATATGGAAACATACTTCTATTGCTAGAAGGAGTTGCAAATTAAAATTCACTGAGATAATATTTTTAAACTATTGATTTGGAAAATTTTAAAAAATTGACACTACATAGTATTAGCCAGGCTATAAAGAAATACTCTTATTCATTTCTGATTGGTGTTATAATTTATATAACTATCTGGGGGGCAATTTGGGAATATCAAGATTATTCCTCTGTGGCAGGAAATTCACTTTATGGAATTTATCATACAAATATGCTTACTATGTAAATAGCTTTATTCATTTGTTGTTTATAATAAATACTTGAAAAACCCCAAATCTGAATATCTTTCAATAAAATACTGCTTGTATTAACAATGATTAAACCATAGATTAAGTAAAGCTGGATAAAAGAATAAAAAGTTCTTTGTATATTAATATAGAAAGATCTCAAGAAATAATAAGTAAAAGAAAACTGAAAAACTGTGTATTTAAATTATTCTGTTATAAAAGAGACAGATAATATGTCTTCATACTTGCTTGTATTTGATTTTAAAACTTTGGAAGGATGCACAAGAATTATTAAGTGACTACTCAGGGAAGAAGTAGGTTGTGAACCAGATGGAAAGGAAGAAGCCTTTTCACTGTAAAATATTTTCTACATATAAATTTTAATTTTTGACCCATATAAAATTCATTCTAAAATTTAAAACATATTAAAATATACATTACTAAGAACACTGGTAAATTTTATTAAAAAATCAAAATATATGATACAGTTAAATGTATTAAATCATATAGGTTTTCAAGTGTACATTTCTACGATACATGATCTGCATATTGCATTGTGTGTCCAACCTCCTAATTAATGCCACCCCTATAAATTTAATAAAAAATAAATAAATTAGAAAAGAGGAAATTAATAGAACTTAGAACTTTAAAAGGACAATAAATTGTATCAAACACTGCCAATGCTGATCTAGAACAGTGGTAGGCAAACTCATTAGTCAAGAGAGCCAAATATCAACAGTACAACGATTGAAATTTCTTTTGAGAGCCAAATTTTTAAACTTCTTTTAATGCCATCTTTTAATGTCATTTCTTTAAAATAGACTTGCCAAGGCCATGGTATTTTGTGGAAGAGCCACACTCAAGGGGCCAAAGAGCTGCATGTGGCTTGCAAGCCGCAGTTTGCCGACTAGGGATCTAGAATAAAGATGAAACACATGAGATTATGAGGGAGAAAAATATATGGCCACATATATGAGTTTGTAAAAATAAAAAATGATTGTATTGCATTATATGTGGACTCCTCTTTCCATCAATGAAGTTTTTCTAGAAAAATGTAAATTAATCAAACTATCTGAAGAAGACACCAGGACCCAGATTTCTGGGTTATAGAAGATATTCATTGATATTTCTAGGAATTATCCCAATGGCAAAGTGATTGAATCCATGGGTTAGTTCTCCTTAGCCTTTAACAAAACTAATACTTCAGTGGCGTTCTAACAATCACAGCAGAAATAAAGAAGAGACATTTTTTATTTTGTTTCATAAACCCACTACAGTATCATGATAATATAGCTACCCAATAAATAAGTAGACTCAGTACTGGGGGGAAACATGTTAGTTCCAGGATTTTTCATGGCAATAATTTTATCAGTTGTATTCCCATCCTATATAATAAAAGTCTAATATGCTAAGTGTCTGGCCATTTGTTCAACCACTCAATTGGACGCTTTGATGCACACTGACCACCAGGGCAGATGCTCCAAATGGTAGGTTAGCTTGCTACTGGGGTCTGACCAATCAGGACTGGGCAAGATGGGCCAAACATGCTCTGGAACCTTCATCTGGTCCCTCCCCAGTCCCAATCATGCACCAGTGGGGTTCCTGTGCATGGTGTGTGCCCTCGTACAATCCGAGACCCCTCAGAGGATGTTAAGAAAGCCAATTTTGGCCTGATCCCTGCAGACCAGGCCAAGGGACCCCATTGGTGCATGAATCTGTGCATCGGGGCTCTAGTATTGAATATATATATATTCTGATACCATTGTGGCTCCCTTCACAAACATTATGTTTATGATAGCATCTTCACTAGAAACTTCTGTTTGTGAAAATTAACTGCCCTAGGTAATAAACCACAAGAGGAATTTCAAGAAGCACAGGCTTTCTTCATGCATTGTGAAATTGTCTCAGTTAAAATGAGTTGAGGTTTTTTTGAGCACAAAGATTAACAGTGAAATTATCCTCTCACCCACCTCATCAAAGTCTTGAGTTTCATCTGGGAGCTGGGTTTTTATTTTTTCACTAGAAGCCCAGTACATAAAATTCATGCACTGGGAGGGTGTCCCTTAGCTCAGCCTGTACCCACTCCAATCTGGGACCCTTCAGGGGATGTCCAACTGCTGGTTTAGGCCCAATACCCTGCAGTTTGGGCCTAAACCGGCAGTTGGACATACCTCTCACAATTCGTGACTGCTGGCTCCTAACCGCTCATCTGCCTGGCTGCCTGATTGCCCCTAACCACTCTACCTACTGGCCTGTTAGCCCCCTAACTGTTCCCCTGCCGGCCCTATCTCCTACAGCTGCCTTCCCCTGCGGGCATGATCATCCCTGACTTCCCTCCCCTGCAGGCCTGCCCCCCCCCCAACTTCCCTACTCTGCAAGCCTGGTCATCCCCAATTGCCATCCCTGCCAGTCATCTTGTGACAACATGGGGGTGGCCATCTTGTGGTAGCTATCTTGTGTCAACATGGAGGTGGCCATCTTGTGATGCGAGGGCATGAGAGTCAATTTTCATATCACCTCTTTATTATATAGTATTATAAATCAGAATAATTAAACATATTTACATTTAGTTAATCCAAATGAGCAAAGGCTGCAAAGTAGGATTTATTAACCTTGAGGTATATTAATGCATTTGTTTATTTTTTATC
Source organism: Antrozous pallidus (assembly GCA_027563665.1). Taxonomy (NCBI): domain Eukaryota; kingdom Metazoa; phylum Chordata; class Mammalia; order Chiroptera; family Vespertilionidae; genus Antrozous; species Antrozous pallidus. The sequence continues at coordinate 125,148,175 of CM050509.1, forward strand.
TTCAGGGTTACTTAAAAAACAAAGCAAAACTGTAGCTCCAAATATATATGGCATAATTATAAAATGTAAATATAATTCATTTCATTGAAAATACCATAGGGAAAAATTATTATTTCCACTCAAAATGGAGAAATAAAATATAGTAAGAGCATATTTATATATACTAGATTAACTAATAGCACAAATTAATTTATATATCATTTCAAAAGTATCTGCAAAATTCTGACATGTGATTTCTGGATGTTGAATAAACCTACAGAATACATGGCAGAAACAGACATAATTCTGTTCATAATTAGTTTGAACTTTTCTATCTGGCATATCTAATTTGTAATATGGAGGATGATTGTAGATTCTTTTTGTAAGCCCAAAATTAAATATTTTAAAGCATTCTGGCTCTAATAATGTCAGTTATTACCAATATTTTTCAGTTAGGAAAAATTCTCCAAAATTTAAGTAGAATTTGCAATGAAAAACACAATATCATTTTTTTAAATTTTTTAAAATATATTTTATTGATTTTTTTACAGAGAGGAAGGGAGTGGGACAAAAAGCCAGGAACATCGATGGGAGAGAAACATCAATCAGCTGCCTCCTACACACCCCCTACTGGGATGTGCTCACAACCGAGGTACATGCCCTTGACTAGAATCGAACCTGGGACCCTTCAGTCTGTAGGCTGACCTTCTACCCACTGAGCCAAACCAGTTTTGGCAAACACACTATCATTTATATTAGCACTCAAAAGTGAAATATTTACATATAAATTTAACAAAATATGTACAATATCTATATGAGGAAACTATAAAACTCTAGTGACCAAAATCAAAGAATGAAATAAATGGAGATACATTCCATGGGAATACTTATTGATAGGATGTCAGGTCTTCTTAATTTGACCTATAGATTCAATGCAATTCCAATCAAAACCCCGACAAGATATTTTATGGTTATTGACAAACTGATTCTAAAGTGTACATGGAGAAATGAAAGACTGAGCATAGCCAACACAAAACTGAAGAATAAAATTAGAGGACTGACTCTATTTGACTTAAAGACTTAGTATAAAGTTGTAGTAATGAAGACAGTGTGGTACTGGTGAAAATACAAATAGATAAATGAAACCGAATATACACTTCAGAAATAGATCCATGTAAATGTACTCAACCAATCTTTAGCAAAGGAGCAGACAGTAAGTACAACAGAATACAGATTTTCTTTAACATATGGTCCTGAAACAACTGGGCATCCACATTACAAAAATGAACTCAAAGTGACTCATAGACCGATAGACCTATATGTAAAATGTAAAACTTTGAAACACCTAGATCTAACATAGGCGTAAACCTAGACAACCTTGGATACAGTGATGATTTTTTTGATACAACACCAAGGGCTCAGTCCTTGAAAGAATTAATAAGCTGGAATGATTTTAATTTAAAAATTCTGTTTTGTGAAAGACAGTATCAAGAGAATGGGAAGGTGTTCCCATTCAGACAGACTAGTAGAAAATATATATTTGTATTATTCTTGTATTATTATTACTGTACTAGAGGCCTGGTGCACCAGTGGGGTCCCTCAGCCCAGCCTGCACCCTCTCCAATCTGGTTACCTTTGGGGGATGTCCAAGTGCTGGTTTAGGCCTGATCCCACAGACATCCCTCTCTTAATATGGGACCTCCTAACCACTTATCTGCCTGTCTGCCTGATCGCCCCCTGACTCCCCTCCCCTGCTGGCCTAATCATCCCTAACTGCCCTCTCCTTCCTTCCTGATTCACCCCTAACCACCTCTGCTTCAGCCCCTGCCACTGTGGCTTTGTCCAGAAGGATGTCTGGAAGATGTCCAGTCTAATTAACATATTACCCTTTTATTAGTATAGATTAGTTTCCATACAAACAACTGTAAATCTACTTTTGCCCCACCCTGTGTGTTGTTCTACATTTGTCCAAAACCATAGATGTACAACACTAAGAGTGAACCTTAAGGTAAACTATGGTCTGTGAGTGATAATGATGTGGGGTCCGTAGGCCTGGCCTGCAGGATCGGGCCAAAACCAGCTCTCCAACATCCCCTGAGGGGTCCTGGATTGCAAGAGGTCACAGGCCAGGCCGAGGGACCCCATGGGTGAACGATTGGGGCCGTGGAGGGATGCGGAAGGTTGGTCAGCCAGAGAGGGACCATGGGAGGGCCCCAGGACTTGTCCAGCCCATCTTGCTCAGTCTCAATTGGCCAGACTCCAGGAGCAAGCTAACCTACCTGTCGACTGTCTGTCCCCTGGTGGTCACTGCATGCCATAGAAGGCAGCCTTAGCATATCATTAGCATATTACACTTTGATTGGTTGAATGTCCAACTGGATGACCTGACACTTAGCATATTAGGCTTTTATTATCTAGGATGTACTACTCTGGTGGGGAATGTTGATAATGGGGAAGACTATATGTTACAGTAGGAGGTATCTGTATCTTCCTCCTCATTTTGTTGTGATCCTAAATCTGCTCTAAATATAGTGTTGAAAAATCACAAATAACCTAAAAAAAAGAGTAAGTGGGGAGTATTTAAGATTTAGATACTCCTTGAGCCATTTAGATATATTATTTAGTTCATTATTCACTGTTTCTTCTGATTTAAATGTTTTCTTTGGAACTTTCAGAGTTTGTGATTCTTATTTTCCATACTCTGGTCCAATTTACCCATCTTATCTCCCACCACATCTCACAAAAATATCTTCAGGCAAAACTCACATTTTCACCCTACCCAGATATACTCACTTCAAAGTTGATGTCTTTGCTTTCCTAATTTCCTTATACCCAGAGCATAATTTTCCACAGTCACTTCTCCAGATCTTTTCTTAATACCTTTTTATTGATTTCAGAGAGAAGGGAGAGGGAGAGAGATGGAAACATCAATGATGAGACAGAAAACATTGATCAGCTGTTTCCTGCACACCCCCTACTGGGACTCAAGCCCACAACCTGGGCATGTGCCCTGACTGGGGATCAAATAATGACTTCCTGGTTAACTGAGCCACACTGGTTGGGCACTTCTCCAAATCTGACCAATTCTTATATCACTATCTAATGTTTTTCTCTGTGATGTGTTCTCAAGAACCTAACTGCCTATATGCATGTGTGTATGTATATACACACACACTTTACATAGGTGTAGGAAAAAGTTGGTTTATAGTTGTTCATATGGAAAACAATTACTAAACAAGAATAAACTTTGTGTTTCGAGCACTTGGAACTTTAAGCCTACTTTGGCCCACTTGGTATTTTGACATATATATAAAATTGGGTTTTTATTTTGTATGGTCTTATTGTGCTCTCTAAATATTTTAGGTTTGTTAGGCCTGTCTCCAAAAAACATTGTAAGTATGCTTTAATATGCATTACAGTTCCTAAAATACTAGTTCTCAAAGTGTGGTTTGTAAAACCATGGCAGCAACCTTACCTGGTACTATGGACAGAACTGTGTTCCCCCAAAGCCATTAAACCCCATGTGTCTGAATTTAGAGATTAGGCCTGGAGAGTATTTAAGGTTAAATAATGCCATAAGTGTGGGACACTAATCTGATAGAACTGGTGTCCTCATAAGAGATTAACATGCAGAGGCAAGATATTTTTTAAGAAAAGAAATAGGGGAGAGTGATTGATATAGAGGCAGGGAGGCATTGAACAGGCTGTCAAGCTACAGGGGGAAGGCTGGGGAGAGTGGGGGGTGGGTGCTGTGGAAGATCAACCGAAGGACTTGTATGCATGCATATGAGCATAACCAATGAATGAAAGACACTGGGGCGGGGAGGGGGGTGGGTGGGGACATGTGCTGGGGGGTAGGGGAAGCTGGGGGGAGCATAAAGGGGAGGGGGGAAAGGATAACATGTACTACTACTAAATATAAGTTATACTGCAAAAAATCAATAAAAATTAAATGTTAAATAATAAGAATAAGAAGAAAGAAAGAAAGAAACAGGACACTGATTATGAGAATTTTATTTTTTTCTAAATAAAAATTTCTTTATTGATTAAGGTAAAAGAAAAGAGAGATTAACAGATATGAGAGAGCTTTCTCTCTAAATAATCACATGAGCACACAGCATGATGGTGACTACCTACAAGCCAAGACAAGAGGCCTCAGAATGAAACCTACCTTGCTGGCACCTTGATTTAGACTTCCAGCCTCCAGAACTGTGAGAAATAAATTGTTGTTGTTTAAGCCACCTAGTCAGTGGTATTTCGTTATGGCAGCCAGAGCAGACTAACATATCTGGAAACTTTGTAGAAGTGTGAATTCCTGGGCCCCAGACCAAAAGCTCTAGAGTTAAAGCCTAGCCTCCGTGTTATAACAAGCATCCCAGGGGAAGCAAACATTTGTGAACCACTGACCAAACACATTGCTGAATATATTAGTATATATTGAAGGGTTTGAGGAATGCATTTGACACTTCTATTAGAAATATGTGTGCTCCCTGTCTAGGTTTGTGTTGTGAAGAATTTGATGTAAAATTCCTAAGCCAAGTCATATTTTTATACAAACTTTTAAAAAATATATTTTTATTGATTTGGGAGAGGAAAGAAGAGGAAGAGGGAGAAAGCAACTTAAATGAGGGGAGAGAATAGAATCATGGATCAGCTGCCTCCTGCCCACCCCTGATGGGAGATTGAGCCTACAACCCAGGCGTGTGCCTTGACTGGAATCAAAGGCGCACATCTTCAGTCCGCGGGCTGACACTCTATCCACCGAGCCAAACAGGCTAGGACAAGTCCATTATCTTTTTAACAACCACATGCTAGATACTGAATATTACCATTGAATCCTCGTTTGAACATCTAAAACTGTCTCCTTCAAACTGGGCTTCTGTTCTGTCACTGCTCATTTGCCTCTCCCATTGTTATTCTTCATTTCTTCCCTACATTTTTATGATACAGAAATGGCTGCAAGAGATTAGGATAATTCATTCCCAAATAAATAGCTTCTGGCTTTAGTCTTCACATCCAATATTTTAAAAGCTTGAAGACTTTTTAGAGAGTCCGTGTGAGTCTGAAGAAAAGGTTTCAATGGGAAGCAAAATATGTTCATGAGAAAATCTGCACCATATTGATAGTGGCACTTTTGTTCTGAGGCCTTGGGAGTAGGTGAAATTGAAGAATGCCATTAAAGTTACTGACTTGAAACATATCTAGTGATGCTTTGTTAAAATGGTCTGTGCTGCAGAAAGAATACATTTTTTAATAGCGAGACACTTGGCCATCTTCACTGCATAAATATGATTTTAAATGTTATAGAAAAGAACATGTAAACATGTACCATTATGTGCATTTTCAAAGAAAGAATTTGTTATTTGGCCTTCATTAGAGCCAACTCCTAATTATAGAATAAAAATTTTATTTTCACAATTTGTCATTGTGTAAAAGGAACTCAAGTAAAATGCAACCCTTCTCCAAATTAAAGATGTATAATTCAAGAGTTGTCTGCTGAACAATTGAGTTTATTCATGATAGAATTCATTCACCTTTTAGCACCTTTTCCCATGAGGGATTGAGAAAAAAAGTAAGAATCAGGTATTCCTCTGCAATTCAAATTACAAAATATACCAAATACTTTCACCAACTCATACTTTGAAAGCCCATGAGTATCTTTGTTAAGAAAAAGTGCCACATTGTTCATGAAACCTCAAAGATTTCTAAAAGTGAAGGTTTGCCTTTATACTTTAAAATCCTCTTGAAACATTTCTAGTATGGTGTGACCTCAATTCCAATTAAGATGAACTCACTAGATTTCAGTAGATTGTGACTCCTGCTTGACAGGATCCATATCTTATTTTTTTCTTTGTATCCCCTAACAGCACAGGGCTGAAAACATCAACTGTTTACAAAAATTATTGAATGGGTTTGATTTAATAAAGAAACAAGGAAGGTTCAGTATTGAAACCTTGTAATTTGGTTGAGAAATGCTTCTGTCCTAGACTTGAATAAACTAGTATTTATTGGAATAGGGCATATAATTTATTTGAAAGAATGAATGGCAGAGGTTAAAGTGTTCTGTGCTGCAAAAATAATGATGTGCTTCATTGATATTTTTAAAGTTAATCATAGATTATCCTCTGCACTAGTGCTATCAATGGTAAATCAAAATTGCAAAGCCATTGTGATGTGTGTGTGTTTGTTCGTGTGGGCGCGTGCGCGCGCGCGCACACACACACACACACACACACACACGCACGCACACGCACACACGCACATGCGTGCATATGCCTCATATATACCGTAAGTAGGTCATTGTGTTTAATTTGGAACAGGTGACTCAGACTATTCATCATTAATAATTATTTTGTCTAAAGAGGTGAAAGGTAGGAGTCAATTAGAATGATTATGCTCATAATTTTTCTGTGGATTACAGTACATTTGAAGCTTTTTTTGGATTTAAGTTTTTTTCCTGACTGATAAATTTTTAGAAACATGTTTGAGGGAATATTTCTTTTTCTGACTTTGGATATGAACTTTTTCACTTGTCTAACAAGATTTTCATTTAAACTTTTTAAGACTGCATTTGTATCTATTGTCAACTCATTTCAGTATTTGTATTTTCTCTTTCATGACTCCCATTTGAAGCTGTATAAATGTAACTTTATAATAAAAAATAACATTATTTAAAATAGTTTACTTTTTTTAATTTAAAAAAATTCTGACACATGATCAATATTTTACAATAATTTCTTCCTCTGTGAAACAAATCAGTTAAAAGAAGTTCCCAAGGCTTGGTGTGTATTTATGTAGAGAGGTAGTATGAATATAGAAATGTATTTAGATCATCTCTATTTTTCAAGTTTATTTTTCCAGAAGAGATAAAGATTACGCAAAATTACAGTAGAAGATTGGGGCTGGGACTGAGACATAGACGTGAGAGTAACAACAGGCAAGTTTGAATACTGTCAAAGACATGACTCTCAAGTTAATTGCAATCCACTAGTACAGTTTGACAGTAGACTTTTAAAATCTTCCCTATCTTTCCTATCCAACCATCAAGACTCTCAGTGGAGGTTATAAAGTCTAAACAGCTGTTACAGTCAATATTTTTCTCTTCCTTTCCACCATTCTGCTATACCCCAAGATATCATAATATTGAAAAATAATTACTTCACTGGAAACATTTGGAGATTCTTTATCTGAAGTAAAGTAACAAGAGTTACACTGGGAAAATGCTGTTGTTAAGGAAGATCTTTAGATATATTAAAAGAAAAAAAATAGCCCAGCCGGCATGGTTCAGTGGTTGAGCATGGGCCTAGAACCAGGATGTCATGGTTCAAGTCCCAGTGTGGGGTATGTAGAGTCTCTCATCATTGATTTTTTTCTCTCTCTTCCTCTCCTTTCTTCTATGAAATCAATAAAAATATATTTAAAAAAAGAAAAAAATAGATCTACAATTCTCATGATACAGTATTTACTTATTGCATTAATGCTCCAAAAAAGTGCATGTGTGTGTGGGTTCGGGGAGGGGTAAGGCTTGAATCTGAGTTCAATAAAGCTTGGGAAAAACTAGATTAAAACAAACTGAAGATATTCCATGACAACAGGATTTTTCAGATCTAAATTACACAATGGAGCACCAATAAAGGAGTAGACCCTTCCTAATAGGTCATGAAATATTTTTGGAGGTTATGCCATTTGTGTGTGTGTGCTTTTTTCTTTTCATGTGAAAGTTATTAAAAACTAGAGGTCTGGTGCATAAAACTTCATATACTGGAGGGGGAGTCCCTCAGCCTGGCCTGCCCCCTCTCACAGTCCAGGAGCCCTTAGGGGCAGGAGGTGACCTGGCGATCAGGGGAAGGTGATGCCCTCATCACTCTTCTGCTGCTGCCACTACTGGCAGTGCAAGCCTCGGATGCCCTCCTGCCATGCAGCCTACTGCTCAATCATTTGGTTGCCCCTCACTAACCCCTCTGCTGGCCTGGTCACCCCATGCAGCCTTTAAGGTCCACTGTTCGGTTGTTTCAGTTGCGATGGTCACTTAGGCTTTTGGATAGAAAGATAGATGGATGGATAGATAGATAGGTAGATAGATAGATAGATAGATAGATAGATAGATAGATAGATGATAGATGATAGATAGATAGATAGATAGATAGATATCAGTCATAGTTATTATTTTTAATCTAAGTTTTATTTATTGTAGCAGGTCAGTTTAAGGTATTACTGAAATAAAGAAATAAATTGGAAGACATAAGAGATACATATCTAAGACTGTGCCATGGAGAAATTTTAAAACATTTATTAATATTGCTAACAATATCATTTTAGGCTATGGTTTGAAGTATCAATATAGAAGATGGAGTTATTTGTAAACAGAAAATGGTAATTTAATTGAAGATACAAGTTAATAAGCTATACTAACATTTTTATTTTATAATATAGTATTCTTATCATGTAAACTGTATTGCTTTGTCATAATTCATAAAGACTGGCAATTATTATTTTTATTGAGGTATAATTGGCATATAATATATTATTTCTAGGTGTATAAAATAATTACCTAGGATTTGTATACACTGCAAAATAATCACCACAATAGCTCTAGTTCCCATCCATCATCCTATAAAGCTAACTTTTTTTCTGTTTTCCATAGTGGCTGCAGCAATTTACATTTCTACCAGTGTTGTATGAGGATCTTCTTTTTTCTATATCTTCTCCAACACTTGTTATGTCTTGTCTTTTTTTTTATAATAGCCATTCTGACAAACATGAGGTGATATCTTACTGTGGTTTTGATTTTTTTCGTTTCTCTGATGGTTAGGGATGTTGAGCATCTTTTCATGTATTGTCTTATTTGGAAAAGTGACTAGATTCTCTGCCCATTTTTAATTGGATTGTTTGTTTTTATATTGAGTTGTAGAAGTTCTTTATAGATTTTGGATAATAACCCTTGTCTAATAGAACACAATTGCAACTATTTTCTCCTATTCATTAGGTTGCCTTTTTATATTGTTCTTTTCTTTGCTGTGCAGAAGCCTTTTTGTTTGGTGTAGTCTTGTTTATTTTCACTTTTGTTTCTCTTGCCTTTAAAGTTGAATCCACCTAAACATTACTAAGACCTAAGTCAAGAAATTTACTGCCTATGTTTGCTTCTATGTATTTTATGATTTCAGGTCCTACATTCAAATGTTTAACCCATTTGAACTGATTTTTGTGTATGATATAAGATAGTGACCAAGTTTCATTCTTTTTCACAAGGCTGTCCAGTTTTCCCATCATCATTCATTGAAAATACTGTGCTTTGCTTGTCATATAGTCTTGCATCCATTTTTATAAATTACATGACTGTATATGCCTAGGTTTTTTCCTGGGCTCTCTGTTCTGTCCCATTGATCTATGGGTCTGTTTTTATCCCAGTACCATGCTGTTTTTATTATTACAACATTATGATATAGCTCAGAAATCAGGGATCATGATTTCTTCTTTCACAAGATGTCTATTGGGGGTTTTTGTGGCTTTATACAAATTTTAGGATTGCGTTTTTCTATTTCATTTTGTCAAAAATGCCATTAGAATTTTGATAAAAATTGCACTGAATATGTAGATTTATTTTTGTAATACAGACATTTTACCAATATTAATTCTTCTAATACATGAAATATTTTCCATTTATTTGGGTCTTCAATCTCTTTCATCAATGTCTTATAGTTTTTGTGCACAGGTCTTTCACCCTCCTTCATTAAATTTTATTATTAGGTATTTCATTCCTTTAAAAATATATATACTATTGATTTCAGAGAAGAAGGGAGAGGGAAAGATAGGAACATCAATGATGAGAGAGAATCATGGATCAACTGCTTCTTATACATCCCCTACAAGGGATAGAGCCTGTAACCTGGGCATGTGCCCTAACCTGTAATCAAACTCATAACCTCTGGGTTCATAGGTTGATGCTCCACCATTGACCCACACCAGGCAGACTGGTATTTTATTCTTTTTGATGCAATTGTAAATTTGACTATTTTCTTTATTTTGTCCCATATGTCCCTTAAGCCATCTTCAGTTTTTTACATTCTTTATTGTTTTGCTGCTCTGTTTGGGTTAGTGCCACTGCTATGTCTTACAGTGCACTGCTCCTTTTTTCTGCTTCATTTAGTCTTTTGTTGAACCCTTATAGTCTATCTTTCTGATCATTTGTTTTCTGTATCTCTATGAATTATATTTGGTACTTTATTATATTTTTCTCTCTGTTGAAATTCTCACTATATTAATATATTCTTCTCCCAAGTTCAATGAACATCTTCATGAGCATTACTTCAAACCCTCTGTAGGAAAATTTGTCTACATTTCATTAAGACTTGTTTCTGATGTTTATTTTTTTTCTTTTGTTTGGAACATATTCCTTTGTTTCTTCATTTTGTTTGACACTCTTTGTTCTATGTAGTAAGTGAAAGAGCCACCTCTCCCAGTCTTATAAAAGTAGCCTGTATAGGAGGTAAAACTTATTGTTCAACCTTGTCCTAGCTCTTAGTTGTCTCTTAAATGTTTGTGATTGTCAAAACAGTCTAATTTATTCTTGATAGGTTCCAATTGTTGAGGGTGGGCTAAAACCTGTCAGTGTTAAAAGAGAGGAACCTCAAGCAGCACCTATTTTAGGCTGATGGGAAGCTAGCTTTTTCATTTTTATTTTTTTAAATATATTTTTATTGATTTCAGAGAGGAAGGGAGTAAGAAAGAGAAATAGCAACATCTATAATGAGAGAAAATCATTGATTGGCTATCTCCTGCATACCCCCTACTGGAATCCAGCCCACAACCTGGGCATGTGCCCTTGACTGAAATTGAACCCAGACCCTTCCATCTGCAGGCCAACACTATATCCATGGAACCAAACTGGCTAGGGTGAAAGCTATTTATCTTTTAAAGTATGCAAATATATACAGACCAGTGGGATCACAATAGTAAATCCTACTGACTTCCAGACTATGTGATCTGGAGGTGACTCCTGGGCAACAGTTGCAAAAAATTGGGCTTCAAAAAGTGTATAGGTTCCTTTAGTGGTACCAATGAACTGGAGTGAGACCAAGAGGGAGCTGGCTTTAACAGGGCAGCTGGCGAGTGTTGTGGCTGTACACACCTGCTGGCTTCAGATAGGCACCTGGAGAATGCCCTGACTGCATGCTTTTATCAGCCTTGACCTAGCAGCTGGAGAGTGCTGTGATGGCTTGTGCTGTGCCTACCAACTTCAATGAGACAGCTGGAGAGTTCTTTGACAGCATGCTCCAGCTAGCCTCTATGAGGCAGATATAGATTATTGTAAATGTATCTGCCTGATGGCTTTAGTGGGGCTATCCGAGAGAGCTGTGATTATGGATGCCTGCTGGCTAGTTTGAGTCAGATTGAGAGTGTTCTGTCTATGCATGCCCATCAAACTAATGGGGCATCTGAAGAGCACTGTGACTATGCACACCTGCCAGCGCTAGCGGGCTGCTGGAGAGCACTGTGACTACATGCCTGCTGATATTAGTGGGATAGCTAGAGAGTGCTGTGACTATGTGTAATCACTGGTGTTAGCAAGGTAGAGGGAGAGTGTAAAATGGCTTGGAATGTCAACACCTGTATTCCCAGAAAGAGTCCCAAGAGGTTCCTGCTCCTTTGGCATATGCTTTAAGATAAGCAAATGAATCCCCCTTACATAAACTTTAGCCGAACTGCTGCTTTTGCACAGGCCCCTGAAGTGAGTCTGTATGTGAGCCCTTCAAGAGAAGAATTTCTGTTCCCTTTAAAACTTTGTGGCTTCTGGTGTAAGCCCTATTGGATTTCAAAGCCAGACATTTGGGGACTTGTCTCTCCCGTGCTGGTCCCAAGGGTTGAGGTACCTTTGTGGGGGCAGGAACCCCTCATTCCTCAGGAAGAAGCTCCATATATGTGAGATCCCTCCCAATTGTGGGTTACTGCACCATGATTGGGGTTTTTAATGGGACCTTGTATCTGCCTCTCCTACCCATCTTAATGTGGCCCTTTTATCCTTTGTTGTGGGGGTATTCAGCTAGTGTCAGGTCTATTTCAGAGGGAATTATTCCATATTTAGCTGCAGGTTTGGTTTGGTGTGTCTGTGTAAGGAAGTAAGTTGAATATCTTCCTATGCTACCATCTTGAACCACCTCATAATCATATTTTTCATAGTTTTTTTTAAATGGTATATGTAACACAAATATTGGCTGTGTTTTACTTGCTTATAATTTTTATCTCTTAAATTTTTGTCTTATTTCCTGAAATGAGTTATATTTGGGGGTGAAATGCCAGTCACTAAGTTAATTTAATGTTCTTTTAACAATACAGTTAGAATAAAAGCAGGTAATTTCAACCTTATGTATTCATATCACTCAAGGCTGTGTTTTAAGCTTTGGAAAATTTGATTTACATGTGTTCCCCTTATTTCTAGGGCATAGCCCTTCCGAGGCCCTGGACTCATATTATAGTCTCTAGCACTGTGAGGCTGCCCAAATATCTGCTTGGCATTGTAGCCTATTAACAGCTTCTTGGTTTCTTGGCCTCTCACTACATTCATTTCTCCAGGAAATAATGAGTGCAAGTCAACAACTGCAGATCCGAGTTCTTTGATATTGTAGAATTCTGGAATATTGGCACCTGTTGTGTTAACTGTCTTTGTAGCTGTGAACTCCAATGTTTGTCTCTCCATCCTAGTGAGATTTCTGCAAGCTCTAGGCAACTGTATTTGATTAGGACTCCATAGTAAATGAAGATAAGCAAATATATCTAAGAGACAACTGTTAGCAAATGTGTATCCAGTCTCATTTCATGTCACTTTTTTTCCTGGATCTTGGTTCCTCTTATTTTGTCTGTCTTGGTTGCTCTTTGGCTGTCACAGAATTGTTTTCTGCATTTTTTTAATATTTTGTCTCTCGGATGGTTAGTCTGATACAGACTACTTTTTTCCACAGGCAGTACCAGAATTCTTTGTCACTAGTATGTTTTAAAATCATTTTATACAACTAACATATTTTTTGTCAAGTCCTTAGGCAGTACTAGATTTTTTTTGCTGTCAAAGATTGTGGTCTTAAAAAAAGATTTCTTGGTTGTCAACAACTTTTTTTCAATTGCTCATTAGGCCTTCCTTTTATATTAAAAAATAATATTGGAATACTCATTAATCATATTCCAAATTAAGGTATAATTGCTTGATATACTTTCAATTTAAAATTGTATATAAATTGTAAATAAGATTTAGGTTCTGTTACACATTTTTGGGAGATAATCCAGTATCTTCAAAATGAATTATGAATTTGAATAAGTAAATCCTTGCCTGCTCTTTAAAATGGGATCAAATGCATAATATTTCTTTGAAAGACTACAATAATAACAGGTAATTGCAATTACCTCTAGGAAGAGAAATGGGGGTATTAAGGACCAGTTGTTGAAGTATTCAGCAGCATGTAACAGAAGATTACTATGGTACCTTAACCAAATCTGAAGTAAATATGCTTGCCTGATTTCATAAAACAAGGTATCAATTAATAGATAAGCAAAAAGCCACTACACCTGCTCAAAGAACTGAGATGCATTTCTCTCTCTGTTCTGAATCTTTTGATGATCAGGTTTAGTCTTTGGCATTACCAAGATGGCTACTCTGCCTCTAAAAATTTAATCTATATTGCAGGCATTAAGAAAATGAGGAAAGTTGTAGAGAAAATGTGTTTACTTGAGGCTCTTCCTTTTTATCAAGAAATAAATTTTCTCAAAACCCACTCAAGTAACTTCTGCTTTTGTCTTGTAAGAGTTAAGTTACAAGGTCAAATTTAGCAGCAAAGGAGCCTGGGGAAGTATTCGTTCCTTAAGTGCACATTGGATACCCTATATAATAAAGGGGTAATATGCAAATTGACCCTAACAGCAGAAGGACTGGTAGCTAGAATACACACTGACCACCAGGGGGAAGATGCTCAACTCAGGAGCTGCCCCCTGGTGGTCATTGCACTCCCACAGGGGGACCTCTGCTCAGCCACAAGCCAGGCTGATGGCTAGCAGGACAGCGGCAGTGGTGGGAGTCTCTCCTGCCTCCTCAGCAGCACTAAGGATGTCCAACTGTGGCTTAGGCCCACTCTGCAGTCAGACATCCCCAAGGGATCCCAGATAGCCAGAGGGATGTCTGACTGCCATCTTAGGCCTAATCCCCTGTGGAGCAGGCCTAAGCCGGCAGGTGAACATCCCCCGAGGGGCCCTGGACTGCAAGAGGGCACAGTCAGGACTGAGGAACCCCTCCCCCCACAGAGCACAAATTTTTGTGCTCCAGTCCTCTAGTACTGAATAAAAGAGTTTAGCTTCATGAGAGTGAATATTATATAAACAACTAGCATTATCTATTCTTTTTCACAGTATGCACTTATATAATATTTGATTTAAAAGAAAAGTGTGCCATGTCATTTAAGGCCATTTATAATAAGTTATAGATTTTGAGCATTGACATAAACAATAAAGAAAACAGCTATTATAGATATTCTCTATCTTATGTGTCTGTGTGGTTAGGTCCTAATTCTATAAAAGTAAATCACCTCTTTAGTTTGTCTACATAGCTGTCTTGTTTATCAGCTTTTAAAAAACAGATATTTAAAAAATCATATTTATAACTATACATTTTGAAAATAATAAACAACCTAGCTTATATAATAATCAGGAAAAAGTTGGGGCACATGACTAAATCCAATATTATGGATAGTTGGAACAAACTTCCTTGCTGAAACTGGTTTGGCTCAGTGGATAGAGCATCAGCCTGCGGACTGAAAGGTCCCGGGTTTGATTCTGGTCAAGGGCATGTACTTTGGCTGCAGGCACATCCCCAGCAGGGGTGTGCAAGAGGTAGCTGATTTATGTTTCTCTCTCATCGATGTTTCTGACTTTCTATCCCTCTCCCTTCCTCTCTGTAAAAAATCAATAAAATATATATTTTTTAAAAGTTCCAACTTCCTTAAAAAGTCACTCAGTTTTTGCTATGGAACAAGTTGTTACAGTGATATATCCCCAAATATATAGGAAGCATTTGGGATTTAGTAATATTGTTTCATTGACCTTGTACCAGCATCTTTTTCCCTCTCATCAAATTTCCACTTATCTTAAAAAAAAACAAACCTCATAATGATTGCCCAAGCTGGCATTGACAGATGATTTTAAGGACAAGAGAGAAAAGTGAGTCCTGACACAAATATATATTTTATGTTGCAGCAGCTTCAAATAATAATGGAGATAAAGTGCATCTATGAAAACCCCAAGCTAATATCATATGTAATCATGAAAGATGGAATGCCATCTCCCTAAGATCAGATACAAGTCAAGGATGTTTACTCTTATCATTTCTATTCAACATAGAGGTTCTAGCTAGTGCCATAGATATATAAAACAAAACACAATAAAAATCCAGATTGTAAACTAAGTCAGGCTGTAAAGCTGTGTTTATTCACAGATAACATAATTATCTATGTAGAAAATATTTTGTCTCCAGAGAACCCAAAGTGAATCAACAAAAAACTTCTAGAACTAAGAAATGAGACTAGCAAGATGGCAGAACATAAAATTCAATGAAAACATAAATTGCATTTCTGTATACTAGTGACAATCTAAAATGAAATTAAGTGAGCAATTTCATAATATCAAAATAGTAAAATATATACAAACAAACTTTAACAAAATAAGTGCAAGACTTACACACTAACTACAAAACATTGCTAAAAGGATTAAAGACTTTCTAAATAAATTGTGACATAGTTCATATTCAAGGACAAGAATACTCACTATTGTAAAGATGAAATTCTCCACAAAATGGTCTATAAATTGAATGTAATCCTTATCACTATCCCAGAAGGAATCATTGCAGAAATTGACAAGTTGATCCTAAACTTCACTTGTAAATGCAAGATACCCTGACTAGCTGAAGTAATATCAAAAAAGAAGAACAAAGTTGGAGGAATCACACTTTCCTAATTCAAAATATAACTACAAATACACAGTTATCAAGACTGTGGTACTGGCAGAATGATAGATATATAGACAATTGGAATGTAATTAAAAGTTTATAAATTGTAATATTTATGGTCAATTGATTTTTGCCAAAGATATCCAGACAATCAATCAACTGGGGAAAGAATGTTTTCAACAAATGGGACTAGTATAATTGAATAGCCACATTTAAAAAAATGACCTGAGACCCTTATTTCATACCTTGCATAAAAATTCATTCAAGATGAAAGATAGCTGTAAATTTCAGAGCTAAAATTATTAACCTTCTAGAAGAAAATATAGAAAAAAATTGTGAGCTTAAATTAGGCAGAATTTTAGCTATAACAAGGAAAGCATGATCCATAAAAGAAAATCATAAATTGGACTTAATAAAATTAATATTCTTACCTCAGAAGAGACCATTGAGGAAATTAAAAGACAAGGCTGGGAGAAAATATCTGCAAATAGGATATCTAAGAAAGGACTCATATCCAAATATATATTCTTACAAATTAGTAATAAGATAACCCATTTTAAAAATGGACACAATTTTATATCTCTGTTTCACCAAAAGGATATATGAATAGGTAGATGAAAAGAAGCTTGTTATCACTACTTATTAGGGAAATAAAATTAAAACCACAATGAAATACTACTTTATACCTACTAGGATATCCATAGTACAAAAGACAGAAAATACTAAGTGTTTACGAAGATAGACAGCAGCTGAAACTCTCATACAGTTGTGGTTTCCACTTTATAGCAAGCAATTCAATTTTTTAAAAAGTTAAACATAAATTTACCATATACCCCAGCAATTACATTGCTAAAGATCAACCCAAGGAAAATGCAAACATATGCCTACAAAAAGAAAATGTAATTAGGTGTTCATAACAGTGACATCCATAATAGCAAAAACTGGAAATAACCCAAATGTCCATCCACTGGTAAATGGACAAAGTAACTGTAGTATGTTCATATAATGTGTTATTACTTACCAATCAAAATGATGAAAATACTGATACATGCAAAAGACTATATATTGTAGGATTTTATTTACATAAAATGCTTAGAAAAGCACAGTTATAGGGGCAGAAAGCAGATTAGTGGTTACCTAGGATTGGGGGTGGGAGTGGGTGTTAATTACAAATGGGAACAAGAGAAATTTTAAAGTGCCATATATTTCTAATATTGGGTGGTAGAAATGGCTATACTCACTGACAATTAACTAAAATCATTGAACCATAAATTAAAAAATGGGTGAATTTTATAGTATGCGAGCTATAGCTCCTCATAGCTGTAAAAACTTAATGGAGACCATTTTCAATAGCTGTGTGTTAAGTGTAAGTGGATATTTCTGTTAGGTTAAGATCATTAGTTTACATAGCTTTAAACAAAGGCCAAAGCACTTGAGGATTCCATAATAAGAATAGTTTGAAGGTTTTAGTTAGTTCATATTTATATAGAATTTATATTCCTGAATGGCAAGTCCTATTAAGGGATGATCATCATAACCCATATTATATTTTCAATCACTTTGGGATATAAATCCTTTATCCACTTAATGTTCTTTCTGTAAGCCCTTGCCTAGAGAGTTCTTCTCACAAATTTTGTGAGAATTGGAACTAATGAATAGAATTGCATCTTATTCTTGGTCCTTTAAGAAAAAAATAATACCTTCTCTGAGGAAGAACAAATTGCATTACAAATGTCCTCATTAATTTTTACAACAGGCTTTTTTGGAAAAAAATAAAGTGTGTCCTTAAAAGCAGATGCAATTTTATTTTAAAATCTTGTCTCCTTCTTAGATTTCAGGAGTTGAGTTAATACTGATATCAATATAGAAATGACAAGGAATTACTCAACAAGTTTAGCTTACCAAGTATTAAATTAGTAAGACTTTTGAAATGATGGACTTACTATTCATCAAATATGTAAAACTTACTATGAAATGAAAAAAAGATTTTAAATATGCAGATGTAAAGTACTCTATTTCAAGAAAAGCTGTAATTAGAAATGCATTATGCTTAAATGAGTTGCCACATCTTTCTCTTGTTGATGAAAGAAAAAAATGTAGCCTATTTTTTTTCTCTCAAAAAAAAAAGTTTTCCCCCATTCACTATGATTTTTTTCCAGATTTAGAAAAAAAATGATCTGAAAAATACCAATTTCAGAAGGAATATGTTGAATAAAGAAAGCAGGACTGAATAGAATACTCTTATCACATTCTTGGCTATTTGGATACTCTCCTACAAATACAGATTTTCTGTAGTTTTATAAAAACTGTACATAGTTAAAATTATATTTTGGTTGTAAGCTTTAAATAATTAAGAATAGTTTTGAAGGTTTTATTTTCAAATGCCCAATCATTCCAATATCTTTTATTTGACTGACAGAACATTTATGAGATGTATTCGTTCAAAAAATGTGCATTTAGTACTTACTATCTATATCAGCAGTTGCCAACTGGTGGTCTGTGGACCACTGGTGGTCTGTAAGGTCTGAAAGTTTGGCAACCATGATCTATATATATAAAAGCCTAAGCAACTGAACAACCTAATGACCAGTTGACTGGTCACTATGACATGCACTGATCACCAGGGGGCAGATGCTCAGTGCACTTCCACAGCCAAACTTCCCTGGGCAGCCAACCTCCTGCGGCCTCTCCCTGATCAGCCCTGATTTGCCAGCCAAGCTGAGGGACCCCACCTGTGTACAAATTTGTGCACCAGGCCTCTAGTGTATTAGATAAAAAGTCAGGATAAATGAGAAAGGGATTTTGATGGTGGGGAAATTTCACTGGGGAGAAGAAATGGAAACACAGAGAGGACCCTTTTTAATGGGAATGAAATTTCCAGGATTCAATAAATTAACAGCAATTTAAATTCAGAGGTTTGAGAACTTCAAAAACTCTGAGCAGGATTACTTCATCCAAATGCAGCGCTTAGAGACTTGACCAACCCTACTTGGCTTCTATCAACCATATGGTGATCCACCCCCCTTTTGAGTTCCTCTGGGAAAGCTCAAGACTTTCAAAAGAATTGACTATTTGTTGCAGCCAACACCTAAAACGATAAGCTCCTGACCTACTTCTCTCAAAGGACTTCCTGAAAAAGGCCTGCAGTGTGAATCCCGTCCTCTTTCCCTTTGAGATATATACTGTATGTTTCTCTCATAACTCAGATATGTCTTTCCCGAGAATCTGAAAGCCATTCCTTTGAAATATAACTATCAGGAAGACTAAGCCTCTGTCTCCCAGTCTCTGCGGGAGTACAGAACCCTAACTTTCATAATGGCCAGTTTGCAAACACTGACCAACCCCTCATAATTTTTCAGTTCCCTGACTCTACTTGAGCCACCCCTGCCCTATTTGCTTCTCTTCCCTCCAGTATCCCTTTGAAACACTCAATCCTATGCAAATCAGAATTGAGCTCAGCTCTTGGCCCCACTCTCAGTAGTTGCTAAATGAAATAAGTATTTATGGCTTTAATGAGTATCCAGATTTGTTTATCTTTAACAGGCTTACTCCTTGATATCAGTGATATACATACACTCTTCTCCAAATAAGAGGAGTGAACTCCAACAAGGCATTTAACAAACTCACAAGAGTAAGCAAAGTCTAAGCAATTTTAACAATGACAGATCCCTACCTGAAATGAACTCCTCCCCTTCTAATATCTCAAATTATGGAAGCAGGAGGGGTGAGGGATGGGGTGGAATGGGATGACAGTATATAATCTATCTTCAAACTGCAGCTCAGAGTGAAACAAAGATGTATGTCTCTGGTATGGTGAGAATGAAATTAAGTCATCTTACTAGGGTTGGAAATAAAATATTGGAGACCAGCTATAATAAAAGAAATATTAATCATGCTCTGTTAACTGTGATTCTGATTAAAGAAAGCACATTCTCCCTGCACATGAGAACTCGTAGCTCACCTGGAAATGCAGCCCATCCTCCTCATCAGGGAGTTGCCTATTACCATGGCAAGATTAGCAACCTTGTTGTAGAAACCAGAGTTGCCAGCCCTTTGCAGACCCCATTCATTTGTATATCACCAGCCCTTTGAAGACCCCCAGCCTTTTTATACCCTAAGGTCTTTGCAAATCTCCAGCCTGCATTACCTGAAAACTGCCCTTTTGCCTACTTCCCCATGTAATCTTTGTCCTCGTACCCAACATAAGCAGCTGGCTTATGGGGGAAGGCAGAGTAGATTTTTGTGGATGACCTACTCTCCCACTGCCAGCAGTATTGGAATAAACAGTCATATATGATCCAACCCTGTCTTTGCTTAATTGGCTCAAGTAGAGACAGGCAGTGCGGATCCATTGATACAGGATACATATCAGGAAAACAAACAAACACAGATCTAGAGAGAGTCTCCTAAGCACCAAGAAAGTGAAAAGAAATAGCCTAATAACTACAGAAAAAGGAGAGAAAAAGAAGCGATAAAGACAGAAGGGGGGAAGTGATGCAAAAAATAAATTATCCAACTTAGAATAAAATATAACCCAAGAAAGAAAATAATTTCCTACATGTGTCTTGCACTATAAAATAACATATTCAATAAAGGTAGAGATAAAAAATGAGATGATTAAATAATAAATGATATTAAAATAGAGATTACATATCTTAAACAATATATTGTGGACAAATCAAATACCATCCAGGACAAATAAATTAAGAATAAATATCCTAAATGGACAGAATCAAAATGACTGCAAATAGAATTACTCAAATGGAGACTGGCTGATATAATCACAGTCAACGAAGATAAACATGAAAAAAGAGTTAAAACAATTAGAGTAAATCTAAAATGTAGAGGCTAGACAACTATGATTTAAAATAAAACTTTTGTGTACTGGAGTAAAGAATCTAAGCTAACAATTTAAACATATAAAAACATCCCCTGAAGGGAAAGAACAATTCAAATTTGGAAAAAGCACTATATTCCAGAAAACACACAGATATAGTCTAAATTATTAAAATGGAAGAGTTAAAAATAATTCTTTGTTATATATGCAGACAAATCAAACCACTGTGAAGAAGGAAAATCCAGACCAATGGCTACACATTTCTGATAAGAAATTTAACTGAAAAATGTATTGCCAATTAAGGGTTTATTGCAGTACCAAGCAGCCATTGCCATCATAAAGCAACTAAGGGAGTAGAATGCCCATAAGCCTTTCTGTTTTGTGTTGTGTTTCTGTTTTTGGGGCGGGAGATTAATGTATATCTCATTACATTCTTGAAATCCAGACATTGAAAAAAATTAAAATGAGGACCCCTGGAAAAGAATGGATAAAATACTGGTAAATACAATGAATAAACCATTTAATAATATAATTAATAGTAAGTAATTGTGGAGGTATAACTACAGAATAGAATGGAAAAGTTATAAATATTATTAATGTAAAAATAACATAAAGGTTGAGGGATGTGTAGGAGAAAGTGAACACTTATGGTCTCACCTTTTATAGCAGGGAGTTGATCATTATTGCCTTAACTGAATCATGGTTTAAAAAATATGTAATGATGCCCTAGCTGGTTTGACTCAGAGGATAGAGTGTAGGCCTGTGGACTGAAGGGTACCAGATTTGGTTCCAGTCAAGGATACCCAGTGGGGGGGACTCTACAGGAGGCAGCTAGTCAATAATCCTCATCTTTGCTATTTCTAACTCTCCCTTCCTCTCTGAAATAAAAAAAAATATATTTTTAAAATATATAATCACTCTAACCTCTTTCCTGTTTTCTATAATCTATTAAGTTTAAGAATATAACTCTTATAAAATAATCATTTATTTGACATGGAACAGGCTTTTTGTCTATTTACTTTTCTTTTACTTTGAAATAAATTTAAAAATAAACATTTGAAACACATAGTTTTGTGTTAATATGATTAGGACATTACTAGACTGTGGTTCTTGACTATTTTCACTGGTTTAGTAGTCCCCAAGTGGCATTGCTTCCTGTTTTAATTCTACTTGTAAAAGGAAAAGGTAATTACTAGTTAAAACCACTCATGAAATTAGTGCGCAAGTTTTAAGGATTAATAACAAATATCGCATGAGAGAATCAATGAAGTAATAAGTTGATGTATAAGGATGAATATGGTTAGGGGATGTAAAGAATGCCAGAAAACCAACTGAAAAATATAAAAGGACTCTTGCTACTAAATGTCATGTATTTGATATAAATATAAGTTAATCATGTGTGCATGTTACTTTACCAAATTTAATACATAAGCATAACTTTTATTTGTTAATTACCTGCTCTTGAAAAGTCAGTTCCATTATATTTCAAATTGAAAGCTTGCCCTCTTTTATTACTAACAGTTACAGAGGTTATTTCAGTTCTCAGTAATAATGCAGGTATAATTCAGTTAAGTATAAGTTAACTGAATGAATCCTAACAAGTTTATTGGACAGCATCCCTCTACCTTATTTGGGATTAAAAATGTATAAAAGTTGCCCTGGCCAGTTTTGCTCAGTGGATAGAGCCTCAGCCTGTGGACCAAAGGGTCCAGGTTCAGGGGCACATACCTGGGTTTCAGGCTTCTCACTGGCTGGGGCTATGGTCAGTGCTCTTGCAGGAGGTAACCAATTGATGTGTTTATGTCTTTCCCTCTCTCTTCCACTCTCTCTAAAAATCAATGGAAAAAATATCCTTGTATGAGGGCTAAAAAAAAAAGGAAATGCATAAGAGCCTTGAAGCCCTAGCCAGTTTGTCTCAGTGGATAGAGTGTCGGCCTATGGACTGAAGGATTCCAGGTTCAATTCCGGTCAAGGGCACATACCTGGATTGCAGGCTAGGTCCCTAGTAGGGGGCATGGAGGAGGCAGCTGATCAATGACTGTTATCAATGATGTTTCTAGCTCTCTCTCTTCCTCTCCTTCCCTCTCTGAAAGCAATATATATATATATATATATATATATATATATATATATATATATGTGAATTATGAGGACATTCGTATAGTCTGTATCAATATTTATCTTCAAGGTTCTTTTTAAATATATATATATCTTATATATATATATATGATATATATATATATCTTATATATATTTATATATATATATCATATATATATATTTTTAAAAGAACCTTGAAGATAAATATTGATACAGCCTATATGAATGTCCTCATAATTCTCATCAATACTGTTTATATATTATTTAGTTAATTGAAATATTTTATAAGCAATGAGTTACTATAAGAAACAAGGCATTTAAAGGAAATTGAAAAGTAGACATTTTTCAAAAATGTATTTGTGTGAGTGTGTATGTGTATGTATATGTGGCTCTAAATTATACTTTAATGAGAGCACAAAAATCAACAGTGCTTCCTGTTTTTTAACAATAGGAGCAAAATTTTATAATAATTTAAGTAGCATGCTATTTACTTTCAATCTAGCAAGTTAATATAAGTTGATTACACACTCTGGCAGATGTTTTTATTAAGGAGGAGATGAATATGACCATCTCTGCCCTAAAATAGCATAGTGTGATTGTGCTCAAGGCTAAAACAAGGGTGTTCTAAGACTTTTCCCAAAATTATATTAAAATGTTTTACTTTTACATAGCCCTTTGCAACAGTAAATGATGTTTACAAATATTATCCTATTTATCACCACAGTCATCCAGATTTAATCTGGATGGAGCGTGGACATGTGCAAACACCAAGTTTAAAAATAGATACTTTTTTCTACTACACAAAGCTATTTCTCTATATCTTGATCTCATTCCCAAATTAGTTCCTATACCTGTTTTCTCCTAATCTCTACCATCATCTCAAAGCCAATATGATCCCTGCCTTAGAAATGAGGTATCAGATGCTCAGTACCTTGTCTTATATAACATAGCTGTGTCTATAAAGGAACCCTAAATATCAGTCAATTTTTTTCCAAAGAGAAGAGGTTTACAAGTTTGGGAAAATTATAGTGGAAATGTCAAGTCTCTACTTGATATAATTAAATAATCTATATCTATCTATCTACCTATCTATATATCTATATCTATCTATATGCATGTATATATATAAATATATGATATCTAATAAAAGAGTAATATGCAAATTGACCATACCTCCAATATACCCACAAGCCATGCCCACCAGGCAATCAGGAGCAAATAAACCCCAACCAAGATGCAGCCACTGAGAGCAGGAGGGAGGCTTGGGTTTCCCCGGCAATGAAGCCAAACTTTCTGCCTGCACTTGCTGGCCTAGGCTTCCACTCAATGCTACAAAGTTTCAATTATAGAAGATACATAATCCCAACAGAAATGGCAGCAGCGAAAGGAGCTAGAGAGAGCCGAAGGTAGGGTTGCCCCAGTGATGGAGGAAGCCAAGCTTCTGCAGCCCTAGCACCTAGGCCTCCACTCTAGGCTACAAAGTTTCTATTATAGAATTTTAATGAACCCAAACAGAAATGGCTGTCACCACAGAGTGAGCAGAAGGCTTGGCTCCACTCCAGACTACAAAGTTTAAATTGTAGAACATAAATTAATCCCAGATCCCAGGGCCACCACTTGGGTCACTGGGGGACATGGCCAGCCTGAAAACCACCACAGGCCACTTGCCCAGGCCACTCCCGCACCAAGGGCACTCCCACCCTGATCCAGGACACCCTTCAGGGCAAACCAGCTGGCCCCCACCCATGCACCAGGCCTCTATCCTATCTAATAAAAGAGTAATATGCAGATTGATCATCATCATTCCAACACGTAAGATGGCTGTCCCCATGTGGTCAAAGATCCTGCCCCAATGTGAACACAAGATGGCCACCACAAGATGGCCAGCAGGGGAAGGCCATTAGCAGGGACTAGGCCTGAAAGGGAGGGTAGTTGTGAGGGACCAGGCCTATAAGGGAGGGCATTTGGGGACAATCAAGCCTGCAGGGGAGGGCAGTTAGAGGTGACCAGGCCCAGCAGAGGAGTGAAGTTGGGGGCAAACGGACTGGCAGGGGAGCAGTTAGACATCAATTAGGCTGGCAGGGTAGTGGTTAGGGGGTGATCAAGCAGGCAGGCAGAAGCGGTTAGGGGCAATCAGGGAAGCAGGCGGGCGAGCAGATTGCAGCCAGCAGTCCTGAATTGTGAGAAGAATGTCTGACTGCCTGATGTTCTAAACAGGCAGTCGGACATCCCTTGAAGGGTCCCAGATTGGAGAGTGTGCAGGCTAGGCTGAGGGACACCCCCCCACCCCCATGTACGAATTTTATGCACCAGGCCTCTAGTATGTGTATGTGTGTGTGTGTGTGTGTGTATATATATATATATATATATATATATATATATATATATATATCCAGCATCCATTACAGTGGAATTCCAGAATAGCCGGTGGCTATGACATGCATTGTGGCAGTCAACTAGCCTGATAGCCTAGATCAACCCTGCCCTCAACACCTTTGTTGTGAGCCAAATTAATAAATGCCCACTGATTTGGTTAGTGAGTCAATATTCAGGTTGAGTCACCTACTAACTCAGTAAACCTGGCCAGAGGAAGGAAGGAAAGGAGGAAGGTGGTACAAAAGTGGAAGGGGCGGGGGAAGGAAGCAGTAACTGACACAGCAGCTCAAAGACAAGAGCCCTAAAGTTTCACACCAACCACAGAGGGAGCTGCCCTCCCCTACCCCCCTCCACAAGCCAGCCCCACCACTGATTGGCTCTCCAACACCCCTAAATCACTGCCTCGCTCCCTGATGCATGTACATTTAGTGCAAGCATAAGAAAATAATTACCAATCCCTTCTGTCCCTGACCATGGACTCCAGGGGGCTCTGCTAATCCTACAGCCAAGGTGTGGAATTCTCCCTCCATGGCCCACAGCCCAGGAGACCTTCCAAGTTAGCAAAAAGGCTACCTAAGCATTAATGGGATGGCAGCTCTTTGCTAAGGAATGTAGAGAGGCTGGGTGGGAGTTTTGTGAAATTGTGATGACTTGCAGATTAGGTGAGCTTTCAATCTCTCTTTAAAAGGAGCAGAGAAGAGAACCCTCAGGCTGCCAGGAGTAACAGCAGAAGGTAGGCACATTCAAAAACAGAAAAACTTTTAAACAGACATGAAGATCATATTGGGAAACTGAGGGCAGAGCCCCGGGAAGAACACAAAAATCATTAAAGGGCTATCATCTATCTTGATACAGGTTTACAAACAACACATAAACAACTTCATCTCATGGCATGTGAAATGCAAAACAGTTCTGTTGTGGGTTTTCTTTTGGTCATCCTTAAAATATAATTAGATTCAGCTGGTGAAAAGCTATAGCTTCCAGCATTAGACCCCATGGCTGGCACAGCCCCATGGGCCGCCATCAGGGTTGGCTGCCCAGATCCCACCCATGCAAGAATTCATGCACTGAGCCTCTAGTTCAATTATATATTTCAGTACATGTTATCTAAATATTATTGATTTAGACATATTGTTTTTTTCTTATGCACATTACATGAGATAAGAAATGTAGCTCAACTCTTCATATCTTTGACATCATTATCAGTGGTAGAATGTTGTATTTGTTACCCCCCCCCCCAATATACCATACTCCCTGCTCTTGTGTAGTTTCCCCACTCTCTGGGCTTGGCCTTTATAACTTGCTTTGGCTCATGGGGCAGCAGTGCTATCTGTTGCACTGCTCACTCTTTAAAGCCAGATGCCATGCTGTAATAAAGCTTACATGTTAAAGGTTGAGAAGCAAGAGGTCTAAAACAGGAATAGGCAAAGTAGATAAACCCATAGGTCTATACTCTGTTATTTTGAAGTTTTATTGGAACATAGCCACATCCATTATTTTACATGTTTGCCTATGGCTGCTTTGAAACCACAGTGGTAGAGGCGAATATTTATAACAGTGACCAACGGACCACCAGGCCTAAAATACTTACTGTCTAGCCCAGTGGTCGGCAAACTCATTAGTCAACAGAGACAAATATCAACAGTAAAAACATTTGAAATTTCTTTTGAGAGTCAAAAACTGACTTCTGCATATGGGCCACGAAGTTTCAATCACACTGTATGTGCCCGTACATAGTGTTTTCGGGAAGAGCCACACTCAAGGGGCCAAAGAGCTGCATGTGGCTCGTGAGCTGCAGTTTGCCGACCACTGGTCTAGTCCTTCATGGAAAAAAATGTACTGGTCCCTGATCTAGAATATAAGGCAACCTCATATTTTTGAGGGGTAATTTTTGAGAAAAATTATCAAGTATTAGCTGTGACCTTGGGCTATCACTTCCTCTCTCTGAGCCTTTGTTTTCCTCATTTGTAGAATGGTGACAGCAGTGGCCACAAGGTGTGTGTGTGTGTATCTATCTACCTACCTACCTACCTACCTACCTATCTACCTAATGTGGAAATAACAATCAGATATTTGGACTCCATGTCCAGTACTCTTGACTCATCTTTTATTTAGGATATGAAGACCACAGAAAATACATAGACTCTGGTTTTAAAATATATGGTACCCCTTCCTAATATGTAACCATTTATGGAAGTGGAAGTCTGCAATAGGAAGTAAAGTGAATTAACCTAGTGAATCTATACATACTTGATTTTGAGCTCTCTTAAAAAATAAGCATGCCTAAATGTAATAGGTATGACTCTATTAA
Source organism: Antrozous pallidus (assembly GCA_027563665.1). NCBI lineage: Eukaryota > Metazoa > Chordata > Mammalia > Chiroptera > Vespertilionidae > Antrozous > Antrozous pallidus. Next base: position 125,175,757 of record CM050509.1, read on the forward strand.
TTTTCTGCCTTGAAAGGCTATTTGTCATCAATTTCACACTACTAGAATGTTACCATGATCAACTCGTTCTGTAAAAAGTAAAAATCAATGCCTATTTAATGTTAAAGCTGGTAATTCAATGAAAGTATGTGGGGCTCTCAGGATGTAGCACACAGTATACTGAAATCAAGAAGCAAAACCTAATAAAAAGAATTTACTGCCCGGCAGGTGTGTCTCAGTGGTTGAATGTTGACCCATGAACTGAGAGGTCACTGTTCCATTCCTGGTCAGGGCACATACCCAGATTGCAGGCTTGATCCCTAGTAGATGGCATGAGGGAGGCAGCTAATCCATGATTCTCTCTGAAACCAATAAAAACGTATTTTAAAAAAGAATTTACTGTTCAGAGCTCAAGTGGACAGACTGATAGGGTTTCAGAGTTTGGTAACATCACTCCAGACCTTGTACTATTGATCTATTAAAAAGATGGTGAGGAGCAAGATAAAAGTACCTTTTGTAATGCAATGCAGTTCTGAGCTATTTCTTTTCGAAAAATGGCAAATGAACTTGCCTTTAATAAATAGACAATAGGGAGAAAAAGCATATTGACCTACTTGATGCATATGTATGACACGTGGATATTTTAAAATTTCAAGAAGGAAATTTTGAGGCTAATTATTTCTAGTAGCTGTAAAAACAAATAATACTAGCCCTACAAGCTTGGCTCAGTGGTTGAGCATCAACCTATTAACCAGGAGGTCATGGTTTGATTCCCGGTCAGGCCACATGCCCAGGTTGTGGGCCTGATCCAGTGTGGGGTATGAGGGACACAGCTAATCAATGATTCTCTCTCATCATTGATGTTTCTATCTCTCTCTCCTTCTCCCTTCCTCTCTAAAATCAATAAAATATATTTTAAAACAACAACAAAAATAATATTAGTAATTAAAGATTTGGATGGCATTTACTGGGATAACTCTAAAACTTGGTAAACTACAATTGAAACCTAACTAGTCAGCAAAACCTCCAGTTGAACACAGATTGCAGATATCTAACAGCTTTTCAGAGTTAAATAGATTGGGAAGTCAAGAGACTAATGACTAATTGAGTTGTAGCAGAGCTTCTCAAACTTGAAGGTTCATCATAATCCCCTGGAAGCTTATTAAAATACAGGTTGCTGGGCTCCATCCCCCAGAGTTTCTAATTCAGTAGGTCAGAGACTAAGTCAGAGAATTGCAGTTTCTAACATTCCAAGAAATTTTAATGTTGATGTCTGGAGACCACACTTTGGAAACCACTGGCTTAGTTATTCTGTGCTGGGAAGAACTGAGAAACCCTGACTCCACATTTCTCATTCTTGTAAATGTTTTAACTCTCACAGGGATATCTGAAAGAGTAGTCATTAAGAATTAGTCAAAACTTATAAATACCCCTTTGTCTAGGCATACTATAAAATAATTCTTTAACATTGTATTTGCATTTTGGGCTTAGAATTTCAAATAGCTAATGTAACCTTGCTGTATACCAATTGTGTTCTTAGAATTTAGAAGATAAGAATGAAACCAGTAATTATCTGTTAGAATGAAGTTTCAAAAACAGTAGTTTGAAGAATAGTGTTTTTTGGAATGCCCATCTAATTCCTCAGAGTTTAAGTTATCAATTGTATACCCTTCTTCATAAATAATTTGACATTAATTTTCAATGTTTTTAATGTTTACTATGAAAAAGTATTACTTTTATTTACTTATAAGCTGTTAGTAGTAGGTAGGTGGTGTGATTTTACTTTAAAAGTTATACAATCATCTAGCTTGACACTGCTTTTTGCATAATGAGCCACATATTATGCACATGTTTGTCTAATTTAGAAAATTATGTTTATAAGATGCTGCAGAAATTTAGGGGAAAAAATTTTCCCATCACAACCAGAATCCTTCTTAGGAAGACCTGTCTATAAATATTTCATATGCTTATGAAGAAACCTGAAGAAGTTAGTGACCCATATGAAGTATGCAAATTTTTGTAATCCTTTAATTAAATTTATGGTGTGTTTGTGTTGCTAACTAAGATTTACCATTGAAAAGTTTCTACACTGAAATGTATGTCATTACTGCACAAGACTATAATCTATAATGAAACCCAGTAAGATGTCAGCCAAGAAATCAAACTAAAATAAAAATTTTAAAAGCATTAAAAGTTTATATGCTCTTACACAAAGGATTTTCTCATTTTTCAAGATTTGCTAATAGAATCATAAGACATTGTCAAATCTTACAGTGTTGTAGAAACTAAAATAGAGGAATAATGGTAACAGTGAAAGCAAACTGTGAACATGGCATTATAGAGAATAGATAGAGCACATGTTAAAAATGCAGATAGGAGTAGATGGTGTCCATAGTAAGTGAAGAATACTCTCCAATGGCATAAAATATTAATATATACTATTGATACACCAGGAAATTGAAACACAAGGAGAAAGAACCAAAATTATCATTCTCAGGAACCCAGACTAGATGTCCAAACAACACCTATATTCTCAGCTATACAGAGAAGCCGAGGGACGACAGGGAAGTATGAAAAAGGGCATCTTTGAAGAGGATTTTTCTTCAGCTGCCAGTGAAAAAATAAAACTTCACATCATATGCAAATAAGTAAATGCATTATCTCAAATAACATGCAGCTCTTAGGTAGGGCACACACAAAGCTTGGTATGTCCGGGCTCCATGTCAGTAACTCAGAGATTCTCTTGGCTTGCTTCAGATAACACCCTCAGAACAGACTGATAGCGCAGTGTAGTGGATGAGGAAACATTCTTCTATTTATGTACACGTCTCAGGTGCCTATTTTTGAGTCCTGACTCTGACACTCAGTAGCTGTTTGACCCTACGTAAGTTACTATACTTCTCTGCAACTCAGATTCCTCTTTTTAAAACCAAAGATGGTATTTTTTCCAGCCTTATAATTGACTAGAGGCCCAGCACACATGAAATCGTGCACAGTTAGGGTCCCTAGGCCTAGCCTGGCCTCTGTCGCATGGGCTCTGCCACCCTGCAATGCTGCATCAAGCTCCCGGCCCCTCGACTGCTCCTCGAGACTCCCCCTCTCCCCTCCCTGCCCTCGACTGCTCCGTGAAGCTTGCTGCCGCCCTGCAAATCTCTCCACTGGATGCTTCGCGAAACTCTCCCCACCAGGTCACTGCTCCACGAGGCTCCCCAGACTCTGCTTCTGTTCCAGGAAACTCCCCCACCCCGCGACCACTTCGCAAAACTCACTGCTGCCTTGGTAACTGCTCCATTAAGCTCACTGCCACCCCACAAAGCAGCCTGCCACTGTGGTTCAACAGTCTCCAGTCCTGCCCTGCCACCAGCGCCCCCTCATGGTGAGCGGCTCAGGGGGCTGGGAAAGAGGGGGGGCCAAGAGATGCTCCATGCACTTCCTGAGGACCTGTTGTCCTTTTGATCATGACGTCACCTAGCTCTTTATATATATATATATTAGGATGCACATGTAGGGTCCTTAAAACATTGACTGTCACATAACTCTCTGAAAAAAGATGAGCAATGATGATGATCGCTATGGTGGTCACTCAGAGGATTCAGATAGGTTTCTGTCTTGTGGGAGACACTAATGTGAACAGAGAAACGGTATACACACATATGTCAACAATGACCTCTAAATACACATTCACACCCAAACACTCTGTCAGCAAAGTTATTAAGTGGATAGTGTCTGAGAGTTACGTACAATAGCTTCTGCTCCTCTGTCTCTAGTCCAAAGCAGGCACCAAAACTCTCAGCAGTTGCCTAGCAGGGAAGCCATAAGCATTTGTTGTTTCCTAAAGAACTCATGATCTCCCTGTGCTTCACCCAGTTGACTTTTCTGTGATGTGTTTGGCCTTGGGAAATAAGCCAGTTAGAGAAAGATCAGTATCTTGATCTCACTCATATGTAGAATTTAATGAATAAAATAAACTGATGAACAAAATAGATCCAGAGACATAGAAGCATGAAACAGACTGATAAATTTCAGAGGGAAGTTGGGGATAGGCAATTTATATGCACATATGCATAGCCCATGGACACAGGCAATATTGTGGTGAAGGCCTGGGAGGAGTGGGTGCACAGTGGAGGGGGTCAATGGGTAAAAAGGAGGACATCTGTAATACTTTCAACAGTAAAGCTAATTTTTTAAAATCCATTTTGCCTCCTTTCTGAAATAGTTTTACATTACTTTTTCTGATCCATCTTTACTACTGGTTTCTCTTATGGACTCTTCTACTATACCTAGCAACTTATCCCCCCCCCCCCCCGCCAAACACTTTTAAAATTACATTTGCATTGAGAGTTTTTTCTTAGCTAAGTGGATAATATTGATACTATACGTGATGGTTGAGAGAATTTGTTCACAGTGAAAGGAAGCAATAATAATAAAAACAATAATATTGAACTAATTTTAAAAATTTAGATACATAAGATGCATTCTAGAATTAGAAACAAATGCATTTAGGGGTTAGCAATCAGTTGCAAGGCAGAAAATGCTATGATAAAGAATATACTCTTTCTTATGTTAGTCAACTTGAAAAATATGATCAAAATGTAGATTTCCAGAAATCTTTTGAATAACTTAACTGTAAGTCATAGCTGTGAGAATTCTGTTGAGGGACAATATTCAGGCTAAAGAAGTTGTTTGAATTATTTTCATTGGAAGAATATTTCAAACTACAGAAAATATGATTAAGAACCTTAATCTGTTTGGCTCAGTGGATAGACTGTCAACCTGTGGAGAGAAGGATCCTAGGTTCTATTCCAGTCAAGGGCATGTACCTTGGTTGTGGGCATATCAGTGAGAAGATGCGCAAAAGGCAGCTGATCGATGTTTCTCTCTCATTGATGTTTCCAACTCTCTATTCTTCTCCTTTCTTCTCTGTAAAAACTCAATAAAATATATTTTTAAAAAGAAAATATTATTAAGAACCTGAGAAATGACTCACTGACACCATAAGATCTCAGCTCTCACAAAATGTTTCATAAACACTGGAATTTTTTATGTGTTTTTATAGTTAGTAGATCTGGCACATGGTAGGTACTAAATAAATATTTGTTGAAAGGAATTAATCTAAAAACATGATAATTGTTCTCTTTTAGAGTTAGAATACAACATGATTATCTTGAAACTTCCATGTTAGTTAACACATGCATTTTTATAATCAATATATCTAAAATTTTATTTGAAAAATATTTTGACATAGCTCAGACATACAAACAAGTTGCAAAAATAGTACAAATAATTGCTATATATTTTTCATATCCTCCAAATATTGGCATATAGTCTTTCTCTTTGTATTCACATAATACATATAAATATGGAAATATTTAGGGGTAAAGGACAATCATAACCATAGCGAAATTGTCATCTGAAGACCTCATTCAAATTTCACCAATTGTCCCTATTAAGTCCCTTACAGAAAAATGAACCCCAGTATCATGCTTTCCACAAAAGTTTAAATGATCTCCTTTAATCTGGAAGAGTTTCAGTCCTTCCTTGTTTTTTATGACTTTGATTTTTTTATGAGTACAGGTCAGCTATTTTATAGAGAGTCTTTAAATCTGGGTTTATCTGTTCTTTTGATTTGATTCAGGTTGTGTATTTTATGGCAGGGATATCACAGATTTGATATTCTTCTCAGTGCTTCACCTTAAGGTTCACATTTTTATTTTCCCAATGACAGATTTTGTTAACTTTGGTCCTTGGTTAAAAGTGTTTCTAGGGCTCTTTTCCTTCTGTAGGGTCTAGGAAAGAATTGTTTCTTTGCCTTTTCTAGCTTCTTGAGGCTGCAGACATTCCTTGGCTCATGGTCACTTTCTCCATCTTTAAAGTTCTTGTGGTGGTGGTGGTGTGTGTAGCGGGGGACTGTTATGCCTGCCATCCTCAAGTGGTGTTTGCCAGGTGTCTTCACTGAAAAGTTACTATTTTCCCCTTTGTATTTGATCATTGTATTGTGGGAGATAGTTTGACACTATATAAATATTTTTTTTACTCATAAAACACACACTAGTTTTAGCAACCATTGATGATGATTCTTGCCTTGAATCTAAAAGTTTAAAAATTATTTTTCCCCATTGCTTGACCTTTTAAGAAATTCCAGGCTGCCCTTCAGACCATATATCTTAGGGGAGGTTGATCCCAAAGCAGATCCTGAGATAAAGATATGAGTGTAGCCTGGCCTTCATAGCTCAGTGATTGAGCTTCGACCTGTGAGCCAGGAGGTCACAGTTTGATTCCCAGCAGGTTGCGGGGTTGATCCCCAATGTGGGGCATGCAGGAGGCAGCAGATTATTTTCCATTATTGATGTTTCTTTCTCTCCCTCTCCTTTCCTCTCCCTGAGATCAATAAAAATTAAAATAAATTTTTAAAAGATGTGGGTGGAAAGAATTCATTTGGTATGGGATTCCAGGAATTACAGAGAAGGAGCGGGAAAGGGAGACAAGCAAAAGAAGAAATCCCGTGAAGGGTGTATTAATGATCAGGGTTTTGTGGGGAAATAGTGCTTACATTCCGCAGGGACCCCCCAAGAGCCTGTATAGAGCACTTTTCAGAATTTTCCCACCGCGGAGTGAAGAGTTGGGTGTATTTATGCTCCATCTCTCTCGCTCTCTCTCTCTCTCTCTCTCTCTCTCTCTCTCTCTCTCTCTCTCTCTGTAGGCATTAACTCTCCATCGCATCTGAATGGCATGCTCCAGTGTCCAGAAAAAGCTCGTAATCAGAGAGACCTAAGTGCTTGAGTTAGGAAGCATGTACAAAAGCTGTCTATTAAAGATACAGGCAATATCCAGGCCCATGGAGGAGGTAAGGGAGGGGAAATTAAGCATCTTTTATAATTTATTTGTACTTTTACTGATTAAAAGAAATCTTTAATAATATCATTAGCCTTCCAGAGTCCTCTTCAGCTTACTATAACCTTGAGTAATAACCATTTTATCTTGTAGATTATTTCAGCAGCTCTCTTACAGTGTCTGGAATCATTGACCCTCAGAGGTAGACAGAATCCAAGAGGTATCACGGTCAACTTATATTTAATGGAGAGAAATCCAAAGGCTAGGAATTCCCAGAGATGCCTGCCATCCCCAAAATGTTTAGTGACAGTGTTACAAATAAAAATGTGGGCACCTAACTTTCTTATTAAAATAAACTATACATACATGAGCAGAAATGCACTAAAAGAAAACATTATGGTCATATTTTGCTAATAAGAGAGGGAATATTTCCTTGATCTTTTCATTCTACTGTGTAATCAGTATCTCTCTGCTAGGTGGGCATTAAAAAGAAAAAGTTAATTTATTTTTGCAAAAACCACAGCACAGTTGTCTTTAGGCTTTTTATTCAGAAAGGCCTGGGGAACTTATCTTCAGCTCTTTTATATAGGAATAACTGAAGAAATATTGCAGAAGTAACAGGATACTGTGAAACAGTAGCATAATATATATTTTTCACATATAGTGATTTTAGGTGTCACTTTGCCTTCTAAGCTACAGTTATTTGTTGCATTCGTTCCATTATCTTGTGGAAAGGCAACAGGGTCATAGCAATCTCGACCCTGCATAGCAGTAGGTATATGGTAACCCTTCAGCTCAGTAGCATAGGATGTTATTTTCTCTAGATACTTTCTAAAATAGAGTAACCCTTAGTCATTTCAAAACTAAACTGAATGAAATATCAAGTTAGACTTGTGAAAATATAAACAATAGATACCTTCAAATAATACCTATTATATTTCAGGTTAGGACAGTGGATTTCAAATGACTAGGCTTTTTGTCAACTGTATGATAGTGCAAGTTTTTTAGCCTCAGTAAACATCAGTTTTCTTATCTCTAAAATGGGGTTAATAACAGTGCGTGCCTTTTAAGATTGCTGAGAAGATTAAATGAAGTGATCTATGTAACATTTTTAGCACATATAATGAGATCTTCATAAATATTAACTGTTAGTATCATGAATACTAGCGAAGTACCACACACAACTAAGACAATCATACACAGGTAATTTAATCATTGAAGGCCAATATGCTACAGGGTTGAAGAAAACAGGAAAGAAAATACGAATGCTGCTACTCTACGGTTACTGAAATAATATCATGACTTCAGGATCTTTATAGAATTTTGAATGAAGTGTGAAATCAGGCTTAACTTAAATTAGATTTAATTCAAATCATTAATTTATCTATGTAATAAAAAAGTTCCTGGCCCATATCTTAAATATCTCTAACAGTTTTAGGTACAAGAGGGATGAAGAGCAATATATCTTTACACCAATATGTTGTGAAATAGGCATAGGAAAGCACTGACAATGGACTTAATAGGGGGAATAAAATAGGAATAATGCTTGGAAGTAGGGTAATGTGTAAGTAGTGATTTTAAATGCCTTCAGAACCCAAATGGATGATAAAATAGTCAAGTCAGCATTCAGGTAGGAAATAGGGAATCTTTGGACTATGGTAAATATGAGACTACTAGAGGCCCGATGCATGAAATTCATGCAAGAATGAGCCTTCCTTCCCGCTGCTGCTGGCACTGGCTTCCCTCTGGCACCCTGGACCCGGGGTTCCCTCATAGCACCAGCTTTGTATAGAAGGTTGTCCAGAAGGACATCCAGTCTAGTTAGCATATTACACTTTTATTATTATATTTATGCCACATCCAAAGTTCTTCAAACATTATACAAACATACTAACAAACCAAATAAAGCAATTCTAGATACCAAATTTACCCACACAGAAAGAGCTTGGACATCTTGAGAGCCTCAAGACTATCTTTTCCCAGTAGACTATAAGTTCTCTAAGAGGTCTGTAGCAAGAACAGTTCAGTAAGGGCAAAAACAGCTTGGCTTTGCTTGCCATGGGAGATTATTACGTTGGACAAAACACAATGTCAGAGATACAGTTAGTTACCTTCCTTAGCAATTGGATATATACTACATTCTTTGCCAAATTTTTAAGTTTCTTTGATACTATTGGTCATATGTTTACTGTACATAACTATGTGCCCTTTCATATATTTTCTCATTTAATCCCATAACACAAAGATAAGTGTGTTATTGTCATGTTTTTAATAATAAACCCAATACTGAGCACAGTGATGTAAGTGTCTCAAAGTTCCATAACTTGACATAGGCAGGATTTGAAGCCAAGTTTTTCTTTTTTTACTCAAAATCCCATGTAACAAAATATTATACCGTCTTCCTGTGTTTGGTGAAATAATCTAATTACACCATGCACTTAAAAGAGTTTGAAAACTTCAAAATTCCAAGTGAGAAATAATTAATTATTAATTGAGGTATTAATTTTAGACACCAAAAATTCCAGTATAATTAATTGAAACTTAATTTAGCCCTACCCGGTTTGGCTCAGTGGATAGAACGTTGGCCAGCAGACTGCAGGGTCCCGGATTTGATTTCAGTCAAGGACACATGCCTGAGTTACAGACTTGATCCCCAGTAGGGGGCGTGCAGGAGGCAGCCGATCAATGATTCTCTCATCATTGATGTTTCTCTCCCTTTCCCTTCCTCTTTGAATTCAATTATATATATATTTAAACTTAATATAATATGAAAATAACTACATATGATTATATACTTTTGCTGACTAATTATGCCATAATCTTAAATGAATAGCTATAGAGTTTTTTAGCAGGAGTGGGGAACATCCGGCCTGTAGGCCATATACTAGTAAGGCACACAAAATCATGTGGTTGCCAAGGCAACCACAGGCCATTTGGATATTTATAACATCATTTTCTTCATATAATTCAATTAATATAAATTTATTTTGCTATGAAAAAAGCTACTGCATTTATTGAATTTTGAGCCCCACCCCTGCTTTATACCAATGACATCCAATTGTTTCATGCTGTAAAACTCCATACTGTTCTCCACAGTGGCAGTACCAGTCTGCATTCCCAGCAATAGTGCACAAGGGTTCCCTTTTCTCCACATCCTTGCCAGCACTTATTTGTTGATTTATTGATGATAGCCATTTTGCAGGTGTGAGGTGATACCTCACAGTAGTTACCTCATAGTAGTTTTAATTTGTATATCTCTGATGATTAGTGATGATGAGTATTTTTTCATATGTCTCTTGGCCACAAGTATGTCCTCTTTGGAAAAGTGTCTGTTTAGGTCCATAGCCCATTTTATTTGTTTTTTAAAGTGTTTTTTCTTATTATTGAGAGAATGAAAGGGAGAGGGAGAGAGAAAAACACTGATGCGAGGGCAGACCATTGATCAGCTGCCTCCTGCACATCCCTATACCTGGGATCGAGCCTGCAACCTGGGCAAGTGCTCTGACCAGGAATTGAACCAGCAACCTTTTGGTGCACAGGACAATGCCCCCACCAACTGAGCTACACTGGCCAGAGCCCTTTGCCCATTTTTTTATTTGGATTATTTGTCTTCCTGCTGTGGAGTTGTATATTCTTTATATATTTTGGAAATTAACCCCGTATCAGATGTATCATTGACAAATATGTTCTCCCATATAGTGTATCCCCTTCTAATTTTGTTGATGGTTTCTTTTGCTGTGCCGGAACTGGCAATAGAAGTTCGTGTACAAAACAGGTTGTAGGCCAGTTTTGGCCTGCAGGGCATTGTTCTAGAACAGTGGTTGGCAAACTCATTAGTCAACAGAGCCAAATATCAACAGTACAAGGATTAGAATTTCTTTTGAGAGCCAAATTTTTTAAACTTAAACTTCTTCTCATGCCACTTCTTTAAAATAGACTCACCCAGGCTGTAGTATTTTGTGGAAGAGCCACACTCAAGGGGCCAAAGACTCCCGTGTGGCTCACAAGCCGCAGTTCGCCAACCACTGTTCTGGAGTGATTGAGGAACTGTTTTTTTTTCTTATTGGTATTCAGTTTATCTGGAAAAGAAAACTGAAATTTTCTGTCTGAAAATATTTGAATGATATTTGGTCTGCAGGCAACTTCCACTTTTAGGTTACATACTTCTCCCATCCTCTAAAAATCTAAGTTCCTTGATTTTTGTTTTCTGTACAGAAAAGCTTTTATTTAGTATCTGAAAGTTTTGTGATTGGGATATTCACCTGCCTACTTCTTCACAGTCCCCCACAGTAGCTGTTATCACCACCCCAGCAATCTGCAATACACTTGTTATTCATCAGTATCTCTCTATTTAATACAAGTTTTAGCTTCCTCAGCTTTCCTTAATGAGGTATAACTCTTGCATCTGACTTTCCTTTCAAAAATTGGATGACATTTCTTACCCATTGTTAGCCCCTATTCCATTCTCAATTTCTTTCTGGGTTTAGAGATTTCTCAATTCCTTTTCTGTCATTTTAGTAGAGTTTCAAGAGAGAACAGAGATAAATGCATGTACTCTGCCATATTTACCTAGAGGTTTTTAGTTCCTTTTATGAAATAGCAAAACTTGCATAATATTGGAAGTGAAGTGGTAAAATAGAGAAAACTCAAGCTCTCATAGCCAAAGGGAATATTTAATTGTGGTACACAAGAAGTAACATTCACATTTCTGAACACAAGTGCTTCGTTTTTAGCCAGGATTGAATCTGTAGTTTATATTTCATCCCCCAAACTTGAGAATAATAAAAACACATCAAAACTTCTTGATGAGAACACAGAAACACATTCCATAAGTACATGAGAACCCAACACAGAGCATAAAAACTACATTGTGGTATTTTGTAGGGTGACTCCATGCCATGGCCCAGGAGAACTAGAGGAAGGATAGTGCAGAACATACTAGAAGGAAGCAACACCTCATTAAATATAGAATTATCATTGTATTTGAAAAATCAACATGAAAATTGTATTTGTATAAGCTACAATTTTGCATATTTAATTAATGTTTATTAAAATAAATAGCCCATTGCAAAGAACTTATGAAACTAGAGAAGAGTAACAATAAAACATTAGATAAATAAAGAGAACACTTATTGATGAGAACTGAAGAGAGATGGTTATCTTAAGTATACATATTTCAGGATAGTAAATAGTTTCTGATTCATTAATGATGTCACATGTATTTATGAAGCACTCAGTCTAGTCAGAAAGGTAGCATGGTGCATTGGACAAAACAATATTGTCCAAACTACAACCTGGAATTCACATCCAATGTTAAGCATATACTATCTATTACATGGCAAGTTATTTAAAAATCATTCATCTTTATGTTAATACTTTTAAACACTGAGAAAGTAATATTTCTTTTATTTGGTCATAATAATTCATGAAGTGAGATATGACATCTGGCAGCAGTGTCTTGTAAGTCGCCAAGGTGTTCATACAGTTTAGTTGAGTGGGGAGGCGGGAAAACTCTGAATATTATTTCTGGACCTCTAGACCCCATCTTGATAACACAGTTGTTAATCTGAGGCCCAAACAGCAAACTTAAGTAATACAGTTTGCAGAATATTTCTTTAACAGAACTCATTCCTGTATGAATGTTCTCCATGGTAGTAGTTATTAGTGCTCAGTACTGGTGCATAATACATACTTAAGAAGTATTTGCTGACTTAATTGGATTTGACTTTTGTTCTTTCCTTAGACTAATTTAATAACATCTTAGAGAGAAAAAACAGGAGCTTACTTTGATCAAATCATTAACACTCCTTAGCCATTGGTTCCTTTTGAGGCTTTTGCAACCTGATTTGCAAATATAGGCTTAAAAAAAGAAACTAGAGGCCCAGTGCATGAAATTCGTGCCCCGGGGGCGGGGGGTCCCTCAGCCCAGCCTGCACCCTCTCCAATCTGGGACCCCTCTAGCGATGTCTGACTGTCCATTTAGGCCCTATCCCAGTAGGATTGGGCCTAAATGGGCAGCCGGACAACCTTCTCATAATCCAGGACTGCTGGCTCCCAACTACTTGCCTGCCTGCCTTCCTGATTGGCCCTAACTCCTTCTGCCTGCCAGCCTGATCACCCCCTGGCTGCCAGGGGTTCAGAGCAGGGAGGGATGAATAGATGGGCCACAGGTGATCTTTAGGGCAATGAAACTGTTCTGTCTGATACTACACGAATGGTACATTTATCAAGACCATAAGATGTTCAACACAAAGAATGATCCCTAATGTAAACTGCAGATTTTACTTGTGTTAATAATGTGTTGACCAAGGCTCATCAATTGTAATAAATGTATCACATTAATTTAAGATGCTAATAATAAAAGAAGCTTTATGTGGTATGGCCAGGTCTCAGGGCAACGGTGTGGGTCAGGACTCCCTGCTGCCTCTGGGGCGGCCATCAGGATCCCCGCCACCACACCAGGTTTGCTGTGGCCGGGTCTTGGAGTGGTGGTATAGGTCCAGACCCCCTGCTGCCTCTGGGGCTGTGATTAGACCCCCTCTGGCTCAGTGGCTGCCTTGGCCTGCTGGAGTGGAGGGGGCCCACCCACCATCTTGGTTGGGGGTTAATTTGCATATTGCTCCTATTGGCTAGCAGCATAGCAAAGGTATGGTCCATTTGCATGTTTCTCTTGTATTAGATAAAACGTTAGTAATGTTAAAATCATACTTTTTATTAATTTGAAATCACTATGAATGTAAGTCTCAGGGAAGAAGCATCTTAGTTCTCTCATAATTATCTTTCCTAATATAATGTCCATTTTACTTAATTGGCAAGTTATTGGATTCATTTAAGTATACACAAGCCCTAATGGCAAAATACAAATATATCAAGACCTATATTATACTTAGGACGGTACTAAAACCTACTTTGGGATAATGTGAGGCAGCACTTTTAACATTTCCACAGATACATTTTTTCCTATATATTTTCACTGACACTGTGGCCTCAATATTTTGTTTCCAGGCAACCTTGGCAGGATCTTAAATGTTTCCATATTTTCTGTATATACTTCTAAATGTGCTCCCTTTTTATTGATGTGATTCCTAATGCTTGTCACTTCTTGGTCTTCAAGAAAAGATAAATAAGGGCTTGATCATGTGTAGCTCTTTTCTTGCTGACCTATTTCTCACTAATTAAGTAAAAACATTACTTCTAAAATGAATTTCTAAAACACTTTATCCTCATAAATCCTCTATTCCAAGTCCTTAACTGTGAAAAACATTCTTACCACCATAGTCAAATTAGACTTAAGTAGATTCAATGGTTGCTTTTCCACATTTCCAACCTGAGAATGTCAATTTAATCAACAGACTATGGAATGTTACTCACAAATCCTATCTCATAAATATGTCTTTTGAGTTTCTATTGAGATTAGTAGAACTTTATATTAATCCTTGTGTTATTTTTTTTTTCATTTCTAAGTGAAGGCTTCATGTAGTTTTTCTGACATTAATTAATTATATTCACATTTCGTACAGTGCCTTTTCTTTATTTTACATAAACCCATTCAAACTCTGGCCTGAATCATGACATGCAGGAAGACAGAATTATGTAAAGAAAGGTATTTTATTATAATCCAGCTCTTGAAATAATTATTCAAAGCTCTTTAATTATGCAGATTTACATATTTCAGCATCTACTCAGACTTGCTTCCTCACTGACAATGCTCTAGGAACATTATCAAACTTAATGCTTGAAACATTTTTTTCTAAATAATCCTCCATATGAACTGATGCAGAGTTTCTAATCTTGGGTACTTGTATGCCTGGGTGAACCAAAGGCAAAAATGGTGGCCTTTATGTTATGCTTAAAGGTTTGAAAAGCCAAATGCAAATATCAATATTTTCATGAACTGAGGCTTCAATAGTCAAGTGAGACCTGACATTACTTTTATGTTGTTTTTCTAGAAGTTTTTGCATGTTGCAATGTGAACTGGTTACCTCAGTTTACTTGAAACGCTGTTCCATTTGGCTATAATGAAATGAAGAAAGTGAATTATTAGCAAGCACTTTATTGGGAGCAAAAGCTTTCAGGACATTTTATCTGGGGGTTGAAGTGGGCAGAATTGAGTGTATTGTTGTTATAACCGTGGGAAAATCTGAGATAACATATTTCAGGATGTGCCCTCAATATGGCCTAAGGACTGGTTTATGACACCTGAAGATAACTGAATACCAGGTCCTTGATTTAGTTACATAGCATGATGGGATGCAAAATAATAATAATAATAATAATAATAATAATAATAAAGCAAAATATTCAAGAATGCTGGAAATGCAGTATACTGTGGAGTATTGTAATGCTTATTGCTACTCCAAGAAAAGATCATAATTCAAAATTCAAAGTGTGGTTTCTACTGAATGCATATCACTTTTGTACCATTGTAAAGTTGAAAATCATAAGTCAAACCATTGTAAATCAGGGACTGTCTGTATATTTATAGTGGTAGTAGTTACATGACTGTATGCATTTGTCAGAACTGTATGTGTATTGTCAGAACTATACTAGTATGCTTATAATGAGTGAATTTTAATATATGCAAATCATATCTCAAACTTGTTTAAAAAGTAAGGTGGTAAGTGCCGTGATGTAGGTCATAGCACTCTGCCGCACAGAGGAACAGAGGAGTTCATGTTCTCCCACCTGGCTATTCAGCAAGACATCCTTGAGGAGACAAAGCTTATTTTATAAGCCTTGCAAGATGAAGATGGGTGGTTAAAGAGGAAAGGCAGAATGGTATCTCTGAAAGAGATTCCTGCAAATCGTTAAAAATAAGTAATGCACTTATACTTGGATTTAGTGATTTTATATCAGCAAAATGGTCAGGTTCTTATTAGAATAAAGAAGATTCAGACGCCGTTCCTTGAGATATCCACTAGTAGTAACTAAATCTCTGCATAAATATATACAGTTTTTTTGTCATTAAGCAAACCTTTAACATAACATACAGTGATAATTAGTCCTATTTCAATTTTAAGAAGTGGAAATTCTATTTAAACCTGATTATTAAAGAAGAGTTCATTCATTCATTCACTCACTCATTCATTCACACATAACAAAAATGCAAGGGTAGGCCTGGTCTCAGGTACTCCTGGCTCAGGGTAGTCAAATTGTGTCCTCAGGTATTTGTCGATTGCTTTTTGTATCTCAGGTTGGCTTTCTTCCGTTTTAAATTTATTTTCAGGCAGGTTTCCTTTGTAGAGTAAAGTTACGGTTTAATTTATTCTCCAAATCAGAGCAATGTTATTGCTAAATATACTAGAACCACAGGTGGAAGTTAGGACCATCCTGAGTAACTGGGATGGATGCGGGCCATAATAAGATGACCATAAGAAACACAAGACTTACACAATTTCACTTTGCAGCTTCACTAGAAATGTTTCTTTTCTAATGTTCCAGCAAAACCATGTAGTTGGCTCTTAGTTTGGGTTACCTGAGAATTCTTAAAACAAGTGGCAGGGAAAATGCAATACACTAGTAGACCAGCATAGGACATTTGCCTATCTCTAGCGAATATAGGCCCCAAACATTCCAGAAACAAATGTATGGGCATATTCAGTTGTTTAAAGTAAAAGGAAGATTCTAATAGCAGAGGTAGGAAAATATAATAGGTTCACAAAGATGTTCACAGTATACAGTATATATTTTCATTTATCACATACGTATTAACTTGATTGACTAAATGTATTGTTTTTAGAAATGGTACTTTCTTTTGTCTTTGTGACATGTTGAATGTCACAGTGTAATTAGAATTAAAATAGAATGTAATGTATTTTTCATCAAGCAATTAAAAGTTGTGAGCTACACTGAAGAATGCATTCCATATTGTTATTTCTCAAACATTTTAAATTTTAGTTGTAGGTGGTAAACTTTTTTAAATAATGTCACACATTCTTCCTATATTTCCTGAAGTTCCTTTATCTATATTTCATGAAATTTCTATTAACTTAGTTTTGCTTTTTTGAAATGAATCCACTGAAATTATGGTTGTGTGTTTACTGGAGTGTTTGATTTTCCCTGTCAATCAAGATCATAAGCATGGCTTGCAATATGGGCATGTAATGGCTTACCCAAGTTATTTCAGTCAGTTTATATTGTTTAAAATTGAGAACCACAGGAAACTTTTCCCTTTTCCTTAGGCTGATATCATCTTTGAAGGTTTTTCCCCTTTTCATTTTAAAAGGGTGTTCTACTGTTGGGAAAACATTCATCTAAATCTATGTTGGAGAAGCAAAGCAATATGAGAAAATTAACAGAAGTAAAACCATCAAATTGATGTTTGCGGGGTTTTTTTCCCAATTTTATTTCCTTCCAGGGGGTGTGTGTGGGAGGGGTGCCAAAGCAAGTTGGTTCTCTTGGAAGCTCATTTGTTTTCTTCTCTCTGTGCCCCTCTTGGGTGATTTTAGGCCATTTTTGGTGTTAAAATGACTGACATACTGTGGTCTTCCTTTTATTGTTCTATCTTCAGTCGTTGTTTCTTTTCTGGATTCATACTCCACTGGCAATTGGCTATCTCCACCTAATATCCTAATGACAACTCAATCATAACAAGTTCCACATTTAGCACACTACCTCTGATGTGAAATATTCTTATCACAGTAAAACCCCTAATCCTGTACTCCAAAGTTCATGCAAAAGTCCTACAAGTTTCCCAAACACTCCCCTCTCTTTTTTTCCTATACCAAATCCTTTAGAGTTAATATAGAGAATGGATTCGGGGGAGACCAATGTAGAATAATAGACAATAATATATTAACACTAGAGGGATCTTTAAAAATGCAATATCATCTTCCACTTTCATCTCTGGTAGAGTACTTGTGTGAGACCAATGCTACCATTAATGACAAATAGGAAAATAAATTAAAACTGTCCATTTAAGGAGCTAAGATCTGTGAGTGAAGGGAAGAACACAGAGGTAAGCCAACATTTTGAGTTCCTTTCCCTCTTGTGACATCTGCCACTTGACATTGAGCAAAAGGCCGAGAATTCTGTCAGAAGTCTACAAGGAAAGAGCAGAGAAAAAGAGATGCAATTTTATTAGTCCATTATGCCTCAATAAAGCTGGGGGAGGGATAAACATGAAAATCCTGAGGTCCTGACTACAATACTTCCCCCCGCCTAACCACCCCCCCCCAAAAAAAAAAGGAAGCAGAAAAGTCAACAGAGAGTTTAGAAATCTTTTGGGGCTTGCGAAACAAAGTTGGAATTTGGGACTGATGAAGCAGCCAGGACTCATGGGGCTGAGATCCTGGTGAAAAGGGAGGCAGACCAGTGGCCTCCAATATTTGGCAATGTTCCACTCCAGGTATTTGTTCAAATCTTATAAGTAGCTAAATTTTTTTTTTAAATTTTGTTTAGATTATCTGTTTCTGAATGACCATCCCAAAGCTAAGTGGCTTACAACACAACAACATTAATTTGCTTGTGATTCTGCTATTTAGGCAAGGCTTGGAAGTCACAGATTGTTTATTATTTACTCATTCTCAGCAGGGGATGCTTAAAAATTGGGAGCTGGAATTATATGAAGCCTCATTTCCTCACCACTTACCTGCCTGTCAATTATACTAGCTATTGTCTAGGACCTCTGAAGAAGGTCACTTTTCTTGTGGCCTTTCTGTGGGACTGGATTCTCTCATAGCATATGGTGGCTGGATTCCAAGGAAGAATATCCCAGAAAGACCAGGTGGGAGTAATCCATGTTGCCCTTTAAATCTTAGTTATAGAAGTGACATAGCATCACTTCAACCATAGAAGCAGGCTCACCCAGAGTCAAAGAATATGGCTTTTGCCTCTAATGTTGGCATTCAATTGTAAGAAGTAAATACAGGATGGAATATATTACTCTGGTCATCTTTTAAAAATACATCCTGTCTCGCTGAAGAATAGCAGAGTTTACATCAGTCCCATAGTGCTGAGAGTTCAGTTTTGGAATTGGAATTCAGGACTGAACAAAAGGGACTGCCTAGTAAACCCACTAGCCTCTAAGTTAGGGTCTCTGCTAGGCTACATTCCAAAACTGAATGTAAAGCAGAGCGATGGAACCTCAAGAAAATGCAACTTGGTTTTTAGTTCAGTACAGTTTCTGATTGGCCTTTATCCTTTCTTCCTCTCTGAAAATATAGTTAACTCTCCTGTGAAAAAATTGTGTCTTCTAGAGCTTTATAAATTTTTACACAAAAAGTCTGGCATAAAGTAAAACTTATCCAGCCAAAGTATTGAAGAGGGTGTACGTAGAATTATTATAAGTTTCTTATACTAGTAATTCAAATTAGATTATAATAAAGCAATTTATTACTCAGGAAGCATTTCGCTATTCCAATAGAGGAAACATAGTGGATTGCTAATGTACTAGTTGGTTAACCCATAAAAAGAACAAAGAATATAGAGGACAAATAGTGACATTGCAGAGTTAAATTCAACCATGTCAATAATTACATTACTAACTACTGATGATCTAAAAATCTAAAAGATCAATTTTCAGACTGATTTAAAAGTAAGCTATAGCTACACAGTATTTTCAAACAACACATTTTATATTTGAAGATAGAAACTTTTTGAAGTAAAATAATTGGGCGAAAGGTGCACAAGCATTAAGTATAAATAAGACGTGGCTATATTAACAAAGTAAATCCCAGACAATAACTATTACCTGAGATAGAAAGATTTAATTCATAATGAAAAAGGGTCCATTCATCCAGAACTATATATCTAACAAATGACCTTCAAAACACATGAAACAAACTTAAATCAAGTAACAAAAAATATCAGGAAAAAGAGCAGATTTAAGCAACACTAGCAGATATAAGGATTCATGCCAAGTGCCTCTTCAAAGAAGGACTTGTCTCGGTGGTTAGCTCCCTCATATTTTTGCTTCAGCTGCAGAGAAACACAAGAATATGCCTTGAGCAACCCACACCCAAGTATTGCTGTGGTAGAGTTCTACAACCAATGTGTGATTAAAGCCTTTCAGCCCACTGGGGGATAATCCTGATAGGCCCTGTACATTCCAGACAGTGCTATGGGATTTTCTGAGGCTTTGGACTATAATACAATATAACTTCTCCTTTAGCCTAATCTCAATCCATCCCCACCTCTATTCGCAGGTGTTGATATCTAACTATCTTGCACAGAAAGCTTCTCACTATCTTTTTTTCCCATAATCCAATCTGTGACAAACACTATCAACAAACATGTCCTAATTGATTTTTTTGTATGTTATAGTCAACACCCATAGAACACTCATATTTAAAAAGTGCACATGGAACATGCCCTTGGACATATTGTAGGCCATACTATAAGTTTCAATGTATTTCAAAAGACTAAACTCATAGAACTCACATTTTATGATCACAATACAATGAAGTTAGAAATCAGTAACAAGAAGACAGCTAGGAAATCTACAGACCTGTCAAATGGCTAAAATGTAAGAGTGACTATCAAAGTGGGCAAGTATGTATAGTATGTAGCTCTCAGACACTATCAGCAAACTTGTCCTAATTGAAATTTTTATTTAATATAATTGCTGGTGGCAATGTGAATTAGTGCAACTCCTTTGGCAAGTTCTACTAAAGCTAAGCATACATATACCAGCAAGTCCACTTCTTTGGTATATATCCAATGGAAATTTATACATTAATTTATGAATAAGACATGAATGCAAAATCTAATAGCAGTACTATTGTTAGTATTAAAAAACTTGAAAAAATTCAAAGGTCCAGTAACTCTAGATATAAATTAATTGTGGTATATTCATACGATAGAAGGCTACATAGCAATGAGTATGAACAGATCTATACAAAATATGATGGATTCCATAAGCAAGGGTTGTGATCTGGAATTCACTTCCCTAAAGATATTTGCTTTCCTGCCTAGAGTTAACTCTGGGTTGTTTTATGTAAATGGTGGAGGTTGTATTAGTCAGAGTCCACTCAAAACACAGAAGTACACCAATTATTTGAAAATAAAGAATGACACATAAAGAATCATTATTTTAAAAATATTTTATTGATTTCAGAGAGGAAGGGAGGGGAAAGAGAGATACAGCAATAATGAGAGAGAATCATTGATCAGCTGCCTCCTGCACACACACCCCAACATATACACTGGGGATCAAGCCCACAACCTGGGCATGTGCCCTGATGGGGAATAGAACCATGACCTCCTGGTTCATAGATCAACACTCAACCACTGAGCCAAGCCAACAGGGCAGGAATCATTATTTCAAATGTTTAGAGAACTGAAAGGACCTAAAGGGCACACTGAGATATCAGAGAGGTGGTAACTGCAGAAAAATAACTACCATCTTTATGGCTGGGGAATAAAAGAACAAGGTTGTAGTATTAAAACATAGGAGCTTGAAGACAGGTTCATACTGAATAGTGTCTTTCTCCTCTGGTAGTCTTTCCCCTTTCCATCTTGAGCCCTGAGGTCTCCTGAGAGCACTCTTTATTGGGAAAGCTTAACATGAAGCAGCTAGAACTGCAGAAATGGGGTCTGCAGTCTTGGCTGGAGCATCACAAAGCAAAGGACAGAAGGGTAGTTTTGAGGTTGAAAAACAAAGCTTAACCAACACAGTGGGGCTGGAGGAGTGGTGTCTGAAGGAGAATTTCAGAAGCATAACCTTTTTAGTCTCTCCAACAGGGATAAAAGGTCAGTTATTGAACTGCTTGCTCTCTGGAGAATTATTTTAGTCTTCAGAGAGATGAAATGACAAGTAAATGTCTTCTAAATTTTGAGAGGACACGGAGCTTCCTGGACATCCCCAGGAGCAGACCTGGATAAATGAGAATTGATTAAATAAGACATAGAAGGGATTTCACAAACATTGGCTAAACTGAGCAGAACAGAGACCCTTGCGATTTAGGGATTATAATAGTAACCATGGTGACTATAATGTTTATGAAATAAACTGCATGACCCAGTATATTTTCTGTTGCTGGTGAAAATATAGCTTCATTTATACATTCTATTTCACTTAATATATCCAGAAGGTGTAAAGTAGTTCTTTTACATGAGTAATTAGGGTTTAATTTAGCCTATCAACTCAAGAAGGACAAGAAAGGTTATTACACACTGGTATTTTCAACTGCTTTTACTGGTAAATGCAATTCATACTCATCCCTTTGCAACTTTGGTCAATTTAACCAAGATTCCAATAAAAATCAATTTCTAAGTTTTATAGAAAGGTAAATCTTATCTGAAAAATTACAGCCTGCTTTTGCCATAATATGATAGTGAAAGCACTAAAAATCTTCACATTATTAAAAAATTTCATAATAAAAACAATTGCTTCAAGTGGAAAAATGGTTTACAGTCCCTATTCCAAACTAGCAATAATGAAATTCCCTTACCTGTAACAATTTCAATAATGTAGGTATATATGTGTGTAAGTGTGTGTGTTTCCCATTATAAATATAACAAATCCAGCATAGGCTCATGTTACTATTGGTTTTATAACAATGGATATTAATTTTAAAAATCTCATGAGGAGACATTTCTTATACAACTGTATCAACCTTTATCAATAGTATCAACTATTGTTATATTAAAAACCACAAAGTCATTCTATTTAAATTATGAAAACTCTATGATATTGTAGTGACACTTGAGTAATGAGTTTGGATGACACCTTGTATTGGGAAATAATTCTCTATAGTTCTGTTGTGTGTCTGCATATCTTGCAAATGAGAAAGGACAGCTCTTTGTTTCAGACAGTCTTTTCAAGGATGTTTGTAGAGCAAATGACCTTGAGAGATAGAGATAGTGTCTCCCCCTGGAGCAAAGGACAAATATGCTTGCTTCTCATAGCAAAAGGTTCAAGTTTCATCTACCGAAACTTTGTTCTGGATTCGACTGCACAAGTTTGAACTTTAACCTGTGCCCCAGGGGTCCTTGCTCTGAGATCCAGTATAAAAATAAATAAATAAATAAATAAATAAATAAATAAATAAATAAATAGATAGATAACTACTTTTATACTGCCAGATACCTTTTAAAATTTATCTTTATAGTTGAAAGTATTACAGATATTCCCCTTTTCCCCCACTGACCCCCCCTCCTATTCACTCCCATCCCAGGCCTTTACCCCACTGTTGTCTGTGTCCATGTGTTATTCATATAGGCATATATGTTCTTTGGTTGATCTCTTCCCCACCCCTCTCTCCTCTGAGAGTCCTTAGCCTGTTGCATGCTTCCCTATCTCTAGTTCTTTTTTGTTTGTCAGTTTATTTTGTTCATTAAATTCCACATATAAGTGAGATCATGTGATATTTGTCTTTCTTTGATTGGCTTATTTTGCTAGCGTAATACATTATACATCTCCCTATACCGTCTCACAGGATAAGAGATCCTTATTTTTATAGCTGCATAGTATTTCACTTTTGTGTCTTTAGAGTAAAATTTCTCTTTACTTGTATTGGAAAACCATGTGCTTTAATTGGAATTCTAGAGTCATACCAGCTATCAGTACATTAATTATTTATTCACTAAAGAAAATGCTTCCTTTAACAGTGTTGTAGCCCTGTCACTGGTAAGCCATATTGTTATTTCTCTCCAATGACCAGTTAAAGATCTCACATTCCAAGAGCTCCCCATATCAGTTGTTTTAACAGGAACTGTGTTTGTGAATGAAATAACTCCAAATTATTTTACTTGCAAGGCGTTAGAGTACATTTTAGAATTACAGTGTCCAAAAATATCATGCAGGGTTATTTTGGGAAGATTTAAACACTCATAAACAGCATTATTGAATAAAAACTAATAAACTACTGTTGAATGTTGTTTTTAAAGACACACACACACACACACAAACACACACGTACATGTACACATCCATGCTAATGGTTTTCATGAACTTGGAACTTATCAAGGAGCAAGAAATCATAGCCAAAAACGTTAAGAAAGGCACCAAAACTGCAAAAACTCCTGCACAAATGGAAGTGACTAAGCTTTCAGTCACTTCACCTCTTTTAATGTTTCTCAGTTTACACATAGTGATTTATCGGGACATTTGACCTGATTGCCATTTTGTATCTGTTAAAGGGGACTTGAAGTTCATTAGAGGAAAAAATTATTTGACATTACAGTCATAGCCTGTATAGTGTGGAAAAATGGTGGCTGAGTTGTCAAGGATATATAAGTAGTAATAAGATTACTTTGTGGAGATATTTCAGGGAGATCAAATTCTATTAAAGTATAAATTTTGTTCCCCAGGCTTTCTGTTCACCCAAGTAACTGAATCTCCTAGTTTGTTAATTTAACTCTATTAAAGTTTTCATTTTTAAAATCATACATTTAATAGGACACCAGAATCCACTTATTCTCAAACTAGAGGCTTTTTTTTTTGTAAAGTGTTCTTTTTCTGTCACTTCACTAAGTAATCAACACAGATTTCAAAGCCATCTCCTTTAATCCAAGATTAAAATAAATCTATTTCCCTTATTATAGAGTACCATTGTCCTTGCCATGTACTTTTATGTGTGTCATAAGTCAGCATATTTATTTGACATCTGACAACAAATCATAAGCAGTAAAAATATTTTCATTAATTTAATAATTGATGAGGTCCAGGGCCAACATAAATGCGTGTGAGATTGTGTACTGTAGGACTTCAGGGGTGCCATTAACATCATATTTATGAGTGGTGCCCTTGAAGTTGTGCAGTACACAACCTCCACAACTATATTGGGTGGCCTTGCCTGATCTAAAATCAGGCACTATGATCGGTGGAAGGCATGAATATAAACTCCTAGTTGAGTAAAAAAGACTGAAAACTAAAGAAGAGCTGTGCTACATCCTATAACAAGGAAAGTATTTGACCTTCCTAGCCATATAGCCATCTAATTAAAAATAGAAGACCAAATAAAAGTGAGCAGTTAAAGCTAGAACTCTTCCTGGTACCATTTCATATTATGGGCTCCTAATTAATATATTTTTTTCTGTATCTGCTCAGTGTTAACATAAAATTTAATCACAAATACTATACTTATACTACAGGCCTGGACCACAAAATTCGTGCAGGTTCCCTAGGCCTGGCCAGTGATCAGGGCCAATAGGGGACTTCTGGCTGCCAGCCGGGGCCTCCCTTCCCTGCCTGCCAGATGCTTGCCAGGACCTTCCTTCATTCCAGGCTGTCCCCTGGTGATTAATGCACATATAGAGAGTGATATACCTCTCGGTCACCTGGTTGAACTCCAGCGGGGACACTTTGCATATTAGCCTATTATCCTTGACTAGGGGCCCGGTGCATGAAATTTGTGCACTGAGGGTGGGTGATCCCTCAGCCCAACCTGCCCCCTCTCCCATACTAGGAGCCCTTAGGGGATGTTCAACTGATGGTTCACCCCCAGCCTGCCCAAGGCCTAAAGCCTTTGGCAAAGCTTTAGGCCTTGGGCACCCAGCCATCTCCCTGCTCGGCTCAGCCCCAGCTGCCTGTGACCACCTAGCCCCAGGGGCTGGGTGCTCACCGCCACTTCTGCACTCAGCACCCAGGGGCCATGGTGCTCCCATGCTGCCACCCCCGCCCCGCTGCTTCTGTGCTCAGCCTCCGGGGACCGGGCACTCACCACTGCTTCGTCTCCACCCCTGGGGCCCAGCCCTCGTGCCGCTTGGCCCTGCCCCTCAACCCCGCCCCCTGCTCCTGATTGGCTGTTGGCGTAGTGGAGGTATGGTCATTTGGCATGCTCCTCTTTTATTATTATCCTTGATAGGTGCTCTTAATAGCATTTCACTTCCCTCTGCTCCCACTGATGATAAGGTCATAGCTATTAACTAAAACACTATCTTCCTATGTTTTTCCTCAAGCTCTATCCTGACTCTGCCTCCTGACCCCACTAAACCCATCTTGTGTGTCTCTGTCGTGTACATACTCCACTTTTGATCTTAGTACTTGATACTTCTGAAAGTCTAGATGTTTCCCAAGCCAAACTCAATGTTCTTGGTGCTCTTTTTTTCTGTACTCCACATCTATGGCACAGGTCTACCCACTTCTACACCCTGATTTTTGAACCTCAGGCCTAGAATTCACTGCTTATTTCCAGTATGAGTTTGCATTTTTTAAAACGTATTTTTATTGATTTCAGAGAAGAAGGAAGAGGGAGAGAAACATCAATTTTGGAAGCCACTGCTTTCCCAATACTGTCATAAGAGTACACAAGGAATGCAGGAGACCGATAGACCTGGGGCATTAGCAGGACTGTGTTGAGATACTGGTGGCCCAAAGCAATTCCCCAGCCCAGTGGTTGGCAAACTGCTGCTCTGTTGACTAATGAGTTTGCCCACAACTGACCTAGACTCTGGATTCCAATCATTACAGGATGTTGTTGTTTTTTGTGATTAAGCCCCTAGCCTGATAATCCTTTTACTGTTTACCAAACTTTACCTTTGATTGATATGCCTGTATGCATTGCTATGGGCAAATGTGTATTCAAGTGAATAAAAGTAGATGGGACCCAGTTTTGGTGTGCTCTTCATGAAAGAGACACCCCTGACCCCCAATACCTTATAAATTCATATTTCTTGTATAGCATTTTTATTTGTGTGTCAGCCCCTCCTTCAGATCCTGAACCCTAGCTGTGTAGGTTATAGCAATCTATGATGAGAAAGAATCATTGATTGGCTACCTCCTGCATGCCCTACACTGGGGTTCAAGCCTGAAACCCTGCCATGTATCCTAACAGGGAATCAAACCATGACCTCCTGGTTCATAAGTCAATGCGCAACCATTGAGCCATGCTGGCTTGGCATGATTTTTTTTTTTGAAGCCAAGTTGGTACAAAGTTTTATTCCGATAAATGAAGTCTTTACAAGGGCAGGGATTTTGTTCAAATACCTCTAGTACCTGGAATGATGCTTAGCATGTAGTATGCATTGAGTATTAATTGATTGACCGTATGTGGGACAATATACAAGAATTCCAAGGGCCTTCCACTGGGACCTGTCTTCCAGGTGTTGCTGATTTGTGTTTATCAGAGGATGCAGCTTGCTCAGTTTCCTATTGTGCTTCTTGGGCTTCCATCACAGAGCTTCTCAAGTTCACTCTCCAGCATCCCTGAAAAGTAGAATCTAGAGCGCTCCCACAGCTTAACAGCGCCTCCTCATGGCAAAGAATCTAACTGCAGCTGACTGACTAGCAGTCTCAGAATCTAGACCACCCAATTCTCTTCAATCTCACCATGGCAGGACAACTGCTCATGGAAAATATCAACGAATGACTTTGGGTCTCTATCCTCTTTTTCTTCCAGATACACTTGTATAAGAGCACATTATGCTGTAGGTTCCCAGCAGAGGTAGTATAGGTTGTCTCCAGGCTTTCACGATAGGCACACAAAACAGCACAACTCTGGTAAGGATTCTGGAAAAATAAATAGTTTGGAAAAGTTTTCTTCTCTCCTCATTACACATCCTCAAAAAAGAAAAGGTTTAGTCCAACCAATAGAAAGCACACTGAAAGGTCTCTTTTTATATTCACTGCACTTCTAAATTCACCCCTAATCAATCTCAATCCTTAACTTCACGGTTGATCGCCATAACTGTGCCTCTTTGACCTAGGCAATACCAGAGTCTCAGACCTCTGTCCTGTGCCTATGTTCTTCACTTGATGGCCCCAGGAAGTAGTAGTTACCCTGTTTGGAATGAGAATTTCTATGTATACAGCTATCTTAAAAAACTTGCTAGTATTAACACAAATGGGTATGGAATCTGTTGACTCAGGCCAATACAGCTTGAGCAAATTTGGCAGACCTGGAAATGTTCCACATAAGAGATGCATGTCACATTCTTTTTGGTGTCTTGTGTTTGTCATAGGTCACATGCCAGAAAGTAATGGCTACCGGAGTGACATACTACCAGAAGCCTATATTTCTGGGTGAGAGCTTTATTGGATATCCTTCACTAGCAAACTCTACCTACAGATGACATAATGAATAAGTGTTCCAGGGCCATTTTAAGATAAGTCTGGGAGTGGCATAATTTCTAAAGGTTTACTATATCCCTGCATTTCCTGGCTAGAAAAGAACTCCTAAAATATACTCTCAGATTATGCTAGGAGATGAATTATCATTACATATGATCATTTAAGCTGACTGTTATAGACTGAATGTTGTGTTTTCCCAAATTCATATACTAAAGCTTTAACCCCAAGTGTGACTGTATTTGGAGATGAGTCTCTAAGGAAGTAATTGAACTTAAATGAGATCCTAATGGTGAGGCCCTGATCTGATAGGATTAGAGATTTTATAAAAAGAGTCACCAGAAACCTCATGCATTCTCTCTCATAGTCTCCCCCCCCCCCCTCTCTCTCTCTCTCTCTCTCTCTCTCTCTCTCTCTCTCTCTCCCTTCCTCTTTCTCCCCCGCACCATGCAGATACTAAGGAAAAGTCATGTGGAAAGAGTGAAAAGGTGGGCATCTGCAAGCCAGGAAGAGAGCTTTCACTAAAAACCAATCACGCTGGCTTCTAGCCTCCAGAACAGAGAGTAAATTCAATTCTGTTGTTTAAGCTACCCAGTATTTTGTTATGGAAGCCCAAGCAGGCTAATACACTCACCACCCCCACCCCAGATTGCAAATAATAGAACCTGAAACACTTGTTGCCATCACCTGTGGAAATATATACCATTATTTATTATCTTCTGTTCATAACTTAGGAAAGATGAATAACACTCAATATAAGTCTAGAAAAATATCATTTCACCAAAAAAATGTATATTTAAATAAGTTCTGATTTTTGCAATTATTTTCTTTTATGTGAAATCCAGACTAACAAGTTCATAATCATAAAGAAAAAAATTATCAAATGGGAATTCTAAGTCAACTGCAAACTGAGATTTTTATTTGAAGGTGATAAAATTTTAAATGAGGGGAAAGTGTATAAAAGTTTAAATGAGGGGCAAGTGTATAAAATGGGGGATTTATAATATGCTAATAAAAATTAGGGATATTAGGCATTTCAAATTTAGGATTATACTAATCAATATTTTAATGTAAATATTAGAGGTAATATTAGATGAAAATAAGTTTAGTAATTAGGGTTGTGATTCAGATTATTCTGAAAAATATTCTATGAAAAAAGGGCTTTCAATAAAATATATTTTATTGGAACTGTCAAATGAGATGGGTTCTTGAATCCTAGCCCAATTATTTTTTTTAATCTTAGATTTTAGTGATTTTTATATAGTAGGCACCCAATTCATGTTTATTGCATGAATGAATATGTCAGCAAGTAATTAAGACACAATGTAACTTTTAAATCTGTTGAAAATTCCTATAGCAATCTTCCTTCAACAGTTTGGGATGCTGACCGATAAGTGGTTTGTATTTTTGTTAATATAAAGTAATTTTTGATGTTAAAGGAAAACAATATTGAAACAGATGAGCTACTTTGATTTTTTCCAAAGAATTTTACCTAAGCAACACATATGTTGGTTACTTTTTCAAAGAGTACCTCCTTTGCTGAAGCACTATTAACCAAAGGCCAAGCACATTTTTCTATGACTTTAAGAGTTCTTAACTGAATTTCAATTCCAGTTCTGTTGGCAACTTTTCTTTGACTATAGAAATCAACTTCTCTGTGTCTTTGTTGTCCTATAAACAACATGAAATGGTTATATTAGATGGTAACTTCCAACTCTTAAAAATTTAGAAGTATCTTCCATAGTGATGACCCAAAAAATTCAATGAAGTAAATGTTTTGGTTGTGTTAATACAAGTTTAACTAAAAATAATAAATAAATAAATAAATAATGATAATACATAAAAAGCTGAGACTCAGTTTAGTATTGGTTTATGTTCAACATTTACAAATGAAAACTTGTCTTATTTTTTCCATGTTTAGTCTATCAGTCTCCATACAATGGTTCTCAGAAAATTAGCTTAAGTTCTTACATGCATACTAGATAGAGGCCCAATGCACAAAATTCGTGCACGTAAAAGCCTTCCCCTGGCTCCTGGCACCAGCTTCTCTCTGGCACCCGGGACCCCGCTTCCCTCCAGCTGTTGGCAGGCACTTGGGACCCAGGCTTCACACTCAGCCCTGGCTTTGCCTGGAAGGTTGTCTGGAAGGACGTCCTGTCTAATTAGCATATTACATTTTATTATTATAGATATCTATCCCATTGCTTTCATTCTTCATAGTGAAACTCCTTACTGAAATATGTATATTGTAAATCATTTCTTTGCTCAGTACAGAATTAGACAGTAGCTATGATTCATCAAAGATTTGTTGATATCAGTATCTGATGATACTTAAGAAATAATGATAATATCAATATATAGCATACTTATGCTAGAGTTTCACTGTGTTTTTACAAAATAGTTACTTAATTTTCATATTGGTATAGTAAATATTTAAAACCACTGGAGAAACAACAGTGAAATCTGGCATTGCATTTTACATCAATTTTGAATACGAATTTAACTTTAAGATGTGGCTTTAGGTGAACTGAAAAGAAACTTAGCAACATAAAAAATGTGTTCCAAAACTTAAATAAAGAATATAACTGGTAGAATAACAGCCCTTCCAGAGATACCAACATCCTGAACCCTGGAATTTGTGAATATGTTAAGTTACATGACAGAGTGGAATTAAAATTACAGATGCAATAAAGTTTTCTAATCAGATGACCTTAATATAAAGCCATTATTCTAGGTTATCCAGATGGGCCCAATGTAATCAGAAGTGTCCTTAAAATTAGAAGAGGCTGGCAGAAGAGCAGGTCAGAGATGTGACTATGGAAGAGGGCAGAGTGATGCACTGAGAGAAGGATTTGAAGCCCATTGCTAGCTTAAACATCTCACTTTTCTTTGTAATTTCATCTCATATGTAAAATGATTTGAAGTTTTTGCACTTTATATAAAAAAGACATACATTTAATCACGTTGTGTGATTTTATGTCTAATTTCCCTTGTTGAACATTATATTTACAAGATACATCATGGTTGTGGTGTGAAGCAGAAATCTGTTCATTTTTATTCCTTTGTAGTATCCACTGAATACATACGCCACAATTTGTTTATGCATTCTAATTTTAATGGGCACTTGTTAGTATTTTCTCTGTAAGGCTGTTATAATGCTTCTATGAATGTGTGTGTGTGTGTGTGTGTGTGTGTGTGTGTGTGTGTTGAGATGTGGACTTCTTGCTGAGGATTAGTGTTATTAATAAAATTTTAGGTATTTGTCAGTATGTCCTGTAAGTTGCACTGCTCCATTATTTTACTTCTCTCATTTTGGGATAGCAACTAAATGTAAGTGAGACCTTCTCACTGTAACTCTATTTCTCTTCTCTTCTATATTTTCAATATATTTTGTATGTTTAGTGGGCTAAATTCTGAATATTTTTTTCTAATACCTAGTTCAATCTTCTATTGGTATCTATCTACATTTAAACCAATCACTAATTTTAATTTTATTTATTAAAAAGCATTGAACAGACTGTCAAACTACAGCGGGAAGGCAGGGGAGGTTGGCGGGGGGCTGTAAGAGATCAACCAAAGGACTTATATGCATGCATATAAGCATAACCAATGGATATAAGACACTGGATGGGGGGGCAGGTGAGGGCATGTACTGGGAGAGATAGGGGAGGTCAGGGGGAGGTCATTGGGGAAAAGGAGACATATGTACTACTATTTGTAATACTTTAAAGAATAAAAATTTAATTATTAAATTTTTTTGAAATATTTACTTGTTTTCCAAATGTATCCCATCACATTTATTTATTTATTTATTTATTTATTTATTTACTTACTTACTTACTTACTTACTTACTTACTTACTATATTTTCTGGTGTATAAGATGACTGGGCGTATAAGATGATCCCTAACTTTTCCAGTTAAAATATAGAGTTTGGGATATACTGGTGCTCTTCCAAAGCACACCAAATAAAAATAAATCAGATTTGATTTTAATATGGTAATTTTAATTCAAATGCTTATAACATGCAGGTACTTAGCAGGAAAACTGTCACTTATAAACATAAGCTGTTTGTCATGAAACATGTAAACATAAAACAGTGCAAGTGGATTAAACTTTTCCTAATTCACTCTAAAGCTGAAAGGAAGGATAAGACAATAACCTATGGGAGCTTTCATGCTGTTTGTTTTCTAAGCTGTCAACCAAACTGGAACTGATGATGATAGGAGGAAGATAATAAACAACATAGAGAGAGTAAGTGCCAGGCAAGTCCCTGGCGAGTTAGCAATGCCCATCATAACTGCAATCTATGGTATTTTTACACCCAGCATATAAGACAATACCTGACTTTTGAGAAGATTTTCTTGGGTTAAAAAGTCATCTTATACACTGGAAAATACGGTACTTACTTACTTACTTACTTACTTATTTGCTTACTTACTTATTTACTAGAAGCCCAGTGCATGAAATTCATGTGCAAGTATGGACCCCATTCTTGGTCTGTGATCAGGGCCCTCTTCCCCAGCTGCCGGCAGCCAGCCCTGCCCCCTGCCACACCCACACCCAGTTCCCTGTTTGCCATTGGGCAATCAGAGCCTGTTGGCCAGGGAAAGGGACAAAGAGGTGGTCACTGTGCCTCATAGTGACTGATAGAGCAGTCATTCTGGTCATTCTACCATTAAGGTCAATTTGCATATTACCCTTTTATTATATAGGACTAGAGGCCCAGTGTATGAGTGGGGGCCAGTGACTTGTCATGATGAGGCCCCTGGATTGGGATGGGGGTCCCTGCTGGTGGGAAGTGCTGGGTGGGGTGAGGGGCCTCGGGCAGTTTGCTGGCAGACATGTACCCAAACTCCCACCGGAGGTTCCTGCTGGGAGGCGGGACTGGCCATAGCAAGAGGTCCTAGTCGTTCTGGACTCTGATCATTCTGGTCATTCCACTGTTTCAGTCACTGGGCTTTTATTGTATAGAATTTATTTATTTATTTATTTATTTATTTATTTATTTATTTATTTAATATATTTTTATTTTTGATAGTATTACAGATATCTCCTATTTACCCCTCCCTTTTACCCCTCCTCCCAGCTCCTACCCACTCACCCCAGGTCTTCACTATCCTATTGCCCATGTCCATGGGCTATGCATATAAGTATACAAGTTTTTTAGTTTATCTCTTCCCATTCCTCCAACCCCCACATCGAGGTTCATCAGTTTGTTCCATGTCTCCATACTTCAGGTCTTATTTTCTTGGTCCATTCATTTTGTTCATTAGATTCTAGAAATAAGTGAGATCATGTGATATTTGTCTTTCTCAGATTGGCTTATATTACTTAACATAATGTTTACCAGGTCCATCCAAAAGGTCAGATATTCCTCTTTTTTATAGCTGCATACTGTTCCATAGTGTAAATATCCCAGAGCTTAATTTATCCACTCACCTACTGGTAGACACTTGGTCTGTTTCCAGATCTTAGCTATTGTAAATTGCACTGCTATGAACATAGGGATGCATATATTCTTTGTGATTGGTGATTCAGGCTTCTTAAGACATATTCCTAGAAGTGGGATCACTGGGTCAAATGGCAACTCCATTTTTAATTTTTTTGAGAAAACACCATACCGTGTTCCATAGTAATTATATCAGTCTGCATTCCAACCAGCAGTGCACTAGGGTTCCCTTTTCTTCACATCCTCACCAGCAGTTGTTGCTTATTGATTTATTGAAGGTATCCATTTTGGCAGGTGTGAGGTAGTACCTCATTGCCATTTTAGTTTCCATCCTCTGATAATTAGTGATCTTAAGCATTTTTTCATATGTCTCTTGGCTTTTCTTGTGTCCTCTTTGGAGACATGGAAACATGGAACAGACTGAGAGATCTCAGAGGAAAGAAAGGGATTAACCAGAGAACTTATATAGATATATGCATAGTCCATGGACACAGACAATAGTGAGGTGAAGGTCTGGGGTGCGGCAGGACTTGTGTGGAGGGGAGCAATGGGGAGAAAATGGAGGATATCTATAATACTCTCAACAATAAAAATAAATTTTAAAAAATGATACTTTAATTTATGCTCAGGATTTTTCATGTTAAGACTGAATACATAGGCTTGTCACTTTATTTGATAGGAAATAATCCTGTTTATATCCTATCTAATAAAAGAGTAATGTGAAAATTGACTGTACCTCCACTACACCCACAAGCCATGCCCACCAGCCAGTTAGGAACAAGGATGCAAATTAACCCAATCAAGATGGCTGTGGCCACAGAGAGAGCAGGAGGCTTGGGTTTCCCAGGCAATGGAGGAAGCCAAGCTTTTCACCTGCCCTGGCGGGCCAGGCCTCCACTCAAAGCTACAGAGTTTCAATGATAGAAAATAAATAAATCCCAGATACCAGGGCCTCAACTTGGCTTGCTGAGGGGGCATGGCCAGCCCTCAAACCATTACAGGCCCCTCACCCAGGCCACCCCATGCCCCAAGGGAACCCCCACACTGATCCATAACACCCTTCAGGGCAAACCAGCTGGCCCCCACCCATTTACCAGGCCTCTAGCCTACCTAATCCTATCTAATAAAAGAATAATATGCAAATTGACCATCACTGCAGCACACAAGATGGCTACCCTCATGTGGATACAAGGTGGCTGCCACAAGATGGCCAATAGGGGAGGGTTGTTGGGAGTGACCAGGCCTAGAAGGTAGGGCAGTTGAGGGTGATCAAGCCTCCAGGGGAGGGCAGTTAGGGGTGACCAGGGCAGCAGAGGAGGGAAGTTGGGGGGGGGAACCAGGCCTGCAGAGGAGAGCAGTTGGTGGGGACCAGGCCTACAGGAGAGGGCAGTTAGTGGTGACCAGACTTGCAGGGGAGGGCAGTTAGGGGCAAAGAGGCTGGCAGGTAACAGTTAAGCATCAATCAGGCTGACAGGGGTGTGGTTAGAAATTATCAGCCTGACAGGCAGAAGTGGTTAGGGGCAATCAGGAAGGCAGGCAGGCGAGCAGTTGGGAGTCAGCAGTCCTGAACTGAGAAAGAGATGTTTGACTGCCTGTTTAGGCCTGATCTTACTTGGGCAGTCAGACATCCTTCAAGGGTTCCCAGATTGGAGAGGGTGCAGGCTGGGCTGAGGAACACACACCCCTAAGCATGAATTTCATACACTGTGCCTCTAATAGTTTTATAAAAAAGGTGTGTT
The DNA here is from genome assembly GCA_027563665.1 of Antrozous pallidus. Lineage (NCBI taxonomy): Eukaryota > Metazoa > Chordata > Mammalia > Chiroptera > Vespertilionidae > Antrozous > Antrozous pallidus. The sequence goes on from CM050509.1 coordinate 125,210,707, forward strand.
TTATCTTTACCTTCATTCTTAAAACCTAGAAATTTTAAGTATGTTAGCCAATATCACATGAAAATTATTGAAATTGAACTCAGAAGATGTTCAGTGACTTATATAATAAGAAATTAGATATAAACATGATTTTAATTTCTTCTAAATGTTCAAGCATATAATTTTTAAATGCCATTTTAAAATCTAAGCTATTTGATAGCAATTGAGTTTTAATTGCTCTAAAGTATGTCCCAACACAGTTATTAAAGAAATCTCTGATTGCCTGAGGTAGACAGGTAAAATTTAAAACTATACAAATTACCTTTATTGATCCAGTTGACACAGCTGGAGAATTTTCATTCTCCTTGTTTATTAGCCAAAGGCAGTTTGCATAAATTTATCATCATGACTCCTGATATGCACCAATTGATTTATTAAAAAAACAAATGGTGTTTATTAATACTGTCTAAGAATCATTGCCATTTTATATTTGTATTAGAGGCCCAGTACACAAAATTGGTGCACAGGGGGGCAGAGGGTGTCCCTCAACCCAGCCTGCATCCTCTCCAATCTGAGACCCCTCAAGGGATGTCCAACTACCCATTTAGGCCTGATCCTGGTAGGACTGGACCTAAAGGGGCAGTCGAACATCCTTCTCACAATCCAGGACTGCTGGCTCGAAACTGCTCACCTGCCTGCCTCCCTGATTGCCCCTAACTGCTTCTGCCTGCCAGCCTAATCACTCCCTAACACTACCCTGCCAGCTTAATTGATGTCTAACAGCTCCCCTGCCAGCCCATTTGCCCCCAACTTCTCTCCTCTGCCGGCCTGGTCACCCCTAACTGCCCTCCCCTGCAGGCTTGATTGCCCCCAACTGCCCTCCCTTGTAGGCCTGGAACCTCCCAACTGCCCTCCCCTGCTGACCATCTTGTGGTGGCCATCTTGTGTCCATATGGGGGCTGGATCTTTGACCACATGGGGGCAACAATCTTGTGTGTTGGAGTGATGGTCAATCTGCATATTACTCTTTTATTAGACAGGATATAGGCCTGGTGCATGGGTGGGGGGCAGCTAGTTTGCCCTGAAGGGTGTCCCAGATCAGGGTGGGGGTTCCCTTGGAGTGTGGGGTGGCCTGGGCAAGAGGCATGTGGTGGTTTGCAGGTTGGCGACACCCCCCGCGACCCAAGTGCAGGCCCCAGGATCTGGGATTAATGTGTGTTCTACAATTGAAACTTTCTAGCCTGGAGCGGAGCCAAGCCTTTTGCTTGCTCTGTGGAGACAGCCATTTTTGTTTGTGTTAATTTAAATTCTATAATTGAAACTTTGTAGTCTGGAGTGGAGGCCTAGGCGCTAGGGCTGCAGAAGCTTGGCTTCCTCCATCGCCATGGCAACCCTAGCCTCCGCTCTGTCCAGCTGCGTGGCTGCCGCCATTTCTGTTGGGATTATGTATCTTCTATAATTGAAACTTTGTAGCATTGAGTGTAGGCTTAGGTCGGCAAGGGCAGGCAGAAAGCTTGGCTCCCTCCATTGCCGGGAAAGCCCAAGCCTCCCTCCTCCTCTCAGTGGCCACAGCCATCTCAGTTGGGGTTTATTTGTTCCTTTTTGGCTGGTGGGCATAGCTTGTTGGCATAGCTTGATTGGAGATACGGTCAATTTGCATGTTACTCTTTTATTAGATAGGAAGGATATGTGAATGTACTGGTATATTCTAAGGCAAAAATAATATCGTGACAATTAATCTTTATGATATTGGTTTGGCTCAGTGGATAGAGCGTCAGCCTGTGGACTGAAAGGTCCCGGGTTCAATTCCAGTCAAAAGCATATACCTTGGTCTCAGGCACATCCCCAGTAGGGGTGTGCAGGAGGCAGCTGATCAATGTTTCTCATCGATGTTTCTTTCTATCCGTCTCCCTTCCTCTCTGTAAGATAAATCAATAAATATATTTAAAAAAGAAGTTGCTTAAAAACTAAAGTTTTTATTTAGTACAGGGTATAATAATTTTTTAAAAAAATATTCTATTGATGGACATAAATGAATTTTTTAGTGTTAAGTTTAGATTGATGTATTCATTCAAGAAAGTGCCTGTTTGTGAGTCATTTGTCCTATGCCCATCATAAGCGCATCCTGGAAAGTAGTTAAAGCAACTTTTCATTGCTGATCATTGATAAGGTGATGAAGCATGCTTTCTGTAGATTGCGTGCATACAACTTTCTAACTTTTTTCTTGACTCCAGCATAAAGCACTAAATCCAGCCATACTGAGCCTAAAGATAACTCATAATGATGGTCTCTAAAGCCACTTAAGGTATTAAGGAACTTCTTAAGCAAATGTAAGCCTCTCCCTACACCTTGGGTAAGAATTCTTAGCACAGGCCTGGATGGCATATGGAATGAGGAATATGGCATGGCTTTGGGGTTGGGAAGAGGAGATTCATGTTTTAGTTCTGTCCTTTTTTCAAGTATATTTTATTGATTTTTTTTTTACAGAGTGGAAGGGAGAGGGCTAGAGAGTTAGAAACATTGATGAGAGAGAAACATTGATCAGCTGCCTCCTGTACACCCCCTACTGGGAATGTGCCCGCAACCAAGGTACATGCCCTTGGTTGGAATCAAACCTGTGACGCTTGAGTCCACAGGCTGATGCTCTATCCACTGAGCCAGACTAGTTAGGGCTTTATTTCTGTTCTTAACAGCTGGATGAAGCGGCCTTGCTTTCCTAATCTGTAGTATGGAATTCCAATTGTTTCTGCTTCACATGGATGTTATGAAGACTGAGCTAAAATGTAATGGCAGAAACTTTCATCTGATTAGAAAAACAGGCAAATGGCCTGGGTTTGATTCTGTTCAGGGGCACATGGCTAGGTTGTGGGCTCAATCCCGAGGTAGGGCAGGGCATGCAGGGAGCAGCCAATCAATGATTCTCATCATTGATATTTCTATCTCCTTCTCCCTTTCTCTCTGAAATCAATACACACACACACACACACACACACACACACGCAAACACACACACACTAGTGGCCTGGTGCATGAAAGTCGTGCACATTAAAAAGGTATTAATTAAAGGAAATAATTTAATATTGCTGTTTGCTCTTTATAATAGAAGTATCAGAGACTAAAGAAAATTAATAAAATGTATATGAAAACCTTCCTTCTGTCAGAGTCTGGGGTACACCATGGCACCCAGAGTCAAGTCCCCACTCACTCACATGTGGCTCAAAATTACATGGGACCCAGACCCAGCCGCACGCCCCTGCATTGCGGTAGATCCAAACTAGGCCAGTGCCACCCTTGTCAAGCCCTGCAGGGCAGGGGGTGTCTTCTGGTCCTGTGGCCCAGCACCAGGAAGGGGTGTGTGGCCTGAGGTCTCCCATCAAGTCCCACCAGGTGGGAGACACAACCTGAGATCCCCTGTCAAGCCCCGCTGGGTAGAGAGCATGACCTGAGGTCCCCCATCAAGCCCCACCAGGCAGAGGAGCACAGCCTCAGGTCCCCCAGCCCAGCACCAGGAGGGAGGCGCAGCCTCAGGTCCCCTGTCAATCCCCACTGGCACGGGGGTGCAGGTTCAGGTCCCCTGTGAAGCCCCTCTGGGTGGGGGGCACACCCTCAGGTCCCCTGGCCTGGTGCTGGGGCAGAGGGTATGGTCTGAGGTCCCTCAGCCTGGTGCTGGGGTGGAGGTGCAGCTTGAGGTCCACTGTCGAGCCCTGCCAGTTGGAGAGAACAGTCTGAGGTCCCCTAACCCAGCTCCAGGATGGGAAGCGCACCTTGAATTTCCCTGTCAAGCCCTGCCAGGTTGGGAGTATGGCCTGCAGTCCTCTGTCAAGCTGCACCAGGTGGGAGGCATAGCCTGAGGTCCCCCAGCCTGGAGCTGGTGTGGGGGCAGCAGCCTGAGGTACCCTAGCCCAGCACCAGGGCGGGAAGCACACCTTGAGGTTCTCTGTCAAGCCCTTCGGGGTGGGGGGCAAGGCCTGTGGTCCCGTCAAGCCCTGCAGGGCAGGGGGAGCAGCTGGAGTTCTCCTAGCACAGCACCAGGACAGGAAGTACACTTTGAGGTCCCCCATCAAGCCCTACTGGGTGGAGGACATGACCTCAGGTCCCCTGGCCTGGTGCCAGGGTGGGGCTCCAGGCCTGAGGTCCCCTGTCAAGCCCCTCTGGATTGGGGGAGGGTGTAGGCCTCCCATCCCGTAGCCAAATCCATGCCCCCCGCCGGCCTCCTGTCCCGCTGCCAGTACCACCTCACGCTCTCCGTGAACAGGTATGCATAGGGAAGGCTAGCCAGGAAAATTGGGAGGGGTGATGGGGGGGAACAGCATCCTGGGTGAGCTGGGCCTAGCAGCCCTCTGCTTCAGCTCCCAGCACCCCGGACCTAAGGAGTCATGCTTTCACAGGGGCCTGGCAGGCACTGGATATGGCGATGCCTTAAAAACAGAAGAAGCCCCCTTTGAACTCTGGCTGGAAGTGTGTTGGGAACTTATGGTCGGGGAAGCAGGCCAACATTAGGGCTGAAGTAAGACCCTAGGTAACCTCTGGAGGGGTGACTTCAGTCCTTCGCCGTGGCCATGCCTGCCAATAGCCTCCCGTCCTACTGCCACCCCACCCTCCCGCATGCAGCACCGCCCCCCCCCCCTCCAGCTCCTGATTGGCTGGTAGCATAGCAAAAGTATGGTAATTTGCATGTTTCTCTTTTATTAGATAGGATATATTTTAAGAAGCATTTGTTCTTTATGCAATGTAAACTAGATTCCTTCTCTTCTGTTTAAGTTTCCATTGTGCTTAGACCTAATCCAAACTCCCTGTTCTAGTTTCCAAACTCCAGAATTATCTTCCTCTATGTACCCCTTTGACCACACCCACACTTTCCCCTCCTGTGCACTGGGGGTTAGCAAACCTGGCCTTTTGTTTTCTTCTGCTCCTACAGGATGTCAAGCTTATTATAACCTTTAGGCTTTTGCGTTAATGTGTACCTCTGTTTGGAATGCTTTTCCCTGGATGTATCTGGGCAGTTTCCTCTTGTTATTTAGGGCTGTCATGTTATCGGGGGGGGGGGGGCTTTCTATGACCATCTCTTCTTAAACAGATATCCAGTAACTATAAAATCGCCTCAATTACATCAACAGTAAATAGGGCTAACTATATTTCCTTGATTTCTGTTTATTGATAGATTATTTGATTTTTCCTTGTCCATTAAAATGTAAGCTCTATGGGAGGAAGAACTTTCTCTTACATTGTCCACCAATGTGACCCCAGAATCTGGAATGATATTTAACACATAAGAAATACTCAATAAATATTTATTAGTGAATGAATTAACATTGGTTGGATGATAATAGTGTGTTAATGATTCATCTCCTGAATCAGTCAATCTTAAAATGTAAGCCTATTAATCCCCAAAATTACCACATTTATCCCAGTATAAAATGATGAGAATCTGGCACATTGATCCTTAGTCCTTTAAGAAACTAATAACTAATGGTCTTCCTTCATAAATTCACAAAGGTATATAAAAATTATGCATATTCTGTAGATTCACAGAATCTCTATCACTTCCCCCTAACTCCATGGATCCTTGAATAAACAACTATATTCCACACACACTAAGCCATTAAGAGGAAATGGAAAGGAAAAGAAATATCCAAGGGTCATTTTAAGAAAAACACACACCAGTATTTTGGTTACTAATTTGAGGGACACTGAGAAAAATGATAATATTAAAATATTGAATTGAGATATACAGGTAATGTTAGATTGACAGTTTTGGATTTGTGAACCATTGGCAATTAAAATTAGAGACCCATAATTCAGGTAGAAATCTGAACTTTGAAGCCAGGTTTAGGTAATCAGTGGGAAAAATCAATGATGGAATTGTGACAACTTTGCTTTTCAAAGGAGTTCATGTGTGTGTGTGTGTGTGTGTGTGTGTGTGTGTGTGTGTGTGTATGTGTGTGTGTGTATAATGGCAAAAGAAAGAAGCCCAATTAAAAGAGAAAAAATATAAAGAATTCTGAAAAAGTAGGATGAAATTAGGACAGTCATGTTATCACAAAAATTAAAGACTGGGGAGCTTAAGCATTGTGAGTGTGTAAACGTCATGTCAGAACATGGGCAAATATGGAGTAAACTGAGGTGGCTTCATGGAGCAACAGATCTGAAAAGCAATGTCCCCGAAGGGCTAGAATAAAAATATGTGCCATGTTTGAAAGACAAGATGTACCAAATGCTTTGGGCATAATTGCGGGAAGGAGAAAACTGAAGGTCTGTAATGAGGGTTCCATTCAAAGCTGAGAAGGGTGAGGGCCGTTAGAAAACCCACGTTCCCAGAATGCTTTGCACCACGAATTAACGGTTTTTCAGGAATGAGGGTAAGGGTCACTTCGGGTTGGCTCGAGCCGGAGTAAGGTGGTGGCGTCCGCGGAGCGACAGTTGTCCCTCCAGGCCGCAGCTTGGGCGGCAGTGCTGGCAGCGATCTCACCGCCCTAACTCACTGCGCCCCTTTTCCAGCCCACAACGTGGTCGCCTCGACGGCGAGGCAGTGGCGGCCACCGGGACACCAGTGGCCCAGCTCTAAAGCCGTGAGCACCCGACATAAACTGCTACATAGCTCGATTAAACCTGACTGTTCGGCGGCAGTCGGTTCCCCTCGGCGAATTCCGGAGGGGGGGGCCTGTGACGCCATAAAGCATTCTGCTGGATTCCCTGCCGTCCCCTCCTCGGCAGTCTTGCTCAGAGGTACCGGCCCAGAGGCCCGCGTCCGTCCGTCCGCCTCTTCCAGGTGTCCGGGCCTAGGCCCCAGCTTCTGCCTTCGTCTCCCAAGATGGCGAGCTGCAGCAGCAGCGAATCCAAGGGCGAGTTCATTGTCGGCGGGAAGTACAAACTGGTAAGGAAGATCGGGGCCGGGTCCTTCGGGGAAATTTATCAGGCGGTCCACATCACCACTGGCGAGGAGGTGGCGGTGAAGATAGAATCTCAGAGGGCCCGGCACCCGCGACTGCCTTATGAGAGCACACTCTATAGGGTCCTTCGAGGCGGGGTGGGCATCCCCCGCATTTGGTGGTTCGGGCAGGAGAAAGAATATAATGTGCTGGTCATGGATCTTCTGGGACCCAGCCTGGAAGATCTCTTTAATTTCTGTTCAAGAAGGTTCACCATGAAAACTGTACTGATGCTAGCTGACCAGATGATTAGTAGAATTGAATATGTGCATTCAAAGAACTTTTTACACAGAGACATTAAACCCGATAACTTCGTGATGGGCGCCGGCTGTCCCTGTAGCAGGTGTACAGAAGCTTCCGCAGGGAAGAGGAAAAGAGGCATGCCGGCTGGTACTTCTCAGGGCACATCTTTCGCCGACTTAAACCAGCTGTTCCTTATTGATTTCGGTTTGGCCAAGAAGTACAGAGATAGTAAGACCAGGGAGCACATCGCCTACAGAGAAGGGAAAGATCTCACCGGCACTGCCCGCTATGCTAGCATCAACGCACATCTTGGCATTGAGCAGAGTCGCCGGGATGACCTGGAATCCTTAGGGTATGTTTTGATGTATTTTAATAGAAGCAGCCTGCCATGGCAAGGGTTAAAGTCTGCAACGAAGAAACAAAAAAATGAAATGATTTGTGAAAGGAAGATGTCCACTCCTATCGAAGTTTTATGTAAGGGGTTTCCTGCGGAATTTGCCATGTACTTAAACTATTGCCGTGGGCTGCGCTTTGAGGAGACCCCGGATTACACCTATTTGAGGCAGCTATTCCGCATTCTGTTCAGAACCCTGGACCACCAGTGTGACTACACTTTTGACTGGGCCGTGTTATCGCACAGAGCAGCGCAGCAGGAAGCCTCTTCAAGTGGGCAGGGTCAGCAGGCCCAACCCCCTACAGGCTTGTAGGCAAGAAACAAGGAGCAGATGATTGGAGCAGCATATGTTTCCCCCCAAATCTAGACATTTTAGTTCATACGGACATTAGCCAGTGGTTATGGTTAACCATTCACTTGATATAAAGAACTTAATTTCAGTATAAACTGGCTCTGGGCACCCCTGGTGATGCTGCATCCCAATTTGTACCTGCTGTCCTTGTGAATATTAATTGAGATGGTAAAACATGGTGTCCAGTTTTCTGTTGCATTTATTTTCAAGCGGGAATGGTAACTAAATGATTGACACCACAAATTGGTGGAGAAATTGTGCATGTGCCAATGTTTTGTTAAAATCTTTGTCTTTGAACTATACTGCTTTGAGATCACATTTCAGAATGGCATGAACAGTCTTCAGCCACAGTTGTAATGGTTGTAAATGTTCACAGTTGTGCATTTTGAGGGTTTATCCATCCTTGAGTGGGGTTTGCAAGTTCTTCACTTAAAACAGTTTTTTTTTTCTTTTCATATATTTTATTGATGTTTTTTCATAGAGAGGAAGGGAGGCAGATAGAAAGTTAAGAAACATCGTTCCGCTGCCTCCAGCACACTCCTCACTGGATATGAGCCTGCATACTTAAAGTAGTTTTCAAAGATAGTCAAGATTAGGCACTTGTACACCACAGTATATGCTCCTGACCGGAATCAAACCTGGGACTCTTGAGTCCATAGGCCAATCCTTACCCACTGAGCAAAACCTGTCAGGAGTTAAAACATTCTTAAAATGGTTGGCTTTTGTTTGCAAGCCAGCTGATATGGTAGCCACCAGAGATTCCAGTGTTTGATCATAGGAAAGACTGCCTGCTTTCCTGTGCTAGAAATAACAGCTTCTATAGTGAACACTTAAGAAAAACTTACTATTAGATTATTTGTAGGACTCTGCATTAAGTCTTTAATGTTCTTGGTATTTTTTTATAAGGCATATTTAGTTAACATCTTAAAACTGAGTAAATATGTACTGGAGGCCCGGTGCATGTAAATCGTGCAAGGGGCTCGGCCCTTGCAGCCCCAGCTTTGTCTGGAATGTCATCCGGACCATCATTCTGCCGTTCCGTCTAATTAGTATATTCGCTATTATATAGGATGTTGCTTAGATAAGTGTAGTCACTGTAGATATCTATATAATGTAAGATTTTGTTTTTATTTTGAAATGGGAGCTTTTCTGTTTACAAGTTCATTAAAAACTAAAAACTGTTTCTGTAAGAAAAAAATAAAATCCACCTGTCAGGCACTGAGAAGGAAATACAACTGACCCAGGAGATAGATATATTGATAGGAGCCTGATTCCAGTCAAATTTCTGCTGGTAGCCTCCTTTCTCCTTTTGGTTGGCCTTAGCGCAGGGGTGACTATTAGTCTGGCCCTCGGGCCATATGGGGCCATGAAATCATTTGGTCTGGCCCTGGCAAGTCATCAGGGAAGAGTTAATTTCATGTTTGACCAACTAGAGCAGGTTAATTTTGTTGTTGTTGTTAATCCTCACCCGAGGATATGTTTCCATTGATTTTTACACGGAGTGGAAAGGAAAGGGGGAGACTGAGAGAAATATGGATATGAGATAGACACATCAATTGGTTGCCTCCCCTCACGTGTCATGACCAGGGGCAGGGATCAAGCCTACAACCTAGGTATGTGCCCTTGTCTGAAATCAAACATGGGACCCTGCAATCCAAAGGTCAATGCTCTATCCAGTAAGGCAAACCAGTCAGGGCTTAAAACAGTCTTAAAATGGTTGGCTTTTGTTTGCAAGCCAGCTGATATGGTAGCCACCAGAGATTCCAGTGTTTGATCATAGGAAAGACTGCCTGCTTTCCTGTGCTAGAAATAACAGCTTCTATAGTGAACACTTAAGAAAAACTTAGTGACTATTAGATTATTTGTAGGACTCTGCATTAAGTCTTTAATGTTCTTGGTACTTTTTAAAAGGCATATTTAGTTAACATCTTAAAACTGAGTAAATATGTACTGGAGGCTCGGTGCATGTAAATCGTGCAAGGGGCTCGGCCCTTGCAGCCCCAGCTTTGTCTGGAATGTCATCCGGACCATCATTCTGCCGTTCCGTCTAATTAGTATATTCGCTATTATATAGGATGTTGCTTAGATAAGTGTAGTCACTGTAGATATCTATATAATGTAAGATTTTGTTTTTATTTTGAAATGGGAGCTTTTCTGTTTACAAGTTCATTAAAAACTAAAAATTGTTTCTGTAAGAAAAAAATAAAATCCAACACCTGTCAAGCATTGAGAAGGAAATACAACTGACCCAGGAGATAGAAATATTGATAAGGAGCCTGATTCCAGTCAAATTTCTGCTGGTAGCCTCCTTTCTCCTTTCGGTTGGCCTTAGCGCAGGGGTGACTATTAGTCTGGCCCTCGGGCCATATGGGGCCATGAAATCATTTGGTCTGGCCCTGGCAAGTCATCAGGGAAGAGTTAATTTCATGTTTGATCAAATATAGCAGGTTAATTTTGTTGTTGTTGTTAATCCTCATCCGAGGATATGTTTCCATTGATTTTTACACGGAGTGGAAAGGAAAGGGGGAGACGGAGAGAAATATGGATATGAGATAGACACATCAATTGGTTGCCTCCCCGCATGTGCCATGACCAGGGGCAGGGATCAAGCCTACAACCTAGGTACGTGCCCTTGTCTGAAATAAAACATGGGACCCTGCAACCCAAAGGTCAATGCTCTATCCAGTAAGGCAAACTAGTCAGAGCTTAAAACAGTCTTAAAATGGCTTTTGTTTGCAAGCCAGCTGATATGGTAGCAACCAAAGATTCCAGTGTTTGACCATATGAAAGACTGCTTGCTTACCTGTGATAGAAATAGCTTCTAAAGTGAACATTTAAGAAAAACTTAGTGGTTATTAGATTATTTATAGAACTCTGCATTAAGTCTTTAATGTTCTTGGTATTAAAAACATATTTGTCACAGAAATTTAGTTAACATCTTAAAACTCAATAAGGATGTGTGTTGCTTAGATAAATGTAGTCACTGTAAGCATCTATGTAATCTAAGATTTTGTTATTATTTTGAGATGGGAGCTTTTTTGTTTACAAGTTCATTAAAAACTAAAAACTGTTTCTGTAAGAAATAAATAAAATAAAATAAAATCCAACACGTGTCAGGCATTGAGAAGAAAATACAACTGACCCAGGCGATAGAAATATTGATAAGGAGCCTGATTCTAGTCAAATTTCTGCTGTTAGCCTCCTTTCTCCTTTTGGTTGGCCTTAGGGCAGGGGTGACTATTAGCCTGGCCCTCGGGCCATATGGGGCCATGAAATCATTTGGTCTGGTCCTGCCAAGTCATCAGGGAAGAGTTAAGAACATGTTTGACCAAATATAGCAGGTTATTATTATTATTTTTGTTGTTAATCCTCACTGAGGATGTTTCCATTGATTTTTAGCAGAGTGGAAGGGAGGGGGAGAGACTGAGAGAGAGAGAGAGAGAGAGAGAGAGAGAGAGAGAGAGAGAGAGAGAAATATTGATATGAGAGAGACATGTCGATTGGTTGCCTCACCTCACATGCCCCGACTGGGTTGGGGTTCAAGCCTACAACCTAGGTACATGCCCTTGTCTGGAATCCAACCATGCACCCTTCAGTTTGCAGGTCAACACTCTATCCACTGAGCAAAACTGGATAGAGCATAGCAGGCTAATTTTTAAGTTGATATTTTTATGGCCCAAGAATATTGTTATAAATATGCAAATGGCCCCTGGCAGAAAATCAGTGCCCCCCCCTTGCCTTAGATGATCACAAATATTGAATAAGAATCAGAAATCTGGAAGCTCCCATGATAGTGAATATAAAAAGAGGTAGCTTCAAACTGGGAAAAACAAGGATAGCCTACTAGAAAATAGATTAATATGGCATAAGAAAAGGATGCCGATTCCTACAATAGCTCCTTATAGTGCCGCTAGAGGTCCATGAAGCTGTGGGGTCCCTCAGTGTAACCAGAACACTCCCCCCATGCACCCCCGCTTCTGTCATTCCTCCCCGCATCTCCCTCCTCCCACTTCCCCATGCACTGCCCCTCCTCACAATCCCTCATGCATCCCCCTCCTCACATTCCCCCATGCACTCCCCCTCCTCACACTCCACCTCCTCTCATTCCCTCCATGCAAGCCACCTCCTCACACTCCCCTATGCACATCCCCTCCTCACATTCCCCCCATGTATACCTCTCCTCACACTCCCCCCATTCACTCCCTCTCCTCACACTCCCCCATGCACTTCCCCTCCTCACACTCCACCTCCTCTCATTCCCTCCATGCATTCCCCCTCCACACACTCCCCTATGCACTCCCACTCCTCACACTACCCCCATGCACTCCCCTCCTCACACTCCTCCCTTGCATCCCCCTCTTCAGACTCCTCCCATGCACTCCCCCTCCTCACACTCCCTCCATGTACTCCCCTTCCTCACACTCCCCCCATGCATTCTCCCTCCTCACACTCCCTTCATGCACTCCCCCTCCTCTCATTCCCCCCATGCATTCTCCCTCTTCACACTCCCCCACGCATCTCCCTCCTCACACTGCTCCATAAACTCCCCCTCTTGCACTTTCCTCATATGCTCCCCCTTCTTACACTCCCCCATGCACTCCCATTCCTCAAACTTGCCCCACACAATCCTCACACTCCCCCAATGCATCCCCTTTCTCACACTCCCCGAAGGATGTAGTAGTATTTGAAGCAACAGGTGGCCACGCAGTTGCCTGAGCCCCAGCCAGTCACTGTGCTGCTCCCGCTCATCCTGGCCCTGCTGTGCCTGCTGCTACCACCACTCGGTAGGCTCGCTACTGCTCCCCTGAGGTCTCCATGCACCCACCTTAGGGTGATACCAGTGCACCCATGACTGAGAAGTGGCCATGGGCTCATGCCCAGTCAATCCCAATGCTGGTCCGGATTATGGTCCTGGTCCAAATGTGGGAGGGGTACACAGGGGGAGTGTCCACGGGAGAGGCTTGCATTGCCAGAGCAATGCTTGCCAGCCATGAGCCTGGTGTCTGGTGCCCACCAGTCAGCTGAATGGCACTCATGCTATGGGAGTACACTGACCACTAGAGGGCAGCTCCTGCATTGAGTGTCTTCCCCCTGGTGGTCCGTGCGTGTCATAGTGACTGGTCAAATGATTGAATGGTCTCTTACACTTTTATCCTATACCAGGGGCTTGGTGCATGAAATTCATGCACTGGGGGTAGGTGACCCCTCAGCCCAACCTGCCCCCTCACATATACTGGAAGCCCTCAGGTGATGTCCTACTGATCACTCACCCCCAGCCTGCCCAATGCCTAAAGCTTCTGGCCAAGGCTTTAGGCCTTGGACACTCACCCATCACCCTGCAAAGGGGCCGATGGCTGGCTCTGTCCCAGCCACACACACCCTGCTCCCCCATTCCAGGCCTTCACCCTGCCAGCTCCCGCCCAGCTAGCATGGGCCTCGGACCCACCTACCCCCAGCCTGGCCCTTCTCCCTGGCCAGTGTGCATGCTGACTGCCTCAAGCCCACCCCCTGGGGCCCTGGCCACCTTGGCCCCAACCCATGGCCCTGGCCACCTCAGCCCTGCCCCCCGCAGCCCTGGCAGCCTTGACCCTGCCCCCCCATGGCCCTGGCTGCCTCGACCCCACCCCCTCACGACCCTGGCTGCCTAGGCCCTGCCCCCCTGGCCTGGGCTGCCTCAGCCTCACCCCAGCTCCTGATTGGCCAGTGGGCATGGCTGGTGAGCATGGCTGGTTGTGTAGTGAAGGTACAGTCAATTTGCATATTTTTCTTTTATTAGATAGAACAATAAAGGATGACTGTGAAAATTAACCCTCACTCCTTTGCACAAGATGGCTGCCCCCATGTGGTTAAAGATGGTCATCACAAGATGGTTAGCAGGGGAAGGCAGTTGGGGGCCACCAGGGTGGTAGGGGAGGGCCATTGGGGGTGACTGGGCCAGAAGGGGAGGGCAGGTAGGGGCAACCAGGCCTTTAAGGGAGGGCAATTGGGGAGGACTAGGACTGAAGAGGAGGGCAGTTGCGGGGGACCAGGCCTGCAGGGGCGGGAGGTTGGGGGCAACCAGACTGGCAGGGGAGGGCAGTTGGGGGTGATCAGGCTGGCAGAGGAGGTGATTTGGGGGCAATTGGGCCAGCAGGGGAGCAATTAGGTGTCAATCAGGCTGGCAGAGAAGTGGTTAGGGGGTGGTGATATGGCAGCCAGGTGAGGGGTTGGGATTGGACTTTAACCAGCAGTGAGACATTCCCCAAGGGATCCCAGATTGGAGAGGGTACAGGCTGGGCTGAGGGACACCTCCCTCAGTGCACAAATTTCGTATACTGGACCTCTTGTATATATAGATTGAAATATACAAATGAGGCAAAAGTGTTCTAGAAATGGTGATTTTGATGTCATTAAAATTAATTTGCCAACTGCAAATAACTAATACAGATAATAACTAATCCTATATAATAAAAAAGAAACATGCAAATTTGACTGTACCTTTGCTACACTACCAGCCAATCAGGAGTGGGGGGCGGGGCTGAGTGGCATGAGATGGGGCCAGGGCGGGGGGGTGGGGGTGGAGCTGAGGCATGTGTGGGGCACGTGGCTGCGGTGCGGGCATGGGTGGCGGCATCGCCAGGGCATGGGCAGCGGTGTTGGTGGTGTCGCCAGGGCATGGGCAGCGTCGCCAGGGCGTGAGCAGCAGTGTCAGCTGCCTCGCTGCAGCACCAGGCCCCTTGGCATTGGGATGGGGGATATGAGGCCAGGCCAGGGAACCTAAGGCTGCACCCTTTGCTCCTGCACCGGGCCAGGGGACCTGAGGCTGCACCCCCTGCCCAGAGGGGCTTGACGGGACACCTGAGGCCACATCCCCCACCTCAGCACTGGGAGACCTGAGGCCAACCTGGAAGTCCTGTGGCTGCACCTCCTGCCCTGGTGTCAGGGCCGAGGGACATGTGGCTGGGCCAGGGGACCTGAGGCTGCACCCCCTGACCTTGTGTCTGGCCAGGAGACCTAAGGCTGTACTGGGGGACCTGAGGCCATGCTCCCTGCCAGTAGGACTTGATGGGGGACCTGAGGCTGGACTCCCTGCCCTGTGGGGTTTCATGGGGGTGGGGCTGGCTGAGTCTGGGTCTTGCGCAATTTCAAGGCGAACACGGGTCGGCAGAGACTTGACTCTAGGTCCCGTGGCATGCCCCAAACTCTGACAGGAATAGAGATTTTCATATACATTTTATTAAATTTCTTTCATCTCTGATACTTCTATTATAGAGAAAGGGAAAATAGCAATATTAAAATATTTCCTCTAATTAATTCCCTTTTGATGTGCATGAATTTCATGCACCAGGCCACTAGTATCTAATAACTAATATCACAGGAATGTTTCTGAAAGCCAACAATATTTGCTTGAAGTAAAGGACAGAGGCCAAGAAACAAAAATCTTTGGCATCGCTCATTCCCCTATAACCAACAATTAGAAAATAATTTAATTTTTAAAATAAAAATTTTAAAAATATGTTATGAAAGATGATATCTAAATGACCAATAAACATGTAGCCTGGGACTCAAACTCATTTAGGCACAAGTGAAATGCAAATTAAAATATGATGAGATACTGCTACACTCCTGGAATAGCTAATATCAAAATTACTGACAAATTAAAATGTTATCAAAATGATTTTTAAAAAGGCAATTCCTATGCCCTGGTTTTTGTCACTTTGGAAAATATTTTGGCATTATTACCAAAATTTCCTCTCTTGAAATATACCTACCAGAAATGTAGGCATGTGCCTACCAGTACACGTGAACATGAATGTTCATACATATTCATTACACCAACCAGTGGAAAATGCAGAAACATTTATAAGTAATAGAATGGATAATCCCCCCTTTTTCATGTTTATTTAATGGAATACTACAAAGTAATGAAAAGAAGAATTATGGGCACAAGCAATAACACAGGTAAAATACAAATATGATGTTGAATGACAGAAGGCCGATACAAAAATTATACAAATATAAATTTGGAAACAAAGAGAATGCATTTTTCTTTGCTAATATGTAAACAAGTAAGGAGAGTGGTTAACTGTGACCAAGGTAAAGTGACATGTGGGGCACATGGGTAGTGCTAATATTCTAAATTTGAACTTTAGAGTGGTTTCATAGGTATTTGCTTTGTGACATAGAGTATAATTGTATCATACTTACTATTTGTGCAATTATTTGCATGTGTATTAAATTTATGATAAAGTTTTAAAAAAGAAAAGCTACATTAAAATATCTCATTGCGAGGGAACCAAGATGGTGGCATAGGCAAACACCTATCTTGCTGCCATACACAACAATTTAAAAACTACAACTTAACGAAAGAACAAACATCATCCAGAATCACCGGAAAGCTGGCTGAGTGAAAATTCCACAAATAAAAGTGAAGATAGGACACTGTGACTCAGAGGAGTGGAGGAGGACAGCGTTGAAGATATGCACGGAGAAAGGTTTGGAGCCATGATAGTGCCAAGGGATAGGGTAGGCGGCTGAAAACCCAGCCGGTTTTCTCGAACGGGGGAGACGAAGATGTCCCACTGCACTGATTCCCCAGCTCCGGGCGAAGTCCAGGGAACCCACAATCATACGGGGTAAAAACTGGACAGTGGGGAGGCACACCGAAACTTGGGCGCTGCAAGGGTCTGCAAGCTTGTGGAGAGGGTGAGCTTGTGCAGAGTGTGCATGAACTTGGGAACAGCACAGCTGCATGACTGCACAGAGAGGACTCATAACTTACTCTCTCATTCAGGAAGCCACCAAACTGCATTGTTTTATGACCCTGGGTGAGGTGTTGGGTGTGCAGACTCATTTGGGGAGAGGCTGAATTGTCTGGCAGCAGGTGGAGCTCCACAGCAGCCCTCTCTCAGAGGTGCTGGCAGCCATTGCCACCCAGCACAGAGTCCCAGGGGCCGCATAGGGCAGAGCTGATGCTGCCTGCTTGGCCCGAAGACTCCCCCCATCCAACCTGAGCATGGCTGAATCTCACAGCCAATTCGCCTGGAGGTCAAACCCTCCTAGTGATAACAACAATAATCTAGGCTTAACTTCAACAAGACTGTGCAACCCATATCCACCTCAGGTAACTGGGGAGGCTGAGCCACTGTCCCTTAGAGGACATCTGCCACACAAAGCTAATTGACCAACTCAGGGAAGCAGCCACCATGCAGAGACATGGAAAGAAATCAGATGTGAAAGAAATGGAGGAAAAAAAACGACTGGACATGGAATTCAAAACCACGGTTATAGGGCTTCTCAAGAGGCTCCTAGAAAAGGCCGAGATCTACAAGGAAATGAACAAGACCTATGAGGAAATGAAAGAGACCTACAAGGAAATGAACAAGACCTATGAGGATATGAATGAGACCCTCAAGGAGATGAAAAAGGACCAACCAGAAATTAAGCATACACTGACTGAAATAAAAAAAAATATACAAAGACCTAAAAGTACTCTAGAGGACCGCAAGAACCAAGTTAAAGATTTGAAATACAAAGAGGTAAAATCCACTCAGCTGAAAAAGCAAGAAACCAAAAGAATCCAAAAAATTGAAGATAGTGTAAGGGGCCTCTGGGACAACCTCAAGCATACCAACATCCAAATAATAGGGGTGACAGAAAAAGAGAGAAAGCAAGACAACAAAAACCTATTTGAATGAATAGTGACTGAAAACTTCCCCCACCTGGTGAAAGAAATTGACTTAGCCAAGAAGCGCACCAAACCCCAATATATAGGAACCCTAAGAGGACCACACCAAGGCACATCATAATGAAAATGCCAAGAGCAAAAGACAAAGAGAGAATATTAAAAGCAGCAAGAGAAAAACAGTTAGTTACCTATAAGGGAGCACCGATACGATTGTCAGTGGATTTCTCAACAGAAACGATGCAGGCCAGACAGGATTGGCAAGAAATATTCAAAATCATGAATAGCAAGAATCTACAACCGAGATTACACTATCCAGAAAAGCTATCATTCAGAATTGAAGGTCAGATAAAGTGCTTCACAGCTAAGAAAAACCTAAAGGAATTCATCACCACCAAACCAATATTATATGAAATGCTGAAAGATATTCTTTAAGAAGAGGAAGAAGAAAAAGGTAAAAATAAAAATTATGAACAACAAATACACATCTATCAACAAATGAATATAAAAATCAAGTGAATTAAAAATCTGAAGAGCAGGATAAACTAGTGAATATAATAGAATCATGGGCATAGAGAGGGAATTGGCTGACAATTCTTGGGGAGAAAAGGGGTGTGGGAGGTGCAGTAAGAGACTGGACAAAAATCATGCACTTCTGGGAGAGGACAGTGGGGGGGTGAGGGTGGAGGGTGGGATGGGTACTGGGTGGTGGAGAACTATAGGGGGGGAAAAAGGGGGAACAATGTAATTAATAAACTTAACAATAAAGATTAAAATATTTTCAAAAATAAAATAAAATGTCTCATTGTAAGGAACATGAAGAAAATATATCTTGAAGGACTGTCATCCCTTTGTCTGGTATATCTTAATCTATTTCTAGAACTAGCAAGTGGACCTTGAGAACAAGCAGAAGCCATAGAAGTTACAAATATCCCTATTTTACAGGTGATAAAATGAGGTCTAACAGGTTTGAGTATAAGTTCAATGTCATATAACTAGAAGGAACAGAGAATCAGGTCTCCTCCCTAAGAGTATGGATTTAAAAAAAAAAAAATAGACCCTGATATATTGTGCTAAATTCTCCTTTGAACTGTGAATTTAAAATTGAGTATTATATTTATACCTAAAATCCTATTTCCTGTTATAAATAGATTGATATCTTTTAGAGATATATATTTTGAGGTAACTTTTCTCTGGAACTTTTTTTCTATTAGAAGTTTATGTACATAGAGAGAACTAAGATGGCGGCAAAGGTAAAACACCTATCTTGCCGTCATAATCAGCAATTTTAGTACTACAACTTAACGAAAGAACAAACACCTTCCAGAATCACCAGAACACTCGCCAAGTGAAAATTCCACAAATAAAAGTGAAGATAAGACACTGTGACTTGGAGGAGCGGCGGCGAACAGAGTTGAAAGATTCGCACGGAGAGAGGTTTGGAGCGCTCGCCACGGAGAGGGCAGGCGACTGAAAACCGGCCAGTTTTCTCGAACGGGGAGACTAAGGCGTCCCACTGGACTAATTCTCCAGCTCTGGGCAAAGTCCAGGGAACCCACTATCACACGGGGTGAAAACTGGACAGTGGGAGGGCACGCCAAAGCTCGGGTGATGCCGGGTCTCCAGGCTTGTGGAGAAGGCAGCTTGCGCGAACAGTTCGGCTGCGTGATGGCGCAGAGAGCGCACCTCGACTTGTCTCTCATTCAGAAAACCATCAGAGTGGTTTGTTTTATGACCCTGGGTGAGACATTGCGGATGCAGACTCATTTTGGGAAAGTCTGAATTCCCCGGCAGCCTGTGGAGCTCCGCAGCAGCTCTCTCTCAGAGCTGCTGGCAGCCATTGCCCTGGGCACAGAGTCCCCGGGGCCGCATAGGGCAGAGCTAACACTGTCTGTTTGGCCCGGAGACTCCGCCCACCCAACCTGAGCACAGCAGAGCTTCACAGACAATTGGCCTGGAGGTCAACCCTCCAAGTGCTAACAACGATTAACTGAGCTTAACTTCAGCAAGTCTGTGCAGCCCATATCCACCTCAGGTAACCGGGGAGGCTGAGCCACTATCCCTAGTAGGAAGTCTACCACACAAAGCTAATTGACCAACTCAGGGAAGCAGCCACCATGCAGCAACATGGAAAGAAATCAGATGTGAAAGAAATGGAGGAAAAAAAACGACTGGACATGGAATTCAAAACCACGGTTATAGGGTTTTTCAAGAGGCTCCAACAAAAGATCGAGGCCTATAAGGAAATAAGCAAGACCACAAAGGAAATGAATGAGTCCTTCAAGAAAATGAACAAGACCCTCAAGGATATAAAGGAGAGCTGCAAAGAAATGATCAAGACCAACGTGGAAATGAATGAGTCCTACAAGGAAATGAAAGAGACCCTCAAGGATATAAAGGAGACTCTCAAGGATATGAAAAAGGACCAACCAGAAATTAAGCATACACTGACTGAAACAAAAAATATTATACAAAGACCTAAAAGTGCTCTGGAGCACCCCAAGAACCAAGTTAAAGATTTGAAATACAAAGAGGTAAAATCCACTCAGCTGAAAAAGCAAGAAACCAAAAGAATCCAAAAAATTGAAGATAGTGTAAGGGGCCTCTGGGACAACCTCAAGCATACCAACATCCGAATTATAGGGGTGCCAGAAAAAGCGAGAGGCCAAGACAATGAAAACCTATTTGAAGAAATAGTGACTGAAAACCTCCCCCGCCTGGTGTAAGAAATTGACTTAGGAATCCAAGAAGTGCACCGAACCCCAATATATAGGAACCCTAAGAGGACCACACCAAGGCACATCATAATTAAAATGCTAAGAGCAAAAGACAAAGAGAGAATATCAAAAGCAGCAAGAGAGAAACAGTTGGTTACCTATAAGGGAGCACCCATACGATTGTCAGCGGATTTCTCAACAGAAACGATGCAGGCCAGACAGGATTGGCAAGAAATATTCAAAGTGATGAACAGCAAGAATCTACAACCAAGATTACTCTATCCAGCAAAGCTATCATTCAGAATTGAAGGTCAGATGAAGTGCTTCGCAGATAAGAAAAAGCTAAAGGAGTTCATCACCACCAAACCAACATTATATGAAATGCTGAAAGATATTCTTTAAGAAGAGGAAGAAGAAAAAGGTAAAGATGAAAATTATGAACAACAAATACATATCTATCAACAAATGAACCTAAAAATCAAGTGAATTGATAGGCTGTTGAACAGGATAGACTGGTGAATATAACAGAGACATGGACATAGAGAGAGAATGGACTGACAATTCTTGGGGAGAAAAGGGTTGTGGGAAGTGCAGCAAGAGACTGGACAAAAATCTTGCAACAATGGGAGAGGACAGTGGGGAGGGGGAGGTGAGGGTGGAGGGTGCAATAGGTACAGGGTGGAGGGGAGCTATAGGGGAATAAAAAGGGGAAACAATGTAATTAATAAAGTGAACAATAAAGATTTAAAAAAAGAAGTTTATGCACATTGTGAAAAATCCTCACTTTGTAAATCCGTTAGAATTAATGTGCAAATTGTCAGATGCATATAAGTTAAATATAGACTTTTAGCTAGTAGATGAATTAGTATTTCTCTTCACATGAAAGATAAGATTTCACACCTAATATTCATGAGTCTTGATTATTTCTTATATTTATTATTATAAGATTGGCTTTGATTTATTGTTATAAAATACAATGGGAGTTTATGTACATGGCCCGACTTGTCTGTGGTATTTATTTCCTGTGATACACATTGAAATGCACAAGAGTTAGAGATGGTTTTATCCTTGTTCGAGTGAAAAAGAAACCAATAGAAAAGAATGAAGGTATTACTACATCCAATTCATTCAATAAATATTTATCCAGTGTCCAGTAATGCAAGTTTAAAAGTGTTGAACTAGCAGTGTTTACAAGTTAAATGATGTGATATTTGCATTCCAAAAATAAAGGTTCTGTATAGTGGGAGTTTGTGATTTAATCCTGGTTCACTGCATGAGTCTTTGTTTCTTATTATTTCAAGGGATCGTTATTATGTGTGTATTCATCTGTTAAATAATAATCAATTATAGATGAAAGCCAAAGGCTTAGGGAATGGTTAAGAAATCACAACCAGGGTAGGTATTAATATTCTTGGTTTAAAGGGTTGTTCTCATGTGCCACGTTTGATTGTTCTAAATACTAGGATATACTACTGCCTTTCTTCATGCCAGAAAATGTGGAATTTTTCATTTCTTTGTTTTCTTTGGCTTTCAAAATAACCCTGGAGATTCATTGTAAATCTGACTGGCATCTTTCATATATTAAAGCACCTAAAATTAAGCATAATGATTTCACGGTAATATGTTTATTCTGTTTAGAATTTCACCTCATTCTAAATGGGGATCTCATGATTACATTGTTCATTAGTTTGTCACAAGGCTCAGTGGAATACTTTAGCAAATTAAAGGGAAGACAAAAACCCATTTCCTTATTTAATGACACTTTTCTATTAATTCTTCCTTGATATAAAATAGGAGAAATCTTTCTTCTGAGATTTGTAATCAAAGTGAAATCAATAGATATTGAACATTTGCTCTTGCAATGAATTGGAAGAAATATGAAAAAGTATAAGATACAATGCCTGCATACAAGATATTTATAATTCAGTTATATAATGAGAAAAATTAAATTCTATGATAATATGAAAATATTTAGGTAATAATTTATGTTTATTATAACAAAGTTGTAAAGGCATTGTATTTCACATTGGTAATAATGTCTATAACTAAATTTCATAGGCTGCCTAAAAGTACAAATAAATGCAACTATAAATTTTTTAAAAAGTTAGACCATTTTCATGTTTTCTTGAACTGTCACTTACTTAAATTTTACTAAGTTGACTACTACTTTAGAAAATGCCATTTTAATCCCCCCCTCCTTTTAGAGCCTTTTTTTGCCAATAAAATCTGTCTTGGAACAAAAAACTCAGGGTCTTCTTGACTTACACAAAGATTAAAGATTGTTTTTATTTTTAAAAAGATATTTCATGTTTTCATATTTATAGATAAGTTTCAAATGTTTCCAAAGGTAGACTATTGGATTTGAACAAACTGCTTAAAGTACCCCTCTTTATTCCCAGTAAATATATTTCAAGAACCCCAGTGGATACCTGAAACCACAACCACAGAAGATAAGAAACCCTACACACACACACACACACACACACACACACGCACACACACACGCACACACACACGCACACACACAAACACACATATATTCTCCTATTTAATAAAAGAGTAATATGCAAATTGACCTTACCTTCACTACACCCAATAAGCTACACCCAAAAGCCATGCCCACCAGCCAATCGCAGGGCAATAGCAGGGGAGGGCTGAGGGTGGGGCCAGGCAGTGATGGTGGGCCCCCGATGGCAGGACAATGGCGGGATGCCCAGGGCAGGTAAATTTGCACATGTTGGCAGGGCAGGCAACACTTGATGTAGTCTGCAAGGTCCAGGCCGCCATGGACCTGGCAGACCTGGTGGGCAGTGCCTGAAGTGGCCTGTGGGGTCCAGGCTGTGATCAGGACCGGGCAGTCCTGAAAGGCAGCACCTGACCCTGTCCATGGCGATTGGGACTGGGCAGGCAGCATTGATAACACCTGATGCTGCCTGCTATGTCCAGGCGGCAATAGGGACTATGCAGTTCCAGCAGGCACCTCCTGATGTCACCCACCGGGTCCGGGTGGCGATCGGTAT
The DNA here is from genome assembly GCA_027563665.1 of Antrozous pallidus. Classification (NCBI taxonomy): domain Eukaryota; kingdom Metazoa; phylum Chordata; class Mammalia; order Chiroptera; family Vespertilionidae; genus Antrozous; species Antrozous pallidus. The sequence goes on from CM050509.1 coordinate 125,234,005, forward strand.
GGGGCAGGCAGCATAGATAGTGCCTGACGTCTCCTGTGGGCTCCAGGCGGCATTGGGACCAGGAAGGCCTGGGGAATAGCGCCTGATACTGCCCTCAGGGTCCAGGCATGATCTGGACCGGGAAAGTGGCATGGACAGTGTCTGACACTGCCCACAGTGTTCAGGCGGCGATCAGACCAGGCAGTTCCAGCAGGCAGCTCCTGATGCACCCTCAGGGTCCTGGCAGCTATCCGGGACCCAGGCAGAAGGCATGGACAGTGCCTCATGCCCCCCGCAGAGTCCAGGCGGCAATTGGAACTGGGCAGTCCCAGCAGGCAGCACCTAACGCTGCTTGCAGGGTCCAGGCAGTGATCGGGACCGAGCAGTTCCACCAGGCAGCTCCTGACGTTGCCCGCAGGGTCCAAGTGGCGATCGCAACCGGGCAGTTCAAGCAGGAAGCTCCTGAAGCTATCCAAGGGGTCCAGGTGGTAATGAGGACTGGGCAGTTTCAGCAGGCAGCTCCTGATGTTGCCCTCAGGGTCCAGGCGTCGATCGGGATCGGGCAGGTAGCATGGACAGCGCCTGAGGTCGCTGAGGGATCCATAGGCAGGGGTGGCCCGGGTCTCCGGGATCACTGTCTGTCCTTGGACCGCCTGAGGACACTGGTGGAGCAGGCCCAGGTTGAACATTTTAATGAAAATGGGATGCCTGTGTCCTGCTCCACCGTGCCCTGTCCCTGGAGAGAAGAGGGAATTGGGCAGTTAGGAGGCACCTGGGCTCCGAAGTGGCTGGGAACAACCTGAAGGCATTCTACCAGGAAGAGGTGCTGAATCATGAGGATGCAGAGGGCTGGCTGATGGAAGTGAGCAAAGGTGCAGATGAGGTGGCTCTTGCAGGCTCTGAGGTGGAAAAGTGCATCTACAGCCTGATGGACAAAATTGCCTTTCTGAAGAAGGTGCACGACGAGGAGATCGCCAAGCTGCAGGTGAAGATACAGTATGCTCAGATCTCCATGGAGATGGATGTGTTCTCCAAGTCTGACCTCTCCACTCTGCTCAAGGACATCTGCGCCCAGTACAAGAAGCTGGCTGCCAAGAACATGCAGAATGGTACAAGAGCTGCTTCACCATGCTGACCCAGAGCTCTGCCAAGAACACCTATGCAGTGCGGGCCAGCAACTGCTCAAAGCCAAGACCCTGGAGATGGAAACATACCGGGGCATGAACAAGGCACTGGGAAAGCAGCTGTGAGAACTGGGGGATAAGCAGAACTCCGATGTTACTGCTATGCAGGACATGATCAACAAATTAGAAAATGAGTTGAGAACTACAAAGAGTGAAAGGGCACAGTATTTAAAAGAATACTAGGACCTCCTCAATGTGAAGATAGCTTTGGACATTGACATTGCAGCTTACAGGAAACTCTTGGAAGATTAGGAGACCCTGCTCAGTTTCACCAACATGGGGAAGCATAGCCAGAGGCTACTCCCAGAGTTCCCAGGTCTTTGGTGATCTGCCTACGGTGGTTTACAGACTAGCTCCTACTTGATGTCTGCTCACTCCTTCCCTTCTTAATACCCCTGCCACATCCAGGAGGAGCAGATTGAGGTGGAGGAGATCACTGAGGCTGCAAAAGCCGAGGAAACTAAGGATGAACCGCCTTCTGAAGGAGAAGCTGAAGAGGAGAAGGAAGAGGCTGAGGAAGAGGAAGGAGAAGAAAAGGAAGAAGGTGCCAAGAAATAATTTGAGGATGCAAAGGAAGAAGGAGGTGAAGGTGAAGGAGAAGCTTCCCAAGAAGCTGCCCAAAGAGATGAAGGTGCTGGGGAGGAGCAAGCAACCAAGAAGAAAAATCGAGACCCCCTTTCCTTAATTATTTCAGGAATAATCCTCCCAATAATCAACCCCATCACCAACCAAGCAGTTGAGTCCCTGATAGTATATGAATTAAAGTCAGATTAGAGAGGATGCAGGCCAGGCTAAGGGACACACACCCCTCCATCCCCATCCTCGTGCATGAATTTTGTGCACCAGTCCACTAGTATATAATAAAAGGCTAATATGCAAATAGACTGAATGGTGGAATGACTGGTCGCTATGATGCACACTGACCACCAGGGGGCAGATGTTCAATGCAGGAGCTTCCCCCTGGTGGTCAGTGCGCTTCCACAGAGGGAGCGCTGCTCAACCAGAAGCCAAGCTCATGGCTGGTGATAACAGTGGTGGAGAGCCTCTCCCGCCTCCATAGCAGCTCCAAGGATATCCAACTGATGGCTTAGGCCAGTGGTCGGCATACTGTGGCTTGTGAGCCACATGTGGCTCAAGAGCCGAGGTTTGCCGCTCTGTTGACTAATGAGTTTGCCAACCACTGGCTTAGGTAAGTGGGCTCCCAGACTGTGAGAAGGTGCAGGCTGGACTGAGGGAAACCCCCCCTTCCCCAAAGTGCATGAATTTCATGCACTGGGCCTCTAGTCCTATCTAATAAAAGAGAAACATGAAAATTGACACTACCTTCACTATGCTACCAGCCAATAGGAGTGATATGCAAATTAACCTCAAGCAAGATGGCGGGCAAGCCCCAAGCTAGCCACGACGGCAGTGTGGACAGTGGGATCCTCATCACAGCCCCAGCCCCAGCAGGGGATCTGGTCCCCTGGCCCCCCGCCACTTGCAGTGAGAAGCCAGTCCATGGCTGTGCTTCTCGCTGTGGTCGGCTGGGGATCCCAATCACAGCCTCATCCCAACAGTGGCTCCAGCCAGCCTGCAGTAAGAAGCCTGGCCATGGTGGCGTTTCTCGCTGTGGGCAGCTAGGTTGCCAGGCATAAGCCCCAAGGCGGTGTTTCTCCCTGCAGGTGGCCGTGGGTCCCAATTGAAGCCCCAGCCCTAGCAGGGGCCTTGGCCAGGCCCCCTGGGTGCCGCAGCAAGAAGCCTGGCCATGGCAGTGCTTCTTGCTGTGGGTGGCCAGGGTCCTGGACCCAGTAAGGGCTCCAGCCCAGTGCACTGCCTGCCTGCAGCAAGAAGCCCAGACATGGCAGAGCTTCTTGCTGGGGGCGGCCCAGCCCCAGCAGGGGCTCCAGCCCAGCCCACTGCCCACCTGCAGTGAGAAGCCCAGCCATGGCGGCACTTCTAGCTGCGGGAGGTCGGGGTCCAGATTGCACCATGGAGGCCTGGGCAGGCCAGGTGGGCAGTGCAGAGGCCATGATCAGTAACCGGGCAGGCAGGGGAGTGGGTGGTGGCAGCACCTGATGCCTACCACGGGGTCCAGGCTGCCATTGGGGACTGGCAGGGAAGACTGGCTGCTCCTGATGCTGCCCACTGGGTCAAGGCCAGGATCAGTAACAGGGCAGTCAGGGGAGGGCGGGGTGGCTACGCCTGACTCTGCCCATGGGGGTCAGGCTGCCTTTGGGGACGTGGGTAGGCAGGGGTGACCAGGGTCTCTTGGATCACTGTATGCCCCCGGGCTGCCTGTGCACACTGGTGGAGCAGGCCAGGGTTGAACATTTTAATGAAAATGGGATGCCTTTGCCCCCACCCACTGAGCTCAGTCCCTGGGGAGGAGAGGGCAGTGGGCAGTTAGCAGGCACCAGAGCTTGGAAGGGACTGGGAGCAACCTGCAGGCATGCTACCAGGAAGAGATGCTGAACCATGATGAGGCAGAGGGCTGGCTGATGGAGGTTTGCAAAGGTGCAGATGAGGTGCCTCTGGATGGCACTGAGCTTGAAAAGTACATGGACAGCCTGATGGACTAAATAGCCTTTCTGAAAAAGGTTCATGAAGAGGAGATCACTGAGCTGCAGGCACAAATCCAGTACACTCAAATCTCCGTGGAGATGGACATGTTTTCCAAGTCCGACCTCTCTGCTGGCTCAAGGACATCTGCACCCAGTGTGAGAAGCTGGCTGCCAAGAACATGGAGAATGCCAAAGAATGGTACAAGAGCCGCTTCACCATGCTGACTGAGAGCACTGTCAAGAACATCTATGGTGTGCATGAAGCTAAGGAGGAAGTGTCTGAAAGCCGCTGCCTGCTCAAGGCCAAGGCCCTGAAGATGGAAGCATGCCAGGACATGAACTAAGCTCTGGGAAAGCAGCTGGGAGAGCTGGAGGATAAGCAGAACTCAGGTATTAGTGCTATGCAGAATACAATCAACAAATTAGAAAAGGAGTTGTTGAGAACTACAAAGAGTGAAATGACATGATATTTAAAAGAATACCAGGACCTCCTCATTGTGGCTTTGGACATTGACATTGCAGCTTGTAGGAAACTCTTGGAAGGTGAGGAGACTCGGCTCAGTTTCACCAGCATGGGAAACATAGCTGGCGGCTATTCCCACAGTTCCCAGGTCTTTGGTCAATCTGCCTAAGGTGGTTTACAGACCAGCTTCTACTGGATGTCCTCTGGCTCCTTCCCTTCTTAATACACCAGCCACGTCCAGGAGGAGCAGATCAAGGTGGAGCAGACCCTGGAGGTGGAGGAGACCCTGGAGGCAAAAGCCAAGGAAGCTAAGGATGAAACCCCCTCTGAAGGAGAAGCTGAAGAGAAGAAGGAGAGGAAGTGGCTGATGGAGAGGAAGGAGAGATAGAGGAAGAAAGTGCCAAAGAAAAATTTGAGAATGCAAACGAGGAAGAAGAAAGAGGTGAAGGTGAAGAAGAAGATGCCCAAGAAGCTAAGGATGAGAAGATGAAGGTGCCGGAGAGGAGCAAGCAACCAAGGAAAGATTGAGCCCCCCTCCTTTCCTTAATTATTTCAGGAGTAATCCTCCTGAAACCAGGTCAACCCTATCACCAACCAAACAGTTGGGTTCCCAATACTATATGAATTAAGAAGTCAATATATATATATATAATTCTGAGGTGACTGAGGTTGGACATTAAATGTTGTGCAATGACTTTTCTCCTTATGCAGAGTATCTGTTTGCTTTCAGAGTGGCTTCCTGGCTTGCTGCCAGCCTGTGCATGGTCCATGCTTATGAGTTCAGGATCTATGACAATGTGAATAATTCAGATGTTTACAATAAAAATACATGAATACATGAATTCACTGATGTTAAATGTTAAACTTCATAGAAAAAATAGTCCTTTGAATCATTGGTGCTTAGAAATTAAAGACCTCAAATCATGTGCAATAAACAGTAAATAAAGTTACACTGTATGACTAAAAAAAATACATTAGGGGCCAGGAAACATTCAAAGAACTGGGGAACCATTCCAAAATCAGGAAGGGAAGTCACAGGGTGTATATTATTGCCTTGAATACAGTATTTTCCACTACTTACAACATATACAATGCAGTGTATTAGATGCCTTCCTACCGCATGAAGTATGTATTTTCATAGAGTAATACTAGTACATATGTTATAATTATGGCAGTATATCATATCCTATCTATATTTATTAAAGGGTCATATGCTAATTAGACCATGAGATCTTCCAGAAGTCCTTCTGGACAAAGCCATGGTGGTGGGGCGGAGGCAGAGGCAGTTAGGGGTGATCAGGCCAGGAGGGGAGGGCAGTTGAGGGTGATCAGGATGGTGGGGGAGCAGTTGGGGCTGAGCAGGCTGGCAGAGGGGACCAGTTGGGACAATCAGGCTAGCAGGCTGAGTGGTTAGGGGTGATCAAGCAGTCAAGCAGGTGAACTGTTAGGAGCCAGCAGTCCCGGATTGTGAGGGGGTTATTCGACTGCCAGTTTAGGCTCGATCCCACAGGGATCTCAGATTGGAGAGGATGCAGGCAAGCGTGAGAAACAACTCCCCCTCCCTGCCGTGTGCACGAATTTTGTGCACTAGGCCACTAATATACTAATAATAGCCTAGGTGGTCATCATGCCCTCACGCATCGTGCACTAACGTCATCACATGATGATTGTCACAAGATACCCATTACAAGATCGCCATGTGCACAGTAGAGATGGGGTCTGGCAGAGGAGGTGGGTTGTGGTAGGGGAGGGCAGTTGTGGTCAGTCAGCCTGGCAGGGAGAGCGGTTTGGGGCAATCAGTCTGGCAAGGGAGGGCAGTTTAGGGTGATCAAGCCAGCAGGGGAAGGCAGTTGGGGGCAATCAGGCCAGCAGTGGTGGGGTTAGGGGGCAATCAGGCTGGCAGACAGAAGCAGTTAGGAGCCAGCAATCCCAGATTGTGGGAGGGATGTCCAACTGCCTAAACCAGCAGACGAACATCCCCCGAGGATCAACAGGAGTTAGCAGGCTGGCAGGGGAGGGCAAGTAGGCCCATTAGGCCAGCAGGGGAGCAGTTAGGCATCAATCAGGTTGACAAGGATATAATTAGAGGGCAATCAGGATGGCAGGCAGCGATCAGGATGGCAGGCAGAAGCAGTTAGGGGCAATCAGGCAGGCAGGAAGGCAGGCGAGTGGTTAGGAGCAGGCAGTCCTGGATTGTGAGAGTGATGTCCGACTGCCTAAACCAGCAGTTGGACGTCCCCTGAGGGGTCCCAGATAGGAGAGGGTGCAGGCCAGGCTGAGGGACAACCCCCATGCAATAATTTTATGCACTGGGCTTCTAGTATATATTAACATTTAATTTATAAACCAGACACAGTAATCAATTAACAATAACTACTAATAAAATAGAACAATTATAACAAACACGGCAATTTAACTTATGTGAATGTGGCATAATTTGGTAAATAAGGGTAACTTACACACAAACACTATTATACTTCCCCAATGGATCTGATAACCAATGGCTACTAGGTGACTAATGGAATGGGAGAGGATAGAGCAAGCATATGCAGGACAAAAAGATGATTCATGTCTCAGGCAGGACAGAGCCAGATGGCACGAGATTTCATCTTGCTACTCAAGAAGGGCACACAATTTAAACCTTATGAATTGTTTTTTGTTTGTTTTTTTTTTAATTTTCTACTTAGTATTTTCAGACTATGATTCACCACAGGTAACTAAAACTGTGGAAAGTGAAATGATGAGTAAGGGGAGATTACTGTAGTTTTGACATGTAATTTATAATTAGAATTTAAGAGAGATGTGTTAATCTGTTTAAGGGGAGGGAATTATTTTGTTTTGAGGGTATATTCAAATTTGGGTTACTATACTGAATTTCATACTTGTATAATCTGGAAATACTTAAGCTATAGCATTAATTTCAAACTATAAATATCTCCATGAGGCTATTTGTAAACCGATATTAAACTTAATTACATGAGTATGCATTTATGAACAAAAATAATAGCTCAACTTTCAAATTCCAGAAAAAATCTTTAAGAAAGCAATTGTTGAAAATAATTACTAGAGCTAACATTGATAAATACTTTAAAATTAGACATCTTGAAACAAAAGGAATTTCAAATCTAAGGCCTTAATTTGCTGCAGTTGACATTTTCTTCTAGGTGAAACATTTGAGTCCATAATTTCGACACTATATATATGAAAAATAATTTTCAAAAATCTTTATTGTTAAAAGTATTAAATATGTCCTCTTTCCCCTCATTGACCCCTTCTATCCCAACCCCCATACCCCCACCCCAGGCCTTCACCACACTATTGGCCATGTCCATGAATTATGTATATATGCATACAAGTTCTTTGGTTGATCTCTTCCAACCAACCCAATCTCCCCCCTTCCCTCTAAGATTTGACAGACTGTTCCATGCTTCTTTGTCTCTGGATTTATTTTGTTCACCAATTCATTTCGTTCATTGCTGAATGCCTACAACTCGTATGAATGCTTTATAGTTTATATAACCTAAACTTCATAACAACCCTGTGGAATAGGTTAAGTTGATGCTGAAATCAGACTGCCTTGTTATTAGTGTTGGCTACTGGCCCAGTGTATGATCTTGGGCAAATCACTTTACTATTAGTATCCACTAATAAAAAATAATTTAAAAATAGAATATAAGAATTTCCTTATGGCAAAGATCAAATTAAACATACAGAAGAATTCTTGGCACATAGAATGAACAATTTTAGTGTCAGCTACTCTTAATAGAAAAGCTTAGTATGTTAAGTACCTTTTTTCCTGGGTAACACTGTGAGTAAATACTATGGCTGGGATACAAAGGTAAACAACAAGACTCCGGACACCAATAACTTCCTATATGATGAAGGAAAATCTAGAGTCCAGATCATGGTGCTAGAATTTAAATCCATGATTTTTTTCTCCTTAGGATAGAAAATTAGCTTCTTTAAAAATCATCTGAGAGATGCAAATCAAAATGACAATGAGATACCATCTCATACCTGTCAGAATGGCTATCATAAAAAAAATTAACAGATGACAAGTTCTGGAGAGGATGCGGTGAAAAAGGAACCCTCCTGCACTGTTGGGTGGGAATGCAGACTGGTGTAGCCACTGTGGAAGACAGTATGGAGTTTCCTCAAAAAGTCAAAAATGGAACTGCCATTTGACCCAGTAATACCGTTTCTAGGATTATATTCCAAGAAATCAGAAACACCAATCATAAAGGATATATGCATCTCTATGTTCATAGAAGCACACTTTACAATAGCTAAGATTTGGAACGCAGCCTAAGTGCCCATCAGCCACAGCATGGATGGAACTGGAGAGCATTATGCTAAGTGAAATAAGCCAGTCAGAGAAAGATAAATATCTCATAATCGCACACATATGTGGGATATAATGATCAACATAATTTGATGAATAAGAACAGATTGATCTAGAGACAAATGGCAGGGGGGGTGGAGGTTAGAGAGCAACCAAAGGACTTGTATGCATGCATTTTAGCATAAACAATGGATGCAGACACTGGGGTGGTGGGGGCTTGCCTGGAGTGGGAATGACTTGGGGGAGTCAAGTGGGGAAAAAAAGACATATGTGAAACTTTAGACAATAAGTAAATTAACAAAATAATGGTATAAAAGTCCAAATCCACTTAAAAAAATATTGGATATGCACAGTATAATGGGCATTGAGTCCAGTCGTTTACTGACAAAATAAATATAATCAGATATGCTTAAACTTGCTGGAGCATGTGTTATGGACCACCCGCGAGTGACAACCACCAAGGAGCCAGATCAAAAATTTAAGAAGCCTTTATTAACGAACTTGAGTCCCGGCCCACCGTGCGGTGTTCTGGCAGCAGGATGTCCTCAGGCAAGGGGGTGTTGAGTAATGTCACAAACAGCTAAAGGGGGTTTCGGTGGTTGTGTCTGGTCTAAGCATGACGAACCACGTCCTTCTCTTCTATCCTCCTCCCCCCTCTGGCTATCACATTCCCTACTGGTCTTATCAGGGAATCAAATCCTTGATTCCTGCTGTCCCCCCTCATCGTCTGAGTTTATGGGTTGGTCTTTGTGATTTTAAGATGGCAGCCCCCAGGTAAGTTTCACGCGGCCAACATGGTGGCTGCCAAGTCACACAGTCCATGACGGTCTTTTCAGTCCTGTCCTGCCTTTACACATGGATAAACAATACTGGGTTTTGGTTCTACTATTGAGTTTATTGAAGGCTATTGTAAAGTAAGAGAACTTGAATTTAACAGATTTTAACACAAGTGATTAATGCTGAAATACTTGTTAATGATCCTGAATGCTTCTGTACTAGAGTTAGACTTACAGCTTTCAGGGATTACAGATACTTTTTTATGACCATTGCAGTTTGCTCAGAATCCTCTAGAGTAGTTTGGTATAATTATTAAGAAATATTTTATGCATGAATATTTATTCATTCATTTGTGCATACTCAACAAAAGAAGACTCATTTCCACACTAATGATCCATTTTTCAAGGAAGAGTACTCTTGTATGTACAGATCAATGAAGGATTTATTAAATTGCTTTGTCCAATTGCTTTTACTTGCAAAGTGGATAATGCAATCATTTTTATTTTTTTATTTTTGACAGTATTACAGATATCTCCCATTTCTGCCCTCTTTCTCCCCCTCTACTCAGACCTTGCCCTACCCTAGGCCTTCACTACACTATTGTCTGTGTTCATAGGCTATGAATATATGTCTGTATGTTTTTTGGTTAATCTCTTCCAGTCCCTTCCACACTCATCCCCTCTGAGATCTGTCAGTCTGTTCCATGTATTCATGTCTCTGGACCTATTTTGTTCATCATTTATACATTGTATTCCACATATACATGAGATCGTATGATATTTGTTTTTCTCTTCTAGCTTATTTTGCTTAGTATAATCATGTCCAGCATCATCCATGCTGTTGCAAAGAGTAAGAGATCCTTCTTCTTTTTATAGATGCATAGTTTTCTAGTTCCAATTTTAGGAGGAATATTTAGCATGATAAGTCCAGTCACTGGTTTATTATATTATTTTTAAAAACAATTTGAGGTTTACAGCAAAATTGAGCATGAAGTACAGAATTCTCATATACCCACTATATCCACTGATATATAATTATCAGCTTTGTCTCTAAAACTGAAAATAATTGGTATGTTTGTTTTAAATTGTTGTTTTTAAAAAGTGTAATTATATCAGTTGACTTTTTGTGATTTTGCTATATTGCTGCATATTACTGAGATTTAAAGGAGACTTAAAATATTTATTGAACTGCATTATTTCAGAATCCTGAACTAGTAATGATTATGCCCTTAGTTGATCTCTACTTGGATTTATCTACTTCAAAACCTTTATTAAAGCAGATTGTGCCACATATTTACATTAAATTTAGTCAGAATTTCAAGTTCCTTTCCCTTTGAAGAATCTAACAACATAGTAAAATACGTTCATTAATGTTTTTAATTTTGAAAAAAAAATCTTGAATTCATCAAGGAAGACCGAAACATGGCTTTTGGAAGAGAGTTTATCCTTTTATTTACTGAATAAAGATGAATTATTCCTTTGTATACTAAGAAATTCTAGAAATGCCAAAAAAAGTATTTTATTTGGTTTTCTATACTATTTTTTTTCTTGAAAGATATTCTCTTTTAAAACTTTTTGACCGAACTGTCATGGTAATTCCAAGAGAAATGCACATACCAATATTTAAAATTTTTTTGTAATAAAGAAGCAAGCTCTGGAGAAAATGAAAATTGTATATTAATTATGGTTAAGCCCATATCTGGTAAAAATGTGACGTATCTAAGAAAAATTCTAGAACATTTTGCACATTATTGTAACATTAGGGTGAAGAACCAAAAGATAAATAAATGTGGCCTAATGTACTTTGTTTTTTCGGGGACATGGTTTAAAATATAAATAGGACTAAACAAATATATTGATGCATCTTTAGATCACTATGGCTTATTTACTAATTGCAAGTTTGTACCTTTAAACAAAATTAATTCTATCTCCCCAACTTCCTGATAACTACCATTTTACTTTAAAAAAAACAGATTGACTTATTTTTTAAGATTCTACATGTAAGTGATATCATGCAGTATTCATCTTTCTGTATCTGAGTTATCTCACTTAGCACAATGCCCTCAAGGTACATCTCTGTGCTACAAATGGTAAATTATCCTCCATTCTCATGGCTGAATAATATCCCACTGTATATATACCACTCTTTTTTATCCACTCCTCCATTGGGGGGCATTTAGGTTGTTTCAGTATCTTGGCTATGATTAATAGTGCTGCAAAATATGTGGGAGTGTAGATGTCTTTTCAAAATAGAATGTTTAAATTTTAAACCAAGGAAAGAAATCTTAACATAACAACTGAGATCAGGAAGGAGAGTAAAACAGTAAATGACAAAGAAAAAACAATGTATGAAATAAGGAAAATAAATATGCCCTAACAGATAAAATCCTATATAATAAAAGCCTAATATGCAAATTGACCAAACAGCAAATGACCAGCAGAACAACCAGTCACTATGATGCACACTGAGCACAGGGGGCAGGCGCTCAATGCAGGAGCTTCCCCCAGCCCTCAGGCCCCAGACCAACCAAGGCGGGTGCCAACCCGGGGCCACCGACCACCCAGCTGGTTGCCCCACAGGTCAGCCTTGATTGCCAGCCAGGCCTAGAGACCCTATCTGTGTATAAATTTTAAGCACTGGGCCTTTAGTATAAGCATAATACTTTAAAGTCACTGGTTCAAAGGCAGAATCTATAGAATAAACACAATGCAAAAAGTTTTGGAAAGTTTGAACATTTTCAAAAAATGTATTTTATTGACTTTTTTTACAGAGAGGGAGAGGGATAGAGAGTTATAAACATCAAAGAGATAGAAACATCAATCAGCTGCTTCCTGCACACCCTCTACTGGGGATGTGCCCGCAACCAAGGTACATGCCCTTGACTGGAATCGAACCCGGGACCCTTCAGTCTGCAGGCCTATGCTCTGTCACTGAGCCAAACCAGTCAGAGCTGAACAGTTTTTTTAAATGAAAATGATTTCTGTCAATGAAAAAAATGAGTAATGATTCTAGTATGGACAAAATAAAATTTAAGCTAAGTACTTTGTGAGAGCCCAAGAAGGAATTCTATACTTCTAATAATAATGAGAAAATAATAAGAAGATACACTGAGTGGCCAGATTATTATGATCTCTGAACGCACAATAATCTTGCCACTCAGTGTATATCTTCTTATATAATAAAAGAATAATATGCAAACTGACCAGCACACCAAGACACCAGATGGCCATCCCCATGTAGTCAGAGATGGTTGCTCCCATGTGGACACAAGATGGCCACAACAAGGTGGCCAGCAGGGGAGGGCAGTTGTGGGTGATCAGGCCAGCAGAGGTGGACAGTTGAGGGGGACCCAGGCCTGCAGTGCAGGGCAGTTTGAGGAGACCAGTCTTCAGGGGAGGGAAGTTGGGAGGACCAGGCCTACAGGGGAGGGCAGTTGGGGGCGTACCAGGCCTGCAGAGGAGGGCAGTTGAGAGCCAGCAGTCATGGATTGTGAGAGGGATGTCCCGGATTGAAGAGGGTGCAGGCTGGGCTGAGGGACACCCCCTCCCCTGTGCATGAATTTTGTGCACTGGACCTCTAGTGCATGAATTTATGCATGGGTCAGGTCCAGCCAGCCTGGCCAGGGGGAGGGGACATGGGCAGTTGGCCGGCTTGCCTGCTGGTCAAACTCTACTGGTTGAGGGGACAATATGCATATTAGCCTTTTATTATATAGGATATACACTGAGTGGCCAGATTATTATGTGTTCAGAGATCATAATAATCTGGCCACTCAGTGTATATCATCATAAATCAATCTACACCTTACTCTACAGCCTCAAAATATATCAAACAACATCTGAGAAAAGTGGAAAAATAGATTTTAAAAAAAGAAATTATCAGATGTATCTGAAAATTGTGAACACATTCTCCTGATAAATAACAGGTCAACAAAATTAAAAAATTAGAAATCTTGAATACCACAGTTTGATTTTTAGAATGTGTTGAACTCTTCCCAGTAAACATTAAAAAGGTTTTGAAAGATAGACCAAAGTTTTGAAAGCTTTAATGAAATTCAAAGTTTCAATATCAATAAGATATTTCTGAATATAGTGCAAAGAAATAGAAATTAGTAACAGAAGGTTTGCTTGAAAATATAATGTTGGAGAATAATAAAACATATTTCAAACTAATGCTTTGAATAAAATGAAATTGTAAAAGAATAAAAGAAACAGCAGAACTAAATGATGATCAGAATACTATATGCATAGGACATAGCTACAAAAGTGTGTAAAGGAATTTTATAGTTTCATGTTCATTGTTGGTAAATAAATGTTAAAGAAAAATGAGCTAAAAATTAACTTCAAGTGCTTTGCTAAATAGCACTAGGTAAAACTGAAAAAAAATAAAAGAAGGAAAAGATAAGGATAGAAATCAAGAAGTAACATTGATACAGAAGATTAACATAATCAAATGTTATACTTTACGAGATTAATAAAAATAGGCAGACCTTTGGTGATGTAGTCAAGAGGAAAAAAGAAAGGATATAAGTAAACAAAATACAAAATGAATATAAGAAACCTACATGCAATAAATAATTTTTAAAATACTGCATGTGAAAATATATAAGGTTTCCCAAAAACATATAATTATTAATTTGAATAATTATACACTTTGAATAATTATAAAGGCAGTGTTTAGTAAAATACATTTCATTTCAAACTTGAGCTATCAGCTGTTAAAATGTTATACATTTTTTGGAACACCCTGTGTGGTTGAAGAATATCATCTAAAAAATGTTAAGTGTACAGAGAACCAAGATGGCGGCATAGGTAAAACACCTATCTTGCCATCATACTCAACAATTTTAATACTACAACTTAACGAAAGAACAAACACCTTCCAGAATCACCAGAAAGCTCGCCTGAGTGAAAATTCCACAAATAAAAGTGAAGATAAGACACTGTGACTCGGAGGAGGAGCAGCGGACAGCGTTGAAAGATTCGCGCGGAGAAGAGGTTTGGAGCGTGCGCCAGCGGAGAGGGCAGGTGGCTGAAAACCCGCCAGTTTTCTCGAATGGGAAGACAAAGATGTCACACTGGACTGATTCTCCAGCTCTGGGCGAAGTCCAGGGAACCCACTATCATACGGGGTGAAAACTGGTCAGTGGGAGGGCACGCCGAAGCTCGGGTGATGCAGGGGCCTCCCGGCTTGTGGAGAAGGCAGCTGGTGCTAATAGCTCAGCTGCGTGACCACACAGAGAGTGCTCTGCGACTTGCTCTCTCATTCAGAAAACCATCAGATTGCTTTGTTTTACGACCCTGGGTGAGACATTGGGCATGCAGACTCATTTGGGGAGAGTCTGAATTCCCCAGCAGCCAGTGGAGCTTGGCAGCGGCTCTCTCTCAGAGGTGCTGGCAGCCATTGCCCCCAGCACAGAGTCCCTGGGGCCGCATAGGGCAGAGCTAATGCTGTCTGCTTGGCCCAGAGACTCTGCCCATCCAACCTGAGCACAGCTGAACTTCACAGACAATTGGCCTGGAGGTCAACCCCTCTAAGTGCTAACAACAATTAACCTGAGCTTAACTTCAGCAAGACTGTGCAACCCATATCCACCTTAGGTAACTGGAGAGGCTGAGCCACTGTCCCTAGTAGGAAGTCTACCACACAAAGCTAATTGACCAACTCAGGGAAGCAGCCACCATGCAGAGACATGGAAAGAAATCAGATGTGAAAGAAATGGAGGAAAAAAACGACTGGACATGGAATTCAAAACCACAGTTATAGGGCTTCTCAAGAGGCTCCTACAAAAGGTCGAGGCCTATAAGGAAATAAGCGAGACCGCAAAGGAATGAATGAGTCCTACAAGGAAATTAACGAGACCCTCAAGGATATGAACGAGACCTGCAAGGAAATGATCAAGACCAACGTGGAAATGAAGGAGACCCTCAAGGATATAAAGGAGACTCTCAAGGATATGAAAAAGGACCAACCAGAAATTAAGCATACACTGACTGAAATAAAAAATATTATACAAAGACCTAAAAGTGCTCTGGAGCACCCCAAGAACCAAGTTAAAGATTTGAAATACAAAAAGGGAAAATCCACTCAACTGAAAAAGCAAGAAACTAAAAGAATCCAAAAAATTGAAGATAGTGTAAGGGGCCTCTGGGACAACCTCAAGCATACCAACATCCTAATTATAGGGGTGCCAGAAAAAGAGAGAGAGCAAGACAACTAAAACCTATTTGAATAAATAGTGACCGAAAACTTCCCACACCTGGTGAAAGAAATTGACTTAGGAGTCCAAGAAGTGCACCGAACCCCAATATATAGGAACCCTAAGAGGACCACACCAAGGCACATCATAATTAAAATGCCAAGAGCAAAAGAGCAAAAGACAAAGAGAGAATATTAAAAGCAGCAAGAGAGAAACAGTTGGTTACCTATAAGGGAGCACCCATACGATTGTCAGCGGATTTCTCAACAGAAACGATGCAGGCCAGACGGGAGTGGCAAGAAATATTCAAGGTGATGAACAGCAAGAATCTACAACCAATATTACTCTATCCAGCAAAGCTATCATTCAGAATTGAAGGTCAGATGAAGTGCTTCGCAGATAAGAAAAAGCTAAAGGAGTTCATCACCACCAAACCAGTATTATATGAAATGCTGAAAGATATTCTTTAAGAAGAGGAAGAAGAAAAAGATAAAAGTGTAAATTAGGAACAACAAATACACATCTATCTACAAATGAATCTAAAAATCAAGTGAATTAATAAGCTGATGAGCAGGATAAACTGGTGAATGTAACAGAATCACGGACATAGAGAGGGAATGGACTGACAAGTCTTGGGGAGAAAGGGGGTGTGGGAAGTGCAGCAAGAGACTGGACAAAAATCATGCAACTATGGGAGAGGACAGTGGAGGGGGATGAAGGCAGAGGGTGGGATGGGTACCAGGTGGAGGGGAACTATAGGGGGGAAAAAAGGGGAACAATGTAATTAATAAACTGAACAATAAAGATTAAATAATGCTAAGTGTACAAATTGGGGCAAGAGTAAATAGAGACCTTTAATAGGCCAATAAGAATCAAAGGGAATTCATGACCCAGCTGAATCAGAGACCTCCAGAGAATCTAAGAACAATAAAATGTCTCTTACCACCAGAAAAATGTAAAAGAATCAAAGCAGCTGAAATGTTTGTTAAGCCCTGTTCTCTTAAAAAGCTCTAGGATTGGATGGTTTTACATGTGAATTTTAATAAACATTCAAGATTTAGTTATTTCTTCTATTTTCTCAATGCCCAGGATACTTTATGAAGATAATATAATATTGGTCAAAAAAATCAGAACAGAATTTTTTTTCTTATATAGATGCCAATATCTAAAATAAAATATAAAAGTAAATCTATTAGTATATTAAAAATAATGCAACATAATCAACTAAGGCTATCCCAGAAATATAAGAATGTCCCAATATCAGAAAATCTATCAATATTGTTTTGTGCAGAGGCAGACTATAGAAAGATTCATATAATTATTTCAACCAATCCAGAATAAATATTTGATAGTTCTTCATCAGTTTAAAATGGAAGGTCCCATTAAGCCAGGAACATAATGGAACTTCCAAAATTTGTATTCTAACATTATATAGCAAATATTACACTTACTGGTATGACTCTAATGCAGTGGTCAGCAAACTGCGGCTCACCAGTTTGCCGCTCTGTTGACTAATGAATTTGCCAACCACTGCTCTAATGCATTCTCTTTATTATTTGGAACAAGGCAAGGATAGCTACTATCATGGCTGCTTTTAAATATTGACTAGGAAGGTGTTGCCAATATTACAGAAAGAAAACCAGAAATATAAGAATTGGAACATAGGACAATAATACTGATATTCTTGTAGATAAATGACAATTTACCCAGAAAAATTGAAAGACTCCATACTGCCAGAATTAAGAATTATAAAAAAATGTTTAACTGCTGTGTTGCTTATAATAAGGTGATATTGTAAAAATGATCAGAAATAGCCAGTTAGAACATATCATGAAAGAACAACTTATCATTAATAATCTAGGAGTTAATTTAAACAAAAACAAATGAGGTAAAGAAAACTTTAAAAATAATAAAGGACACAAAATATTGTATGCTGTTGATTATGATAATAATATTATAAAGATATCTATTCTCCCAAAATTAACTCATAAATTCAATAATATTCAATAATAAAATAAAGTATGATGTGTGAGAAACTTGATGAACTCACTTTTTACTCTGAAAAGTATATGGATAAATGAAAATCTAGAAATTAGGTGATTCATTAAAACTAAGAGTAAAGACAGAGAACTGATCATATCAGATAACAATACTTAAAGAAGCCTGGCCAGCCTGGTTCAGTGATTATGTGTCAACCTATGAAACAGGAGGTCAAGGTTTGATTCCTGTCAGGGCACGTGCCTGGATTGTGGGCTTGATTCTCAGGGTGGGACATGCAAGAGGCAGCCAATCAATGATTCTCTCTCATCATTGATGTTTCTAGCTCTCACTCCTTCTCTCTTCCTCTCCGATTCAATAAAAATATATTTTTTAAAAAAAGACTTAAAGAGAAATAGAGTGTGCTGTCAAATCAAGAAAAGTGCAGCAAATGAAACACCAAAGTATATTCATAGACAGCAATAGACAGAAACTTGATTCAGCTGTGATACACACATCAATGGGGAATCTTTATCTTTTTATTTTTTATATTTAATTTATTTTATTAAAATAACAATTGAGGAGCCATCTGGTAACTGTATTTTGTGAGGCACAAGAGAAACAAAATTAAAACCCAAATCATCAAGAAAACCTGTATTCCTGGCTTCCTTGCATACACCTGATGCCTGTTAAGAGACAAGACTGGCCAATAGCCCCACCCCATAGGGGTAGCTCCTGGAAGACAAAATTCAGCATGATGGAAGATTGCTCCCTGAGAGAGTAGAGACATGGAAGGGGTAGGCGGGGCACCTCTTCTGGAAAACCATCCCAATGCATTGGAGACCTCCATGAAAAAGGAAGGGTCCCCAAACTCAAGTTCCATAGTACCAAAGCAGAAGTCTTTAGGTGGCCATGGTCTCAACAGTCCTGGACTGTTTGGTGTATTATGTGCAAAACTACCTGTTTGGCACCACACCACTCACCACTATCTTTGAAGAAAGTCCTTCCTGTGATAAGCATTCATCATAGGAGCTGATACTCAAAATCCATGTGTCCTCCCCACGATGGCCGGTTTGCCTACCTTCATTTTCCCTCCAAGTGCTTTTTCTTGCCCTAAAAATACTTGTATAGCCAAAGGCAGGGGTCCCAGATCATATATTGCCATCATCAGCCATTGGTGAATCTGGAGAAGGCTCAGCTCATGAGCATGGAGGATGCAGGTAGGGAGCAGGAGAAACCAGCATTGTAAATTGCTTCCTTGTCCCAGGACCAGAAAGGGTAGAAAAGAAGGCAACATGAAGTAATGCCCTGTGAGTAGTCTAGAAGGTCCTTTGCAGCAACTTCCCTGAAAACAAGCTCTCTGTTCCCATAGAAACGGAGCAGAAAGATAGTGCCTGCTGGCTTCCCTTCCTCCCCTGGTGGCCTGAGAGCAGGTGCAAAGTCAGCTAGAAGACAGGCAGTCTCGGGGACGTGGTCAGTGTGCAGGCATTGGTGTCCTCGGTGTGGGCTGCCCAATGCAGGGATGGCTCAGAAGCACTCCTGTTGATTTTTGGTAGAGAGTGTTGGAACAGCTCAATGGATGACAGGAACTGAGGAAAAGAGGCCTCTCTTCTTTAACTTTCTTCACACAGTCGGCTATAAGCTGCTTCATTGCTTTGGGGCAGTTCTTGTATAGCTTACTAAGGTCTGGGGAGGCATACCCTCGGCTCAGCATGAAGATGATCTGATCTTGGTTGTATGATGTGGGAGTAAGGTAGCTGTATGAGCTCATGACTGGGGAGCTTCATGAAGGTCTTCCGAGCAAAGTTGTGTGTTGTGAGAGGAACATGATCCAGGAAGTCTACTTGAAGTTGTTCTCCAATCGAGGAGGCAGCATCAGTATTCCAATCTAAACGTGCTTTTTTACCTTTGTGTTGGTGGAGAAGTCTGAACACTGTGCAGCACTCTGGTTGCAGGCCCCTCACCTTGAGTGCTTTCATAAGGCAGGCATGCAAACTCATTCCATTTCGTACATTGACCACTTTTCTTTGCTTGTTTGGCAAGAAAACACGGATAGTATTGCTGGTCTTAGAAGAGTCCATAAGTTTGCCATCATCTGATGCTCGGCGCTGGTAGCCAAAGGGCTGAACTATTGTGGGGGAAATCCAGCTGGGGCCATCAAACACTGCATCTTTGAATCCAAAACCATTGCTGATCGTCTTCCAGGCCCCCTGTATGTGCTCCATTGATGCAGCTCACACAATACTTAAACCTGAAGGAGCCAGGGCGCCTCCGAGTCCCGTCGTCCATAGGTCGTAGGGCAGCAGGGTCTGGCCTGCTTCTCCTTCCTGCGCCGGGTGAGGGAGCAGAAGGCGGGAGGCGGTCACATTCAGCGTGTCCCCAGCCTAGCGGACTGGGCCCGGGCAGCCCCCACATCGTCGCACTCAGGGCACACGCCCCAAAGCAGCAGCCAGCTGGCCCTCTTGGGGGCTCAAAGAGAGCGGCAGGGAACCCTTCTGGTCTCACTTTCCTTCTCGTTTTACCCCCTCCATCTAAGATGGCGGCCCCAGCGCCCACGATCCAATGGGGAATCTTTAGATGCAACTTGAAATACTTGAGCACTTAGAAGCACCCAATTAGATGTGCAAAGAGCAACTTGTGTAGATCTTAAAAAGCATTGATATAGTTTAGTGACAAACTAATAAACAGAATAACAACTAAAAGTTAACTACTTTCACATGCATTGAAAATGTGTGCACGCAAAACAATATACATTTTGCAAGAACATATGTAATAATACAATTTAAATGGGGATCAAAGACAAGAGTGGAAAAGTAGTCAAGTATTCAATCAATTAATATAGATAAAACTAGGTCCTTGCATTGGACAATGTACCATAAGCTAAATAAAATTATTAACTAACACACTATAGTTTAGCTTGCTCTCTCTATATATGTATCATTGTAGCTATAACTGGTTCTTTGAAGCAACCACAGAAATCAGAAGTAATCAGATTAGTTGTATGGTTTATATTATTTTAGCAATAGTAAAATTATCTGAGTCTCTATTACAAAAAAAGTAGAGTGTTACCTATATTACTAAATTAATCACTATCTAAATGACTGTTATTAGGGTTACTCCAGGCATCCTCCATTGCTTTTTTCTATCATTGGGATAGAAAGAAAGCATTAACAAGCCAAATCTTGCCTCTGCAGTAATGAGATAAGATTTAACCTCTGAGCCAGATATCTGCATGTTTATGCTCAGCTACATTCTCTGACCTTTGTATATTGCTTTGGCTATGCAACCTTGCTTCTGGTTAGGTTTAGCAAATGGGTAGCAATGACAGAACACTGAAGATAGTAGTAGGGGAGAAAGCAGGATATCTCTTACCTATTTCTTGGTTATGTGGCAGCAGCAGAGCCTTGAATATCTTCTGTTGTTTAAGATTCTGCTGGGGTACAAGCAATGTCCAAGATTTTATTGCCTATGTTTTCTTCTAGAATTTTTATGGTTGTGAGTCTAAAAATTAAGTCTTTAATCCATCCTGATATATTTCCTCAGGCAAGGGAAACAAAAGAAAAAATAAACAAATGGGACTAAATCAAACTAAAATTTTTTTTCACAGCAAAGGAAACCATCAACAAAATTAAAAAACAACACACTGAATGGAAGAATATATTCGCCAATGATACATATGATAAGGGGTTAATATCCAAAATTTATAAAGAACTGAAAAAAAAAACTCAACACAAAAACAACAAACAATCCAATTAAAAAATGGATGATGGCCAATAACAAATAAAAAGATGTTTATCATCACTAATTATTAGAGAAATGCAAATTAAAATCACAATGAGATACCACCCCACACCTGTCAGAATGGCTACCATCAACAAATCAACAACAACAACAACAACAAAAACAAGTGTTGGGGAGGATGTGGGGAAAAGGAAATGTGCGGATGCAGATTAGTGCAGCCACTGTTGAAAGCAGTATGGAGTTACCTCAAAAATTAAAAATGGGATTGCTTTATGACCCAGCAATTCCACTTCTGGGAACATTGAATGGTAACACAGCATGATTAGCACTCTTTAAGGGATGCTACAATTCCTGTTACATTGTAACATCCCTTAGGGATGGCCATTTTTAGATAAAAGCATATAAAAATTAAACAAAAATAGATCATAGACCTAAATGAAAGAGCTAAAACTATAACTCTTAGAAGAAAAGTTTTGAGTAGCTACAGTATGTTCCAAAAAAATGTACACACTTTTAACCCATTATTAATTCCAATGGATTAAATCTGAAAAGAAAGAAATATCAGTAGAGTTGTCAGCTGTTAAAGTGTGTATACATCTTTTTGGGACATTCTGGATTTTTGAGCTTGGGTCAGGTAATGGTTTCTCAGATATAATAATATCAAAAGCACAAAGGACAACAGGAAAAAAAATAAGATAAATTGGGTTACATAAAATTAAAAACTTTTCTATCAAGTAAGTGAAGAGAAAACTCACAGATAGTATTTATAAATCATATATTTGATAATGGACCAATATTGGGGATATATTGAATGCTATATAATAAAAGCCCTCGGGCAGTTGTTCAACCTGGAGTTCGACCATTCGCTATGACATGCACTGACCACGGAAGAGCAGAACATTGTGGGCATTGGCGACGTGGTGCTGGCAGTAGAGGCACTGTCGGCCCTGATGGGCCCCCGAGGAGAGTGGGACTGCAGTGGGATGGTGGAACAGGTGAGCAGGTGGTACCAAGCCAAGGCAGATGTGAACAGGGGCCCAATTGCCCCCCGCCCTAGTGGTGGAAGCAGTGGGCAGGGCTGCTGCCTGGCTCCCAGGCACTGAGGGAGCAGTGTGGGGGTCCCAGCCACAATCTATGGCCCAGCATTTGGGATGGTGGAGCAGGTGAGGGGGAGGTGCCAGGCCAAGGTGAGGTAGCAGGTGGTGCTGCAAGGCTGCAAGGCTGAGGGTGCGAGCTGGGACTGTGAACCTGTGGGGATTGAGCTGGGACTATGAGCCATGGGGCATGAGTTGGGGCCTGGTCCCCACACGCCACCCTGAGGGACCCCACTCATGCACAAATTCATGCACTGGGCCTCTAGTATATGAATAATGCTTACAACACAATAAGAAAAACAAATAATCTAATTAAAATGAGTAAAATATTTGAATAGTCATTTCTCCAAAGAAAATGTGTACATGGTCAATGAAAAGATGAAAAAGGCTCAACATTCTTAGTCATTAAGGTAATGTAAATCAAAATGACTGATCACTCCTATATGATCACTATAATATAAAATATGAACAGTAATAAGATTTGACATATATGCATAGAAATTGGCACCCTTGCACATACTTGTGGGAATGTAGAATGGCTGCATCTACTTTAGAAATCTTGCTGGTGGTTTCTCAAATGATTAAACATAGCATTACCATATGACTTAGCAAT